>CM075344.1:32102500-34502500 GCA_037693485.1 Kitagawia praeruptora | reverse complement strand
TTATATAAATAATGAATAATATTATGTTTATATTAATTAATTAATAAATTTTATCATTCGGTGCGTAGCATGGGTAGAACACTAACCAATCAAAATATGATAACTAACTTTTTGAGATTTTTTTAGGGACCTCTAGAATTACTCCAGAAAATTGCTCATTTCCTATTTTATTTTCATTTATAGAATGAAAAATATGTATTTGATTTATTTTTTCTATTAGTACTAATTAAGTTTTTACTGTTTTCAACGCCTGATTCTCAAACATGATTATATTGAACTGAACTTTCCATAAAAATAGCATAAAATGTCGTTAAATTACTTGGGGAAAAAACAAAAAGGAATAAGAAAATTGATATGTATCTCAGGTAAATTTTATCATATATCAAATGAATGTGTTTTGATATTAATCTTTTTTTATATAAACAAATTTTCAATTTTTTTTAATACGCATCCATACAATTATACATAATTTGAGAAAAGTTACTTAGAGATGCATATTGGGTTCGCTACACTCAAAACAAAATATAACAAAATAATTTATTTTTTAATACACTATATATTTTTGTAACTATTTTAAAATTTTAAAATTGTGTTTTCGGTGTGTAGCACGGGTAAAATGCTAGTTTTACTAAATAAAATTGCTCATAGTTTTTAGAAATTGAGAAATTTAATGTTGCCCGTTATATTTCTAGAAAAAAAGGGAATTTAATTAGAAAAAATGGAAAAGATTATATATTTTAGTTGAATTGGTTAATTATTAGTATTATATTATTATTATTATTTTATTTTTATTAAATAGAAATGCCCGTGATATTATTGGAAAAAAGGAGGTTTTAGTAAGAGAAAAGAAAAAAGGTAACGTGTTTTGGCTGAAAAAGGTAACCGTCCATGATATAATTGGAAAAAAAAAAATTAGTTAGAGAAAAGAGAAAAGGTAACGTGTTTTGAATGAAAAAGGCAATTGATTAGTTAATAGTAATTATAATATAATTATGTTATTTTATTAAACAAAATTGCTCGTAGTGTTTTTAAAAAAGTGAAATTTTAGTTAGATAAAATGTAAAAGATATTCTAATTTATCTGAAAAAGGACATTATTTAATTATTGAAAAATAGAAAAGGTAATATGACCTGAAAAAGAAATTGATTCATAAAGGAGAAATTTTAGTTAGATAAAATATAAAAGATATTGTATTTTACTTGAAAAAGGAAATTATTTAATTCTTGAAAAGTAGAAAAGATAATATGTTTAATTTGGAAAAGGAAATTGATTAGTTAGTAGTAATTGAGTAAGGGTAAATACGTAAAATCAACAGGTACCGTACCGACTAACCAACGGACTAACCAAACTTTTAATGTTTCGGCTTTTATATAATAGTATAGATTACAATTATGTTTTGTATAATCATTATTTTCTATGATTTTAAAGGAAATATTAATGATCGTAAAATATGATACGGTTGATGTTTTTAGGTGTTTATAAAAGGTAATATCTTCAACTAAAAGTAAATGTGAAAAAGTAAATCGACTAATTACCATTAATTATTTTATGTTATTATTTATTTTAGGTGTTTAATATTATAGATATCGAATATACTTTTCTTTTTAATAAAAAATTATACTAATGTTTCCTTATAAATAAAAAATGTGACATGTTTTAATTCGAAAGGAAATATTATTGATTGGAAGATATGATACGATTGATGTTTTTAAGTGTTTGTAAAAGGTAATAACTTCAACTAAAAGTAAATGTGAAAAGGATAATTGACTAATTACCATTAATTATTTGATGTTATTATTTATTAGGTGTTTTAATATTATTGATATTGAATATATTTTTCTTTTTAATAAAGGGTAAATAAGTAAATTCACGAAGTACCAAAAAACAGGTAAAAAAAATCGACTAATTATCATTAATTATTTTATGTTATTATTTGTTTTAGTTGTTTTAATATTATAGATATCGAATATATTTTTCTTTTTAATAAAAAATTATACTAATGTTTCCTTATAAATAAAAAAGGTACATGTTTTAATTCGATAGGAAATATTATTGATTGAAAGATATGATACGATTGATGTTTTTAGGTGTTTGTAAAAGGTAATAACTTCAACTAAAAGTAAATGTGAAAAAGGCAATCGACTAATTACCATTAATTATTTTATGTTATTATTTATTTTAGGTGTTTTAATATTATTAATATCGAATATATATTTCATTTTAATGAAGGGTAAATAAGTAAATTCACGAACTACCAAAAAACAGGTACCAAAAAACATAAATAAAATTTATTGATATGGTGTTTCTTTTATTATGTTATAAATTTTATTTAATATTACAATTATGTTTTGTATAATCATTATTTTTTATGATTTTAAAGGAAATATTAATGATTGCAAGATATGATACGGTTGATGTTTTTAGGTGTTTATAAAAGGTAATATCTTCAACTAAAAGTAAATGTGAAAAAGTAAATCGACTAATTACCATTAATTATTTTATGTTATTATTTATTTTAGGTGTTTTAATATTATAGATATCGAATATATTTTTCTTTTTGATAAAAAATTATACTAATGTTTCCTTATAAATAAAAAATGTGACATGTTTTAATTCGAAAGGAAATATTATTGATCGGAAGATATGATACGATTGATGTTTTTAAGTGTTTTTAAAAGGTAATAACTTCAACTAAAAGTAAATGTGAAAAGGGCTGCAATTGACTAATTACCATTAATTATTTGATGTTATTATTTATTAGGTGTTTTAATATTATTGATATTGAATATATTTATCTTTTTAATAAAGGGTAAATAAGTAAATTCACGAAGTACCAAAAAAAGGTACTATAAACAGGTACCAAAACTTTCAATGTTTCGGAATTTATATAATAGTGTTTGTAAAAGGCAATAACTTCAACTAAAAGTAAATGTGAAAAAGGCAATTGACTAATTACCATTAATTATTTGATGTTATTATTTATTAGGTGTTTTAATATTATTGATATTGAATATATTTTTCTTTTTAATAAAGGGTAAATAAGTAAATTCACGAAGTACCAAAAAACATGTACCAAAAAACAGGTACCAAAACTTTCAATGTTTCGGAATTTATATAATAATATAGATTTTTAAATTAAATTTAGTTCTAATGATGAAGAAAAAAAAACAAATCGATAAAATCGATGAAGAAAGGGTATTATAGTAAATTAACAAACTGAAAATTATAAATAAATATATAAGGATATAATTTATAATTCAACGTATGAATTTTAATTCAATTTTTTAATCCAACGAATCACATGCTTTTGGTAGTACAGCGACGACGACCAAATTTGGATAAGATTATTATATATGAGGTATTAATTGTATATGGAACATGTGGGCCGAAAGCATTAAGAATGTACACTGAGAATACTGGTTAAAGACATTGCCACCTTTATTGGATTCAGAAACTAGATCCACACTAAGAGCCTGTTTGGGTAATAAGGCTTATGACTTATGCTTAATTTAAGTAGAAAATGAACCGTTTGGCAACATGAGCTTTAAGTCCACTTTAAGTTAAAAAACTGCTTTAAGTCATAAGTTCCATTTAGGTACTTTTGACTTATGACTTATGGAGTTTTTTTTTTTTTTCACAATTCTTGTAAAGCTTAAATATCATGAATTTTAAATTTTTTTAAGTCAAATATCACTTTAAATCAAAATTATTAAATTCTCATTTAACTTTAAGTAAAATTACCCAAACACATTCATTCAACTTAAAGTAAACAACTTTACTTTCTCCTTTAAGTTAAAAACACCTCCATTAAGTCAAAAGTAACTTATTTTAAGCAATCCCAAACACCCTCTAAGGCTGTAGCTATTAAGGGAGAATCATGAAGACATGGATGGACTTTTAGATGCTGCTGCATTCAGATACATTACCAAACATACAAATTACATTCAAATAAAGTACAAACAACACAAGGGTTGCTCAACAGCCTAAACTCCAAAAAATATTATTTCTCGAGAGTATTTCCGGGATAATATACACGGACCTTTCCCAGTAACATTTACATAAAAGTGGGAATTAGTTTTGATATGCTCATCTCTAGCATTAGAAGTTTAATCAGTTTACGGTGCCAGGAGTTCTTCTTTTAACACATCCTGAACTAACCAAAGAGGTTATCCAGACTTGATCAGACCTCACTGGTTCATCATCATCGTTCCTATGCCAACTCCAAAAGGCATGACTTGAATTCACTATCTTGAGCTCTCCATGACCAAAGCTCGCTTCACGGAAGACGGACCACTCTGGCACTGGGTTTCTATACCTATCATTAAGTGGATATTACAAAATGTGAGATTTGTTTACCAAGTTAATAAGTATATAATAGGAAGGATAGCTTTGCGCAAAATAAAAAAAATATGCATAAAATCCTTTTTGCAACTTTAATTTAAGACTTGACCGTCTAACAGAGCACAAGCCAAATTAGATACAAACTTGCATTCTTTATTAAAGTAGCTCGACAATTGAGGACATACTTGTTTGCTAATCCTTCCTGGTTTCCTCCATCACCAATCGTAATGTGGACAGCGCCACAGGGATCTGGTTTACCTTGGTAAACACGTTTCTGACAGACAGAAAGGCATATATAAGCAACATTTTGTCTATATTACAAATAAATTAAACAGATACAAGCATTACCGAACGTTCATAAGCATGGACATGGCCTGCTAACACAATATCTGCACCAGCAGCATAAACTAATGGCTCCATGGCAGCCATCATCTTATCTCCTTCACGTTGATGAGCAGTGTTACTATTATACCATGGAACATGGAACAGTACAAGTAGCCAAGGTGTCCTTTTCCGGTCAACTTTTAGAAGATCAGCCTGCAAGATTGAAAAGCAATAACATTTTCACAGACAACAAGAGAAACGTGTTGAATTCTATTACTAAAAAGGGGGTGGTCAAGTTTTAAAAATTTAGAAAAGAGAAAGAGTTCTATTAACTTCTTGCAATTAGCAGCGCTATACTGTGTTGTAATTTCTCTGGAGTTTCCACCAGGACAGCATAAATTAGATGCACTGAAAGTCAATGAGGTTTTTATTGAAGGTCTACACTTGCGGTTCGCACCACTTAAATATACATTGGGGAGCTAAGTAAGGTTTTGCATCACTTGCATGAACAAGCTAAACTAATCATCATGCTTAAACTCTTTAATCGTTTATTCAGACTGAAAACTTTCACAGGACAAGTTATCCAAGCTAAACCAATTATCTTGCTTAGACCCTTTAGTCCTTTATTCATACTGAAAACTTTCAGAGGACAAGTTATCATGTTGGTTACACTTTTCCAAATTTTAGCACCTTTTTGTTTTGCAGTATCCCCTTTATAATCACAAAATCAAAAATTGTGCACTATCCTCGACACTCGTTGGTCCTGTCTGTCAAATTCTGGTATGAAGGACAAGAAAGAAACTCTTGTTTCTTCGATGGGTAATATAAGGAATGCTCTTTTTGATTTAGTTATAAAATTGATTTGGTAATCTCATAAATCTAAAGGAATTTAAGCGGCAAGAATAGCTGTGTCACAATAAGATAAGAGGATCCCAAAACACTTTATGCTTCCATTTTGTTTATATGTTGCTCTGATTTAAATTTAATTGATTTTCATGTACACTAACCTTTAGCCAGCTGTATTGATCAGAATCTTCATCATAGTCTGCATACGAACCAAGCATGATTGCATGAACTCCTGCAACTTCAAAAGAATAATAGAGATTTGAACTTGATCCACTCTCTTCAAATGGCATTTTCCATCTAGCATTATAAGATTCAAAACCATCTTTTAGTAATGGTATACTTTCTTCTTCATGATTCCCTTCTGTAACCATCCATGGCCTTGCACTAGCAAGTGGCTGCACCAACTCACCAAATGAGTCCCACCGATGCTGCAAGTAATTAGCATATGAAAGGTCACCGGGGAGCATGTGCACATCATAATTGCACTGCCCTATGTGATCTAGTGTTGACTTAGTCCAGCCAGTTTGACCCATATCGCCAGCAACAGAAAAAGTTATTGGAAACTTCGATGGTGGGGTCTTGAGCTGGAACTCGGGACCTTGTCCTCCACATCGGTAATAGTAAAAGCTGTTAGGTTCTAGTGGACCAATAACACTATGATGTATCGTCCCCGACTTATAAAGTAGATATTTGTAAGAAGTAGTCTCTCCGTCAGCTATAGAACTGTATTTCCCAGGTGATTTTCCATATTCGACAGTCGAAGGAGATGATTTATCACTGGTAACCCATGATACTCGCATGTAGTTGTTTCCGGCCAATGATATGTGAACCTGAAAATGAGTTTTATGAAACCAAGTCTCTGAGAACCTCAGCTCAACTTAAAACCAACAAACATAGGTCATTCGACTTCATATGTAAGGGAATAAAATCATCAAGATCAACATTTATGCTCCGTCTGGTTGGAAGAAATATCTTGTGTAGAGAAAAAAATTGAAAATAGTACTATTCGTGTGGGTAACATGTTATACAGATAGATATTCATAATCCTCATTCTACTCAAACAAATTTAAGCTTCCTCCATTCCATACATACAATTTTAACTTAGAGCTCGATCCCACCATTTGAGATGAATGCTCATTCCTACTTCCTACTCACTTTACAAAACCTAAAATATAGATAATATGGAGTCTTTTGATTTTTAACTCTTCCCTCCTGAATCCATATTTTCTGCTTTTGATTTATGTATACTTAGAATCTTAATCCTACCTCATTCCAATAACTCCAGCCAAAGGGAGCTTTAGATTATGAAACTAACCCAATAATAAAATTGTGAACATTTACTAATACGTAAACTCCATAGGACCAAATCATGAAAACAATATACAGTAGTACCACACTACTTCACTAAACTCGTACAAACACTAATTACCAAATGGTGCACCGAATGATAATGTGACACCAAAATTGTGGAAATTGATTTTATTAATAATACAATATGTGTTAAATATCAAAGTGACCACTCTATGATTAGCATAATATTAAATTCACAACCGATAAATACAGGGTCTCAAATTTTCCATTATCACGTCAATAGGTACCCTTCGTCCGACTTTTTAACGGAAATTTTAGGGCTTGTCAGTCAGAAGTAAGTGTCTATCCAATGCCTTTCCCTCAAAAATACTTGTTGGCTAATGTCTAATTCAAGATTTCCGTTACAAAGTTGATGTAGTGACCTTTTGACTAAATGATGGTAAATTTGAGCCCCCAAAATTATCGATAATAAATTGGTAGTTGGTATTGTGCTGATTTTTTGACATTTAACCCAATACAATAGATACCTCACCATCACATTATCATTTAGTACACCATTTGATGAAATACTTTGAGACCTCTAACATTGCCAGATCATTAAAAAAACAGACAGTAATTCTACAGCACTTATCGAAACTCTGACCATCAACTAAAATCAACACACCCTCAATCAATAATTGGATTAAACAAACGAAATATGATAAGCAATGCAATCATTAGAACTTGGAATGCATAAATACAAAAAATCAAGATCTAAAATAAATTTAAAAACAGAGGAAGTGAAGTGAATCACCTGCTGGGGAAGCGAAGAAGAAGATTTAGAACGAAAATCAAAATGAAGAGTTTTACGAGGAGGTGGTCGGACATAAGTATCGGCCATTGAGGTTTCAAGAAACATTAAAACTAACATAAACAAACATAACTTTAAATTTGCTGCTTTTGCTTCTGGTTTCGCCATCTGGGTATTACTAGATTCTCTCAAAATCTAAGTATGAATCTAAACTAGATATGTATGAGCAGAAAGTTAAAAGAATAGATAAAGTTATGTACAGAGAAGAAAACTGTTACTAATGTTGTCTTTAGTCGTTCGAGATTGACGTACTGTCGGCCTTCATTCACGGTCGACAGTGTTTTCTTGTTTTATTAAATATTTCGTGAATACAAATGGTTTGAATAAGCACAAATAAGTCATGTCGGTAAGTATGTATATGTACAACGGGTGGGAATTTAGGTACGAAAGTTAAAGAAGCAGACATTTTTGGAATAACTTGTACGAAATCGAAAAACATGGGTCAACAAATTATCACTACTTCGAGAGTCACGAGGATATGCTAGTGTTTATTATATAATGGAAAATGTTAACCACATTTCCTAGGGTTACGGTTAAGATGTCATCGACCTATAGCAATGATAATTTTCACGGCCGATTAGAGGCTTCCCATCATAGTTCTGAGCACTGTTCCGGGGATGCTTCACCTGAGTTTGGGTATCTGCAAAACAATGCTTGCCTGGGGATGGTGGCCGTCAAGCACCTCCGGTGTGAGAATCAGTAATCGGAATAATAATAATCGAACGGGTAAGAATGTATCTGTGTGAAGGGAGAGAATGAGTAATAAGTTTGTGCTGCTAAAATTGTGTGTTGGTCTGTGTGTAGAAGGGGGGTATTTATAGGCTAGGACTCTTAATCACTGTTTATCCACTTTGGCTGCCCACTTGTTGTGCCGTTAAAGCTACAGTGAGCCACTATTGGAACAGTGATTAGTGTCCCTTCCTCACATACCTCGATCCTACCACAACCGCTTTTACTATAGTTGAACGTCCTTGTGTTCCCTTGACTCCCAATCACTAAGGGACACAAGGGTTGTGTTGGAAAATGTGGGTTTTAGCCCCACATTGACTAGTCATTTTGAGCCTAGTTTTGAGTGGTCGTATATTGCGTGTGCGCAATGGGTGATGCTTGGATTTTGTTCTCCTCCGAGAGAGCTTTCCGAGGCATGTTTAATTACTCAAAATGGTTAAGGGATGAATGAGATATGATAGCTCAAAGATGGTCCCTTAAGAGTGGAAATTTTGTTTAGATAATGGAAGTCCCACATTGAAATGGAAAAGGAGTTTCCATGACTTTATATAGTACAACACTTGAGTAGTGTTCACTTGTGTTGGCTAAGTGTTGCTCCATCTCCTACGCGGGCGCGCAGGGGGGGTGCGAATTGTGGGCTTTCGAGGGGAAAACCGAGGCTTCGTAAGCCTTCGGGCTTTCCGCGTGTGCGACCTGCGGACACGAATGCAGCAGAAAATTGGGCCGGCTAAACCCGGACTAGTTTTGCTATTTTTATTATTTTCACTGGGCTTAAAAATAAATAAATCAAAATCTGTTTTGATTAATTCGAATAAATCAGAATCGGTTTGATTGATTTGATTAAATCCGAGATATGATTTAATTGCAGATATTGAGTAGTGCACAAGTCTTATCTCTAACCTTTTCGTTACAGCCTATTTTAATTAACGCGTTAATTATTTTAGGCAGTTGTGTAGCGAGCAAGGTTTGTCAAACCTATAAATACCCCCCTTAGGGTCTAGGTTTAATCATCTCATTCGCAGCCTAAACACATCCATTACCTCTCTCTGCCTGGTGATAGTTTTCTTGCTCGTTTTTGCTCGCCGAAGGTGCCGTTTTCTGCAACGCCATCGTTCTCTCGTTTTATCCTGGGAGGCTATCGTTTCACACACACGGTGAGAGGCGAAATAGCTTTAAGGAGACAGCTCTTCCGCTGGACTCGAGATTCTCTTATATCCTTCTGTTCTGTTATTTTTTGTTTCTTCACTGTTATACACCGTTTTGTTATTCGCATACATATTGTTATTTCTCACAGATTGTTTCACAATCTTAAAGCTATTTTATATATAATTCTGTGACTAATACATCTGTCTCTCTTTGTTTCTGTGAATAACAGATTAATGGCTGATAACACCGTGAACAACACAAATACTGTGGTTGATCCCAACGCACGGATTGTAACATCCGATGGGGATCACCAACCGCCGCCAAACTCTAACGCACAGATTATAACATCTGATGTGAGTGCGACGCCGGTTGGACATGTGCCTCTGGGACATGTGCCTTTGGGACATACTGTCATTGGACAGTTTAGTGTTCCGCTTGGATCGACGGTAGTACCACCTGCTGGGGTGTCTACCGCACATATGGCACCTATTATGCCTATGGTTCCTACTGTGCCTGCTGCACATGCTGAGAAACCGGAGAAGTTCAATGGTATGAACTTCAAACGTTGGCAGCAGAAGATGCTGTTCTACCTGACCACGATGCATATGGATCGTTATCTCAAAGAGGATCCACCGTTGCTCACTGCTGAGAGTAACATACAAACAGTTTATGCTGTTGATGCTTGGAAGCACGCTGACTATATCTGTCGGAATTATGTGCTTAATTGTTTGGCTGACACGTTGTATAACGTGTACAGTAATAAGCCTACAGCTAAGGTCTTATGGGAGTCACTTGACCATAAGTACAAAACCGAGGACGCTGGGGCTAAGAAGTGGATTGTTGGCCGCTTTCTTGATTATAAGATGGCGGATTCTAAGACTGTGGTCAGTCAGGTGCAAGAGCTACAGGTGATCATCCATGATATTCATGCTGAAGGGATGATCATAAGTGAGTCTTTCCAAGTTGCTGCTGTGATTGAGAAGCTACCACCTGGATGGAAAGATTTCAAGAACTACCTTAAGTACAAGCGTAAGGAGATGTCTATGGAGGATCTGATCGTTAGACTTCGCATTGAAGAAGACAACCGGGGATCCGAAAAGAAGATGAATGTTGCCACTGAAAAGGCAAACATGGTGGAACATAAGACCAAGAAGAACAATTCTGGCAAAGGGACGAAGCTAGCACCCAAGGGAGGAATTTCGAAGACGAAGTTTCAAGGGAAGTGCTACAACTGCGACAAAGTGGGTCATAGGTCTTCTGATTGTAGGAAGCCCAAGAAGCCCAACAAGAAGAAGGAAGCAAACATGGTCGATGATATCTCAAAGGAGATAGGTGACATAGACCTATGTGCTACGGTCTCTGAGGTGAACCTGGTTGGCTCCAACTCAAAGGAATGGTGGATTGATACAGGAGCTACAAGGCATGTTTGTTCAGACAAGGCGATTTTCTCGAGCCTCAAAGCTTCCGATGCTGGTGATAAGCTTTACATGGGGAATTCAGCAACTTCAACCATTGAAGGGGAAGGCACGGTGATTCTGAAGATGACCTCTGGGAAGAATTTGACTTTGAAAAATGTACTTTATGTGCCTGATATTCGCAAGAACCTTGTGTCTGGTTCCTTGTTGAATAAGCATGGCTTTCGCATTGTTTTAGAGTCAGATAAGGTTATTTTGTCTAAGAGTGGTATGTTTGTAGGCAAGGGTTATGTAACTGATGGGCTCTTTAAGCTCAATGTGATGTCTGTTAAAGATGATAATGAAATAAAGAACTCTTCTGCTTACTTGCTTGAGTCTCCTAATTTATGGCATGCTAGATTAGGACATGTGAATTATGATACTTTACGACGATTAAGTATGAAAGAATACATACCAAAATTGAATATTGATTCAAAACATAAGTGTGAAACTTGTGTTGAGGCAAAATTAACGAGATCATCATTTAAACGTGTGGAAAGAAACACCAAAGTGCTGGACCTAATACATAGTGATATATGTGATTTGAAATTCGCTCCAACTAGAGGAGGAAACAAGTATTTTATTACATTCATAGATGATTGTACAAAATATTGTTATATATATTTGCTTAAAAGCAAAGACGAAGCTATAGATAAATTTAAAATCTATAAGGAAGAAGTTGAGACACAACAAACTGAGAAAATCAAGACAATACGTAGTGATCGTGGGGGTGAATATGTTGAACCTTTTGGGGAATTCTGTTCACAACATGGTATAATCCATGAGGTTACTGCGCCATACTCCCCTCAGTCAAATGGAGTGGCTGAGAGGAAGAATCGCACTCTCAAAGAAATGATGAATGCGATGTTGTTAAGCTCTGGACTTCCGCAGTCGATGTGGGGGGAAGCCATCTTGAGTGCAAATCATCTTTTGAATATGATGATTCGCAAGAACAAGGATGCAAGTCCTTATGAAATGTGGAAGGAAAAGAAACCAAGTTACCAAAATCTGAAAGTGTGGGGGTGCCTTGCAAAGGTACTGATCCCTGCACCTAAGAAGGTGAAGATTGGTCCAAAGACTGTGGATTGTATCTTCATCGGATATCCACCACATAGTACTGCATATCGGTTTCTTGTATATGACTCGAAGATTCCTGAAATTCAAAAGAATACGATTATGGAGTCTAGGAATGCCTCATTCTTTGAGATGGTATTTCCTTGTAATCCTGGTGTTGACCGCCCGACTACGTCTAAACGAACTCATGAGTCTATTGATGACGATAATGAGAGCGATGAAAGTGAAGACGAAAATGTGGGGGTAGTAAGAAGGAGCAAAAGACAAAGAAAGGAGAAATCCTTTGGATCAGAATTTCTAACTTATTTGCTCGAAGAAGGTGATCCGAAAACCTATAAGGAAGCGGTAACATCACCTGATGGTCCTATGTGGAAGGAGGCCATCAAAAGTGAAGTTGATTCTATTCTACAGAATCATACTTGGGAGTTAGTGGATTTGCCAGCCGGATGCAAATCACTAGAGAGCAAGTGGGTGTTTAAAAAGAAGTTGAAACCTGATGGTACTATTGATAAGTACAAGGCTAGACTTGTAATCAAGGGATACAAGCAACAAAAGGGCCTTGACTATTTTGATACATATTCTTCAGTATCGAGAATAACGTCCATAAGGATGATGTTTGCTATCGCTGCAATGCGAAAATTAACAGTGCATCAAATGGATGTGAAAACAGCTTTTCTAAATGGAGATATAGATGAGGAAATCTATATGAAACAACCTGAAGGGTTTGTTGTTCCTGGACAAGAAAGGAAAGTTTGTAGATTGGTAAAGTCACTGTATGGCTTGAAACAAGCGCCTATGAAGTGGCATGAAAAATTTGATGAGGTCGTGTTGGCCAATGGCTTCAAGATCAATGAGTGTGATAGTTGTGCCTACTACAAGGATGACGAGAGTGGATATGTTATGATGACATTGTATGTAGATGATCTACTTATTGCTGGTAGCAATGATAGAGTGATTAAATCTACAAAGGATATGTTAAAATCAAGATTTGACATGAAAGACATGGGACTAGCAAAGGGTTAAATGGCGTTTTGGTCACTCAACTGACTACAAACTTTCAATTGGGTCACTCAACTGAAAAAGCTTTCAATCAGGTCACTAAACACATTAAAACTTTCAACTGAAGAACCCTAATTTTGCAGAATTGAAAGAAAATTCATATAAATTCGAAATTTTACCATCCATAAAAACTGATTGCAGATTATGAAAGATGATGTTGAGAGCTTCGATTCGACTACTAGAACTCCAAATTCTGACATCGAAATCACCTCCAAATATGCGTTCGATCTCAAGAACGATATTTAAAAACATATAATTTGATGAAAATTTTAATGTGTTTAGTGATTCGATTGAAAGTTTTAATGTGTTTAGTGATTCGATTGAAAGTTTTAATGTGTTTAGTGATTCGATTGAAAGTTTTTATGTGTTTAGTGACCTGATTGAAAGCTTTTTCAGTTGAGTGACCCAATTGAAAGTTTAGGGTCAGTTGAGTGACCAAAACGCCATTTAACCCGACTAGCAAATGTAATTCTAGGAATTCAAATTTCTAGGACATCTGAGGGTCTCGCACTGAGTCAACCACATTATGTTGACAAGATCCTTGAGAAGTTTCTGAAGGATGATTTTGAGAAAGCTAGGACACCTGTGGATATGACTTTGCATCTATCCAAGAACAAAGGTGTAGGAGTCTCCCAACTGGAATACTCAAGGATAATTGGTAGTCTGATGTACCTGATGAGTTGTACTAGACCAGACATTGCGTACTCAATTAGTAAGTTGAGTAGGTTTACGAGTAATCCGAGAGCTGATCACTGGAAAGCGATCATACGAGTACTAAGGTACTTGAGGGGAACTCGAGACTATGGTTTGCATTATGGTAGTTATCCAGCAGTACTAGAAGGCTATACTGATGCAAACTGGATATCTAGCAAAAAGGCACTGAAGTCTACGAGTGGATATGTGTTTACACTAGCTGGAGCAGCAGTGTCGTGGAAATCCTCCAAACAAACTGTGATAACTCAGTCCACAATGGAAGCTGAGTTTGTGGCATTAGATAAATGCGCACAAGAGGCTGAATATTTACGCCAATTTCTGGAGGATATTCCGAGATGGCCGAAGCCTGTGACTGCAATAGGACTGCACTGTGATAGTCAGTCTGCTATTGGCAGAGCACAGAGCACAATGTATAATGGAAAGTCCCGTCACATTCGACGACGACATAGTTCCATTAGACAGTTAATATCAACCGGAATTATCACTATTGACTTTATACCGTCAAAGGATAATATCGCGGATCCGCTAACCAAAGGGTTATCTAGAGAACTGGTTGACAAATCATCGAGAGGGATGGGCCTTAAGCCTATTGCTTAACGGCGTCATGGTGGACACCCAACCATTGCTGACTGGAGGTCCCAAGAACTTGGTTCAATGGGCCAACTAAATCATGATGACCAAATCACTGTGGGGGTAACCCCTGGCCTATTCCTATGGTGAGAAACAGTGAGACCCGTATGGTACGAGGGTAAGATTTACGCTTTTAATGATCTTTGGCGAATACATGGAGTTCAATAGCATTGAATGCATGGAATTCTGTTGAGTAAATGCGGGTTACTCTTTTAGATAGAGATCACCTATGTGGGAGAGAAGTGGGGCCGCTTCAAAGGAGAATTGCGAGGCACAATTCTTTAGAAACTCCTGCAGAACCAGGACGATGTTCCATGGCCAAAATGGACATAATCATGAGAGCTGAACGAGTCAGAAAGGGTATAGTGATAAGTATATCATCGTTTACACAAACGGTCGAACAGTTCAAAGACAAGCACGTCTACTGTCTACCAGTAAAGTCGGTATGCTTACTCAAGCGAAGGTTCAAGGAGCATTCTCTACCTATCGTATGCTATATCTGATCGAAGAATTCTATCACCAAACCAAACTCCGTGTCTGTCTGTCTGGTTTGTGCTACTACATTATCAATCTCATCCATGTGGGGGATTGTTGGAAAATGTGGGTTTTAGCCCCACATTGACTAGTCATTTTGAGCCTAGTTTTGAGTGGTCGTATATTGCGTGTGCGCAATGGGTGATGCTTGGATTTTGTTCTCCTCCGAGAGAGCTTTCCGAGGCATGTTTAATTACTCAAAATGGTTAAGGGATGAATGAGATATGATAGCTCAAAGATGGTCCCTTAAGAGTGGAAATTTTGTTTAGATAATGGAAGTCCCACATTGAAATGGAAAAGGAGTTTCCATGACTTTATATAGTACAACACTTGAGTAGTGTTCACTTGTGTTGGCTAAGTGTTGCTCCATCTCCTACGCGGGCGCGCAGGGGGGGTGCGAATTGTGGGCTTTCGAGGGGAAAACCGAGGCTTCGTAAGCCTTCGGGCTTTCCGCGTGTGCGACCTGCGGACACGAATGCAGCAGAAAATTGGGCCGGCTAAACCCGGACTAGTTTTGCTATTTTTATTATTTTCACTGGGCTTAAAAATAAATAAATCAAAATCTGTTTTGATTAATTCGAATAAATCAGAATCGGTTTGATTGATTTGATTAAATCCGAGATATGATTTAATTGCAGATATTGAGTAGTGCACAAGTCTTATCTCTAACCTTTTCGTTACAGCCTATTTTAATTAACGCGTTAATTATTTTAGGCAGTTGTGTAGCGAGCAAGGTTTGTCAAACCTATAAATACCCCCCTTAGGGTCTAGGTTTAATCATCTCATTCGTAGCCTAAACACATCCATTACCTCTCTCTGCCTGGTGATAGTTTTCTTGCTCGTTTTTGCTCGCCGAAGGTGCCGTTTTCTGCAACGCCATCGTTCTCTCGTTTTATCCTGGGAGGCTATCGTTTCACACACACGGTGAGAGGCGAAATAGCTTTAAGGAGACAGCTCTTCCGCTGGACTCGAGATTCTCTTATATCCTTCTGTTCTGTTATTTTTTGTTTCTTCACTGTTATACACCGTTTTGTTATTCGCATACATATTGTTATTTCTCACAGATTGTTTCACAGGTTGTAAACATCAACAAAGCTTGCAAACAACCTATCAAAAAGGTTGCATCATCAAGAATTCACAAAGGCAACATCCATAACAATGCTACAAACTCACAAGAACATCATTGATAATTCTCACGACCGATTAGAGGCTTCCGATCACTGTTCTGGGGATGCTTCACCTGAGTTTGGGTATCTGCAAAACAATGCTTGCCCGGGGGTGGTGGCCATCAAGCACCTCCGGTGTGAGAATCAGTAATCGGAATAATAATAATCGAACGGGTAAGAATGTATCTGTGTGAAGGAAGAGAATGAGTAATAAGTTTGTGTTGCTAAAATTGTGTGTTGGTCTGTGTGTAGAAGGGGGGTATTTATAGGCTAGGACTCCCAATCACTGTTTATCCACTTTGGCTGCCCACTTGTTGTGCCGTTAAAGCTACATTGAGCCATTATTGGAACAGTGATTAGTGTCCCTTCCTCACATACCTCGATACTACCACAGCCGCTTTTGCTATAGTTGAACGTCCTTGTGTTCCCTTGACTACCTTTATGGTCCCGTGCCTTAGTGAGCAAGATACCAAGATATTTTGCACAAGTATTTTTGTAATGATATTTATTGCCAAGTTGAGCAAGTTGGGAGAAAATAATATCTTATGACACGTGTGAAGTAGAAAGGTACTGTTTTGTTATTTCAGCAGCGGGTGCCCGCTGTTGGCTTACAGCGGGTACCTATTAAACAAACTATTTTTTCCCCTTTAAATCAGGTAAAAAATGAAAAAATTTCATTAAATCATGCAAAAAATGAATATTTTCCACTAAATCATACAAAAATGGATATAAAAAAAGATAAACAAACCATCTAGCAGGGGTCAGGAACAAGTAAATGAAAGAATGACATAATTACCATAAAATTGAAAAAAAGTTACAAGAATATCACAAATTGTTAATATTGGCCATAAATACCAGTCTATTACGCATTTGAGATAGGGTAATAAGATTTTATACATATTACGCATTTGACATATGGGTAATAGGCCCACCAGGAAAGCTTATTACGCATTTGGAGAATGGGTAACCCTATTAACTATTCTTCAAATGTGTAATAGGGGAAAAAGTTTACGCTAGTTATCCCAATATCAAATGCGTAACATTGTTATCCTTATATGAAATGCGTAATAGAGTGGTATTTATGGCCACCCTCATCGTTTTGTGGTATTCTTGTTATGTAATATATGTTTTTGGGGTATTGTTGGCCAAAATCCAAAGTAAATGATAGAGCATACATAAATTTTTCAATTTTTTTTTTAAATTTCCCCAACCTAGGAGGGCCCAGGGACCCCTGGACTCAGGTCCGTCCCTGGGTGTCACGTGACCGTTTCTAAGGCTGTAATTCGAGTCGGGTGGCTCGCGAGCCTACCCGGCTCGAACTCGTTTAACTGAACTTGGCTCGACTCGACTCGTAAACGAGTCGAGCTCGGTAGCGATTTTAGGCTCGTTTATATAAACGAGCCGGTCCGGGTATGTGCCGAGCTCGAATGAAACCCGGCTCGAAAACTCGAACTCGACCCGGTTCGACTCGAACTCGACCCGGCTCGAGCTCGTTTACAATTTTTTTTTTGTTTTTCAAAATATTGTTTCTATTTTTTTTAAAAATATTTCTGGACGATCCAACCGTACGGATGTCAAGATATATCTAATTAAATGATATTCCCAAATTTTCAAAAAATAAAAGATTAATTTGGTTGGAGATCTTAATAGAACACTACTATATTGTCTTGTACTCGTAACTAGTGCTTCGTCCCAGATTATTGTTTCTATTCTTTTAAAAATATTTTTCGACGATCCAACCGTATGGATGTCAAGATATATCTAATTAAATGATATTCCCAAATTTTGAAAAAATAAAAAATTAATTTGGTTGGAGATTTTAATAGAACACGACTATATTGTCTTGAACTTGTAACTAGTGCTTCGTCCCATATTATTGTTTCTATTTTTTTAAAAATATTTTTCGACGATCCAACCGTACAGATGTCAAGATATATCTAATTAAATGATATTCCCAAATTTTGAAAAAGTAAAAAATTAATTTGGTTGGAGATCTTAATAGAACACTACTATATTGTCTAGTACTCGTAACTAGTGCTTTGTCCCAGATTATTGTTTCTATTTTTTTAAAAATATTTTTCGACGATCCAACCATACAGATGCCAAGATATATCTAATTAAATGATATTCCCAAATTTTGAAAAAATAAAAAATTAATTTGGTTGGAGATCTTAATAGAACACTACTATATTGTCTAGTACTCGTAACTAGTGTTTTGTCCCATATTATTGTTTCTATTTTTTTAAAAATAATTTTCGACGATCCAACCGTACGGATGTCAAAATATATCTAATTAAATGATATTCCCAAATTTTTAAAAAATAAAAAAATAATTTCGTTGGAGATCTTAATAGAAACTCGTTAGGCTCGTTTAACAGCTCGTTAGGCTCGGCTCGTTTAACAGCTCGTTAGGCTCGGCTCGTTTAATAGAACTCGACCCGACTCGTATAACAGTAACTCGCCTCGACTCGTGAGGGCTCGCGAGTAGCTCGACCCGACTCGTGTAACAAACGAGCCGAGTTCGGCGGGAATTTTCGGCTCGTTTAATAAACGAGCTCGGCTCGACTCGTCAGAAAAAGCTCGACTCGATTTAAAGCTCGGCTCGAACTCGCCCGGCTCGACTCGAATTACAGCCCTAACCGTTTCTAATTGGTTCAAGGTTGTGATTTACTTACAAAAAAATATGTGTTCTTACATTCACATAAATCATTCAATAAATAATTAATATGTTTAATAATTATTATTATTATTTATTTATTAAATATATAAAGATTAATTTACAATTTTACGAGGTAAATGGGCAACAAGCTGCATCGCAACACCTTGTTGGATTGCAAAACCTATTCTTTAAAATACATATTCAACCGAACCCACAGTCATTACATTCTTATTTATGATTTTTAGTACTTTTCTAAGAAATTCAACCGCGACAAAGGCCAAAAATTCGAATGTATCGAAAGCGAAAGGCATAAAACTGTGTTGATTTTCTTTGCAAGCCTGATCATACTTATTCACCTTTGCTTCGATCGCCTTAGTTGCCGCTTGGCCAACTACAAACACATCATTTCCAAAACTACTCAATGGTGAAACACGTGTAAGATCGACACATATATGTTTTTCGTCATTCTAGCTAGAGCTGCACAAATGTCCAAAATCAGACCGGACCAAAGACCGGATTTTATTGAATTCATGGACTGGGGACTGGACCGGTCATAACCGGTCTTGGGACCGGACCGGAACCGGACCGGTATGGACCGGTTAGTTAATATGTTATAAAAAAAAATTAATTTTTATAATTTAATTTTCATTCTTTGTTGATATTTAAATTACTTGGTAAGTTATTTTAAATTTAAAAATAAGTAAATGTCATATTATTTGTAAAGTAACATTAATTTGTAAACGTAATTATAAACTATATATAGTATGAAATATGAAATTTAATCATTTATATTATAGTGTTTATATATACTATTTCATAAATTTATTATTTACCAATTTGGATCACTAAACCATGTTATGTGTTAATATTTAATCATTAAACTATATAATTTAAAAGACAAAATAGTGTAAAATTAATTATATACATAAAATCCGATCCGGTCCAGACCGGGTGTTTTTAGGGTTTGGACCGGACCGAAGATCAGATTTTTTTAATTTTATGGACCGGGGACGAGACCGGTTATATTCGGTCCGGTCCGGTCCTTGGACCAGTAGACCCGCTCCAATCTAATTTACCGGTCCAGACCGGAAAGTTGTGCATCCCTAATTCTTGCTATAAATCAATATATCAACTGGTTTAAGAGTTCACCTTACTTCTCCCGAAGTGGTGAGAAAGTTGACTGGGACCTCCTTTTTAGTTGGTGTTAGTAGTATTTTTATGTGTTCGTTCGCAGGGAAGGACTGAATGTAATATCAAGTTCAAGTATCTTATCTCTCACAATTTAGAAGTGTAGAAGAATGTTTGGTTTGTTTATAAACTAAATTAAACTAATTATAAATCGAGAATAAAATATATGAGGAAAACAATCCAAGAACTGGGGTTCTTCACTTGGTTTCAATGCACATTCAATATCTATGTGATGTCTACGTTCTTACTCTGCTGAAAACAATTCTTCTAAGGTTATAATGTTCTCTTCCAAGATACAATATAGTGTCTACAACTACACCCTAATTGTCACTTCCGTGATACAATCAAAGTACAATCATAAACTATTACGCACCAAGAATTATAAGTCTCGCAACTCTCCTATTAATCTTCCAATCAAATATTCGAGTTATGTCTGTTAAATCTTGTACTAAAATTGCAACTCCTCTTCCAAGTTATTACAATCCCTAAAATCCAATCAAAGGTTCATGACTCCCCTAATTGTGTTAAGCCCTCAATAACAGATCAGCAAAGCAAGAAAATCACAGATAATTAAACACACATGAATACCAAGGAATACTACCCAATCCTCAGATTAGAGAATTAGTTACACATAATTAAAGAAGAAAACAAAACACATGAATTAATAGAAGAACTCATAATTATAAGAATATAAGAAAAACCTTTAATCTTCAATCTTCAAAGACCAGAAAAATCCCTAAAAGCTGTGTACAAATTGTATCTCTCTAACGAACCCCGTTTTTCCCATCCCTAGATGTGTTTATATAGATACTCCTAGTCTTGCCCAACAACCAATTGCCTTCTATTACAATTATAATTTAAAGAAGGTACCAAAACTGCCCAGAATACAATTAGAATTAGAAAAAGGGCAAAACAGTAAATTCATGACCTTCTTTTATAAGAACACGTGCGCGACTTCATTCAGCACGTCCCTTGCACTTGTTTCCTATCCCAGGTTGTAGAAAATCTCTCAAGCTTCGCGTGGGCAGTAAGATCGCTGAAAACGGACTTCTAGAACTCCAGATATGGCCAAAACAGTGTAAGCTGCGCAGCCTTCCCGGAAAATCCGAATTTTAATCAATTAAATCTCCAAAAACGACAGAAGCATTGATATTATTGCAAACCTGCACAACTACACAAAACACATCAAAACTACACAAACTTGAGTCCAAAACAATCAATTTAAGCTGATATAGAATGTTCCAAGTGGATATAAAATCCACTTATCAAACACCCCCAAACTTAAACCGATGCTTGTCCTCAAGCATAAACAATTACAACTAACTAACTAGTACCACTTCCGAGGTGATCACGGTTGCATTTGGCATATGCAACAAGCCCTTTAAACCCCTAGGCAGCCCTAGTGGACGAGTAAGGTCTCGTGAGGGCCTATAGCGAATGTACCCACAAAATCCAATGCAATGCAATGCATGAATGCAACTAATATGAAATATGCAAAGATCCCCTTCAAACTTACCAAAACCAACTAACAAGCAAATATCTCAAAGAATGCAAATAAATCCAAGCAGAGCTCGACTAAGTCCCCGTATACTAACAATACTTGAACCGATGCTCATCAGAAATACTCCCAACACTAGGTCAAAAATCATACCTATACTTCGCCAAGACAATCACAGGTTTATAAATAGAATAGACTGTAGACACTTCATAACTTAGAAACACCTCCATCCTCATTCAAGTTAGCCAGGAATTCATGCTTTATTACTACACTACGACACATAATACCACAAACAACATGCATGCTTATTTAACCGTGCAATGAATGAGACCCCAAAAGGCTTATACAATAATACCCATGTAGCGAGTGTTAGGTCAGCAATCCCAAACCACAAGGCTTTAGGTTACTAGGACTAAGTCCCCTCAGACTTAATTACTCGAGTATTACAGAGCTCACTCTGGTTAATTCTGCATTTAAACAATTAAACAATTGACTTTTTTTTTTCTTTTCTTTTTTCTTCTTTTTTTTTTTCTTTTTTTCATGCAATCTGGAATGAGAATTCTCAATTCCAACCCTAGACTACTCATATAAATATGAGCTGGCTACTAGCCATTTGACACCTAGCCATTATTCAACAAATATTAACAACTAGCATGAAATCCCTGGTTTACCCCAAACTTAGACTTTAATGTTCCTACGCTATAAAGGGAATAACGAAAATTCTAAATATAATCAGGTGATTAAATCTCAAAACTCCAAACAAGCATGACCTCAACCTAGCCCAAAAGCAAACAATGAGACTGTGTAAAAGTTTTGTTCCCGTAACATGCAAGTCAATTCCTAGGAACTATAAATCAGCCATCTACTCATCATCACCACACTCAATTAAAACATCTACCTATCAATCAGAATCAGCTCGTCCTAAGGGATCATGAAATATGCATGCCATGAAAATGCAACTAAATGAAAACTCACATGGTATACGAAAAGAAAAACAGAATGTCCTATATGAAACAAACGTAAATAACACAACATATATGCATGATTTACTACTACTAATATGCAAAGCATGAAATCCTACATGAACAAATAATACAACAACAACTACTAATCCCTCAAACCACCCCCAAACTTAGAATATTCAATGTCCGCATTGAATGGAAGTAAATACAAGGGATCGCAGAAAACATACCTACTCGTCCTCGAATGAATCTGGCGGAGGATATTGCGTACGAGCTCCATAGACTGGCCACCTTGCCTGAATACTACAAAATCCCAAATTGACAAGAACACAAATTCGTAATAAAAATAAGATTAGAGAAAAAGATTTACCCAATACGAATCAAAGAGGTGAACTTGCAATTATTTCCTCTTTAGAATAGAATTTTTAGAGATTAAAATAAAATAGAAGAGGAATTGGATTTGTATGTATAGGTGGGTATATAAAAAATAATAATATTTAATAATAATAATAATAAATATAATAATAATAATAATAATAAATAATAATAATAATAATAATAATAATAATAATAATAATAATAATAATAATAAAATAATAATAATAATAATAATAATAATAATAATAATAATAATAATAATAATAATAATAATAATAATAATTAGAATAGAAATAGGTTTAGAATTTTTGGAGAAAAGATGGGGGGTTTTGGAATTGAAATAGGAAAAGAATTAGGTGGAATAGGGGTATAAATAAAATTTTGGGGTTGAAAAGGTTTTTTTTTTATATACAACAGCAACAGTACTCGCACACAGTCTGACAGAAGACGCTGACAACTTCTGAATCTACTGGCAGACGCGCGGCTTGCGCGCTTGTAACGCAAACTACGTTAATATCAGTTGCGCATGCGCAACTTGCGCAACAGGAGCGCAAGTTGCCTCCAGTCCAGTAACGCATGAGCAAATTGCGTTACAAGAGCGCAATATGCTCTGAAACGCAGGCTCCTCCTGCGTGACACACCAAAAATCCAGTTTTTTTTTTTTTTTTTTTTTTTTGAAAAAACACTCAATTTTTTTTTTTTTTTACACTAATGCGTGGGTTGCCTCCCACGAAGCGCTCCTTTAACGTCAATAGCTTGACGTATTTGCACATAAAATCTTCAGTGAGGAGAAAAAGCAAATAGATTCACATATCTACGAATTAGTAATAAAATTATGAAGTACATATATGCCTTAGATCCACTGAAAGGTATGAAAACTTTCAAGAACCTATCATGCTCAAGAGACTTGGAAACATCAAAATAGCTAGAAAAATCATCAGAATAATCATTATAAGTACGACTCATATACTCCTCCCAAATCGGATCCTTATACTCTAAAGCAAGATTTTCAATTTCCTCAATCTTAACTTCCTTCTCTTTTATAATTGGACACTCATCAATTTTAATCTCGTCTACCAATGTATTAAGCTCAAAATTTTCTAAATTTGGTAGAATTTCAATTGCATCCAAATTATCATTAATGCGCATGGGACAATTATCAACTACACAAGTAGACTCATCAGACACAACATTATCATCAATTGCTAAACAAGAATCATGGCATAGAGGAAAATTGACACAAGGGGGAGTTCGATAACAACCTTCATGCCACACTGCTCGAACTTCCCAAATAAAATTATTTAGTTTAGCATTCTCCTCGTACCAAGCTATTGAATCACATGGAATATCATTGTCACTAGCAATCTCTAAAGTTTGTTCATCAAAAACTCCCAAAGAAAGTAAGGGAGGATTAGACTGAGTTCCTTGAATCATTTTATTGAGCGCAATCTCCCAATCAGCAGGTAAAGAAGGATTAGACTGAGTTAAACTCGTATCAACATCATTACACATATATGGATTAAGATCATCATGATATTGATTTTCAAACGAATACGAATAATCATTGCTAGGGGCATATGGAGCATAAAATGAGTTCTCAGAATAGAACGAATTCACCTGATATGCATTACAATCCTCATAAGAATTGAATTTTGGGTAAGGATTGAAGTCTTGATATCGTTCCTGACTGTTGTAGAAATTCTGAGCATTGTTCCAACCAAAGTTGTACTCCATCTAGTCTTTCTCCTCAAAACCTGTTTAAGTTATCTACCTCAAAGAACCTGTAGACACACCAAAGAAAGAAATACAAAAAGAAAGAAAAGAAAAATATATACAAAGATAAAATCCAAACTACAAGAAACAATTAACTCAAACTCAACATTACTGCCTTCCCCGGCAGCGGCGCCAATTTGTTAGTAGTATTTTTATGTGTTCGTTCGCAGGGAAGGACTGAATGTAATATCAAGTTCAAGTATCTTATCTCTCACAATTTAGAAGTGTAGAAGAATGTTTGGTTTGTTTATAAACTAAATTAAACTAATTATAAATCGAGAATAAAATATATGAGGAAAACAATCCAAGAACTGGGGTTCTTCACTTGGTTTCAATGCACATTCAATATCTATGTGATGTCTACGTTCTTACTCTGCTGAAAACAATTCTTCTAAGGTTATAATGTTCTCTTCCAAGATACAATATAGTGTCTACAACTACACCCTAATTGTCACTTCCGTGATACAATCAAAGTACAATCATAAACTATTACGCACCAAGAATTATAAGTCTCGCAACTCTCCTATTAATCTTCCAATCAAATATTCGAGTTATGTCTGTTAAATCTTGTACTAAAATTGCAACTCCTCTTCCAAGTTATTACAATCCCTAAAATCCAATCAAAGGTTCATGACTCCCCTAATTGTGTTAAGCCCTCAATAACAGATCAGCAAAGCAAGAAAATCACAGATAATTAAACACACATGAATACCAAGGAATACTACCCAATCCTCAGATTAGAGAATTAGTTACACATAATTAAAGAAGAAAACAAAACACATGAATTAATAGAAGAACTCATAATTATAAGAATATAAGAAAAACCTTTAATCTTCAATCTTCAAAGACCAGAAAAATCCCTAAAAGCTGTGTACAAATTGTATCTCTCTAACGAACCCCGTTTTTCCCATCCCTAGATGTGTTTATATAGATACTCCTAGTCTTGCCCAACAACCAATTGCCTTCTATTACAATTATAATTTAAAGAAGGTACCAAAACTGCCCAGAATACAATTAGAATTAGAAAAAGGGCAAAACAGTAAATTCATGACCTTCTTTTATAAGAACACGTGCGCGACTTCATTCAGCACGTCCCTTGCACTTGTTTCCTATCCCAGGTTGTAGAAAATCTCTCAAGCTTCGCGTGGGCAGTAAGATCGCTGAAAACGGACTTCTAGAACTCCAGATATGGCCAAAACAGTGTAAGCTGCGCAGCCTTCCCGGAAAATCCGAATTTTAATCAATTAAATCTCCAAAAACGACAGAAGCATTGATATTATTGCAAACCTGCACAACTACACAAAACACATCAAAACTACACAAACTTGAGTCCAAAACAATCAATTTAAGCTGATATAGAATGTTCCAAGTGGATATAAAATCCACTTATCAGTTGGAACCTCTGCCCTCCATAGTATGTCATATAGCATATCCCTGACGATGTCATGTTGGTACTTGAAGCCAAGTTGATTTTGTAGTAGACAACATGTTCTCCAAATACATCCATACGAGATTGACATAAGGGACAATGAACACCTTTTGAAAATAAAGGAATCATAAGTTTATATCGTAAAATCATCTGATACTCAATTGGTGTCATATGTTGATCCAATCCCTCTAAAGGCGTGGCCAATAAGAAATTGTGAGCATGTTTGGTATCCAAGCACTTGAAAATTATTGTTTGTTGTTCTGAAATATCAAATTCGGTGTGTAGGTTCTTGCAAACATCATTAACGTAAAAATTTGCCAAGTAGTGCATTGGTTTTGGGGGGACAGATCCTTTAATGAATAATTTTTCCAGATCCACATCTATGAGTATTCGGTGATGAGAATCATGTGTTAAACCAAAGCGATCTCAAATGGGAACGTCATTAAAATCCCGCAAAATATGATTATGCAAATCAATGAACTAAATTCGGAAAACCACTAAAGCAAACAAATTGGCATCACAGGAAGTATACACACTCAACCCACATATTCGAATCGACAAAATTGCTAACCTTCATTGAAGAACACCAAAGTCATGACCTTTTATGTCATAACATTGTCTAATGCCTTTCTCAAAGCAACATTAAATCGAATAGAAGCTTGCGTGTAAAATTTTGATGGACAAGTACGTAAGGCATAATATAACTTACTTATACCCATGCAGACTCTATGTAGCACTAACTCACATTGTGGATCATTAAGTTGCTCTAAAGCACCCATAAATTCTAATCACTAAATTAGTATTGACTATTTCTAATGAAATGTTTGAATAAAAATAAATAAATAATATGTCTTACATCTAAAATATTACAAATAATAATTTCAAATTATGATATTATATTATTTATGTATTGTATTATTTATGTATTGTGTTTCGATATTAGATCAAGTTTCGGATTTTGGATCAGATATCAGTTTGCTACAACTAAAATCCAAATCCATATCGAAACTATTTCGGGTTTAAAATTTAAATCCAAACTCAAATCCAAAAATTTGGTTCGGTATATCCAAAATATCGGGTTTCGGATCGGGTACCATCAAATCGAATTAATTTGTCATCCCTATTTATGGGTAAAAGAAAACTAATATTTAATATACCATACTCTAATAAAAAAGAATTAAAAAATCAACATTCAAACTCATAAACTGAACAAACACATTTTAAGTTGTCTTTAAAAACAAGCAGAGGGCAATCATCATAAACTTTAACAATCATATATTATTCTAAGAATATGATATATTGGATATGGTTGGTTGATTGATAATGTTTATTTGTCTATAATACATCAATTTACTAATAAAAGAACATACAATTTCTAAAAATGATATTGAACGAGTACATAGGAAACTAGATTAGAAGAAAGTTTTCTACGTCATAACTATGTTCGTGTAATGGAACTTGCACAGTATAGATTGTTTCTCATATTGTTGAAACATGCATGCAACCTATTTTTAAGAGGCAATCTAATTATTTATAAAGGTCGTGAGAAATAAGTGTTTAAGAAATTTTATTAAGAATTCGAAAAATTGATCGTGACTCATACAAATTTTTTAACTGAATGAATATGATAAAAATTCTAGAAACCCACAGTACTGCATAGTTAAATATATCAAATTTCCAAAAAAAACAAAACTTATATATGGGTAAAAAATTATGAACTCAATAGAAAGATTTTAAAAAATGAGAGAAATCAAATGAAAAATAAAATTTAGAAAACAATAAAGAGGAGTTTAGAACATTTCAGCAACTGTGAATGTTATGATAATTGTTTGATAATATTTTTTTTGACGAACAAATTTTAATGCATTCATTAAAATACTGAAACACGGTTAGGACAAACCCCCGAATAAAACAACCTGATTGAGAAACAAATAAACGAGCTAATCAAATAATCGCTTTGTTTTCAGATCGTTTAACAAATATAATATTAATGGAATTGGTATAAATTGATGAATAAGTAATTTTATGCACTAACTAATTACGGTCTAAGGAAATTATCTTTTTTTTTTTCTAAACAATGATTAAATTTATCACTGGCCCAGCCCAGTTTATTTCAGCCCAAAGACCACCAACTTGGCACTTATTATAATCATCCATAAAAAAGCATTCCCCACCCACATAAACTCCTCCTTTTATTACCTCTCATCACTATCCACCCCCACCCTATCGGGATTACTAGGGTTCGTACGTAACTCTCCTCTATTCAATCTATCCTATACACACAATCCTTGTATCTATCTATCTATCTATCTTAGGGTTTCAATCCCCACAATTCAGATCAATCCTAACTATCTGTTTCAATTTCAACTAATCATGATGCAACAAAGTGGAGTGGTCCCACCACAAATGGCTCCGATGTCGATCGATCCACAACAACAACAACAATACCAACACGCGCCGCCGCCGCCGATGAATCAACAACAGTGGATGATGTTGCAAGCTCAACAACAACAATCACAGGCTGCGGCGATGCCACCTCAGCTTTGGCCGCAACAGGTGGCGCAGGCCGTTCCGCCGCCTCAGTACTCGGCGTCTCCGGCGTCGGGGTCCGATGAGATTCGGTCGCTTTGGATTGGTGATTTGCAGCCGTGGATGGATGAGGGGTTTATTAATCGCTGTTTTTATGGTAACGGAGAGGTAATCGAATCTTTTTGATTATGTGTATACGCTTTTTATTCGCTTTTATTGTGTGTAAGCTTTGAGATTTCGATGGATACCTGAAAGATTGGATTTTTATTATTCGGAACACTATGAGCTCTAGGAATATGTATGAATCTATGTAATTTTGTGTAAATTGACCTAGTTTTTGTCTCATGAACATTTATCTTTGGTATATGAAGGTTTTTGATGAATACAGTTGTGGTATAGGCGGTAGCAAGTGTAGAAGATTCTTTAGGATGCTGATTTAATAATGTTGTGATTGTATGTGGTATGTAATGTGTGGAAAGCTGTTTTCCCAAGATATTTTTTCGTTACCAGTTTAGTTATACATTGAGTTCCAAAATCTATGTAGGAGATGTGTGATTGTTCCTGGTTTCTTGCTTGTTTGTGTGCCGTTCTGGTTACAATAATTAGGCTGGTTATAACAATTTTTTATTATGCTTTTTTCAGATCGTGTCAGTGAAGGTGATACGTAACAAGCAGACTGGCCAACCTGAGGGATATGGTTTCCTTGAGTTTAGGAGCCGTGCAGCAGCTGAACAGGTTTTGCAGTCTTACAATGGGACACCGATGCCAAGTAGTGAACAGAACTTTCGACTCAACTGGGCTACCCTTGGTGCTGGAGAAAGGCGCACAGATGACTCACCTGACTACACAATTTTTGTTGGGGATTTGGCTGCTGATGTGACGGATTATCTGCTTCAGGAGACATTCAAGCCTCATTACCTGTCAGTTAAGGGAGCAAAAGTTGTTACAGACAGGACCACTGGTCGGTCCAAGGGTTATGGGTTTGTTAGGTTTGGCGATGAGACTGAGCAGCTGAGGGCCATGAATGAGATGAATGGTGCTCTTTGTTCAACAAGGGCTATGCGTATTGGCCCTGCTGCTACAAAGAAACCTATTGGAGGTGGTCAGCAATATGAAAAGGGTATGTATAGAAGTAGCTCTTATATGTTGTGATGTTCTTAAAAATAGTACCTATTGGATGAAGTTATATAGTATCTGAATGTTTTATTGCCATGATTGTTCTAGATGCTGTTGCTATTATTATTTTGTTACTCAGTTCCAAGTTTCTTGTTGATTTCATTTAATTTCTTATTGTGTACAGAGTAATAAGATTAGATTGCTCTTCAGTTATGACTTGAAGATTCGTGGAATTAGAGTCATTTCCTTCCAGTACTCTTTCCTTTTTAAACTTGGGCACATATAATATTGATAAAACATGCAAAAACTTATAAAACTCATGTTGTCTCAAAGCAGGACACAGAGAGGCTCTCATTTCGGGGGCCTGCAACTGATTTCATCAGCTGAATTGATTTCACTGTAGTGGGGTGGTCTCCTTTAGGTCAGTTTTTTGTTTTTTGCCATGAGTTTCAGTCTTCATTTTTCTCGTGGCAGTTATTATGCTACTTCACTTAGTTTCGGTTCTTTGCACTTGAATTTTTACCAGTCAAGTAAATTATTTCAATTTTCATGGCTGTTCCTTCCTTTCCGTACAGTTTTCCATTCATGTATCCTTATTTATTTCATGGAGCAGCCGTTGTGGTGCATTCCTTTAGCTTTTACTATCTTTTTCTCTCTTCCAAGTGTTTTTATTTCAAAATTTTCAGTTGCCTTTTTTTTTCCCAGTCTTAAACTCTTATTCCTTTGCATTGGTATATCAAGTTAGAATGTAAGGCATGTTATTCCATAACAGAGGCCGAGCTAGGACTTTTGTAGTTGTATGCAGGGACGGACGTATGTATGGGTAGTGGGGGCATTTCCCTACAGTGATCATTAGGTTATATGTATATACATTCGAAGTTTATATTTACTGTTCTACCTATTGTTCATGGTCAAGGCATAGGGCATTTAATCAATATGGTTCTGGGTTCAAATCCGACTTGCTATTTTTGTGTGCATAATATATATATATATATATATATATATATATATATATATATATATATATATATATATATTCAATTTTTATGCAGTATGTATGAACACTTTGGCCTCATAAAATATCAAAAAATTGCCTTACTTTTCAGTTGTTTTTTTTGGCTCAATTGCTTTCAAGTGTTCTTTTTCCCCTGTTTTCTGCATTTTTGAACTCCACCAAGTTAGATTATATATGTCCGTGCTTGGTGCTATGATATTGTTAAGGTAGTTGCATGGGGAATTTTCCATGCTTTTCCATGTTCACTTCTACAAGGTCTGTTATTCCATGGTATGATAATTCAACTGTATTTGAATTTTATAATTTCTTCCCTAAACGAAGAAAGAGTTTTCTCGTCTTAAAGAAAAGGAATTGTCTAATATCTGGTTAATCAATTGTGGCCATCTCTTTAAATCCCATTTTGGCTGCTAACTGTTTTGTTTCAAGCTATAGAAAGTTTTTTTTTATACTAGTGGTAGAGATTGGACTTGGTATTGTTTTATTTAGTCATCCAAAGATGTTTTTGAATTTAGGTTGTTGGTGAGACAGCTGTCAGTTGGCAACTTCTATGAATTGAACAATCCGAAGTAGTTAGAATATATGATGGGTTATTGGAAGTTGTAAATGAGATCACTTGAGCTGTGCTAACTTAGTTTGTATATTTGCATTGCTGAGTTACTTTTACTCTTTACAATTAATGCCTTTGTGTATCAATGAGTGCCAGGTAAATAGGTAATCTGACTTGATGCTTGTTGAAGGAATATCTTTCGCAAGTTGTCATGCTATCATAATTATAAATAGAATGTGAACTGGAGATAAATAGTGGCATGCTGCGATGAACAAATTAGAACTCCTAAATGAAGCAAAAAGAAGAAAGGTCCAAGTACTGAAGGAACATTGTTTTGTTGTGCCCTTGTTGACCATTAATATTATTATCAGTACGTTTTGGGATTGTGATATTTCATATTGTCTGATAACTTTTGTTGTAGCTTTGTTTGCTTATGGGATCGTGATATCTTAAACTGTCTGATAACTTCTGTTGTAGGTTTGATTGTGTTTTGGGATTGTGATATCTTATACTCTTTGATAACTCATATGGATACCCTTTTTGAAATTATACTCTCACCATATAAAGATTACTTTTTGTAACACTAGTGCAGTAAGTGCTGTTGTAGAGATCAACTATGCAAGGTCTTTGTGTATGGTATTTTCTTCTTCACATGTATCTTGTCATTTGCAGCTTCTTACCAGAGTTCCCAAGGAAATCAGGGCGAGAGTGACCCTAATAATACGACAGTATGTAGTTCTGCTTGGTATATGTATTTATTTGTAATTTACTTATTACTGACTTCACAGTCTGAGTGCAGATATTTGTCGGTGGTTTAGACCCAAATGTCTCAGATAATGAATTAAGAACAGTGTTCGGCCGGTTTGGTGAGCTTACCCATGTCAAAATACCAGTTGGTAAACGCTGCGGTTTTGTGCAGTTCTCGAACAGGTGAACAAAGATATTTTTCCTTCTCGTTAGATACTGTTTGTAGAATGGGTTGTATTGCCTTTCTCTTTTCTGCACTATGTATTGACTTGTTTTAAAATGTTATTGCTTGGTTTTGTCTAGGGCTAATGCTGAACAAGCTTTATCAATGTTAAATAATACTATGTTAGGCGGACAAAATATTCGACTGTCGTGGGGCCGTAGTCCCTCGAGCAAACAGGTTTTAATTATGACTTTTATATTCTAGCACATCCATTGCTTTGCTGCAGCATCCTTTTGTTCACATGATGAATTATTATTATAGGCTCAACCAGAGCAATCCCAGTATGGAGCTTATTATGGATATGCGCAAGGGTACGATGCATATGGGTATGCTCCACCTCCTCAAGACCCTAACATGTACTATGGAGGTTATCCTGCATATGGAAATTATCCGCAGCCACAGCAACAGGTGATATTTTATTTGCTATCTGTGCTTATTAGAATTGTTGTCAGTGCTCCTCCCACTGAGACCACCTTATAAAGATTGAATGACGGGGGCAGGATCTTGTTTGTCTTCTGTGTTCCGTTTGTACATTTAACTTGCAAAAAGTGATATGTTAGTGCACTGTCAAATATGGGTTATTAATAAGGAGCCGAACCTAGCATTTTCTAATAACTATTTGTTTCTCCTGCGTACATGTTATTTGCACATCTGAGCCAACTCATTTGTAGAAACTTTTTTATATGGATAGTTACATGTTTATCTTCTATTGAATGTTTGTTTTCAGGGTGGTTGCAATTTTAGATTTTGTCTTTAAATGTTTTTCTTGTTTTCCGTTTCAGTGATATCACCATTGGCTTTGCTTGGAGCTGGAAGGAGAGTGTTATTTTGTTTTTCTGTGTTCTTGTTAACTCGACTGCTTTTCCGGCCTTTGGAACAGGCCGTGGATAAAGGATTTGATGGCACTGTTTTGGTCTTTAGACAATGAATGTTTTGAAGTTTGTCACTATTTGTGTTTGAGTTGTGTAAACTTGGATGGTAACATTATAATTATCTAGGTTTGTTTGTTTAAACTTATAATGGTTCTTTCTTTTTACTGTTGATTTACTTGGTATGAAAGTGCATCTTACTGTTGATTTTTTGAATTGTTTTCTGAATAAATAAATAAATATATATTATTGATGTATATATTCAAAAGAAAAAAAATTAAGAAATATAAATTAAATATTGATTGATCCTGCAATTTTACTTACTTTTTTCATCACATTTTATTTAGTGCCTGTTTGGCACAACTTTTCTTATGGATTTATTTTCGGATAAAAATTTTATATTTTGATAATTTTTTTTATACAAATATTTAATGTATGTTTGAGATTTAATAATTTATAAAAATAAGTTTGAAAAGTTAGGAATATCTAACTTTGTCTTAAAATAAGTTTCTGGAAAAAAGTTCCCCAAACATCACCTTAATCTTCGTGCTCATCTCATATGTAAAGAAATGAGGGAGAGAGTATTAATTTAAATTTTAGAGGGGTGTTACTATAACATGTAATATTGATCTTTTAAACATGTATATTTAGCTGGTTTATGCTTATACTAGTAATCATATTACATAATCTCTCCGTCCCTCTCATTTATTTATAGTTTTTTATTATCATTTATTTATAATTTTTTATTGATTGACACGTAATTTTAAGGTGTATAAAATAAAGTTTTATAACTCATTTTTAAAATTTTCTATACAACTTAAAATACGTGTAAACTAATGAAAAAATAAGAGGGACAGAGGGATTAGGGAATATATGTGTAGATGAGTCAATTCAAGTTATTAGTAACCAAATATTTTCATAATCAAATATAGTAAATTTGGGTAAATTAATACTCGATAAATTAATAATTGTTTTGATCCCGATTTGGATAAATTCAAAAAATTATTAATTTCTTTTTTTTTTAGAAATCATATATAAATATTTGGTACCAATAATATTATAAATTAATAATACTTGATAATCATAAAAATATGTCTATTACATCATTGTAAAACATGATTTTAGCAGTCTATTTTTTTTTAAAAATTTAAATCTACATGATACTTATTTTTAACCGTTCGTATTGCCTCCAGAAGCTCGGTAGTGGTATTTTGACTATTTTCATATTATATCAAAAAGTTTTTAAATGTTTTTATGTCTTGAGTGCTTCTTTACGCGTAAAAGGTTTCAAAGGTATTGTATCATCTACAACATTATTTTCAAGGATGGTGTTTACAATTTTTCTATACTCTCGAACATGATTCATTTTCACACGGATAATCTAATAGGCTATTGTCATCCATTTTATTTCGATAATTTAGATAATTAATTATCTCAAATTCATAAATATCTTACACAGAAGTTGTATGTTCATTTAAATTGCTTGAAAGCTCATCTATCGATCAAATTTTGCAATGTTAAAATTAAAAGTTATATGATTCATATTTAAATTTAGGATTAAGTTCTATGGAGATCACTATTTGAGTGGAGACCGTGGAGACCATATACATTATGCACTCAAAACATTGTAAAACATAAATATTTGCAAAGAATGTTCAATTAACATTATTATTTCATTCAAAATCTTAAAAATCATATATGATTTGCAAGTAGAACATGTTTTAGAGAACAATACGTTCTGCAATATTTTGTTTGCAGAACATACATGATTTTCAAGATTTTTAATGAAATTTGCATGTAAAACATATATGATCTTCAAGATTTTCAATGAAATAGATGGTATAGTGATTTTCATAGAACATGATTTTCAATAAATAAGTTTTTGCAATGTTTTGATTGATATTGGTCTCCGGTCTCCACTAAAAATATTGTTCTTCATAGAACTTAACCCTTAAAGATTTATTTGGTTAAAAGTTAATTAGTTTTGCTTGTTACCAAAAATTCTCTATAAATTAATAATTATTAATTTATCGATTAACTAATTAATAAAATTCTTCTATCCCAACTACATTAACATTAATTTATAGAAATTTTACTGTAAAATGAAAGCTTTTTCGTGGGGTGGAAATTAGTATTTGCAGTAAAAACACATTAATTAAAAAACATTTTTTTAACCTCAATTCAACATAACAATTGAAATTTAGCAACTGCTTTCTAAAATATTAATAAAATTAAAACAGACATATTATTTTGCTTATGGCCAGCCCACCTATCTAAAGCTACAGCAATTCAGCCTAAAAACTAAACCTAAACATTATTGAGCCATAAAAGCAACCGGACATGAAACCATGAAAGGATAGTACCGGTAATTAAAAGAAAGGAAAAAAATAGTTTCTTGATTTTCCTCTGAACATTCAATATGCTTGGAAGTTTGCAGGCTACAACTATGTTGTAGTGATCAACAACTTGCCTCAAATGCAACCTAGAGAAGAGAACACTGTAACTTGAAACTGGATAGCTTAATATAAAAGAATATGAGTTCAGAAAATCTAAAAGGATGAATTGTGGCGGAGAGGGTCTGATAAGGAGCATAAATCTTTTGCTGAAAGTTCAGAAAATCTAAAAGAATATGAGTTGTGAATAACTATAATCATGCAGAAACCGAACAATGTTATAATTGAACTTGCAAAAGACGAAATTGTGATGAAAGCTAATTAGGTGGAGAATAAGCTAGTAGTTCTTGAAAGGACGTAGCACTCGTATATGCACTGAACTTTGCGTTTCCTTCATTTTGGTGTAATGCGATATGTATCCGTCTGGCTATGTGGGTATTATGGCCATAATAAATATATTATATATCTATACTTAAATGTATATAAGTTATAAATGAGTTAAATTTAACCATGGGACATATTTATAAATATTATATAAAAAAGAATATATTTGTAATTGACTTGTTAATTTGGGACATATCAAACTAATACCCATAAAAATATAAATATGCAGCAACACCCTTATCATTACAGTGTACACACTGCCATTGCCATACATATTTAAGATAGTAAATTGAGCACTTTCAGCATCAATTTGCCTGCGCTCTACTGTATTTGGTCAAAATTTTGGATGAAGAAAAAAAAAGAATATATATGATAAACTCAATGTTGCCTTGTCGAAGGGGCGCTAACCGTTCATGGAACTCAACAACTTAAGAGCGAGTTCTTCCTGCTGTGCTAGAGAGATGGAATCAGCAGGGAAAATATTACCCTTTCCTCCTTTGCTCTCACTGTCTTCATTGTCGCTATCAAAATATATCTTTGATCTTTTGCTGGCTTTCTGTCCACCAGCTGCTCTATCTGAATCAGAAAGATCATCACCTTCTACATCGTCCTCGTCTTCTTCTGCTCCCCTCTTTAACTTATTTTTCGCCTTTATTCTTTTCTCTTTGCGACGTTGGCGGTCCAGAAACTTGTCTTCTTTGTCTTGCACTTTCATCTCTTCCCTCAGCTCTGCGTATCTTTTATTTACTGCAAAAGATTCACCCGTGACAATATAATAAGAAAGCCAACCATGTTACTTAAATATTTGATGCAACTCTTAACTGGTAATCTTAAGCCATGGATATGTTGTCACACGAAGGAAGACAGAGGAGTAAATTAGATTTTATGTAAATCCAATATATTTCCAGTCATCATTTTAAAAATTAGTTATCACCTGGTGAGAAGCCTATATATATACAGGACTGTGTTCAACTACAGGCCTTCTTAGCCTAAAAACCCTATAAACCTGTAGAATTCAGCAACCAGATGTACTAAAAGTGCAAAAAAGTATTCACCAAATATTTGAGAATAGAAAACTCCTATATATATACAGGACTGTGTTCAACTACAGGCCTTCCTAGCCTAAAAACCCTATAAACCTGTAGAATTCAGCAACCAGATGTACTAAAAGTGCAAAAAAGTATTCACCAAATATTTGAGAATAGAAAACTCCTATATATATATACAGGACTGTGTTCAACTACAAGCCTTCCTAGCCTAAAAACCCTATAAACCTGTAGAATTCAGCAACCAGATGTACTAAAAGTGCAAAAAAGTATTCACCAAATATTTGAGAATTTATAAACATTGTTTTTATATAATGACTTGTAAATTTATTATATAAATATTGTATCTTGATTAATATGTACATCTGTATTGCAAACACAATATCATTTACATATTTTACTTTCCGAAATTTTGGTAAATCATAGAACTATTTTTAAGTGCCGATATTGATGAATTCTGACAAGTGCAAGTTTGTAGGCTAAAACGATATTGAATCCTCCCACATTCCTCAACAGACACAATTTTCACTACAATCAATTAAGTCTTAATTTTCTAACCAATTAACATTTTTAAGTTTACATCTACATTCGTCCACCCTCCGCCTTCCTTTTTTTGCTTGCTAGGTATTTGCTATTTTGCTTCAACTACTCAAACTTCATAACTTGTGTGAATACAGAACAGAAAAAGTACTGACCTTTCTCTCTGTCCATTACAGGAGATCCACTACCACTCATGTCAGCTATGGTCGCAAGGGGGGGCAAAGTGCTGCCTTCATCATCAAAGACCACTCTAGTTCCAGCTGGTCGGTGGATATTAATTTTTAGCTTCTTTTTCTTCCCAATCCTAGTAACTGGCCTGCAATAAAACAAGAGGGCCAACTTACATTTTGCAGTATAAAAAATATACAGTGACAAGATGCATAGAGATTGAAATATCTAGGTAGAAAAGAACACATACAGAATATTTCCAGAGGAAGTTTCTTTTCCACATTCTACATCTGGGCTTTGTTTTTTCACAAGAAAACCATCTTCCTCTTCATCAACAGATTTATCTACACTTCTGGTTGAAAGCTCTAACAAGTTTTCACCAACAGGCACTTCTAATGGAAGACTAGCTTCTTTTTGCTCCTTCTGGCCCTTTGTTTTCTGGTTCAAAAAACGTATTTTAGGTGTCATCGGCAGACCCATTGATGCTGAGAATTCGTCAATTGGCAGTTTCGTCACATCAAACACTTCCTTGTCCCGCTGTTTATAAATAGATCTAAGATATGTAATGAATGCCCTTTGAGCAAGGGATTGTAGATCTTTGTATTTGACCAATAAAGCTGCCAATAACCCGGAAACTGGTTGCAGCCTTTTAGTGTTTGCCTGCAATCATATAGTTAGACTGGTTAATGTGTATGCAAAAATTCTACTTCAACCACCCGGAAAAAAGTCCTCTTCAAGAATTGCATACTGATTAACATCAAAATTTGCGCAGGAAAAAAACATAATGAATACTGAGATCGGTCCACATATATTATTTATATATAGAGGCAGCTCATATCTGGACACAAGCATACCTTGATAAACTGTACCGGAATTTTCTTCTCTTGCAACTTCTCCAGCATTTTCATTTCTGTTGGCATCAGGAATAAGACAGACCTTCCAGCAGAGAGATAGCGGGCTGTGCGGCCCACTCTATGAATGTAAGATGCAACATCGTCTGGACAATCCATCTAATGAGATAAAGGATTAATATAGCCCCATGTAGTAATATGCTTCTATGACATAGTCAAAAGTGATAGTAATTTACCTGGACAACCCAATCAACTGCCTTGTTGAAATCAAGGCCTCTAGAGGCTACATCAGTTGAGAAGAGAATTGAACGTTTCTCACAGAATTGAGAATAAATACCCATTCTTTTCTCTTGCTTCATCCTTCCATGCAGGCATTTTAAGGGAATTCCTGGTCTGAGCTTCTTAAATGCTTCAAATACAAATTTAACCTATCACATGGAATGTCCAAGATAAGATTGAAGTGTGATATCAAACATTTGGCAAACAGGAATGCAATCAGAACATCCAATTAAGATTTGGAACCTTAAACGGTGTCCGGATGTTGTTAGAAAATTACACAGCACTATGCCTGTTGATGTTAAGGAGCATTTGGTATAAACTAGAGGAGTAGAGTTGATTGTAAAGATTTTTTCTAAATAGAAACTTCATAGAGCAAAGTTAAAAATGATTGAAAGCATAATACAGGCCGAGGGGGTTATTTTAATCAAACAGCCGATCAGGTGCTAAGCAATGATGGTCATAGTGGCAGTCCTTAGCTAAGTGAGGCTGAATATATAAACTACAGCTTTGACATATAATTATATTAGCAGTACCTTGTTATGTAATTTGCATCATAGAAGATGTAGCGACAGTCTTATAACTTCTAAATCGAATATTACTAAGAATTCAAATTCTGTAAAGAATCAATAATATTTAGAGTAATATACATGAAGAAAAGCATGCCAAAAAAAGGGGTAAAAAAAGGGCAGGTCATAAGCTAAGTCACTCGGCATAATTTTTAATTAAGTTTTTAATTTTATATATTAAGAATAATAATTATACTGATTTCAGTCACTCTGTAATATTTTCATATATTACTTTTTCAAAAAATTCATAATTTTAAAGGAAACTAAGCAAGTATTTAGATGTGCAGTAAATTATAGCTTTAAATATATTGTATATCCTTTTTTTCCGAAATAGTCATGTTAATCAATACTCCGTATGTCTTTAAAGAAGAAAGACATCCAGTAACTTTAGTCCACTCACATTACTATAAAAATAATATTTTAACTTGAAATTTGTGCAGCCCATGTGACATACCCACTTAGCCACTTGCTCTCTCCCCACTTTCCAAGCAGTCTAGGGGCCGTTTGGGAAATCTTATTTTTCAGAAATAAGTTACTTATTCTGGAAAAAAGTTAGGAAATATGTACTTTTTTCTGAAATAAGTAACTTATTTTTGCAAGATAACGAATATTGAACTCCCCATACACATTTTTCTTTAAATAAAAGTATGTAAATACGAAATTTTTTCCAAAATAAGTTACTTATAAGTTGGGCAGCGGATTTGCCAAACAGGCCCTAGATACAGATACACACACTTATACATCGTCTTCTTCATCTTCTCTTTTCCTTTTCATCGCTCCAGTAGCCTTCGATTTTTCCGGCGACGAGGATGACGACTTTTCTACACCTTGTTCACCTTGTTCTTGCCTCAGAAAGATGACGACTTTTCTCCGGCGACCTTCAAATTTTTCCGGCGACGGAAAACAAGTGTCCGGATTTTAAGTGCCGAATCCGGTACGGGTCCCGTGTCGTGTCGTGTCGACACGGGTACGCCGGCCGGAAGTGCCGAGTCGGAGTAACTTAGGTCATAAGTTTAAGAGATAGATAGATGTACAAAAAAGCTAGCCAAGCCATGCACAGAATTAGGTACATTACTGAAAAACATAACGCATATCGGGTGTAGTACCTCAAAAAAGCAAGAAGAAAAAGTAGCAAACTATACGTACACTAGATGGATAAGATAATAGCTCCAGTAAACCATGTCTACCATCATTCAGGAAAAGAAAGACGGCAAATTACCTGCTTGCAGCTTGACAGAAAGACGAGTATTCTTGAGTTAAGATGCGCCTTCACGAAGCTCCACAACATGTCTAACTTTTGGTCAAGTGGAACAATCATTGCTGTTTGATGCAAGCGACTAGGAGTTGCAGTTACAGATTCTTCATGGACGCTAATGTATTCAGGGTCCTTCAAACTAAGTCTTGCAAGATCCTGAACTGACTTCGTTTGGGTTGCCGAGAAAAGAAATGTTTGTCTATGTTTTGGTAGCTGAGAAACTATTGCATTTATTACTTTCTTAAATCCCACATCAAGTATACGATCTGCCTCATCTAGGACTAGAACCTGTTTCCTAGCCGGAAGAATACACCCGAATCAGAAATTACATAAACATCATGTGCAAAAAGACTTTGTAACAAAGAATTACATTGTGTAGAAATAGTTTCTCAGATTGCTAAAAAAAACACTGCATTCATTTTCAGATATCGTTTAAGAAACCACGTACATACTTTCTAATATGTAAAAAGTTATAAAACCTAGGAATGATCAAAATATCCATTAGAACTAAGAGCATTCACAGTCCAATCCCCATTCCTTCCCCCATCCCTATAATTTGCAAGTTTTCAGCACTTTTAGCAAAAAAAAAAAAGAGCTCCATCCCGATCCCCATTTTGGGGTTTAAATTTGCAGACAAAGTTTGAGTCCCCAAATTTGGGGACTTTGGTTAAAGACCACAAATCCTCTCTCTCTTCATTCAATAATATAAAATAATATTTGTAGTAGTTAGTGGGTTTTGATAGTTAAAATTGTAAGTGAAAGAGAGAGAAAGAAGTAATATAAAAAAGAATATAGGGATATGGGGATGGAAAATGGGGAATGAGATGTAGAAACTTTTTAATAATTTTGGGGTTTTACTATTTTTGTTTGGGGATTTACTATTTTTAGTAAGTTTTTGGGGATGGGGATAGGGGACGGGATGGGAATGCTCTAAGTAGTACAAAGAACTACTAAAGGCCACATGGAGTTAGCAAATTAAAATAATATTTATAATTATTATTTTGACCTGCAACTGGGAACACTCAAAATTTGGAGTCTCATCCATGTGCTGAAGAAGCCGCCCTGGAGTACAAACCAAAATGTTCAGATCATTGACATGCTCCTTTTCCATGTCTACATCTTTCCGCCCACCAATAAGGAGACCAGCACTAAAACCATGGTGCTTTCCAACAGATTTTAAAACTTCAAAAAGCTGACTTGCTAATTCCCTTGTCGGAGATATTATTATGCTGCCAACCCCATCCTGTGGACCCCATCTCTGTTTATACAACTTTTCAAGAACCTGAAACAGGATAAATTGGAGACAATCTTACTTTCATGTTACCCAGAGATAAAAGAGCTCTGAGAGCTGTCCATACGTACAAATCATGCTAAATACAAAAAACTAATAACTTGTTAGATTCTTTGTTTTTGCAATGAAAACGGACAGATGAGGGACTTTATTCAGATTCTTAAGTAGCACGACTGTTTTCCAAACATATACTCAACAAGTAATGAAATCAAGTCCTACACCTTTTTTAGTGCTGCAACATGATTATATACTATGTATACCTTATTGCTCATACATTTATGCTATTCTTCAGAGTGTTAAATGTTCATACTTTATAAATATTATGGTACAGACCCCTTAGGCATGCTTATATTGACAGATTTGGTATGAAAATTAAGGGTAGTTTGAGGAACCCAAAGACCTCCGGAAGAGAATAAACTCTATTGTCTATTCTAATCAACTGATATCTAATTCATTAGTATACTATCCTATATACAATGAAGTACAGTAGTAGAAATGACAATGAAGTTACATGAAAGTAGGAAACTAACATCCCAAACAGTAGCTAAATGGCTAATTTGTAGGAACACTAGTGACACTACCCGTAGAGACTTTATTCAACTAATTATTGACCTATTCAGACCCACGTTTGTAACATATTATTGCTCTAGCAAAATTCATAAGCTTTGTAAACACTGTAACACCCCCCCCCCCCCCCCCCCCCAAAAAAAAAACTTCTTTATGTTGTACAAACATATAGCTCCATTGGGTTGAAGGGAATAAAGTTGTGGGAATGATATGATATATTCACTATGTTGTGGGCATTTACATATTCACAACTTCTATTCTTCCATCTATTTCATTCATACAAATTTAAACTATAGCTCAATCCCACCCATTTTCTACATAAAGATAAGTACTCTATTCGTACTTCTAAGGTTCTTCTCATTTCCTCACAAACCTTAATCATAAAAAATTTAGACTTTCTAACTTTCACTCTTCCCTACTACATAATTTAATTCCCCTTACATTATATTCACATTTCTTCATTCCAATCCATCCTACCAAACCAAGCAGTAGAATCAAATATGGAAATAACCCCGGAAAATACAATAAGCCTATTCAACGCAAGCCTTACACCATTTCCCACTTCCTTGTACAGCTAAATATAAACCACACACACACGTAACACATAATTTCAACTAATTTCAAACGCACCAATGTAAGTAACAGAACCACAAAAACACCACAATTATAAACAAAATAAAACCCGAAACTCGAAAAGAAAAACTCACAGGGACAATAAAAGCCAGAGTCTTTCCAGAACCAGTTTTGGCAGCACCAAGAATATCCCTACCCGCAAGCGAATGAGGCAAAGAAGCCCTCTGAATATCAGTCATTTTCGAAAACTTGGAATCTTTCAACCCATCTTTTGTCTTCTGTGACAAAGGCAACTGATTGAACTTCTTGCAACCTGCGTATTGCGAAAATGTATTCTCACCAATTTTCCCAATTGGGGCATTTGTGGGTAGTGGTGGAACGGATAGCGGGTTCGAACCCGAATCGGGTTTGCCGAATTTGATCCATGAGTCCAGCAATTTGATCTCGTCTACCTCTGAGAGTCGCTTTTGTAGCCTCAATTTTTTGGATTTGGGTGCTTTCATTTTCTAGGGTTTTCGAATTGGGGAGTTTTAGCTTCTGTATGTATATATCTGTTCTGTGTGTATATATCTGAGGCTATGCGAAGCTTGACTGCTTGGGGTTTTAGCCGTTGTTTAGGGTTTTCAGATGTTTGGGGTATCAAATATCAATTACGTATCCAAATATATATATATATATATATATATATATATATATATATATATATATATATTTTTAGGAAAATCCAAATTTTTTTGTTAAATAAATTGTACTCCCTCCATTCCATCCATTTTTTAACATAAATTTTTCACTTGCGTGACACGCATTTTAACGCTTTTATAAAGTATAGTTCGATAACTTATTTTTAATTTTTTTTTTTTGTATAAAAATATGATTGTTCTATTTTTATACAAAAAATATAATTTCAAAAATAAGTTATGGAACTATCCTTAAAATCCACTTAAAATGCGTGCCGAACCCCGTCCCCAATGTTAACTATTGGCTGGAGGGAGTACATTATTCACTTGTCTATAAATAATTATTTTTTATATTAAAGAAAAATTTTTAAAATATAAGTTCAAAAAAAAATATAAGTTCATACTTCGGAAAATATGAGATTTTTACACAATTAATGTAATTAGGTGTTGGTTTCTTTTATCTTCTTGGTAATTTTAAAACATTTTTTCTAAAACTTTAAACTTTATTTTTTGTCAAAACAATTAAATTTTAGTTTTTTTTATTATTATTATAATTAATAATTATTTTATGAAACGTAAAATATTCTATGTTAATTTTATAATAAAAAATCAAAAATAATTTTTTAAAATTGATAATTATTATAAGTAGGTAAAGTAATGAAAAGTGATGAAAAGTAGGTAAAGTGGTGGGAGCTATCAATATTTAATAGTAAATTTGAGAAAGTGGAGGAAGTTAGTAGGTGTAATAATGTTTTATATTATTAAAAGTTAACTATTTTTGAAATGTAAAGAAATGGATGGGATGACCCAAAATAGTAACTGTAAAGAAATGGGTGGCACGGAGGGAGTATTATTTTGTTTTCCAATCCATGTCCCTAACAGGAACAGGGGTCCTAAATCGAATTTTTTTAATTTTTATAGAAAAAATCTCTAAAACTTTTTCGAATTTCAGGATGAAAAACCAAAATACCCACATTTTAATATTACAAACCCAAAATATTCATGGACGTTTGGATTACCCAAAATACCCACCAACCACGTATTATAAAAATGCGTAGCTTCTATATACATTTTGCAAATGCGTATTCTTTTCAAAAAGGTAAAATTTACAAAAAATACGCATCTTGGACATGCGTGGGATACTTATTCTAGGAATGCGTAATCGCTGATACGCATTTGCCAGATGCGTATTTAGCACTGTTCATCGTTCTCCTCAGAACGCGGCGAAGGCTATTTTTTCGAAGAATTTTCGGCGATTCTGTTCACCATCATCCGGTCTTTGTTCATTGACATAATATATACTATTCGAATCGTCTTTTCCCCCTCTACAACCGTATACCATTTAATTTTCAATTCCTTTGCCGAATTTGGAACCCCCAAAACAGACCTCATTTTCTGATCCCAAATCCCATCGACCTATGCACGCCCCTCCGAACCTGGAGATCAATAAATAAATTGGGGAAATGGGAGGGGGAGGTGTGGGCATATTTTTGATGTGCTAGAATTGTTGGAGGATGCCGAACTGTGATGAAGCGAGGAGGTGAATGGAGAGGTGAACGGGAGGTTGAGAGAGACGCCTGAGTTGGTTTTGTGAAAATGACGTCAGCTAACGTTATCACGCATTTGAGGAATGCGTAACCCATAATGCGTATTCTCCAAATGCATATTCCTATGTACGCATGAATAGAATGCGTAGTCACGCATGAACAACATGTGTAGTCAATGGATAAAAAAGACGAAAACAACTCGATATAGGTATTTTGGGCAGCTTCCACCAGTGTTGTAAAAATCGGCCTAGGCGGCCGCCTAGGCGCTAGGCGTCCGAAAAACGCCCCGACTCGGGGTTAGGCGGTTAAAAAAACATTTTTTGTGTAAATCGGTCAAAAATCGGCAAAAAAATCGGTCTAGACGGTCAAAAGGCGGTCAAAAATGGTCTAGGCGGCCAAAAATCGGCCTAGACGGCAAAAAATCGGCAAAAAATCGGAAAATATGTTGAAAAATTCAAAAATGGGCAAAAATATTTGGTAAAAATATTTAATAAATATAAATATTAAAAATAATATTTAAATACAACCGATTAATGCTCCGATTAATCCGTCCGATTAATCTCCGCCTACCCGATTAGGCGCTAGGCGGTACCCCGACCGCCCTGGGCCGCCTAGCGATTTCTGGAACACTGGCTTCCACTCAAAAGTGGTGTAGTTTGGTCATTTTCTCATTATTGCATAATAATATTTTGATATTATTCTTGTGCTTAGCAAACAGCTAATTAATACGGCAAGTACGATGGGAATGAGAAACAAATCCATTGATCTAGCTTTTTTATTTGTCATGACATAAGAAAATCTAGCGACAACCTTTAGTAAATCATGATTCAGATAACTTACTACTGATATCTATTTACCATACGAAGGAAGATTACAAATTAAATTCAGCATCATGATTAAATCATAAGAGAGTACGTGCGTTCGTCCAGGTCAAGCCACACAAGAAATGAGAGATCAAAGGGTCAATCCTATAACTAGGTTGTATCAGTTGGCAAATTTATATGCAGGTTTTGTTGGTAGTGCAGAATCTGTAGATTATTCATTTTTTTGTTTAAGCGCTTATCAAGAATGATCATCTCTATATACATAGATTATTGTAATTGCAAAATCTAGCTTTATTACTTTCTAACCAATCATTTTGAATTTTGGCTTTTTGTCTGCCATTACTAATGTAGAAGTTCAGCCAGAAGTAGAAATGACCATGTTGAAGTAGATACCGAACTACCGAGAGTAGCAAAAACATCAGCATATACATTTTTAAGGTGGCAATTCTTAGTTTATGAATACTAATCCTTAAGTAATTGAATTACAATGTAAATTATACATCTTGTTCATGTTTAACCTTCTTCCTTCCTGGCCCTGAAGTTGTTCCTAGTTCAGAAACCGAGTCAGAAACCGAGTTATTCGGTGTTTCTTCTGTCATCTCAGAAACTACAAAAGCTACCTCAGAATATTGATCCACTCGTCTTTAACACCCTAAAAAATGGTCCCTCTAAAAATCTCAAGTCTTGATAAAAAGTCCCAAGTTGCGGAATGATTTGATACTGCCTTCTTGAAGCTCCAACTTCTTGCTCTAAATAAGCATATTCCTGTTTTGCCAGTGAGAATTACAATGCAGTATGACGCTGGTTGCTGCTTTTTCATTGTAGTTTCAATGTTAATTGACCTGTACTTCATTGAAGAATTCTAGGTTTTAACATTGTTTGGCGGCTTAGTGTCTTACTCCTTAGGGTTGTAATATTAGATTGTGGATGTATCTGCTCTATAAGTTTGATCATCTATTCTGCTAATAACATATTTCCCCTGGGAATATAAGCACAACCATTGAGTAAATATATATACTCCATCTGCACATCAGAGATCCGTGATTTTTACTGCACCGCTCACACCTACAAGTGTGGTTTACATACCAGAAAATCACTGTTATCAATCTTTCAAGTGCCAGAAGCTGAAATCAAACCTGTTGCTCCTTGGTTATCTGTAAAATATGTTCCATATATGGTAGTGTGGCATCCAGCAATGGTGGCATTGAGACGTAATACCCTCAACCTGTAAGCCTCACCAGCGAAATGCATTACAATAATGTTCTACTCCCCCGTACATAGCTGCTGTCATCAGCCTTTTGCAGTACCAAGCCATGACCTCATCTTACAACCTCACTTGCCATGTTCACCCATACATGTTCCAGATACATTGGCTTTTTAGGCTCCAAGGTTTCACAGATACATACCTCTTCTCTGCTGTTGATTTCATTAATCATTTTTGCTTGCTTCAAATTCTTGTGTTCTTACTTTGAATTTCAGTAGGTCTTTCTCCATCTTCATAGATTTAAATTTGTATGTCAATATTTCTGAATTAGCAAGTTTGAAAAAATATTACAAATGTTCCCGTTTAAGAATATCCAACCAAAACAAAAAATTCTATCCAGTGTAATAAAGATGTGCTCCTCAATATATGAAACTGGACATATATCCTATAATATAACTGGGGACTTTTGGCTGTAACTTGTAACTATTCACTAAAGCTCCCTATATTGTTCTACAACCACTCAATCATGGTAGGTGCATGCAACTACAAGCACACTCGCAGTACATGTGCAGAAAAAAAAATCTAACTTGGTATGCCGAACATGCTCATGTTAGTGAAAACAAACCAAAGCAAGTAAAAACTAACAATAACAAATTTTTTACCTAACCTAAAATTTTATATAAAAAACTAAAAGGAAAAAAAAACTGATAAGGTTTGAACATCATCAACATGCGAGATGTACTGCGACATAACTGAGATGTCTGACAAAATTGCCAAAGCGGACAAAATTGCCAAAACAGAAACACCAAATATCTAACAAGTTAACATGTTTCTAAAACTATCTAACACGGCACAAAGTACTCGTTCGACAAGATAAAACTATCTAACAGGGCACAAAGTAATCTACAAGATAAAAACTGAAATCTATGATGCTGCTGCTGCTTCAGTAAAGATATCCCTCTTCAATATATGTACCCCTCTAGCCCTCTTCTCTGGTTTGTAATCAGGCGAAGGAAAAAAACACAACAATGGGACATACAAACAGCAGTCATGCACTTAAATTAGACACCTGGGGATTGAAAATATTGTTGAGACTTAACAGCTTCTTCGCTACCTAGACCATTCCCTGTGATATTCTGTTCACTGAATTCAGCTTTAGGAAATGCTGGCGTACGAAGCTGATTCTCCTTCACATTATCTTGAACAGCCTGGAGAGAAAGAACAGTTTCACATTACAATCAGAAAGGTAAGCAAATAACACTATGTAATATGTTGAGATTCATACCTGCAAAAGCTCAGTCATTCTGCCAATGCCATTTTGTCCCACAAAATTGGGAGCGAATGGTGACTGGTTATGATGATTGCTATGAACAGTACGCAGGGGCTCAACATAAAGAGGCTCATTCATGTCACCAGTTTCTTGTTCTGGGACACTGTTGTGGCCTTGAGCTTTTGATTGTTGTGAACCGCCTTGAAACCCTTCAGCTGTTAAACAAATGTTCATCGAGTTCATTGTTTCGTCTGCAGTACACTTATGGAGCTCAAGTGAGCCATTGTCAGAGGGACCATCTTCGCTATTCACATCATTTGGTTTTACATGGGATATTGTTTGGGACTGTGAGAGATGTGGTGCTGGTTCTTTCGGATCAAATGTAGACAGCGATGTCACTGTTTGCACCTGTTTGTCTTTTGATGTTGCCATATGGGCAGCTTGCGCTGCAACTGCATTACTTGGTTCAAGAACAACAGGAACCACAGTGCCTCTTGCTCCCACTAAAGGGACTGAAGGAGCAGGCACAATTGCTGTGCGTTTATCTTTTGCAGACAACAAATTAGCTGCCAGAGGATGTGTAGATGAACCATTTCCAAAATAATCAGCACTCCGCTGATGCCTCCCTTTAGGTCTACGCTGACGACGCGGAGCCACATCGTTCACTCTGGTCATCTGAAGATGCGGAGCCACATCATTCTGTGCCGTAACAGGAGCATAATGTCCAGGCTTAAAAACAACACCCCTTAAAGTGATATTTGAATTGCCAATTTTAACAGCAATCAGATAACCAGCATCGAATACGGACTCTACAACACCTGTTACTGCCTGGCCTACCTTACTACTTGCATCCTCAACTGGATTAACATGCACTCCTTTGAGCAATGGAAGTCCAGGTGGCACGCTAGCATTTTCGATGCGGAGTAGGTTCTCATGCTCTCTTGGGCGAACACTTAATCCACGATATAAGCTTTTATCTTTTCGTGGGCGACCTCGTTTTCGCTTCAAAGGGAAACCTGCTGAGTCATAAGAGTTATTCCCTTGGACAGCTTCACTCATTGTAACTCCGAAATTCCCTGGCCCCTTTCCTCTGCAGACAGATAAGATTTCATCACTAAGCAGATAATAAAAGCTAAACAGATGTAACGCAAGGGATTAACCTGATATGTTATTCTTCAGCTAATCTAGTCATCTAGAGATACGGTCTACGCAAACAGAATATAATAGAAAAGCATATCATATGCAACAAAAAACACAATTACTCACCTAAAAGTAGATGGCAGGATAGCAATTCTATTAACAGGCTTCTTTAAGGAAGTTAATTGAAACTGAGTTCTGAACTCAAGTTCCACGAAAGAATAGCCAACTGATACATTCATGACCTAAAAAACCAATAGCTGAGACTTCCTCCCACGTATATTCAAATATGGCACTAAATATAGTTTCCATTCCTGTGATTATTTTAACAATTAACATGTTGGTTTACTAAAAACATTCTACAGATTTTGCCTAATACAGGTTGCATTACTCTTCACTGCAATATCTTCTATGTGGTAAAGATCTCTGTGATAGTGGTTTTTCTGACCTATACATCTATTCACCCAGGCTGCCGAGACAACACTTTGAATTCCCTAAAATATCTTCCTCAAATTATGATTAACAAAAATTCAAAGAAGGATAATATTAACAGTAAAGTAAAATTATATGCTATAAGCTAACAAACACCAAGAGGTTTCACTTTTGCAAATATCACTATCGGCATTAGACAGATAGCCGACTACTCCTACTCCCTTCCTTTATTTGGACAGTATATCCTGAACCGAATTCATTACATGTAACCAACTGACTTGTTTCAGATATTACCGTAGGGACAAAACTCTTCTCTGTGCAAATTAAAAAAATATATTAACTAGGTCATAATGATGTGTATATCCGCTAATTTTCGGCCTTCATTTAATAGAGAAAAGATACATGCTTTGCCCACTCCCCTCGGTGTCTACATGGGGTAATAATGCTAATCAAAGCAAAAATGGTTTCAAAATCCCAAGAAATGCCTACTAAAACTTTATGTCATTCGAAAACATAGATTTCCTTCACAGGATAATGTTTGTTGATAATTATAGTATATATATGCTACGTCAAAGCCAAATTGTCGTACTTATGTCTAAAAATCATAGACCGAAACTGCCAAGCAACTAGTTTTACAGGAATTTCACTACAGCTTAAGGGAGCAGTTACATGAAATATAAACATCCAAGTTAAAAAAGAAAGTACACTATACTAAAATAGTACACTATACTGCCAAGTACAGAAATATTAAATATATTAGTGAAACATCCAATCGAAGCTAACAAAAAATCTAGGGTTTGCAAATTGAGTCACTTTACACACAAAATCTTGTAATATAATTCCATATATAATGATACATATTGACACACAATTCATGTACAAATTACCAAAACAATTCAAATTCAGCTTGCAGTACACACATCTTATGATCTACAACACCCAATTATAAGCTAATTATAATCTAAAACAATTATTGTATAAATCTATGAAAGCACATAAACATAATAAAAAAAAGGATGATTGAATTACAGGAGAAATGAATTGTATGTAAAATTGCTTTTAAATTAAAAAATAAATAAAGCATGAACATAAATTGCAATTAATTATATAAATTAATTATTATAAGATTGAATTGGAGAGAAATGAACCTGTTTGAATTAGTGAGAGCATAAGATAGAACCCTAGATTTTTGTTTAGAGAAAATCAAGGCTTTTAATTGTAAAAACTGGGACTGCAGATATGTATGTATTATGTATGTATTTGCATATAGTGTGTGGGTGTTGGGGGTTAAAGTTAAGAAACGTAAATGACGTTAAAAGGCCACGTTGGTGAAATGGGACAGGACACGTTAGTTGTGAGCGTGGGGCGTGGCACCCGTATTTGTACTTTCATGAAACAGATCGATGAATTTTCTAAAAATAAATAAATGTTTCGATAAATTACTCTTTTATCCCATCCAATTTTTAACACTTTTTTTGTCACTTTCTGGCACGCATTTTAAGATGAAGTTTAAGGATAGTTCCATAACTTGTTTTTGAAATTTTCTTTTTTTGTATAAAAATAGAATTGTTCTATTTTTATACAAAAAAAGAAAATTTCAAAAATAAATTATGAAACTATCTTTAAAATCTACCTTAGAATACGTGCCAGAAACTCTATTTTAAAATGTTAATAATTGGCCGGGATAGAGGGAGTAGTATTTATGATATGAAATGAAATGAGTTTCATTAGCAAAATTAAATATAAATTTATTAAAAAAATATCAAACAAATATGTAATTTGGATTCAATATGATTTATTAATTAATAATTAAAAATTTGTTAATATATATAATTTATCATGGAAACATATTTATAATATTTTACAATTTTTTAAAAACATATTTGTAAATTTTTTATGAAAATTAAAACTTTATTATAATAAGTGTTTAACGAATATATAACTTGAGTTTAACATCATTTGTTGAACAATAATTATAGAGAAAAAGGACCCTAAGATAGATCTCACGAAACTTTTTCTGAGATATATACAAAATAACTATATATTTTACTAGATCCGTAGAGCTAATTAAAAAATTCTGAATTTACCAAATTGCCCACCCCATTTTTACATATAAAAGATAGGTATATCAGAGAACTTACCTTTTCTCTGAGATATATCGCAGGCTCACTAATCTTATAATTATATTTAGGTTGAATAATCTTACATTATTATGATTAAGAAAATAATATCAATTTAGTAATATTTCATATTCAACCCATGATCCTCCGACGCCTATAACTCTGTGTTCACATGTACAACCACTAAACCAAATCATTTCATTGCGCCACATCTTAAAATCATTCACTACATGCTCAAATAATCCAATTAATAGCAATATTTATTTTATAATTTATTCAGGATAAAAGTGCCCACATAATTTTGCTAATTTTAATAATTTGAATTTTGATAAGAATTAAACCTATGACATTCATATACTCATAAATTTATGCTCACGTTTATTTTTATGATGTATTAGGGATAAAATCATTAAAATATTTTTCTCATATGATAGTAAAACTTATTGTCGGGGAGAGAAAATATAAATTGGCAAATATGATGTCGTCAAAGTCAAAATTAAGAAAGGTACCGAATGGAAAACAATTGGTCAAAAAAATCAAAGTGAGGAGGTAGGTGACGGAAAATAAGTAGATATTTATCTCAAGTAGGTAAACGGGTGAAATTGAAAATAGATCTATAACAATTTATTACAATATTTCTCTCGTTAATAATTATGTCTATATATTAGTCAAATGGCCTTAATTATGTTTATTATTACATTATTACAAAAATGGATGAATGAAGTGTATGACCTATTTTTATTTGATATTAGTGTAATATTTTATTTTAGGTATGAAAGGTACCGAGATATCCAAAAATTGGTCAAAAAAAAATCTAAGTGAGGAGGTTGGTGGCGGAAAATTAGTAGAGGTCTATCTCAAGTAGGTAAACGGGCGGAAGTGAAAATAGATGTATAAATTTTTTACAATATTTCCCTCTTTTAACAATTATGTCTAAATTAGTCGAATGGCCAGAATATGTTTATTATTAAATTAATATAAAAATGATATATAAAATGTGTGACATATTTTTACTCGAGATGAGTACAATATTTTATTTTAAGTATATTTGCATTATATCGATTAATCCTATTATCATCGGGTAATTTATAGATTGGTTAATAAAAAAGATTAAAATATTAAAAATAAGAAATAATTTACATATGGGATTTGGATTTGGAATTGGTAAAAAAAATGTCAATATGATTTTGATATCTTTAATCTCTCGCACTACATTTTTGCAGCATTTTCGTAACATGCTAATGTTATTAATTTCATACAAAATGAGTTTTACAACCATATATTTAAGTAGTAATATACCAATTTCACTTGAATTTTAAATTTTAATGCGAGTTTCATCCCGGTGTGAGACTAATAAACTCGAAAATTGCTGATATATACAATGTCTTATGATCACAGATCTGGTATGTGTATTTTTTTATTTCTCTTCTATCATTTTGGTGTTACCTCAAATTAAATTAGTACTTCTTGGATGCTTCATTATCGTAGTTATGTCCATCTTTTTTCATAGATTGAATTTTATTATACACGTGAATTTATACAACATAATTCATTCGGTGCATACAATAACACATCTTATTTTAAAAACCAGTTATAAGATATGACACTTTAATTTTAGTTACTCGTGTATTTGGTTGACTAAATATGTTTTATCTTAAAATTTGAGATACTACCTTGGATTTTTGAAAGTTCACTTATGACAATGGATGGTAAAATGTATTTGAAGAAAAGTATGATCAAATACCATGATCCTTGAAAAGCACACGTCATATATTTATTTTGGACGTGCACAATTATTAGAATAAATTTGTTGTTCTCCTTGCTTTCCAAAATTGGTCGGAGAAAAGGATCCAAAATTAAAAATGTGCACAGAGATCCAAAATTGGAAATGTGAGCTGAGATTTTCGAAACAGAACTATATGACTCTATTATTTTTATTTTTCCATCACATTACATTATTTCTTACAAATTAAATTAGAAATAATATAATATTTAATTCTTCCTCTATCCCAAAATAAAGAAGCCAACAGTTTTTTCACGCATTTCAATATACCTAGATTATTGTGGTAATACTTGGCAGTTACAATTAACTCTTACTTACTGCTTTCAGTCAGTCATTCTTCTCACATTGACCAAATACACTGAAAATATAACTCTTATGGTTCAGAATCTAATAATATTTTGAAACTATAACATCTTAAATAGATTGAAATATGTTAAGTAGACTTACACGAAACAATTTTATGAATTATTATATGGCCCGTGCTTTGCACGGTTTTTTTCTCCTCGTTATTATTTTGGGCGTTAATTTTCCCGCTTTACACTAAATTTTAAAAATTATAGGCGGCAAATTTAAATTCGATCGATTGTGGTCGAAATTAGTGTGCCCAAGGAATATTATGGCGGGACTTTTCCCTCCTTTTTTTGGTCGGTGCTAAATTCGACCGAACAAAAAAAATGGTCAAATTTAGTGCTAAATTTGACCGCCTTATTTCGACCGTTTTTGAGTTCCACTGAAAACAGTTGAATTTAGTAGCTCGTCTAAATTCGACCGAATTTTTTGATCGAATTTAGTCGCGGTCGAATTTGCATGGTCATATTTAGCCGGGGTTTCTTGTAGTGCATCCTACTTACCCAAAATGTACTTGATGGTCTTGAACAAAAGCATGTTGTTCAACTATTAATTAAGCATTCATACTCAATAATGATTAACAATGAATCCAAAATAAACTGCATTTTATTTACATCATTAACTGTTCTTTCATCCGCTTAAATAAATGTTCTTTCATCCGCTTAAAAAAATTAGACATAAATCAGAGAGATGGAAATGAGGCAGAGAGCGACGAAAATGAGGTAGAGAGAGACAGAAATGAGATAGAGAATAGAATGATAGAAATGTAGACAGAAATGAGACAGAAATCAGAAAGACTGAATCTGATAAGGCAATGGGGAAAGAGCCCGGGATTTCTCAATCTCTAACACCTTCTCCGTGGTCTCCTAGTCACCATATTTAAGTGCTATCTTTTTTATTTCTGCCAAAACTTTCTTGATGTTGTATCAGTTATATTTATAACCGAAATCCTCCATTTGCATCAAATGTTCGAGGGATTTATCTACTTTTTCTTATTCTAACTGTGACTTGATAATTAATTTGAATGCCCTTAAATCTGGATAAAGGTCGGCCTTTATCCAGTCGTTAAACCGATATGAAGCCTCAATCCCCTACAAGTATGTAGATATTAGAAGATTGAAACACAACTGTATAGAAAAGAATCATATGCTATTTACTAGAAAATATGCATTCAACAAAATTACTACACTAATAAATGTTATTTATCCAGTGCCCCAAGGGCATATGTTAGCCATTCCCTTTATTATATTACAAAATACATTTTGTTCACACTTCATTGACCCTTTTTCATGCCTAACTTATTAAGTACCCTTATAGTTGGTCAATCTAAATTACAGTGATGTTGTGTTCAAATCAGTCAATCTAAACTCGAGTGAAGAATATTAGTCTGCTTTACCTTTCATGTGCAACGGAAATTGAAAGTCAACAATTAAAAAATGTTCTAAATTCAAATTATTATCTTATTTCAAACTTCGAGGATTGTAGTTATGGTGGTGATTGTTTAATGTTTGAAGGATAACCGACAAAAATGGTATATAAGAATTAATCGTCACCTATCATGTATCACGATAATAATGTATAATTTAGTTTATTTTTTAGTAGAAATCCTAAAAGAATCACCACGACAATAATTTTTTTTAATTATTTTCAAACTTAGCCACAACATTTTTTGAATATCTATTTTTTCTTTTACCCATATGCCTACATCGTATATCCTCCAATTAAATACTGACCACCTACCTTCTCACTTTGATCTTTTTCCGATCACTATCCAGACACCTCACTATTTCTCAGATCTACTACCTTCCTCAAACCACATCATATATGTACATTCTTCTTACCCCACCACCCCTATTTCATTCTTCTCGTGGTGCGTGATCGTGATGGTGTGCTAGTGGTGATATGTCAGTGGTGGTAATGATGGTGGTGTTAGCGATGTGTTGTTGGTGGCAATGCTGATAGTGATAATGATATTTTTTTACTACAAAATGATGAATTTATATACCATGCATGATTTTATATTTTATTTTTTGAAAGAAGCTCTACAGACAATCCAACAACTATATATATGTGTATATGAATATTACATTTGGTTTTATTTTAAAAAATCACTTATATTAATCTAAAATATATATACAATGTAATGTTATTTTTAGAATCTATCTTCTTAAATCCAACCATTATTACATTCCCTGAATTCAACTAATCGGTTATATAACTTGTGCATTATATATAATGCAATATTATTTTTATTAAATATCTATCTTTTATTAACATAGTTATACATTTTAATCTTATAATTGTTTGTATTGCATCTATAATCTCATTTACCATGTTATACTCTAACCAAACTATGTATCTTTTCAATTATATAATTAAATCAATACGATGTCTACATCTCATATATAAATTATTCCAATTTTTCTTATGCTAAATATAGATAATCCTAGAACAATCATAATAACCGATTTTAATGCAAGTGTACTTATATAAAATGCAATATTAAAATTCACTAAAATTTTGGCTTGAAATTTCGTACAATATGATATATTTATCTAGTAAGTATCATATTTCAATAATATAGCTAGACAATTTAAATCTCTAATTTTTTTTATATAGTATATAATCTATTTTATAATATTTCTAGCATAGCTATTATCCAAATATCTATCAGTTAACCTATATGAAGTTCATATCTCACGTGCAACAGATTTTGTTTTTTCCTAAAATTATATTTTTTATTCAATTAAAATATTTTACCTGAAAAAATGAGAATCGAGGTGTAATCAAGTCGAGCCGAGTCAAATAGTGTAAGACTCGAGTACCACGCCAACAAAATATTACACGTTGAACAATCACTTAACATGATGATTATAATGAAATGCTAACATAACGTTAGTGATCAGAAAAAGTAAGTTTATAATTCAGTGGTTGGTTTCTAAAAATTTAAAAATCTGAGTGAAAAGAAAATTACGATTTATAAGAATTGTGGAACATTATATCCTAATATATAATAAGTATAAGAAAGATTTTATCTAAATTTTTGGTCTGATTTGGTCACTGTACTACCAAAATCATATGATCCGTCAGATTAAAAATAGACGATCAAGATTAGATCACATTAAAAAAAATTATAATCTAAAAAGGGTATAATTAGAAAAGATTGCATTAGACATGAATTTTAAAAAGAAAAATATAATCTAAAAAGGATATAATTAAAATGTTGTATTAGAATTGAATTTAAAAAAAATATAATCTGAAAAGGATATAATTAAAAAAATTGTATTAAAATTGTATTTTATTTATTTTTTTATTAGTATTAAAAAAAGAATTATTACCATTTGAGCTCTATCTTGAGATCTAAAAATCAGATTTGGATGATTTTATAATCCACGCGAACCTCATAAAATTATCTTTTATTTAGTGATGATTTAATAATTATTATTTAAATGGAAATACTGAGAATCTCAGGAGAATATATAATTACGAAAAATTACATTAATCTTATTCAATGTAGAAGTCCTGCATAGATAATGCTATTCAATGTAGAAAACCTAATTATATATGATTTAAATCATTGACATATACATTTTCGTATTTCAATATAAATACAATTTTTAGTTTATAATATATTAAAATATATATATATATAAATTGTGCTAGATCCAACGGTTTTCATCTATTTATTTTAAGATATTTGTCGTATGAAGGATCCCACTACCGATTATCAAAATTTTGGACAAAATCTCTCTTACACTTAATTGTATTTGACTGTTAGTAGAACTATCTTCAAATAATTACAAGGGTATTTTGATAATCAAAATGAATTATAAGCAGAATTCATAAATCAAATAAAATTTTTAACTTAAAGAATCTTCAATTTCTTTCTTTTTTGTTTCTGCATAGATTTAATTAGAAAAAAAATTATTAAACCATCATTAAATCAAATATTATTTTGTTAATTTCACGTGGGTTGTAATCGTCCAAATCAAATTTTAGAAATTCAAGATAGAGTATAAATATTAAATCGAATGTGTTAAATTTTATATATATATCAATTTTTTAACAACAATTTGATATGTAAATTAATAATATATAAAATTAAAAAATATATTATAATTATTGATATTAAAAAAAGGAATCGTGCGTTGCACTGGTTGTAAGCTAGTATTTCAAAATTATGTAATGCCCGTTATTAGAATTATATAACTATAATAGTACAATTTTTTTTGTATGATTTGAATGATTTATTGTTGCATCAGAGGTATTTTGTTTTGAGAAAATGATCAAAATACCTCATTTTTTATGTTTATTTGTCCAAAATATCTATTTTCATAAACAATAAACAAAATACCCATTTCGGTTCGATAATCCATTTGCAGTGGAGTATCAAAGGTGATATTATATATTTACAATGGAGCGTCAGGAGTGATACTCCGGTACTAGTGGAACATCGGACATTCAAATACTCCACTGGAGTATCCGACTTATACTCAATTGAGAGTGGATTATCCGACCTGATACTCTACCGTTAGTGGAGTATGCCTTTAATACTCCTATGTGATTGGCGTGTCATCCTAATACTCAACTATCAATGGAGTATCTGTCGGGTAATTAGGGTCATATTTACTGAATATAGGTATTTTGGGCATGTTTTTGCTGAAAATTAGGTATTTTGGGCCTTCGTCCATTTATTTCCATGATTTTTTTCTTGCGTTGTTTTTAAATTATTTTAAATAATACTTTTTTGTTTTATTTTTTTATATAATTAATATATGTATTAAGTATACTAAAATATCTGTTAGTCACAGAGGCATGTCTGTACAAATGTAATAACAAGCCTACTTGAGTATAGTAATACTATGTATTACTTACATGACCCCTTAGCTAGGAAACCCATTAATTAGGTTTTTGTCTTGTAAATTAGACTTAGTAATATGCATCAACTTCATATGTGTACTATACAAAAAGTCATATAATAATGTTTCAAAGAAGACCTATGGATCATGCCTCAAGATTGAAGAAAAAGGTTAAAGAAATAACCACAATTGGAGTTTGAAGAATGAAATTTTTCTTAAGTAAAAATCTGAAAAGTAATTTGGTCCATTCGAGAAATCAAGGATTCGACATCTCAAAAATTCGATATGTCAAAGACACTATTCGATATCTCAATAAGTCAACAAGTCAAAGCTCAATTCGACATCTCAAGAATTCGATATGTCAAAAACTCTATTCGAGAACTCAAGAAGTCAACAATGTCAAAGTTATATTCGAGATCTCAAGGAGTCAATCAAGTCAAAGACATATTCGATATCTCTGGGACTTCATAGTAAAAAGCATATTCGATATCTCAAGGATTCTACAAGTCAAGAAGCTATTCGACAACTTAAGGATTCCAGAAGTAAAGATTCATTCGAGAAGTAATTCGATATCTCAAAAAAGACTTGTTCGAGAACTCAGAGATGTCTAGCTATTCAAAGTAGTTCTTGAATCAAGTACTTGGTCAATTCTCGAATGTGTTTCTAGAAGACAAATTACTAAAGATTCTCAAGTCAGAAAATCTACACTAACCAAGGCAGTTGTAGTGGTCCAATTGTTGCAATGTGCACCTGGAAAACCTACAAAAAAGCTTAGAGAAAAATTCAAGGAAAAGTAGCTGAAGAAGTGGATCTGGTCAGCTTGAAACAAAGTCATATCACATGATGCCCAAACTTGCACCAAAATAGAATAAACAAGTTAGAAATTATAATTTATCTGCTACTAGTTTTGTAAAAGTGGATTGTGCACATGTTTTTAATAAGTGCACCGCCTCACTTATTTAGTTACCAAGTTTTTCAAGCACATTCAAGAATATTTTTCTAAGAAAAACGAAGCTGAGAATACTTATCTTGTATTCACAGTTTGTAGCATACTTCAAGTCTAATAAAATATTAGGTTTAAAGTGAGTTTGTGTGTTATTTAATTTCCGCACTCTTATTGTTCAAACATACATACTCAAGGTACAAAACCAAACAGATTCAAACATCCAAACAACAAGAAAAGTCAGAAAAGGTTGATAAAATATTCACCCCCTGTATTATATAGGTATAATTTATACTAAAAAAATAACATAATAAATATTTATTTTATTAAAAGTAAATATAAAATTAAGTTGAAATGAAAGTGAATGGATAAAAATGCCGCATATATACCTTCATGTAAGTAGGTTGAAAAAAATGAACCTATCTCTTGCATTTGAATGTTCTAAGAGCATGTTCAATGTAATGCCAAAATATGTTTTATTTTTATAGTATAACATTAACTATAGAATATATTTTTATAATATAATGTTAAATTTAGTTCTAAAATAGAAAAACATTTTAATTGGTTCTAAATATAGAATCAAATATAAATGTAATAATTGCTATATAGACATGCAAGTAATAATATGTAGGGAAATTAATAATTAAAATAATGGTTATAAATATAATTTAAAATTTAAAATTTAGGTGATTGTAATATGGCGAAATTTAGATTTAATTAATGTCTATAGCTGGTGTCCGTTATGTAGATAGTTGGGATGCGTTTGTGATGGTGGTAAAAATCGCATGTGCTCACCTCTCACAAAAAAAGTTTGTTCATAACATGAGGTCTCTTAACTCAATTTTTGCAACTGAGTTCTCCGAACATTGTGCTATCCACGGAATGACTACTTTGAGGGTCAATTATGAATCTACTGTTTTCAGGGGAGATGTAGGCTGGATTTCTCGGGAGACCATTGAAATCATTTTTTATTTTCAAATATTCGTATTCATTTAGTTAAGCGATCCAGAAACAAAATAGCTAATTGTTTAGCTCGTTTATTTGCTTTTAATCTAATTGCATGGTCAGTTGGGGGTTTGTCCCGACTGAACCTCTTTCAAATCATTAATGAAATTTGAATTAAATTTGGTCAAAAAAAATGTCACTTTAAAATCATGCATTAGATTATAAAATTTTATTTTATTATTAATAATCATTTTTCTTTTTGAACAAAGGATTTAATTCGTTAATAAAAAATCATACGACATCTACAAGAACAATCGAGTCGAACAAACCGTAAAAAGATACAATCGCAAATTAATCCAGTGTTCTTAGACATCTTGGATATACCATCAAACGATTTGTTGAAATTGATATATGTACATGTACCCGCTTCGGCATATCTGTTTTGAGCTGTCGACCATAAATGCAATCTCATAAAGACTTCTATCACTAAATCAAAACCTTGAAAATCCCGCAGATCTAACATCTCGAACATTAATTCACTGCAAAACATACCAAAAACACGCAAAGCTCTCACAAGGAGAGAATAAACAAAACACAAATAAATTGGGAACGAACTCAACAAAGTACAGATTTAAAATAAACAAAAGCCTAACATAAACTTCGATTTTATTGAAATCGGAAAAAGAAAGTTTAGAAGATGGGATGGAGAGCCGAATGAGGATTAAAAAGGAGGAAGGAGGCTTTAAACGAAGAAGAAGGAGACAGATCGAAAGAAAAGAAGGGAACAACAGCTATGGAGATGAAATGGGTCGACTTTCGTTAGAGAGCTTGAAAAGAAAAACTTGCACCACTTACTACTTACTTGGACAATACCGAACCGAAATAACCGAAATAATTCGGTTCGGTTAACCGAACCCAAATATTTCGGTTTTAATTCGGTTATGGTACTTACAGTTATTCGGCTATTCGGTTATTTCGATTTTTTAACCGAAATAACCAAAATTACCGAATTAACCGAAATATATAATAAAATATTTTTATTAATAATCTCTTCTTATTTCTTAATTCCTTTATCAGTATTTTATATGTAAAACAATAATATTAATATTTTTTATGTAAAATAATAATTTTTTATATGTAAATTAATAATTTTTATTTTTTATATGTAAAATAATAATTTTTATATTTTTATATTTAATATGTAAAATAAAATATATAAATATATATAATTCGGTTATTTCGGTAAAATAACCTAAATAACCGAAATAAATATTTCGGTTCGGTTACCGAACCAAAATATTTCGGTTCCTTATTCGGTTATAATATTTGACCTTATTCGGTATTACTCGGTATTTCGGTAATTCGATTCAATTATAACCGAATAATCAGCCCTACTACTTACTAGTCCACATTAATAATCATTTTTAATTTTATATTATAACAATTGAACATCTATTTTAATATTAACACCGGATGGACATTCAACTGTGTCAAAGCCGAAAGCGCAACTTATATCATTCCAAGCGTGAAAGTGTGCTCTAACAATAATGAATAAAACAAAATGTGTGTTTGATTGCTATTTATGTTAACTTAAAAGACTAAATTGCAATTTGCAATCCTTTGGTTCGGACCAAAGTCAGTTTAGTACTCATAGTTTGCATAATTGCAGTTTGCATCTCTAAAAATGTTTGGACGCTGCAAATTGCACCCCTTTCGTGTATTTTTACCAAAAACTCAAGGATAATTTGGTAAATTTAGAATACTTAATTACATTTTGATCCCTAAAATATGAAATGTTGCATACATGAACCATTGAACAAAAAGTTACGAATTTTCATAATTTTTTTTGTTTTTTTCCTAATTTTTTTCGAAATTTTCCAAACGATTCATAGAAAAATTCGAATTGGAAAATTTCGAAAAAATTTATGGAAAATTTGAAAAAAATTAGGAAAAATTCAAAAAAATTTATGAAAATTCGAAAGTTTTTGTTCAAGGGTTCATGTATGCAACATTTCATACTTTTGGGATCAAAATGTAATTAAGTATTTTGAATTTACCAAATTATCACGGGCAATTTGGTAAAAATACACGAAAGGGGTGCAATTTGCAGCGTCCGAACATTCTTAGAAATGCAAACTGCAATTATGCAAACTATGAGTACCAAACTAATTTTGGTCCGAACCAAAAGATTACAAATTGCAATTTAGTCTAACTTAAATGGATTCAAAATCCGTATAAATGGATTCAAAAGCCTAGAGTGGACGGGCTTTCACTTATACGTTGATATAAGTTGCATTTTCCATGTTTTACAACCCACTTTTCTCTTTTTTTAAAGGATTTTTGTTTAAGTTTTTATGACATTTATTATTAAACTCGTTATTTGTTTAACATTATTTTACCCCGCCTTGATGCAATTAGAATTTAGAGTTAGCAATTTGTATTTGTGTATTAAAATTTAACTAGTCAACTTATCCGCGCTTCGCGCGGTTCATAAATTTTCATTTTAAAATATTGAAAATAGATTAATTATCTTTTTATATTTTTAAAAATTGATTGGTCTTTTAAGAACTTTTTTAAAAAAAACGATTCAAAGTAATTTACATGAATCATAAGTTTGAAGATACTCTCTTTATATATCTAAAAATTTTATTATCTCAAAAATATTATAAACATAAAAAGTAGCAATTATATTATAAACGTAATCTTTACGATCAAAAGTTATAAATATTATATATAATAACACTTTTTAAAGCCGACGCCCCTCTCATAACATACATATTCAATAGTAGTATAAGAATTTATTTAATTAGAATATTAATTTATTTCGACAAAATATGATGAAAAACGGGTGTATAACTTTTTTCTCGATTTAATCTACCTAAAATTGGATTTTTTCAATTTAATCAGTTTGATCATAACCCATGTTTAATTTATTCATGTGTAAAAATGAAAAACTATTTATATTATTTTTATTACATGTGTTAAGCGAAGATTTATATACTTTTAATTTATTACAATTTCCATAATCACTAATTATAATAAAGATTGCTTGAGAAATTAAGGGTCATCTGTACTACAATTGTCCGAAAAGAAATTAGAATGGTATTCGATAGGGAATAAAAAAAGGATGCAATGCAAACAATTTTTAGTCTTCACTTTACCTAAAATAAACTTAATTATATATGTAATTAATATTTAATATTAAAATAATTATTGTAATGCTCAAATAAAGTTTAATAAATTTTCAAATAAAATAAAATAACTTTAATACATATTTATTGGGTATAATTAATGACTAATTAATATGTCATTAAGAGCTATTTAATGCAAGAAAATATTTTTAATAAAAAAAATTAAAAAAACGAAAATTCAAGAAACATATCTTAAACGTTTCTGGTAACTTCCGATCTCCGGGCATTATAATATACTAGGTAACAAAGCCGCGCTACGCGCGGCACGAAAATATTTTTAAAAATTAAACACATAACATTATTGTTTGTTAAATTTTATTATTTGAAAGTTAATATGATAAATTAAAAATTATGTGAAATGTAATTAAATTTGAATGTTTAAAAATTAAAAAGAGAAAAGAATTAGGTGAAAAAAAACATGTTTCAGTTAAATTCTTGAATATTAATAATAATAATAATAATAATAATTTTGAAGATATTGACGAACCTATTTTGTCGCATAAAAAATGCTTTTGAAATCCAATATTGACAAACATTTGCAAAGTTTGACATTGAATAAGTAAAAATAACATTTGTGAATCTTTTCAATTGTCGATGGCATCATAAAAGACGTGATTGCTTAATTTATTATTAAATTATTTGTTAGTAAAATTGATTGTACGATGAAAAGAATTAGAATGTAAATGTGATGAGAGGTGTGATTGATTTCACTTGTCGATATATTTGGTTTTATGACGAAAAAAGCAAAATTCAAATGTATATTGTAAGTCATGCTTCATGTTTTTTTGGAGTGATCCGACACCCGTATCTTTACATTTAATTAATTTTTCAGAGCATTTTATAAGAACTATTTTGTTTGTAACATTAAAATTAAATTCATGGACACATCAAAGTGATACTCACATATTCTAATATTCTTTTATTAAATTTTATAATAAATTTGTACATATAATTGTTTTTAAAGCCGATGCTCGTTTTATAACACCCTTACTTAATGCTCAAAAAGTGAGAATTTATTTAAAATAGCAAAAAACAACTCCTTAAACACCTTTTACTTTTTTCCATACCTACAATGTCAACATAATTCCTATAATAAAAAATTTTAAATTTTAAATATAACTAATTAACGATTTTAAACAACGTCTCCCATCTCATAACATACATGCATGATTAATTGATTAGTAATAGTATAAGAATGTGTTTAATTAGAATATTAATTTTTTCAACACAAAATAATCAAACAACGAATGGATAATTTTTTTTATTGATTTAATTGACGAAAAAAGGATCCACTTGATTCAATTTAATCGAGTTGGTCACACCCCGTGTATAATTTGTTCAGGTATAAATGTAAATTCTACGATATTACTTTTATTTAAATTGTGGATGTTAATCGAAAATATATATACTTATGTATCTTATTATAATTCTCACGATCATTGATTACGAATTTATCGAAAAATTAAAATCGTCTATTAATTATTGCCAAAAAATTTGCAATGAATTTGAATAAGGATTAGAAATGACGTTAAAACTATTTTATTTTATTGTTTTACCTTAAAATAATGGTATTTTTATATAAATCATTAATATTTTATAACAAAATAATAATAATAATGTTCTAATAAAATTGTTAAACTTTTAATTAATTATTAATTAAATGCAAGAAAATTATTTTAATAAAAAATAAAAATGTGAAAATTCAAGAAAAATATTTTGAAGCTTCTGAGTGCAAGTCTCTCCAGTTTCCTAGCTAATATAATAAATTTTTATATAAAAGTACTGTAATAGATAAATTAATTTCTATTATTCTTAAAAATTGATTGGTCTCTTATGAAATATTCTATTAAAAATTAATTTAAAATTAATTTACATGAATTATTAATTGGAAAAATATTTTCATTATATATATCTAAAAATTTGATAATCTGGAAAACATCACAAACATATAAAAATAAAAATTATAATATGAACGTAATATTTACAATCAAAAGTTACAAATATTGAATACAACTTAATAACGTTTTTTAAAACCGACACCCCTCTCATAATATACATGTTCAATAATAGTTTAAGAATTTATTTAATTTGAATATTAATTTATTTTGACACAATATAATGAAACAATGGGTATATAATTTTTTTATCAATTTAATCTTCCGATAAAGTGGTTGAGTTTGTTCAATTTAATTAGTTTGGTCATAACTCATGTGTGTATGCGCATGATTTATTTACAAATTTCAGATATTAAGCAAAGATCCATGTACTTCCATAATTTACTACGATTCCACAATCATTGATAATAAAAATTATTTGAGAAGTTGGTTAATAATGTCTTTCAAAACCGACAGCCCTCTCATAATATACATATTCAATAATAGTATAAGAATTTGTTTAATTACAATAAAAAATTATTTCAACACAATATAACGAAACAATGGGTGTATAGCTTTTTTTATCAATTTTATCTTCCGATAAATGACTGGATTTGTTAAATTTAATCGATTTGATCATAACTCATGTATTATTTATTCATGTGCAAAATTGAAAATCTATCTGTACTGTTTGTATACAATTCCAAATATTAAATAAATATCTTGTACTTCCATAATTTATTACGATTTTCACAATTATTGATAATAAAAATTGCTTGAGAAGTTAAGGTTGTGTACCCTATAATCATCCGAAAAGAAATTATAGTGATCTTGAATAGGGAATAAAAAATAACGCAATATAAACAATTGTTATTCGTCATTTTAACTAAAAATAAACATAACTATATATAATTAATATTTAATATTGAAAAAATAACTATAATGTTCAACTAAAGTTTGCTAATTTTTAAACAAATTAAATAGAGTAAATTTAATATATGTTTAATAGGTGTAACTAATGACTAATTAAAATGTCATTAATAGCTATTTAATGCAAAAAAAAGAATTTAAAAAAAAATCAAAAAAATGAAAATTCAAGAAAAATACCTTGAACTGTTCTGGTGCATTTCCGATCTCCGGGCATTATAATATATATAGATTTAGATATATAGATATAGATATATAGATAACCTTTTTACAAAAACTTTAACTTACAAATGATAATTTATCAAATGTTGTACATTACAAATTTATAAATAAAATTATCCAAATATATAAATAATTTATACAAAATAATAAACTATTGGGTTTTTTTTTCAAAAATATCCATGTTGCAGGAACTTTTTTTAAAATACGATTGTAATTTTTGCAACCCAAATTCAACATTTGCAACCTCATTTGCAACCTTAAATGCAACATTTGCACCCTCATCTGCAACTTCATGTAGTATTTTTAAAAATACTTTCAAAATTTTAGATATTTTTGTGAATATCCCTAAATTATTATCACTGATTCAAAATTTAAGTTATAATTTACTTAAAGTTTTTTCGTCAGAATATAATTTACTTAAATATTTTTTTGTCAGAATATAATTTACTCCCTCAGTCCCCTTGAATTGGAGGGGGCGTGGCACGCATTTAAGATTTCTAAAAAGTATGGTTCCATGATTTATTTGTAATATTTTTTCTTTAGAATAAAAGCATAATGTTTAATTTTTATTTAAAAAGAGAAAATTTTAAAAATAAATTATGAAACTATAATTTATGGAAATCTTTTGCAAATAGTAAAAGAAATTGTATAGAAATAAATGGAAGGGAGAGATTTGTTATTTTAAGATAGTCATAAGAACACAAAGACTTGCACCTCAAAAAGCGGGAGTGTGTCAGGAAGTGGCCGTGGGACACCTTTGTATCAACATCGAAAATTCTTGTAGACGTAAGCAGTGTTTTGGATATAGTTTCGAGTGTGGAAATTATGAAAGGGTGTGAATTTCTGTGTAGTAAGTACTCCGTACTAAGTAGTGTTAGAATTTACAACAATGTATGGCTGTATGTTCAATTGTTTTGAACATTAGTGATGTATGTTGTGTGTTTGTTCGGTATTGTTTTGAGTGCGGAAATTATGAATTGGTGTGGACTATTTACATGTGTATAAGATTCTAAGACAGAAATATGTTAAATCCATGCTTTATATATTACTCCCTCTGTCCCTCCCATTTCTTTACATTTCTTTTTCACTACTCGACACGCATTTCAAGGCTCCTAAAAAGTATAGTTCCATAACTTATTTTTTAAATTTTCTTTTTTTGTATAAAAATAGAACAATTCTATTTTTATACAAAAAAAGAAAATTTAAAAAATAAGTTATGAAACTATCCGCAAATTGCACCTTAAAATCCGTGCCAGAATTACGTCCCCCAAGGTAAAGAACCAAGGGGGACAGAGGGAGTAGAAGATTATGCATAGTTACCGACATATGAATTTCAAAGAAACAAGAGAAACAAGAAAAGAGTTTTATAAATCAAACACTCTTAAACATTCTGCAAAATCCTAAATAGCTGACAAAGCCATACCCGGCAACACCATAAAGTTTTGATTGTCCTTAAACTAAACGAAAATTGGGAGTCAAATACAATCCTTAAGACATTAGGACAAACTCTCCTGCACTATTAGATATCTAAGATTATTACAGTAATCAATGGAAAGCTAGCAACAAGCTTCCTCGCTCCGATTCCTTCTCAAACATAAATTTGACACACAGAGCAGAATAAAGTTATTACAAATAAATTTAGTTTGTCAACCTAGCCTCATCCCTTCCCCCTACCCTTTCGACTCAACTTTGCCGGAGCTTTTGGTAACCTGATGGATCTGCGCAAGGGTTGATCTGGCCCTTGCTTCGGCTGTGGATCAACTTCCTCCTCAGCTTTTTCCTTGGACTCTAGAAAACAATATAAAAAGATTACATTACATAATAGTGCAAAAAAAAATGTAAAAAGTTATATTGTACCTTTTTCATGAGGAAGTAACTTTAAAGCTGATAACTCCTCATGGATGTTCTTTCCAGGAGCTTTTCGTAACCTGGTGGATCTGCGCAAGGGTTGATCTGGCCCTTGCTTCGGCTGTGGCTCACCTTCCTCAGTTTTCTCCTTCGACTCTGGAAAACAATATAAAAAGATTACATTACATAATAGTGCAATAAAAAATGTAAAAAGTTATATTGTACCTTTTTCATGAGGAAGTAACTTTAAAGCTGAAAACTCCTCATGGATGGGCCTGGAAATCGGGGAGCGAGGAGCGTGTGTGTGGCTGCGCGGAGGAGTAGTAGGGCTGTTGTGGCTGCGCAGAGGAGCAGTTGGGCTCTTGCTGTGGCTGCGCGGAGTAGTAGGGCTCTTGCTGTGGATGCGCGGAGGAGTAGCAGGGCTGTTGCAGTGGCTGTGCAGAGTAGTAGTAGGTCTGTTGCTGTGGCTGCGCGGAGGAGTATGAAGGGGAGAAGTACTCGAACAGTCAGGACAAGCGTTAATCTACAAAAAATTTGAAAGCAGTCAAGTTTGAAGTGCAGAGAAAAGAGTAATAGTGGGACGTGAGTATATAACTATATATTGTATGTTATGTGTATTACTTCATGGAGACTACTTAAGCTGTCCTTCCATGCTTCACATCCCTTTCGAATAGGCCCATATTTCTGTACTGGGGGGTGGGGGTTGAGGTTCTCACTTTTACTCTCCGGCACCAGAGCAGGTGCACGTTTAAACAAAATTGCCTGCCATGCCAATAAAACACACAAATAGGAGTCACATAGGGATGAGTTACCTTAAAGTAATACTATCTAGTGTTGTCTTTCAACTAATTTATGACGTACCTTTTGCTTGTACTTACAAGCTTGAGCTTCTGCATGCAGATTTAACTCGGAGACATGAGTCTTGCATTTGCTTATCTGTTTCAAAATATTGTTATTAAATAAAAATAAAAAAAGCTTTGGTGCTGTAATCACTTTATGAAACATGATGAACTCCAACTCAATTCATGTGAATATAAATAGAAAGCAGTAAATTAACCTCAGTATCTTTAGCAGCTATCTCTCGCTCCAGAATCTGCATACGCTGGAGGCCTTCCTGAAGCCTTTTCTCCTTATCATCTAAGCCCCTGTTGAAAAGATTTAGGTATCATCTACTTAAACAGAAAATTTAATAAAAATAAATGCAATTCTGGTTCTTCATCTTAATTTTCGATAACAGTTCTTTATACCTTTTCATCTCGTCATTTCTACTTTCAACTATTTGCATCTTTTGTTTAATGGATTGAAGCATCATTTCTAAATCCTGTCTTTCCATCAGTTGAAGCTCTGTTTCTCCCTTGAGAATGTCAACCTTACATATTGAAATCCATGTTTTCAGGAAATTGTTTCTTTAATGAAAAAATAGAGGTTATATCATCTGACTGGAAGAACTTACCTTGCTTTCAAGTGCAATGACTGTACGTTCTAGTTCTTCCACAGATCTTTCTAAAAGCCCCACCTCCTCCTCTTTTTCATCAAGATAGAGCTTTCTGGTCTCAGCTACCTGAATATGACAATATGACATAACACTAAAGATCTAAGAAGTCTCCCACGGAAAGTAGGTATCTCACACTCAAAAACTATTCAAATTAGCATGCACCTGTTGAGCTTCTATTGCAATTGCTCCATTTTCATCAGCAAGGTTTTGTGCCATCTGAAACTCCTCCTTTAAAGTAAGAAGTTCCGCATGCGTGGCATCCCTCTCACAAACAACTGACTGCAGATTGATCTTCAAGGATTCAGTGAATTCATTCATTTGTTCAAGAGCTGTACGCATTTCAAGGAGTTCTGATTCTAAAATTTGATTATCTTTGCATCTCTGAACCAACTCCTTCTCAATGAACTCTTTCTCTTGTAAAGCATTTGCAATACTCTCTGTCAACTTCAAATTGATGCTTGAAAGTGAATCTACATTCTCTTGACCTCTTGAGACATCCAACTCGAGGGTGGAGATGAAGTCGGTCTTCTCTTGTAACTGGGCTTCAAGAATTTGAACTTTCTCAACAGCTTCATCATGCTCATTCTCGAGATCCTCATACGATGCCAGTAAATTTTCGAATTTATCTTTCTGATCTTTGTTACTAGATGCAGATTCTTGTAACAATTTAAGATCGAAGAGCAATCCTTCAAGAACACTATCTTTCCTCTCTAACTCAGCTTCAAGGTAGCAATTTCTAGAGATAACCTCTTCCGAAAGAATTTCCACTGATTCTATCTCTTCTAGAAACTCAGATGTTCCTTCCGCATATTTCTGCATTTCATTAACAAAATTCTCAAATTTGGAGCTCAACTTCCTAAACGCTTCAGAGTTATTCTTCTCATGTGATAGATGTTCATTCTTTAGGAAAATTATCTCTTCCTTCAAATTATCAACTTCAGCAACTTGGATTTGAAACTGGCATGACAGTTTCTTCTTTGCCGCAGTCATTTCTACGAGTTCATTTCTCAGAATATCATTTGAACAAGAAACCTCCTTTATTAACTTGATTTCCTGCTCACAAGCATTATTAGCTTCTTTCAATTCAGAATTTTCAAAACTTTGTAGGCTGATCTTTGACAACAAATCATTTTGCTCCATTCTTACCTGTTCAAGTTCACTCGCAAGACAAGTAAGCTCAACTTCATTGTCAAGCAGCATCACTTCCTTCAACTCTGTATCTAGCAGCAAAAGCACCAAATCATTCTTAAGTCTGTCAAGACCAGTTGCATAACATATATGCTCATCCTCCAGTTTAGCTTTTTGGAATGCCAGCTGATTCATCTCTGCAACCAAGACAAGCAAATGAAACTCTTTCTCTGACAAATCAATAAAAAACTGCTCCTCCCGATCTTCTAAACTATCCTCTTTATCCTTGAGCAATTTTTCTCGATCTAAAAGAGTTGCCAAAACATTTTGATTGCTATTGTCCAACTCCTTCATTAGCTTTGTAAGTTCAGATCCCATATAATTTGATCTCTGCAACATTATCTCCTCTTGCTGCTGCAGATCAAATATCCTCTTCTCAAAACTGGATAGTTTGAAGCTAAGCTGCCCAGTTTCATCTTCTTTTCTCGAGATGCGATCAAAATTATTCTTGATGTCAGCTATTAATTTCCCCTCAAGGACTCTGCACATTTCAAGATCTCTCTTTGATTTAAAATTGTGCTCTTTCAATTCATATATAAGAGAATTTGATTCATGTAGTCCATGGTGAAGTAGACCATTCTCTACATTCAGACCAGTGACTGTTTCCAACAGTATTCCCATGTGACATAAGTGTAATACAGACGTGGCACAGTCCTTTAATATAGTCTCGGACCAGATTTCCTCAATCCACGACTGCACCATCATAGTTGAGTCACAAACTTGAGATTTCAGGCATAGAAAATCTGAGGATATGGACTCAAAATGCTCATTACAGGTGAAATGGGCCTGTGAAACTATACCCTCCAGCTCCTGCACAAGTTCTTTCATTGCTATAATATCAGATTCAGCTTGTTTTTCAAGATTTTCATAAAGAATATCCTTTTGATTGTTGCTAGATTCCAATCTCCGGACCTCGTTAATCAAGCAATCCCTTTTGTTGATTAAAACCAATTTCTCCTTTTTTAGCCCTTTGATTTCAACCTTTTTGCTTTTATTTGCCAACATTAGCTGATTCAGCATAAAATCTGCTTCTGAAATTGTGTGCTGAGCTTCTTCAAATTTAGCAAGAATACAAGAGGCTTCTGCAGATTTCTGGATGGCCAGTATTTTCGAATCGCTAACTTCATGCTCAAAAAACTGCAGTGAGTCACAAATTCATGCATTTGTTAGTTCAGGACTCAATTATAATTGTGTGTGCAGGTGTATAGTGTGTGTGTGCATGTGTGTGCATGTGTGTGTGTGTGTTTGTGTACAGCTAAGATTTAGATACTACAAACTTTATTAGGCAAAAGGAAACTTGATTAGCAAAAAGGAGAGGTACTCTCCACAGCCGCTTGAAGAAAATAGGGCAGGAATAAATCAAACATTGAAACATAGGACAATAATTTGTTATAGTAGCACTAGCATACCTCATTGTTCTGATCCCATGAAGTTACAGTATCTTTTACAGCATTTTCAATCCTTAGTAGCTTATGATCCAAACAAATCAATTTGGAACCAGCTTGATTTTCGAAGTTACTAATGCTTTCTTGTAAAGAAAGTACTTGTGATATAATGATCTCCATAACTTGTCGGGTCCTTTTTTCCGAATCACAGACCGCTTTGTGCTCCTTGCGTAAGTTGGCCATTTTAAAGTGCACCCTTCTTACACTTTCGACAGCAGATTCTATTTCTTCTCTTAAAAGAGCAGCTGTAGCATCCCTACCAGCTCCACCTGCCAAACTTTTCTGCTCACTGGAGTATTTGCCGACTTCAGAAAGACACTCTAGTCTGTCAGTTTCAGTTACTGGAGCAGAATATTTTTTGAGGTTGTTGATCTCTTGATTTTCTTCAGTACCTGTCTGCAACAATATTGATATAAATTGAATTAATAAATTTAGAATACTTCAGTGAAATATACATTTGACTTCAAAAATTACGAACTTTACCCGTTCTTCACTTTTGTCATCAGATTGCAGACGTACAGGATCGTCAGCAGCATTGTCTTTCTGAGGATTAGCAACTTCTGCACTGGTCAAACATGACTCCAGTGTTGATATACCATGCTTTAGCTCAGAGAGCTTCTCTCTTGTTTCCAAAATGTAATTTCCATCATTCTCATTCAGCTTATTTTCCAAATCAGTGACACGCTTCTTCTCCTCATCTAGCTGCTCCCTTAGTATACCACAATCATCTTTTGCAAGTTGAAGTTCTCCACTGAGAGAGCTTATCATTTTCTCAGCTTCATCAAATTTTACAGCCTGACTAAGGAGAACTGCATCTTTCTGCATATGAACTCCATTAGATTCTGTAAGCTGGATATCCTTATGCTCGAGCACATGAAGGTACCCAGAGTTTTTCTCGGACAACCTGCTTACAATAACAAAAGCAACAGTGGCACATTTTGAGACTTTCATGAGCTCCTCTTCCCCGTACTTCATTTTGTTTTCTAGATCTGCGATGGTCAATCTCATATCACTCATTTCTGATGTCAATTGCATGATCTCTTTCTCCTTTTCGGTGCAATTTTTTTGGTGTTCTTCAGTTATAACTAAAGCAGCTCCCCTTAATGACCTCATCATTACCTCCAGGTCATTTTTCCTATTATTTGCATCCTCCAAACAGCAATTTAGTTCTTCAATCAGTAACTCTTTTTCAGATATGCTCTTCGTCATCTTGCCCACTTGTTCAGATATCCAAGTTCTTCTCTGAGGTAATGAACCAGAGATGCCATCAAGTTGATCAGATGCATCTTTGAGTGCCTCACATCCACCAGCAAGAGCAGTTTCAATTTCACTTATCAATGTTTCCCACTCTGCAGATAAATTTCTTAACTGTTCATCTTTCTCTGAGAGCTTTTCACATAAAATTATGTTGTCATGGGTCAATGCTTCATTATCTTCCTGTAATTTCTTTAACTCAGTATGCAGATGCATCAATTTCCCTTCAGCCTCTTCTTCTTTTAATGTACTGTCAAGGAATTGCTGCTGAAGATTGCCAAGTTCTTCCTGCAAGCAAACTATCACCTCAGCAGTTTCGGCCTCAACTTGCCTATGGACCTCATCCATTTCTTCTTCATTAGATGCATGAGAGGCAAGATCACTTTGGTAACACATATTCAATCTCTTAGCATTATCAAGAGAATCATGCATCTTTTTTAACTTCAATTGTAATGGAGAATCTTTTGTTTTTGAAAGTTTAAAAGAAGCCGCATCTTTTACCTCTTTACGCAAACCTTGCTGTTTTAGAGTAGAGATTTCGTGCTCCAATTTGTGCATGAGTTTCGTATACCGAGTATTACTGTTCCGAAGAACCTCCATTTCACTAATTGATAGAAGCTGTTGATTCTCCAGTGCATCAATTACTGATTTTGCTTCTCTAAGCTCTTCATTGGCATCTTCATATTGTTTTGTTAGCAAAGAAGCTTTTTTGTCTGCCATTTCAAGATCCTTAATTAAACAAATTTCCTTCTCATCCAGGTCTCCACGGGAGGACCTCTCTTCTTTCAGAATGATTTTTAGAATATCCAACTCCAGCTGTAAATCCATGACTTCTTGTGCTTGCTTCATTAAAGCTTCAAGCATCTCTTCATTCTTCTGTTGAACAGATTCTGATTCTTGTTCAGGAAGTTCAAGAACTGACTCCTAAAATATGATTATTATTCAGTATCCTCTATCAACAATTCAACATAGTATTTAAGTAAATTTTTTAGAGTTCGATTCTCACCTCCCCCTTCCCCTATACTTATAGAAGTATCAAATTACCAAATTTATTATACATACATACTTCTATATAACTTTGATTAATTATTTCCAAAAACATACATAGAAATGTTTAACATTAATCATGGACAGCAGATATATAGATATTAATCCATGTCTAAGATTAATCTTAAAGAGTACCTTTGTGACATCAATATTGCTGTTGTCGTTTGTTTCAGATTTGAGGTGGTTTAGCGAAGCTTGTAGATCATCAATTTCTCTGCAGAAATATATGTAAGGAGCTAGAACCATGGTTACATGCTCAATGATAACCAAAATTTGAAAGAGAATATTACCTGCTGAGTTGTGCATTATTCTCTAAGCTAGAATTTAGGTTACTCCTGCACTGCTCTAACTCGTTAAGGGTCTTCTTCAACTAAAATTAAGGATATGATAATAAGAAAAATGAAGTTCAAGATCAACGAAAAGATTCACGTATTAATCGAATACGAATAAGCAACCTCCAGATGTAGGGAATCATTTTCTGCACTGATACACTCTGCTTCCTGTTCCAATGGGGATGAAGATGTTAAAATTCAAATAACGCAACAGACCTATAGTCAAAAACTCCAAATTGCTAAAACATTCTAAAAATTGCATTTGCAGAAATATAAAATACAAGTTCGACCTTTGAAGGTAAATTCTTATCAGGAGAGTTGTGCTGCTTCAAGTCCCCATCCAGAAGTAGAAGCAGCTGTTAATAAAATAGCTTCAGTCAGATAATTACATACAAAGAAACATACATTATAACGTTAGGCAAATAAATATAGAGTCAAGATACCTGATCCCGAGATTCAGACACTTCAGTCAGCAACATATCTCTCTCTCCTTCCTCGTAAAAATCTTGATATCTTTTCAACAGAAACATTAAATGAATAACATTTATTATTAAAAATCATGAAATCCTCAACGATTGTCCTTAACGCACATACCTTCTCAGTTGTTCCAAAAGCCTGATATTTTCCAGCGCGAAGCGAGTTACTTCTGGATTTTTATCCACTTTAGCTCGAAGCTGCTGAATTTCTTCAAAGAGTGCTTTGTTTTCTTCTACTAAATAAGTGTCTGCTGGCATTAAACCACCAAGAAGGATCTCCATCCTCTGAATTTTCTCCTCTCTAAATTTCAACATCATCTTTGTGCACCTGGTATCCTCCTCTCTTTGACGAACCTATTAAAGGCAGTTTTAGCACTCGGAATCAGATTCATAAACTCTATACTGACGCAAACATTTTTAACCTTCATCGTCTGACCTCTTACTAAAATCAACATTTAGAACAATGGATATGCAAGAGATTCTCAGAAACAGGACTATTACCAGTCTATTCAACTGCTCAATCTCGGCTTCAAGCTGTTTAATAGTAGTTTCTGCCATTTTTTCTCTTCTCAAGGCACCAGTAAGTGTAGTTTCCAGGCATTTTAACTAGAAAACATTTCACAGAATGAAATATTTTAGCACTGTATTAATGAAGTAATATTGATGCAATTGAATCGCTAAAAGCCTAAAAAGGTGTAAATACTTAAAGAACGCTAAAATTAAAAGCATCAATTCGGTGGCAGCCATGACTACAAGGCGTCCACAGGGCCACGGAACTCACAATATATACTTTTGTATGACTACGTTTATGTGCAATTCCATATAGTTAACATTCTCATCAAGTAAGCATTTAGTTGAAAAAGGTGTAAATACTTAAAGAACGCTAAAATTAAAAGCATCAATTCGGTGGCAGCCATGACTACAAGGCGTCCACAGGGCCACGGCACTCACAATATATACTTTTGTATGACTACGTTTATGTGCAATTCCACATAGTTAACATTCTGATAAATTCTGTAAGTAGAGATATAGAGAGGAAGTAATCATAGAAGAGTAATTTGTATATTCAGAGATATCTATTACATGTATATTAGATGCTATATATAGAACAAGAAATGGCACCAAAGTCTATACGGTGCCAAACTAACAAAGACAATGAGTATTGAAGTCTAAGACAGCTGCCTATGTTGAATGTTGAAGATGGCTGTCCATGTTTGAATGTTGACACTCCCCCTCAAGTTGATGCATAGATATCACTCATGCCCAACTTGCCAATAAGTGGATGAAGCATCTTCTGATTTAAACCTTTGGTAAATATGTCAGCTATCTGGTCCTCTGATCTTACAAAGTGAATACCAATCGTATCATTATTGATCTTCTCTTTTATGAAGTGTCGATCAATTTCGATATGTTTGGTCCGATCATGTTGTACTGGATTATGTGCGATGGCAATAGCGGCTTTGTTATCACAATGCAGCTTCATTGGAGTTGCAGATGCAAGTCCCAATTCTTCTAGGAACAATCTTATCCACAATAATTCACGTACACCTTTAGCCATAGCTCTATATTCTGCCTCAGCACTAGATAAGGCAACCACAGGTTGTTTCTTGCTTCGCCAAGTAACCAAATTGCCACCAACAAATGTGCAATATCCTGAAGTAGATCGTCTATCGTCTTGACATCCGGCCCAATCTGCATCTGTATAGCTTTCAACCCAGAGATGATTGTTTTTAGTAAACATTACTCCTTTTCCAGGAGCAGCCTTAAGATACCTTAATATCATATAGACTGCATCCAAATGTGGTTGACGAGGATCATGCATATACCTACTAACAATTCCCACTGCATATGATATGTCTGGCCTTGTATGTGCAAGGTAGATTAGTCGACCAACTAACCTTTGATATTGAGATTTCTCGACACTTTCACCAGTATCTCCACAAAGTTTATGATTTGCTTCTATTGGAGATTCTGCAGGTCTACATCCCAACATCCCTGTTTCATTCAGAAGATCAAGTGTATACTTCCGTTGTGAGAGGAAGATACCACCTGGACTTCTAGAGACCTCAATACCAAGGAAATACCGTAGTTTTCCCAAGTCCTTCATCTCGAATTCAGAGGCAAGCTTGCGTTTAACATTAGCAATCTCACAGGTGTCGTTGCCGGTGATCACAATATCATCGACATAAACAATCACCACTGTGATTTTTTCATCCCGTCTTTTCACGAACATGGTGTTATCTGAGTTGCTCTGTTTGTAGTCAAATTTAATCATTGCTCCCTGAAATTTGCCAAACCAGTCCCTTGGAGACTGTTTTAACCCATAAATAGTCTTCTTTAGCTTGCATATTTTCCCAATGGTCGCAGCTGTAGAAAAACCTGGTGGAATATCCATGTAAACCTCTTCTTTCAGGTCTCCATGTAAGAATGCATTTTTTACATCCAATTGCTGAAGTTCCCATCCAAGATTTGCTGCACATGATATCAAGACTCGAATAGAGGCCATCTTTGCTACTGGGGCAAAAGTCTCCTGATAATCAATCCCGTAAGTTTGAGTATACCCTTTTGCTACAAGTCTCGCTTTGTACCTATCAATCAGCCCATTAGGTTTCTGTTTCACAGTGAATACCCATCTGCATCCTACTACCTTCCTTTCAGCGGGAAGATGAGTTAACTCCCAAGTGCCATTATGTTTCAAGGCATTCATTTCCTCCATCATAGCATCTTTCCATTTAGGATCACATAAAGCATCCTGCCAAGTATGCGGAACAGAAACACTAGACAAGGATGATACAAAAGCAAGTGAAGATGGAGATAATGCATTATAAGATACAAAGTTTGAGATAGGATGGTTAGTGCAAGAGCGTACACCCTTTCTTATAGCAATAGGAAGGTCTAGAGTAGGATCAAGAGTATTACCATTTTCTGGCTCAAACACAGGAGATTCAGGATCTGTCTCGAGGTCAGAGGTCTCTGGATGCGGTAAAGTGGTGATATCATTTTTCCTCCGCCTGGAATATGTAATCAAGTCTGGAATATCCAGTCTATTTAGATCATCTGACTCTTTACTCGTATGTGGAGGAATAGATAACCTGTTTGAACTAGTGTTTGGAATAGGTATATTAATAAATGGAAGTGTCTGTGACTCATCTGTTGCTTTACTATCAAGACTGTGTCGGTTTATCTCCCCCTGAAGCAAGGAGGAGGAACCTGGAGAAAAGTAAGAAATGTTCTCCCAGAAACTAACATCATGACTGACAAATATGCGACGTGATGGAGGATGATAACATTTATATCCCTTCTGAGTTGGTGAATACCCAATGAAAACACAACGGAGGGCCCGAGAGTCAAGTTTATCCCGAGATGGAGCATGATTATGAACAAAACATACACTCCCAAATACTCGAAGGGGTAGTGGATGTGAAGAAGGTGCAAGAACACAAGACAACGGTGTTTTGAATTTTAGGACACTAGAAGGAAGACGGTTTATAAGGTATGCAGCAGTCATGACTGCCTCTCCCCAAAGATATTTGGGAACATGCATTGTTAACATAAGCGACCGAGCAACTTGCTGTAAGTGACCAATTTTCCTTTCGGCTACCCCATTTTGTTGAGAAGTTTTGACACACGAAGTTTGATGAATTATACCACATGTGTCCAAATAAGATATAAACGGGCCTCCATATTCAGTACCATTATCACTCCGAAGAATTTTAACAGAAGCATTAAATTGTGTTTGTACCATGTGGTGAAAAGATTTAGTGTCCGTTTGGGAAATCTTATTTTTCAGAAATAAGTTACTTATTCTAGAAAAAAGTTAGGAAATATGTACTTTTTTCTGAAATAAGTAACTTATTTTTGCAAGATAACTAATATTGAACTCCCCATACACATTTTTATCTAAAAAAATGTATGTAAATACGAATTTTTTTCCGAAATAAGTAACTTATAAGTTGATATCGGATTTTGCCAAACAGGCCCTTAAAACACTCAAAAACTTCATTTTTTTGTTTAAGGAGATATACCCAAGTAAGCCTAGAATAACAATCAACAAAGACAACAAACCATCTATACCCATCATGTGTAGGATGTCTAAATGGTCCCCAAACATCAGTATGAATAATAGAAAACAAAGTAGAGCTTCTTTTATTTCTGGATGGATAAGATGATCTTTTATGTTTTGCTAGTTCACATGGTTCACAAAAGAAATCTTCCTTTTTACAGTGTTTTACTAAGGCAGGGAATAGATGTGTTAAAACACCAAAAGATGGATGACCTAACCGTCTATGCCACTGATACAAAGATTCAAAAGCAGAATTTAACTTGGATGACACCTGATAAGTTGAGGGAGAAATAGAATTCCCTTCCATAACATAGAGTCCATCTACCACTTTACCATTGCCAAGGACCTTGCCTGTCGCCAGATCCTGAAATACACAGTGGGAGGAAAAAAAGGTTACTGAACAATTAAGATTTTCAGTAATACGTTGAACAGATAATAAGTTTGCTGTTAAGGAGGGAACATGTAACACATCAGATAGCGGCAATGATGATGAGAGGCAGTGAGAAGTGCCTTGTCCATGAACCGGTACAATAGCTCCATTGGCAACACGAATATTGCCTGTTTCACCATTATATGTTTCTAGGAAACTAGAATTTCCAGTCATATGTGCTGATGCTCCGGAATCAATAATCCATGAATTATGACATTTATCGGAGGTAAAGTGACAAGATGTACCTGCATGGGCAGAATTAGCTGTATGTGGAGTGGTGTTCATTTGTGACATTAATTGGCGGAGGGTGTTGACCTCTGAAGCAGTCATCGTCCCTGTTGAAGAATAAGACTCACATTCTGATGCAGCATGATGAGCACTAAAGGGAATACCTCTACCCGTGCTTCTGCCAGATGAGACACCACGGTAACCACCTCGGCCACGCCCTCCTCGTCCTCGTATTCTGAGATGAGGGTGCAGGATAAAACATGTTTCACGAGTGTGGTTTAACTTCTTGCAGTAGTCACATTGAAGACTGGATTTTTCACCCATTAAAGCCATTGATACCTGTTCAGGTTGTTCTGGCTCAGATTGCTGAACATTTCCAGTTAAGAGTGCAGATCGTTCAGAAGAGACAACCGGAGCCATGCTCTGCTTTCGACTTTCCTCTAATCTGACACGACCATAGGCTTCTTCCACTGTAGGAAATGGAACTTGTCCGATAAGTTGATTTTTTATGGAATCATACTCATCAGACAATCCGTCAAGAAACTTCATCACTTTCTCTACAGTCATCATCTTTTGATATTTTTCTTGATCTTCAGCATGTTTACACTCAAATATAGTGTAATGTCCCAACTCACTCCATAATGATGTAAGCTCAGAATAATACTGAGCTAATGTGTGGCTTCCCTGAGCCAATGCCCACATCTTCCGTTTGATCTCAAATTGCTTGGCTACATTTCCGGAGAAGGAATACGTCCGAGTGAGAGAATTCCACACATCTTCAGCGGTATCAATGAAGATATATGTTTTTCGAATATCAACCTCCATAGAGTTAAATAGCCATGAACACACCATGGCGTTTTCAGATTCCCAATCATCGAAAGTAGTATCATTTTCCAAAGGTTGTTTGGCTTTCCCATTGATATATTTCATCATTCTATGAGATTTAAGTGCCATTGTACAAGCTTTGGACCATTCCAGAAAATTCTTTCCGTTGAATTTAGGGCTTACATACGGAGTACTATGAAATCCCGATTTACTGCTACTTATAGCAGTATTTTGGTTTGAAATTGCGGAATCGCTGGTATCCGCCATTATAAAATATTCAAATAAAAATTATTCCAATAATAATTCCCCCTTTTTTTTTTTTTCGTTAAATCTTAACTACCCAAATATGTATACAAGCCAATGGTATAGTTACAACATAAATAATAAAGGGAGTATTTTCTGCACAAGTTATATATATATACGCAAATATGCATACAATTATATGTCAGAAAATAAATCTTCACGAAACTGAAAAGTGTTACCACGGTTGGAATCGGGATGACTAGAGGAGTAAGAGTCCCTTAAGAACTTTCTGCAAAAACTGCCCGGAAAAGGCCTCACGCGCCGGCGCGTGAGCGCGTGCGGCGGCGCAGACGCGCGTGCGGCGGCGCGTGAGGGCGCGTGGATGGCCGGTTGTCCAGTTTCCTTTTTTCTGTGTTCTCCTCTTCTCTTGCTCTTTCCAGTGATATGCTTATATTTGTGTTTGGGTGTGTTTTGAAAAACGAATTTTTTGACAGTTTTGACAGATTGATGAATTTCTGGGTTTGTTTCTTGTGTGTTTGTGTTTGTTTCTTCTGTGTTTTCCCTAGGATTTTACATGCTCTGATACCATGATAAATTCTGTAAGTAGAGATATAGAGAGGAAGTAATCATAGAAGAGTAATTTGTATATTCAGAGATATCTATTACATGTATATTAGATGCTATATATAGAACAAGAAATGGCACCAAAGTCTATACGGTGCCAAACTAACAAAGACAATGAGTATTGAAGTCTAAGACAGCTGCCTATGTTGAATGTTGAAGATGGCTGTCCATGTTTGAATGTTGACACATTCTCATCAAGTAAGCATTTAGTTGAAAAATTTATAACAAAAAAAAGAGATAAAAGTTAATCAAATCACAAAATTTTGGTAACCTAAACTATATATCTTATACAGATTATGTAGCTTAAATTACATATAATACATATTTGATTCAGAGATATTAAAAACACAACGTATGTATATTACATGTTTAATTCTTATAATATCATTTGATTTTAATTTTTTTAGGAAGGGAGCGGAGCAGGGATAAACTAAATATTTACATGTCCCTGCTCTGTAGTGTGATGGGCCAGTATGGGTATGTTCTACTATGCTAACTCAAACAGAAACTAATCACTTCACTTGATGTATGCATGCCTGTTTTAAGAAATATAAACTGCCTCCAGCCAGCTCAACGTACCTGTTTAGAAGAAATACTCAAGCTGCTTTTAGATTCCGATCCAAGCATTTCCTCAGTACTATGCATACCATCAACACTGCCATTTTTTTGTGTTGCACCTCCAACAATGGTTGAACCAAATGAAAGAGACCGGGACACGTTTTGACGTTTGAGAGCAAGAACCTCCTCCTGCTCCAGAACAAATTATTACTCATAAGTTTCATAAAGTAACTTTATTTCACGCATGACTTCTAGTATAGCAATGAACAAAAAAGAACCTTTAAAATTCGTATTTGGTGTTGTAGTGCAGTAACATCTCCAGAAGAATCTTCATTTACAACAGCCTTTCATCATGAAGACAATAGAAATTGAGTACATTAGCCTTCCTAAAAGATATGCTTGCTTAAGTAGAAATTAAATATAAATCTTACATTATTTTGGATAAGCTTTGCCCGTTGTGCAAATTTTAAGGTGTTTAAAGTCTCAGAAGCAGAGCTGAAAATGAATATATAGTTAAAGTTTATAGTTTTCAGCCAGTAATGGACATGAAACATGTAGGTGTATAGGGACAAACCAGATAGAAGGGCTGACATTGGCAATAATCATTGTTTTGGAGTTTCCACCTAAGGAGTCCTGCATTTTCTTGGGAGTTGATATGGAACAGGGAAAGAAAATACATATGAAGAAGATAAAATATCATTTATTTACCTGAAGAAGAAATGTGAGTCTTGAATCTCTATAAGGTACATGTCTTGTCTTAGCATGTGCCACATCCACAAGAACCATAATAACATGACTGAAAATAAGTATTTGACCAAATCAATATAGAAGATCTTGTGACATATAAATTTAACAATCTGCAAAATGGAAAGTTTTTAAGGCAATTTAATTACCCCAGTGTAGATAATGATTTGTTAATATTTGCAGCTTCCTTAAGGCGTTCTCCCTCAGCACCAGAACTTTTCTGTCTGAAAAGGTAATGATAAGATTAGTATATTTGATTGTCGTGACACAAATATTACTTTCTGATTTATGAAAGATAGTTGACTTGAAACTTTAGTCAGACTACTTACCTTTCTGAACCTGCAAGATCGACAAGGTTTAATCGTGCAAATCGTAGATTTGACGTAGAATCCTTTTCCCACCTACTCTCAATGACACATGTAAATACACTATGAGATCGACTGCTTTCTCTATTCATGTTCGTTGCAGCTACTCTTCTATTCGCAGAACCCTATAGCAACAAGCAACAACTTAGTACAATAAAACACATACTGCCACATATACAAGGAATTACTTGCATAGTTGGGCATTTGGGTCAATATACAGTGTGCTAAAAAAATTCCATAATCAGAAGGTAAACAAACCTGACTGAGAAGCTTAAGAATATCAGCTACAGTCTCAACTTCGAATTCTGAGAGATTTTCAACATATACACCTGTCTTAGTATCTTCTCTAAGCTGAAATAAATAGCACAATGAACAACAGTCATTTAAAATTTCACTACTTGTAATCATTATAAAAAGGTAATCTTCTTACCTGTAAATTTGTTGATGATGGATCAAGTAAATCAGTTATTTGTTCATTATAAATCTCCAGAAATGAACACTTGCAATGGTACGCCAGCCGTTCATCCCTACGACTTTCCTCCTCCTGCAAGAAAATATAAATTGGAACGATTCATAAACCACCTGACATTCTGATGCTACGTCCAAATGAGGTTAAAATAAAAGCACAAACAATTATTAGAGAAAATTACCGCTCTTATTCGTGCAAACAAAAACTCAAATATACGTGGAGTCATTCCACGATTGGGACTCGGCTTGATCCCCAACTCGTCTATGTTGCCCAGCATTGTGTATGTCTTCCCACTTCCAGTCTACAAGGTAACAGGACATAAAGAAGTAAGATGTTTGACAATTGAACAGTGTCGGAGATAAGAAGAGAGAGAAAAAGGAGGCAGAAGGAAGATCAAAATAAACTGAAGACTAATAAATAGATAGACTTGTATTTCAGAGTTCGAAGTACTTTTTTACGGGATCTCCCTTGCTCCCTTAACGGGATGTCGAGGATTCGAACCTTGTCAAAGACAGGGGAGGGTGTGTGTGTTTTACAAAAAAAAAAAACTCGAATAGTTTACATTCAGACATTAGGATAATTTTATGGATCGAAAACTTATGTATCAACATTTCCGAATTTCGGAAATAGTAAAACTTAAAGTCTAGAGATATTGTGGCAATTGATCAATAAACCATGTGGCTGTTTGTTTGAAATTCAAAGTGAAGAACGAAAAATTTTGGAATTGATCGATAAACTGTGAGGTTGCTTGTTTGAAATTCGAAGTGAAGAACGAAATTAGATTAAGAGGCAACCTAGGAAATCAACAGCTGTCATAAGTAGTTTACATTGATATTAGGGTGCCAAAAAACGACATACTTGTATGAATATGGATATCGTAACTGTTTTTCAGTGTACACAACATCTATAACAAGTCTATGTTAGCCGACCTTTTCATCTGATTCAAGTTAATGACACACATCAGACTCTCACTCGATACATCTATATTTAAGTTATCTTAATATCAGTCGGAAATGATATTACAAGTCAAATTTCCTTATCTTGCTTTTAATTCTGGATATGTAGATTCATACAAAGGGAGAAAAGTCAAAATTATAAACTAACTTATAATCAAACGATTTCTTAATAGAGCATGAAATCTGGTGTTTTCACATAATATCAGTTTTCAAGGTTGCGAAAGCCGTAATACCTGGCCATATGCAAACATACAACTATTGTATCCAGACAAGCAATTCTCCACCATTGGCAAACCAACCATTCTAAAGAGAGTTTCCTGAAGTAAGAGACAAAATCATCAGTAACCAAAGGAAATTCCAAAATATTCATAATTCATATATTTCATCGAACCTGCTCAACACTTTCACATGCTACGTGATCGAATGTAAACCTTGTCTCTGGATGTCCAATCCAGGTGATGGATTGTGAACTCTCTTGCTTCAAACATCTATTATAACCTTGAGTACTTTTCTCCATGTTATTTAAAGGACGAACTCGAATTAAGACCTAAATAAAAATGTGAAAAACATAAACTTCAAACCACTTCATCACAATCTTCTTACTAACAACTTTTAGTTTTAGTTAAATAGTTCTGCTTACTTGAACATTGTGATCCATCCAGAATGATGGATCTTCCTTCATTTCAAAATGCGGAACCTCAACAGTATTAACATAAGTCGTTGAACTACCATAACTCGATATTCCTCTAGACAATGCTGCAAAATTAGCCATTCGAGCACCACCATTAGCCGGAGGAGGCCTATGACCAGTGGTCAAACACATGCCTTGATTCGGAGGCTTCGTTACACTCTTAGTAGGTGTACTTTGTGTTGAATTACTCTCCGGATTACTCGAATTACCTCTCACAACAGCTTTAGTAGACCTAGGAGTATTCCTGTTATAATTCAAATCAACTCCAATTTCACTAGCAGTTGAGCTTGATTCATTCTTTTGAGCCCACCCAAATCGATTCCCTGTCGTAACTCCCCTTTTATCCGGAGTCTTAAGCGGTGTACCAGCATCCGAATATCGATTCCTGGTGGGCTTAACAGGTGTTTTTTCGACTTTCGAAGTCTTGCTCCCCACTTCTTGCTCTTCAATTCTATTGTGATTTACAGGAATGTTTTCGATATCATCTACATTCGGATGTTTCCCCGAATTTCGACGCGTCAATTTGTAATCCCTCATCATTCTGAATATCAAAAATCAAGAAAGACAAGATCTTTATACAAAAGTACTAAATTGTAAGAGTTAAAATCAAGAAAAATTGGATCTTTCTGGAGAAAAATTAAAAAGAAACAATTTTTGAAGGATAAATTTGAAGAAAGATCGGATTTTAAAGCAAGAAGTAGTGAAGAAATGTGATTTTTAAGCAAGAAATGAGAGGTTAAATCTTACCTGAAAGTAGTGAAAAAGATGAGATGAAGTTTATGATTCCCTGAAATTGTTTCAACTGAATGAATTGAATCAAACTAGGGTTTAATTTTGAGACATTTTCAAATCTCTCTCTCCCTCCCTCTATCTCTCTCTCTCTCTCTCTGTCTGTCTATCTCTTCTAATGAGATTGTGTAATTTCAAATTTTTGTTGTATATATTTGAAATTTGGGGATACTAACGGAACATTTAAAGATTTGAAAGTGGAAGTGGTTTGGTTGGGACTTGGGGGGTTTGTAATAAATTAGTGTGCTGAATCTTTTTATTTTCTTGGACAAAATTATTAGGGCTATTAACGGCTACTTGCCTACTTACAAATTTGATTAGTGGATGCTGATGCTGGCTCGTGCGCGATTAAAATAAGGTTATAAAAAAAAAGGTATTTTAGTCCAAAAGAAAATAAGGGTGTACATAAATAAGTTTATAATGAGCATCCTTAAAAAATACTCCTTCTGTCCCTTTTTATTTTTCCCATTTGCTCAAAAACACAGGTTTTAAGAAGAAATATAAAAAATGTTTAAGCAATGATTGATCTGTGTTGATAAGAGGGAAACTAAGAAAATAAGAGGGAAAAGTACATAAACTTTCCCCCCAATTTACATTACCATTCAAAATGAACCAATCAGAAAGCTTGAATACATATACATGGATTACAACTTTCCCCCTAAAAACAGATTACAAACAGATTACAAAAAGGTTACAGTACTACAAACAGATTACAAACAGATTAAACACAACAGATTACAAAAAGTTGGAAAAAACAAAAAAACTGCATCATTGCTTGGCGATCTCTGTTCAGACATGAATGTTGGAGGCTTCCCTTTTGATCTCAATGAACCAGCAGCATCAGATGGAGACATGGAAGATGTTATCTGAAAATGCACCCTAGAAGGGGGTGAATAGGTGTCAATGGCTAACTATATTCAACTAAGTCCGATTTTAAAAATTACCAGAAACAGCTTACTGATTTAGTTTTATGCAGAGACAAATGGTATGCTGAATGCACAGATAATCAGTACAGTAAAGTGCAGAAACAGTAAGGTGCAGAAAAATAAAGAACACAAGAAACTTTTAGCCAGGTTCGACCCCTAACCCCTATGGTCTACGTCCTGGTCCCTTACCAACTTGGTAAGAGAATATATTATTGATCAACGAAATAAACCAATTACAAGATACAATAATATATCTCCCTTTTAACCCAGCTGCTGACAAATGGCTTGCTGAACACCTGTTTCTGAACTTGCTCTCTAAGCTATACTTCCCAAGTATACTTCTCTAGCAACGTTCACCAAACCCTTGTTCCTTAGCCAATATGCCCAGCAACTCAACCTTACCAATCCTGCTGACAAATGGCTTGCTGTTTGCTGTGCTGAACTAACTCTCTAAGCAATACTTCCAAAGTATCCTTCTCTAGTCTAGTTCGACCCACCCAAAACTTTAAGCCAAACTTGTACAGCAAATATTCAATACAAATTGAACAATACAATGTTTGAATCAATACAACTCAACCTAATGAACTCTCTAAGATATAGCACGTATATGATATATTAAGAGCTCGAGAGAATCGAATGGATATAGCAATGAAAAACTGAGTTGTGTATTCTTTTTGTGCTTCTCTGATTCATTGAAAACGAATTGAGCACAAGAGCAACCTTATAAAGCTTCACAACCAACGTTCTAAAATCAATCAATTTCAAACGTTTAGAAATCAATTTCTAACGTTCAATTGGTTAGAGAGATTTTGCAACGTTCTTGTGACCGTTTGACAGAAGGTTTGGAAGAGATGAATCGTAGAAAACATAACCCTTCTGTTTGTATAGATAGAAAACGTGTATAGGAGATTTGAAAGAAAGAAATCTTTTAAATAAGGAAACTCCCATAAGTTTTATAAAACGATTTAAAGAAAGATATTTGAAAAGATTTGAGCTTTAGAATATATTGTATACGTATTATATAATAAAGAGTCCTTACAATATATTTCCTGAATTACATCCAAGAGAATCAATCTTGATCTTTATCTTCAGGATTTCAGGCAGTTTGCAAATGGCTTGCTGTTTGTGTCTGTCAGTGCAAATGGCTTGCCAAACTATCTCTGTTGTAACACCAAATGGCTTGCTGTATATATATTCTCTGTAAACTTAATATACCCTGCAAAACCAAGTTAGTACAACCATAACACAATGTTTTATATCAAACTACAAGCAAATAGCTTGCTGAATGTGATCATCAAAACCATAGGAGTATCAATCTCCCCCTTTTTGATGATTACACAATATTTAGGAGAAATAAGAACTCCCCCTAAATCCCTGCATATTAGTACATTTTGATATAAAATAGATTCAAGATAAACAAGCATAATAATCATATCTAAATCGAATATCTTGACCAAACAAGCAATTAAGTTCTCCTAAATTTCTCCCCCTTAATCCATCAAAAAGAAACATTAGTTCAGGTCTGGAATAAGCATAGAGAACAAACAAATCATGATAGTAGCATATGAACAGTTCAGATACAAACGGTAAGCCAACGTTACCCATTTTGTGCTTGTCAGCTTGCTGTTTTGGTTCTAGCGAGCTGAACAGATAGATAGCTATAAATCTTTGACTTTCCATAACATCAACCAAGTTACCTTTGTATTCGTCATCAAAACATCACGTTACATTCTCCTCCTTTTTGATGATGACATACTTGAATACATCGGAGAGACTATGTTGCTCCCCCTAAAACAATGCTCCCCCTGATTAACATAATATCTCATCATATAATCAGGTTAACACAATTATAAATATGACTCATCCCTGCATGAAACATTAGTGAAAAATCCAACATATAACATTATAACCATTTTTATCCTCATGTATTCATGTTCTTCTCCCCCTATGACATCATCAGAAAAGGGTCAAGAAGATAATCATATACGAATAAAACATGTGGTAAAACATTTAACAAGCATGAGGCTAGTTAATTATAAAGTTTGAATAAATCAAACCAGCATGCTGAAAACACATTTCCAGGATATTCATCGATAACAATTGTTCTTCTGGACTGGAAAATAGCTTGCTGATTAGACAATATACATTCCAACTGATCATAATAGTATTCTTCTTTCTTGTTTTCTGCATAATACAATACATATACATATATTTGTCCCATCTATGTACTAGAGGAATCTCGTTAGTACCACAAGAATAATATAATCATATTCAAAGAAATGTACGAGGACAAATAACATACTTACTACTTGAGTACCCAAATCTTATTGGATCCACCATGGTTTGTTGATAGGACATAAAGAACATGTAGATCAGATTTCTTGATCCACTGTTGTATCACTTTTGGTGCTTGATTTGTAGTCCTTTGTGTTCTGCCAGACTGATAATGGTAAACTGTTTGTCTTCTGTCATTTGCTTTCTGGTATGCTGACTGTTGTCTGACTGATCCATTCTGGTAAGCTATTTTCGTCTTATGATATACTTGAACCACACAATTCTTTTCCAGATGTCCTTTTCCACCACATTTGTTGCATGTCTTCCAAGGCATAGCATAATTGTAGGGAATGCCATTCCTTCCATCATATTTGAGCACCTTATCTTTCTTGTTGAAGTTTAGACCAACACCTTCTTTGACCAAAGGTACGTTTGCCTTCTTCATCATTGTTTTTAAAGTGTCTTCACCTTGAACAAAAGTTTCCATGCCCTTTGTTGTGCCCAAAATCCGCCTTGGGCTTGATTTAAGGCCCACTAAGGTTATGGACTCGAATTACTTGAATGTGGAGGGATAGGTTGAGCTAAGGAACGGGCATGATGATTTAATATGCCTTGGAAGTGAACGGGAGGATAGGACTTTGGCATCTAATGTGGGGTACGTTCATGTATGGGTGCGAGCATATGAACCCTGGCTAGGGGTAATGTCATATGAAGGCTTGGCAGGGGTTCAGCTAGAAGGAAGGATATAGGGCAGGGGGTACGTGCGTGAACCCCGAAGGTTTCCAGAAAATATACCAGCAGTCCCGCAGCCTCCTAAATTGAAGGAAAGTGGATAAGGGACGCTCTAACAACCTTATGGATAACTCCTAAATATGAGGAACAGGTCAACAACATTAGTTATCACAGATAATCATTATTTATACATGGATTATGTATATATATGTGGATATATGATGGAAAATCATATATTTGTGAAGATAATCATGGATTTATGGATATATAACAACTGGATAATCATGGATGGTGGAATAACTACTAGATAATTATATCAAAACGTGGCTGATCAATCCAGTAAGGAGTCCACACCCTAAGAACTACATGGGACTTGATTCCTATAAATATAGGATATGTAGGCACTTTGCAGGGGTTGGATGTTAGACCTCACTTCACTCTACATGGATTATGTGGAGACCTTGCAAACTCAGTCCCAAAACACCACCAAAAAATATTGGAAAATCAATGAAACTCGGAATGGGTGTTGTAACCAAATTCCTCCTACAACATTTTGGCGCTAGAAGGAGGGGCTCTATCGTTTGTGGGGGACAAACGAATATCAGATGAACATATACAATTTGGAATGTAGCTGTACGTTGGTTTTTAATTAATGGAGAAAACGTGAACTATATTATTCGCTTTCGAACAGAAAAAGACGTATGGAAGATGATTCAAACTGGAGCAGTGATGTATCCATAGTGGTTAATAACCCTGAAGGCAACGATGCTTATTGTTATGAATATCCTGGAGGCATTAATAAAGCACACATGATGACAATCTCCAATTTAAAGTCAAACTCGAGAAAGATAAGTAAAAAGTTCCATTCATCTTATATATTTATAATACACATGTATTACATCATGAATTTTTTACACATGATTTGATATATTATATTTGTCAAAGGCCTTTTTACTTGTAATTTAAAATTTTATGCAGAAGATACAATGGTTGTGTTCATGAAATGGTTAATACTGGCGGCGCGTTTACGTTTACATACAAATACGGAGATAAATCTATATATACATGGACTGGTGGTTTTAACAGGTTCTTGACAGAGAATTATCAAGGCGGCTAATTCTCACAAAAAATCCATACATACACGTAACCATAGAAGATCGTTGACGGTCCAGTTTTATGGTGTTCTTGATGACAGCAACGTGATGTACTGATTGTGGGGGCTGTCAAAAATCATGCGATGTACCAACGTGATGATTGCAAAATCATGGTTCATAGAAGAAAGTCGCAGGTTACTCACTGGCATAGTGACCCATTCAGCTGTTCTGAAAGGAAAAACCTGACCATAAAAGAAGAATAAAGAAGCAACGATGCCGATGGAAGCTTCGGTGAAAAAGCTTCATGAAACAGATCAAAAGAGATAAAATGGTGCCAAGGGTACATTTCTGAACTTGTGTTGCATGCTGAAGCATAGGCATCGAGCAGAAGTATAAGACTTTGGAGGCAATGGTTCGTGAAGTTAAAACAGAATCATCAAATTTGACATCTGCATCACCAAATGTTGATAAGACAGAAAAAAGGTCAATGAGGACACGACGTTCTAGCTCACCATTTAGATGTATGATGGGAGGTTTGGTTCAGCAGAAAACTTTGGTGAAAGACCAGGCGCTATTCACTGCAATGTCACGCATACAAGAACTAGAGGAATTATTGGTCAGTCGACAGAAAGAGGTATGCTTGCTGAATACCAGGCTGGCTACGACAGAAAACATGATGCATGATATAATTCGGGACTTACTTGGTGTAAAATTGGACATGACTAACTATGCAAATATGATGGACCATCATCAATTTTGAAAGATAGTGAAGGATACTCAACAGCAATCACACAGAACTATAGCAATGGAGAAAGAAATTCTCAAGATGAGGCGGAAGATCAATGATTTAATTGAGGAACGAGATATGATTAGTCACGGGAGATGAATCCGGCTGTGTTAAGCCTTGAGTTTTCGACTGCTATGGTGGCTGCTATGGATATGTAGCCCTGCAATCTCTTGTATAATATTATGGGTTGCGGATTACAGAACGGTGTCAAGGCTGTGTCAAGGCTGTGCATGCAATAAGGTTTGACAGTAACGAAGAAGTGCATTGGCAGCAGCAAGCATGGACAAGGTGGGATAAATAGAAATGAAAAACACGAAGGTTGCTGGGTTTGTTGAGAAAAGGAAGAGCTGCTCGACGAACATGCCTGCTATGAGCTACCGAAAGCAGAAGATAGAAGCACAGAAAATGCTGGTGACTTCGGAAAGAGGGAGATGGAACCTGTTCGTGCACCACATGGAGAAAAGAATAAACGCAGGCCTTAACTCGATTGGTGTAAAATATAAAAATGGAGGCTACAATATCGATTGGTTTTCAAGAAAGATACAAGATGAGAAGCTTGCATGTACATGTGTTTGTTTCTTGGGCAGTAACAGTATTATGGCAACGGCTAACGTAAAGAGAGGATGTCAAAAGGAAGCTTGCAACAGCGGCATGGACAAAGAACAAAAAGCTTCAAGGAAAACGAAGAGGGAGAGGAGCACTATCGGCAAATAAAAAGCGTTTAGCTTCGAGAAGAATGGAACTGGGGCCAAAAATGAGATGGGTTCTAGGTTTTTCCCGACGAGAACGGTGGTTGTCGGCGTGTTTCGTTCATCACTGGCAGCTATGTCAACACAACTGGTGATAGCTTCTACGTATTAGACTAAAAGGACAGCTACGGGAAGGCAACAGCAGCCCCATTGAGGAGAGTTACAGAACAGAGAGAGAGTTACATCTGAGTCGACAAGATGAATGACAAGAGCAGAGGCTGAAACGATGTAGGAAGGCTGATATCATGCAGAAACAAACTAGAAGCATTTGAAGATCTAAATCTACTCGGCCAAGCATAAAGCTAGATAAGTGTTCCTTTATCATTATAACTGTGCCATAATTAATAAATTGTAATTGCATTCTAATATTTAATTATTTAAAAAACTGGTGCAAAATAAATATTTTGCATGTATTATAAATATATGTAAATAAAAAGAATTATTTACTTCAACTTGTATATTGGACTCATGCTGGAAAGTTCACGAAAGCAATTAAAATGATGCAGCTTCAGTGGGAACCTCGGAAGTCCTAACATTGTGTTCCATAAACAAATTTTGGAAAGAAAAGAGAAAAAAGCGTAAGGGAACCTTATTTTCGTGGTACTTATGTGGAAGCTCGCAGTTATAAGGAAGTCAAATTTAAATAGTTGAAGAAGGTTTTATTTTAATTATTGGGGTTCCAAAAATATACTACATGATTTCCTTCAAGTACCTCTTGTTTCTTACAACGAGCTAGCTCACGTAAGCTTAGGGGTACTTTATTGAGATTTGAATGGAGGTAGAAGCTCTCAGCTATACCTCTAAGAACAGGAAGCTCGAAGACTGTTTCTTGTCAAGATTCAGGAGTCAAGAAAAGAAGATTCCAGAGGTTAATTTTTTGAGAAGCTAATGACAGAGAAGAATTGTTCTAGAGAGGTTCTCGTAAAAAGTTCCCGAGATAGGAGGTACCTCCAAATTACCCAGCCTTGTATCTGATGAGGAGGTTCTTAGAGTCAGAACAATGAAGAAGCTCATCCTGAAGGTTCCACCACTAAGGGGTTAAGATGTGAACCTACTAAGTAGCAAATAGCATGTGAAGCTCGAGGACAACGAGGATGCAAACCTCTTGAGCAATGAAGATATGAACCTTCTGAATGTTGAAGGAGTATAATGAGATGAAGATGGAACAAAGAATGGAAATACATACCATCAGCGGAAGGCCTGCACGATGGGGCTTCCAGCAGAAGCTCTATTGAGAGAAGATGCAAAGGTATCACATGGCTTATCACGGGAAGTTTACCCAACATGTGAAGATGGAACCTCAGAATACCCACTAAAAGGAATTGGAGAAGAAGATGATGATAATGGCACTGATAAGGTTCTAAAACCTGGTTTATTGGAAGTTGGAAATTAGAGATTCAAACGAGATGCTCGGGGGGTAGTGCATTATAGCTCCCACATGAGAGGATGGGAAAAGAGTTACAAATATAGTTCTTCACCAGAGAAGAACCTCTGCCAAAGAACTGGGGGGTAATTGATATACCACCGATGAGGATGGAAGATGTTGCTTATAATGATTGAAAGTACCAAGTTTCAAAATTTTGAAGCTCCTATGAAATTAGATTTGTAAGGAAATAAGAGCTAACAGAGATTCCAGGCTTAGAAGCTAGCGGAGAAATATATCCAATTAAAAGGCCCCTGGAACTATCATGAAAGATTTATCACAGAGGTTCCATGATGACAGGTTCGAGGGAGACAAGTCCTAGGTCCCCGAGGCTTCACTTAACGGAAGCCCTAATGTGTTTGATGGATAGAGCTAAAAGCCTAACAATGGAGCTCTTTACAAAACAAAAAAAAAATGAATGATTGGCGAGAAAGGCTCCTCCGAAAAAGAGCTTCCCAACAACGGGGTTCCCATACGATAGGTTCGATGATGGAAGGCCCTTTACATAAGAAGCTCCTAAAAAAAATATATATGATCAACTCGTGAAAGCTCCAAGCAATACAGTTATGATAATCATCAGGATGAAGTACCCCATGAGAATGTTGCTGCTAGCTAAGGGGTAGAGGCCCTGGAAGAGGTTCTCATGCTGGAAGCACCTATAATACTGGAAGCTAGAATCTTGCAGTATCTAAGGAGCTGAAATTAATGGTCTCAATGCGATTCTGGGAAAAAATGCTACTAGACAAAGAAGGAGGTACAAATGACCTTTCAGTGAATGAAGAAAATGGTGTGAGGTTCATATATGAACCTCTCAAAGGAAAAATCAAAAGCTGTGGAAGCTCAAGAAAACAACGGAGCCTGTCATGGAATCTCAATTGGAATGAACTTGAATCTTCGTACGCTGATGGCTATGGGCACGGTAACAAAGATTCACATAAATGTGGCTTGGATACAGTCATCGGGATGCTGAGGTATGTGCATATGACAAGTATGTTTGGATATACATGTATCAAGTATAAACTACTAGAAGGTTTGTTGATGGAACCTCAACATAAGTTCCGACATCCATACCCTGGAGGTCATGGTGAAGGTTGATTGAACCTAATTGCGGATTACATAAGGTTCTTCTTGCATGTAATGGCTACAAGGAACCGGGGGATAGTGGATAGTATACTGCCATGATGGTATCTTGAAAGTGGTAAATTTTTAAGTAAACGGGACTTTTATGCAATGAATGGGTCAGGTCCATGAGATTCTTGAGGTTCTGGTATGCGAAACCCTAATGGAATTTATGTCTGAGGTACCCTTGGAAGCTAGATCAAGGAGCGTATGCGGATTGGATTTCACAAATTGGTTTAAAGAGGATTTCTCATGTATGAATTATGCATGAGCTGGATTTACTATGTATGGATTATGCATGGAGAGGATTTCTCATATATGGATTATGCATGAGCTGGATTTATAGCATATGGATTATATGCTAAAGAAAAGGAACAAGTATGGATTATACATGAATGGATTGGAATGCATGTGGTTTATGTGTGCATGGAATAGAACGCATATGGTTAACGCGCGTATGGATTGGAACACATGTGGATTACATGTGAATGGAATTGGGACCTATGGTAGGAAGGACCTAGGGAAACTAGGGCCACAGGGTTCCCTTATAATGGGCGTTCACTCGCTTGAACCCTGAAAAGGCATAATGTCTTCAAACTTCCGTGTAATCAAGTTGGTGGATAACCAACCCCGTTATAGGATTTATGTGTAGCTGAGGAAGCTACGTATAAATTGGCAAATGGCTTCGCCACGACTCCAGAGAAACTGGGTGAGTGAAGTCCAACTCTTGAAAATTGGAACGCTAAGGATTTTAGCGGTGTGAGGAAATTACATGGAATTGGAAAATAGCTTCGCCACGACCCCAGGGAAACTAGGTGAGTGAAGTCCAACTAAAGGATATTGGAATGCTAAGGAAATTAGCATTGTGAGGAAATCACATGGAACCTCGTTGAGGGAATCTCCGAGGATGGAACCTGGTCTAGGGAAACTTCTAGGATGGAACCTCATTGAGGGAATCTCTTAGGATGGAACCTGGTCGAGGGAAACTCCCAGGATGGAACCTCGTTAATGGGAATTCTTCATGCACTCTAGGTCTGATCCAATAGACCGGTCTAGGATTAGGGGTTCAGTCGATAAGAGGTTCTAACTTATAGCAGTGGAAGCCCGGGGGGGTAAGCATGAGCGCTTATTTATGTAATAATTTTTATGATTTGGTTTAATGAATTTGTGATCACTTTATCTTTGCCTTTATTTGCTTAACTGCTGTGAATGACTGTGTGTACTTATATGCTTTGTGTGCTACGTGTACTTATGTGCTTCATGTCTTATGTTCGCATATCTTCTTTGTGTGTTCATATGTTATTGTTTACAAGAACCTAGTTTATTACTATAAGGTAGGGTATACCACGAACCTCTTAGGTACGAGCTTCCCCGGGGAGTATAGATTGGATATGGATTTGATTAGATTGGATTTTGATTGGACTTGGATTGGATTTGGACTTGGATTGGATTTGGATTGGATCTAGATTGAATTGGATTTGGACTTGGATTGGATCTGGATTGGATTGGATTGGATTTTGATTGGATTTGGATTGGATTTGGATTTGGATTTGGATTCGATTTGGATTTCATCGATTGGATTTCTCATGCATGAGCAGGTTTTAACATGTATGGATTATGCATGTCATGGGTTCACGCCGATCCTAGGGATACTAGGCTAGCGAAACTCCCTTCAACTTAAAACTCGTGTAAGCCCTCGGCAGGCAGTATGGCTAGGCCCACGTAAACCATTAATAGGTAGTGTGGTCAGGCCCATGTGAGCCCTTGACTGGTAGTGGTGTCCCCTAATCATACACGCCATGTGAGTAAATTAAGGCTATTGCGTGGAGCCTCGATGTTTATAAAATATTCAAGGGTACAACTGGGTGAACCCCCTAGGGCTTGAACGTACCCCCAAGCAGACTACTTTACACATGGCATATGCACTTACAAAGGTTCAAGGATTCAAGTTGAGGAAGGCTTATATGTAGTGTGGGAAGGAAATCTGATCCTCGAGGGGTAACTCAACATCATGGAAGGGCCTACATAATGGAAAGAGGACCTCATCTTAAGCTCAAAGGGAGGCAACCCCAACCTTATGGGTTCAATGGTTAAACCCTGATTTGGATTGACATGCTAAAAGAAAAGATAAGTTATACTTTCATTCTTTTACATATTCACTATCATGCATGCTTTATGTGCATATGAGGAAATTTTTATAGCATCCAGCTAAAAACTTCATTGCGAAGTTCATCTTTTCAAATGGGTCATTATCTTCTATCACGCATTAATTCATATTCATCTGAATGCACGTATCACATGGTTTCACACTTGCCTGGATTTATAAACAAAGGGTCATCATGGCATACATTTACTTATATTATGCATGGGTTTCAAAGAAATGTTTCTAAGTTGCTGGCTGAAGCTGTCAAGTAGGTACCTAGGCATGCTATATGCCCAAAAATGTAACCACTTGGAAAGACATATTTACAATTGAGGAGGTTTCTATAACCTTATCTTGGTCCCTCTTGGGGTACGCATGTAAGATAACCTGCATCCTATGGATTATAGGTTCACTTGGGAAAAGCCCCATATTTATGGCCATGGTTTGGCAAAGTCCCGTGGTTTATGAGCACATGTTCATGAAGTCTCAGAAAACTTAACATCTTAGAAGGTCCATTGTGATGGAGTCATGGAAATTTCTGAATATTGTGGCACTATGTCTTGAAGGGCATGTTCGATAGGGTTCTACTGATTGCGAAGGCAGCAACGGACATATCTATACAAAATCATTTACACTGGCATAATTATACTTGCATCCCTGCATTATAAATGTGTTTGCGCTATGTGCATTATATATGTGAGCTACTTAGCTCATGCTACTAATCACCTTTTCTAGTGGTCTTGGTAGCCAAGGATTCTGAAAGATTGTATTTGCAACAACGGAAGCTTCATAGCTTCACCCACAAGGATTCACACATGAAGACCAACCTCACAAGGAAAAGAAATATATCTAGAAATCAGGCTATAGTTTTCAAGGAAGGAGGCTGGAAGCTAATAGGTTTAGGTGATCATGATAAAAAGCTCCTGATTGGAACTAGTACGCCATGCATGATCTAAAGGCACTGAATATGGACAAAGGGCAGGCTTAATGCATTGAGTTTCAAGGGGAAAAAGAGAGTCTTGGTGGAATTCAAATTTTGAGTAAATTGAAGGTACGTAGCTTGAGGGGTTCACTGATGGTACCCTAATATGGAGATGGTGGAACCCTAGGGTTCAAACTCGAAGCTTACAAAGGTACAATCATTAGCACAGGAGTTTCATGGATGAGTCCCTTGTTTCCTACAACGAGTACGCTCACGTAGGCTTAGGGATTCACATGGAACGAAAATGTTATTGAGGTACGAGTAATATTAGGTTCCTTTTGCATCAATGGCTACAAGGAACCGGGGGGTAGTTGTTGTGCCCAAAATCCGCCTTGGGCTTGATTTAAGGCCCACTAAGGTTATGGACTCGAATTACTTGAATGTGGAGGGATAGGTTGAGCTAAGGAACGGGCATGATGATTTAATATGCCTTGGAAGTGAACGAGAGGATAGGACTTTGGCATCTAATGTGGGGTACGTTCATGTATGGATGCGAGCATATGAACCCTGGCTAGGGGTAATGTCATATGAAGGCTTGGCAGGGGTTCAGCTGGAAGGAAGGCTATAGGGCAGGGGGTACGTGCGTGAACCCCGAAGGTTTCCAGAAAATATACCAGCAGTCCCGCAGCCTCCTAAATTGAAGGAAAGTGGATAAGGGATGCTCTAACAACCTTATGGATAACTCCTAAATATGAGGAACAGGTCAACAACATTAGTTATCACAGATAATCATTATTTATACATGAATTATGTATATATATGTGGATATATGATGGAAAATCATATATTTGTGAAGATAATCATGGATTTATGGATATATAACAACTGGATAATCATGGATGGTGGAATAACTACTAGATAATTATATCAAAACGTGGCTGATCAATCCAGTAAGGAGTCCACACCCTAAGAACTACATGGGACTTGATTCCTATAAATATAGGATATGTAGGCACTTTGCAGGGGTTGGATGTTAGACCTCACTTCACTCTACATGGATTATGTGGAGACCTTGCAAACTCAGTCCCAAAACACCACCAAAAAATCATTGGAAAATCAATGAAACTCGGAATGGGTGTTGTAACCAAATTCCTCCTATAACACCCTTCTTGAGATCTATAACTTCTGTTTCTAAGAGGGTGATCACTTCAGCTTGCTGTTTGATGAGTTCAGCTTGCTGAACTCTCTTTTCAGCAGTTTTTTAGGATTCGGCTTGACTAGATTCCTTCATCTTGTATGATTCCAATGCTTTGTCTTTCATTTTAACATCAGATCTGAGCCCTTTGATTTCATTCATCCGCTCCTTGAGTTCCTCCATTAGTACATCATTTCTTTTTAGAACCATACGATTTACTCCCTCAAGTTGAGAGACTTTTGCCTTTAGATCCATAACCATTTTATCATCATTTCTAGCTGGAGTCTTTTGGGTCATGAGATCAGAAATGATTTTCTTTAAATGAGCATTTGTCTTTTCAAACTCATCTTTTTCGGCCTTTAGTTCCATGAACTCCACAGTGCTTATATTTGTATGTTCCTGCATTGTTAGTGTATCTAACATAGTATCATCTGAAGATACATAATCATTAAAAGAATTTACCTCACTTTGATCTTCTTCAGAATCAGACACATTACTATCTACAAGAACTTCTTCCGTGTTTCCTATATCATCAATGCCAACAAATGCAGAGTTTATTATCTTTTCACTTGGGACTTCACTAGAAATAGCTTTTTCATCATTCGAAGTCAATTGAGCCTTTGACTTCCTTTTATCTTTCAAATCAGCACGCTGTTTTGTTGTTGTAGCTTTATAATGCATTTTTAAGGTATCCCATATGTCTTTTGCTGTGCTACATGAAGAGACCTTATCAAAATCTGACTCTGAAAGACCACATATTAATGTGTACTTTGCTCTTCCATTATAGCCTGATTTTATCAATTCTGAATCTGAGAGATCATCAACGTCTTTTGGCTTGCCGTCTTTGTCCGGAAAAGTGAATGGACCCTTTTTAACGACTCTCCATTCAATTGCATCATTTATGTTGAGAAGCACCTTCATTCTCTGTTTCCAAGCATCATAATTTTCAATCCCATTGAGAAGTGGTGGCATGTCTAAATATTCTCCTTCTGCATAAGCGGGTGCCATAGGATCTGTACTTTCCTGTTACAGAAATGTTAGTACACCAACGCTCTGATACCAAATGAAAATGCACCCTAGAAGGGGGTGAATAGGTGTCAATGGCTAACTATATTCAACTAAGTCCGATTTTAAAAATTACCAGAAATAGCTTACTGATTTAGTTTTATGCAGAGACAAATGGTATGCTGAATGCACAGATAATCAGTACAGTAAAGTGCAGAAACAGTAAGGTGCAGAAAAATAAAGAACACAAGAAACTTTTAGCCAGGTTCGACCCCTAACCCCTATGGTCTACGTCCTGGTCCCTTACCAACTTGGTAAGAGAATATATTATTGATCAACGAAATAAACCAATTACAAGATACAATAATATATCTCCCTTTTAACCCAGCTGCTGACAAATGGCTTGCTGAACACCTGTTTCTGAACTTGCTCTCTAAGCTATACTTCCCAAGTATACTTCTCTAGCAACGTTCACCAAACCCTTGTTCCTTAGCCAATATTCCCTGCAACTCAACCTTACCAATCCTGCTGACAAATGGCTTGCTGTTTGCTGTGCTGAACTAACTCTCTAAGCAATACTTCCAAAGTATCCTTCTCTAGTCTAGTTCGACCCACCCAAAACTTTAAGCCAAACTTGTACAGCAAATATTCAATACAAATTGAACAATACAATGTTTGAATCAATACAACTCAACCTAATGAACTCTCTAAGATATAGCACGTATATGATATATTAAGAGCTCGAGAGAATCGAATGGATATAGCAATGAAAAACTGAGTTGTGTATTCTTTTTGTGCTTCTCTGATTCATTGAAAACGAATTGAGCACAAGAGCAACCTTATAAAGCTTCACAACCAACGTTCTAAAATCAATCAATCAATTTCAAACGTTTAGAAATCAATTTCTAACGTTCAATTGGTTAGAGAGATTTTGCAACGTTCTTTGTGACCATTTGACAGAAGGTTTGGAAGAGATGAATCGTAGAAAACATAACCCTTCTGTTTGTATAGATAGAAAACGTGTATAGGAGATTTGAAAGAAAGAAATCTTTTAAATAAGGAAACTCCCATAAGTTTTATAAAACGATTTAAAGAAAGATATTTGAAAAGATTTGAGCTCTAGAATATATTGTATACGTATTATATAATAAAGAGTCCTTACAATATATTTCCTGAATTACATCCAAGAGAATCAATCTTGATCTTTATCTTCAGGATTTCTGGCAGTTTGCAAATGGCTTGTTGTTTGTGTCTGTCAGTGCAAATGGCTTGCCAAACTATCTCTGTTGTAACACCAAATGGCTTGCTGTATATATATTCTCTGTAAACTTAATATACCCTGCAAAACCAAGTTAGTACAACCATAACACAATGTTTTATATCAAACTACAAGCAAATAGCTTGCTGAATGTGATCATCAAAACCATAGGAGTATCAATCTCCACCATTTTAATTTAAATGAGCCACCAGAACAAGAACCACCAGGGCGTACACAACAACAGCAAACTGGTAATCATCATAACAGAAAATTCACCAAGCTCAGCTCTGATACAAGACTGCAAGTACTCTTGTTCTTGCTAAGCAACCAGTCAACAGAGGGCAAACCTTACAAAGGTGCCATACAGGAGGCAGCAAAGAAGTTTAATGTCACAAGAAGAACAATTAGCACCATATGGAACAAAGCAAAGAAACAAAAGGCATCAAATCAGGCATACAACATGGCAACAGCTGGACACAATTCCGGAAGGAAAAGAATCCAACTGCCACCTAATGCAGTAACCGACATTAATATGGGAGATAGATCATGCATAAGGGACCTTGCAGTTCAGTTAAAAGTAGCCAAAAGTACTGCTAACAGAATGATAAAAAGGGGACTGATCAAACCTCACACAAATCCTCTACATCCTGGATTAAAAGATGCAAATATCATGCAAAGAATGCAATGGATTCTAGACCTACTCATGGGAGACACAACAGCAACAAAAAGGCAGTATAAGGCAATGTTTGATTTTGTGCATATAGACGAAAAATGGTTCTATCTTAGCAAAAAAACACAAAGAGTTTACTTAGAGAAGAATGAAAGAGGCATGTACAGATCTGCTAATTCAAGTAAGTTCATACCAAAGGTTATGTTCACAGCTGCAGTTGCAAGACCATGGTTTAATGCAAATGATGAATGCATATTTGATGGCAAAATAGGCATATTTCCATTCACATACAAGGAACCAGCAAAGAGGGCATCTAAAAACAGAGCTAAGGGTACTACACTAAGGTGGTTGAGTCAGTAGGCAAGAATGAAACAAGGAGCATGCTTATAAATGAGATAGTACCAGCAATCATGCAAAAATGGCCAACATTTGAAGGACCAAAGATCATTTTCATTCAACAAGACAATGTAAGGACTCACATTACTCAGACAGATGCAGAGTGGCAACAAGTTCATCAACAAGGAGACTTCACATTTATTCTTCTACAACAACCACCAAACAGTCCCGACCTAAACATCCTAGACTTGGGTTTTTTAGAAGTATTCAGTCTCTAATGCACAAGAAGATGCTAAAAGATGTTGATGGAATGATGGATGCAGTCAATCAAGCATTTTATGAGTTAGAGCCAAGAACACTTGCAAATGTATATATGGTTAACTTTGCAGTATGTCATGAATGAAATTCTTAAAGTTAAGGGCAGCAATGACTACTTAGTACCTCATGTAAACAAGAAGAAACTAGCAAGAGAAGGACAACTACCAGTGCAGGTAACAGCACCAATGTGGGCAGTATATGAAGCATGGAATTTGGTACATGGTCCACAATAGAACTAGATGCTTGCAATGTTTTATGCACATGTATTAATGTATGCAATGTATGAAGGCAAGAATGTACTGCAGACTATACATGTATGACAAACAATGTATGCAAGTTGACATAATGTAATGCACTATATGAATGTAATGCAAGTTGACATTTTGAATGCACTATATGAATGTAATGCCCTAAATACTAAGTGGCCGTGTCCAACAGGGATGCAGATTCAAGGAAGCTCGAATGGCCCCAAGACATCTCTTATTGGCAGGGAAAATGTGTGTGAAAAGTGTCAATGATCAGTGCAGGCATAAGTTTATGATTCTCATATAAACTCAATTCGAATTAACAAATGACAGGAATTAAACAGCAATTAAACATGAATTAGCCTAAAGAAATTAAACAATCACAGCAGTTATACATGAATTAGCCTAAAGCAATTAAACAATCACATCAGTTAAACATGAAATAGCCTAAAGCAATTAAACAATCACAGCAATTAAACATGAATTAAACAATCACAGCAGTTAAACATGAATTAAACAATCACAGTAATTAAACATGAATTAAACAGCAATTAAACACGAATTAGCATAAAATTAAACAACAAATAAACACGAATTAGCCTAAAATTAAACAGCAATTAAGCAATGACAAATTAAGAGTACGAATAAAGCACATGAATAAAGAGATCGTGTAAAAGAGATACGAGAGTAAACCATTAAGAACGGGAACATGCATCATCGGAACCCTCATTGGAATCCTCATCGCTGTCAGAGTTAGGTTCGTCGTCGTTAGGGGCATCATCACCGGATTCTGACCACAAATCGCTTGGGGGGGCTTCACCGGAATCCTCATCGCCGTCACAGTCCTCCACAACTGCATGCAAATCGGATCCGGGCGTTCCATCCACCGTACGTTCACCGGAATCCTCAGATTGTCCCTGATCCAGTCTTGATCGGAGATATTCTTCACTATAAGTGTGATTTCCGTCACAGTCGAAGCCCCTATGGCAATGATCGGGATCGGAACAACTGTAAGAACCAGTAGGCTCATCATCGGAATCCGAAAAACCATAGTGCGCATCCATTAGAACAGATTTTGTGGGTGAATTAAGAGAGAGGGGAGAGAGAGCGGCGAGAGAGAGCGGCGAGAGAGAGCGGCGAGAGAGAATTAGGGTTTGAGAGAAAGAGAGGAGAGAATGAGAATAAACCGGGCACACGACCCAATGAAACACAAATATCTCCCTAAAAACTGAATAAAGAAATTAAGGTGGGGTAATTATTTAAGTAAAATAATTTTTGGGGAAAAGGGGGATATATTTGTTTAAGTTGGTGGGTTACTTTTTTAGTTTATTTTCTTTGCTAAAAATAGAAAGGGGAAGAGTTTTTTGAATGTCCCGATAAGGAAAGTGGGAAAAGTTTTAAGGGACAGAGGGAGTACTAGCTTATTATAACCCGTGAAAGGTTTGTTTTGATAGATTATAAAATTTATTTAACATTATAATTATGTTTTAATATAATCTTTATTTTAAATAATTTTTAATTTTAATTTAATATAAATTTATATAATTATATGCATGGTTTAAATTTATTTTGTAAAATTCTAAATTAAAAATGTCGTTGACGGGTTCGAACTTTGAATTTTTAATAAATTAATTTAATCATATAATACATCTTATTATTAGATCTAACGATTCTTATTTACTACTAAAAATAATGATTTGAATATATGGTGAGGTATTTTGGGTGTATATTAGTGATCTCAAGATTAATTTTAAATTAAAAAGTAACGTGTTTTAATTACAAAAATTACTATTAAAAATAATTACGGAAAGATATGGTGTGATATTTTGGATATATATTAATTATTGTAATATTAGTTTTAAATTAAATGGTAAAGTCTTTTAATTAATTAGAAGTAAAATCTTTAGAAAAAATGGGTAATTGAGTTGTTGGAGCAGAAAAAAGAGTCCATGAAGTTCAATGTGGATGAAGGAATTTTAATCGGAATATAATTATGTTAACATTAGTAATTAGCTTTTTGAGTTGTTTTTGTAATTTAACTATTTATTTTAATAATTAGGATAACCAAACCGAAAACCAAAACTTTCAAAACTTTCAATGTTTCGGCTTTAATATAATAGTATAGATGTTTGATTATAATATAATTTATCATCACCGTGAAATGTAAATAAGTTTAAAACTAAATTTTGTTACAATGGTTACTGGATTATTTTTAGAGTAAATTGCAAAACGATGGCCTTAGTTTACACTGGATTGCAAAAAAGTGGCTGAACTTTCAGATTTTCATTTTAGTGGCTATCGACCTTTTTTAATGTATTTTTTTGAAAATTAAAATTAATTTGGCCACTATTTTAGAATTCAAAAACAATTTTGGCCACTTATTTTAAAAACCAAGAAAACTTTGGCCACTATTTTAAAAATAAAAAACAAAGTGTGGCCACCAAAATAAAATTTTGAAAATTCGGTCACTTTTTTGAAATTCAGTGTAAACTATGGCCACCGTTTTGCATTTTACTCTTCTTTTTATAAAAAATTATAATAATTTATAAAATTGAAAAATTCATGGAAAATAATCAAAAGTGCCAATTTTTTAATTTCTTTTGCGATTTTATTATCTTTTGAAAATATTTGCAAAAATTTAGATTGAATAAGACTTTGCATATATTTTTTTTTTGGAAAATAATTTAAAATTGAATATGGTTACATTTGAGTTGATTTTGGTTGCATTTGAGATTATGTTTGATTTAACCGATACAACTTCTTAAGCAACCTATTATGCAACCAAAGATGATTTTAATTATTTATTTTTTAAAATTGCATTTATGGTTGATTTTGATTGATGTCGGTTACAAATATAATTGCAAATGTTGTAGAATGTATTTTTGCAAATATTTTATGAAAGTTGATTTTTTTTAAATAATTTTGAAAAAAAGATATTTTGTAAAAAAATATACACGTGAGTATTTATGAAAAAATCTCAAAATACATTTGTAGCTAAATTTTACTTTAATCTATCAATAACATGAAATGTCTATATATTGTAATAATTTTTCTTTAGCATTATATGTAGGATTGAAACTATTCGGCAATAGTAAATTTTAGCAGCATCATCATCATCATCTTAGCTGAGGGACGTCTCACGAACTTGGGATGTGCTACTGTCACCCCAGTTTCATGATGTGTTGTTCTTTTAGAACATCTCCAATAGGAGGGTTGCCAAGAGGTTGCCAAAGTTGATGTGGCAAAGCATTCTTGATTGCCAACCTATAGGAGTTGTCCAGGACTAAGAAAACAACTGCGTTTGTTAGGATTAAGAAAATCAAATTGTGACCTTGTGGTTTGACTCAGATACTCTGTTTTATTTTAAGAATATTATTATTAGCTACCATCTCTGTGTGGGTTATTAGGAAAAGGTTGTAAGTTGGATGGAAGAAAAGGATTGGTCTTTGTGAAAGATCATGTTGGATTGAATAAGGCTGTGTTCCTAAGTAGTTGCAGTTTTGTACTGCATTTTTATGTTCAGCATTGATTAAAATATTTGAGAAAAACAGTTATGTAACCTATTTTCCAGTTTATTACCTCTGAAAAAAAAAATACAAAAAAATTGTAGTGCCCTCTATTTCTAGTTTACATAGACAGCATTACTCTTTTTAACTAGTTAAAGCCCAAGGCTTATGAGCCAAATGATAAAAATCAGGTTCAAATACCACAACTTATTTCCTAGTCGATATCCATACTTAGTAAGAAGAACTTTATCGTTCAATTTTGCAACTAACAGTGTGTCTGTTCTCTTGCTGCTTCAACTTCTTCACCAAATCTTCGATTGTCTGAGAAGCATCCTTTAACCGCATCCTCAAGTCGTCCTCCTCTTTATCTCGACGAGATCTTTCCTCTGCGAATATATCAATCAAACTCACTTGTTCGTTGTCAGACTCTTGTATCTTTTGTTGTGCATGGTTTAATTTTGTTTCGATTGCAGTGTTCCTGTCCTTTTCGTACTGCAACTCACGCATAAGATTAGGTACTCTCACTCCTTCAATATTCTTTAGTTTCTCCCTTAGCTCTAGATTTTCTTTCTTCAGATTTTCTAGTTCTTCCGCTGCATTGGAGTGATCTTGTGCATGGTTAATTTTGCTGCTGGCTGCTTGAGACACTTCCGCTGCATTGGAGTGATCTTGCATATGGTAAATTTTGCTGCTGGCTGCTTGAGACACCGGTGGTTGCTTATAATCCCTTTTTTTTGGTAATATCTCGTGTGTTTTTTGACTATCATCTCCTGCAGCTAGCTCATTGTAGACCCTCTTCACTTTCTTCGCTGTTGGTTGTACATAATTGTCAGTTTCGCCACTGTCTGAAGCTGGTTTATTCAAAGGCTGGACTCTTTGTTTAGCATTTAATTTCCCATTAGCATAACCAATCTGATGACAGTTTTCTGCCCAGTATTTCTTTTGAATCTCACAAAGTCGTTTCTCGAGTCTAAATAGCACATTTGTTTGCTCAAATCCCTGCTTATCATGGGCAGGATTAACAAAATCAGCTTCTAAAATACCTATAATGCCACGACCACCACTTCCAGCAGCATTCCAAACCCTCCAAAACGGCTTAATAAGTCGGTTCTTGTGATAAACACAGAACCCTTGAACATCAATATGATATTTAGCATCTTTTACAAATCCAATTATGACATTAGCAAACGCTTGAGATTGAGCCTTTACCAAGTCAGCAACTCGAGCCGGTCTGTATATATGCTCCTGTTTGTACATCATATCATTTACTATATTATGATGATCAACATCTCTTCCACGAAGAATAATCCGAAAGCAAGGTGGAATTCTCAAATACAGAATAGCTGCATAACTCCTCAAAGAATGTGAATACGTTAAGAAGTGACTAGAATTAGGATAATTCCTTGCCATCTCTATCTTCTTCTCATCTCTATTAGCCCCTTTAATTTGAATATCATATTTATCTGTATCAAAATCAAGCTCAAGTCCCCCTAAATCATCCTCCCAAAGATTATACATAACAACACGCGTACCTTGATCTTTCATTAAATCAAACTCTTTAAACAACTCTTCTTCACTAGCAAACGGTGACCACATCAACAAAGTATCCAAATTTCGTCTCCAATCATCAGGCGAAGTACGTACAATCATATTCCAAGAATCCCCCCCTTTCTTATAATCAATCATGGGAACCACAATCTCCTTCTTATTAGTCCTCTTCAAAAAGGTTAAAGACAACATACCTACACTCTGAGTTGGACTTCCTCCATCCTTACCACGACAACGAGAAAACACAATAACATCTGCACCAAGCCTCATAGTACTAGTCTTAAAACCATTACCATACTGACCAATAGTATTTTCCTGATTACTTTTCAAAGAATATCCGAGCGACATACATTGTCGCAACATATCAGGACTCATACCACCACCATTATCTTCTACTAACAACATCTTACTATTATCCTTCCTACTTTCAATAACATCAATATGAACATAAGTTGCACCATTACATACCTCATCTAAAGCATTATCCAAAAGCTCCGCAAACGCCCCTAACGCCCACTTATGACTCGTTGCATTAGAATGTAGAAACCTCGGATGAAGTCTAGCACGATCCATAACGCATGTCTCCCTCTCAACACTGATCACATCACTACCTTCAGCAGCTTCGTACCGTCCCGAGTTCCAGAACTGCTTGAACTCATTAACCGGAACACTGACAGGTTCATCGACACTTTCCGTAACGTTGGAAACATTATTTTGAACGCTAGAAATCGATTGAATGGAGGCGGAGATTTGTTTATTCATTAATGCACGTTCTTCGGGGGACAAAGGATCGAGAAACCCTAGGGGTAAAATAATTTCAGGTTTAATATCATCATCAGCATTCGAATCAGAATCGCTGATGTCGATGGCCTCTTGGTCCAGCGGTATGTTATAAGTGTTTGCTTTCATATCTATAGGCTTTGCTTAATGAATTGCGGTGTGGAGTATTCAAGACGAATACTAACAAATGTTTGTGGTTTTAATGTACGTGTGTTTTGGGTTTTAACCTGTTCTGTTCTTATAGAGCGATAGAAGTCTAATTGGCAACTGATTAGGAATATTAAAAAAATAGCGTACAATTCTATTTGGGTGAAGATTCTTTACCAAAATTAGAGTTCTAAATAATCAAATATTTAATATATATTACCCGCGATATTTTTAAAATTTTTTGATATGACTAATTTCTTACGCGGCGTTTCAAATATATTTGATTATTAAGATGAAACTAGATGATAAAGCCGAGTTTCGCAGCGGCGTTACAATATTTTTAAAAAAATTCAATACATTTATGTTATATTGTAATATTAATATTAAATTTTAATAATTAAATAATCTTCTCTAATGGATCGATTTCTTGTTAAACATGATTCTTTCGATTAAGCCGCTCTTTCGTTAAAACCGAAATTCTACCTTTAACATATATTATAAAGACTTATATAATAATTTTTATCCATAAAATCGAACCGTAAAAATAAAAAAAAATATGGCATAGTATCAAATTCTAATAGCTAATATAATCTTTTCTAGTAAGCCGTCATCCCGTTAAATACGTTTCGATCCGCTCTTATTTGAAATCTAAATTCTAACTTCATTATATAAAGAGAGAGTAAATTCCTATTTTTATATTCTTTAAATTTACAGCTTTCGCATAGGAATGTCTTTCTATTATGTTAACATATAAAAAAAAATTAAATACCAAGACTTTTCGTTACGGGAATAATATTAAATTTATGGATTTTATTTTTCTAATGCAAGTATAATTAGCTTGTACAAAAAAGTTAAAATGAAGGATTTGTAAGAAAAAAAATATATAATTTTAAAAAATTGTAGATATCTCCACCGTCCTCGTATTCTACTTCAAATAAACATTTTATTATATGTATTCCTTATATATTCAATTTTTTTTTTACGGTCTTCTCTAATGAACCGCTTTCTCGTTAAACACGGTTGTTACTATTGATCCGCTCTCTCGTGAAAATAAAAAACCTAACTTTTACCTATATCACTTGTATGATAATGTTTATCCATAAGAATCAAATCCTAAAAATAAAATAAAAATTATAATACCAATATGATATTTTAATAGCTAATAGTCGTCTTCCCGTTAAACACGTTTTGAGCTCTAATAGAACTCCTAATAGAACTTTTACCTATTCTACTTCTAATAGAACTTTTATTTATATGTTTTTTCTATAAATTCGAACTCCTATTCTACTTCCAATAGAACTTTTAATCATATGCATTATAAATACTTATTCTACTTGCAATAGAATTTCTAATCATAATGTCTTCCCTGTAAATTCGAACTCTTCTCCTCTATAAATTCGAACACCTATTCTACTTCTAATATATTACTAAATGATATTTTTACATTTATTAGTGTTTAAAATTATAAAATTTTGGAAAATTAGAAAAAATAGATCGATACAATCTTAGAGCGCCACCTAACCTCCCGCGTATCTTCTTTTATATTGATACTAGTCGATAAAGTCGCGCTTCGCGGCGGCGTTACAATATTTTTTAAAAAATTAATACATTTATGTTATATTATAATATTAATATTAAATTTAAATAATTAAATAATCTTTTTTAAAGAATCGATTTCTTGTTAAACACGATTCTTTCGATTGAGCCATTTTCTCGTTAAAACCGAAATCCTAACTTTAACATATAATATAAAGACTTATATAATAATTTTTATTCATAAAATCGAACCGTAAAAAATAAAAAAAAATTATGTCATCAGTATCAAATTCTAATAGCTAATACAATCTATTCTAATGAGCCGTCTTCCCTTTAAATACGTTTCGTGCCGCTCTTATTTGGAACGAAAAATCTAACTTCATTATATAAAGAGAGTAAATTCCAATTGTTATATTCTTTAAACTTTCTAATATTTATGGAATTTTAAAATATGAAAATACATCTTATATTTTCTGTATATTATAGATATTCATGTATTTATTTACACCTTCCGCATAGGAATGTCTTTCAATTATGTTAACATATAAAAAAAAATAAGAAGACTTTTCGTTACGGGAATAATATTAAATTTATGAATATATTTTTCTAATGCAAGTATAATTAATTAACTTGTATAAAAAAGTTAAAATAAAGGATTTTTAGGAAAAAAAAGATATATAGTTTTAAAAAATCGTATAAGACGTCTCCATCGGCCTCGTATTCTACTTCCAATAAAACATTTTATTTTATGTATTCCTTATATATTCAAACATATTTTATACGGTCTTCTCTAATGAACCGCTTTCTCGTTAAACACGGTTATTACTATTGATCCGCTCTCTCGTTAAGACCAAAAACCTAATTTTTACATATATCCTAAAAATAAAATAAAATTTATAACATTAATATGATATTTTAATAGCTAATACAATCTTTTATAGTGAACTGTCTTCCCCTTAAATACGTTTCGAGCCGCTCTCATTTGGGATCGATATTCCAACTTCATTACATATTATTGATGATACTTATCTTACACAACAACTTTTTTCCTTAAAATCAAATCCTAAAAAAATAGAGTGAATTACAATTTATACTTTTTCTAGATTTTCTAAAATTTATGAAGTTTTATAAAATGAAAACACATCTTATTTTCTCTTTATATTATAGATACTCTTGTATTTATTTAGGATTCCTACATGAGAATGTTCTTTTATTATGTTAACACATCAATTCTTTTCTTTTTAAATATGGTAAATTTTTTATGACAATAGTATTGAATTTATGAATAAATTTTCCTAATATATAGAAGTATAATTAACTTATATAAAAAAGTATAATTTAAAAAGATCGTACTTTCTAAAAAATATTTAATTATATGTCTGCTCTATACATTCAAACATCTATTCTACTTCTAATAGAACTTTTATTTATATGTTTTTTCTATAAATTTGAACTCTTATTCTCTATAAATTCGAACTTCTATTCTACTTCCAATAGAACTTTTAATCATATGTCTTATAAATACTTATTCTACTTTCAATAGAACTTCTAAACATATGTCTTCTGTGCTATAAATTCGAACTCTTCTCATATAACACCTATTCAACTTCTAATATGTTAAATGATATTTTTATATTTATTAGTGTTTAAATTTGAACTCTTATTCTCTATAAATTCGAACTCCTATTCTACTTCTAATAGATAATAGAACTTTTAATCATATGACTTCTAAATACTTATTCTACTTCCAATAGAACTTCTAATCATATGTTTGCCCTATAAATTTGAACTATTCTCCTATATAAATTCGAACTATTATAAATTCGAACACATATTCTACTTCTAATATGCTAAAGGATATTTTTATATTTATTAGTGTTTAAAATCCAAAAATTCTACAATATTAGAAAAATAGAATGGGATGATTTGAGATGCGCCACCTAAGTGCCCACGTATCCTCCTTTATATATATGAATAAATATTGGCATACATCCTTATTCACTACTAACTCACTACCTAAATTATAGGACTAGTATATTATACTGTAAATAATTTTTTTATTTTTTGTTTTATTACAATGGGCCACGCCAGGGGCTCTATTTTAATACTAGTAGTGTGTTAGTAGTGAATAAGGATGTATGCCAATATTTATTCTATATATATATACTGATATATATTGATATATTGATGATTGATTAAAAACAGTATTTTCAAATGATTTAAAAATCAACACAAATATAAATAATATAATGGGTACAATTTTTTTCATATAAAAAAATAATTGAAATTATTTTAGGGAAAAAAAAAATTTAAGTATTTTTTTTTTGTCAATCTGAATAAATAAATATTGTTGGATCATTCACCCGTAAGCAAACAAGTCCTAACCCCGCTCCCGAGTTTTAAAATAGGAGGAAAGCAAGTGAAAGAGAAAGCAAATAGCACAATTTTCACTCCTTTCATGCTCCCGAGTTTTTTTTAGGGAAGAAAGCAAGTGATTAGGAATGAAAGTTTTACAAGTTTTCTCCCCAAAACTTTCACTCCAAAAGTGGGATGCAAGTGAAAGCAAGTGAAAGCAAGGGATTAAAAAACACTTGTTATTACCAATATACCCTTATCATTTGAATGAAAACATTTTATATTTAAGGATTAAATTGTAACTTGACAATCATTTACATGCTTTCCTTCCAACTCGGGAGCATGCTAATAAAATCAATTTCGCTCTACAATTTTCAAACTCGGGAGCAAGTGAACGAAATATATTACTTCCGTTTTCACTTACTTCCTCTTGCATTCATTTACTTTCGCTCCTTAAAAAACTCGGGAGCAAGGCCTAAATCAAAAGAATAATGCTAGGGGCACCAAATTTAGTCCCCAAAATTTTTCCCAAATACACGTGGCGAATCCTGATTTATTGTAATAATAAATGAGCCCCCTGTATTCACATCAACAACCCCAATCAAAAAATTCTAAACTGCCACATCATCCGAGCCATGTCATTTGAAAACAATTTTTTGTACACAATTTGGTGTCTGAATCAAAAATGTTCTTTCCAAACCGGTATAAACCAAAACAGCGCTGAAAAAAGGTAAGACTGACGGCTTCTTCTTAACGATAGAGAGGGGGAGAGAGAGGTAGAAAGTGAGAAAGAGAGAGAGAGAGAGAGAGGGGAGAGAGAGAGAGAGAGAGAGAGAGAGGGGAGAGAGAGAGAGAGAGAACCCCACTGGGTAACTTCCCAATCTTCTTGCCTTTATTTCATATTATTTAAGTTTTATGTATTTCAAATTTGTCAGGGTTTCTTGAATTGACATGTTACACACTCATACATACCTGGAATCAGCCTGCTTCATTGCCTTGTATTCTCCAAATTATTCGAAATTTCATCCTCATGTTTCTAGAGCTCCCTTGTGTATTGACAACATCGATATTTCTGCTCAAGCTCTTACAACTCTCATACTTGATGAGACTTGTTGCAATTGGTCTCTTGTTGTTATTATGTCACTGAATTTCAAACTTACTCTAGTACTCAAGGTGCTTCTCAAGAACATGGGCATCTTCTTCTCACTCAGGGGAAGCTTTTCTCGAACGTTGCGTTGCATTTCTGGTATAGAGATTTACTACTTTAATTTTCTTGATTAAAAGTTTTTAAATTTCTAATGGTTGCCTAATTTTACTGTTTTTTCAGTCCTGCCACACAACTGTTCCCATTCTCTATATACGGAGTACTTAGTAAGTGGGCTATGTAAGTGCATTCCGTGATTTGCAGTTCTTGTGTGGATGATATAAGACATGCCATTCTTTTTTCCTATAATTAGAAACTGAGGAGGTGTGTATTATGTAAGCTACCTTGGATCAAGACATTGAAATATCCAGACATCTTGGAGACCCGTGTGACGTATTAACTTGGCAACTTAATACTATTTCGAGCATCTATTTTCGGGAAAAATAGATTTATTTTTCTTTACTGCATTGAGAATTCTTTGAAAGCAGTATGTCAGAAGTTTAAGGGGGAAGTTCTTGAAATTCATGAAATATCTCATTACAAGAGCTCGGAGATGCACAGGATCATTATTAAATACACTGATAATTTCACTACAGAAGAGGTAACTGCTAGATTGAGCTTGTTGGCATCAGCCAGGCCCCTATCGATGTTTAAGTAGTTACTCAACCCCCACGGCAGGTAGCTTCTCTACCTTCTACCTAATATGTTTATATTTTTTGTATGTGTATGAATGTCTATTGCAATTTTTAAATAAAAGATAAGTCAGATTTAATAATATAACACCAGCTCCAGGAGTATTTAGGCAGATCAAGACTGGTACATGATGGTTTCCTAACCATTCCGCCAGCTGTATCTATGATGGACACGGTCCTGCAGTGGCGGGGCCACACACAGTCCAGGGTGGAACACACATTCACCCATAGTCACACATACACACCAAAAACTAAATTAAAAAAAAATTGGATACTATTGTCTATGATAGGGCATAATAAATCAGATTGTTTATCTGGAGGTGCTATAGAATTAGCTATTATTAACAAATAACAAGGGAGCTATCAAGGTTGATTTGTATCCCCATTAAGGAAGGGAGGGGTGTAGAGTGAACCACCTGCAACCGAATCGCCTTTTGCGGATAATCGCAAGACGTGGATGGTTGTGGATTCAATTTTTGATAAACTATGCAGTTTTGACCCATCAAATTTTAAATCTATCAAGGCAAGTACTGTGAATGGACCCCTTGAAACATAACCAGAAAGTCGTTCGAAATTATAATTTCTTATAGAACAATGAATAAAGCATCTAATTGACTAGCATTTCTTAAAACATCATGTTACAACTGTGGGTGTGGAGAAAAAACCCCGCAACCCCTTCCCCTGAACAAATTGGATGTCGAGTGCCTAAAAATTGTTATTCAGCATGCATGTTTGTAATTCATAATTCCTTTATAAACCAAGTAGTATATAGAAAGGAATTTAGTGGAATGATTGCTTTTAATCTGTAATTATGACGCAGGTGAACTTTTTGTTTTGAAGAGGATCTCTATATTACATGTAATGTAACCCATTCTGACATGGTCGTTAGCATAGTTGAATACTTGAAGTCATGATTACCCTTCGCACATCTGTACCTTAAGTTGTGCTGGCTCAGTACCTATTTATAGATGATTAACATATATTTTGTCTCTGAAGTCTCCATCTGCACAAGAAAAAAAAATATCATCTCCTGCACAAACTTAACTTGGCTATAACTCTATATGTACATGTAGATATAGAAAAATATAAATATCTATGTATTGATACAAACATTAGGGATCAATTACTTACAACACAACTAGAGTTTCATAAAATTATAAGAAGAAAATAAATAGGGGGATTACCTGATTATGACAAAATTGTGAAGTGAGGAATAGATGGATTGGTGAGAAAGATAGATGAAATGTGTATATTTTCAAATATATATATAGGCACATAACCAAAACTACAAAAGTAATGATTTAGCTTCATAGGTAAAAACAATCTCAAGATAGAACCTCGCCAGCTAAATGACGCGTATATCTTCTTCTCCCTGACAAAAATATGTGCTAATTATATATTGATAGGTCCAGATTCAGCACAATTGTAGAATTGGTTACAGAAAAATAATAATTACTTTTAAACAGAATGTTTACCTACATCATACTTAAAGATTAAATGCATTCTAAATTAAAGTCTATGTGTAGGATTTATGAAATTTAAATATAAGGCAATTTTTAGGCACTTGACATCCAAATTGTAATGGGAGGGGTTGCAGGTTCTATTTGTTCATATATATATATATATATATATATATATATATATATATATATATATCGGTGTATCCAATTGGAATGGCCGATTACTTCCTTCCAGATCTCCTTGCTTTATTCACTTCTTTCTCCTGTTTAGTTTTACCGCTTCTTTGAGTTCAGTCAGGGGTTATATCTTTGTTTCTACTTTAATCTAGTATATACTATTTAAATTCTCCAGAATATATATTGATTAATCTTGTTGATTCAATTTGCAATTACCCTTGGCAGCAAGAAAGCACGAAGGGTTTTGGAAACCGCTGCTTACACGTTACTTACATACCATGCTCTCCAAGCAGGATACAGATGTTATGTTTGGTTTGGTGTTGTTATCCTCCCCTAATCCGATTAAGGTATTCAGAACTAGGCGTAAGATACTGAAATGGTTTGGTGCTGATTTGGTGTTTTGGTTTGTGTAGACTTTATTCAGATGTAAGTGAGAATTGAGTCACTTATATCGGAATAAAGTCTACACTGACATACGAACAGATACTCAAATCAGGATCTTTCCTTTATTGACTAGTATTAATTTTGAATAATTTATGATAGAAATGTCAGCTAGACTTTCGACACAGTAGTAGATTGATCCTATTAGTAAATTTACTGTATCTTCTGTTTAAACCAAGAGAAAGATAACAACTTTGGAACACGTAATTTAAACATTTTCTTTTCTCAAAGGAGCCCGCCCGTCTTCTAATTGTCTACTTCTACAGTTCTAGTTTTCAAAGATTTTCACCGAAAGTTACTGGATATCGATGATAGATTTACGATCTCGTTATTAATTTGGGTTAGCCGAGTGATGTACAATTTTTATCTACTTCTAGCTATATATCTTAATGTTTTTAACTATTTTTTGTGGGAGAAAATGTTAGATACACATGTTTTCCTCAAGAACACCATGTCTACAGATATGCTATCAGTAGTAGTTGGTATTGCTATCAGTAGTAGTTGGTAGTTGCACAAAACTTTGCTGCCATGGTTTAGATAGGATTGTATAGGACTTTTAGTCTGCATTCTGTGCTCGGTAAGAACCAAAATTTAGTGTTGAGGAACTAAGAAGCATGTCAGATGTCTTAGTTAACTTCTCAGAGAAATAAATAGATTAAATTGATGACTTGTACTCAACAGATATAATTGATAATTTATAACATAGTCTTCAAGCATGCATGAAATGTTGTTATTTGTACTTGGAAGTTAAAACTGAGTCCTTGTTGTTTAGAGCAGAAGTATGGAGCCGCTCTAGAAATCGCCAAAGTGGTTTTTTTTGGTGTGTGTGGTATTCTGATGTTCTCTTTATGTAGGCACACCACATGTTCACTTCTTTCTCTCGCATTGTGATTTTTTTCTAGTTATGAATTTTATATGCCGCACTACTATGTTGTAGTTTACTCATTGGAACTTGTGCAGGCATAGACTCACATGTTTTAGCTATGCTGGCAATCTGTGCTTGTGTTATGGTATGTGCCACATCTGGAATATGTTACCCCAATTGCATCACTATTACTTGAGACATGGTGTCAAAGTATTGCCTGATACTAAGTAAATGAGATATGTCATAAATCATAAATTCATAATATTGTATGAATTGTATTTTATATCACTGACCACTTTGTTTTAGTTAATGGAGTTCAATTTTAAATATTGTTATTATTAAACTTTTCTCTGTTTTATAAGATGCACCTATCCCATATTGTTCTTATAGTAGTATCAATTTTTGAAATGGCTTCAAAAATTGCCCATCAAGTATTCGTAAAATATCACAAATTTTATCCATGATTTAGACAGGAGCATTTATAATAAAGACATTATTAATATTTTATAAAGTTTCTCAACCATATGAAGTATTGACTATGTTAATTTGTTTCTTTTTTGTGATTCGGCCCACAATTTAACGTAATCAAAACCCATTAAGGGTTGTCTATGTTTCTGTTGACTATTTCTTACTTTTTCGTACCACTAAAAGTAATCATCACTGATTTAAAAGCTGAATCAAGTCAAAAATAGTAGTAATCAGGTGTGAAAAGACACAATGATATCTAAAACGCAAATATTGGAGAAGAGGCTTTTTGCTTATTTTATATAGAATGAGATACTCTACATCGAGGGGCAGAGGCATATGGTGACATGGGTAAATTGAGTTGTATGCTCTATATTTATCACGTATTTAAAATTTGAGATGGCCAGGTTGGTTTAAGTTGTCATGTTGATATGAGTGCGTGTTCAAATTACCCTCTTAACACCCTCCAATTTTTATTCTATATTATATATTTACCGGTAACTTTCATATTTTCGTTGTTGATTTTATTTGTTTCTCGTGTTTTATTGTTTCTTTGCGTTTAATCAGGGTGATATTTATATGTATATTGTTAGATTAAGTAATGTGTTGTTATATTGTTAGATGAAGTTATGTGCCAGACAAATTACCTTTGGGTGCTCATAGGGCTTTTATTCCTCATTGAGTTGATTAAGTTTTTGCTCGTAACTCTTTCCTCCTAGTCAAGGTTTTTCAACTCATTAATTTCTGCAATTAATTCTAGCACACTGTCAAATCATTAGGTCTTTTTTGGAAAAACTTCTTACTCCCTCCGGCCCTCTCACTTGTTTACAAATGAGTTGGGCACGAAGGTTAAGAAAAAGTGTAAAATAGTGGAGAAAAGTAAGAAAAGCGAGTAAAGTGGTAGGACCAATCAATATTTTATGTAATAAAGTGAGTTATTGGAGGAAAGTAGCGGGTGTAGTTACTTTTTATATTATAAAACTTTACTATTTTGGGTAAGTTTTGGAATGTAAAGAATTGAGAGGGACATCCCAAAAAGGAAAGTGTAAAGATTTGAGAGGGACAAAGGGAGTACATATTACCCGTCCGAGACCATACTCGAAGACTAAGGCCATCGGAATTAGCCCTAAGATACTACAGTAGCAAGTCTGAACTCTTTCCTTTTAAAACAGTTGATCAGTGATGACTTGTATCAAATGAAACCTACATTTCCATATCATACGACCATATACCCAATTGTTTAGTTACATGACTTCCTGTCTTGGCCAGTATTATATAAAACAATCTACTGATAAAACTGTTGGCTAGACTTTTAAGACAGTTGTAGATCGATCCTATTAGAATATTAGTAAATTTTCAGTATACGTAGTTCAAAATAAGAGAATGTTCACATATTTGGAACACATAATCGAGATTATTTTTCTGAAAGGAACTAACCCATGCTTTAATTGCCTACTTTTAAATATCTAGTTTTTGAAGATTTGCACTAGTAATTGGTCATAAAGTTACGATCTCGTTATTAATTTGGATAGCTGAGTGACATGCAATTATCTTCTACTTTTAGCTATATATCTTTAATTTGTTTGATTATATTTGTGAAAGCATGCCATGAATACAGATAAGCTATTAGTAGTATTTGTTAGTTGCACATAACTTTGCTAATACAGTTTTGCCAGAACTGCTTGGTACTTTCTGTGCTTAATAGGCACCACTATTAAAATTTGGTGTAGCGAAACGAAGAAGCATGTAAAATGTCTTAGGTAACTCACTGAAAGAAGTATATGAATCAAATTATTGGCTCATACTCAGCAATACTTAGCAATATAACTATCAATTTTTAAGTATTCAATCATCAAAGAAATGTTGCTAATTGTACTCAAAAGTTAAAACTGACTCCTTCCACCCAGAGCGGAGGTATGAAGCCACGCTGGCAATTGTGAAAATTGGTAATTTTGATGAGTGGATGTGCGTGCATGTGTTTGTGTTGTCCCCTTGTTCTCTTTGCGTAGGCGAATCACATTTTCACTTCTCTCACATTGTATTTTTTATAGTTGTGAATTTCATATGATAAACTTATTGTGTCGTGAGTGAGCCTTAACTCCACAATAGTATAATATTGTCTGTTTTGAATCGAACCCTCATGGTACTATTATTGGGCACATCCCAAAAGGCCTCATCCTAATGGAGTTAATCGGCTTCTCTCTGTATAAGAAAATTTTCACTTGTCTCGTCGATGTGGTACTTGGGTTGACACTACTCAACAAATCCTCCCCTCACCCCAAGAACCACAAATTCTGTAATCTTATTCTTCGCAATAAATCTGTTTACATATGCACCAAAAAAAAAATTTGTTTACATCTTGCACCGTTGCTATACCCGTAGAACCCGTCACCTAAACACCTTTCAGGAAGACTTTCGATACAAGGCACCCTGACAAATCTCCAATCGCGAATTCACACCGAGGGGACCTCCCACATCGCACCACCGCAACCCATTACCTCCAAGATCCAACTCCGAACCTTTAATACCACTTGTTGGGCTTGCTAAATAGGTCTTAACTCCACATTAGTATAATATTGTCCGCACTGGGCCGAGCCTGCACGGATTTGTTTTTATTTTTTGTGCGCATCTCAAAAGGCCTCATCCTAATGGAGTTAATCGGCTGCTCTACATACAAGATAATTTTTTCTTGTCTCCTTGATGTATGTGGTACTTGGGTTGACACTACCCATCAAAATTGAGTTGTAGTTCAACCATGGAAGCTTGTGCAGACATGGACTCACTTGTTTTAGCTACAGTCGCAATATGTTCTTGTGTTATGGTATGTGGCACATCTAAAGTGTGTTTTGTCAATTGCATCACTATTACTTGATCCATGGTGTCAAAGTATTGCCTGACACTTAGAGTATCCGTTATGCGTCATAGTTTTGAAGGAACCATATTATATATTACCGACCACTTTGTTTTAGATGATTACAATATTAATTACTCCTTTTTTTTGAAATTTTATATATTTTGAAAAGTACCTTTCTATCTCGTATTGTCTTCATACGGGCATTTACATGATTACATCTTATATGGCGTCAAATAATGACCATCCAGTACTCGTTAAATATCATGGATTTGAACCAATTTAGATTTCAGCATGTTAAACAATGACGATATTAATATTATCAAGCTTTTTAAACAATATTTAGCATGGACTTTTTTGTAATTTGCTTTTAGCTTCTGCCCACAAGTTAAAGTAATAGCCCATAAAGGATTTTTGATGTTTTCGTTGACTCTTATGTATTACTAGTAGTGATTGTTAATTTTACAAAATAAACAAGTTATTCTTTATTATTTATCTTTTAAGTATATATTTTGTTTGATGCATATTTAGATTATTATATAATATATTTTTTCCAGTGTGCCCTTGTATTCATCCTACCGCCGCCGCTGTCTACATTCATGAAATTGATGTCATCGTAGAGAGTTCTCAAGGGAAAATCTGTTACCGTACCTATCCCTGCCTGTTCGATAAATCCGAGTTAGCCAATCCGGATAATTCTACGAATGCCTTGGTTTTGGTAAGCTATTAAACATTCACTAATTTTTGCCCTTTTTTATTTATATTTGAAATGGTTATCGCACTTCCGTTGAGAAGATAAAAAATGTCTGAAGCTAGCTTGCATCTCTATCTTAAAACATGTATAATCTGCTCAAACCTGACCCGAATTCATCTAGCCTTTTGATATATGTGACACAGATCTTTTAGGGCTCAATTTCATCCGTGCTAGTTACATTAATTTTTTGCTATAAGTAATTTAAGTATCTAACTATGAATTGGGGTACAAATGATCTGCTCCATTTTATGTTATAAACGTGTTTACACCTTTTGCTCTAAAACTGTGAATTAATAAGATGTTGTAAGTATGCATTTTTCTTCTTTTCTAGCTTTCCTTGATTTATGGCTAATCTTTTCTAGAGCATTCTAGGATAGGGAATATATAGCTAATGTATCTATGTTACTCTGTTGGACAGGTAATTCCCTCTAGACAGATAGATTAGATGGACTCAAGGGTTAAAGGGATCAAAAAGGTTAAACAGGAGACTGATATAAGCAATAAACAGGATATTGATATAAGCAATATTCTTCCTGAAGCAGTCTTCAGTAATATCGTCTCATGGCTACCGGTGAAGGAAGCTGTAAGAACAAGTGTTTTGGTAAAAAGGTGGAAACATGCTTGGAAACATGTGACGCGTCTTGATCTCGATCCAGAAAGCATTAGTAAACCAAATGTAGAGCCTGCCAGGGAGGATTTACAAAATGGTAAGGAGCTCACAAGGGAAGATCTAGAACGTTGCACGAGGTCCTACACCAAGATCATGTGGTCTATACAAGATGAAGTCACTTACTGCCAAATTGTTCATTTTCCTATCAATGTAGATGCCGGAGATTTAGAAAACTGGGTCAAAGAGCTTTTCATGAAAAAAAGTGTTAAAGCACTTTCTCTTAAATGTTATGATCGCATAGGAAAATATCTCAAACCTTTGGTATTACACTCTGGTAGTTTCAGTCCTCTTGAGTGTCTTGAACTGACATGTTACACACTCTTCAACACCTCCCCCTTTCGAAGTTGTGAAAAGCTTCGAATTCTGAAACTTAGCTGTTTGGTATTAGGTAGCGAGTCTATCACTGAAATATTTTCCCTGTGCAAGGGTCTCGAGGAATTGAGCATGCTTAATTGTCTCGGTTTCTCAAAATTGGAAATCTCTAGTCAAAATCTGAAGTTTCTAGAGCTGCGGTGCTTGCATCCAGAAAACATCAATATCTCTGCTGAAGCTCTCACGACCCTGATACTCTATAAGATATCTTGCAGATGGGATTCTGTTGTCATCGATGCACCAAGAGTTACTGAATTACAAGTTTACTGTAATGTTGAAGGTGTCTATCAACAATTTAGGGGGATGTATATGAGTCAGGAGAAGCTTCTTGAACGTTGCACTGGTCTTCTGGTAAAAGGTTTTTTCATTTAAGTTTTATTTGATCAATACTCTTAAAAGAATCTAACAGATTCTGTGTTTACTGTTTTTTCAGTCCTGCCATGAACCTTCTCATCCTCTGTATTCTTTTCGAGCGGGCTATGTAAGTGCATTCCATGATCTGCAAGAGTTGTCGACATCTTTGGATTTGAATGATATCAGACATGCAATTCTTTTGTCCTACATATTTCGAGTGTGCTCTCAGTTGAAAAGGCTTGACATTACTGTAGAGGTATGTTTCGTGTAGAATACCTTTGGTTGAAGGCAGATATATTAGGTAGGGTGTTTTGAAATATTTAGTATCGTGACTGCATTATTTTCCGCTGTTTCCCTACACAGGTTCGAGACCCGTATAAGGTTGGAAACTTATACTATCCTGAGCATTTGTTTTGGGAGAAAAAAGAGAGTTTTGACTGCATTTCAAATTGTTTAAGAGCTGTGTCCATTCAGAACTTCAGGGGAGAAGTTCTCGAAATGGAATTTGTAAGGTATGTCATTACAAGAGCTCAAAGGATGCATCGAGTTACTGTAAGATGTGCCGATGATTGCACTGCAGAAGAGGTAATCGCTACAAGGAACTTGTTGTCGTTTCCCAAATGCTCCATGGATGTTTCGGTAGTCATTGAGCCCCCTTCTCCCACAGCAGGTTGGTTCCTTACCTTTCTACCTAATCTGTTTATCTTTGTATTATTTGTATGAATAAATCTTTAAATTAGGTAGGGCGAGTTAGATTTTGATTCAACATAAACATGATAATTTAGGTGTATTAAGAGTTTAAGACTGGTACATGATGGTCTTAACCATCCAACCAGCTGATGGCTAGTATCAATGCTGTAATGGCCACACACAGTCTAGGGTGAAGCACCGCCAACCCCAAAAGGTTACTATAGCTATAGCCTGTGATGTGTGATTTGGATCATATGTTTTATTTTGGTATACTATAATATCGACAAGGGATCTCACTGGGTTCAATTCATATCCCCTTTTTATCCACTGTTGTCATAATATTACCTTCTCCTTTGAAATCTTGTTATCCTGGATCTGAACTTTTCTTGTTGTAGCACCTCTTTTCATACTTCATCTGTAAACTTTCATGTTTATAACCTATTTTAACTGCAACTTCTAACTTAAATGGTACATGTAAATACTAGTTGTCCATTTTCTTATAAATATTTAAAAAAGTAATTATGTAGAATATATTCCAATATATAACTCTGTTTTTTGGTTTGATATGTGTATATTAATTAGTAATAACACATTAGATATGAAAACAACAAGTATTGTGAATGGACCTTTTGGCACGTGACAACCAGTCATTAGAATTTCTTATAGGAAAATGAATAAAAAATTTGCATTTTGTCTATTTTGGAAAAAAAATTACAATTGTGGGCATAAAACTGCAACCCCTTCCCCTGAACAAACTGGATGCAAGTGCCCTAAAAGTGCTAATCTGCATGTATGTTTCTACTTCATGGATCCCTGTATAGACAGTAATTTAGTGGAAAGTGGATAGAATGCATCAAATCTTTAAGATAAACATTCTGGTTGAATATGATTTATATTTTTTAGATCATCTAAACCATTCTGACATGCTGGCAGGCTTTTAGTAGTTGAATATCTGGAGTTATGGTTTGCAGATGTTCAATGCCTTAGTTGTGGTGGACCAGTACATTCTTTGTATATAATTGACCATATATTCCTTTTGTCAGGAGAAGTAGCACTGCGTCAGAGAAGAAGACGGATGCGTGCCATGTAGCTGGCCAGGCTTTATCTTGATTAATTTTCTGCCAACTGAAGAACCTAGATCATTTCTTGTACTTGTTACTCAGTTGTTAGTTAATCTTGTGGCTGCGAATGGAAAGATACTGTTGATTTGAATTTACCTGGAAAACGTTTTAGGGGATGGACCGGTGGTTGTGGTGGAGTAGACTCTCTAGACTCTACTATTTTTCATTAAATGTTTTTATCCAGCACTAATATTCTAGTGCGCAGACTGCAATTTCTTCTGATTTTTGGTTACTATCTGGCCTTTTACAGACCGACTTTGTTTTTATTTGCGAAATGACTGGGTTTGTTTTCTGTTGTGTGCTTTTGTTTTCTCCCATCCCCGGCCCTCCTGCACTCCCAATTTAAGGGAGTAATGTCAAAGTTCCAAAAAAGTTTCCAAGAAATCTTTCCAAAAGCATCATTAAGTTAGACTTTATATGTATAGTTAACCCGTTTTAATTCGATGGCACATGAATATACACAACAGGATCTCATCATTTTATTAGAAAAACTATCAAATATCTAAGTATTTGGAAATATTTTTAAGAAAATTTTTGGATTCTTTATCATTTCAATCTAATTGGAGTGGGAACTCAATTCCAAAGTTTTCTTCTATTGTTTGGCGATAACCGAAAGGATCATTTTTATTAATTAAATGATAGTTATATTCATTTTGAAAATTCTGAAAATATAGTCCTGGTCTTAGAGCATCTCCAAGAGTCTCCTTGTTCACTCCTAAATATATTATAAACAATTAAACTCTTAGAAAGTTAGTACATTGATTTATGTGTCAACTCCAACAATACTCTCTATAATTGCTCTTTATTTTATATTTTATTCATATTTCATTTCCATCAATACAAACATTCAATAGAGGAGAGAGAAGAATCAAATTTTTACTAATAAAATATAAGTTAAGAGCTACTAGTTGCTCTTAAAATAGAGGAGAGAGAAGAAGCTCTTAGTATTTTTAAGAGCCACTAAGAGTCTCTTGGAGCAATATTTTTGTTCTCTCTCCTCAATTTTTGGGTTAAGAGCTAGAGTAGAGAGGCTCTTGGAAATGCTCTTATAAACAATTTTCAATTTAGATATCATTAATATACGGGTAAAGGCCAACAATACCTTTTTCTTTTATTCCACCGACAAGAATGCCAAGCGCGCTGACATATGGCCAAAAGTACCGACTTGTTACGCATTTTGAGAATGCGTAACACCTGTTGCGCATTTTCAAAATGCGTAACATCAATAATTTTTTTTTAAAAATAATATCTTATTACACATTTGGAAGGAGGGTAATACCATTTTATTATGCATGTACGGAATGGGTGAAAGCTATTACGTATTTGTCAAACAGATATTAGATAGTTTTTTTTGTTTATATTACGCATTTCATACATGCGTAACATGATTTTTTTTTGTGCGTAATAGGCAGCAGATTTTGTTTTTTTGTATTACGCATTCGATAAATGCGTAATACATTGGTAGTTTTGGCCACCCTTCCCTAAAATCGTTATTTTGGTAAAAAAAAGTTAAAAATTTGTGATAGAATTGTCATTTTTTCTTAATATACCATTCATAATAAATATCACAGAAAAATTAAGAAAAAAAAAAGATAGACGAGTATGGTAGACATTTTTTAAATGCTATTTATTGTAATAGATCTTGAAAATGTGTCGAGAACAACAAAATCTTAACATCTTTAGTTGGAATAATTAAAATGAAATGGAATGAGATGTGAAATACAAAATCCTAATTTATTTCAAAATTTTTTTATTTCTATCTCATCCATTTTCTTCACAATTTTTATTATAACAATTTTAAATTATCTTATATTTTTTTTCCAAATCATCCTACCAACATCTATTATTTTTCTTTAATTTTATGAACTTCATTCCATTCCATTATGCTAACCCAACCAAACACAATAGAAATGTGCCAAAAACAATAAAATACACTTGTAAGTCTTCCTTTTGCTGCCAAACAAAACTGAGCAAGCCAGAGCAACGAGGCCCATGACGGGCCATCTCAAACTGCATCGAATAATGGGTCAGTTGTTGTATCTACGGAGAGACATAATTGGAACCCAAAAGCACGAACATCCCACTGGGTAACTTCCCAATCTTCTTGCCATTATTTCATATTTAAGTTGTAATATTTCATTCAGAGATCATATGTTCTTCTACCAAGGAGTCTTTTATTGTGAAATATGTGAACAAGTTAATCATTGTGAAAGTTGTGTTACAAGGGTTAGGTTAGGTCAGTGACAGTATCAGTTATATCTCAAGATAATTGTAATACATAACTAAGATTTGCACAAATGTAGCTATTACCAAACTTATAAGCACGATTACAACAGATGCCTTTAATTGTATTTAACCAAATGATGTTCGACAAATGTAACTAATTTTTCTTGATTAAAAGTTTTTAAATTTCTAATGGTTGCCTAATTTTACTGTTTTTTCAGTCCTGCAACAACCGTTCCCATACGCTTTTTACTTATTAAGTGGGCTATGTAAGTGCATTCCGTGATTTGCAGTTCTTGTGTGAACGATCTAAGACATGCCATTCTCTTTTCCTATAATTAAAAACTGAGGAGGTGTGAAGAGCAAAATAAACTGACAACAATCACTGTCTCATGATAGATCTAATCATGAGCAGTCATAAAGAATGCAGGGAACAAGAAACTTGATAGATGAAAATATATTACAACTGCATTGGGATCCTCAGATCCATAGTCTTAACATAAATATGGAAAGGTCCACATGAGACAAAATCTTATCCTAACGGTAAACATAAAGACAAAACAATAAAATAGAATGTGCCAAAAGGAGAACATGCCAAGGTGAGTTGTCATTTCTTGTTGTTTTGTGTGGCATTCCTCAATACTCCCCCTCAAGCTGACAAGAAGGTACTGAATTAGTCAGCTTGCGAACATGAGCTTGATGAAGTTTAACTGGGAGAATCTTGGTGAAAATGTCTGCAACCTGGTTCACTGAGGACACCTTTGCTGTAGTGATATTGCCTGCTTTAATTTCATCCCTCACATAATGGCAGTCTATATCCACGTGCTTTGTTTTTTCATGAAGTACAGGATTTGCTGCGATCGCTATGGCTGCCTGATTATCACAGTTAAGCACAGCTGGTGGCAAATTACAGATTCCAAGGTCTTTCAGGCTGTTTTTTAGCTTTCCAAGAGACTGGTGATGATCCAAAGAAAACACAGTACCCTGATGTCGATCTTCTTGTCATAGGACAGCTAGCCCAGTCACTGTCACAGTATGCAGTAAGTTGTGCTGCTCCAGATGCTGCCAACAGGATTCCCTGACTAACAGTTCCCACCAGGTATCTTAAGAGCTTCTTTGCTGTCTGGTAATGAACAGTCGTTGGAGAGTGCATGAACTGGCTCAACAATTGGACAGAAAAGGCTATATCCGGCCTTGTTATTGTGAGATAGATTAGCTTGCCCAAGAGCCTTTGATACACAGCTGGATTTGGCAGTAAATCACCCTTACTGTGGGTCAATTTAAGATGTGAATCCAAGGGCAGCTGTAGTGGTTTTGCTTGAGTCATACCATACTCTGCAAGCAGGTCTTTGGTATATTTCTGTTGAGAAATAAAGAATCCATTGATCGATCTGTCAATCTCAAGGCCCAGAAAGTATTTTACAGGACCAAGGTCCTTCATATGAAATGTGTTAGAGAGCATTTGCTTGAGATGATTTATCTGAGCATTATCATTCCCACAAAGCAGGAGATCGTCAACATATGCTAGCACCACAGTTATACTAGTAGCTGTCTTTTTAAGAAATAAACTAGCATCAGACTTGGACTGCACATAGTTGAGATCAACAAGAGTGACATACAGCTTCGAGAACCACTGTCTTGGTGCCTGACGCAATCCATACAGTGATTTGTGTAGTTGACAAACCAGAGTTGAGACAGTTCGGTCCAATTCCTGATTGACCTGAATTCGACAGCCAAGATGTGTATAGCCCCGTGGTAGCTTCATAAACACTGTTTCATGCAAATCTCCGTGAAGAAATGCGTTCGAGACATCCATGTGAACTGTTTCCCAGTTGGCTAGAGCAGCAACAGCCAATAGAGTTCGCACTGTGGTGAGTTTGGCCACAGGTGCATACGTTTCTGCAAAATCTTCACCATATGTCTGATTGCAACCCAAGATTACAAGCCTGGCCTTTTTTCGTTCGACCGTGCCATCAGCCTTGAATTTGGTTTTAAAGATCCACTTACAGGGAATTGCTTTCTTATGAGCTGGCAAGGTAGTGATAGTCCATGTGTGATTTTCTTCAAGGGCATGAAGTTCTGCATTCATGGCATCCACCCATCCTGGGTCTGTGACAGCCTCTTTAAAATAGACAGGATCATTGGTGGAGTCAAGGGTGGACATAAGGCAGTGAAAATGATTTTGAGTGGTTGTGAAAGCCAGATTTGTCACTTGAGGCACTTTGTCCAGGGTATTAGCATACGCACTGGCTTGAAAAGTTTGATACTGACTTAGCCACTGTGGAGGTTGATGTGTCCTGTTAGATCTTCTCACAGGTGGTGTAACAGGAGGTGTTGATTGTTGTGACTGTGAAGGTGGTTCAGTATTCGAGGGACTATCAGTTGCATTTTCAGGTGAGACAGGTGACACAGGAGACACAGGAGAATTCTCATCTGCATCACTTAGGTGCAAGTAATCTTCATCATTAGCTACGACACCAGGTTGGATGACTGTTGTAGACACAGGTAGAGGCTGCATATAATTGGACAGGGAATCTGGGTGGTATGGAAACACCAGTTCATGAAACTTGACATCTCGTGAGACAAATGTTGTCTGATTGAACAGATTCAGCAGTTTGTAACCCTTTGTAGATGAAGGGTATCCAAGTAACACACAAGGGACAGCTCTAGGAGCCAGTTTGTCAGTTGTAAACGCAGGATTGTGAGCAAACGCCAAGCAACCAATAACTTTCAGATGACTATAAGTGGGTGGTGTTTTGTGCAAGACATAGTAGGGGGTGGAGTTTTGCAGAAGTGGCGTAGGTAATCTGTTGATAATGTGCACGGCAGCCTGTACACAATCACCCCACAATTTTACAGGTAGATGAGCATGAAATCGAATGGCTCGAGCAGTTTCCAATATATGACGATGCTTTCTTTCCACCCTAGCATTTTGCTGGGGTCGATGAGGGCAAGAGGTTTGATGCAGGATACCATTATCACGAAAAAATTTAACAAATTTTGAGTCAGCAAATTCCAAAGCATTATCTGATCGAACGACTTGAATTTGTTTGTGAAAATGAGTTCCAGCATAGTTATAAAAAGCTTCAAACACAGAGAAGGCATCTGATTTGTGAGTCAACAAGGAAATCCAAGTGTGTCTACTGTGGTCATCGACCATAGTCAAGAAGTATCGGTGTTTTCCCTGAGTGGGCACCTTATAAGGCCCCCAGGTGTCAATGTGCAACAATTCAAAAATCTCTGAGGCACAAGAATCACTAAGACCAAAAGGAAGGTTGGTAAATTTCGCCATTGGACATGTAACACAAACTTGGCTTGAACTGGTCAGAGGTGAGATTTCTGGGATCAATTTTAGTTTAGCAAAAGGTGCATGTCCCAATCTATGGTGCCAAGTGCTGAGACTTGTGTCACCAGTAGCTTGGGTGACAGTGTTACAACTAGTGACCTGTGATAGTGTGTGTTTTGACAACCAAGATACAGGATCATTAGTATGAACAAGATAATACAGTCCCTGTCTGACCTCCCCTACAGCTTTAATGGTTTTTGTGAGATTATCAATGATTAGGCAATATGTGGGCAAGAATTTCACTTCACAGTTGTTGTGTTTAATCAGCTTTCGAACAGACAGTAAGTTGTGTTTAAAAAAGGAAACACACAGGACATCATTCAAACAGAGACCATTAGTGAGAATTGTAGTACCTGTGTGAGTTATTTTCGTTGTTGCACCAGTTGAGATTCAAGATTTTTCAGGTGAGGAGTCATATGATCGGAAGCCCCATAATCAATGATCCAATCCCCTGCTGCTACACTTGCATTGTGACATGTCATCATTCCAGAGAAAGGTGTATCCAAACATTCAGAGGTTGTTTGAGTTCCTTCAAGACTAGACATTTGCATCAATTGTGCCAGTTGAGCCAACTGTTCAGTTGTGAAAAGAGAAGTATCTGCAGGTGTGGCATCCTCACATTGTGCCACATTTGCAGACTTGAATTGCTGTTGTGGTCGTTGATTGCCTGACCACCTACCTCTTGCACTCGAGATATTGGCATTGTTGGGTCTGAACTGAGGAGCAGGGTTTGGTCCTCTATATTTGGGATGCCATCTGGGATATCCCAATTTTGCCCAGCACCTTTCTTGAGTATGTCCTGTAGCTCCACAAGCAGTACATTGGAAAAAACGAGGGGAAGAAGTCCCTCCTCCTTTGCTGTACATTGCCATAAAGTCTTGGTCAGGGTTTTTAGTGGGTTTCAACAGCTCTCTCTGTGCTTCCTCTTGTTGAAGGATAGCTGTAGCACTTTCGACATTAGGAAGAGGACAGTTCAGCAATATTTGGCTTCTTTGAGGAGCATATACTTCATTAAGACCATTCAAGAACTGAAAAAGTTTAGACTCCTCTTTCTGTGATTCTATTTCAGTCATTAGTTTTACAATTTCAGGGGTAGAGGTAGTAACAGTTGGCAAGGCATTCAACGAATCCAATTCCTCCCACACAGTCTTCATTGAAGTATAGTAATCGTTGACAGACATGTCATTCTGTTTGATATCATACAAATCTTTGCTCAATTTATACTTTCGAGAGCCATTTGACACTGAAAATCTTTGTTCCAGGTTCAGCCATATATCTCTAGAGGTAGTCAAATAGATAATAGATTGACGAATAGCAGGGGACACATTAGAAGTCAGCCAAGAAATTACCATATTATCACAAGTATCCCACATTTCTGCCTTGTCGGTGTCATCTGTAGGTCTCACCACAGTGCCTCTAACAAACCCCATCTTCCGTTTGGAGGTGAGTCCTATTTCCAGAGATCTTTTCCATGCTCTATAGTCAGCACTGCCTTGTAGTTTATCAACCTGAATCGATGCAGCCCCATCTGAAGGATGCAGAAACAATGGATTAACCATATCTTGATAAGTAACCCTTGGAGCAGTCATTTTTCAAAAAAGGGTTTTCAAATAAAAGTTGATCTGAACAACAAAGAACAAAAGAAAAGACTGAGTCTGAACGCTCAAAACACAAGAATCAACAGATAGAATGTTGTAAAATAGGCTCTGATACCATGAAGAGCAAAATAAACTGACAACAATCACTGTCTCATGATAGATCTAATCATGAGCAGTCATAAAGAATGCAGGGAACAAGAAACTTGATAGATGAAAATATATTACAACTGCATTGGGATCCTCAGATCCATAGTCGTAACATAAATATGGAAAGGTCCACATGAGACAAAATCTTATCCTAACGGTAAACATAAAGACAGAACAATAAAATAGAATGTGCCAAAAGGAGAACATGCCAAGGTGAGTTGTCATTTCTTGTTGTTTTGTGTGGCATTCCTCAATAAGGTGTGTATTATTTAAGCTACCTTGGCTCAAAATTGAAATACCCGACATCTTAGAGACCCGTGTAGCGTACTAACGTTGGCAACTAAATACTATTCTGAGCATCTATTTTCGGAGGAAAAAAAAAAGATATATTTTTTCTTTACTGCATTTAGAATTCCTTGAAAGCATAATCCAGTCAGAAGTTTAAGGGGGAAGTTCTTAGAATGAAATTCATGAAATATCTCTTTACAAGAGCTTCGAGATGCACAGGGTCATTATTAAATGCATTGATAATTGCACTACAGAAGAGGTAACTGCTAGATTGACCTTCTTGTCATCAGCCAGGACCTCTATCGATGTTTATGTAGTTACCCCCACGGCAGGTAGCTTCTCTACCTTCAACCTAATATGTTCATATTTTTTGTATGTGTATGAATTTATTTTGCAATTTTTAAATAAAAGATAAGTCAGATTTATAAAATATAACACGAGCTCCAGGAGTATTTAGGCAGATCCAGACTGGTACATGATGGTGTACCTAACCATTCTTTGTATCTATGATGGAGACGGTCCTGCAGTGGCGGGGCCACACACAGTCCAGGGTGGAACACACACACACCAAAAACTAAAAATAAAAAATAAAAATCGGGTACTATAGTCTATGATAGGGCTTATAAAATCAGATTGTTTATCTGAAAGTACTTTAGTATTAGCTATTAGTAACAACTAACAAATAACAAGGGAGCTATCAAGATTGATTTGTCCCATTATGGAAGGGAGGGGTGTACAAATGAGCCGCTTTGGATGTTTGAGGATTTAATTTCTGATTACCTTTTGCAGTTCTGACCCATCAAATTTTAAATCTATCAAGTCAAGTATTTTGAATGGACCCCTTGAAACATAGCCAGGAAGTTGTTCGAATATATAATTTCTTGTAGAACAATGAATAAAATGTTTGCATCTAATTGACTAGCCTTTCTTGAAACATCATATTACAAGCGTGGGTGTGTAAAAAACCCCCGCAACCCCTTCCCCTGAACAAATTGGATGTCAAGTGCCTAAAAATTGTTATTCAGCGTGCATGTTTGTAATTCATAATTAATTTATATACCAAGTAGTATATAGAAAGAAATTTAGTGGAATGATGCTTTTCATCTGTAATTATGACGCAGGCAAACTTTTTGTTTTGAAGATGATCTATATATTACATGTACCCATTATGACATAGTCGTTAGCATAGTTTTTTTTTTTTTTTTTGCTAATTGTCGTTAGCATAGTTGAATACTTGAAGTCATGATTCGCACATCTGTACCTTCAGTTATACTGGCTCAGTACCTACTTATATGTAACATGTATATTGTCTCTGAAGTCTCCATTGCCCCAAAAAAATAAAAAATATAAGCCCCTACACAAACTTAACTTGACTATAACTCTACATGTACATGTAGATTTAGAAAAATATAAATATCTATGTAATGATACAAAAATTTGGGATCAGTTACTTACAACACAATTAGAGTTTCATTAAATTATTAGAATAAAATAAATAGGGGGATTACCTGATTATGACGAAATTGTGAAGTGAAGAATAGATGGATTGGTGATTGGATGAGTTAAAAAGATAGATAAAATGTGTATATTTTCGCCAGCTAAATGACGTATATGTCTTCTTCTCCTGACAAAAATGTATGTTAATTATATATTAGTAGGTCCGGATTCAGCACAATTGTAGAATTGGTTACAAAAAAAATAACTACTACTTTTAAACAGAATGTTTGCCTACATCATACTTAAAGATTAAATGCAGTTGTTCCACGAAATCATAGTCTATGTAAAGTATTTATGAAATTTAAACAGAAGGCAATTTTTAGGCAGTTAACATCCAAATTATAATGGGAGAGTTGCAGTTTCTATTTATTCATATGTTTATCAGTGCATCCAATTGGAGTGGCTGATTACTTCCTTCCAAATCTTCTTGCTTTATTTACTTCTTTCTCCTGTTTAGTTTTACCGCTTCTTTGAGTTCAATCGGGGGTTATATTTTTGTTTCCACTTTAATCTAGTATATATTATTTAAATTCTCCAGAATGTATATCGAGTAATCTTGTTGATTCAGTTTGCAATTACCCTTGGCAGCAAGCAAGCACGAAGGGCCATTTTGGAAACTGTCTCTTACACATTCCTTACATACATACCATGCTCTACAAGCGGGATACACATGTTATGTTTGGTTTGGTGCTGATTTCCTCGTCTAATTCGACTGAGGTAATCAGAAGCAGGCCTAAAATACTACAATGGTAAGCCTTTCTTCCCTTTGTGAGAATTATATCACTTATATCTGAATAAGGTCTACACTGAAATACGAACAGATACTCAGATCAGATTTTTTTCTGTATTGACCAATATTAATTTTGAAAAATTTATGACAGAACTGTCAGCTAGACAATCGACACAATTGTATATTGATCCTGTTAGTAAATTTACTGTATCTTCTCTTTAAACTGAGAGAAAGATAACAACTTTGGAACACGCAATTTGAACATTTTCTTTTCTCAAAGGAGCCCGCCCGTCTTCTAATTGTTTACTTCTGTTCTAGTTTTCAAAGATTTGCACTGAAAGTTACTTGATATCGATGACAGAGTTGCGTTCTCGTTATCAGTTTGGTTTAGCCGAGTGACGTACAATTTGTATCTACTTCTTGCTATATTTTTAACTATGTCTTGCGGGAGAAAATGTTGGATACACATGTTTTCCTCAAGAACACCATGTCTGCAAATATGCTATTAGTAGTAGTTGGTAGTTGAACAAAACTTTGCTGCAACTGTTTAGCCAGGATTGTGTAGGACTTTCAGTCTGCTTTTTGTGCTCAGTAAGAACCAAAATTTGGTGTAGAGGAACTAAGAAGCATGTTAGATGTCTTAGTTAACTTCTCAGAGAAGTAAATAGATTAAATTGTTGGCTTATACTCAGCATATATAACTGATAATTGGTAACATAGTCTTTAAGCATGAAGGAAATGTTGTTAGATGTACTTGAAAGTTAAAACTGACTCCTTCTGTCCAGAGCAGAAGTATGAAGCAGCTCTGGAAATTGCCAAAGTGGTAATTTTGGGGTGTGTGTGTGGTGTTCCGATATGCTCTTTATGCAGGTACATTACATGTTCACTTCTTTCTTTCGCATTGTGATTTTTTTCCAATTGTGAATTTCATATGCCGCACTGCATTGTAGTTTACTCTTTGGAACTTGTCCAGGCTTAGACTCACATGTTTTAGCTATGCTGGCAATCTGTGCTTGTGTTATGGTATGTGCCACATCCGGAATATGTCACACCAATTGCATCACTATTACTTGAGACATGGTGTCAAAGTATTGCCTGATACTAAGTATAGGCGATATGTCATAATATTGAATGAATTGTTTTTTATATCACCGACCACTTAGTATTAGTTATGGAGTTCAAATTTAATTATTGTTATTATTTAAATTTTCTCTTTTTTATAAAATGCACCTTTCTATCCCGTATTGTTCTTGTACTGGTATCAATTTTTGAAACGGCTTCAAAAATTACCCATCAAGTATTTGTAGAATATCACGAATTTGAACCATGATTTAGACGGGAGCATTTATATAAAGACATAATTGATATTATAAAGCTTCTCAAACCATATGAAGTATTGAATATATTAATTTGTTTCTTTTTTGTGATTTGGTGCCCACAATTTATAGTAATCAAAACCCATAAAGGGTTGCCGATGTTTCTATTGACTATTTTGTACCACTAAGAGTAATCATTACTGATTAAAAAGCTCAATCAAGTCAAAATTAATAGTAATCTAGTGTGAAAAGACGCAATGATATCTAAAAAGCAAAAATCGGAGATGAAGCTTTTTTCCTATTATATATAGAAAGAGATGCTTTACATTGAGGGGCAGAGGCATATGGTAACAAGGGTGAATTGAGTTGTGTACTCTATATTTATCATATACGTTAAAATTGAGATGGCCAGGTTGGTTTAAGTTAATATGTTAACGTGAGTGTGGATGTTCAAATTACCCTGTTAAAACCCTCCAATTTATCTTATCAAGTTATTCTAATATATGTACTGTTAACTTTCAATCTTCTTTGTTTATTTATTTGTTTCTCGTGTTTTACTGTTTCTTTGCCTTTAATCAGGGTTATGTTTTTATGTATATTGTTAGATTAAGTTATGTGTTATTCTGTTAGATCAAGTTATGTGTCGGACAAATTACCTTTGGCAGCAAGCGCTTACACACAGGGCTTTTATTCTGCATTGAGTTGATTAAGTTTTTGCTCTTAATTCTTTCCTCCTAACCAAGGTTTTTCAACTCATTAATTTCTTCAATTAATTCTAGCACACTGTCAAATCATGGGGTCTTTTCGGGAATAGATTATTAGATTTTACCCTTCCGAGACCATGCTCGGAGCCAGAGGCCATTTAAACTAGCCCTAAGATACTACACTAGCAAGTCTGAATTCTTTCCTTCTAAAACAGTTGACCAGTGCCTACTTCTAAATATCTAGTTTTTTGAAGATTTGCACCAATAGTTGATCATAAACTTATACAATCTTCTTCTACTTTTAGCTATATATCTTCAATTTGTTTGATTATATTTTGTGAGAGCAAATGCTAGCTATACATTTTTTCCTTAAGCACACCATGATAGCAGATTTGCTATCAATTGTATTTGTTAGTTGCACATAACTTTGCTGATACGGTTTAGCCAGAACTATGTGGTTCTTTCTGTGCTCAATAGGCACCACTATTAAAATTTGGTGTAGCAGATATGCATGTGTTTGTGTTGTTCCCTTTTTCTCTTTACGCAGGCGAATCACATGTTCACTTCTCTCACATTGAGATTTTATTACAGTTATGAATGATGAATTGAGTTATAGTTCAACCATTGAAACTTGTGCACTTGTGCTGGCATAGACTAACTTGTTTTAGCTACACTCTGTTTTAGCTACACTCGCAATCTGTTCTTGTGTTATGGTATGTGGCCCATCTAAAGGGTGTTTTGTCAATTGCATCACTATTACTTGATCCATGGTGTCAATGTATTGCCTGACACTTTGAGTATCCGTTATGCGTCATAGTTTTGAAGGAATCATATAATATTTTACCGACCACTTTGTTTTACATGATTACAATATTAATTACTCATTTCATTTTGAATTTTTTGTACCTTTCTATCTCGTATTGTCTTCAGACTGGCATATAAATCTGATATGGCATCAATAATGACCATCTAGTACTTGCTAAATATCGTAGATTTGAACCAGTTTAGATGTCAGCATGTTTAACAGTGACAATATTAATATTACAAGCTTCTCAAACAATATGAAGCGTGGACTATATTGTAATTTGTTTTTAGCTTCGGCCCACAAGTTAAAGTAATAGCCCATAAGGGATTTTTGATGGTTCTATTGACCCTTTTGTACCACTAATAGTAATGATTATTAATTTTAAAAAATGAAAAAGTTATTCATTATTATTTATCTTTTAAGTTTATATTTTGTTTGATGCATATCTCGATTACAATATAATGTTTTTTTTCCAATGTGCCCTTGAATTTATCCTACCGCCGCCGCTGTCTACATCCATGAAATTGATGTCTCTGTAAAGAGTCGTCAAGGGAAAAGCTGCCACCGTTCCTATCCCTGCCTGTTCGATAAATCCAAGTTAGCCAATCCGGATATTCTATCAATACCTTGGTTTTGGTAAGCTAATAAACATTCACTTATTTTTTCCCTTTTTGATTAATATTTGAATTGTTTCTCACACTTCCGTTGAGAAGATATATAAATGTCTGAAGCTAGCTTGCTTCTCTATCTTCAAAACAAATATAATCTGTTCAAACCTGACCCACATCTAGCCCTTTGATATATGTGACACAGATCTTTTAGGGCTCAATTTCATCCGTGCTAGTTATGTTAATTTTTTTGCTATAGCTGAGTAATCTAACTGTGGATTGGGGAGCAAATTATCTTCTCCATTTAATGTTATAAACGTTTTACACCTTTTGCTCTAAAACTGTAAATAATAAGATGTTTTAAGTATGCATTTGTCTTCTTTTTTAGCTTTCTTTGATATATAGCTAATCTTTTTTAGAAGCATTCTAGGATAGGGAATATATAGCTAATGCATTTATGTTACTCTGTTGGACAGGAATTTCCCTTTATACAGATAGATTAGATGGAATCAAGGGTTGAAAGGGTTAAACAGGAGACTGAAATAAGCAATAAACTGGAAATTGATATAAGCAGTATTCTTCCTGAAGCAGTCTTCAGTAATATTGTCTCATGGCTACCGGTGAAGGAAGCTGTAAGAACAAGCGTTTTGGTAAAAAGATGGGAACATGCCTGGAAGTACGTGACGCGTCTTGATCTTGATCCGGAGAGCATAAGTGAACCAAATGTGGAGCATGTCACTACTACTAGGCGCTCAAGGGCAGATCTAGAACGTTGCACGAGGTTCTACACCAAAATCATCAGGTCTATACAAGATGAAGTCACTTACTGCCAAATTGTTCATTTTCCTATCAATGTAGATAGCGGAGATGTAAACAATTGGGTCAAAGAGCTTCTCATGAAAAAAAACGTGAAAGCACTTTCTCTTAAATGTTATGAGAAGTCAATCACTGACGGAGAAATATATGCAAAACCTTTGGTGTTAAGCTCTGGTACTTTCGGTCATCTTGAGTGTCTTGAACTGGCATGTTACAGACTCTTCAACACCTCTCCCTTTCAAAGTTGTGAAAAGCTTCGAATTCTGAAACTGAGCAGTTTGGTATTAGGTAGGAATTCTTTTACTGAAATATTCTCCCTCTGCAAGTGTCTCGAGGAATTGAGCATGCTTTATTGTCACGGATTCTCAGAATTGAAAATCTCTAGTCGAAATCTCAAGTTTCTAGAGCTGCGGTGCTTGCATCTTATAAACATCAATATCTCTGCTGAAGCTCTCACGACCCTGATACTCTATAAGATATCTTGCATATGGTCTTTGGTTGTCATCGATGCACCAAGAGTTACTGAATTACAAGCTTACTGTAATGTTGAAGGTTTCTGTCAACAACTTAGGATGATGCCATTTGACAGGCTCTTTAACACCTCTTCCTTTCGAAGTTGTGAAGAGCTTCGAGTTCTGAAACTGAGCAGTTTGGAATTAGGTGGCGAATCTATCACTGAAATATTCTCTTTCTGCAAGAGTCTTGAGGAATTGAGTATGCTTGACTGTTACGGATTCTCAAAATTGGAAATCTCTAGTCGAAATCTCAAGTTTCTCGAGCTGCGGTGCTTGGATATTGACAACATTAATGTCTCTGCTGAAGCTCTTACGACCCTGATACTCTATAAGATATCTTGCAGATGGTCTTCTGTTGTAATTGATGCACCAAGAGTGACTAAATTACAAGCTAACTGTAGTGTTGAAGGTGCCTCCCAAGAACATAGGGAGATGTATCTCAGTCAGGAGAAGCTTCTTGAACGTTGCACTGGTTTTCTGGTAAGAAGGTTTTTTCGTTTAAGTTTTCTTTGATCAAAACTCTTACAAGAATCTAACAGATTGTCTGTCTTTACTGTTTTTTCAGTCCTGCCATGAAAGCGCCCATCCTCTATATTCTTCTCGAGTGGGATATGTAAGTGCATTCTATGGTTTGCAAGAGTTGTCAACATCGTTGGATTTGAACGATATAAGACATGCAATTCTTTTGTCCTACATATTACAAGTGTGCTCTAAGTTGAAAAGGCTTGACCTTACTGTAGAGGTATGTTCCTGTAGAATAACCTTGGTTGAAGACAGAAATCTCAGGTAGGGTGTTACGAAATATTCAGTAGCTTGACTGCATCATTTTTTGCTGTTTCCCTACACAGGTTAGAGACACCTGTAAGGTGGGAAACTTATATTATCCCGAGCATTTGTTTTGGGAGAAAAGAGAGATTTTTGACTGCATTTCAAATTGTTTGAGAGCTGTTTCAATTCAGAACTTCAGGGGAAAAGTTCTTGAAATGGAATTTGTAAGGTATGTCATTACAAGAGCTCCAAGGATGCATCGAGTTACTGTAAGATGTGCTGATGATTGCAGCGCAGAAGAGGTAACTGCTACAAGGAACTTGTTGTCATTTCCCAAGAGCTCTATGGATGTTTCAGTAGTCATTGAGCCCCCTTTCTCCCGCAGCAGGTAGGTTATTTACCTTTCTACCTAATTTATTTATCTTTGTAGTAAGATTTTAATTTAACATAAACATGAGAACTAGGTGTATTAAGACTGATACATGATGGTGTTAACCATCCAGCCAGCTGATGGCTAGAGTCATTCTGTAGTGGAGCAACAAACAATCCAGGGCCGATGGCAACGGGTCGGATCGGATCTGGTTTGGCCAAATCCAAATCCAAAGTTTTCGGATCGGATCGGGTCTGGATCCGGGTTTGAAAATCAAAATCCAAATCCAAATCATCGGGTTTCGGGTCCAAATCGGGTTTTTAATTCAAAATTCAAAAATTAAAATAATCACATTTAACAAAACATAAAAGTACAAATATATTTAAAATTTAATATAAAAATATTTTAGTTGCATAAAAATATAGAATATTATAAATAAAATTTAAAAACTATAAGAAAAATAAATAATATATATTTATATAAATATATTAGAATTTTAATAAAAAAATTCAAATAAATAAATTAAAATTGTGGCTTTTATATATATATATATATATATATATATATATATATATATATATATATAGAGTCCTGTTCTAATAGAAACCAATCTTAGAATAGAAACTAAAAACCAAACCCCAGCCCAACAGAAATCACTAATCTGTACAATAAAAATCACTAATTTAAAATTATAATAAAATGTATAATAATTCAGTCCCCACCCCACCCCACCCCACCCCACCCCACCCCACCCCACCTGAAATCACTAATATATACAACTAAAATCACTAATATCCACCCCCGACCCCACCCCACCCCACCCCACCCCACCCCACCCCACCTGACCTGAAAATCACTAATATATACAACTAAAATCACTAATATCCACCCCCGACCCCACCCCACCCCACCCTACCCCACCCCACCCCACCCCACCCCACCCCACCCCACCCCACCCCACCTGACCTGAAAATCACTAATATATATAGCCAAAATCACTAATACCTACCCCACCCCCACCTTCACCTGCCATTTCCACCACCACCTGCTATGGCTGCCATCGATCACCACACCACCTATCAACGCCACCACCATCTGTCATCGCTACCATCAATCACCACAACCATGATTGTTTAGATACATACATACATACATCGTTACATACACACATACATCGTTACATACACACAAATACACATATACATACACAAATACATCGTTACATTGTATAGATCTGGAAAGTCATCACCGGAATGATTTCATCGGATTCAGACCACCGATGACGATCTGAAGTTAGAAATCACTAAATCATATTTTTAGTAGCATGAATTAATGATCGGGAAGAACAGATCTGGAATCGGAATCGGAAATTGGTGGTGAAATCGGAGCCCCTGCGGGGCCAGTGGCCGGAAAGGAAGATGGCGGTGGTGGTGCGTTGGTTGATCGGATGAACTGATCGGAGAAGGAGGGGTTGATCGGAGAAGGAAGAGGTCGTCGGAGGTTGGGGGAGAGGTCGTCGGAGGTTGGTGGCGGTGGTGGCGGGGGTGGCAGGGGGTGGGGATGGCGGCCGTGGTTGTGGGGGTGGGGGTGGGGGTGGGGGTGGGGGTGGGGGTGGGGGTGGGGGGGTGGGGGGTGGGGGTGGGGGTGGGGGGTGGGGGGTGGGTGATGTCATATAGGGGTGGAGATAGTAAAATATGGTGGGGAGATAATAAAATAGGGTGTGGAGATAGTAAAATAGGGTGTGCAGATAGTGGTTTCTAGTTTCTATTCTAATATTGGTTTCTATTTGACCACTAGCCTATATATATATATATGAGTTCCCTTCTAGAGAGAATTTATTATATAGAGAATATGAGAGAATCACTTAAAATGCATTAAAATTGTCCTTTATATAAGGGCCCTGGCGGGGCTCTTTTACAAAATAATCTTATAATTATATCCTCTATCCATTTATCAAAAGAAAAAAATTAAAAATTTTAAAAAAAAAATTAAAAAAACTGCTGCCTTGTCATCATTTTTTTTAAAAAAATAATTTTTTAATTTTTTTTTTTAATTCTTTGTAAATTTTTTTTATAAATAGATAGAGGGTAGAATTATAAGACTTTTTTGTGAAGGTGCCCCTGGCGGGGCCCTAAGAAATAAATGGAAATAAATGGTTTAGATTGATTCTCTCATATTCTCTATATAAGGAGGTCCTCTCTAGAATAATGGCCTATATATATATATAACATATACAAACTCTTTCATAATAACATATACACAAGACTTACATACCAAAAAATTAATATTTAAGATATCTCAAATATATATATGGGTGATCATTCATTTTGTTTATATATATATATATATAGAGAAAAGTTCTATGGAGTACAGTTTAATTGGAGTACGTTGGAGTACACATACGTTCTGCACTCAAAATATTTTAAAATTTATTATTTTGCAAATCTTATTACATGAACATCATTATTTCATCGAGAATCTTGAAAATTTTGTATGTTTTGCTAACAAAATATTGCAAAATGAATTGTTCTGCAAAACACATTTGGGTTGCAAAACATATATGTTCTGATTGCAAAACATAAAGAATTTTCAAGATGAACATATTGCAAAATATACATGATTTTCAAAATTATTAATGAAATTATGATATTCATATAACAAGGTTTGCAAAACAATAAATTTTAAAATATTTTGAGTGCAGAACGTATATGTACTCCAACGTACTCCAATTAAACTGTACTCCATAGAACTTGACCCTATATATATATATATAGGGTCTTGTTCTAATAGAAACTAACTTAGAATAGAAACTAGAAACTAAACCTAAATTAAATATTTCAAGCTAATCTAATGACCAAATTAGGGGTACTCCAATACAAAAAACGTTTAAAATTATTGGCTCTATTCAATAAAAAAAATAAAAAAAATAAAAAAAAATTTAAAAAAAAGTTACTGTTCACATGATGACGTGGCACGTGAACAGTAACTTTTTTAAAAAAAAAATATTTTTTTTTATATTTTTGTTGAATAGAGCCAAGAATTTCATAAGTTTTTTGTGAAGGTGCCCCTAGCGGGGCCATTAAAATAAATGAAATATAATTTATTTAGTGTAGGTTTCTAGTTTCTATTCTAATGTTGGTTTCTATTTGAACGCTAGCCTATATATATATATATATATCGGGTTTTTATCGGGTTTCGGGTTCGGATCGGATTTGGATCGGGTTTCGGGTTTTGGATCGGGTATCGGATCGGGTTACCTAAGATCCAAATCCAGATCCAAACTCTTTCGGGTCCAAAAACAAGATCCAAATCCAAATCCAAAAAATTGGGTTCGGGTAGACCCAAACGGATCGGATCGGATTTTTTTGCCATCCCTACCGGGGCGAAACACCCTCAACCCCAAAAAAATGGTTACTATGGTCTATTATGTGTGATTTGGGATTATATCTTTTATTTTGGAATACTATAGTATTGACAAGGGAGCTCTCTGGGTTCGATTCATATTCCCTTTCTATCCACTGTTGACATAGTTTCCCCTTTTCTTTTTCTTCTTTTTTTAACCTTGTTATTTTGGATCGAAACTTTCCTTATTTTAGAACCTCTTTTCCTACCTAATTTTTTAACTTTCACATTTTTAAGCTTTTCTAACTACAACATTCAACCTTAATACTACATGTAAATACTAGTCCATTCTTTATAAATTTTTTGAAGAAGTAATCATGTAGAATTAATTTCAATATATGAATCTCTGTTTTTTGGCTTGATATGTATATGAATAACACATTAGATAAAAAAAACTAACAAGTATTGCGAATGGACCCTTTGACACATAACAACCAGTCATTAGAGTCCATAAATTCTTATAGGAAAATAAATAAAGTTTTGCATTTTCCCTATTTACTAGCCTTTGGGGAAATTTACAAATGTGGGAAAAAACTGAAACCCCTTTCCCTGAAAAAATTGGATGCAAGTGCCTTAATCTGCCTGTATGTTTGTACTGCAAGGATCCTCAATGTTGACAGTTATATAGTGGAAATTGGATTGAATGCATCTAATATTTAATCATGATGTAGATAAACATTCTGGTTGAAGACGATCTCTATTATCTAGATAATGTAACCTATTCTGACAGTAGGCTTATAATAGTTGAATATCTGGAGTTGTGGTTGCAGATGATGTTGTGTAAGTATTCCTTTTGTCAGATGAACTAGCATGGCCTCAGAGAAGAAGACGGACGTGTAGTGTAGTTGGCCAGGCTCTATCTTGATTGATTTCCTTCCAACTGACGAACCTGGATCATTGCTTCTAGTTGTTACTCAGGTTAATCTCATGGATGCGAATGGAAAGATACTGATGATCCATGTTGCGTTGAATTTACCTTAAGACGTTTATATGGACGGTTGTGGTGAAGTAGAATCTCTAGACTCTACTAGTTTTCTGTTAAATGTTTATCCAGCACTTTTCTAGTGCGCAGGCTGCAATTTTTTCGAATATTTGGCTGCTATTTGGCTTACAGACTTGGTTTGTCTTTATTTGCCAAATGACTTGGTTTGTTTTTCTGCTAATTGCTTTTGTTTTCTCCCATCCCCTACCGCACCCCCAATGTATGTGAACACATTCTAGGCTCCTGTTAGTGTAGATTGCAGAGTATAGAATCAACAAGTCATGATTAAAATTATATTACAAGGGCGTAGTAGAACTGCACTAGTAACGGACTAGGGCGCACACTAGAACCATAGGTGCCCGTGGGCTGTAGCCCGTGCTAAATATGTTGCTTCTACTCTTCTAGATCTGGAGGGCAAGTTTTTAATTTGTGACAAACATGTACACGAGACTCTACAACGTGTATACATGTTTTTTAAATAATTAATTTTGTTCTTTAGGCAATCGCTACTTTTTTGTGTTCCATGTAATTCTTGAGAGAGAATTTACTTTCATTCAAAAATAAATAAAACAAAATGTGAAAACAAATGACTTTACATGTGCAAGTGGTTTTGAGACGTACACTACTATTTTACATACAATTGTGTGATGCCCCATATACATGGCGTTTTAGCTGCCAAAAAGAATGATAAATTAATAGTGATGAATTAAACCTCTGTAATGGTTGGTAAATGAGGTCGCCATGAGTGGTGTTGATGCGAGTGAAAGTCATCGTTATGCATGCTTACATTAATCAAATGAGCTAACACTTGTTGTACTGATACTCCTTGTATATTTGTTGTTGATTCTGTGAGCAACTCTTCAAGTTGCCTTCTCGTAATCTTCAACTTGACTTGTGTTGATTCTTTCATGTTTTCTGTATAAACATCATCATTTGTTGATGCTCCTGTATCTTCTTCTTGTTCTTTAATTTTCGTGTAAGTATAATTCTGACTGTATAGATTGTTTTTCTGGTCGGGATAGTCGTCGCTCCAGTCATCACCACCCCATTGCATGGATGATTCCTTTTTTATGCAATTCCCCATCTTGATCTTTATTTATCTTTGTAAGTACTGCTAGTTTTTAAATTTATTTGTGTCTTGGTCCTTAATGAATATCTGCAGAGAATGGCAGATGTATTTTGAGAGAGAGAGAGAGAGATTGACAAATGAGAAGTTGAAAGCAAGGATGAAATATGAGTTGAATGTATATGTTATTGAGGATGATATTTAAATAGGTAGGGTGATGGAGATCAATAGTAAAATAGAAGCTGACTATGATGTGGGTGGGCTGGGGGGATATGGATGAAGAGGATAAAGATGAAAAGAGAAATGTGGATGCTGAGTCTAATGGTAGCTGATAGCTCTATTTGGGGGAGGGATTTGACTATTTTTATTATGTTCATCCATGTTGGAATAGGTATATGCTGATGTTGGAATTGGAGTAGTGAAAATAGGTTGACAATTGGAACTAGTCGCACTTTCCTTACTGGCTACTGCTCATGTTGACATGTTTCGGTTGATACAACTCAAAGGATGGCTGACATGTTTCGGTTGATACAACTGAAAGGATAGCTAGCGGTGGTATACCCTATGTCGTTTTGTGTTTTGGTTTCGATTTTTGCTCACCCGAAAATGGATACTATCGTAAATCATTAATCTAGTGGAAAAAATTTCAAATGTGCACGAGTTGGACACCCAAGTCCTAACAAACACCAGTGTTCACGATATCAACCCATGTATTGAGACTAATACTAGTGCCACTACTTCTGCCACATGTACCAATCACATCCAAGCTTCTAAACCAATTCCTGCACACACAGATAGACCAATCAGAGCATGCTGAGGTGGACAAGTTAGTTAGAGATTAGATTAGCTGTATATATATAGAAGTACAGAGCAATGTATATAGTTAGTCTCTGGTAAACACTCTTAATACAATTTTACAATGAAGCTTTCTTCATACTCTTCCTGTTCTTCTTTTACTCTTGATTAGCTTAGTTTAGCAAAAGTAATATGGTATCAGAGCCTACGTGCTCTTTGAGTTCATAATTTCTGTTCCGATTTCTGTTTTTCCGGTGACCTGTTATCAATTTGCTCGGAGATTTGTTCGTTGATTTGATCGGTTGATTTGATCGGAGAGTTGTTCGTCGTTTTCTCCTGCAGTTTGTTGTCGATTTCTGGCCATTACAATCTCCGATATCGTCCATTTGAGATATGATTTTTTCTTCTCAAACTTGTTATCTTTGTGCTTGTGTAGATTAATGTTCAGATCTGATTGTCGATAACCTGATAGATTTAGTTGCAATTAATTGATTGATATCTGTTATCATGACAACTACCACAACCACACCGATTGTTCCACCAAATCTAGATCCTTCAAGCGCATATTACATACATCCATCAGATGCACATTCGATACAACTTGTTTCAGTAAAGTTTAATGGTAGCAATTACAACAATTGGAAGAGATCAATGATGTTGACATTAATGGCTAAAAACAAGATAGGATTCGTTAACGGAACATTACCTATGCCTGTTAGTACATCGCCAGACTTTACTTCTTGGGAGAGATGTAACTCTCTAGTTATTTCTTGGATCTTGTTTAATCTTGATGAGACTATTGCAAGAAGTGTCTTGTTTCTGAAAAGTGCAAAAGCTATATGGAAGGATTTAGAAGAGCGTTTTGGTTGTTCTTCAATCACTGAGTTATACTCTTTGGAACAGGAATTGACAGAAATTTCACAGGGTAATCAAAGTGTTTCTGAGTATTATACTAAATTGAAAACTGTTTGGGATAATATTGATGCGATTGATCCTATACCTGTTTGTACTTGTGAGCTGTGCACCTGTGAATTAGGTCAAAAGTTTCTTAAGAAACAACAAGAGCAGAGATTGCTTCAATTCTTATTGAAACTTGATGATAAGTTTGGTGCTGTTAGAGGTCACATTATGATGATGCAACCACTTCCAAGTGTATCTCAAGCTTACAGACTAGTAGCTCAAGAGGAAAGTCATAAGGATATTTCTCATGTTTCTACCACCATTGAAAACTTAGCTTTTGTTGCAGACAAAAGACCACATGGAAATTTCAATAATTTCCAGAGACCTTTTTCTGCTAACAGTTCTGCAAATTTTCAGAGGCCCAACAGTTTTGTACCAAGGCCTAATTTCTCTCAGAATACTGGAGCAAGAAGACCAGCTAGACCTGGTGCTAACTATTTCTGTACTCACTGCAAAGTTCAGGGGCATAGTATTGACATATGTTTTCAACTCCATGGTTATCCTCCTGGATTTAGAGGGTTCAAAGATAGAAGAACCCCAGCTGCTGCTACTGCTACATTCCAATCTGTTGATAATGACAATTCTCAGGTCCATGACTCAATGCAACCTATTGATCAGATTCATGATACAATGCAAGTCAATGCTCAGGCTCCTAGCTATTCAAATCAATATTCAAGCCCTGCAACTCAGGAAACAAACCATGGTTCATTCACTTCTGAGCAGTATACTCAACTTCTTGATCTGATCAACAAACAATTCTCTTCAACTGATCAATCTACTGCACAGTCTTCCAGTTATGCTATGTTAGCAGGTAAAATTTGTCTACTGAGTAACACAACAGGATCAAATTGGGTAGTGGACAGTGGTGCCACTGACCATATTTGTCCAAACCTGGAGTTTTTTGTAGACTATACACCTATTGGTCATCTTGATACTCACATCACTATTCCAGATGGACGAAAAGTTCCAGTACTACACAAAGGCACTGTAGTTCTTAATGACAGTATCGTATTAAGAAATGTACTCCATGTTCCAAACTTCCAGTTCTATCTAATCTCTGTAAATCAACTATGCAGAGATTTAAATTGCAGAATGGTCTTTACTGACAAACAATGCTTTGTTCAGGTCCCTTCTCGGAGAGACCAGCTGATGCTTCTTGGTAATCTAAATGGTGGGCTTTTCACAGTGCACAATGCTGCTAATACTGAACCTGTTGCTAAACAATCAAGTGCACTGTCATCACATTCATCTGATGCTGTCAAGCTGTGGCATATGAGATTAGGCCACTTACCTTTTCCTCAGTTAAAGATTGTCAAACCAAGTTGTTCTATTTCTGAATGTATGAATTCAATCATTTGCCAGATATGTCCGGCTGCTAGACAATGTAGAAAGTCATTCCCACACAGTTCTATTAAAACTTCAGCTGTACTTGAGATGCTCCATATTGATATTTGGGGTCCGTACAAATCCAAGACTTATACTCATTGTAATTCGTTTTTAACAATAGTTGATGACTTTAGTCGTTATACATGGGTGCATTTGTTGAAAGCTAAGTCTGAAGTAGCAAGTGTTCTTGAATGTTTTGTTAATTACGCAGAAAAACAGTTCAAGTCTAAAGTTCTTTGCATACGTTCTGATAATGCCTTAGAACTAACAGAGGGTACTTTGAAGCAATTTTACTTGCGAAAGGGAATAGTAAATCAGACCTCGTGTGTTCATACTCCTCAGCAAAACGGGGTCGTTGAACGGAAACACCGTCACCTACTCGAAACTGCCAGAGCATTATTCTTACAGTCAAAGCTTCCAGATAGATATTGGGGGGAGAGTATATTGTGTGCCACCTATCTCATTAATCGAATGCCATTATCTAGTCTGGGAAATGTTACTCCTTATTCTATTCTTTATCGTGAAGATACTTCGGACTTTTGGATGTCTTTGCTATGTTTCAACATTAAAAGTGCAACGTTCTAAGTTTCAGCCTAGAGCAGAACCTGGTATTTTCCTTGGCTATCCCCCTAATCAAAAGGGCTACAAGGTCCTAAATCTAAACACAAATCAGGTTATTGTATCACGAGATGTCACGTTTCATGAGTTTCACTTTCCATTTCACTTACATTCTACTACAGATCATTATTCTACATCTATTTTTCTTCCAACTGTGACTCCAGTCAAAGACTATTTTGATCCACCAATTTCTCCTCAGCCTACTCAACCACCTTCCACATCAACACAGTCACAATCTTCTAATACTGTGACACCACCACCTGAACGACCTGTAAGGGTTCGTCATACACCTGCTTATCTTAAAGATTATCACTGTCATATAGCAACAAATGGTTCTGTTTGTAATTTAGTTTCTTCTGAAAATTTCAACCCAACACATACAGCTCAAATTTCTCAATTATGCAATATTACTGAACCTTCTTCTTATAAAGAGGCGTCTACTGATCCTATTTGGGTAGAAGCTATGAATACGGAGTTAAAGGCCCTCGAAAATAATCATACTTGGGACTTAGTTTCACTTCCTCCTGGTAAAAAGTGTATTGGTTCGAAATGGGTGTACAGAGTCAAGTTGAAATCTGATGGTTCATTGGAACGATGTAAAGCTCGCCTTGTGGCAAAAGGGTTCAACCAACGTTATGGAATCGATTACGAAGAGACTTTCTCCCCTGTAGTAAAAATGAACACAATTCGTTGTCTTATAGCGTTGGCTGCTTCCAGGAAATGGGATCTATTTCAACTTGATGTTAATAACGCATTTCTGCACGGTGATCTCAAGCAAGAGGTATACATGACTCCACCTTCTGGTTTGAATGTTCCTTCCCACCTGGTTTGTCGATTAATCAAAACCATTTATGGACTTAAACAATCTAGTCGTGAATGGTTTGATAAACTTCATCAGGAACTTACATCTCAAGGTTTCATCCAGTCTAAAAACGATTATAGTCTATTCATAAAAAGGACTGGATCGTTAATAGCTATTATGGCTGTTTACGTTGATGATATTATCCTAACTGGTACTGATCTTGCTACCATTACTCACATCAAGGCTCATCTCCATTCAGTGTTTGGTATTAAAGATTTAGGCCTTCTCCACTATTTTCTTGGCATTGAGGTTGGTTATTATGACAATGGCATTACCCTCAGTCAACAAAAATTTACTCGAGAATTGTTGAAAGATTGTCCTTTTGACCTTCCTCGACGAGCATCCACTCCATTACCTCTAAATTTAAAGCTTACTGCTGACAGTGGTACATTGTTTAAAGATCCTGAGCTGTATCGTTCTTATGTTGGTAAGTTAAATTACCTTACTAACACACGACCTGATTTAAGCTATGCTGTCCAAGTTCTTAGCCAGTTTTTACAATCACCTCGTATACCACATTTCGAAGCTTTACTTCACACATTACAATATGTTTCTACTTCACCAAACAATGGAATTCTCCTGTGTGCATCTGATTCTCTTGTTCTTCAAGCTTATTCTGACTCCGATTGGGCATCTTGTCCAATGACTCGACGTTCCATCACTGGCTATGCTCTTTTACTTGGTGGTTCACCCATTGCCTGGAAATCAAAGAAACAAGCTACCATTTCACGTTCATCCTCCGAATCTGAGTATCGTGCAATGGCATCTGCTGCAGCTGAAGTCACTTGGACAGTCCGCCTTCTTGAAGAACTTGGCCTCACCAATCTTAAACCAATCACACTTCATTGTGACAGCCAATCTGCCATACACATTGCAAGAAATCCTGTCTTCCATGAACGAACAAAACATATCGACATTGATTGTCATTTTACTCGAGATAAAGTCCTGGAAGGTCTTCTTCAGCTAACCTATTTACCAACTCAGAATCAACTTGCTGATGCCTTTACTAAGATCCTACCCTTACCTCAATTCCAGCATCTTCTATCCAAGCTGGGTATGTATTCTACACCCTCCAGCTTGAGGGGGGGTATTGAGACTAATACTAGTGCCACTACTTCTGCCACATGTATCAATCACATCCAAGCTTCTAAACCAATTCCTGCACACACAGATAGACCAATCAGAGCATGCTGAGGTGGACAAGTTAGTTAGAGATTAGATTAGCTGTATATATATAGAAGTACGGAGCAATGTATATAGTTAGTCTCTGGTAAACACTCTTAATACAATTTTACAATGAAGCTTTCTTCATACTCTTCCTGTTCTTCTTTTACTCTTGATTAGCTTAGTTTAGCAAAAGTAATACCATGCAAAGATACAGTTTGGGATTAGAGGTGGTGACTAGGTGGTGAGTGTATAGGAATGGTGAGATTAGTCAGCAGAAGTTTATAAGATGGTGTGAAAGCGGTTGTAGATGGAATCTGAGCAAACAGAAATAGCATAGTAGGTGCGATCCGTGCAAGGTGTGAACGAGACTCAAACTAAGAATCTTATCTTTATTTAGCTAAATATTTGGTGGTAACTAGGAAGATGGTCATGATCAAATGTTGGTAATTGGTATCTTTTCATTTCATACCAACCTCACCCTCAATATTAATTTTTACTTAAGTTGGCTAATTCCACACTAATCAGTAAAACTAACATGTTTGATTACAATTTTACACTTCTTTTACGTGGACGAAAAAAGTAGTAATAGCTACGCTAATTTTTACACGCAAGCCGTAGAGGAATTATGTGAGGAACAGCTTGGGCTTCGTGCTAGTTAACTTTTATATTTAATTTAAATTAATAAACCAAACTATAAACATTGCCTAAACGATCAACAAAATCAAGAATTAAGTTGGACGATGATCAACAAAATGGCAGGCCAAGGAGGTCAAGGAAAGGAGACCAACAATCGAAGATGCATGGTAATAGAGGTTTCATACTAACCTTTTATGAAAGAAGCCCAATGTCTACGTGTGATCACATGGCCCATTTGTATTGAACCAATGAGTCCAAAAATAAGAAAAATATACAACAAAAAAAAAAAACAAGGCAAATAAAACTACACCGATTAGTGATGGTACTAGATAAAAACTTACATATGCAGTATTGATGTTAAAATTTGAAGGTTACTTAGATAATAAACTATAGAAATGAAGGATTATTGTTATGTCCAAATCTTGGCATAAGTTCTAAACAGGTCTAATGTGGTGGAATAGAGGTCCATAATTCATAATGGATCTAAAGATGAAGAATGGGTCACTAAAGCCCACCACCAAGAATCAGTCCAATGATTATTAAGTCTGACATGGGAGCAAGCGCCCCCAAGCTACGGGTTGTATTCACCAACAAGTCCCTAGTATGGGATCGCATCACATCTTTCTGCGAGGTCCAGCGAGGCCTAGAATAATCTTATTGTGAAGACTCATAGCTAAGCCCAGCGAGGTCGCATGAGTAGGATTATCTCAATAGTGTGGGATCACCTCGCATGATTAAGCCCAACGAGGTTACATGCAAAGCCACGTACCTTCTCCATTAGTCTCACTAGTGAGGCCTTGTGATTCTAGCTTCATGGTAGCCATAGGTAATCTTTATTGGGCCATGGGTCATGAGCAGGATTAATGGATAAATTTTATCAGCCCATATACGTCTAGTGGATTTGGGCCAAGACGAGCCCACAGAAACCCTAGCCCGTCTGGGTAACTTCTTCTTCAAGAACTATGTATGGCTTGATCCCTACGTAGGTACCTTCTTAAGATTGAGAAACAGTTCACCCCTGAAATATCAACAAACAAGACCAGCCACAAACATACACAAATCCACTCCGTGTTCTTCGTGTTCCTAGCAGAATATCCGTATTTTGTCTATAAATATTGTTATACAATATTCTCCCTATAACAATTAAAATTCTGAAAATGTCTACCAGAGATCAAGGGCTTCGCAAAAAATTGAATAAATCTGAAATCTGAACCAAAATCGTTGAAAATCGTTAAAAATTGATTCGTACAAAATAGAAAAATTAGAATTGAAACCGAAATCGATTGTTCGGTTCCTACTACAGGTTGAAACCAACCCGAAAAACCGATCCGATAATTAATTAAATAACAAATATTTTATATTTGTTAAAAAAATAATATATATGTAGAGAAAACTGGGCCTGAGGACAATCTCAGGTATTTCTCCTGAGATTATAACATAAATAGCCTATAAAGTAAGTGGTCCCACAGAAACATTTTGTAAATAATAATTTTTTTCCATTAATTTACATAAATACCCTTAAAATTGTATTTGAAATCTTTTAATTTCAAGGTAGATGTGAATTCGTGATTTTTTATCCTTTCGGGGACATCCGATAAAATTAGAACGATACAGAAAGTAACATCTGTTATCCAAAATATAATTTGCAGGTTTTTGTATTCTTAGCCATCGAGTATTTTTAATGGATGCTTAATTGTATTATCACCGAGTATTTTTAATGGATGCTTAATTATATTATATCCTTATATATAATAAGCGAAAAAAAAGAATTTATCCATAATTTTGGTTTGGTCGTTATATTACCAAAATAATCTCAACCATCGAATCTAATATTTTTAGAAATAGACGATCAAGATTATATCATATTAAAAAGGAAATTATAATCTAAAAAGGATATCATTAAAAAAAGGTTATATTAGAATTAAATTTTAAAAAGAAAATTATAATCATAATTGAACATGTAAAACCTAATATATATCAATTTTTAACAACAATTTGATATGTAATTATATCCTTATATATAATAAGCATAAGAGGGATCATATCCACAATTTTGGTCACTATACTACCAAAATAATCTAAATAATCGAATCTAATACTTTTAAAAATAGACGATCAAGATTATATCATATTAAAAGAGAAATTTTAATCTAATAGGATATAATTAGAAAATGTTGCATTAGAAGTGAATTTTAAAAAGAAATTTATACTCTAAAAAGGATATAATTAAAAAGATTGTACTGTAATTGAATTTTAAAACGAAAATTATATTCTGAAAAGGATATAATTAAAAAGGTTGTAAAAGAAGTAAATTTTATTTATTTATTTATTAGTATTAAAAAAATCCATATTTATAATCAGATTTGGATGATTTTACAATTCACGCGAAACTTATAAAATTATCTTTAATTTAGTGATGATTTAATAATTTTTATTTAAATGGAAACACTCAGAATCTCAAGTAAAAATATCATTACGAATTTTTGCATTAATCATATTCAATGTAAAAAACCTACATTGATAATGCTATTAAATGTAGAAAACCTGATTATTTATGATTGAAATCATTAACATATACATTTACATATTTCAATATAAATGCACTTTTAAGTTTATAACATATTAAAATATAAAATATTTCATTATGCTAGATCAAACGGGTTTCATCTGTTTATTTTAAATATAACAGTTCTTATTTATTTTGTCATTTTTGACCAGACTACCGATTATCAAAGTTTTGGACAAAATCCATCCTACACTTATTATGAAAATTGTATTTGTTTGTTAGTAGAACTTTCTTTAAATAATAATAAGGTATTTTGATAATCAAAACGAATTATAAGTAGAATTCATAAATCGAAGAGAATTTCAACGTAAAAAATTATCAATTTCTTCTCTCCTTTTTTTCTAAGTAGGTTTAATTGAAAATTAATTGTTAAACCATCACTAAATTAAAGATTATTTTGTTAATTTCACTTGGGTCGTAAAATCGTCCAAATCAAATTTTAAGGATTCAAGATAGAGTACAAATATTAAATCGAATGTGTAAAATCTTATATATATCAATTTTTTAACAATAATTTGATATGTAAATCAATAACATATAAAATAAAAAAAATAATTATAGATATTTAAAAAGGAGTCGTGCGTTGCACGGGTTATAAACTATAAACGTATGAGAGATATTATCCATAATTTTCGTCACTATACTACCAAATTAATCACAACCCCCGACTTAATCTTTTTAAAAATAGACGATCAACATTATATCATATTAAAAAGAAAATTATAATCTAAAAAGGATATTATTTAAACGATTGTATTAGAATTGAATTTCGAAAAGAAAATTATACTATGAAAATGATATATTTTAAAAAGGAATTATATTTATTTTTTATTAATATTAAAAAAAATATTTACTATACGTTCTCTATCTCAGATTTAGAAATTAGATTTGAATGCTTTTACATTAATTTAGGGGTGATTTAACAATTATTATCGAAAGGGAAACACTCAAAATCTCAATTGAGAATGTAATTTCGAATTTTCTACATTAATGTGGTCCATAAAGTGCATTGGCTTGTTGCAGGTTTCTGACTTGTACAATTTCTCCAGTATTTTGTCTCCAAGAATGTATTCGAGAAGTGGCTAAGTGATTGATTCGAGAACTAGGATTAGATAACTCTGAGTTCTCGAATACTGTATGATTGACATATCGAATCACTTCTCGAATAACACTTTTCTCCAGGGTTCCTTGAGTTGTCGAATAGAACACTTGACTTGTCGAATCCCTGAGATGTCGAATAGCTTTCTGAGTCCTTGAGATATCGAATGGAACTTTGACTTGTTGACTCTTTGAGAATTCGAATACCACTTTGACTTGTTGGCTTCTTGAGTTCTCGAATAGAGTATTAGACATGTCGAACCTCTGAGATATCGAATGAGATATCGAATAGTTCATTCAGAGATATCGAACAGTGTCTTCTCAGATATCGAATCCCTGACTTCTCGAACGCTAGACTTCTCGAATAGACAAATGTACTTCTCGAATTAGTACTTAGGCAAATTCTTCATTTTTTCAAATCTCAACTGTGATTATTTGACAGTCTTTATCTTCTTGTTTGAGGCATGAACCTTGGAACTTCTTTCAAGCATTATTCTTGACTTTATAAGTACAGTTACACAACTAGGATTTGATGCCTATTACAAGTACAAAACAAATAGAAACTCTACAACTAGAGATTCCCTCAGTTAAGAGGTCATGTAAGTAATGCAAAGCATTACAAACAATTAGGCTTGTTATTAGATGTAGACAGGCATGCCTCTGTGACTAACAAGTATAAAGACATATATTGATAATCCTATTTAATGTAGAAAACCATATTATATTTTAATGATTGACATTCACATTTTCGTCTTTCAGTATAAATACATTTTTTAGTTTACATGTTAAAAAGAAAAAAAAATTGCTAGATCCAACATTTTTCATCTATTTATTTTATGATTTAACGGTTCTTATTTATTTTGTCATATTGAATACCAGATTACCGACTACTAATGTTTTGGACAAAATCACTCTTACACTTATTATTAAAACTGTATTTTGTTGTTAGTATAACTATCTTCAAATAATAAGAAAAGTATTTTGAGAATCAAAACGAAATATAAGTAGATTTCATAAATCGAATAAAATTTAGTTACAAATATAACACAAATATTAAATTGAACGTGTAAAATCTTATATATATATATATATATACAAAAAATTGATATGTAAATTAATAATATATAGATAACAAACATTAATATAATTACATATATTAAAAAAGGAGTCGTGCATTGCAGGGTGAAAGCCCTGTATATCACTTTTACATGTGATTGTGTCTAAAATATCATTTGGCGGAAAACTTGCCCAAAATAACCATGCGACTGCGCATTTGCGTTGTGCGTACAAGTGTAGGGCATATACGCATTATATGAATGCGTAGAGTTTGTAAAAGTGAGGCATGAACGTGTGGAACGGATACGCATGTTCAGAATGCGTGGGCTGCGATGTAAAACATGCGTATTAGGCATTGTTCATCGTCTCCTTCGGGACGTCGCCGGATCCGTTTTCCGTCCAAAAATTCGACCACATTTTACATCCCTTTCCAGCAATCTTTCACTATCATACTATATATCAAATTGATATCCTTTTCACCCTCTACATGTTTATACCATTCATTTTTCATCTATTTTGCCGGATTAAAAAGACCCAAAACTTGACCTCGTTTTCCGATTTGCTTTTCGGTGGTTCATACACGCCCCTGCGGGGCCAAAAATCAACAAATTAATGGATTAAAATGGAGAGGGAGCTGTGGGCTTATTTTTTATGCCCTCAGAAGCAGTGGACATTGCCGGATTGTGGTGAACGAAGTGAAGCGATCGTAGAGGTGATTTGAGCGAGAGAGACGACCGGAGCTGCGATTGCAAAAATGACGTCACATGACGTCATCACGCATCTGCGTGATGCGTGGCTCATGATACGCAAGTCTGAAATGCGTATCTCAGACTACGCAGACCGCAATTGCGTAGCCCCATGGTTATTTTGGACACTGTTCGCGCGATTGGTTATTTTGGACAGCTGGGCTATGTTTTTGTGTCATTTTGGTCATTTTCTCTGCATTGCACGTGTTATAAGCTAGTATTTATTAAAAACGACATTATTATGAATTTGGTGATATTTATTTTGGTTTTTAGATAATGTTTATTTTGTAGTTTGTCACTACTTTTATTTAATTTATTTAAATTCATATATTGTATTTGATTTTTTTAAGTAATAAAATTCTTTTAATTCAAATTGTAATAATTTTATTTTTTGTGATTTTAAAATCAAAATTAATCCGAATGCAATCGAACCGAGGTTTTTAATATCGAAACCGAATCATTGATTGCAATTTTGATTTTTGATTTTCGATTTTAAAAATCAAGAAACTTCAATTTCAATTTTGATATTAATTTCATCTTAACATTGTACCGATTCGATCCGTCTCCCCTTCCTAATCAAGGCCGTTATTATAGAAAATGGATCCTGGTCCCTGACAATCGTTTGTCAGGGACCGGTTATTTAACAATCAGTTTCATTACGATTGTCAGGGACCGTTTATTTAACAATCAGTTTCATAGATATTGGATCGTTGATCCAACGGCTGAGATTAAAAAAATTATAGCGGACAATAATTTTTTTTTGTAACACAAGGGGGCCGTTGGATCAACGATCCAACGATTTAGGAACCGATTGTTAAATAACCGGTCCCTATAAATGATTGTCAGGGACCAAAACCCATAGAAAATATCTTGTTTTATAATTTACTGCAATATTACAGAAGGCTAAATATGAAGGGTAAACAAGTTGCATTAGATCTACAGCATGTTTGGGTATGAGCTTATAGCTTATTCATTTCGCTTTAAGTGTTTTTGGCGTGTTTGGCAAAATGACTTCTTGAGCTCCTTAAAGGAGCTTTTCTCCATTAAGTTAAAAGTACCTTTTAGATACTTTTAACTTATGACTTACGACTTATCAAGTTTTTTTTTTTTCCTTCCAGGATTCTTATAAAATTTAAATAATATGAATTTAAAATTTTTTTAAGTCAAATTTCATTTTAAGTCAAAATTATTAAACCCCCATTTAACTTTAAGTAAAATTACCCAAACACATTCATTCAGTTTTAAGTAAAAAACTTTACTTTCTCCTTTAAGTTAAAATAAAGTACTTTAAATCAAAAGTAACTTATTTTAAGCAATCCCAAACGCCCACTCGAGAGTTAAAAGCAGAAGAAAACCAAACCAAACCAAACCAAACATACCCAGTATATCCCGCACAGAGCAGGGTCTGGGGAGGGTGAGATGTACGCAGACCATGCCCCTACCTTTTACGGTAAGGAGGCTGTTTCCGTGAAGACCCCCAGCTTAGTGCATAACATAAAAAAGGTGTGTGATATTTACAACGACTTCATAAATTTTTTGGAAAAGGTCGCAGCCATACCTGAGCCCATGATTTTGAACACATGGGGCTTACCTACGCGGGGGTTATCCACTCCATTCTCGACACACTCTGATCTAGGATGACTCATCGCACAGATCCCCGGGGATTGACTACTCCACTCTGCAATACACTTAGATCCACGATGCCACCGCGGTAATCTCCCTGCAATTGAACAAACAAGAGACAGAAGCCAATGAAAATGAAAAATGAGCACGAAAGAGCCGAAAAAACCAAGATAACGCTAACCGAGATAACCCAACTCTTAAGCTCTCAACAACAGAGCCGCTCCCTAAAAGAGAATCCACCACTCTGATCTGGCGCCTCCAAGCACCTCTATCTGCGGTCATGGTCTCAATTAAGTTTAAGGCCTTCAGATCCAGCCGTAGCTGCTCTTCCCACGACCTCCTCGGTCTACCTCTCCTCCTCACCCCTGTAACCGAAAGACTCTCGACCCTCCTCACTGGGGCTTCAGCCCGTCTCCTACGGATGTGACCGAACCATCTCAACCTCCCTTCCCTAATTTTTGCAGAAAAAGGCGCCACCTCCAGCTTGCTCCTAAAAACTACATTCAGAATTCTGTCCAACATCGTGCGCCCACAAGACCACCGCAACATCCTCATCTCTGCTGCTTCCAACTTGCTCTCGAGGGCCTTCTTCGCCGCCCAACACTCAGACCCGTACAACATCGCAGGGCGAATTGCCGCTCTATAGAATTTTCCTTTCAACTTTAAAGGTACTTTCTTGTCGCACATCACCCCTGACGCGGCCCTCCACCTTAACCACCCAGCCTTAATACGATGTGTGACATCTTCTTCAATCTCACCTTCCTTCTGGATGATCGAACCCAAATACTTGAACTTATCCGTACGAGGGACGATCTCATCTTCAATCCTAACCTCTACCCCTTCCTCTTTGTCCTCACCACTGAAGTTACAGCAGAGGTATTCGGTTTTAGACCGGCTCAAACGCAGGCCTTGGGACTCCAAAGTAGATCTCCATAACTCCAACTTCTCGTTCACCTCCCCCCTCGACTCCGCCACTAACACGATATCATCAGCGAAGAGCATGCACCAAGGGACGCCATCCTGAATCCCTCGTGACATGACATCAATGATAAGGGCGAAAAGGAGGGGACTAAGGGCCGACCCCTGGTGGAGCCCAATCTCAACAGGGAAAAAACGCGAGTCACCCACAGGGGTTCTGACGCAAGAGCTAGCTTGGGAGTACATGTCTTGAATCACCCTAACGTACGACGATGACACTCTCCTATCTGCAAGGCTCTTCCAGATAGCTTCACGGGGGATGCTATCATACGCCTTCTCAAGATCAATGAACACCATATGAAGGTCTTTACGACGATCCCTGAACTTCTCCATAAGACGTCTAACGAGATGAATAGCCTCGGTTGTTGATCTCCCAGGCATAAAACCAAATTGATTCTCTGAGATTTCGGCTTCTCTTCTAATCCGACATTCAACCACTCTCTCCCAAAGTTTCATAGTATGACTGAGTAATTTAATACCCCGATAGTTACTGCAACTCTGGGCATCGCCTTTGTTCTTGAAAAAAGGGACCACAAAACTACGTCTCCATTCAGCTGGCATCTTAGCACCCAATAGGAGAGCATTGAACAGATCTGTAAGCCAATGAACGTCAATCTCACCAAGACAAAGCCACACCTCTAAAAGCAGAAGAATGATACTCCCTCTGTCCCAACCAATTGTTTACACTTTCCTTTTTGGGACGTCCCAACCAATTCTTTACGTTTCCTAAAATAGTAGTAAGTTTTAACACTATTACACCCACTACATCACTTATTTTAACAATACTTTACACTATTACACCCACTACTTCACTTATTTTAACAATAAAATCACTATTACACTCACTATTTCACTTATTTTAATAATAAAATCACTATTACACCCACAACTTCATTTATTTTAACAATATTACACCCACTATTCTTGGTCTCCGTGCCCAAACCAAATGTAAACAAATGGCCGGGACGGAGGGAGTAGTAAATCTATTAGTAATATTTTCATTTATAAAAACAATTAAAAAAGATTAAAAAATCACGGATTCGCATCTAGCAAGTCGGTGCCAGGTGGTGAAATGTGAACAAAGCCATAACGTGTAGACGCAACGTGCTATGTTGATGATACATCCACTGGATCGTCCCCTCGGATACCTTTTTATTTTTTTCTTCTTCATTATCCAACACCAACTTTAAATAATACTCCCTCCGTCCCTTAATGTTTTTCCTATTTTGATTGGACACGTTTGTCAACGCACATTTTTGATCGTTAATATCTTGAATTTCGTATTAGTATTAAATATAAAAACTTCACTGTATTAAAGTACTCATAAATACGAATCCAACAAGATCACTCATGACTATATTTGATCTTATAGATTAGACGTAAATTAGTAATTTGTCTTATGTCATGAACAGTCCTGACATATGAAACAAGAGAAACAATATAGGACGGAGGGAGTAGTAGTATACTAACATGGGTTACTTAAAAAAAAATAAAATATCATGCAACTAGTATCTCTTTCTCTTTGTGTGTGTGATTAATTTTAAAATTTTAAGTTTAGTCAATGTAATTCACTCTATCATACGTTATTAACCAAGCTCTCAAGCTTGGATAAGATTTATTTTAAAAGTATTGTAATAGAATTTAAAAATAATTTTTGAAAATTGTACAAAATAATATGATTAATGTATGATATATTTTAATTTGTAAATGTATATTTATACATGTGGGGTTTCATATTTTTATTAAAAAACTTATCAAATTAAATACAAATGCCTAAATTTTTGGGAGATTTTTTGGCATAATTTTTTAAAATTTCTAGAGTAACATTTTTCTTGTTTTAATAGATTCAAATGAGTAGGGGAGTACTAAATTAGAGGAATAATAATGAGGTAAAAGTTGTAGGTAGAGCTGTTTAACGAACCGAGCTGTTCGTTAAGCTCGGTTTGTTCGTTCGTGTTCGAGTTCGGTTAGCTCGTCCGATAAGCTTACCGAACTCGAGTTCGAACAAAAAAATATGTTCGTTAAGGTTACCGAACATTGTTCGGTTCGTTAAGATTTCGTCCGAGTTCGTCCGAGTTCGGTTCGAGTTCGGTTCGTTCGATAAAAACAATAATATTTACATTTTTTTTTTAATTTTTTTATATTTCAAATTATTATATTAATTTTTTATACAATATTATATATATAATTACCGAACTGTTCGTGTTCGGTTCGTGTTCGGTTCGGTTCGGTATGTTCGCGAACAGTTCGTGTTCGGTTCGGTTCATTACCGAACTCGAGTTCGGACAAGAAAAGTTGTCCGATAAGCTTACCGAACATTGTTCGGTTCGTTAAGAATTTGTTCGTGTTCGTTAAAAGTTCGTCCGAGTTCGGTTCGTTTACAGCTCTAGTTGTAGGACATGTACTGCATGGATGTTAGCGATTACAACTTTTACACTCCGGTCTACAGAAACTTGCAGACAACGATAATAAGGCCAAGTCCTGTGAAATTTGAAATCTACCCAATGTTCGTTTGTATTTTACCTTCTTTCCTTTGGTAGGTAATGCATAAAACCTTCAGAAATATTTTTGAATTGGATAGAGTTTGTGTATAAATTCAAGATTTATCATCCGGGATTCTGAATTCGATTAAATTAATTTGTTCCGTAAAATGACAAACTCTCTTTGAAGTTAAATTAAATTAATTTTTATTTGTTTACTGTTTTTATTTTTTAATCCAAGTGACTTTTTAGTTTTTACTATTAACGATGTTTTTTTTTTTTAAAATCAACTACTATTAACGATGTTGTTTTCGCTTTTGCAGGGGTAAGAAAAATGTGTATAAAATTAACAACAAAATAATTGTACGCGTGTATCGAATAAAAAGGAATTAAACCAATTTTGTTTTTTTTTTAAAAAAAAGAGAATTAATTTACACAGTGCTGCTGAGTGTTGCTGTATTTGTAACACACTAGTCTAGTAGAGTACATCTCGTCGGCGAAATCACGTCCTTTACGAGCGAGAGAGAGAGAGAGGGAGAGAGAGATTGGCAGCAGCTACGTAATCACATTACTAATTATATTAACTAAATAACCTCTGAATCTGAAATGAACTGAAGAAACACAATAATGAAAGTCACTCGAAATCTCGACCCTCCATCTACTCCACCATCTAAAACCCTAAACCCATCTTCCCAAGATTCAGATCTTCCCAACTTAAGACAACCTAGTATTATCCGCAAGCCACCTCACCGGAAACCTCGTACCACCGCCGCCGGAATCCGATTAAAGAAAGACGGAGCTCCGGTTGGTAAACGGAGCAGACCCGAGACGCCTCTGTCCAAGTGGAAAGTCAATGAGGTGGTTAAAGATGTGCCTGTTGAAGATGACTCGGTCACTGAGTTAACTCGGAAGAATGTGACGAGGAGTAAAATTAATAAAGGGAAAGATGTTTCGATCTCGGCGAGAAAGCTGGCTGCTGGGCTTTGGAGATTGCAGCTGCCGGAAGCTCCCAAAAGTGTTGGTGATAGACTCGAAAATGAGCAATTAGGGTTACAGGTATTTTTTTCTAATTAAATTTATGTTTTTTGTTGACTTGTTTCGAAATGTAGCTTGTTTTCGTATAAAGTTTTAATCTTTTCGATGCGTTGGTTGATTTGGGATCTGTACTAGTTATTATGATGTATTGTGTGTTTTAAGACTTGGCTTATTGTTTGTGTTTGTTACATTACAGCAGTCTACATCGGGGCATATCGAGGCTGCTTATCTTAGTCATCGTAATAGTAAATTGTATAGTTCCCATCTCAAGGATCTGCCTTCGAGTCCTCACTCTGCCTGTGGTCACAAAAATGGGACTTCTCGTAAGGTAGCACTTTACTTTGAATCTTGATTGAATTTTATCGTTCCTGTTATGATATTTGTGGTCCTTTACTTGGTTCTAGTAATATGGACACGTTTATTGATCGCAAGCTGTTGATTTTTTTTGTAAGCTGTTAATTTTTTTTGGGATATTTTGATTTTGTAAACTTTAAAGTTGCTGTGAACTTGCAAGTATCCTTAATTTATATTTTCGATTGGGTTATCATGATGCCATGAAGTTTCTAGCTACCGGTAAGGTTGTTATTGTGAAACTGCACTTAACTCATGATGACTGCAGCAGAAATGCTAAAAGTGACAACTTTCAGCTTTTGATGTGTAGTAGTCTAGTAGTAGTCTCTGCATTCCACAATAGGCTAGATATATATTTTATGAACATATGGGTTATGTGATGTCCATTTCCATGGTGGCCAAAGTAATATTGATAACTCTCCTTGTCGAAATTTCTCTGAATCAGTTTCAAGTTACTTTGTATGTCACGGATTGGTAGTGTCATTTTGGATTCTTTGTTCGGAACTCAATGGGTTCTAAAATGAATTTTGTCCATTTATAGATGAAAGCTTCATTACATAATTCCAATCCTGCAATGGAGGGTGCGACGAAGTGGGATCCTGGGTTTCATAAGGCATCAGATGAAGTCCAAAATATATACAGCCATTCAAAGCCTATCCACGAACAGGTAGGAGCTGTGTCTATGGTCTCTGCACTGGAGCTAGAACTTGAGCAGGCTCGCGGGCGAATTCATGAACTCGAGACTGAACGACGATCATCAAAGAAGAAAATCGAACAGTTTCTGAAGAAATTGAGTGAGGAAAGGGCTGTATGGCGAAGCAGAGAGCATGAGAAAGTTCGAGCAATTATTGATGATGTAAAAGCTGATCTGAACAGAGAGAGGAAACATCGTCAGAGAACTGAAATAGTTAATTCCAAGTTGGTCTCTGAGTTAGCTGATGCCAAGCTATCAGCAAAACGTTTTATGCAGGATTTTGAGAAAGAGCGCAAGGCTAGAGAACTAATAGAAGAAGTCTGCGATGAGCTTGCCAAGGAGATTGGTGAAGACAAGGCTGAACTTGAAGCACTGAAGAGAGAATCTTTGAATCTGCGGGATGAAGTGGAAGATGAGAGGAGGATGTTGCAGATGGCCGAGGTTTGGCGTGAAGAACGAGTGCAGATGAAGTTAGTTGATGCAAAGGTGACACTTGAAGAGAAATATGCACAGATGCATAACATAATAGCTGATTTGGAGACATTTCTTAGTTCAAAAAGTTTAACAACTGATGTGGAGGAAATAGGAAAAGCAGAGCTCCTTCGACAGGTTGCGGCCTCTGTGAACGTTAAGGATATCAGTGCATTTACATATGAGCCATCAAATCCAGAAGATATATTCTCAATTTTTGAAGATGTTAAATTTGGTGAACCCAATGAGAGGGAGACTGAACATTGTGGGATAAACAGTCCAGCCAGCCATGCTTCGAAAGTTCGCACTGGTAGTCCAGAGGCAAAAGATTTGTATAACAAAGAAGAAAATCAGAAATATTCAAATGCTTATCCTAGTCAAAATGGAGATTTAGAAGATGAAGATAGTGGATGGGAAACTGTAAGCCGTGTTGATGACCAGGGCTCAAGTTATTCGCCTGATGGTAGTGATCCATCTGTGAACAAGATACGATGTGAAAGTAGCGTGTCCGGCAGTGGGACTGAATGGGAAGACAATGCAGGTGAGGAGACACCTACCGAGATCATTGAAGTCTGTTCTGTGCCAACTGGGCAACTGAAGAAGGTATCATCCATATCTAGATTGTGGAGGACATTGCCAAACAATGGTGAGAACTACAAGATAATAGCAGTGGATGGTCTGAAAGGAAGACTTTCACATGGACATCTTTCCAATGGGACTGTAACTTCCCCAGATCATGGTTCAGGTAAAGGCGGGCTCAGTCCCACGGATCTGACTGGACGGTGGAGTTCACCGGAATCGAGGAACCACCACATAAATCGGGGGACGAAAGGTTGCATAGAATGGCCACGTGGTTCCCAGAAAAAGAGTTTGAAATCAAAGCTTCTAGAGGCAAGGATGGAAACCCAAAAGATTCAGTTGCGCCAAGTCTTAAAGCAGAAGATCTAGGTATAACCAACTCTTACGACCCCAATCCCGCTATGCAAAGTAAACTAATAAAACCGGACAAAGTCAACGTTCCATTACCTGGCCATGCAAGTTAATCAACTTTTCAGACCAAGATTGCTCAAAGGCTGTTGGGAGAGTACATGAAGAGATAATTGTTGATCTCTTGGGATTTCTATTTACTGGTCCTTCCTCATTAATCACAAGCATGGATACAGTTTCTCATCACCCATTGACACCCTTAGTAATGATGATCTTAGTTTGAGAAGCTGGTTTTATATCACTAGGAGCTCTAGTTTTGCTTATTTTGATTCAGCTTCCTAGTTACAAGTAGACCTGAAAGTATGATGTATTGTGTATTACCATATCATAGTAGAAGGTTGAAATGTCTCCTACTGTTGTTGTAACATTATGTCTAGGTATGTCATTGAAATGGAAAGCAAGAAAAGTATTTTCTTACCCTATGCTGCTTCCACGCTATAAATGAAGATTAGAACATATACTACTAGTTATAAATGAAGATTGAGTTTGACTTGGCGGGACTAACCAACAACACGACTCCGTTTTGCTTGCTTGATTATAATTACGAAAGTGCTACCGTGTATTGGATTTGGATTAGACCAAGATGAACGGCCAAAATTCAGTTCTCAGTTTTTATGTTGAAGAGTGTGCTGCTTGAAGCACGCATCTGTGTGTGCGAAGATGGGGTACGTTACGTGAGTGGCATAATTTGTATAAATCACCAATGCGATTGCGAGTAGGGCTGTAAATGAGTCGATACGCTCACGAACAGTTCGGTGTCCGGTTCGAAAAAAGTTCGATTCGAGTTCGGTTCGATTTGTAAACGAGTCAAACATGAACACGATTTTGGGGTTCGTCTCGTAAATGAGCTGAACCCGAACACGACATAGTTCGGCTCGAAAGTTCGCGAACAAGTTCGATTATATGGTTCATGAGCAAGTTCGTTAATATAGTTCGTGAACGTTGTTCGTAAATATGGTTCATTAATAAGTTTGTTCACAAACTTCATATATATATGTTCTTGAACATATTTCATTAACATTTAACGGGAGTTTTTGAATTCACGATAACTTGTAAATAATTGTATAAGTAAGTGTAACGAAATAATATGTTAGTTTATTTTGTCTATTCGTTATATTTTCTTTGTTTAAATTTATAATTATTTTTATTAATAATAATTAAAGCATACATATGTTACATTATAAATTATAACATTAGTTCGTTATGTATTAACTAAATTTGATCCAAATTTGATTCGTTGATAAGCCTAAATTTGAAGCATTTCTCAAGTTTTCAATGTTTCATCCCCAATTTTATTTTTATTTTAATTGCATTAAAAAAAATTTGGAAAAAAAATGTTGAGGTGTTCATGAATACGAAATCATGAATACTATTCATGAGATATTCGTGAATAGTAGCTCGTTAGACATGTTCGTTAACTGTTCGCGAACATGTTCGTGAATAAAATTTTTCTTAACGAGTCGATACACAAACAAAAATATTGGCTCGATTAAAGTTCGAGCTCGAGTTCGAGTTCGATGTATTTATAACGAGCTGATACACGAATAGTTAAGAGTTCGGCTCGGTTCGACTCATTTACAGCCCTAATTGCGAGCTAAAATCTTATCTGGGTTTTATAAACTATGCCACTTACTAACTGACGTACAAAATGGAAAAAATGACAATATTACCAAATATTTGATCATACTTTATAATTCGAATATCGGGTTGAATCTCACCACTCTAATATTCGATCATATTTTTATAGAATAGTTCGTTTAAAAAAAGTTAGAACTTGCTATTTATATCCTAACTATAATATAGTTTTGAGGTGAGACTTGCCTTTAATAACATCAATTATTTCCTTAGATTGCATATGATATATTTGAAAATTGAGATAATTTAGAAAATTAGATATATAGCTTTCAAGCGATTTCAGAGCTCCCCAAACGCCCGGTAATTTCCTTTATACTACTATAAGATAAAGAAGACATGTTGGTATTGATATATTGTAGCGTGTAACAAAAAGAGCTTTCCCAACTAATCTATTAGAAGGAAAGTAATTCAGGCTTCATCAGTACCAAAAGATGTTGATAAGCTGGGAAAGCTACTTTTAAGGTCTGGGAAAACAACATTGGAGGGGCCAAAAGAAAAAACCGATGGAAAGGAGTTCATCACATTTATGATAAAACATAATTCAAATTGTAATTATAATACTAAATGAAATGCAGTACACCCATCGTTTGTGAAAGATGTTCCACAGTTACAAGTCTGTAGCTTGCTACCCAAATATGAGATACAAAGGTAGGAAATAATCCGCAGGATTATCACCATTCAAGAGATATTTCACTCTTATATTGCTAAATGCTATAAAAGCCAAGGAGTTGGATATGCTGATGAAAGAGAGCCAATTAGAGCGCTGCTATGCACTCGATCTCTATCTTTGCATCCAATGGTAATGCTGCAACCTGGTATGTAGAACGAGCTGGTGCAGGTGCTGGAAAATCTGCAATTCAAACAGTGTCAGAAGTTAAATATATCGTAAAGAATGCCAGTATTATTGCACATACAATACTTAATTTTCAAAGGCAAGGCTATCAATGAGTATGAAGACAGACAAAACCATACTCAATTCAGATGTTTAATCCCCAATCTTCTAATAAGATATACATCATCCCCAAGAATAATGATAAATACTTTAGTTATTCCCGCCGCGCAACAAAAGTAAATTGTGAAAGGTAGTAATTGGAATAATGAAATTGTCAACGTGCCAATTGCCAAGTGACTATAATATAACAGATAACATTATTATTGATAGTTCTACGACTCACATTTAGCATAGATCTCATTCACTTTCTTGAAGTCTTTCAGGTCAGCCAACCTGTGGGGAAAAGAACTTGTTTAAAAAAATATATCATTCATATAATTATCTATTATAAGAAACAAGAAAGAAATACTATAACATACATAATTGTTGTCTTCACTACGGAAGAATAGCTAGCACCACTTTCTTTAAGAATCTCCCCCATATTCTTGAGAACCTGATAAAATTAATATAAGCTCAAATCTGACAGTTTCAATCAACTACTGCAGGCAACTTGGAAATTGGATAGATGTAACATGACATAATCTAGTAACTAAACTTTGTAAACCATGAAAAAATTGCTTAGTACTAAAACTGCGAATTTTATACTGTATGATATATTTAACATATTTACTCATTGCACCAAATAATGTCGCTGCTACTGCTGAGATCTGAAGCTTAGTCATGAGATTTACTAGAAAAAATTCGAAGTTTATAAGCTTATATAAATGTGTTTGAAATTGGTAAAGCGAGCAAAACAAAACAAGAGTCTCATGCTTCAGCCCAAACTTGTTTTTATCCCATAGTTTGGAGCCTGTTATTAAACAACAGAAATACATTGGTTCTTTAGTACCAAATAGCAAGAGTAAACAGAAAGTGAGATGCAGAATTATCATAAACATGCAAATTCCATGCATCTTGAATTCTCGATGTAACATGCACATGAAGAACTTGTAGTGTGCACTTAATTCTAGGAATAATGACCCAATTATTGGGTCAATTAAGTTGGTTTTTAATTATTTTCGTTGCACAATACCACTACGTTTACTGGCCTATTTTCTAGCTATTTCAATTTCTATGCAAGGCTATATCAGCTGATTCTTGATTACTAATAAGCAAATAATTCGATGCCAATTGTCTGTGGTCTCGACTAAACATGATGTTAACATTTGGTAACAGCATAGTTATTAACTCGTCATATCGCTCCATTTCGGTCGTCGGTCGTGGACCGAGATATAGATATTTCGTCGATATATCGACGAGATATCGATATTTCGTCGATATTTCGATATATTTCGATATTGCTGCCAGCGCGAGATGACGATATATAACTATGGGTAACAGAGCCCATTCTGGTTTTGGAGATAAATGCACCAGGCTTTGTTAGATAAAACGGCAAGAATGAGTGAGGACAAATCTTAACAACCATTCCAGAATTTGATAGTATTTATGATTACTGGAGTGAAATGATGGAAATCTTTTTTGGGCAAAAGGTCTCTGAAGATTGGCTACAAGGAGCCAAATGAAAAGACAAAATTGACTGATGCACAACAAGCTCTTCTAAATGACTCACAAACCAAGCATTAACAATTCAAACACTAGATCGACGTACATCAAAGATCATTTGGGTTTCAATGATGTCAAAATTCAGCAGCAATACCAAGGTGAAACAAACTTGCTTAATCTTTAAGAAGAGAATTTGGGCAAGTTATGTGTTCTCGACTCAACTTAAACAGTATTTCCACTTGAAACTTATAATGCAATGACTTAATCTTAATTTACCTGCTCAGTCTGTTCTTCTACACCATCCGAGACGAATTTTCCAGTCTGCAATAACACAAAGAAACATCATAACACAATAACATCATACAACTATAATAGCTAAACAAACCATACACTACAAAGACCCACATAAACTAATATTGTAAATTAGCCAATGAAATGACAAACCTCGGGATCCAGACCAAGAACACCAGACATAAAAAGAAGATTATTCGACTTAATAGCCTGACAATACGGCCCCAAAGCAGCTGGAGCTTTATCCGTTTGAACCGCCTCCTTCACACCTAAAAAGTCGAGAAATCGACAAACATACATTTCATCAAACCGAGTTACCCACATCACACATAAAAAACACTAAAGTCAAAAACCGACACCGCCACTAGTCTAATTGGGAAATGTACACAAAATGATCAGCCATACCGCAATTCTAACAAATTCGATTAGCCCAAATTCTGATCACTCATCACTTGAAACAATTAAAAACTTAGCCTAATAGATTAACAATGCTTAGATTTCTAATTAGCCCTAAAATGGGTAAATTTAAAATTGAAATTAAAAAATTAAAAACTAACACAGAGTTAAACATAAACATAAACATAAAAGATGAGTGTAATTGAGAAGGAAAGGGAGAGTGAGAAACTAACAGGGTTGATTAGAAATGCTCAAAGAAGCAAAGGGCTTTGAAGTAGAAGAGGGGGATCGCCATAAGGTGGTGCCGGCGACGGAAACACAGCCCAGGCCAACAGCATATGGGCCACAACGGGTGCGGAATGCGCCCATGTCCACCGCCGGTACATTCAAGCTTCTTGCTACTGCTCCATACCACGCCATTTCTTTCTATCACTCTCTCTTCTTACATTTCCGCCGTCTTGCACCAATTTATACAGCGCTCGTGGGCCTAACCGCGTTTTACTGGGCCGTTGTAGAATTTCTGGATTTTAAGGCCCGTTTCGTATGGTAAGTTTTGTCATTTCATGGCATGAACAAGGATGTATTCAAATGGCATTTTGAAGGATTTCTGATAATTAATGGATTTTAATACATTTTTTAAAATTCATGGATTGTTTAAATTTTACAAAGATTCTACAAAGAATCATGTAAAATTGATGTAGAGTGATTTAGATTTGAAATGATCTTTTAGAAATCCATCAAAATCTCATTGATTTTTGCAAGATTTTTGAATACCATCCAGATTGAATACACCCAAATTTTAAAAGATTTTTTGAAATCCTAATTGAATACTCTCGGATTTTAAATGACATTTTGAAATCCAAATTAAATACCTCAAAATTTTAGTGGGTGAGTGACAAGAATACCCCAATTCTGAACAAAATTGACAGAAATACCTCTTTTTGAAAAGTTGGCAAAAATACCCGATTGGTTACGCATTCACCAAAAGGGTATCCAATTTTACAAAGGATACGCATTTGGTGAAGGGGTATCTCAAAAAAAATATTTATGGATACTCCATCACAGAATGCGTATTCTTTGTAAAATGGGATACCCCTTTGGTGAATGCGTAATCCAGCGGGTATTTTTGCTCAACTTTTCAGAATGGGCATTCTCCGTTCACTCACCCCAATTTTGAGGTATTCTTGTCATTCTTTCAATTTTAGTGGACTTAAAAAAAATTAAATTAAATACCCCTAAATTTCTAAAATCCCTCAAAATCATTCAAAATCTCAATTGAATACACCCCTCCAAATTTTACCAAAAAAACATGCATCAATTATAAAATTTTATGTTCGGTTCAATTACCAAACTTTCATTTTTGTACGGGTGTACCATTGATTTTTGGTAATTGAATAAGTGGATAGCCCATATTTTAGGTTTGATATTCATATTCAAGTTTTTCTTTTAACTTTATTTAAATTTATAAATTATTTATATTTTTAGTTTGATATACATTTTTGGTTTGTAAAAAATTTATATGATTATTTGATCCATTTTCGATTACAGAAAGTTTGTATATTAAATTTAAATATCATTAATGCAATATATAATATCAATGCTAAGTTTATTAATATAATTTGAAATAATCTTTAAATTTTTGGTAACTTGAATAATGTAAATGATCTCATAGCAGCCCTGATGAGCTCATGACCATACCTAAGGTTATATTGGTTTTAGTATAAATGTTGAATGGCAATATTGTAATAATAAAATTTTTCCTTTTGAATTTACAAAAATAACCCTAACTTGTAGTTTATTTTGTGCTAACCTCGGGGTTCTTACCGAGGGTGACCTCAGGGCCCGTATATAATAAATATTATAAATTTTATGATTTAAAAAAATCTCACTTGAAATTATTTTTATCATACACATATACGATAACAATATATTGAAGTAAAAGGCTAGTTCAAAAAAGATAAAAGTCATATAATAAGTTTTTTTATAATTAATCACAAAACTTATTTTTAAGTTAGTATTATTGTAATAGTTTTTAAATTAGTATAATTTATTCGAAGAGGATGAAGGTGAATAATACCTATTTTTTAATTGGACTTAATCAAAATATTCATTTTGAGAAGTGTTGATGAATTTTATTCATTGTAATACCCAAATCACAATTGGGTATTATTATTGGTTGGGGGTATTAAGATATTTTAATTCTTTTTATATATATTTATTTATAATATGTATTTGGGAGTTGGGTATTCTTATATAATACGCATTTGTCATTTGATTATTACATATAGGATACCCAATTCATATATTTTTATCATAAAAAAAGAAAAAAAAATTGAGATAAACATTCGTGAAACGGGTATCTTAAACAAATGGGATATTCAATTTACAAGCGTATCCCAATCGTTAAAAACAATAAACAGACCCGATAATTGTTATTTTTGTTAATTTTAATTAAAAAAATTATTATTTTTAACATTTTTTCCAAGAGAACAAGTATTAAAAAAAAATGAAGCCGTTGGTTACTCCAATGATATGAGTAAATTAGTAATGAATTAGTAGCGAGTAAGCTAAGATTTAACTCAAATTATAAACGATCGCCATCACGCTAACATAATGAACCCAGGGAAGGATTGAAAACAATCTGCATTTGTTTTTTTTCCTTGTTGATAAACAAATCACTATTTTATTTGTGAAAAACTCCATTAACTACAACAGTAAGAAATTGCTTTAACAGTGAATGGCCTAGACTCAAAATATACAAATGTAGCTACCATGCATAAGAGCAGAATAATCATTTTGCACTGTCATTTGGCAGAAATGTAACATCCCATACATACTTTCGTAAGAATTGCCTTTTCACTTTGAGGCCATTTGCATATTCTTTACATGGGAGTTGATTTGTTTCTCCAATTATATCTTGTATAAGATCTTACAACTTACAAGGTTAATTCGAAGAAATTAAAATTTTCCAACGTACTCTCTGCACTTTCTTACCCTACAGATTAAACATCTTTTCTACAAATTGGGCAAGACCCTTGTCTGGTTAGCCATTCATCTATACAATGTAAATGAAAGCAATGTCTGCAATCTGGTAAAGTCCTTGCCAAGTCCCCGTTCTTCACATCCTAAAGAGCCAGTTTATAAGATAAAATTAATACTGTAATCTGAGATAATATAAGATAGTTACCAATGGGTTTTCGGGGTTTTAAAGAAATGTGTATTGATTATAACCTGTAAGCAAATTGCACAGGAAGTCTCATAGCAACTACTTGTGATATTGGTGGAAGTAACTTTGTGTTTGGGTAGCTTCTCGATGTAATCCTGAGATAAACCTTTGCTCAAAGTGACGTCAAACAGATCCGAAATTTCTATGGAGCTTGTATCAATTGCACTGGCCTGATTTAAACAAATATCTGCTTAGTAAATCTATAGATAACAGCAGCATCATTAATAATTTGATAACTTGTCAGTGATAATGATACTAGTATGCCTATTTGGCTATAGATGGATACATAGATCATGCAAAGATAAAAGAGTATAAGCTACCTAGGGAAATAAAATAACCCATGATTTTGAAAAGAAAAAGAAACATAGTACATCTACTTACTTGCCACTGGTATGCTTTGAGTAATGCAGGACTTGCCCATTCCACGAAAACCTTGCCGTTTAGAAGACTGTATAACAGAGCAGCCTGTAATATATATAGACTTTTTAGCATTACAAAGATCATGTCACAAGTAAAAAAAACAAATTGAAAAATGGCAAATAAAGGGGTCCATTATAATTTGTACTAATCTGAAATCTTGCTAAAGGACAACAAGGGTGCATGTATTGCAATCCTATTTACAAATAACTTGTAAATATACCTTGGAAAAGGGCTCGCCATTAATTATAGAATCCATCAACTGGATAGCAGTGATGGCCCCTACAACGGCACCAGTTCCAGCCCCACGAGCAAGCCCAGTCTCTGTTGTCTGCCCTTTAATTGCTCCTGTGATTGTTCCTACAATTGCCCCTCCTATTCATACCCACCAATATAACTTGATCAGTGTAACCATATATATGAATTCAGCTTAAGCTTCGCTAAAATGGTGAATATTTTGGTGGACATATGGTGGCAAATAATTCTTAAATCTTAGATATTATTCAGAAGTGTGAGGACAATATCAAGTATAAAAGCATATAGGTAAGCATATCCTGTCATTGAGTATTAAGGTCTTGTGACGATGATTGAAACTTACCTAAAGCAAAAAGACATGTAATAAGAGCACATATAACTTTCTTCATAACCGTCAACAAAACCCCAGCTCTCATTTGCATGAATGTTACCCGAGAAATATCGATAGCCTTGTTGCATTTTAATCCCACATTTTCTATAAAAGAAAAGAGAACTTTCATCAACATGGTTTAGAGAAGATAAACACAAATGTTAGGAAAGTTATGAAGAAAGTGAAGGGTGTTTGTGTTTATATAGAGATGGGAATTGGGAAGGGAAGAAGCACATAGTTAATTGAGAGAGAGCATTTAAGATAGGTTGGAAGTGGGAGCTACCAGACAGCAAATGCACATACCAAAAATAACAATGTATGCTACTATACAAATGCATTACTACTACTTAGCTATAAGTGCTGAGTAACAGCAGCCTAACTTCCCTTTCACACCATTATTTCCCTTAAAACCTCTATTGCCCATCCCATACTCAATATCCCATTCCCTGCCATCTTGCTCACAAACACACACTCTTGCATGCATATGTATATATGGTCCTAAAGAGGGGACGAGGGCTGTCACTAATTTTGTGTGTCTTATCATGTGATCAATTCTCCTCATTTTTATACAATTTTTTTTTTTTTTGCCTAGACATATGTTTATGTTCAGTTACTAGCATTCCAAAGTTTAAATACCGTCACCTTGTCAAGTTACCGACTCAATTAAAATGTTCTGATGCGGAGGAAGAACATGCTTTGTCTGTTGATACACGCATGAAAGGAATATAACTTATCAACATATTTCATGAACAATATATGAATTATCTATCCTAAACTATCATGTCGGATAGAGAGTGTAAACCAGACCAGTCGTAAACCAAAACCGAACCAAAATCATGCTATAAGGTTGTTCAGGAGTAGGTTGTTCATGTGTAGTGCTGTGGCCAGACTTTACTAGTTACAACCTAGGAGGCCAAATTAATCCATAATTGTATAGCTATCATAGGAGCTTATATATTACGATTAGTGTAAATTAGTCCTATAAAAAAAGGGAAATGCTAACCATAGCCCTTACGACTATGGTTAAGCATTAAATATTTTCTTAACCATAACCGTACCTAAAATTATCTAACCGGGTCATTACATGTATTAACCCTTGTACATTTTTATGTCTGATTTATCCTTATGCACACATCCTTATCAGTCCCATATTTACAGTATCTGTCTACAGTACCATAAAGACTAGAACTGATAGTAATATAACGTACATTCACATCTTGAAAATAAGCGATATGCAATATTTATGGTACTAGTCATGCAATATGGGCAGAGTTGAATTCCAACTATCTCAATATTATCAGTCAGCAGTTCACAGCAGATATGTTACTACATTTTTTCGATGTAATCAAAATTTGAATTCTACGTGGAGGGTGAAACGAGAAGTCGAACCAATAACATTGGTTCCTGCCAACGAATCAAACTGTTGTTTATATATTTGCAAATTTTAGTATCGTTCTCAGAACAAATATCAAGATTTTTAAATTGTATTATTTCCAACAAGAATTACTGTGAGGAGAATTAATGTGGATGTATCGTGCCAAGATTTGGAATGGGGAATTAAATTGGTTCAAACAATGGGCTAATTATTAAGTACAACATGCTAGAAAAATCTTCAAAACCAGGTGCTGGATGACTGTAACCATGGTTAAACTTTGGCTTCTGTGGGCTTCTGAGTAGAGCAATTTATACAAATATGGGTTGTTTCGATCAAGTGGTTCTGCAATTCGCATTTATGACTTTTACAGATTTTTAAGAAAATGACAAGGTCGTCGAGAAAAAATCTTTTGGGTATTTAAACAAAACATCTTTTGAAGCTCAGGTATGACTAAATATCAAAAAAAAATTATTTCTATGATCTTTATCCCGGATATTATTAACCCTGATATACTTCATACATGCTTAGAACCCTGTACTTTAAGAATTATTAAGCAAATCCTTTTAGATTTTTCTATTAAATGATAATTTTAATCATAATTTAGACCATCTTGGTTTTCAAAAGAACGGTGGAGTCACCAAAAAGGTAGCAGGAAAAGAAAAGGTAATTTCTATTCTAATACAGATGTTAAAAGTACGACCAATATTTATGATAATAATAACCTAAATATTGACGGTATAGTTAATAAAACGAAAAGAAAAGAACTCATTGATAAGTGGGCTCAAGAGATTAGTTTGATAATCTATTAAGTATCTATTATATATCATTTTATTGCACTTGAAATGTTTGAATTACCCTTGTGTATATTATTTTTTGAAAATAAAATTTGTTGAAAAGAGTTGAACTTGGGTCTTAGCATCCATTTGCACACTAACATACCACTAGACCACTCAATCTTATGTGTTAATATTTATACACATACTATGTGTATGTGTGACGTGTGTGTCGCTAAATGATTTTTTTTTTTTTTTGATAATTGAGACACGTTGATACTAGTTAATCATCCTTTTCTTTTAACTTTTACTTATTTATATTATCTTATTTTATAATATAAATTAGTGATGTATGATATGTAGTCAACTCATACATTTTTAAATCATTCAATTTAGTGAAATTATATTAATTATTAGTATATGAAACATATTAATAATTGTAATATATTTATTATAAACTTATAAATTTTTAATATACTTAAATTCATTTATTTTGTAAAATGGCTAATGGATATCTAATTAAGGTATAAATTTGTATGGAAAAAATAAACGAAGTGCATGATATATTATTAATTAATATGATATATTTGTTAAGAACCCATGATATAAAAAAAAATTAACTATATTGAAGTGGAATGAAATATATCTGCAGTAGAATCTCGATAAATTAATAACAGTTGATGAAATTAATATTTTCAATAAAAAAAATTAACACAGCATTTTAGTGACAATATAAATTTACCTAAATTAATAATATTGTTTTCAAATTAAGAACACAATTAATATATTTGTACACCAAATATTTAGAGATGTTATCTCATTATATTTAGAGAATAATGAGATAATTTAATTAGTTTATAAGTAATAACACCAACCATTCGCATAAATGATTGCAAAAATTTTAGCGCAAAAAATGCAACGAATAACCTGCAGTTGATAGTGCAGAGTTTTATGAAAACTTTTGGCATGTCTGAGCATTTTAAATTGCCGAATATTAAAGAACTGAAGGTAACAGTCACCGTCATTGGATTACATGACTTTCATTGAACTTTCATAAACATTCTACCAAACATTTCTATATTTTGTTTGGTTTACACAAGTTAAGAATGGGTTAATATTTTGTTAGACTTAAACTTTATTTTAGTTTTTCATGATGGCATGGCATTATAATCCCATGAAAGTGAATTTACACATGATGGCATGGCATTATCATCCCATGAAAGTGAATTTACAACAACTATTTTTGAATAAAATATAAACTCTGATTGTGTAAGGCAGAGTACCAAACTACATCATTCTGGTGTTAATATCTCTCATTTATAAACTATGATATCTCTCATTTATAGATTAAGATTTAAACCTTTAATATCTCTCATCGGCTCATTGACAACATATTTGGTTATGGTACTCCATCATCTTTCCGTAGTTATCCCCCGATCTTTTTAATATATACTTCCATATATACGTATATATGTATATTCCATGTATACCTGATATTTATCCACGACAACAACCATTATTGGGCCTCTCCTAAGACCTAGAAATCGTCCATTGGGCCGCCTGGGCGTTTCCTACCTGCCTTCCTACAATTTATGAAGCCACAGACCTGCTGGTGCATTTTCTGGGAATTCCCGGGGTACGTACCCCCATCCTGGTAGCTTACTACTCAGTTGAACCCCTACCAGGTCTCAACACCACTTCACCCCTACCCAGGATTCACACGCATGCACCCCTACATGAGCAAAACCCCAATTAGAATGTCTAGACTTTTGATTCACTCCCAAGGCACATTAGACCATCATGCCCCTAGCTCAACTTGTTTCCTAGTATCCAGATAAATCGAGTCCATATCCCGAGTGGGCCTTAAATCAAGCCCAAAGAGGATTTTGGGCACAACAACTACCCCCGGTTCCCTGCAGCTATTAAATGCAAAAGGAACCTAATATTACTCGTACCTCAATCACACTTTCGTCCCATGTGAATCCCTAAGCCTACGTGAGCGTACTCGTTGTAAGAAACAAGGGACTCAGCCATGAAACTCATGTGCTAATGACTGTACCTTCGTAACCTTTGAGTCTGAACCCTAGGGTTCCACCATCCCCACATTGCGGTACATTCAGTGAACCCCTCAAGCTACGTACCTCTTAGACCATGCATGGCGTACTAGTTCTAATCATGAGCTTTTAATCCTGATCACCTGAACCTACCAGCTTCCAGCCTCCTTCCTTGAAAACCATAGCATGACTTCTCGATATATTTCTTTTCCTTGTAAGGTTGGTCTTCATGTGTGAATCCTTGTGGGTGAAGCTATGAAGCTTCCGCTGTTGCAAATACAATCTTCCAGAATCCTGGGCTACCAAGACCACTAGAAAAGGTTATTAGTAGCATGAGCTAAGTAGCTCACATATATAATGCACATAGCGCATACACATTTATAATGCAGGAATGCAAGTATAATTATGCTAGTGTAAAGAATTTGGTATACATATGCCCGTTGCTGCCTTCCCAATCAGTAGAACCCGGATAAACACACCCTTCAAGACATAGTGCCACAATATTCAGAAATTTCCATAACTCCATCATAATGGACCTCATAAGATGTTGTTAAGTTTTCCGAGATTTCATTGAACATGTGCCCATAAACCACGAGACTTTGCCAAACCATGCCCATAATTATGGGGCTTTTCCAAAGTGAACCTATAATCCATAGGATGCAGGTGATGTTATATGCGTACCCCAAGAGGGACCAAGATAAGGTTATAGAAACCTCCTCAATTATAAATATGTCTTTTCAAGTGGTTACGTTTTGGGGCATATAGCATGCCTAGGTACCTACTTGACAGCTTTAGCTAGCAACTTTGAAAACTATTTTGAAAATATATGTCATGATGATCCTTTTTGTAAATCCATGCAAGTGTGAAACCATATGATACACGTATTCAGATGAACATGAATTAATGCGTGATAGAAGATAATGACCCATTTGAAAAGATGAGCTTCGCAATGAAGTTTTTAGCTGGATGCTATAAAAATTTCCTCGTATGCACATAAAGCATGCATGATAGTGAATATGTAAAAGAATGAAAGTATAACTTATCTTTTCTTTTAGCATGTCAATCCAAATCAGGGTTCAACCATTGAACCCATAAGGATGGGGCTGCCTCCCTTTGAGCTTAAGATGATGTTGAGTTTGATAGTATTTTGTCCTAAACCCAATCATGTATGATGAGTTAGGAAATACTTTCATGTAATCTTATTTGATTTTATTTATATTAATAAAAGACTTGTTGTTTTTATTACGGGCTTTATCTATTTAAAGTGTTTAAATAAGAAGTTCCATAGTTTAGAGTAAAGCTTCTAGAATTATAATGAGATTATAATAATGAGATCTAGAAGATGATAACACTAAACTTAAATAGTTCCCGATCGTAGGATAACTAATTGGGAGTTAGTCAATCCGTAAAGATTGGTACATACTATGCTTGCTTCCTCGGAAGGATGTCTGTTCTCATAGACATTCGTGTAGTGACACTATAGCTAGTATGTAGGTGCTTATTGGAGAATAAGTTCACTGAATGTGACTTGATCAAATGAACGACTAATGGAGTTTACTCACGTGTTAATAGTTGTTCATAAGTTGATGGTGGTACAAGTGTCCTTAGACTTGAGACCGTTAAAGTAATCTTATATACAATGAACTATGTTTTGGTTTAGTTCTAAGTCCTCAAGGGACAATCATTAGTTCTATTCCGGGTATAGGAATTTGTATATGAAGATAGTTAACGATCGATAAAGAATCTACCCCTTTCAGTAAAAGAAAGTGAATATCCTATGATGTTCTTACTATGTTAGTTCTGGAATCTCTGGCCAGAGTAATTGAAGTTAGAAAGAGTTTCTAATTCAAATGAACTAGACATAATGTATAAGAAATTATATGATTAAATTAAATAGGCTTGACACGCGATCCATGCCTTGTATTTAATCGGGATATTGTCGGGTAGAAGGAATTGATTGTACGGTAACCATTTGCTGAATAGGTTTTATATATTCTAAGCAATGAATTCATATTATCCGGATAGTCGCGATATATTCAAAAGTATCACTCACGATGTAGAATAAATATTAATTACTTATGTAATTATATTTAACGAATTATTTAGTAATTCGTATAAGTAATAATAAATAGTTTATTATTATTTACTTCTACTACCGGCTTAATATTGAACCTAAAGGGTCACACCATAAAAAGGTTAATTTTTATAGATGATGAGAATAATTAATAATGGCTATGAATTATTTATTTATTGAATAAATAATTAATTAGCAATTATTTATAATTTATTAAATGAGATTTAATAGATTATAAATAAATTAAGAAAAGTTCTTAATAATTATTAATTACAAAATTTAGTTTGAGAAATTAAATTTTATGAGAGAATTATTTTCAGAATGGGATTAATAATTAAAAAGGTTTTAATTATTAAATGATTATTTAATTAGATAAAGTAAAGACTTTATTTCTTTAAATATCAATCATTCCAAGAGTTGGAAGATAGAACAAAACACTTAACAAAAACATCCCAGGGGTTTGAGAGGATCATGGAGAGCTTTTGAAGTTCATCAAAATCATTCCAAATCATTTTAATTATTTTCTCAATTATTCTTCATCTACTATATGATATTTGATCTTGGTGGATACCATTAGAGCACTCCACACTTGAGGGGTGATTGCTGGAAATCAAAGATACATTCATAACAATCCCAGGAAAGCTATCAAGGTATTTTTCTTGTGTTCATACAATTTTTAAATCTATATACACGATTAATTAGGTTTTTATGCAAGTAAATGTGATTTACACTTCCGCTATGGCCATAAATTCCTTCAGTGGTATCAGAGCATAGGTTGCATGTATATAGATCCCAGAAAAAAATTTGGAATTTTTCAAGCTTGTATGAATTAGTTATGAATTTTTGAAGTTCATGGAGGCTATAATCAAATTAATTACGAATTAATTAATAAATTATTTTTTAAAATAATTTTGATCACTGATATATTTTCTACAAGTGTTGTAGAAGTCCCAGAAAAAGTTTCATAATTTTCCCATGTATAGATTATTTATTATTGATTTTTAAAGAGTTTAGAAATTAATAAATAATAATCTGTTTTATAAATATATATATTATTTATAAAATATCTAGATGGGTAATTAAAGTTGGGGGCCCAAAAGGATATTTTGGGCTGTTAAAGTGGGCTGGTGGGCTGAATATATAATATATATATATATATTTAAAAACAAAATATCCAGCCGACTGAAAACAGAAACAATTGTCTGCGACTGAGGACCGCGCGTGGGTGTCACGCGCTGGCGGCTCACGCGCCGCGCGTGCAACACACGCGCCGGGTCGGGTCGAGTCCGGGTTGGGTCGGATCTCGGGTCGGGTCGGATGATGACGTCAGCATGACGTCAGCATGACGTCATCCGTGTGTAACGCGTCTGTTGAATGCGTTACTGAAGAAATATGGTATTTTTGGCTTATAACGCATTCTGGTAATGCGTTACAGGGTCTGTAGATGACAGAAAGGGCCCTGATTCGTATTTTGATTTTTCCCGTTGATCCGTAACTCCGTTTGAGGCGTATAATATATCATTGGATTCGTTTTTTCGAGACGGATCTAATGTAGTGGTCAAATAAATTTTAAAAATTAATTTTAAAATGGTTATAGCTTCCGGAAGTGTTTTAAAGCCCTTTTTAATTGTGTTAAAATGCTTTAAAATACTAATATTGTTTCATATAAATGTTTAACAATGTTTAACATGATATAACATGTTTGCCTAAATATATGTGTGCATAGAAATGCCATGAGATAATATATTTAGTTTTATATATCGTATATAATTGCATGTTTGTCTTTAGGTTTTAACGAAAACGTTTCGTAACCTAAATAATATAAAATCCCTCGTTATTTAATATCAAGTAATAAAATGGCCAATGTCACAACGGGCTTGTGTCGGTCATAGCCTTCCAACATGGTAGAAAGTAATTCTTAGTTTTGAGCTTTGTCATTTCGTGCTACAGCCGAGGGCTTCGTTTTCAAAATAGGAATTACTTGTCTATTACATGAGATGCGTATAATTAATTAGAATCCAATTGTCGTTACGTGCTACAGCCGTGGGCTATTGAGATCTTATTAATTTAACGAGATGTTGGGTCTCACTTGACTTAGAATATTGAATTTAGACGTGCTACAGCCGTGATTCAATGATTCAAGAGGCTAAATGAAATTAGGGAATAACATGAGATGTAATTGATAAAGAGTTATCTGCCTATGGAACATTACATAGCGTTTCGTGCTACAGCCGAGGTTATATAATGGAAAGTAGGATCCCTATTCTCACATGCATTGAGAATGCTTAAATTATACATTTGAGGGTTGTATAATTTTAATAAAACTGTGGGAGCCACCTATGAATAAAGACCCGATTCATAAGGTGTTATAATAAAATTGGATATCTACTAATGTTGTTATGTATTCATGAATTTCAGATTTATAGATCATGTCTTCTACTCTATCACTCCATAGCATACTTGATGCGAACAAATTGACTGGTCCCAATTATGCTGATTGGCTTCGAAACCTGAGAATCGTTCTCAGGGCTGAGAAGAAGGATTATGTGCTTGACTCGCCTTTACCTGTACCTCCTTCTGATGATGCACTTTTCCAAGAACGAGAAGTGTATAATGACTGGTTAGATGCTGCTAATGTTGCTCAATGTGTCATGCTAGCATCCATGACACCTGAGTTACAGAAGCAACATGAGCGTATGGATGCTCCTACCATTCTGATACATCTACAGGAGCTTTATGATGTACAAGGGAGAACCGCTCGATATGATATATCTGTTAGTAGTATTTTTGTGTGTTCGTTCACAGGGAAGGACTGAATGTAAAACAAAGTTCAGGTTTCTTATCTCTTTACGTCTAGAAGTGTATGAGAAGAATTTTTGGGTTTGTGTATTAACTAAATTAACCAAGAACTAATTATAAGCACTAAGAATTGATTTTAAACTGAGATTCAAATATATGGGAAAACAATCTAAGAAGTGGGGTTCTTCACTTGGTCTCAATACATGCTCAATATTAATGTGATATCTGTGTTCCTACCTTGCTGAAAACAATTCTTCTAAAGTTATACTGTACCCTCCCAGGTTACAATATAGTGCCTACAGCTACACCCTAATTGTCACTCCCGTGATACAATCAAAGTATATCTATAAACTGTTAAGTGCCAAGAATTATATGTCTCACAATTCTCCTATTAATCTCCCGATCTAATATTCAAATTATGTCTGTTAAATCATGTACTAAGATTGCAACTTCTCTCCCAAGCTTATTACAATCCCTAGAATACAATCAAAAGTTAGTTACTCTTCTAATTGTGTTAAGATCTCATTAACAGATCAGCAAAGCAGAAAATCACGTAATCAAGCATGCATGAATACCAAGGGATACTACCCAATCCTCAGATTAGAGAATTAGTTACACATAATTAAAGAAGAAACAAAATAATAATGATAATGAATGAAAACATAATAATGAAGAAGAATTGAAGATCGAAAGTACCTTGATACAATTATAAGCTATGAATTGTTATCTATGAATTGTTATGATTTACAATGGTAGGTTGTGTTTAAATAGGCTCTACAAATCTTGCCTAGAAAGAAATTGCCTTCTATTACAATTAGGATTTAAAGAAGGTACCCAAAACTGCCCAGAATACAATTAGAATTAGAAAAAGGGCAAAACAGTAAATTCCAAGCCTTCTTTAATAAGAACACGTGCGCGACTTTAATCAGCACGTTTCTTGCACTTGTTTCCTATCCCAGGCTGTAGAAAATCTCTCAAGCTTCGCGTGGGCAGTAAGATCGCTGAAAACGGACTTCTAGAACTCCAGATATGGCCAAAACAGTATAAGCTGCGCAGCCTTCCCGGAAAATCCGAATTTTAATCAATTAAATCTCCAAAAACGACAAAAGCTTAGATATTCTTGGAAACCTGCACAACTACACAAAACACATCAAAACTACACAAACTTGAGTCCAAAACAATCAATTTAAGCCGATATAGAATGTTCCAAGTGGATATAAAATCCACTTATCAAACACCCCCAAACTTAAACCGATGCTTGTCCTCAAGCATAAACAATTATAACTACCTAATTAGTACCACTTCCGTAGGTGATCACGGTTGCATTTGGCATATGCAACAAGCCCTTTAAACCCCTAGGCAGCCCTAGTGGACGAGTAAGGTCTCTTGTTATGCAAAATTACGCAAGCGCACGTTGTCACAAGTAATATATGATTAAATCAAGTTCGTTCCCACAGAGATCTAGAATGGTGTTCAATTCAATTAATGTACCTATGCACCGATGTATGGTTTTTTATCCACTGCTAAGACAAATAACAAATTGTATTTTTATTAACTACTAAATTAATTATCAAACTAAAGATTAACTAATTAAAGAGATTAAAGTCGAATTACTAATATGAGAATAAAACATGGAATCCTAGTTTCATCATCTACTTCACTTAGAGTTGCAGCCTTTAATTAAAACATGCGATGGTTTTGATATCTGATCGGATAACACGAAACAAGTATACGCTACCTGTCAGCATACGCATACCAAACTAAACATACATCCACAAAAGATAGAAGATGAATAGACACCAATTATGCTTAGACCCTATATGTCTATAGAATTTGAAAACATAACGGTTGAAGAACAGGTTATCCATAATGATCACATAGGGTAGTATAAGTATTTTCATCTCACACCACAAATCATATTGATAAACAATTATGAACCTATGCTAGCATGGCAAGTTCTAAATCTCAAGATCCACTTTCACTTCACAAGAGATTAACAATTCAATTTAGATGTTAGCTATGCATCCAAAAGCATTAAGATTAACCATACGAGGATATCAGTATTCACCACACATAAATCTTTAAGGCATGCAAACTACTAAGCTACATAGATAAATTCACTAGGATCCCACGACAACGATTAGCCCATAATTGAACCGTTCATCATCGTGGGATTTGATGAAAACATGATAAATAACAAGATATGAATAAAAGAAGCAATAATATTAATAAAACTAAAGTTTGAGAAAACAAATCTAGAACAAAGGATGAAGTAGATCTAGATCCGTTGCTTGTCACGAGCGTTGAACCCTTCTCTCCTTTTCTCCCTTGCAGATCTAAGCTGGTTACAATAATAAAACTATGATAATGTGTATCTCTATTACAATGGTAGGATGTGTTTAAATAGGCTCTAAAAGTCTTCCCCAGCAAGAAAATACCAAAACATAATTATAATAGAATTTCTGCAAGATACGTTTCCTAAACTGATTCTGTTTTTTAAGGAAAATTCGTAGCTGACTTTTCTTCAGTTTTTATGGAACGTTCCAAACGTAATTGGACCTCTGGACCACCTTAGAATGATAGAGAATCTCGTTATCTTCGCGTGGACTGCTTACGGGCTGAAAACAGACTTATAGAACTCAAGATATGGCCCAAACAGTGAATCTCACGCGTGCAGCCCAATAACTCCGAATTTTAATAAATTAAATCTCCAAAAACGACAAAAACATCCACCATATTCAATATCCTTGTAAATCTGCACAACTAAACAAAATACATCAAAACTATAAGAAACTTGAGCCCAAGACAATCAATTTAAGCCGATTTAGGGTCCGTTTGGGAAATCTTATTTTTCAGAAATAAGTTACTTATTTTGGAAAAAAGTTAAGAAATATGTACTTTTTTCTGAAATAAGTAACTTATTTTTGCAAGATAAAGAATATTAAACTCCCCATACACATTTTTTTCTAAGAAATAGTATGTAAATACGAAATTTTTTCCGAAATAAGTTACTTATAAGCTCGGCGGCAGATTTGCCAAACAGGCCATTAGAATGTTCAAAGTGGATATAAATCCACTTATCACACCCCCAAACTTAAACCGATGCTTGTCCTCAAGCATTAACAATTACAACTAACTAACTAACTAGTACCACTTCCGTAGGTGATCACGGTTGCATTTGGCATATGCAACAAGCCCTTTAAACCCCTAGGCAGCCCTAGTGGACGAGTAAGGTCTCGTGAGGGCCTATAGCGAATGTACCCACAAAATCCATTTAACCAAATGCAATGCAATGCATGAATGCAACTAATATGCAAATGCAATTAATCTAATCTACCATACCTTCAAATCCTCTCATGCCACATCAACTTAAGAATCAAAGTAAATACGCAATGTCTTGGTGTCGAAAGTGCAAGTATTCACATAGTCTACTCAATGAACATGCATAAGTTCTCACAAGCCCATGTCAAGTGTAAGAATAAGTTAGTAAACATGCTAAGCCTACAAGAGTACATCTTTGAGACAACACTCGGGATCTCATACACAAGAACAAGCAAACACTCACAATCCACTCACAAAAAATATTCACTCAAGAACAAGGGTAAGTGTATCACTCAATTCCAACAAAATCATAAACATGCTTGACATTTGGTATCAATCTAACTCTTAACACAACATACATCAATGACGACAATCAAAAGGTCTTTAATTGGGTTGTAACGGGGCTAGGGACAAGGTATGTCAAATAAGCCAAAACAGGTGAAGTGTCAAAAGCTAGTAAGTGTCATAATACATCATACACAACACCATATTCTCCCCCCACATAATTTTTACTCAAAACAAACACTCGACTAGTCGACTAAAATAGGATCGCAATAAACACAAACATGCTCTCATAATATATATTTTTTTTCTTTTTTTTTTCTTTTTTTTTTCGAGAGCTAAATATAACACAAACAATAATATAAACAATAACGATGATCCCATGAATTTATTACACATGCCGACTATCAAGTAAACAACCAAACCAAATTTTCAATATTCCCCCCAAAAGTAAGACCAACAATAAACCCCTCCTTACACACCTTCTTACTCCCTTAAGCACTCTACTAGCCTTTGACAATGTGGGTTCAAATTAATGTAAGGCCAATACAAGAAAAAGGTCTAGGCAAGTAATGTGGTATGTCACCGAAAAAATAGGATTAAGCTCAACGGGTTAACTAATTGATCATGTAAACATGGTGTAGTAATATGGGAAAATATGCGGTTAATCCTAATTGCCTTTATCATTTTAATCGTCAAATAATGTCATGCGTTTCAAGAAAGACCTCAAACAACTGCTAGCAATGCAAACAATCCGTGGACACTCAAGCAAATGAATAAATTGCAAATATGCAATATGCAATAAGGCTCAAAATCTCCCTTGGTGGAAAAACATACTCAATCCCAAGCAAACATCTCTCTAACGCACCTACTTGTATTCAGAGCATGCAAACTAAATCATCTTGCACATATTCATGTCCTTCTAATCACTTACAACATTCAATAAGTCTACTAGCTTCAACTTACTAGTGTATGTGTGTGCATAAGAACAAAGCATATCACTTCTCAAACAAAAGCGTCAACAACACAAAATTCCTATCAAGCATGGGTGCAAATGCAAACTATTATGGACTCACATGATATACGAACATAAAAACAGAATGTCCTATATGAAACAAACGTAGATAACACGAACATAAATGCATAATTTACTACTACTAATATGCTAGCATGAAATCCTACATGAACAAATAATACAACAACATCTACTAATCCCTCAAACCATCACCCCCAAACTTAAAATATTCAATGTCCTCATTGAATGGAAGTAAATACAAGGGAAAGTAGAAAACATACCTGCAATGCCTCATCCTCGAATGAATCATGCGGGAGACGAAAATTTTAGAACACTAGCACCACCTCTCCCACGCTTAGGAGCCATAAGAATCAATACCCAACTCACAAGAAGCTCCACCAATAATTACCAAGCAATATCACACCACAAATAGCCCAAATTCCAAGAATAATACAAAATCCCAATTTACAAGAACACAAATTCGTAATAAAAATAAAATTAGAGAAAAAGATTTACTCAATACGAATCGAAGAGGTGAACTTGCAATTAATTCCTCTTTAGAATTGAATTTTTAAAGAAGTAGAAAAGGAATTGGATTTGTATGTATAGGTGGGTATATATATTTGGGGGGAAAAATAATTATAATAAAAATAAAAAAATGAAAATAAAAAATAAAAATAAAAATAAATAAAATAAATAAAATAAAATAAAATATGAAATAGAAGATGGATTGGGAATAATTTGGAATTAATATGGGGCTAGAATTAGGATTTTAGGTGGAGAAAATAATTAGAAAAGGGGTAGGAATTGATTTAGGAGATGAATTAGGATTTAATATATATTAAAACATATAAACTACTCGCGTACATTACTAAACTATATACTCCATATCAACTAACCTGTTACAATTCTGGCGCATGAGGCGTGGATGGGTGCTTCACGCGCGGAACGTTTCTGTCCATCCTGGCGCACCTGCGCGTGTGCTGGCGCTTCATGCGCTGGCGCATACTGTTCAGACTTTTTTTTTTTACACTAATGCATGGGTTGCCACCCACGAAGCGCTTCTTTAACGTCAATAGCTTAACGTTACTTCCTCAACTCATGGCGGTTTCAAAAGAATAACCGAACCGTTCTCAACAGACAAACCATTCAAACGAATGTTGATATCTTGGTTGCTTGCTTTCCACAAATTTCTTCCTTCAGATTTCCACCTGATTTTACTACCCAACGGCCAAATCTTCTTCTTTTTCTTCTTCACACCTCTAAAGTGCTTCTCCGACTCATCCGGATGAACAAAAATTTCTTCTTTATCATCTGCTTTCCACCTTCGCAACACGTAATCATGTCCCTCATCAAAAATCACTAGCTCATTATTCAAAAGGACATACCTCAAATGTGGTGGAAGTTTTCCAAGCTTTACTTTCGAAAGATCTTGAACCGAAGAATCGTCAATGGAATCACTGATCGGATGCTTTAGCACATGCATGTCAGATTTTTCACTCAATAACTGATCAAACTTCTTTCTCTGACCTGTATCAACTATTTCCACACTGCAACACTCTTCATCCTCTGTCGGAAATTTCATTGCCTTGAACACATTAAAGGTAACACTCTGATCTTGCACCCTCATTGTAAGCTCTCCTTTTGCACATCAATCAAAGTCTTTCCTGTAGCCAAGAACGGTCTTCCCAAGATTATGGGAATCTTCTTATCTTCTTCAAAATCCAAGATAACAAAATCAGCTGGGAATATGAGCTTATCAACCTTCACCAAAACATCTTCTACTATACCCCTCGGATAAGTGATCGTCCTATCAGCCAACTGCAAAGAGATGTTAGTTGGCTTCGGCTCCGGTAGACCAAGTTGCTTGAAAACAGACAAGGGCATGAGATTAATACTAGCTCCCAAATCACATAAACACTTGTTGAAAGAAAGGATTCTTAAATTCCAACCCCTTTTCTAATTATTTCTTCATCTAAAATCCTAATTCTAGTCCTATATTAATTCCAAATTATTTTCAATCCATCTCCTATTTTATTTTATTTTTTTTATTTTATTTATTTTATTTATTTTATTTTTTTTCCCAAATCTATACACCCATCTATATATACCCACCTATACATACAAATCCAATTCCTCTTTTATTTATTTAAATCTCTAAAAATTCAATTCTAAAGAGGAATTAATTGCAAGTTCACCTCTTCGATTCGTATTGGGTAAATCTTTTTCTCTAATCTTATTTTTATTACGAATTTGTGTTCTTGTAAATTGGGGATTTTGTATTATTCTTGTTATTTGGGCTATTTTTGGTGTGATATTGCTTGGTAATTATTGGTGGAGCTTCTTGTGAGTTGGGTATTGATTCTTATGGCTCCTAAGCGTGGGAGAGGTGGTGCTAGTGTTGTGAAATTTTCGTCTCCTGCATGATTCATTCGAGGATGAGGACGAGTAGGTATGTTTTCTACTATCCCTTGTATTTACTTCCATTCAATGCGGACATTGAATATTTTAAATTTGGGGGTGGTTTGAGGGATTAGTAGTTGTTGTATTATTTGTTCATGTAGGATTTCATGCTTTGCATATTAGTAATAGTGAATTATGCATTTATGCTCGTGTTATTTAAGTTTGTTTCATATAGGACATTCTGTTTTTATGTTTGTATATTATGTGAGTTCATAATAGTTTGCATTTGCACCCATGCTTGATAGGAATTTTGTGTTGTTGACGCTTTTGATTGAGAAGTGATATGCTTTGTTCTTGTGCACACACATACACTAGTAAGTTGAAGCTAGTAGACTTATTGAATGTTGTAAATGATTAGAAGGACATGAATATGTGCAAGATGATTTAGTTTGCATGCTTTGAATACAAGTCGGTGCGTTAGAGAGATTTTTGCTTGGGATTGAGTATGTTTTTCCACCAATTGAGTTTTTGAGCCTTATTGCATATTTGCAATTTATTCGTTTGCTTGAGTGTCCACGGATTGTTTGCATTGCTAGCAGTTGTTTGAGGTCTTTCTTGAAACGCATGACATTATTTGACGATTAAAATGATAAAGGCATTTAGGATTAACCGCATATTTTCCCATATTACCATACCATGTTTACATGATCAATTAGTTAACCCGTTGAGCTTAATCCTATTTTTTTTCGGTGACATACCACATTACTTTCCTAGACCTTTTTCTTGTATTGGCCTTACATTAATTTGAACCCACATTGTCAAAGGCTAGTAGAGTGCTTAAGGGAGTAATAAGGTGTGCAAGGAAGTTTATTGTTGGTCTTACTTTTGGGGGAAATATTAAAAATTGGGTTTGTTTACTTGATAGTCGGCATTTGTAATAAAATTTTGGGATCATTGTTATTGTTTATATTATTGTTTTTTGCTATATTTAGCTCTCGGAAAAAAAAAAGAAAAAAAAGAAAAAGAAAAAGAAAAAAAGGAAAAAAAGAAAGAAAAAAGAAAAAAAAAGAAAAAAAATATATTATGAGAGCATGTCTGTGTTTGTTGTGATCCTACTTTAGTCGACTAGTCGAGTATTTTGTTGGAAGAAAAATAATAGATAATGTGGGGGGAAAATAGGGTGTTGTGTATGATTTATTATGGTACTTACTAGCTTTTGACACTTCACCTGATTCGGCTTATTTGACGTACCTTGTCCCTAGCCCCGTTACAACCCAAATAAAGACCTTTTGATTATCGTCATTGGTGTATGTTGTGTTAAGGGTTAGATTGATACCAAATGTCAAGCATGCTTATGATTTTGTTGGAATTGAGTGATACACTTACCCTTGTTCTTGAGTGAATATTCTTTTGTGAGTGGATTGTGAGTGTTTGCTTGTTTTTGCGTATGAGATCCCGAGTTTTGTCTCAAAGATGTACTCTTGTAGACTTAGAATGTTTACTAACTTATTCTTACACTTGACATGGGCTTTTGAGAACTTATGCATGTTCATTGAGTAGACTATGTGAATACTTGCACTTTCGACACCAAGACATTGCGTATTTACTTTGATTCTTAAGTTGATATGTCATGAGAGGATTTGAAGGTATGGTAGGCTAGATTAATTGCATTTGCATATTAGTTGCATTCATGCATTGCATTGCATTAGGTTAAATGGATTTTGTGGGTACATTCGCTATAGGCCCTCACGAGACCTTACTCGTCCACTAGGGCTGCCTAGGGGTTTAAAGGGCTTGTTGCATATGCCAAATGCAACCGTGATCACCTACGGAAGTGGTACTAATTAGTTAGTTGTAATTGTTTATGCTTGAGGACAAGCATCGGTTTAAGTTTGGGGGTGTGATAAGTGGAGTTTATATCCACTTGGAGCATTCTAAATCGGCTTAAATTGATTGTCTTGGGCTCAAGTTTGTGGTGGTTTTGATGTGTTTTGTTTAGTTGTGCAGATTTACGAGAATGTTGATTAAGGTTGATGCTTCTATCGTTTTTGGAGAATAAATTAATTAAAATTCGGATTTCTGATACGGTTGCGCAGTCTACACTGTTTTGGACATATCTGGAGTTCTAGAAGTCAGTTTTCAGCGATCTTACTGCCCACGTGAAGCCTGGGAGATTTTATACAACTTGGGATAGGATTCCCAGGAGAAAATTGCGCCGGGTAGGAGCAATTTGCGCGAAGAACAGACTGCTGGGCGCAAGTTGCCCCTGAAAAATTACAGTTTTTACTATTTTGGTCATATCTTGAGTTCTACAACTCCGTTTGGGGCCCGTAAGCAGTCCACGCGAAGATAACGGAATTCTCTATCATTCTAAAGTGGTCCAGAGGCCCAATTACGTCTGGAACGGCTCTGGAAAACAGAAAAAAAGTCAGCTACGAATTTCCCTTAAAAAACAGAATCAGTTTAGGAAACGTATTTTGCAGAATTCTGTTTTAAATCTATTTTGGGTATTTTCTTGCTGGGCAAGATGTCTAGAGCCTATATAAACACATTCAACCCTTGTAAATTGTATCATTAGAATCATCATTAGGAGTAGGACCATTACATATCAATTACTTAGGTTTATTTGTATTTTTTTTATACTTTGTTTTTATCATGGTTTCATCAGATCCCATGATGACGAGAGGTTCAATTATGAGCTAATCGTTGTCATGGGATTCTAACGGATTTATTTATGGAGCTTTAGTATCTTGATTGCTTTAAAGATCCGTGTGTGATGTATATCTGATATCCTCGTATGGTTATGTTTAATTGATAGATGCGTCATGAACATCTAATTTGTTAATCTCTTGTGAAGTGAAAGTGGATCTTGAGATTTAGAACTTGCCATGCTAGCATAGGTTCATAATTGTTTATCAATATGATTCGTGGTGTGAGATGAAAATACTTATACTGCCCTGCGTGATCTTTATGGATAACTTGCTCTTCAACCGTTATGTTTTCAAATTCTATAGACATATAGGGTCTAAGCATAATTGGTGTCTATTCATCTTCTATCTCTTTTGTGGATGTATGGGTAGTTTGGTATACGTATGCTGACAGGTAGCGTGTACTTGTTTCGTGTTGTCCGATCAGATATCATAACCATTGCATATAGTGATTAAAGGCGTCAGATCTAAGCAAAGTATTTAATGAAGTTAGGATTCCATGGTTTTTCTTACAGAAGTAATTAGATTTCAATTCTTGTTAGTTAGTTAATTTGTAGTTTTGTTAATTTGATTTTTAGTTAATTTATATAGTTAAAACCCATATTTGTTATTTGCCTTAGCAGTGCATAATAACCATACACTGTTGCATAGGTGCGTTTACTGAATTAAAACCATAACCAGATCTCTGTGGGAACGAACTTGACTTCTATCTGTATTACTTGTGACCACGTACGCTTGCGTGATTTAGTGCAAAAACAAGTTTTTGTAAAAACTTGTTTGCACTAAATCACGCAAGCGTACGTGGTCACAATTAATATATGAATAAGTCGAGTTCGTTCCCACAGAGATCTGGTTATGGTTTCAATTCAGTTCATGCACCTATGCAACAATGTATGGTTATTATGCACTGCTATGACAATTAACAATAATGGGTTTTATAAACTAAATTAACAAACTAAGAATTAACTAACTAACAAACTAAAAATTAACTAACTAACGAGAATTGGAATCGAATTACTCCTGCAAGAGAAAACATGGAATCCTAACTTCATTAAATACTTTGCTTAGATCTGACGCCTTTAATCACTATATGCAATGGTTATGATATCTGATCGGATAACACGAAACAAGTACACGCTACTTCTCAGTATACGTATACCAAACTAAACATACATCCACAAAAGAGATAGAAGATGAATAGACACCAATTATGCTTAGACCATATATCTCTATAAGATTTGAAAACATAACGGTTGAAGAACAAGTTATCCACATTGATCACATAAGGTAGCATATTATCTCTAATCATGCCACAAATCATGATGTTAAAACATCAACCTATCCTATGCTAGCATGACAAGTTCTAAATCTCAGGATCCACTCTCGTTTAGCAAGAGATTAACAAATTAGATGTTCATGACGCATCTAAACACATGAATCACAACCATACGAGGATATCAAGATATACATCACACACAGATCTTTTAAAGCATCAAGATACTAAACTCCATAAATAAATCCGTTAGAATCCCATGACAACAATTAGTTCATAATTGAACCTCTCGTCATCATGGGATCTGATGAAACCATGATAAAAACAAAGTATGAAAAAATACAAATAAACCTAAGTAATTGATATGTAATGGTTCTTTTCCTAATGATGATAATGATCTATATCTCTATTTTAAAAGGGTTGGATGTGTTTATATAGGCTCTAGACATCTTGCCCAACAAGAAAATACCAAATCAGAATTATAATAGAAGTACGTTTCCTAAACTGATTCTGATTTAAAGGTAAATTCGCAGCTGTCTTTTCTTCAGATTGTCTGGAACGTTCCAGCTGCAATTGGGCCTCTGGACCACATTAGAATGATAGAAAATCTCGTTATCTTCGCGTGGACTGCTTACGGGCCTCAAACGGAGTTGTAGAACTCAAGATATGACCAAAACAAAAATCCGAAATCTGACAGAATTTTTACGCGCGCTGACTGCGCTGACGTTACTGTTCATGGCGCAGGAGCCTCGGATTGGGCGCCTGATGCGCCGATGGTGGCTGCCGGGAGCTGATTTTTGCTGCCGGGAGCTGATTTTGGTTGATTTTCTTCGTTTTAACTCCTTTTGCGCCCGTTCTTTTTGCGTTCTCTTCCGTTTTCAATCCTCTATGCTTGGAATCCTCATGGTGAACCACAACAAGACTCCATTCTTCATTATTAAGCTCGAATTCAACTCCAAAAGTGACGGAAACAACGATCTTAAGCAACATTCTTCCAAACCTACACACTTACACAAAACACATCAAAACTACAACAAACTTGAGTCCAAGACAATCAATTTAAGCCGAATTGAAGCGATCCAAGTGGATATAAATCCACTTATCACACCCCCAAACTTAAACCGATGCTTGTCCTCAAGCATAAACAATTACAACTAACTAACAAATTAGTACCACTTCCGTAGGTGATCACGGTTGCATTTGGCATATGCAACAAGCCCTTTAAACCCCTAGGTAGCTCTAGTGGACGAGTAAGGTCCCGTGAGGGCCTATAGCGAATGTACCCACAAAATCCAATGCAATGCAATGCATGAATGCAACTAAATGAAAATGCAATTAATCTAGTACTAATATCCTACCATACCTTCAAATCCTCTCATGACATATCAACTTAAGAATCAAAGTAAATACGCAATGTCTTGGTGTCGAAAGTGCAAGTATTCACATAGTCTACTCAATGAACATGCATAAGTTCTCAAAAGCCCATGTCAAATGTAAGAATAAGTTAGTAAACATGCTAAGCCTACAAGAGTACATCTTTGAGACAAAACTCGGGATCTCATACGCAAAAACAAGCAAACACTCACAATCCACTCACAAAAGAATATTCAATCAAGAACAAGGGTAAGTGTATCACTCAATTCCAACAAAATCATAAGCATGCTTGACATTTGGTATCAATCTAACTCTTAACATAACATACATCAATGACGATAATCAAAAGGTCTTTATTTGGGTTGTAACGGGGCTAGGGACAAGGTATGTCAAATAAGCCAAAACCGGTGAAGTGTCAAAAGCTAGTAATACCTTAATAAATCATTCACAACACCATATATCCCCCCACATAATTTTTACTCAAAACAAACACTCGACTAGTCGACTGAAATAGGATCGCAACAAACACAAACATGCTCTCATAATATATATATTTTTTTCTCTGTTTTTTTTCCCTTTTTTTTCTCTTTTTTTTCTCATTTTTTTTCTCGAGAGCTAGAGCAACAATAATATAGACAATAACAATGATCCCACAATTTTATTACACATGCCGACTATCAAGCAAACAATCAAACCCAATATTCAATATTTCCCCCAAAAGTAAGACCAACAATAAACCCCTCCTTGCACACCTTATTACTCCCTTAAGCACTCTACTAGCCTTTGACAATGTGGGTTCAAATTAATGTAAGGCCAATACAAGAAAAAGGTCTAGGCAAGTAATGTGGTATGTCACCGAAAAAATAGGATTAAGCTCAACGGGTTAACTAATTGATCATGTAAACATGGTATGGTAATATGGGAAAATATGTGGTTATTCCTAAATGCCTTTATCATTTTAATCGTCAAATAATGTCATGCGTTTTAAGAAAGACCTCAAACAACTGCTAGCAATGCAAACAATCCGTGGACACTCAAGCAACCGAATAAATTGCAAATAATATGCAATATGCAATAAAGCTCAAAATCTCACTTGGTGGAAAAACATACTCAATCCCAAGCAACATTTCTCTAACGCACCAACTTGTATTCAAAGCATGCAAACTAAATCATCTTGCACATATTCATGTCCTTCTAATTACTTACAACATTCAATAAGTCTACTAGCTTCAACTTAGTAGTGTATGTGTGTGCACAAGAACAAAGCATATCACTTCTCAATCAAAAGCGTCAACAACACAAAATTCCTATCAAGCATGGGTGCAAATGCAAACTATTATGAACTCACATGAAAAACAAAAAAAAATAAAAACAGAATGTCCTATATGAAACAAACGTAGATAACACAAACATAAATGCATAATTTACTACTAAGATGCAAAGCATGAAATCCTACATGAACAAATGATACAACAACAACTACTAATCCCTCAAACCACCCCCAAACTTAAAATATTCAATGTCCGCATTGAATGGAAGTAAATACGAGGGATAGTAGAAAACATACCAACAATGCGCCTTACACCACCTCATCCACGCTAGGAACCATAAGAATCAATACCCAACTCACAAGAAGCTCCACCAATAATTTCCAAGCAATAGCATACCAAAAATAGCCCAAAATTCCAAGAATAATACAAAATCCCAATTTACAAGAACACAAATTCGTAATAAAAATAAAATTAAAGAAAAAGATTTACCCAATACGAATCAAAGAGGTGAACTTGCAATTAATTCCTCTTTAGAATTGAATTTTTAGAGATATATAAAAAAAAATAGAAGAGGAATTGGATTTGTATGTATAGGTGGGTATATATATTTGAGGGAAAAATAATAATAATAAAAATAAAAAATAAAAATAAATAAAATAAATAAAATAAATAAAATAAAATAAAATATGAAATAGAAGATGGATTGGGAATAATCTGGAATTAATATGAGGCTAGAATTAGGATTTTAGGTGGAGAAAATAATTAGAAAAGGGGTTGGAATTGATTTAGGAGATGAATAATATTTAATATATACTATATATATAACACATAACATTTACGTTAAAAGACAACAACATGGCAACAAAACTTACCTGGTCTGGCGCTTCTTGCGCGGGTGGGCGCTTCACGCGCGGAGCATGCCTGCTCATCCGGGCGCACTTGCGCGTGTGCTGGCGCCTCATGCGCTGGCGCACACTGTTCGAATTTTTTTTTTCCCACAACACTACTACTCTTTTTTCTTTTTCTTTTTTTTTTCCTATACTAATGCATGGGTTGCCTCCCACCAAGCGCTTCTTTAACGTCAATAGCTTGACGTTACTTCCTCAAATCAAGGCGGTTTCAAAAGAATAACTGAACCGTTCTCAACAGACAAACCATTCATACGAACTTTGACATCTTGGTTGCTTGCTTTCCACAAATTTCTTCCTTCAGACATCAACTTGAATTTACTACCCAACAGCCAAATCCTTTTCTTTTTCTTCTTCACACCTCCAAGATGCTTCTCCGACTCAACCGGCTGAACAAAAATTTCCTCTTTAACATCTGCTTTCCACCTTTGCAACACGTAATCATGTCCCTCCTCAAAAATCACTAGCTCATTATTCAAAAGTACATACCTCAAATGTGGTGGAAGTTTTCCAATCTTTACACTCGAAAGATCTCGAACTGAAGAACTGTCAATGGAATCACTAATGGAATGCTTTAGCATGCGCATATCAGATTTTTCGCTCAATAACTGATCAAACTTCTTTCTTTGAGCCGTATCAACTATTTCCACACTGCAACATTCTTCATCCTCTGTCGGAAATTTCATTGCCTTGAACACATTAAAGGTGACACTCTAATCTTGCACCCTCATTGTAAGCTCTCCTTTTTGCACATCAATCAAAGTCTTCCCTGTAGCCAAGAACGGTCTTCCCAAGATTATGGGAATCTTCTTATCTTCTTCAAAATCCAAGATAACAAAATCAGCAGGGAAGATGAGCTTATCAACCTTTACCAAAACATCCTCCACTATGCCTCTAGGATATGTGATAGATCGATCAGCCAACTGCAAAGAGATGTTAGTTGGCTTTGGCTCCGGTAGACCAAGTTGCTTGAAAACAGACAAGGGCATGAGATTAATACTAGCTCCCAAATCACATAAACACTTGTTGAAAGAAAGGTTGCCAATAGTGCATGGAATAGTGAAACTTCCCGGATCCTTAAGTTTAGGAGGCAATTTCTGCTGCAGAACCGCACTACACTCCTCCGTTAATGCCACTGTTTCAAATTCTTCCAACCTTCTCTTCCTTGACAAAATATCCTTCATGAACTTAGCATATCTTGGCATCTGCTCCAATGCTTCAACAAAAGGAATGTTAATGGACAGTTTCTTGAAGACATCCATAAATTTCTGAAACTATTTTTCTTGACTTTTCTTCAAACGTCCAGGGAATGGCGGAGGCGGATAAATCTGATTATTCATTGAAGATTGTTCCGGAGTAGACTTTTCAACAGGTTTCTTGCTCTTCTCACCATCTAGCTGATCAGCCACTAAGTCAGATTTCTCAATTCCTAGCACTGTAGATTTTTCATCATGCTGATTCTGAACATCTTCATCTTCTTCAGTTGCTGATTTAGGATCACTCGTGACTTTTCCGGATCTCAAAGTAACTGCAATGACCTGTTCTTTATTGTCCCTCCTGCCTGGATTAACCTCCGTATCACTAGGAAGATTTCCTTGAGGCCTACCACCTAAGGCACTTGCAATCTGTCCTATCTGAGTTTCTAAGAGCTTCTGACCAGCTTGTAAGTTCTTTAACGCTATCCACATCTCATCAAATTTTTCATTAGAAGATTGCCCCGCATGAGCCTGGGGTTGTTGCTGCTGAAATCCCGGAGGTTGATATGGTGTCCTTGGAGCATAAGGCTGTTGATAGCCTTGATTGTACGGCTTCGCTTGCTGATAAGATTGTTGAGTATTTTGATTGTTGCTCCAGCTGAAGTTGGGATGATTCCTATTATTAGGATGATAGGTGGTTGGAACTGGTGCAGCAGGTCTCTGAAAATTACTCACGAAATGTACTGATTCAGGAGAAATAGCACACTGATTCGTCTCATGTGCGCCCGCACATAACTCACAAACACTAGCCACCTGCTGAACTCCATAATTAGCAAGAGAATCCACTTTCATAGCAAGAGCTTTCAACCGAGCCGTAATCATTGCAGCTGTATCTACTTCAAAAATTCCTGCTGCCTTGCCTTGAGAAAGCCTCTGGGTTGGATTCTGATATTCATTGGCAGCCATCATCTCAATAAGTTCATAAGCTTCATCATAACTCTTCGCCCACAGAGCTCCACCTGATGCTGCATCTAGTAAAGGTCTAGACTGTGCTCCCAACCCATTGTAGAATCCATTAATAACCATCCAATCAGGCATGCCATGATGAGGACACTTGCGTAGCATCTCCTTGTAGCGTTCCCAAGCCTCACACAATGACTCGCCAGATTGCTGTTGAAATTGAGTCAACTGGTTCCTTAATGCTGCAGTTTTCGCCATAGGGAAGAATTTAGTAAGGAACTTCTGAGCAAGATCTTCCCATGTAGTAATGGAACCAGGTGGCAAAGAGTGTAGCCAGCTCTTAGCCTTATCCCTCAGAGAGAATGGGAAAAGCCTCAACCTGATAGCATCATCCGTCACACCATTACACTTGAAAGTGTCGCAGATTTCGATAAAGTCCCGAACATGCATGTTGGCATCCTCCGTAGGAGCTCCCCCAAACTGAACTGAATTCTGCACCATCTGAATTGTGCCCGACTTGATCTCAAAATTGTTTGCTGCAATAGCTGGCCTAACAATGCTAGACTGGATGTCATTGAGTTTCGGTTGAGAATACTCCCTCAAAGCCTTAGCTGCTGCTGCTGCATCTGCCATTGCTACTGTAGTTTCAGCTTCCTCTTCCTTATTCTCTTTATTCTCTAAAAGATCGTCTTCTGCCAGTTTTTGTAACCGAGCTTGTAAGCGTGTTTGCATACAAACTTAAGTACCTGAAACACCACGAAACAAACAAACTAAGTAAGAATCCGAGTCAGTGAACGCTAACGACCACTGATGACAAGCACATAAACTAAAATAAAAACACCGATGGTCCCCGGCAGCGGCGCCAAAAACTTGTTATGCAAAATTTACGCAAGCGTACGTGGTCACAAGTAATATATGAATAAGTCGAGTTCGTTCCCACAGAGATCTGGTTATGGTTTCAATTCAGTTCATGCACCTATGCAACAATGTATGGTTATTATGCACTGCTATGACAATTAACAATAATGGGTTTTATAAACTAAATTAACAAACTAAGAATTAACTAACTAACAAACTAAAAATTAACTAACTAACGAGAATTGGAATCGAATTACTCCTGCAAGAGAAAACATGGAATCCTAACTTCATTAAATACTTTGCTTAGATCTGACGCCTTTAATCACTATATGCAATGGTTATGATATCTTATCGGATAACACGAAACAAGTACACGCTACTTCTTAGTATACGTATACCAAACTAAACATACATCCACAAAAGAGATAGAAGATGAATAGACACCAATTATGCTTAGACCCTATATCTCTATAAGATTTGAAAACATAACGGTTGAAGAACAAGTTATCCACATTGATCACATAAGGTAGCATATTATCTCTAATCATGCCACAAATCATGATGTTAAAACATCAACCTATCCTATGCTAGCATGGCAAGTTCTAAATCTCAGGATCCACTCTCGTTTAGCAAGAGATTAACAAATTAGATGTTCATGACGCATCTAAACACATGAATCATAACCATACGAGGATATCAAGATATACATCACACACAGATCTTTTAAAGCATCAAGATACTAAACTCCATAAATAAATCCGTTAGAATCCCATGACAACAATTAGTTCATAATTGAACCTCTCGTCATCATGGGATCTGATGAAACCATGATAAAAACAAAGTATGAAAAAATACAAATAAACCTAAGTAATTGATATGTAATGGTTCTTTTCCTAATGATGATAATGATCTATATCTCTATTTTACAAGGGTTGGATGTGTTTATATAGGCTCTAGACATCTTGCCCAACAAGAAAATACCAAATCAGAATTATAATAGAAGTACGTTTCCTAAACTGATTCTGATTTAAAGGTAAATTCGCAGCTATCTTTTATTCAGATTTTCTTGAACGTTCCAGCTGCAATTGGGCCTCTGGACCACTTTAGAATGATAGAAAATCTCGTTATCTTCGCGTGGACTGCTTACGGGCCTCAAACGGAGTTGTAGAACTCAAGATATGACCAAAACAAAAATCCAAAATCTGACAGAATTTTTACGCTCGCTGACTGCGCTGAATCAATAACGGTCTTTCGAATTTTGGGTTTGTGTTAGGATTTAATATATATATATTCTTGGAAACCTGCACAACTACACAAAACACATCAAAACTACACAAACTTGAGTCCAAAACAATCAATTTAAGCCGATATAGAATGTTCCAAGTGGATATAAAATCCACTTATCAAACACCCCCAAACTTAAACCGATGCTTGTCCTCAAGCATAAACAATTATAACTACCTAATTAGTACCACTTCCGTAGGTGATCACGGTTGCATTTGGCATATGCAACAAGCCCTTTAAACCCCTAGGCAGCCCTAGTGGACGAGTAAGGTCTCGTGAGGGCCTATAGCGAATGTACCCACAAAATCCATTTAACCTAATGCAATGCAATTCATGAATGCAACTACTATGAAAATGCAAGATCCCCTTCAAACTCACCAAAACCAACTAACAAGCAAATATCTCAATGAATGTAACAAATCCAAGCAGAGCTCGACTAAGTTCCCGTATACTAACAAATACATGAACAGAAACGTGCGTGTGTGCAATGCTCATCAGAAATACTCCCAAAACTAGGTCAAAAATCATACATGCTTTCCGTCAAGACAATCACATGTTTATAATCAGAATAGACTGTAGACACTTCATAACCTAGGAACACCTCCACCCTTATCCAAGGTAGACAGAAACTCATGCTTTATTACTAAACTACGACACTATATACAATACGCATGCTTATTTAACCGTGCAATGAATGAGACCCCAAAAGGCTTATAAAATAATACCCATGTAGCGAGTGTTAGGTCAGCAATCCCAAACCACAAGGGCTTTAAGTTACTAGGACTAAGTCCCCTCAGACTTAATTACTCGAGTATTAAAGAGCTCACTCTGGTTAATTTTGCATATAAACAAATAATTTATTGACTCTTTTTTTTTTCTTCTTCTTTTTTTTTTCTGTAATCTGGAATGAGCCTTTCTCATTTCCAACCCTAGACTACTCATATAAATATGAGCCGGCTACTAGCCATTTGACACCTAGCCTTTATTAACAACTTAGCATGAAATTCCTGTTTTCCCCCAAACTTAGACTTTAATGTTCCTACGCTATAAAGGGAATAACGAAAATTCTAAATATAAACAAGTGATTAAATCTCAAAACATCCCACAGGCATGACCCTAACCTAGCCCAAAAGCACCCCAATGAGACTGTGTAATAAATTTTGTTCCCGTAACATGCAAGTCAATTTCATAGAAACTATAAATCAGCCATCTACTCATCATCATCACACCCAAATCAACATCCACCTATCAATCAGAATCAGCTCGTCCTAAGGGATCATGAAAATATGCATGCCATGAAAATGCAACTAATATGACTCACATGGTATACGAAAATAAAAACAGAATGTCCTATATGAGACAAACGTAAATAATACGAACATAACAATCATGCATGAACTATCACTACTATGCAAACATGATATCCTATATGAACAATTAATACAACAACAACTACATATCCCTCAAACCACCCCCAAACTTAAAATATTCAATGTCCTCATTGAATGAAAGTAAATACAAGGGATAGTAGAAAACATACCTACTCGTCCTCCTCCTCGGAGGAATCAGAATCTGGCGGTGGATACCGCGTACGAACTCCATAGACTGGCCACCTTGCCTGAACACTACAAAATCCCAATTGACAAGAACACAAATTCGTAATAAAAATAAGATTAGAGAAAAAGATTTACCCAATACGAATCAAAGAGGTGAACTTGCAATTAACTCCTCTTTAGAATTGAATTTTTGAGATTTAAATAAATAGAAGAGAAATTGGATTTGTATGTATAGGTGGGTATATACAAAAATAATAATAATAATAATAATAATAATAATAATAATAAGAATAATAAATAAAAATAATAAAGATAATAATAAATAAGAAAATAATAATAATAATAAATAATAACTATAATAATAATAATAATAATAATAATAATAATAATAATAATTAGAATATAAATAGGTTTAGAATTTTTGGAGAAAAGATGGGGAGTTTTGGAATTGAAATAGGAAAAGAATTAGAGAGAATGGGGTTATAAATAGAATGGGAGGTGAAAGAATTTTATTTTTTTTTTATAATATACAACACAACATCACGACTGAAGAAACATACTGAAAAATTTTTTCTGTCCACTGGAGAACGCGCGAGACGCGCGCGTGGGACGCAACCAGCCCCAAGGCCAGTAACGCAGGCGCAGAATGCGCCTCAGCCACGCAAACTGCCCCCAATACAGTAACGCAGGCGCAGCCTGCGTTACACAGCGGCAACCTGCCTCCAGACCAGTAACGCAGGCGCAACCTGCGTTACACACCAAAAATTCGATTTTTTTTTTTTTTTTTGAAAAACACTCAATTTTTTTTTCCTACACTAATGCATGAGTTGCCTCCCACGAAGCGCTTCTTTCACGTCAATAGCTTGACGTTACTTCTACCTGCAAACTTCAATGAACAGAAAAAGCAAACAGATGTACATATCTACGAATTTCTAATATAAGCATATTGTGCAAATAAACCTTAGATTCATTGAAAGGTACGAAAACTTTCAAGAACCTATCATGCTCAAGAGACTTGGAAACATCAAAATAGCTAGAAAAATCGTCAGAATAATCATTATAAGTACGACTCATATACTCATCCCAAATCGGATCCTTATACTCTAAAGCAAGATTTTCAACTTCCTCAATCTTAACTTCCTTCTCTTCTATAATTGGACACTCATCAATTTTAATCTCGTCTACCAATGTATTAAGCTCAAAATTTTCTAAATTTGGTAGAATTTCAATTGCATCCAAATTATCATTAATGCGCATGGGACAATTATCAACTACACAAGTAGACTCATCAGACACAACATTATCATCAACTGCTAAACAAGAATCATGGCATAGAGGAAAATTAACACAAGGGGGAGTTCTATAACAACCTTCATACCACACTGCTCGAACTTCCCAAATAAAATTATTTAATTTAGCATTCTCCTCGTACCAAGCTATTGAATCACATGGAATATCATCATCACTAGCAATTTCTAAAGTTGGTTCATCAACAACTCCCAATGAAAGTAAGGGAGGATTAGACTGAGTTCCTTGAATCATTTTATTGAGCGCAATCTCCCAATCAGCAAGTAAAGAAGGATTAGACTGAGTTAAACTCGTATCAACATCATTACACATATATGGATTAAGATCATCATGATATTGATTTTCAAACGAATACGAATAATCATTGCTAGGGGCATATGGAGCATAAAACGAGTTCTCAGAATAGAACGAATTCACCTGATATGCATTACAATCCTCATAAGCATTGAATTGTGGGTAAGGATTGAAGTCTTGATATTGTTCCTGATTGTTGTAGAAATTCTGAGCATTGTTCCAACCAAAGTTGTACTCCATCTAGTCTCTCTCCTCAAAACCTGTTTAAGTTGTCTACCTCAAAGAACCTGTAGACACTCCAAAGAAAGAAACACAAAAAGAAAGAAAAGAAAAATATATACAAAGATAAAATCTAAACAATAAGAAACAATTAACCTAAACTCAACTATACTGCCTTCCCCGGCAGCGGCGCCAATTTGTTAGTAGTATTTTTGTGTGTTCGTTCACAGGGAAGGACTGAATGTAAAACAAAGTTCAGGTTTCTTATCTCTTTACGTCTAGAAGTGTATGAGAAGAATTTTTGGGTTTGTGTATTAACTAAATTAACCAAGAACTAATTATAAGCACTAAGAATTGATTTTAAACTGAGATTCAAATATATGGGAAAACAATCTAAGAACTGGGGTTCTTCACTTGGTCTCAATACATGTTCAATATTAATGTGATATCTGTGTTCCTACCTTGCTGAAAACAATTCTTCTAAAGTTATACTGTACCCTCCCAGGTTACAATATAGTGCCTACAGCTACACCCTAATTGTCACTCCCGTGATACAATCAAAGTATATCTATAAACTGTTAAGTGCCAAGAATTATATGTCTCACAATTCTCCTATTAATCTCCCGATTTAATATTCAAATTATGTCTGTTAAATCATGTACTAAGATTGCAACTTCTCTCCCAAGCTTATTACAATCCCTAGAATACAATCAAAAGTTAGCTACTCTTCTAATTGTGTTAAGATCTCATTAACAGATCAGCAAAGCAGAAAATCACGTAATCAAGCATGCATGAATACCAAGGAATACTACCCAATCCTCAGATTAGAGAATTAGTTACACATAATTAAAGAAGAAAACAAAATAATAATGATAATGAATGAAAACATAATATTGAAGAAGAATTGAAGATCGAAAGTACCTTGATACAATTATAAGCTATGAATTGTTATGATTTACAATGGTAGGATGTGTTTAAATAGGCTCTACAAATCTTGCCTAGAAAGAAATTGCCTTCTATTACAATTAGGATTTAAAGAAGGTACCCAAAACTGCCCAGAATACAATTAGAATTAGAAAAAGGGCAAAACAGTAAATTCCAAGCCTTCTTTAATAAGAACACGTGCGCGACTTTAGTCAGCACGTTTCTTGCACTTGTTTCCTATCCCAGGTTGTAGAAAATCTCTGAAGCTTCGCGTGGGCAGTAAGATCGCTGAAAACGGACTTCTAGAACTCCAGATATGGCCAAAACAGTATAAGCTGCGCAGCCTTCCCGGAAAATCCGAATTTTAATCAATTAAATCTCCAAAAACGACAAAAGCTTAGATATTCTTGGAAACCTGCACAACTACACAAAACACATCAAAACTACACAAACTTGAGTCCAAAACAATCAATTTAAGCCGATATAGAATGTTCCAAGTGGATATAAAATCCACTTATCAATATCGAAAGAGCTATTCCAATGTAGAATGGCTGAAGGGTCGTCTGTGAATGACCATGTACTTAAGATGATCAATCTGATTGAGCATCTAGGGCAGTTAGGTTTTGTCATGGATGGGGAGTTAAAGCCAAGATTTAGTCTTGCAGTCACTCCCGAATTCGTTCTCGCAGTTCGTTTTGAACTTTCACATGAACAAGCTGGATGTCAGCTTAGATGAGCTCCACAACATGCTGAAAACTGCTGAGGCGAATTTTCCCTCCAAAAGGGGTTCTGTTCTTATGATCGGTGCCAGTACCTCTACTAAGAGGAAGAGGAACTGGAAGCCGAAGAATAAGAAAAAGGGTGAGAATTAGCCTGTTCCACCAAAGGCTGACCCGAAAAGCAAAGGAGTTTGCTTCCACTGTAACAAGGTGGGACACTGGAAGAGGAACTGCAAGGCTTACCTTGCAGAGTTAAAGAATAAGAAGGGCAATGAGATTACCGCTTCTGATTCAGGTATGTTCATGATTGAACTAAATATGTCTTTAAGTCAGATTTCTACTTGGGTATTGGATACTGCTTGTGGGTCTCATATATGCAATTCGTTGCAGGGACTAAAGCAAAGTAGATCTCTGGGGGAAGATGAAGTGATTCTATTGATGGGCAATGGAGCAAGAGTTGCTGCTACAGCTGTAGGATCATTTCCTTTGCATATGCCTACGGGCAAAACTATTGTGTTAAATAAATGTTATTATGTACCATCAATTGTAAGAAATATTGTTTCTATTCCTGTACTTGATTTGGATGGTTTTACATTTATTGTTGAGAATAATAAATGTTTAATTAAGAGAAACAATATTATTTATGGATACGGTACATTACACAATGGTTTGTATATATGTGACTTAGAACATAATTTATTTCAAATTGAACAACCAAATAATAAAAGAAAAAGAGATAATAAAAATCCAACTTATTTATGGCACTGCAGACTAGGTCATATTATTGAGAACAGACTTCGCACATTACATAAGGATAAGTTACTAGAACATTTAGATTTTGAATCATATCCTACATGCGAGTCTTGTCTCATGGGTAAAATGACTAAATCTCCATTTACTGGACATGGAGAGAGAGCTGCGGGGTTGTTAGACTTGGTACACACAGATGTGTGTGGACCAATGTCAGCAAGTGCTAGAGGAGGATTTTCATACTTCATTACTTTTACGGATGATCGATCCAGGTTAGGATATGTATATCTTATGAAATACAAATCCGAAGCTTTTGAAAAGTTCAAGGAATATAGAAATGAAGTAGAAAAACAAACCGCACGTAGTATAAAAGTTCTTCGATCAGATCGAGGAGGTGAGTACTTAAGCGGAGAGTTTTTAGGTTATCTTAAAGAAAATGGTATAGTTTCTCAATGGACCCCTCCCTATACTCCACAATTAAATGGAGTATCTGAGAGAAGGAATCGTACTCTATTAGATATGGTAAGGTCCATGATGAGCTTTACTGATCTTCCAGTATCACTATGGGGTTATGCTTTAGAGACGTCAGCGTATTTACTGAACAAGGTGCCTTCTAAATCAGTTCTCACGACCCCACATGAGATGTGGAGTAGGAAGAAACCAGGTCTTAAACATGTTAAGGTTTGGGGGTGTCCAGCTTATGTCAAGAAAGTTGAACATGATAAGTTGGAACCTAGATCCGTGAAATGCAGTTTTGTGGGATATCCTAAAGAAGGTCATGGATATTATTTCTATGATCCTTCTGATCAAAGAATATTTGTTTCTAGACACGCACACTTCTTAGAGGAACAGTTCCTCCTTGATAGAAACAATGGGAGAAATATTGAACTTGATGAAGTTCAAGAAACACAAAATGCAACGATTAGAGAAGAAGTACCTGTTCAGAAAGAACAACCTTCTGTAGAACAACCTTTACGTAAGTCAGAGAGAGTGTCCCGCCCAATCGAAAGATATTACGGGCTTGTCATTGAAAATGATGATGATTTGTCATTTGTTGATGATGAGGACCCTATGACTTATGAAGAGGCTGTGAGTTGTAATGACTCAGAGAAATGATAGGATGCCATGAAATCCGAAATGGACTCGATGTATATAAACCAAGTGTGGACTTTGGTTGAGGCACCTGAAGGATTTAAACCCATTGGGTGCAAATGGATATACAAACGAAAGTTAGGAGTAGATGGCCAGGTGGAGACCTATAAGGCCAGGCTTGTGGCAAAAGGATTCAAACAAAGACAAGGGATTGACTTTGATGAAACCTTTTCGCCTGTAGCCTTGCTCAAATCCATTAGGATTTTGCTTGCGATTGCAGCCTACTATGATTACGAGATCTGGCAAATGGACGTAAAGACGGCCTTCCTCAATGGGAAACTTGAAGAGGAAGTGTATATGACACAGCCAGAGGGTTTTGTTTCCTGTGGAAACGAAAATCTAATATGTAGACTGCTGCGAACCATATATGGTTTGAAGCAAGCTTCTCGAAGATGGAACATCCGTTTTGATGAGACAATCAAAGAGTTTGATTTTATCAAAAACTTAGATGAACCATGTATTTACAAGAAGGTTAGTGGGAGCGCGGTAACATTTCTTATATTGTATGTGGATGACATACTTATAATAGGAAATGATATACCGATGTTACAATCAGTCAAGGTCTGGCTATCAAAGAACTTCACTATGAAGGACTTGGGAGAGGCATCCTATATTTTAGGGATGAAGATCTATAGAGATAGATCTAATCGAACGATTGGCCTATCCCAAGGTACATACATCGATAAAGTGCTAAAATGGTTTAGCATGGAGAACTCGAAAAGAGGTCTCATTCCTATTAGTCATGGGATTACTCTTTCCGAGAAGATGTCTCCAAAGACATATGAGGAAAGGGTGCGCATGAGTAGGATTCCTTATGCCTCGGCAATAGGATCCATCATGTATGCGATGTTATGTACTAGAGCTGATGTTGCTCATTCACTTAGTGTGATGAGCAGATATCAGTCTAACCCAGGTGAAGAACACTGGAAAGCAGTGAAGAACATATTGAAGTACTTGAGAAGGACTAAAGATGTTTTTCTTGTTTTTGGTGGATTTGAATTGAAAATTGAGGGTTATACTGACTCTAGTTTTCAATCAGAAGGCGATGGTAGCAGATCCCAGTCAGGGTATGTATTTACTCTAAATGGGGGAGCGATTAGTTGGAAGAGTTCCAAATAGCCTACAACGGCTGACTCCACAGCGGAAGCGGAATATATAGATGCATGTGAAGCTGCAAAGGAAGCTATCTGGATGAGGAAATTTGTTTCTGATTTGGGAGTAGTTCCTAGCATTGAGGATCCTATAGTGTTGTATTGTGATAACAACGCTGCGATAGCTCAAGCTAAGGAACCAAGATCCCATAAGAATTCCAAACACGTGTTGCGGCGCTTTCATCTGATTCGAGAGATCATAGAAAGAGGGGATGTCAACATCGTAAGAATTGACACACATAACAACATAGCGGACCCATTTACTAAGGCATTGTCTCAGGCTCACTTTGATCGACATAGAGATAAGATGGGTATAAGATATCAGAGTGATTGGCTTTAGTACAAGTGGGAGCTTGATAGTATTTTGTCCTAAACCCAATCATGTATGATGAGTTAGGAAATACTTTCATGTAATCTTATTTGATTTTATTTATATTAATAAAAGACTTGTTGTTTTTATTACGGGCTTTATCTATTTAAAGTGTTTAAATAAGAAGTTCCATAGTTTAGAGTAAAGCTTCTAGAATTATAATGAGATTATAATAATGAGATCTAGAAGATGATAACACTAAACTTAAATAGTTCCCGATCGTAGGATAACAAATTGGGAGTTAGTCAATCCGTAAAGATCGGTACATACTATGCTTGCTTCCTCGGAAGGATGTCTGTTCTCATAGACATTCGTGTAGTGACACTATAGCTAGTATGTAGGTGCTTATTGGAGAATAAGTTCACTGAATGTGACTTGATCAAATGAACGACTAATGGAGTTTACTCACGTGTTAATAGTTGTTCATAAGTTGATGGTGGTACAAGTGTCCTTAGACTTGAGACCGTTAAAGTAATCTTATATACAATGAACTATGTTTTGGTTTAGTTCTAAGTCCTCAAGGGACAATCATTAGTTCTATTCCGGGTATAGGAATTTGTATATGAAGATAGTTAACGATCGATAAAGAATCTACCCCTTTCAGTAAAAGAAAGTGAATATCCTATGATGTTCTTACTATGTTAGTTCTGGAATCTCTGGCCAGAGTAATTGAAGTTAGAAAGAGTTTCTAATTCAAATGAACTAGACATAATGTATAAGAAATTATATGATTAAATTAAATAGGCTTGACACGCGATCCATGCCTTGTATTTAATCGGGATATTTTCGGGTAGAAGGAATTGATTGTACGGTAACCATTTGCTGAATAAGTTTTATATATTCTAAGCAATGAATTCATATTATCCGGATAGTCGCGATATATTCAAAAGTATCACTCACGATGTAGAATAAATATTAATTACTTATGTAATTATATTTAACGAATTATTTAGTAATTCGTATAAGTAATAATAAATAGTTTATTATTATTTATTTCTACTACCGGCTTAATATTGAACCTAAAGGGTCACACCATAAAAAGGTTAATTTTTATAGATGATGAGAATAATTAATAATGGCTATGAATTATTTATTTATTGAATAAATAATTAATTAGCAATTATTTATAATTTATTAAATGAGATTTAATAGATTATAAATAAATTAAGAAAAGTTCTTAATAATTATTAATTACAAAATTTAGTTTGAGAAATTAAATTTTATGAGAGAATTATTTTCAGAATGGGATTAATAATTAAAAAGGTTTTAATTATTAAATGATTATTTAATTAGATAAAGTAAAGACTTTATTTCTTTAAATATCAATCATTCCAAGAGTTGGAAGATAGAACAAAACACTTAACAAAAACATCCCAGGGGTTTGAGAGGATCATGGAGAGCTTTTGAAGTTCATCAAAATCATTCCAAATCATTTTAATTATTTTCTCAATTGTTCTTCATCTACTATATGATATTTGATCTTGGTGGAAACCATTAGAGCACTCCACACTTGAGGGGTGATTGCTGGAAATCAAAGATACATTCATAACAATCCCAGGAAAGCTATCAAGGTATTTTTCTTGTGTTCATACAATTTTTAAATCTATATACACGATTAATTAGGTTTTTATGCAAGTAAATGTGATTTACACTTCCGCTATGGCCATAAATTCCTTCAGAGTTACCCCTCGAGGATCAGATTTCCTTCCCACACTACATATAAGCCTTCCTCAACTTGAATCCTTGAACCTTTGTAAGTGCATATGCCATGTGTAAAGTAGTCTGTTTGAGGGTACGTTCAAGCCCTAGGGGTTCACCCAGTTGTACCCTTGAATGCTTTATAAATATCGAGGCTTCACGTAATAGCCTTAACATGGCGTGTATGATAAGGGGACACCACTACTTGTCAAGGGTTCACGTGGGTCTAACCACATTACCTATGAAGGGTTTACGTGGGCATAAAATTTATAGGAGCATTGCTCACCTAGGGTACCAAGGGTCAATGTGAACCAGGAAAGAAGGTTCCACTACCTGTTGAGGGTTCATGTAGACCTAGCCATACTGCCTGTCGAGGGCTTAGGTTGGCTTGAAACTGATGTGAGCATTGTTACGTACCCATAATGTAAATAATAAGAGGATACCACCACCTGTTAAGGGTTCACGTAGGCCTAGCCACACTGCCTGCCGAGGGCTTAGGTGGGCTTGAAGCTGATGTGAGTTTCGCTAGCCTAGTGTCCCTAGGATCGACGTGAACCCATGACATGCATAATCCATACATGTAAAAAATCTGCTCATGCATAATCCATACATGAAAAATCCAAATCATGAAATCCAATCTAAATCTGAATCCAATTCTAAATCCAAATCCGAATCCGAATCCGAATCCGAATTCAAATCCAAATCCAAATCCGAATCCGAATTCAAATCCAAATCCAAATCCAAATATGAATCCAAATCCAAATCCAAATCCAAATCTAATCCAAATTCAGATCCGAATCCAAATCCAAATCCAAATCCAATCCAAATCCAGATCAAAATCTAGATCCAAATCCAAATCAGATCCAATCCAATTCAAATTCAAATACGATTCAATCCAGATCCAATCCATACTCCCTAGGGAAGCTCGTACCTAAGAGGTTCATACCTTTTAAGGTTCCTATCTAGCAGGTCCATACACCCACTATCCCCAAGAGTTCTTTGGCATAACCTATCTTATAGTAAAGAACTAGGTTCACATAAAAAAATAACACGTAGGCACACAAAGAAGGCATGCAAACATAAGACATTAAGCCCATTAGTACACGTAGCACATAAAGAACATAAGTACACATAGTCATTCACAGCAGTTAAGCAAATTGATGTGCTAAAAATATGACAATTAAAATCGCAAGCGCACGATCATCGTTTTAATATTTGAGATATCGATCCACAGAGACTAATATTTTCGCGATTACTTAACTTTTAATTTAGGCGAATTAGACAATTTAATTTTTGAGGTCATTTTAATGTCAACTAATTTACAAATACGAATTAAAGTCCCGAAAGCATAAATGGACACAAATAAATTGAATTCTTAATTTAACTAATTGCTACGTAAGGTAAAGAAAATGAAAGTAAATAAAGCCTAATGATTATACTAATGATTCAGGTATCGATTGGCTAATTATTAAAGTAAAGGAGACTAATAGCTACACTAACAATAAAAATTGAACAAAACTTGACAGTTAAAAAATTGTAAAACCAGAAGAAAAATATGGGTACTAAAAAAAAACTTGAAAATGGGCCAGACAAAAGGAGAAACAAAACCTGTTAAATAATTAAACTAGACTCTTGACTATGGGCCAGGAAATTAAATGGATCAGGCAAGTAAATAAAGACATTATTACATGTAAGAAAGACTACGGCAACTTGATAAAATAATAAAGTAAAGCTAGGCTACTTTCAATCCCAAGTGATTAGCATTTCGTTACTTTGTCCACCAATCGGATTTACGAAAATAACGAGAGTGAAGCAACAAGAACGAAAGATCAAGACAAGAAAATAAAGAGGGAATGAAAATTTGGATTAATAAAATCAGAGTGTTTACAAGATGGCGGCTACAAAATTTAGAGTAACTGAAGTAAGATGTATAAAAGACAGAAAGCTAAAAGAATCGGAGAAAGTAAAGCAAAGGAAAAAGAAAAGTGTTTAGCAAAATTTTGATACAAAAGTGCTGGCTATCAAAGAAAAAGTAACATAAAGTAGTTGCTTTTTTTTTTGTTATCCCTCCTCCGTCTGTCCGTTGCATCTATTTATAGGATTTGCTCACTGCTTTGTTTTCGTATGAAAACAAAAATAAAAGTCAGCCTCAAATGTCATGCTGTCCTTTTTTTTTTCTTTTCAAGATTGTCTGCAAGAAACTTTTGAATTGCAGAGTCAAAGGTTTTGGGGTGTTATTATCCTAATTCTTTTTCCATTTTTTTCTTTTTCTTCATCTTTTGTCCTTCCTTGCACTTTATTTCTTTATTTTGTCATTTCTTTATTTTTTCACGAATTTCCTAAAATGCAACAAAATAATTTATTAAGATACGAATTCAAGCAATAAATAGGTAATAAAAATATGCACTTATCAAATGCCCCCATACCTATCTTTTGCCTGTCCTCGAGTAAAACAAAAAGAAATCTAGAAAAATAAAGTCCTATACTCCTTTTCGTAGGTGTGACAGTTGCATTTGGCATATGCAACAAGCCCTTTAAACCCTTAGGCAGCCCTAGTGGACGAGTGAGGTCTCGTGAGGGCCTATAGTGAATGTACCCACAAAATCCATCTAGTTCGTATAAAAGATTACATGGCAATGCAACACCACACATACATGTCCTCTAATGATACATCAACTTAAGAATCAAAATGAATTTGCAAAGTCTTGGTGTGGAAAGACAAGGATTCACATAGTCTACTTAAAGAAACATGCAAGAGTGATTACCAGTTCATGTCAAGTGCAAAAATTATTGGAAACCATGCTAAGTCTACAAAAGCACACCTTAGAGTCAAAACTTGAGATCTTATATGCAACAGAAACAAGTAATACCTCACATTTCACTCACAAAAGAATATTCACACAAGAACAAGGGTAAGTGTGTCACTCAATTCCAACAAAATCAAAAGCATGCTTGACACTTGGTATCATTCTAACTTAAACACAACATACATCAATGATGACAATCAAAAGGTCTTTATTTGGGTTATAATGGGGCTAGGGACAAGGTACGTCAAGTAAGGCCAAAACAAGGTGAAGTGTCAAAAGCTAGTAGTCACCATGAAAATCCTGCACAACACCAAACTTACTCCCCACACATTATTTTCTACTTTTAACAAAAAGACTTGACTAGTCTGTTGAGTATTGAACACGGTAAAAGAATACAGAGGGGGGGGTGAATGGATTCTTGAACTTTTCTTGGATTGAGTCTGTGTAGCAGATAAGTGCTTGTGTGTGCAGAAATTAAGGTGCGGATAAATAAACAACACAAGACACAATATCACTTTAATCTAATGTATATTAGATAAAGGTTGCTACAATCTGTGAATACAAATGGTAGTATTCTCAGCTTCGTTTTTCTCAGAGAGATATAGCTTACAGTGTATGAAAAACTTGACTCACAAAAGTTACTAAGTTATGAAGTGAGGCTGTGTCCTTATAGAACATGGATACAGCCTGCTTACTACAAATAAGGTAGCTAAACAAATTACTTTCTAGTCTGTCTATCCTTTTTGAGTAAGAGTCCAAACGGTTACAGATTTGACTTTGCAAAGCCTGTTTAGATCCACTTCTTTAGCTTCTTGTCTCTTCTATATCTCTCCAAGCTTCCTTGTAGGCTTTCCAGAGCACGTTACAGATTGTGGTCCATAAAGTGCATTGGCTTGTTGCAGGTTTCTGACTTGTACAATTTCTTCAGTATTTTGTCTCCAAGAATGTATTCGAGAAGTGACTAAGTAAGTGATTCGAGAACTAGAATTGACTTGATCGATAACTCTGAGTTCTCGAATACTGTTATAGTGACATATCGAACCACTTCTCGAATAGCTCTTTACCATCAGGATTCCTTGAGTTGTCGAATAGAGCATTTGACTTATCGAATCCTCGAGTTGTCGAATAGCTTTCTGAGTCTTTGAGATATCGAATGGAACTTTGACTTGTTGACTCTTTGAGAACTCGAATACCATCTTGACTTGTTGACTTCTTGAGTTCTCGAATAGAGTAGTAGACATATCGAATCCCTGAGATATCGAGTGAGATATCGAACAGTGTATTCAGAGATATCGAATAGTGTCTTGAGATATCGAATCTCTGACTTCTCGAATGCTGGACTTCTCGAATAGACAAGTATACTTCTCGAATTGGTACTTAGGCAAATTCTTCATTTCTTCAAATCCCAACTGTGATTATTTGGTAGTCTTTAACTCCTTGCTTGAGGCATGAACCATGGAACTTCTTTCAAGCATTATTCTAGACTATATTTGTACAGTTACACAACTAGGATTTGATGCCTATTACAAGTACAATACAAACAGAAACTCTACAACTAGAGGTTCCCTCAGTTAAGAGGTCATGTAAGTAATGCAAAGCATTACAAACAATTAGGCTTGTTATTAGATGTATATAGGCATGTCTCTGTAACTAACAATCTCCCCCAAATTGTGAGTGAGACCCTTAGTCACAATTTCATGTCTGATAACAAGCCTAACATACATTAAAGATAAAACTTTTAAAAGTACAGGTATGTGATTTGATTGAACACATAAATGAAATTACAAGATAAATACTTCTTACAGTATGATGAGGTACTAGCCGTTTTCTTTTGATTGCATCTCCATTGCCTTGGCTTGTAGATCATCATATGCTTTCTGTTTTCTTTCTTTCTCCTTTCTTGCAATCTCATCTACTGCTCTCATGATTTCTGTCATAGCATCCAATTCTTCAATCATAATAGAGTTTTTGAAATCTTCAAGCACTGGCTTCAGAATGTTGGCAGGATAGTGACTGAGTAGGTTCATTCTTATATTGACATTGTCTCCATTTCTCCTCCTATACTTCACCACATAAGGATCAAACTGAACTCTACACAATCCCTTTGCCCTTAGCTTTTCTGCTTCAATCTCCAGTCTATCAATTTCTTTCTCCCTTTCTAACCATTTCTCATAGCAGCCCTTTCTTATCTTCTCAGCATATTCTTTCTTCATTTTCACAAAGTCAATCAATTCCAGCTTCCATACTTTCTCCACCTTGTCTTTAGAATCCAGCAATGCAATGATTCTTTCTATCTCATATAATTTACCCCAATGTTGACAACCCCCTTGTTTGAATTTCATTTCTTTCCCATCAGTGTACTTGATTACAAGGTGGTCATCCACAATTGCAGCATAGTATATCTTTTGAGCTCTTAGAAATAGCAGTTGCTCTTCATCAAAGTCTTCATCAAGTGGCTGGAGCTTTAATCCTGGAATGATTGTTAGGGCTCTAGATTTGGATAGCTTCACTCTCCTTGCAGCATGTTTAAATTTTATCCTCTTGACATGGTTGCTTGGCAGAAATCTTTGACCTTGGTTGGTAGACCATAGTAGTATTCCATTAGCAGATTGCTTTCTGAAACATACACATGGTTTCTTGACTTGAATCTTCTTCTTTTCTTGAGATGGTAAGACAGTTGCAGAAGCCATAGATGTAGATTTTGCTAGGTCACTACTAACAGTATTCACCCTAGACTTAGAGTCTTGTGTTGTGGTGAGATTACTGCTAGCAGTGCCTAAGGCTTGCTGTCTTCCACTCTTTCTCACAAATGTTTTACCCTGGTCATCATCATCCTTTTCATCCTTGTCCCCCTTTTTCTTCTTATCTTCATCACCCTTATCTCTCCAATGATGTCTTCTCCTCCCATCACCTTTGTCTTCAGAATCATCATCCTTATTTCTCCTAGGTTGAGCCATCTCTGGAATTTCACCAGTTGCAATATAGGTTCTGAGGATATGCAGTGCCTCAATTTCTTCAGCATTTCTGGCTCCAACCTTCTTCTGTAATTGATCAATGATAGCAATGATCAGTCTGTGATTTCTGGAGGTGAGATCATGAGGGATGACCAATTGCTTGATATCTTCAATTCTGGTACCAGACTGATAAATAATTGTCCATGGCTTCTTGATCACTTCTGGTAGCCTTGTAGGTTGACCATTCCTCAAATCATCAAACAGACTCTTGCTGTTCTCATTTTTCTTCTCAATGATCTCAAGTATGGCATCTATCTCTGAGTGCTTTAGGTCTTGTAGAGTCTGGTATGTTAGATGCCATATCTTTAGTTTGGAAACCATCACTATCTCCTTGACCCATATATTGTTGACTTTCTTGGGGATGACAGTGATGTAGTCTATCTGCTTCTTCACCTCCCTCAGATAAAACTGAGTGTCACTAACCTGTTCCCTTATGGCTTTCAGAAACTCCAAGAAGGCTTTATCATGATAGACATTGGAGTTAGCAACTTCTTGTAGCTTGGCCTCAGTAACAACTTTGACTTCTACAGGCTTGGCACTCTCAGATATAGAGATTTGAGGTTTGTCAGATGGCATACTCCCTGCAACCACTGTGGTAGATATGGATTGCTTTTGTCCTCCAGGAGTAGTGATGTGCACAGTTGGTAAGGTGACAACTGGCAAGATAGATGGAGGCTCATCTACTTTGGCTTTTCCCTTGCCAGGCACATTTGCTAGAGACTTAGAAGCCCTTTGTTGACCACCCTCTTTGATTATTATGCCTTTCTCCCTCTTCGTCTCCCCCTTTGAATTTGAGTTCCTAGCCTTCTTCTCCCCCTTAGGCTTGTTGTCAGGCACAGAGGCTGTAGAAATGTCCTTTGGGATTGAAGATTCATCAGGTAGAGGGAGACCCATATGCTTCATCATTGCAGCTAACATGGATTGTTGATGTAGAAGGACATCAGCTGTGGTGGATGCTTGAGTGTCCAACTGATCATTTAGCAATGCAACCTTTTCTGTGAGATGAGCATTGGTCTTGGTGAGAGTAGCTACCTCCTGCTCAAGAGTGTTCACCTTAGTGAATAGCTCATTGGCCTTGAAGCCAGATAAAGATTGATCCTGCAGCCTCTTCACTTCATATTTAGACAATTCATGCACAGGGACATCAGTCACTAGTCTATCTCCATAAAGATTTTTGAATATTATCCTCAGCATGGCATTGGCATCTGTAGTCTGGTCAGATAGATTCTGAAATTGATGCCCCAGACCTGTGACAGCATCTTTTAGCACAGCCAGCCCATTGTCCACCTGAGTGCAGGTAGAGTTGCAGTGTTTGATGTCCTTGAACACACTGTCCAATTGAGGAAATTTAGCATCAAAGGCCCTCTTGACTTCTGCTACTGAAGTGGCTGTCTTATCACACACCCTGTTGACTTCAGTTTTGACTCCCTTGCCAAGATAGTGTGCAGCCTTGAGGAAACCCTTGTAGGAATCATTTACAGCTTCATACACTTCACCAGGTGACAGGGATTTTGCATTGGAGCCCAGTGAAGTGATGTATTCCTCCCTGAGATACTGAAGTGCTTCATCGAGAGTAATATCATATTTTCCTTGCAACCAGGCATCTATGTTGCCATCTCTCTCAGCATCATCAATGATCTTTGACTTCTGCACTTCCACATCATCCCTATGGCATAACAGAATAGCCTCATAGTCTGGATTGGGCATGTCTGCAGTGAGAAGGTGCTGAGCAATCTTTGTGAACTCAGGAATCTGATCCACAATTAAGCTTTGAAGTGCTTCAACCGTCAATTGTTGTGGAACAGACCCTGATCCTGAAGCACTGTCATGTTGCACAGGCTTCAGCCATTTTGACATGAAGTCAGAGCTAGAGCTAGGCAAACTAGACTCCTCAGTTACAGATGCAACTTCTGTAACCGGATGGTTTGACTCTATTACTGGTGTCACCACAGAAGTGGGATGAATTACACCAGCAGTTGACACAGGCACAGAGTCTTTAGTAAAAACTAGTGGAACCTCTGTGTTTGTGATGGTGTCATTAGGAGATGCCTCAGCATGCATTCCCTCACCATCTAAATGTGGGTTCTGAGAGGTGAACAAAGTGTCATACACTAAGTCACTTGAAATGATTGGCTCATCAAGAGAAAAGAATTCTTGATGATCAATACCTTGCATCTCAGTTGTCTGAGTTGCAGGTTCCAAAGAAATTTCAGAGTTAGATTCTGGAAGAGAAGTGTGTTTTAGAGTAGATTTTGGCAACTCCCACTGAGAGATAGAGGGAGTTTCAAAAGTGATGTGCTCTCCACTCAGTGTTGTGCCAGCCTTATCACTCCCATGTGCTGACTCTATACAAGAAGGTGTGATAAGTGGATTTTATATCCACTTGGAGCGTTCCATATCGACTTAAATTGATTGACTTGGTCTCAAGTTTGTTGTATTTTTTATGTGTTTTGTGTAGTTGTGCAGGGTTGTAGCTATCGGTTAGTGTTGGTGTTTCTAATCGATATTAGAGCGGAATTAAGTATTGGAATGAAGATGGTACACTTGTGTTATGCTACCAAGGAGTTACATGTGTCATGGTATTAAAGATGTTAGCTAATGCGAAAGAAACGGAGGAGAAAGGAGCAAATTGTGTAAAATTCGGATGGTTGCGCAGTCTTCACTGTTTTGGTCATATCTGGAGTTCTACAAGTCCGTTTGAGGCCCGTAAGCTGTCCACGCGAAGCCTGGGAAGTTTTCTATAATTCTGAACAGTAACAGACCGCGCAGACTGCGCTGATACCGCGCAGAGTGCGCCCGAACTCGCTGGAAATTCTGAAATTCTATCCTGTTTCGAATTAAATTGTATTTTTAGGTCTTTTCTTGTTGGAAAAGTATTCTAGGGCCTATATAAACACTACCTATCATTGTATATCATCATTATTAGGAAGATCATCAACATTGTAGCCAAGAACAATTGAAAGATACATCTCCAAGCTAGTGACAAGCAAGGAGTAATCTTTGGAACTTTTGTATTCTTCTACTTTGGGGAGTTATTTCTGAACCTTATTTTCTCTCTTCTTTTAATTATTTGTTGTTCTAGAATTATGTTATCAATTGAACCCATGATGGCGATGAGGTCGATTATGGGCTAATTCGTTGTCATGGGGTTTTAATGGATTTTGCTATGGATTCTAGTAATTGAGTGTTAATTATGCCTTGGTGTGTGATTGTACGTATTGATTGCCTAGTATGTTTATGCTTATTCGTTATAAGTGAGTCGCGAACACTTGTAATTGTTAGTTTAATCCTAGTGAATGCGAAAGTGGATCTAGGGTTTAGAACAATTCATGCTAGCATAGGTTTTTGCATGTGAAGAACATGTATTAATTTGTGGTGTAATTCTAACCGTCTTGCATCGACTATGTGGTTTAATGGGTGCTTGATTTTCAACCGGTATGTGTTCAATTGCTATAGACATATAGGGACTACACATATTTGGTGACTACTTGACTTCTATCATTTGTGGATGATCAGTAGGATGGTATATGCACAACGAAAGTTGGTATGTATCAGTTTAGTGCATCTAATCAGTAATCAACTCGGTCACATGCTAGGCTAAAGGGCATAAGATTCTAGATGAAGTAGTAATTGAAATTGAAATCCCATGTTTGTTTATTATAAAGTTAAAGTTAAGTTATTTCCTCGTAATTGGCTTAGTTGGTAATTAATCATTAGTTAATTCAAACCAATATTGTGATTGTCTTAGCAGTGAGTGTAAATCATAAGCTGGTGCATAAGTGAACATAACGAACAATTTGAGTCTCTGTGGGAACGAATCCTATTTACTCTATATTACTTGTTGACCACGTTCTCTTGCGTGAATAAGTGCGAACAAGTTTTTGGCGCCGCTGCCGGGGACTCGGTTCATTGTTTGTTAGTTTATGATCTTGTCATCAGTTTGGGTTAAATTCACTGACTCGGACGTTTTTTTCTTTTTATTTGATGGATTATTGGGAGCATGAATTCGTAATTGTTTGTGAGCTGTGTGCAGGTGGACATTACACTCATCAATGTGAGTATAACAGAAACCGGCCAAATTTCAGCTGGGACTACAATCAGAGTGGTATGGAGCAATCTCAATATCCATCCTACCCGCTCCAAAATCAGCAGTTTGAAGATGAGCAATACAGTCCAGGGGGAATTCAGCAGCAACAAGGGCAACAATTTCAGCATCAGTATGCCCCAGTGCATCAACACTTTCAACCTCCTGAATTTCAGCAGCAGCAATTTCAGACTTGGTCTATCCAACAGTCGACCGAAGAAGCTGAATTAGAAGAATTGAGGTTGATGGCTAAAAGCAATGCATTGTCTCTCCAGAGAATAGGATATCAGATTGGTCAAATTGCAAATGCATTACAAACATTGAATCATATTGCAAGTGACACAGAAGGCTTAGCTGTAGAGGAGGAGGACAAGAACCTTCCTATCAGTCTTGACTGGCCTTTCTTAGCCACGGGTGAGACCATGATCGAAGTTCAGGAAGGAGAGTCTGAGGGCAAAGATGGGGAAGAAGCAGAACATGAACCTGATAAGGAAGCAGAGTCGGAGGCAAACCAATCAGAAAATTCAGAATGTCCAGAAAATTCGATTCTGAATAATCAGCCGCAACCACTTCCTTTGCAATCTCAAAATTTTGAAGAATCAGCCCAAGATCAAGAAAATTCCAAGGCTCAAGCGGCTATGTTATTTCCTTCGAAGGATGAAGAGTGTCTCAGTGTGGAAGATGATGAATTAGGAGAGTATGTTCAGTTGTTGAATGCCGCTCCGTTGCAATCTGACTTCGACCAGCTGGAGGCCGAAGAGGAAAAGAGCATCACTCCTGTTGACAAATCTACTCCGGAGAAGACTACAGAGATCGTCCAAATCGATTTTCCTCCTCCATATCCACAAGGGCTTCAGAAGCAAACTCTAGCCATGAATTTACCGGCGGAGGATGAGGAGTGTTTTAGCTTGAAATTGGTTGATGCAGGGCAGAGTAAAAAGTATGACACGGAGAAGGAGAAGGCAAAGCATGGCCAACTGAGGATTACAGTGCCTTGGTTAATGGGGCTACGTATTCCACATAAGTTGCTTGGAGTGGAAGATCTCTGGAATTCTCAGGTGCGCCTTAAGCCATCAATTGAAGGAGCTCCCGAACTCGAGCTCAAAACATTGCTAGTTCACCTGGGGTATGTTTCTTGTAATTCAAATCCTTTGCTTGCTATTGTTATTGCTGCTAACTTTTCAGGTAGGCGGGAGAATGTTGTTAAGAGATCTTGTGAGGAGCGAATACGGGTAAAGCTTGTCGTTGAAGATGTCGCTCCAGAAAAGATCATTAAATGGCCTTATAGAGTTACGGTGCAAAAAATTTTCAAGAGGAAAATTGTGGCCAAGTCTAGCTAAAGACGTTAAAGAAAGGCGCTTCGTGGGAGGCAACCCATGATTTCATGCTTTCGAATAAAACAACAGTTGTGTTGGAGCGCACCACGTCTATCCACCACCAGACACACCACCCGAGGAGGGTGGAGATGCCGGCGTGTAGGGGAGTATCTCTTGTACCCTTTTAATTTACCTTCAATGAGGACATTGAATATGTTAAGTTTGGGGGTGATTTGGGGGATAGTAGTTGTATGTATTGTTGTATTTTGTGGTCATATAGGATCTTGCATATTCATAGTAGTTGCATTCATGCATTGCATTGCATTGGATTTTGTGGGTACATTCACTATAGGCCCTCACGAGACCTTACTCGTCCACTAGGGCTACCTAGGGGTTTAAAGGGCTTGTTGCATATGCCAAATGCAACCGTGATCACCTACGGAAGTGGTACTAATTAGATAGTGTAGTTGTTTATGCTTGAGGACAAGCATCGGTTTAAGTTTGGGGGTGTGATAAGTGGATTTTATATCCACTTGGAGCGTTCCATATCGACTTAAATTGATTGACTTGGTCTCAAGTTTGTTGTATTTTTTATGTGTTTTGTGTAGTTGTGCAGGGTTGTAGCTATCGGTTAGTGTTGGTGTTTCTAATCGATATTAGAGCGGAATTAAGTATTGGAATGAAGATGGTACACTTGTGTTATGCTACCAAGGAGTTACATGTGTCATGGTATTAAAGATGTTAGCTAATGCGAAAGAAACGGAGGAGAAAGGAGCAAATTGTGTAAAATTCGGATGGTTGCGCAGTCTTCACTGTTTTGGTCATATCTGGAGTTCTACAAGTCCGTTTGAGGCCCGTAAGCTGTCCACGCGAAGCCTGGGAAGTTTTCTATAATTCTGAACAGTAACAGACCGCGCAGACTGCGCTGATACCGCGCAGAGTGCGCCCGAACTCGCTGGAAATTCTGAAATTCTATCCTGTTTCGAATTAAATTGTATTTTTAGGTCTTTTCTTGTTGGAAAAGTATTCTAGGGCCTATATAAACACTACCTATCATTGTATATCATCATTATTAGGAAGATCATCAACATTGTAGCCAAGAACAATTGAAAGATACATCTCCAAGCTAGTGACAAGCAAGGAGTAATCTTTGGAACTTTTGTATTCTTCTACTTTGGGGAGTTATTTCTGAACCTTATTTTCTCTCTTCTTTTAATTATTTGTTGTTCTAGAATTATGTTATCAATTGAACCCATGATGGCGATGAGGTCGATTATGGGCTAATTCGTTGTCATGGGGTTTTAATGGATTTTGCTATGGATTCTAGTAATTGAGTGTTAATTATGCCTTGGTGTGTGATTGTACGTATTGATTGCCTAGTATGTTTATGCTTATTCGTTATAAGTGAGTCGCGAACACTTGTAATTGTTAGTTTAATCCTAGTGAATGCGAAAGTGGATCTAGGGTTTAGAACAATTCATGCTAGCATAGGTTTTTGCATGTGAAGAACATGTATTAATTTGTGGTGTAATTCTAACCGTCTTGCATCGACTATGTGGTTTAATGGGTGCTTGATTTTCAACCGGTATGTGTTCAATTGCTATAGACATATAGGGACTACACATATTTGGTGACTACTTGACTTCTATCATTTGTGGATGATCAGTAGGATGGTATATGCACAACGAAAGTTGGTATGTATCAGTTTAGTGCATCTAATCAGTAATCAACTCGGTCACATGCTAGGCTAAAGGGCATAAGATTCTAGATGAAGTAGTAATTGAAATTGAAATCCCATGTTTGTTTATTATAAAGTTAAAGTTAAGTTATTTCCTCGTAATTGGCTTAGTTGGTAATTAATCATTAGTTAATTCAAACCAATATTGTGATTGTCTTAGCAGTGAGTGTAAATCATAAGCTGGTGCATAAGTGAACATAACGAACAATTTGAGTCTCTGTGGGAACGAATCCTATTTACTCTATATTACTTGTTGACCACGTTCTCTTGCGTGAATAAGTGCGAACAAGTTTTTGATATCCTCCCCTTGAGCTTGGAATTGATGGATGGGTATAATTTGTGAATGAGAAGTGTATATATAGAAAAGTGTATGGATGAATTTTTGATGGATGATGATGAATAAATATAGAGATATGTATATATAAGGTGAGATGGAATTGGGTTAGGAGAAGAATTAGAAATAGAATTGGAGTAGGAGGTATAAGGGTTTTTGATTTGTGATTTAGAAGTGTAATAGGATATGAAATAAGAGATGAAATATGAATTGGGGGAAAAAAAATTTTTTTTTTTTTTTTTACAAAACCGAACAGCAACAGATGGGATAGGCGCTGACTGCGCGAGAAAGAGGCGCAGTTTGCGCGGCCAGGTTCTGTAACGCATGCGCAGTGTGCGCCAGCCTGGCGCTGTTTGCGCGGACGCTGTCTGCGTTATGGCGCAGTTTGCGCTGAAAATGGCGCAGTTTGCGCTGACTGCTTCTGTTCTTCTTTTTTTTTTTTTTTTTTTTTTTTTTTTTTTTTTTTTTTTTAGAGAAGAATAAAAATTCTTGTATGCAACAATACTTGGGTTGCCTCCCAAGAAGCGCTTCTTTTACGTCATTAGCTTGACGTAGCTCCATTTCCTTAATTTGCACAAATTAGAACCGCAGTCTCAATTTCGCGATTCAACTTCTCTCCAAAATATGGTTTCAACCGCTGACCATTGACCTTGAACGACTGTTCCGGTAACTTGTCAAAAATCTCCACTGCCCCATGTTGAAAAACTGTTTTGACTGTAAATGGGCCTGACCAACGTGACTTCAACTTCCCAGGAAATAACCGAAGCCGAGAGTTATACAACAAAACCAATTGTCCGGGTACAAACGTCTTAAGAACCAACCGACGATCATGCCACCTTTTTACTTTCTCTTTGTAGAGTTTGTTGTTCTCATAAGCTTGCAAACGGAACTCGTCCATTTCATTCAACTGAACCATACGCCTCTCACCTGCTGCTGTAAGATCAAAATTCAACTTCTTCAATGCCCAATATGCCTTGTGCTCTAACTCAGCTGGAAGATGGCAAGCTTTCCCATACACTAGTTGAAATGGTGACATTCCCAACGGCGTTTTATAGGCTGTCCGATAAGCCCACACTGCTTCATCCAGCTTCAATGCCCAATCCTTCCTAGAAGGACTAACTACCTTCTCAAGAATCCGTTTAATTTCGCGATTAGAGACCTCGGCTTGCCCATTGGTTTGAGGATGATAAGCTGTAGCAACTCGATGATTGATGTTATAGCGTGCCATCAGAGATGTAAACTTCCGATTGCAAAAATGCGTACCCTCATCACTGATTATAACTCGTGGAGTGCCAAATCGAGTAAATATGTTCTTGTGGAGAAAATTAAGCACCACCTTAGCATCATTCGTCGGAAGTGCTTTTACCTCCACCCACTTAGACACATAATCCACGGCCAGAAGAATATATTGATTACCACATGACGGAATGAACGGTCCCATGAAGTCGATTCCCCACACGTCAAAGATCTCTACCTCCATCATGACATTCAGAGGCATCTCGTCCCTACGAGAAATATTACCAACTCGCTGACATCGATCGCACCTCAACACAAACTGATGAGCATCCTTGAATAGAGTTGGCCAATAGAACCCTGCTTGAAGAATACGTGTGGCTGTCTTCTCACCCGCATAATGACCTCCATAAGCTGTAGCATGAAAATCACTTAGAATAGCCTCGGTCTCACCGTAAGGAACACAACGCCTAATAATCTGATCAGCTCCTTGCTTGAACAAAAACGGTTCATCCCAAATATATTGCTTGACATCGTGCAAAAATTTCTTCCTTTGAGCATGAGAGAGTTCAGGTGGAATGATGTTGCTTACTAGATAATTCACGAAGTCTGCAAACCATGGTTCATCATCTTGCAACTTGAATAATTGCTCATCAGGGAAGAACTCATTAATGACCGTGTTGTCTTTAGGTGACTTGCCATGATCTTCCAATCTAGAGAGATGGTCAGCTACCTGATTCTCCGTCCCCTTTCTATCCTTGATTTCCACATCAAACTCTTGTAACAGAAGAACCCAACGAATCAATCTTGGCTTAGAGTCCTTCTTCGCAAGGAGATAGCGAATGGCAGCATGATCTGTATAAACTGTCACCTTTGTACCAAGCAGATAAGAGCGAAACTTTTCAAACCCGTAGACAATAGCAAGAAGTTCCTTCTCAGTGGTCGTGTAGTTCAACTGAGCATCAGTTAGTGTTTTACTTGCATAGTAAATAACGTGGAACACTTTTTCTTTCCTTTGGCCTAGAACGGCCCCAAGTGCATAATCGCTGGCATCACACATCAAAGCAAATGGTTGACTCCAATCAGGAGCTGTAATAACTGGAGCAGAAATTAGTTTCTTCTTCAAGATCTCGAACGCATGTGAACAAGCTTCATCAAACTTGAATGGCACATCTTTTTCCAAAAGATTGCATAACGGCTTAGAAATTTTTGAGAAATCCTTTATGAAGCGCCTGTAGAATCCCGCATGACCAAGAAAGCTGCGAATACCCTTGACTGAGACAGGGGCAGGAAGGTTCTCAATAGTCTCCACCTTTGCTTTGTCAACTTCCAAACCTTTACACGACACCTTGTGTCCCAGAATGACACCTTCTTGTACCATGAAATGGCACTTTTCCCAATTTAGAACAAGATTCGTCTCCACACAACGTTTTAGAACCAAACTCAAGTTTTCCAAGCACTCATCAAAATCCAATGCAAGGTCCTAGTGGACGAGTAAGGTCTCGTGAGGGCCTATAGTGAATGTACCCACAAAATCCAATGCAATGCAATGCATGAATGCAACTACTATGAATATGCAAGATCCTATATGACCACAAAATACAACAATACATACAACTACTATCCCCCAAATCAAGGTGCATTGGGGAGAATGCTTGATTCTATAGGTGCACCCTGTTGAGAGGATACACCTAGTGAGCTGTGTGCCCCTGATTTTACAACTTCAGCCATTTGTGTGACTGAAGAGGTGGTCTTAGTTTTCTTCTTCTTTGTTCTGTGTAAGGGTAACTCAGGTTCCTCACTTCCTAGACCTAATTCAACAGCTAATGCTGCTTCAGACAAGATATTTAAAGGTGCAGACATTACTTCCTTTCTCTTCTTTTTACTAACATCACCCTTTTGAGAGGATGATGCAGTTGGCTCAGTAAGAGGTAGAGTGTTTGGTTGAGAGGGTTGGTTAGCAGGCCCTGGGTTAGCATTTTGTTCTACTTGCTTGGGCTGTGCTAACTTAGATTTTGCATCAAATGTTGGCATGTTGTGGGGGTAAGTCCTAAACAAACTCTCCATATGAGGAGTTATGTTCAGTCTTACATCCACATCATTCCTAGTTTCCAAGTTACCAAAAATGAGTTTGGTCATGGACTTAGGATAGCCTATTTTATTTTTATCAATCCCAGGCAATTCAATCAATGAAGCATTTTTATAATTAAGTACAGATTGAATAAAGCGAGGGAAGAAAATATCAGTACCTCTCTTGGTTGTGTTCTTACCAAGTCTCCCATATAATTCTTGAAGTATGATTTGGCCAACATCTATCTTCTTTCCATAGGCCAAAGCATATCCAATTTGCTGCACAGGTGCACTGATTTGATCAAAGCTTGATTTCCTGGCAGTGAAGACTTGGAGAAGAGTTGCAAACACATAGCTCCACTCCTTTCTCAGATTCTTTCTGTTTAGCTTTCCAAGGTTAATCCCATCTGAGTAGTTTATGAATTCAAAGAATTCCTCCAACTCTGCGTTAGTGGCCATTCTGTCAAATGACTCTTGTTGTAGTCCTAGTGCTTGGTTCATGTCTACAGTAGTGATAGTGATTTCCTTATCTTGAACCTTGCAGTAGATGACATATGAAGTGATTGCGTTTTCCAGGGCTACAACCTCCACAATAGCAGTACTCCAGAATTGTTCCAGAATATCGAGATACAGAGTTGGGTTGGCAGAGAGTGCATCCTTGATATATGACTCAGCCATCCATTTCACAAAGCACTTGAAATTTGCATTGGGTGCTTCAACATCACTAGTGAGAGCGATGAAGTTGGTGTTGAACTTTACTGTTGCCATTTGTGTAGAAGAGAGAAAAGAAATTGAAGGTTGAAGAAGAAATTTGGCTTTTCGTAGCTAGGGTTTCAGGGGTTTAGAGAGTGTAGATGCTTGAGAAATCGAATGAAATGAATCGAATAGATGTGAGATTGTATAAGTATGAAGTACTTGAATTGTCGATTAGCAGACTGTTTTGTATCGACAAGTCAGGCATTCGAGAAGTAGAAAACAACTATTCGAGAAGTCAAGAATGGCTTAATCGATAACTCAAGCAGATAGAAACTCACAGCTGGCAGTTATCTAACTTAGAAATAATTCTAAATTAAATAAAATGTGTTTTTATGAGTGAATTAAATTTTTAGATAAAAATCCAAAATCGGTTAAAATTCAGCGAGAATTCAGCCTTTTCAAATGATTCGAGAACTCAAATATAGTGTTCGAGAACTCAATCATTCGAGAACTCAGTTACTATATTCGAGAAGTCAAGAATTCCTCTATTCGATATCTCAGAAAGACTCTATTCGAGAACTCAAGAGTACTCTAATGAGACTTATTAGAGATGTCGAATAGTGAATCATTCGAGAAGTCTGACTTATCGAACTATACCCATCACTCATAAAAATTTGATTTTCACTATCTTGTAAAAATTTACCAGACATATTCATTGAAAAATATCCTAGCAAATCAAATAGTGATTTTCTCAAAATTTCATAGAAATTTTAAGTTAATAAAAATATGATTTTCAACATATGCAACAGATTTGAAATATTTATAAATCATATTTCAGCCAACACTTACTTCAAAAATATTGAGGATTTAGATAAAGTAAGTGTTTACTGCTGCAACAATCTAGATGATGTATTCACTTAGCCAGAATCTGAAGAATTCAGCATTCCAATCTCACTTACCAACCTTGTGAAGGTGGCTTCATCTAATGGCTTAGTGAATATATCAGCTAGTTGTTTATCTGTAGAGACATAATGCAACTCAATGGTTCCATTAGTTGCATGTTCTCTTATGAAATGATATCTGATGTCAATGTGCTTTGTTCTAGAATGATTGACAGGATTGGCAACTATAGAGATTGCACTTGTGTTGTCACACATGATTGGAATTCTTTCCAACACAAGTCCATAATCTCTAAGTTGATTTCTAATCCAAAGCACTTGAGCACAGCAACTTCCAGCAGCTATGTATTCAGCCTCAGCTGTAGAAGTTGACACAGATTGTTGCTTCTTGCTATACCAAGAAACTAACCTTTGTCCAAGAAACTGGCAGCTTCCTGAGGTGCTTTTCCTATCCACTCTGCATCCAGCATAATCAGCATCAGAATAGCCAACCAGATTGAACCCTGTGTCCTTAGGATACCATAATCCCAAGTTAGGAGTGCCCTTCAGATATCTAAAGATCCTTTTTATTGCAATCAAATGTGATTCCTTTGGATTTGATTGAAACCTTGCACACAAGCATGTAGCAAACATGATGTCTGGCCTACTTGCAGTGAGGTAGAGTAGAGAACCAACCATGCCTCTGTAGACTGAGATATCTACTCTCTTGCCTTTAGCATCTTCATCCAATTTAGTGGCAGTGGCCATGGGTGTCTTGGCAGGTGAACAATCTTCCAAGTCAAACTTCTTCAATAAATCCTTGATGTACTTGGTTTGACTGATAAAGATACCATCCTTCCTTTGACTGACTTGCAACCCTAGAAAGAATGTCAACTCTCCCATCATACTCATCTCATATCTGCTCTGCATGAGTTTAGAGAATTTCTCACACAGTTTCTCATTTGTAGAACCAAAAATGATATCATCCACATAGATTTGAACTAGGATCATATCATCACCATGCTTCTTGTAAAACAGTGTCTTGTCCAATGTGCCTCGAGTGAATTGATTTTCAAGAAGAAATTGTGATAGAGTATCATACCATGCTCTTGGAGCTTGCTTAAGTCCATACATTGCCTTAAGCAATCTGTAGACAAATTCTGGGAAATGTGGATCCTCAAAGCCAGGTGGTTGTTGCACATAAACCTCTTCTTCCAACTCTCCATTTAGAAATGCACTCTTGACATCCATTTGATAAACTTTAAAATTTGAATGAGCAGCAAATGCCAAGAATATTCTAATGGCTTCCAATCTAGCAACAGGGGCAAATGTCTCATCATAATCAATGCCTTCCTGTTGAGAGTATCCTTTTGAAACCAGCCTTGCTTTGTTTCTTATTATTACACCATCTTCATCCATCTTATTCTTCAGAACCCATTTTGTTCCAACAATGGTTCTATTCTTTGGTGCAGGCACAAGTTCCCATACTTTGTTCCTTTCAAATTGGTTCAGCTCCTCTTGCATGGCAATAATCCAATCTGGATCCAACAATGCATCATCAAGTTTCTTAGGCTCAACTTGTGATAGAAAACATCCATAGAGGCACTCATTTTGAGTTGCTCTCCTAGTCCTTACTCCTGCATTAGGATCTCCAATGATTTGCTCTGCAGTGTGTGATCTATCCCATTTCCTTGAGTGTTCAGCCTGATTTCTCATTCTTGATGTTGCTTCATCATCCTCATCATGATCATCCTCATTTCCTCCCCCTGTGAAGTTGCCATTAGTCACAGGTGTGTCTTGGATGCTTGTTTCTCCACTATTGATTGGGACAAATTCTTCTCTTGTATCATTATTCACTTGAGTTTGTTGAACTTGAGTTTCAACTCCAGTTTCAGTCTCTTCATCAGAATCATCTAATTATCAAACTTCAATGGATCTTTGTCTTCATAATTGGCTTCATCTAGTCCAGGTAGTTTGTTGTCATCAAATGTTACATCTGTGCTTTCCATAACTTTCTTTTGACTGATGACATAAACCTTGTATGCAATTCTTTCCATAGAATAGCCAAGAAAAATTCCTTCAAATGCTTTTGCATCAAACTTTCCAACATATTCAGAATTGTCCTTAAGTACAAAGCATTTGCTTCCAAAAGTATGAATATACTTTAGTGTAGGCTTCTTTCCAGTCATCAAGTTGTAAGGAGTCTTTCCAGTGTTTTTGTTGATGAGGGTTCTGTTCTGAATATAGCATGCAGTGCTCACAGCCTCAGCCCAAAAACATGTAGGCATTTTTGCATCAAGTAACATTGTTCTAGCAGCCTCAATTAGAGTTCTATTCTTTCTCTCAACAACTCCATTTTGTTGTGGAGTCCTTGGAGCTGAGAATTGCTGAGAAATGCCATTCTCTTTGCAGAATGCTTCAAGTGTGGCATTTCTGAACTTTGTTCCATTATCACTCCTCAATGCAATCACACTTGCATCGTTTGCCTTTGCTTCCTTGTCAACTTTCTTTATATGCTCAATGATTACTTGTGGAGCCTCATCTTTTGATGCCATAAATTCTACCCATGTATACCTTGAAAAATCATCAACCATTACCAGGGCATACTTCTTTCTTCCAAGTGACATTATGTTGACAGGTCCAAACAAATCCATATGGATAAGTTGTAGTGGCTTGGTTACAGATGTCACTGTCTTTGACTTGTGACTTGATCTCTTCATTTTTCCTTTTTGACAAGCCTCACACACTCCTTCTTGGCAGAATTCAAGTGTGGGCATGCCTCTCACTAACTCTCTTTTGACTAGAGAATTAATGGCCTTAAAGTTCAGGTGTGATAGTTTCTTGTGCCACAGCCAACAATCTTCATTTGATGCTTTTGAGTAAAAGCAACAAATTTTGTCCTTGTTTGCAGAGTCCATATTGGCTACAAACAGGCTTCCCTTCCTTACTCCAGATAGAGCAAAATCACCAGTCTTCTTGTGGGTGATCAAACATTCATCTTTGTCAAAATCCACTTTGAATCCTCTATCAGTAAACTAACCAACACTTAACAGATTATGCTTGAGCCCCTTGACTAGTGCTACATCTTCAATGATGACATTTCCAACTTTCAGCTTGCCATATCCCAATGTGTTACCCATGCTGTCATCTCCAAAAGCAACCATTGGGCCAGCCTTTTCCTCATACTGTGATAGCAGGGCCATATCACCAGTCATGTGATTTGAGCATCCACTGTCCAAAATCCACATGACTTTCTTTTCACTTTCTTTGCCCTGCAAACACAAAGGTATTACTTTTCCTTTGGTACCCAAACAAGTTTGGGTCCATGTGACTTAGAGACAGTTTTATCATAAACAACATGCTTGTTAACTTTCTTAGTGTCAGTCTTCTTGTCACTGTTGGAAGTCTTAGAACCTGAGGTTTCAGACTTAGGTGACAAAGGTGCCTTCCTAGCTTTAGGAGGACTTGAAGACTTTGACCTTGTGTAGTGTGTGTGAGAATTGTGACTGATACAACCATCAATGAACTGCCTTCTTAAATTAAAACAACTAGTCATAACATTCATATTGCATGGCATACAGTCAAATTTATCACAGAAAGGTGCATCTCTATGTCTTAGAGGCACAGAACAATCATAGAAAGGTTTAGACACACTACCAACAGGTTTCTTGCATGCATGAGTTAGATGATTGGTACTGAAACAGTTCTGACAAGTTTTCCTAGGGGCATTAGGCATATAAGCATAGTTGTTATCCTTGTTAATCCCTAACTTGCCATTTCTGTTCTGTTTCTTTTTAGTCACATCCTTTTCTGATTCACTCTTCCCAGCTGATACAAACTTAACAAACTTCTTAGGTCTTGGCCTATCAACTACTGGTTTCTTGGTCTTTGACTTGACACTCTCACCCTTAGAAGATGCTAGTTGTTCACTAGATTGTGCCTCATCCTCATCATTCAACATTTGCTTGATGAGTAAGGCATCCTCATCAATTTCAAATGTTGATTCCTTAAAAATTGGATTTTCAGTTTTTCTCAAAATGTGAGGCACTTTCTCATGAACAGCTGTGTCCTCTTCAATGACAGCATAGCCTTTCCTTTGTTTGAGAGAGTCATAGTCAAGTCCAATAGCTGCTTTGGGTTTAGCTTCAATTTTCTCACAGTAGGATTGCACTAAACCAGATAATTTCTTGAAAGTTTTAAGTTTGAATTCATTCTCAGCTAATTCATCCCTAAGAGCCTTCTCTACTTGACTAGCACATAGAACCTTGTTCTCCAAATATTCAACTTCTTTCTTAAGGTTTTCTACTTGCATAGCAGTTAGCTCAAGTTCCTCATTCTTTTTGGTTAATACTTCATTTCTAGTAGACAGTTTAGCAATCTCCTCATTAGCAGCAGTCATACTAGTATGAATATTAAACATTTCAACAGATAATTGTTCAATCATGGATTTGTATTCAGAAACAGACATGTCTATAGTAGTGAGAGATGGTACCTGAGAATCAGATGAAGATGAGTCATCCTTGGAGTTGGCCATCAAGGCATAATTGCAGAATTCTTGTTCCTCTTCATCACTCTCAAAATCATCCCAACACTTCCCTTCAGCTATGTAGGCCTTACCATGTGTCTGCTTTTTCAGAAGGGCCTCATACTTAGCTTCTAGCTCAAGATAATCTCTATCCTTCTTTTTAGGCTTCTTGCATTCACTGGCAAAATGCCCTAGGTCATTGCATCTATAACACCTTACAGATGACCTATCCACATAACCGGTTTTGAACTTATTTCTGTTTGGTTTCACAGGTGCCTTGTTCTTGTTAGCTGAATGGTTTTGAGTTTTGGGTTTGAAGGGTTGATTTCTTTTAAATCTGATGTTTGGAAATTTTCTGGCCATGAAAGCATATGAAGTATTTTCCATCCCATCAAGTTCTTCCAGAGTGTAAAACTCTTCTTCTTCTTCCTCCTTTTCCTCAACAGGTTCACTCACCCCAGCTTCAGTTTCTTCATCATCTGCCACCTCCTCTATCCTTAGTTGGCTTGTAGATGCTTCTAGGTCCAGGATGGATTTGTTGACAATCAAGGCACATGATGTGTTTATCATCCTACCTTGGTTGGCTTGGATAGCCCTCTTCTGAAGCAACTCAAGTTCATGAGTCTTTAGGACTCCATAGAGTACATCATAGGTGACTTTGTTCAAATCTCTCTCTCTTAGAGAAATGACTCTTTGCTCCAGATGATTTGGTGAAGACAACAGAAATTTCATATTTAACTCCTTGGTGCTGTAAACCTTTCCATTCATCTGCAACTCAGTAACTAGCTTGTGAAACCTTTCAAACATCTCAGTGATGCTTTCCTTGGGCTGTGCCATGAAAGCTTCATACTGTGTGACCAGTATCTGTTTCCTGTTTTCTTTAACCTCATCAGTCCCTTCACATAACACCTCAATGTGATCCCACATCTCTTTAGCAGACGTGCATGATGCAATGTTTGCAAACATTGACATGTCCATGGAATCAATGATGAGCAACATGAGGTGGCTGTCAAGAGCAACCTTCTCCCTTTCTGACTCTGTCCACTTTGATGGATCCTTGGCCTCATAAGCTCTAGGGATTGTTATGGTTCCAACAGTCTTCTCTGGTATCTCTTGTTGTGGAACAAAAGGACCATTCTTGAGAATCTCAGGATACAAGGGATGAGAGGCTTTGATGAACAACATCATCTTTATCTTCCAGAGGTTGAAGTTTTCTTTATCAAACTTAGGGACCTTCACCGTTCCTGTAGTCTTTGGTGTATTCGAACTCATGATCGTTTCTCTGTTTTTGAATAAACAGCCCGCTCTGATACCACTTGTTGAGTATTGAACACGGTAAAAGAATACAGAGGGGGGGGGGGTGAATGGATTCTTGAACTTTTCTTGGATTGAGTCTGTGTAGCAGATAAGTGCTTGTGTGTGCAGAAATTAAGGTGCGGATAAATAAACAACACAAGACACAATATCACTTTAATCTAATGTATATTAGATAAAGGTTGCTACAATCTGTGAATACAAATGGTAGTATTCTCAGCTTCGTTTTTCTCAGAGAGATATAGCTTACAGTGTATGAAAAACTTGACTCACAAAAGTTACTAAGTTATGAAGTGAGGCTGTGTCCTTATAGAACATGGATACAGTCTGCTTACTACAAATAAGGTAGCTAAACAAATTACTTTCTAGTCTGTCTATCCTTTTTGAGTAAGAGTCCAAACGGTTACAGATTTGACTTTGCAAAGCCTGTTTAGATCCACTTCTTTAGCTTCTTGTCTCTTCTATATCTCTCCAAGCTTCCTTGTAGGCTTTCCAGAGCACGTTACAGATTGTGGTCCATAAAGTGCATTGGCTTGTTGCAGGTTTCTGACTTGTACAATTTCTTCAGTATTTTGTCTCCAAGAATGTATTCGAGAAGTGACTAAGTAAGTGATTCGAGAACTAGAATTGACTTGATCGATAACTCTGAGTTCTCGAATACTGTTATAGTGACATATCGAACCACTTCTCGAATAGCTCTTTACCATCAGGATTCCTTGAGTTGTCGAATAGAGCATTTGACTTATCGAATCCTCGAGTTGTCGAATAGCTTTCTGAGTCTTTGAGATATCGAATGGAACTTTGACTTGTTGACTCTTTGAGAACTCGAATACCATCTTGACTTGTTGACTTCTTGAGTTCTCGAATAGAGTAGTAGACATATCGAATCCCTGAGATATCGAGTGAGATATCGAACAGTGTATTCAGAGATATCGAATAGTGTCTTGAGATATCGAATCTCTGACTTCTCGAATGCTGGACTTCTCGAATAGACAAGTATACTTCTCGAATTGGTACTTAGGCAAATTCTTCATTTCTTCAAATCCCAACTGTGATTATTTGGTAGTCTTTAACTCCTTGCTTGAGGCATGAACCATGGAACTTCTTTCAAGCATTATTCTAGACTATATTTGTACAGTTACACAACTAGGATTTGATGCCTATTACAAGTACAATACAAACAGAAACTCTACAACTAGAGGTTCCCTCAGTTAAGAGGTCATGTAAGTAATGCAAAGCATTACAAACAATTAGGCTTGTTATTAGATGTATACAGGCATGCCTCTGTAACTAACATAGTCGAATAAAAGAGGATTACAAAGACATAAGTATGCTCTCATATATTTTTGCCCTTTTTTTCGATTTTTTTTAAGAGGGAATGTAAATATAAGCAACAATAATCCTCCTTTACAGAAAATCGACTAACAAGATAACCAACAAAACATATATTTCCTCAAAAGTTATGAACAAGAGTAAACCCATCTCACACACCTTATTATTCCCTCAAGTTCATACTAGCCTTTGACAAATTAGGATCAAGTATACGTAAGGTTGTACAAGAAAAAGGTCTTAGGCGAGTAATGGGGTGCGTTACCGAAAGAATTTGATTAAGCTCAAAAGGGTAACTAATTGATCACATAAGATTGGTGTGGATATTTTGGAAATACGGGTTATTCCTAAATGCCTTTATCATCTTTTCATCAATCAATGTCGTGAATTTCAAGAAAGAAATCAAACAAGTGCTAGCAATGCAAATGACAAGTGGACACTCAAGCAAAAGAATATAAATGCAAAAGATGTGCATATAAGCTCAAAACTCACTTGGTGTGGTAGAACATAATCAATCTCAAGTAACGGTATCCTCAATGCACCTACTTGTACTCAAAGCATGAAATCCAAATCATCTTACACCTAATCATGACCTTCTAATTTCTTGCACAATTCAAATAAGTCTACTAGTTTCACCTTGTTAGTGTAAGTGTGTGGACAAGAACTTAGCAAATAACTTCTCAATAAAAAGTTAAAGGAATACAAGATTATCATAGCATGTAAGGGTGCATCAAGCAACTAGTAATCAATTAACAAGACTAGAATAAGATTAGAACTCTACTATTTACAATTCTACAACTCTTTTTGTGATTTTTTCAATTTTTTCAATTTTTTTTGGATTTTTCAATTTTTATGTATTTACACTAAACCCTCCCCCATACCTAAATCATGCATTGTCCTCAATGTATGCAAATGCAGGATAAATGACAAAGGAGAATGTTGAGAAAATACCTGACAAGGGATGATAGAGAGTTTACAAATACCTACTGAAGAAACTTACTTGCATCATGGATCGATGAGGTGGATTACCTCTTCCTCAGGATCAATTGGCAGCTCTAAAAATGGTTTGAGTCTTTGTCCATTAACTTTAAATATATCACCATTTTTAGGATTTTTAATTTCAACAGCACCGTGAGGAAAAACGACCCTAACAACATAAGGACCTTCCCATCGGGATCTCAATTTCCCGGGAAACAAATGAAGCCTAGAATTGTACAAAAGAATTTTTTGACCCGGAGAAAAAGATTTTCTCAAAATGGATTTTCATGCAAAAGTTTAGTTCTTTCTTTATAGATTTTAGCATTTTCATAGGCCTCATTTCTTAATTCCTCTAGTTCTGATAATTGCAACTTCCTGTGACTACCGGCAGTTGGTAAGTCAAAGTTCAATTCTCTAATGGCCCACAAGGCCCTATGCTCTAGTTCAACTGGCAAGTGACAGGCTTTGCCAAAAACAATTATGTAAGGGGACATGCCCAAAACAGTCTTGAAAGCAGTTCGATAGGCCCATAAGGCATCTATCAACTTAGTTGACCAATACTTCCTATTCGAGTTGACAGTCTTTTCTAAAATCTGCTTAATTTGACGATTCGAGACTTCAACTTGACCACTAGTTTGAGGATGGTAAGGGGTGGCTAGTCTGTGAGTTATTGAGTACTTTTTCAAAAGAGACTCAAATTGACGATTCTTAAAGTGCTTGCCTTGGTCACTAATGATAGCCCTAGGTGTACCGAATCGAGAAAAAAATATTCTCTTTGAGGAATTTAAGAACGACATTGTTATCGTTGGACTTAGTGGCAATGGCTTCCACCCACTTAGACACGTAATCGATTGCTAACAGAATGTGTAGGTTGCCAAAGGAACTAGGAAAGGGGCCCATAAAATCGATACCCCATACATCAAAAATCTCAATGATTAAGATGGGGCTCATTGGGATCATGTTTCTCCTAGTGATTTTTCCTAAATGTTGACACCTATTACACGCGGCACAGTATTCAGCAGCATCCTTGAACAAAGTAGGCCAATAAAAACCGCTTTGGAGGATTTTAGCGGCTATTTTCTTAGCACTAAAATGCCCTCCACAAGATTGGTCATGGCAAAAAGAAAGGATATTCTTGAATTCATGATTTGGGACGCACCTCCGAATGATCTGGTCTGGACAGTATTTAAAGAGATACGGGTCGTCCCAAGAGAAGTGTTTGACCTGTGAAAATAATTTGGATTTATCTTAAGAGGACCAATGAGATGGAATGTCGCCGGTTGCAAGATAGTTGACAATATCGGCGAACCAAGGGGGAGTAGAGATGGATAGAAGTTTCTCGTCCGGAAAAGATTCATTTACAGGAGAGTCGATGGTGGACTCCACTATCAAGCGAGAAAGATGATCGGCGACGACATTCTCAGAACCCTTCTTATCCCTAATTTCTAGGTCAAACTCTTGAAGCAAGAGAATCCACCTAATCAATCAGGCTTTAGAGTCTTTCTTAGAGAATAGATAGCGAAGAGCGGCATGATCGGTGTAGACAATGATTTTTGAACCGATAAGATAAGATCGAAACTTGTTGAGAGCAAAGACTACAGCTAGAAGTTCTTTTTCGGTGGTAGAATAATTAAGTTGGGCATCATTCAAAGTCTTGCTAGCATAGTAAATGACATGGGGGCATCTTATCGATTCGTTGCCCTAGAACGGCTCCTACTGCATAATCAGAAGCGTCACACATCAACTCGAAGGGGAGATTCCAATCGGGAGATCGAATGATTGGGGTAGAAGTCAATTCTTTCTTAAGGTGCTCAAAAGATTGTAAACAATCGATGTTGAAATCGAATTTGACATCTTTCCCGAGAAGATTGGTTAATGGTCTAGCCTTCTTGCTAAAATCCTTAATGAAACGCCTATAAAAACCCGCATGGCCTAGGAAGGAACGAATGGCTTTGATCGACTTGGGTGGGGGTAAATTTGCAATGAGGTCAACTTTGGCTTTATCGACTTCTATCCCCCTTTCAGAAATTTTATGACCAAGAACTATCCCTTCCTTAACCATGAAATGACATTTCTCCCAATTTAGAACGAGTTTGGTTTCTTTACACCTTTTTAAGACTAACTGAAGATGATTTAGGCATTGGTGAAAAGACGAACCAAAGATGGAAAAATCATCGATAAAGATCTCGAGAAAATCCCCTACCATGTCAAAAAAGATGCTCATCATGCACCTTTGGAAAGTGGCTGGAGCAGTGGTTAGACGAAAGGCTAAACGTCGATAGGCAAAAGTTCCAAAGGGACATGTGAAAGTGGTCTTTTCTTAGTCTTCGGAAGCAATGGGAATTTGAAAATAGCCAGAATAACCATCTAGAAAACAATAGAACGAATGACCAGCTAATCGTTCTAACATTTGATCGATAAAAGGCAAAGGAAAGTGGTCTTTTCTAGTGGCAGAATTGAGTTTCCTATAGTCTATGCACACCCTCCACCCAGATTGAACACGGGTGGGCACTTGCTCATCATTCTCGTTGGTGACAACGGTAATACCAGACTTCTTAGGAACTACTTGAATGGGGTTGACCCAAGAGCTATCAGAAATGGGATAAATGATCCCATTATCGAGACACTTAAGAATTTCTTTTCGAACGACTTCCATCATGGTGGGGTTTAAACGCCGTTGAGGATCTCGAACGGGTTTCGCATCCTCAACTAAGTGAATTCGATGTTGGACAATGGCCGGACTAATTCCTTTAATATCGGAGATACTCCAACCTATGGCCTCCTTATGTTCTCTAAGTACCCCAACAAGCTCATCCTCTTGTGACTCGGTCAAATCGGAGGCGATAATAACGGGAAGAGACTCGTTAGGACCTAAAAAGGCGTACTTAATAGTGTCGGGAAGAGGTTTGAGTTCTAAATCAGGCGGCATTGACTCAACGGGTTCACCCATTTCGAGAAGAGACAGGGGAAATGATTCAACATTTTGATTATTTGTAGGAATGGTGGATTCTAACATTGCATTGACCTCATTTGTATATTCGGAAACATCCCAATCATGGCCAAAGTGGTTTAAACAAAAGTCGAGGGCCTAGTTAGAAGTCATGAAATTTTGATCAACTATTTCATCAATTAAATTGACATCCATAGGTTGATCATGAAAATCATCGGGTTGTTTCCCAACATGAAAGATATTGAGGTCAATGGTCATGTTCCCAAATGTAAGTTTCATTAATCCATTTCTACAATTAATCAAAGCATTCGACGTGGCTAGAAAAGGACGCCCTAAAATGACGGGAATTTGATATGTCGGATTCCTAACTGGTTCAGTTTCTAGTACCACAAAGTCAACATGAAAGACGAAATCACCAACCTTAATTAGCACGTCCTCGATGATCCCCTTAGGAATTTTGATCGATCTATCTGCTAATTGAAGGGTAACATTCGTCTTTTGAAGCTCTCCTAACCCTAGGGTTTGGTAGACAGAAAATGGAAGCAAGTTCACACTAGCGCCTAAATCGAGTAACGCCTTGTCCACAAAAGAATTACCTATGACACATGAAATTGTGGGACAACCGGGGTCCTTATATTTCACGGGAATCTGGTTAGAAAGAATTGAGCTCACTTGAGAGGTCAAAAAGGCTTTCATAGGGACTTGGGTGGTTCGCTTGTGAGTGCACAAATCTTTTAAACATTTCGTATAGGATGGAATTTGTTGAATCGCGTCTAAAAGAGGAATGTTTACTTTAACCTGCTTAAACACCTCTAAGATCTTATCTAATTGAGCAGTTTGCTTATTAGAGACGAGGCGTTGTGGGTAAGGAGCCTTCGGTTTATAGAATTATTCTTCGGGAATGGGCTCCGAGATTGTTCCACTCGAAAAAGATGGCTGACTAGAAAGAGGTGAAGAGACGGTAAGCGGAGTTTGATTAGAATGGTCGAGAATAGGTGTCGGTACAACATTTGATTCTTCTTCTTCCTTTTCGGGGGACTCGAATCCTACTCGATTATTAACGTGCTTATCAGATCTTAGGGAAATGATAGCATTTACATTGTCATGAGGTCTTTGGTTGATAGGAAATTTAGGGTTAACCTCGGGTTGACTTGGAAACTTATTCTTCTCACGCTCATGGATGGCATTAGCTAATTGGCTCACTTGAACCTCTAACTTAGATATGGCTTGGATGCTATCATTTAAGATTTGCCTATCTTGAGTCATGGTTTGCAGGAAAGTTTGTTGCGATTGAGCTAAATTAGTGGTGGATTTGAGAAGCGCTTCGATATTTTTCTCCATCGATGTAAGGCGCTTATCCGACTCAGAAAAACCGGGAGGGTGGGAAGGAGCTTGAGTTGGATAAGGAGCATGATTTTGATGTGGAAATGAATTTGAGTACGGTTTATGAAAAACCGGAGGTTGATTTTGGAATTGTGCGGGGTGAGATGGTTGACCTTGACCCTGATTCCAAGAAAAATTCGGGTGATTTTTCCAACCGGGGTTATAAGTAGGAGCATAAGGATCATTTCGAGGACCCGGTTGGAACATCACATTGACTTGTTGAAAATCTTGAGGATTTTGTATCCCTTGATTGGATGAATTAAAGTTTGAGCACATGGATACTTGGGAGTGGGATCCGTTGGTTTCTAAGGCTTTTAAACGTCAAGTAAGAGTGGCTAATTTAGCCACGGTCGTGATAGAGTTACCAACTTGATGTAACCCCCTTTGATGCATGGTATCGTTTGATTTCTCGGGTTCTCGAGTGGGCTCCCTAGTCGATTCCCACAACATAGTCTTTTTCGCGAACTCTTCGAAAAACTCCCATCCCTCGTCCTCTTCTTTCTCCATGAATTTTCCCTGGCACATAGATTCCAACAATGCGGTTGTTGAACCATCTAAGGCCTCGTACACAATCTTACAGAGCCTCCATTTTTCGATTCCGTGGTGGGGGCATTGAGATAGGAGATTTTTAAAACGGTCAAAACACGTCCAAAATGGTTCATTATGTTTTTGACGAAATTGATTAATCTCAGTAGTGAGTTTCGTAGTCTTATGGTTTGGAAAGAATTTTTTCAGAAAGATGACTACGAAACCCTCCCACGTGGAAATCGAATTGACAGGTAGACTATACAACCATTTTTTAGCATTATCTTTTAAAGCGAAGTTGATTAGTCTAAGCCGTATGGAATCATCGGTAAGTTGTTGGAGTTTTTGCAAAGCGCAAACCTCCTCGAATTCATGTAGAAAAAGATACGGATCCTCACCGTCACTCCCGCGAAAATTAGGTAACATGCTAATTTGATGACCTTTGATTTCGAAATTATTAGCATTTACGGGAGGTAGGGTGATGCAAGAAGGTTGGGACGATCGGGTGGGGTAACAACGGTCTTTTAACGAAACTGCCATGGTCACTACGGAGTCAGGAATTTCTACCGACTCAGAATCAGAAGAAGACGCAATCTCGATTGATCTTACTAGCCTAGTAGAATTATCCCTAATCCAAGCAGTTCGCATAAACCACGAAAGTAGCATGTATCAATTAAGTGCGAAAAAATAAACAAACAAAAGAAAGGGTGTAAAATCAAAAGAAAAATTCTAATCCTAAGGTTCCTTAACAAAATAAACTAGACCTTGCTCCTAACTTTAAGACCACCAAAAACTCGATAAATCAGAATTTATTCAGACCGATTTGGCCAATTAGGTGCAAGCATTGCCAAGAGGCTAAACACCAGTCTAGACACCAAATCTTAATTGGCCAGGTAAGCTTTCGCTTGCCTAGACACCAACGAGTCGGAATAATTAATGATTACTTCGTTTCTTAGGTACCTTCCTAATTGAGCGCGAAATTCCTAGGGGCAAACGTCTAATTAATTTTTATTAAAGGCCTGGGATGCAGAATGATGAATTAATTGTTTTTGGGCCAAGGAAAGAGTGATGAAATCCCTTCCCTTATCTTTTGAGTGGTTGTGCCCTTAAAGTTTATTTATAAATATGATACAACAAACAATGTTATATAAAAAAAATTATAAACAAATATGGATGCTTATACTACGTGTCCTAATCTAAAGAAAAGAAGAATTTAACGTACCTTTGGGTCCTTCATCAATCACCACAATTTATAAGGTACGAAAAATTAAAAACAAAGAAATAAAAATCTAGATGATGTGCCCTAAGTGATTAAATGCATGATGCGACAATTATGTATTTACCACCAAATTTTTTCAATTTTCTTTTGGTGATTTTTTATTTTTGATTTTTTTTGATTTTCTAAAAATAAAAAGGCGAAAAGAGTGAGATACGGGTTACCGAAGCACGCTTCCAAAAATTCCAATTTGTTCACAGCTCCACGAGAAGATTCCCGAATTTCCAACTTTCCTAAAAAAAATGAGATAAAAAATGAGACAAGTAAAACTAATCCGAAAAATTAAAAATTAAGGTGCGAAAAATTATAGTCCCGGGCAGCGGTGCCAAAAACTTGATGTGCTAAAAATATGACAATTAAAATCGCAAGTGCACGATCATCGTTTTAATATTTGAGATATCGATCCACAGAGACTAATCTTTTCGCGATTACTTAACTTTTAATTTAGGCGAATTAGACAATTTAATTTTTGAGGTCATTTTAATGTCAACTAATTTACAAATACGAATTAAAGTCCCGAAAGCATAAATGGACACAAATAAATTGAATTTTTAATTTTACTTATTGCTACGTAAGGTAAAGAAAAGGAAAGTAAATAAAGCCTAATGATTATACTAATGATTCAGGTATCGATTGGCTAATTATTAAAGTAAAGGAGACTAATAGCAACACTAACAATAAAAATCGAACAAACCTTGAGAGTTAAGAAATTGTAAAAGCAGAAGAAAAATATGGGTACTAAAAAAAAACTTGAAAATGGGCCAGACAAAAGGAGAAACAAAACCTGTTAAATAATTAACCTAGACTCTTGACTATGGGCCAGGAAGTTAAATGGATCAGGCAAGTAAATAAAGACATTATTACATGTAAGAAAGACTACGACAACTTGATAAAATAATAAAGTAAAGCTAGGCTACTTTCAACCCCAAGTGGTTAGCATTTCGCTACTTTGTCCACCAATCAGATTTACGAAAATAACGAGAGTGAAGCAACAAGAACGAAAGATCAAGACAAGAAAATAAAGAGGGAATGAAAATTTGCATTAATAAAATCAGAGTGTTTACAAGATGGCGGCTACAAAATTTAAAGTAACTAAAGTAAGATGTATAAAAGACAGAAAGTTAAAAGAATCGGAGAAAGTAAAGCAAAGGAAAAAGAAAAGTGTTTAGCAAAATTTTGATACAAAAGTGCTGGCTATCAAAGAAAAAGTAACATAAAGTAGTTGCTTTTTTTTTGTTGTTCTCCCTCCTCCGTCTGTCCGTTGCATCTATTTATAGGATTTGCTCACTGCCTTGTTTTCGTATGAAAGCAAAAATAAAAGTCAGTCTCAAATGTCATGCTGTCCTTTTTTTTTTCTTTTCAAGATTGTCTGCAAGAAACTTTTGAATTGCAGAGTCAAAGGTTTTGGGGTGTTTTTGAAATGTTCCAATTTGCTCCGAGCTCCTAATTTTTTTTCTTTTTCTTCGTCTTTTGTCCTTCCTTGCACTTTATTTCTTTATTTTGCCATTTCTTTATTTTTTCACGAATTTCCTGAAATGCAACAAAATAATTTATTAAAATACGAATTCAAGCAATAAATAGGTAATAAAAATATGCAAAAATATGCACTTATCACAAATAAAGGTAAAGATAAAGTGATCACAAATTCATTAAACCAAATCATAAAAATTATTTCATAAATAAGCGCTCATGCTTACCCCCCGGGCTTCCACTGCTATAAGTTAGAACCTCTTATCGACTGAACCCCTAATCCTAGACCGGTCTATTGGATCAGACCTAGAGTGCATGAAGAATTCCCATTAACGAGGTTCCATCATGGGAGTTTCCCTCGACCAGGTTCCATCCTAGGAGATTCCCTCAATAAGGTTCCATCCCAGGAGTTTCCCTCGACCAGGTTCCATCCTTGGAGATTCCCTCAACGAGGTTCCATCCTAGAAGTTTCCCTCGACCAGGTTCAATCCTCGGAGATTCCCTCAACGAGGTTCCATGTGATTTCCTCACAATGCTAATTTCCTTAGCATTCCAATATCCTTGAGCTGGACTTCACTCACCCAGTTTCCCTGGGGTCGTGGCGAAGCTATTTGCCAATTCCATGTGATTTCCTCACACCGCTAAAATCCTTAGCGTTCCAATTTCCAAGAGTGGACTTCACTCATCCAGTTTCCTTGGGGTTGTGGCGAAGCCTTTTGCCAGTTTGTACGTAGCTTCCATAGCCGTACATAAATCCCATATCGGGGTTGGTTGTCCACCAACGTGATTACACGGAAGTTTATCGGTGTTACGCCTTCTCAGGGTTTAAACGAGTGAACCTCCAATATAGGGGAACCTTAATGCCCTAGTTTCCCTAGGACCAACCTGCCTTGTGGTTCCAATCTATTCACATGTAATCCACATGTGATACATGTACAATCCATACATGTCCCTGCCTTGATTCATGTATAATCCATACATGATCCTGCCTTGATTTATGTATAATCCATACATTATCTATATAGTCCGTGTAATCAATTAGCACATAATCCATGTGCTTCCAATCCTGCCTAGCGCACGTAATCCACATGTGATTCATTTATAATCCATACATGGTAAATCCAGCTCATGCATAATCCATACATGAGAAATCCTTTCCAACTCAATTTATGAAATCCAATCCGTATATGCTCCTTGATCTGGCTTCCAGGGGTACCTCGAATTAGATTCCATTAGGGGTTCGCATACCAGAACCTAAAGAATCTCATGGTCCTGGCCCATTCATTGCGTGAAAGTTCCGTTTGCTTAAAAATTGACCACTTTCAAGATACCATCATGGGTAGTATACCATCCACTACCCCCCGGTTCCTTGCAGCCATTACATGCAAGATGAACCTTATGTAATCCACAATCAGGTTCAATCAACCTTCACCCTGAACCTCTAAGCTTACGTGAGCGTACTCATTGTAAGAAACAAGGGGTATCATAGGTGAAGTAGCTATTACTCGTAAAATTCCTTCCAAGAAAGACCATGTTATTTTTCCTCGATGATGATTCAATAATTTCCATTCTTGAACCTCTGGGATTCGGTTGTTGTACCCCTATGTCGTGGTTGCCTCAATTAAATTTTTGGCAGGTTACATTTGATGCACGTACGCCCACATATACTTGCCATCCTTACACACTTCTACATCCTGATGATTATATCCTTACCACCAGATATGTTTTTCCAATGATCTCCTCCATGTTCCAAGTTCGAAACAATATTCCATAACATTCCCGGTCTCTAGTTATTCAACATAATTCCTTTAAGATCTTACTCCAGATGTATGTTGTGGATATAATTGTGACCACCTATACAACCGACAATGTTGATTGTTGAAGATCATGTTTTATGTCGAGTTTTGTCGTTGTAACCCAGTAAGGGGTTCTGAGGCTGAAGGCCGCCAAGGGATTGCGAACCTGAACCTCCTTTGTACATCTTCTCATTTAAAAATAGGGTGCATCTTAGAAATTCTTTATGTAGCCTGGTATCCACTACCCCCCGATTCCTCGGTGTAGTTTGTCCATGACCAATATTGAATCATATTCTGCTCCTCACCCACTTTGAGGAGAAGTCTAAATGGACATCTATGAAGCTGGCTATACACATCTCATCGTAGTTTCAACAAGTTTTTTTTAGTCTGCGTGGGAAGCCATGCTCCTCCTTATGAATGGGAGGCATGCAACCATTTTCTTTGTCTATATGATAAAACCTCCTTTCTTTGGCCTCCGCTTAGGTGCTTCAACCAATACCCCCCAGTATGCCTTTTACCGAGTGTTTCAGGTTTTCTCCATCCTCCATAGCCGAAGTTGTTAATAACATCATCCTGGGGGAAGCCACCCCTGATTTCTTTCCATTGCCTTCGTGTATGCAGAACCAAGTCCATTCCAACTAAGATTCCGTTGTTAGCTTTGTTGTTTCCTCTAGCTTTTAAAGCCTCTGGTTCCTCCTTTTAGGGCGTTCATGGATGAACCTCACACCATCTTCTTCAATATTGGTCGAGAGGTCACTTGTACCCCGTTCTTTATCTGGTAGTATATTTTCGAAAATCTTATTGATATTATAATCCTCAGCTCCTTGCATAATTCCTTCCTTGAGGTATTCCTATGTTCCAACTTCTGATGTTTGAGGGGTTTATAGCGGGGGAACCCCTTTGTGGGAAACCTTCCATCTTCTTGCGCTTAAGGGATTTATGGATGAAACCTTCAAAGCCATGTTATAAATTGATTGCACCATTTGCATCTTCTTCAGAATAGGTCATCCTACCATAGTGTTGTAGGATACGCTCAGAGGGGTTCATCCTTCAATACTATTAATGATATTTTCAGTTCGTGAGAGGTTCGAGTCCATCTTCAACTTCCATGATAACCTTTTCGCAAGAGCTTCATTTAGGTCAGTACATGAGACCTTTCACTCAATGCTTTTAGCTTGATATTCCACTGTTAGTGAATTTTTCATCGTGAGTACCTTTATAAGCTGCTTTTCCTTTTTCATTAGGTGTCGTCACGTGTCCAACCAAGAACTCCTCATTTTTCATTTATAGAGGCTCTACTTTCCTTTAGAGGCACGCCCTCATTTCTCTAGGTTTCATTGCTTCATTGTTTTTTGAAAAGCTTCCCACTTGTTACTTCTACATGATACATTATGCCTTCGTAATCCTCCATTTGAGCAGCCATTTACATCAACCCCCAAAAAACTTGAACCACTTCATGGGGTTCCATCAGCAGGGCTACTCGTAACATGATTCCTCAAGTATTCTGAATCGAGCTATCCTCAAATCATACAGTGAGGTGTCCACTTCTGACCATTTCCTTGGTTTAACCATTTTAGTATCCCACACCAGTTGTGTAACGTCCATTTGTTTCATAAGAGGCGAAACATGGCCAAGATTGGTTTTTCCTGATGAATCCCCTTTAAGCACTATTTAATTCTTTTGGGGTTCTCATGTCGAGTGATACAACCTCCATGGTGGAACCCCTATATTGAGTTCCAACATTGTTCAATTTGGCTTAAAGTGTTTGAATGGGATTTTTCTTGCTTAAACCTTTTTTCAGATTGCCTCCCGGGTTCTTCTTGCTTATTGTGGGGGCTTCTCATTATTCAGCTTCTTACTTATAATCAAGGGGCCTTCCATCATCGAACTTATCGTTTATGAACCCCATTTCTGGGAAGCTTTTTTCCGGGGGAGTCATTTTTACCAATCTTTTCCACATTTTAGTTTGACGAGCTTCATGTTAAGCTTCCTGCCTAGTCTATTGAACATACTCGGGCTTCTGTTAAGTGAAGCCTCTAGGTTCTAGGACTTATCTCCTTGAACATGTCATCATCGAACCCTTGTCCGTGTTCCTCCCACCAATCAACCTCTTTTTCATAGAAGCTTAGTCTTCTTGCTCATTCGTGTTCTCATGATCAATGTTGATGGGAAACCTTCATATCGAATATGTGAATTATCAACAAGACACCTCTAAGCTTACATGAGCTAGCTCGTTGTAAGAAACAAGAGGTATCTAAGAGAATAATGTAAAATATTTCCGGTACCTCAACAATGAGGGAGTTCTTATTCTTGCCATCATCCAGGTTTACATACTGATCATTAACCATGGGGTTCGCATCCCTGCTTCAATTTGGATTCACCCGCACCCCTTCAGTCAGGAGGGTCGCACCCCTGTCTGCACTGGGGTTCACCTGTTACTCTTCTATCAGGAGGTTCGCACCCTTATCTGCGCTGGGGTTCACCTACAACTTCATGGTGTTCGTACCCCAATTATCATTCAAGTTTAACTATATACTTCCTTCATGGATCGAGCTGTGGTGTGAAATAGTGTTGTGCTTCACATTTTTAACAGAAATCCCCGGACTTGTTTAACCCGAGAATTGTTGAAGGGGAGCTTAGATGGGCCTTAAGCTCCAACTGGTTGAACCCCTAGATCGATATTCTCCACTTTCTTCTACCACGAGTACATTTTCGGGAATTAAGTATTTAGGGGTTCATCTGCAAGGAACCTTCTAGCTGAGAAACTGGGGGTTCATCTGATTCTGAGTGCCTTCTGTCAGGTTTGCGACCTCCAGATTGAGGTTTCTCCTGCCTTCACCCCTTGAACCCCTTGGTTTTATTTTTAAAACCATTGCATCCTCTTGGTTGTGAAACTTCAAACATCCGCTGTCGTCGTGCTTCTCCCTCAATTTTACTTACCAATGCCTTATCATCTTAATGCAGATTTTTTTACACGAAAACGTACCATCCTGGACAGCTTGACCATCATTGACTAAATATGGCATAACTTCCTGTAGGAAAGGTATTTTTACGACCCGTAAATTTTGCAAGAAACTAGATTCCGATACATTTCTAACGGTATATCATACTACACCTAGAACCTTCCAGATCAAAGTATTTTATTCTTTCAAGTTGGCTCAAAAAACGTATCATCCTGGACAGCTTGACCACTTGTGACTAAATATGGCATAACTTCTTGTAGAAAAGGTATTTTTACGAGCCGTAAATTTTTCAAGAAACTAGATTCCGATACCTTTACAACGGTATATCATACTACACCTAGAACTTTCCAGATCAAAGCAGTTTATTCTGTCAAATTTGCTCAAAAAACGTAGCATCCTGGACAGCTTGACCACTTGTGACTAAATATGGCATAACTTCTTGTAGAAAAGGTATTTTTACGGGCCGTAAATTTTGCAAGAAACAAGATTCTGATACCTTTCCAATGGTATATCATACTACACCTAGAACCTTCCAGATCAAAGCAGTTGATTCTGTCAAATTGGCTCAAAAAACGTAGCCTCAAAATTCTGATTTTCTTCTTTAGAAAGGAAGATATTTTTCTTTATCTTTCCTCTCAAAAAATCATCCAATCACGCATATGTCCTAGTTGAATACATGAGCAGCAACAAGAACCATCATATCTGTCCACGCCTTCTCGGTTTGATGCCCACCAGTGTCTGTTCGTCCGTAAAAGTTTCGATGAACCGCCATAAACATCCATATCAAGTAACCTATCAAGAGAGTTAATAAACACCCATCTTTTTAATTTTCTCCCTTAGCTCCCGATTTGTAGCCTCCTCATCATGTTCGATTTCATAGTCACTCCGTTCATTGTTCGGTATATGAATGTCACCGGAATTTAGAGACATCTCTTCCCTCTAGAGATTAAAACCAAATCCCCTCCTTCTAGCGCCACAAATGTTGTGAGGGAAAATTGGTACAACACTTCAATAAAGAAATTACAAGATTAAACCAAGAAAATCCATGAATATCAATTAAACAAATCGAATTACAAGCCAAAAAACCCTAATCCGAGAGGAGGAAGAGTGATTTTATGGACTGAGTTTGCAAGCATTCCGAGCTATGGTGATTGAATAAAACCTATTCAATCGAGAAAGACCAGCCCAGAGCGTGTGTTAGAGGTGTATATGTGTGTCTAACCTTGCAAATTGCCTACTTACTCTTATATTTATAAGAGATCAAGTCCCATGTAGTTCTTGATTATTGTCCACCATCTGATAAGCCTAACCCTCCGTAACAGCCATGTAGATATCGTTTATCTCCATTGATGTAGTTATCCTTCTGTTACTCCATCCTATTTCCATAGTTATCCCCCGATCTTTTTAATATATCCTTCCATATATACTTATACATGTATATTCCATGTATACCTGATATTTATCCACGACAACAACCATTATTGGGCCTCTCCTAAGACCTAAAAATCGTCCATTGGGCCGCCTGGGCGTTTCCTACCTGCCTTCCTACAATTTAGGAAGCCACAGACCTGCTGGTGCATTTTCTGGGAATTCCCGGGGTACGTACCCCCATCCTGGTAGCTTACTACTCAGTTGAACCCCTACCAGGTCTCAACACCACTTCACCCCTACCCAGGATTCACACGCATGCAGCCCTACATGAGCAAACCCCCAATTAGAATGTCCAGACCTTTGATTCACTCCCAAGGCACATTAGACCATCATGCCCCTAGCTCAACTTGTTTCCTAGTATCCGGCCAGATAACTCGAGTCCATATCCCGAGTGGGCATTAAATCAAGCCCAAAGTGGATTTTGGGCACAACATTATACAATCAGATTGCAATGAGTTTAGATACATGCATATCATTTCATCAATATGCATGAGCAACACAACCACATTAATCGAATGAGCAACATGCATTTTCTTGGAAAAATCAACAGAAATAATCTTCCTAGGGTAATCAGAGTTATCCTTAGAATTAGTATCAATATCAAGTATCCTAACAGGCCCCTTATCGACACATAACAATGACGTGGCCTTACAGCAACCCCCAGCACTATAAGCATTGAATATCACGTGACTATTGTTCTTAAGACTGGTACTAATGAAGAGAATCAGAGATGTTTCTTAACAAACTCAAGGTGGTTAACGAGGGCACACCACGACTTGGATACACACTTGAATCCTACAAGTGATTCTCCAACTTCCTTGAAGCAAATTTCCTCAGAATACTTCTCATGATCTTTTCCGCTTCTAGTCTGAAGAAGGCCAGGTGCCCAGTGCATTTGGTAGGGAATTACAAATGCTCCGATCCGAAAAAGTCAGAAATTTGGTTGGTGTATAACCTTTACCTAATTATAAAAGAAATTAGGCTCATACAAGGTCTGAACTTCTATTAATTGCATCATATGTCAACTCAGCAAGCATGAATTAGCATATGACTTGTTGCATAAACAATAAAGCAAATCCGGAAATTTTGTAAGACCTCACTTTACTTTGTTTGAAGTGTAGTGCAAAGAGTAGTGTTTGTATGTATGATATAAGCTCACTTCACCAGTTATTCAAAAAGTTATGGATGCTGATTTACTATAAGCTAAATGGAAGAAAATCCTATATATACGTGAACCTAGCAGAAAAATTCCATTTACAGGGATATCTCGTATAGAAGTTAAATAGCTAAAACATATTGTTATGCCCGAATCTGGCATAAGTCTTAAACAGGCCTAATGGGCTGGAATAATACGATATCACCACTAATGGGCTTAGAAATAAAGTATGGATCAACAAAGCTTATTGCTAAGGAATCAGTTAACTACATTATCAAACTACAGAAGGGATCGCCAGCGACCCTAGGGGTCGTAGTCAACAAGGTCCAGCGAGGTCTAGAGCACATGCATCAGGAAGGTTCACAATCAAGCCCAGCGAGGTCGCGTGAGCACAATTATCTCCATATAAAGTGGACCACCTCGCATGACTAGCCCAACAAGGCCGTATGCGAGGCCACGTAGTTTCTCCATATAGCCCCGTCAGCGAGGCTAGGGCATCGCGAGCCATAGGTTCTTTAATGGGCCGTGAGTCAATAATACAATAAATGGGCAAAATATATCAGCCCAAAAAGATGCCAAGTGGATTTGGGCCTAACCGAGCCCATAGAAACCTAGCCCGTCTAGATAACTTCTTCTCCAAGAGAACTACGTTGGCTTGATCCCTATAAATAGGGTACGTAGGCATCTTGTAAAGCTCTGATAAACAGTTCACCACTGAAAATCAATAAACAAGAGCAGCCACAAATAATCACCAATCATCTCCATATTCTTCGTGTTCACAGCAGAATATCCGTATTTTGCTCCGCAGATCCAGCAACCTCCAAATATTGTTATACAATATTCTCCCTATAACATTTGGCGCTAGAAGGAGGGCAGTCATTAATTGGGAGAGTGATGACTAAATCGAACAAGAAGAAGAACGGGGGCATGGATGGGGAGACCCCGGGATCACACAAGAGGGACGACTTCCACATGAAGGATTCCCCAGAATATGAGGAGCTGAGAGACGAGGCCGTGGAAGCGGTCGAGAAGGAGCAAACGACCCCTGTCCATCAGGTGACCCTGCTTGGCGAGGTTATGACATTCCTGAAGGGGCTTGGGGATCAAATGATCGAAGTAAAAGAGAAAATTGCTAAGATGGAAAATGCGAGGACAGGAGAGCGAATTAATCTAGAGGAAGGAAGTAAGGGTCCCACTAAGAACCTCATCGGGAACTTTGATGATGTGGTAATAAACTAGACGAACCCTGACTAGAGCGAGGAGGAGGTCACACTGGGGAAAAGAGAGAAGTTGCACGACAAATCGGCCTCGCCCGAGGGGAGATCGGTTAGTGTTTTTGACCGTATTGGAAAGAAGCTTACTGAACATGACCTTCGACTCAAGTTGGAGAAGGTAAATGCTAATAAAAAGGAGGGATCTAAGCATAGAGAGACGAGCCAACAGTCGCCTTGTCGAGATCGTGAGCGGTCAAATCATCGCGATGATAGACCCCCTCTCATAGAGAGCGTGAGCGGTCCCACCGTCGCGAAGATAGACCCCTATCTCATCGAGATCGAGAATGATCCCAACATCGTGAGGAGAATCGTAACAAGAAGGATCGTAAATTTGATCAAGAGGAATCTAGCGTCCCAAAAAAGACCCAATCTCACCATGGAAGTACTGGGGAAAAGAAAGATGGTGACAAAGAAGCTAAGATTGGGGACTATAAGTTAAAGGAATTGAAAAAAGCATTGGATGCAATGAACAACGAGCAGGGGATTTTCAGCAATATGGGCTCCTCTTCGCCCTTCACTCATGAAATTCGAACTGCTCCATTACCTATAGTGTTTCGAGGTCATCACTCTAATATGACCTATAATGGAGAAACCAATCCAGCTGAGTTTGTGATTCGGTTCAATAACGAGATGGAGGTATACCAAGTGTCACAACTAGCGAGGTGTAGGCTATTTGCGGCCTCGTTCAGGGGAAGTGCTCAGCAATGATTCTTGAAGCTAGGGGCCTTGATCGTAATATAATCATGGGAAAAATTTGTGGATATTTTCATCAAGCAGTTTCAGTCTTCGATGCTCTACGCACCTCCCGTGTCGACACTGGCAAACATAAAGCAAAGGGAGGGATAAACTCTTCATGATTACTTCAAAAGGTTTAATGCTGAAGTACCTCGTGTGCGAGGTGCCAATGACGAGGCTGTAAAGAACTTCCTTATCGCTGGAGTAAGAGAAGAACTGAATTTTGGAAAAAGCTGCAAGAACAGACTCCTACCACCCTGTCAGAGTTATATCGGGTCGCCGAGCCCTTCAAACGTGTTGAAAAGTCATTGGCGGACCTTAAGAAGAATAATGAAAAGGGTGGCGGTGCAAGTGGAAGTAGAGGAACAAAGAGGAAGGATTCTCGAAGCCCTAGGCGAAGACATGATCGCAGTCCGAGCCCGAAGAAAAGAGAATGCGACCTCCCAAGGCGATCCCCGCCTCGAGGTCGCCCGATTAGAGATGAAAGTAAGTTTGCCCCCTTGGTGGCTCCTGTGGATCATATCTATGCTGTAAATGCGAACAAGGGATTGTTCACAAGACCCCCTACAATGGGAGCACAAGGGACCAGAAATACTAGGAAGTATTGTGAATTTCATGAGCAAACGGGGCATGATATTGCAGATTTTTAGCACCTTAAAGAACAGATTGATGCCCTAATCAAAGAGGGAAAATTAATAGAGTGGGCGGTTCGAGAAGTAAAAAGGCATCAAGGGAATACCAGCAAGTCAGGAGTGGGGTATAATGCTATTCCTCCTGTTGGGCAGAATGCAGAGCCTCGCAAAGAAAGGGAGGAGCGAGGCAACAATATCCATGTAATTATTGGAGGACCCCATATTGGTGGGGATAGTAACAAGGCAAGGGAGAGATACGTTCGCGAGGCTAGGGAGCGACCCCTCACTAATGTCCATCATTTGCAAGAGAGACCCCCAAAACTTTTTAAGGGGAAAGATACATATATTATGTTTACAGAGGAAGATGCGAAGTGGGTCCACCACCCTCATTCCGACGCTCTAGTGGTTCGGGTTCGCATATGATCACAAAACATCTACCGGGTCCTAATAGATAATGGAAGTGCTGTGAATGTGTTAACGTACGAAGTCTATAAGAAGATGGGATATGTGGACAAGGACCTTAGTCCTATAGTAGGGCATCTCTATTGGGTTCACTGGGGCTTCTGTCAGTGTAAAAGGTCTCATCAGGCTCCCCATCACTCTAGAGGACGAGCCCTGCATTACAACTCAGGTCGCTGATTTCATGGTCGTGGATCAACCATCAACCTTCAATGCTATTGTGGGAAGACCAATCTTGAAGGAAATAAGGGTAGTGACCTCCATTTATCATCTCTCGATGAAATTTCCTACCCCGCATGGTGTGGGTTGTGTTAGAGGAATTCAGCAAGAGTCTTGAGAGTTTTACAACCAGGCCCTGAAGTCGGCAGAAAGACGAAAAAACTCTAGGGTTTGCGAAGCCTCGCAACCTTCAACTGGTTGTAATATCATATCCATTGAAGAGTTTCCAGATGATTACTTTGAAAATTTAGGTATCCAAGTAGAGCCTGTACCAGGGGCCATTATGATGGGGGCTTCGCAGCCAGTATTGGTATTGCAAGAAGGAATTGTTGAGGAGGCTAATGATGATGAAGAAAGCCCAGAACAGGCAGCAGTGCGAGCTCGTAAGGGAAAGTGGGTTCGCAAAGAGACATTAATATTGGTGGAACTTCCAAATGGAATCACTCAAGAAACAACAGTTGTGACTGAATATGGCCATGTTGGCGCGACCCCGACTAGAAGCGAGGCCGAGTCTAGCAAGGCTCGCGATGTTGAGATTGATCTGGATCCTCGCATCCCTGAGCATGTGGAGCGAGCCGGGGCCGCAGAGGATACCATCTCCGTCCTCGTTGATGCTAATGACTCTACAAAGGTTCTGAAGATTGGATCACAGTTGAATCCTGATCTCGGGGGGAGGCTCGTGGAATTTCTAAAAGCCAATCTGGATGTATTTGCATGGTCGCATGAAGACATGATCGGGATTGATCCAAATGTAATGTGCCACAGACTCAATCTTGATCCTAGTAAAAAAGGAGTAAGGCAGAAGATGAGACCTATAAGTGGAGAGTGAGCCGAGGCTCTCAAAGAAGAGGTGGATAGGTTGCTCGAGGTCGGGCTCGTTAGGGAATCATTTTATCCCGACTGGCTCGCGAACCCTGTCCTAGTGAAGAAACCAAATTGGAAGTGGCGAACATGTGTGGATTTCACCGACCTCAACAAGCATTGCCCAAAGGATAGTTTTCCACTTCCAAGGATTGATCAGCTGGTGGATGCAACAACGGGGCATGCACTCTTAAGCTTTATGGATGCCTATTATGGGTACAATCAAATACCGATGTACGGGCCCGATCAGGAACACAACTCGTTTATCACAAACAGAGGTCTTTACTGTTATATTGAGATGCCTTTTGGTCTTCTTAATGTCGGGGCCACATATCAAAGGCTCGTCAATATGATGTTTGAAAAGCAGATTGGAAAGACAATGGAGGTCTATGTAGATGATATGCTCGTGAAATCTAAGGAGGCTGAGGATCATATACCCCACCTCGCAGAAATGTTTAACATATTGAGAAGATACAGGATGAAGCTCAACCCCCAAAAGTGTGTTTTCGGGGTCGAATCTGGAAATGTTTTGGGGTTTATTGTAAACCACAGAGGAATTTAGGCCAATCCAGCTAAGATAAAAGCTCTTTTGGAGATGAGGTCGCCTAGAAGTGTTAAGGAGGTGCAAAGTCTAACTGGCAGGGTCGCAGCGATTAACCGGTTTGTTTTTAAGTCATCGGATAAGTGTCATGAATTTTTTAAAGCGATCAAGAAGGTGGGAAAACATTTTGAATGGACCCCGCAGTGCGAGGAGGCTTTTCAGCAAATAGAAAAGCATTTAGGTTCGCCTCGATTACTTTCTAAACCCATGGAAGGAGAAATTCTTATTGTTTACCTGGATGTCTAAGAATACGCCATCAGTGTTGTCCTCGTTCACGAGGAGGAGAGGGCTCAGTTCCCCGTTTATTATGTCAGTAAAAGGTTGCTAGATGCTGAGACTCGCTATACCAACATGGAGAAGCTCGTCTATGCTTTAGTTTTGGCTTCGCGAAAGCTGAGGCCATACTTTCAGGCTCATAGTATTCAAGTTCGCACTGCCTACCCATTAAGGCAAGCAAGCACAAGACATTGTAAAAAGGAAGACAAGCGATAAACAAGAAAAAGTTATAGCATTTATGAAACTGGAACAGCCACAGGGTCGCCATGTGATCCCAAATCATTCATAAGTCATCAAAGCAGTTATAAAAAATATTACAAATCGCGAGGCTTTCAAGGGGTGCCCGCATCCCCAGTTCAGAGACCAATATTAAAAGTGGAGTAGATTATGCAGCAGTGTCATTTTGGTTGGCAGCCTCACTTGCGAGCCTAGCTACCTCCTGCGCCTTTTCCTCCTCAATTTCCTTACGGAGATCAAGGGCGAAATCAGCAGTTTCAGGGTCGAGCTGAGACCAGTCAAAATCAGGAACCTTCTTAATGAACTCCTTCATAAACTCAGTCTGTGCGGCCTCCTCAATAGCATAACGTTCTCCTTGGGCAGCTATAAGCTCCTTCTTCAGCTTATCACCACCACCTCGTGTTCCATCTTCAACTCCGCCTCGCGCTCCTCTTCCACTTTCAATGATTTGTTGAGGGTAGTCTTTTGATTGTTGACATTCTTCAGTTTGGAGCGAAGAGGGGAGTTTTCAGTGTCCAGGGATCGCTTGTAGGTCTCCAGAAGAAGCTTCTTATCCTCTTCGAATTTGAGTTTAAGATCAGCTACCTCTTTCTCCAACTTGCTGTTAGCAATTACCACATTCTTTAGCTCTCTGAGATACGAGGCCTGGCGGATGAAAGCTTCAGCTACGCATTTGGAAACTTATTTGGAGTTTTCTATCAATTCTGCACCCACCCAGCTCGTGCACTCTTCTACGGTTGCATGGGTATATCCATGCTTCGTAAAGAGGTGGTGGGTAGGGGTTGCAAAGGCAGGAGGTTTAACAGGGGGAGCACGACCCATCCTTTTTGGATTTCTTGGATACATGCACTTCAAGATTGCCCTGAGGAGTTTGTTGTGGAGCTTCAGCCTGAGTAGATGGAGGTGGAGGAGGAGGAAGCTCGTTGATTTTCTTTTGTAGAGTGGTAGCTGGCTTCGCTGCAATGGCAGTCTCGCTCTTCTTAATAAATGGAGGCATGTGACCCTTGCTCGACATATCTGCAAAATGAGAATAAAGCAAAGTTAAAAGATTATATAAAAGACTAGAAGCAACAAGGATAACACATATAAAGAAGTTGAAAGTTCAACAAGTGATAATTGTATAGCGATGAAGAAAGTACCCTCGCTCGCGGTAACAACAACTCGTGAGGATGAGGCGTTATCTCGCGCTTTTCTTTTTCGCGAAGCCTTTCTCGCTTTTGAAGGCCCCGTCTCAGAGGGTAGTTTTACTCCTTCCTTCAAAAATTTACACTCAATTAAGTTTTCTATGGTAAGTAGGGTTCGAATGTTCTTATCTTTGCGAGAAGTCTTTAGTACATCATCAGCTCGTTGTTTCTCCTCGCCTTTTAAAAAAGTTCGCACTTGGCCAACTACGAGGTCATTGAAGTGGTGTTAGACCATGGATTAGTTAAAAAGGATGAAAAAAAAGGGGGGAACGAAAAGAACAATGTTATACCTGGGAGATAGTTGAACGAGGTCTTCACTCGTGGAACCTCATGGACATAAAGATATGGGCCCTTCCACGAGCCTGCATTGCTAGGGGCGCTATGGTAGAGTTCTGTTTTGTTGAACTCGGGCCACATTGATAAGTAGACGTATCCGAAGTCAGAGGGCCCGCATCTCTTCAGTTGTAAAAAATAACCCATTGTTCTCGCGTCTAACTCGGGATATCCAAGTTTGTGATATATGACATAAAGTGCGATCATGGCCCTGTAGCCGTTAGGGTTGATTTGGATTGGAGCTAGATAGTATGTCTAGCAGACATCTCGAATGAAGGGGTGAAGTGGAGAAGAGACGCCGATTTTCATCATTGCAGATGTCAAGACCATGCGAGGTACTCTGCCACCATTTTCCTCATAGTTGAAGCGATAGCATCGCATTGAGGGTTTGGGAAGAATTATTTTTCCTTCAGGCCTAAAAGTGTTTACAGCCTTCGCCAAGGACTCTGAGTCCAGGGTCGTTGATAGATCTTTGCAGGCCAGGATGCGAGGTTGGCCTGGTTTTGTTTTGGAGCTGGGTGGGATGTCCTCTGATAAGTGGATTTTATATCCACTTGGAGCGTTCCATATCGGCTTAAATTGATTGACTTGGTCTCAATTTTGTTGTATTTTTGATGTTTTTGTGTAGTTGTGCAGGGTTGTAGCTATCGGTTAGTGTTGGTGTTTCTAATCGATATTAGAGTGGGATTAAGCATTGGAATGAAGATTGGACACTTGTGTTATGCTACCAAGGAGTTACATGTGTCATGGCATTGAAGATGTTAGCTAATGCAAAAGAAACGGAGGAGAAAGGAGCAATTTGTGTAAAATTCGGATTTTTTGGGTATGTTGCGCAGTCTTAATTGTTTTGGCCATATCTGGAGTTCTATAAGTCCGATTTCAGCGATCTTACAGCTCACGCGAAGCCTGGGAGATTTTCTACAATCTTGAACAGAAAGCATGGCGTGCTGCGGCCTGGGAATGGCGCTGCGGTGCGGTAACCCTTCTGGAAATTCTGAATTTTTATCCAGAAAATCCTAATTTACTGTTTTGGCCATATCTTGAGTTCTACAAGTCCGTTTTGGACGATCTTACTGTCCACGCAAAGATAACGAGATTATCTATCATTCTAAAGTGGTCCAGAGGTCCAGTTATAACTAGAACGGTCAATAAATACTGAAGAAAAGTCAGCTACGAATTTTCCTTAAAAACAGAATCAGTTTAGGAAACGTATTTTGCAGAAATTCTATTATAATTCTGTTTTGGTATTTTCTTGTTGGGAAAGACTTCTAGAACCTATATAAACACATCCTACCATTGTAATTTAGGAGAACCATTACATATCAATTACTTAGGTTTATTTGTATATTTTAATACTTTGTTTTTATCATGGTTTCATCAGATCCCATGATGACGAGAGGTTCGATTATGAACTAATCATTTTCATGGGATTCTAACAGATTTATTTATGGAGCTTTAGTATCTTGATGCCTTAAAGATCTGTGTGTGATGTATATTTGATATCCTCGTATAGTTATGCTTAATTGATAGATGCGTGATGAACATCTAATTTGTTAATCTCTTGTGAAGTGAAAGTGGATCTTGAGATTTAGAACTTGCCATGCTAGCATAGGTTCATACTCCCTCTGTCCCTCCCATTTCTTTACATTTCTTTTTCACTGCTCGACACGCATTTTAAGGCTCCTAAAAAGTAAAGTTCCATAACTTATTTTTTAAATTTTCTTTTTTTCTATAAAAATAGAATAATTCTATTTTTATACAAAAAAAGAAAATTTTAAAAATAAGTTATGAAACTATCCACAAATTGCACCTTAAAATCCGTGCCAGAATTACGTCCCCCAAGGTAAAGAACCAAGGGGGACAGAGGGAGTAATTGTTTATCAATATGATTCGTGGTGTGAGATGAAAATACTTATACTACCCTGTCTGATCTTAATGGATAACTTGCTCTTTAACCGTTATGTTTTCAAATTCTATAGACATATAGGGTCTAAGCATAATTGGTGTCTATTCATCTTCTATCTCTTTTGTGGATGTATGTTTAGTTTGGTATACGTATACTGAGAGGTAGCGTGTACTTGTTTCGTGTTATCCGATCAGATATCATAACCATTGCATATAGTGATTAAAGGCGTCAAATCTAAGCAAAGTATTTAATGAAGTTAGGATTCCATGTTTTCTCTTGCAGTAGTAATTCGATTCAAATTCTCGTTAGTTAGTTAATTCTTAGTTTGTTAATTTACTTCTTAGTTAATTTAGTTTATTAAACCCAAATTTGTTAATTGTCTTAGCATTGAATAATAATCATACATTGTTGCATAGGTACTAAACTGAATTAGAAACCAAGATCTCTATGGGAACGAACTTGACTTCTATCTATATTACTTGTGACCACGTACGCTTGCGTGATTTAGTGCAAACAAGTTTTTGGCGCCGCTGCCGGGGATCATCGGTGTTTTATTTTTGGTTTATGTGCTTGTCAATAGTGGTCGTTAGAGTTCACTGACTCAAATTTTTCTTACCTATCTTGTTTAGTTCGGTGTGTTCAGGTACTTGAGTGTTTGAATATGGCATGCGAGGAGTTGCCATGGTGGGCATATTCGAGGACATCCATGCCTCAGCAATGTGAGCAGTGTTTGGGCGTTCATGATCTCTCACAATATTGTTACTACGAAGGAGTTGATCCATATGTCACTTATGAGGAACAAACCATATTTTTAATATCATCCTCAACAGTACCAGCAAGATGTTCCAAATATGTCATATCTCTTTGGTAGTGAAGAGTTTCAACATCAGCAACCTACTCCTACTTTTCAGTAAGATGAGGTTGATGCTATGGAGGAGATTAGGATGCTTCTAAAGAGTCATGAGGAGTCTATCAATTTTATGGGGACACTAGTTGCTCAAGTTTTGAGTGCCTTGGAATAAGAGAAACAACAATTCATACTAGAGGCAACACCAGAAAATAACGGTGACCTGGAGCAAGGTACTGCATGCATAATTGAGGAAGACAAATTCCAAGGTGAGGTGAGCGTTCACAAGCCATGTGAGGAATTTGATCAAGCTAGTGAGGTAGATGATTTGGAAAGGGCACAATTCGGGACAAACACTGATGAGCTACACAAATTTCAAGAATTGGTATGTTCGTACCAAGAGGACATTGGTGAGCTGCAGAAATTTCAAGAATTGGTATGTGCGAACCAAGAGGCTGAAGAACATGGGAAATATGCAGGTCTTCTACTTGTCTCAGAGTGTAAAGATGGAGGTAGCGCATTAGAGCCAATGGAGGAAGTTTTCTTTGAGGAACCAAAGGCTTCAGCAACTTACATTTACCCTTCTCCATTATATTCAAGCGAAGCCCGCAAGTGTGTGTTGTTCTACAAATTGATAGATTTTGGGTCGACAGATGAAGGCATTGGAATAGGACAGAGTTGTTACACGAATAAGCCAAGCGAGGACAAGGGGCAGAAAGTGTGCCGCCGTGATGACGATGAAGTCTCGCGAAGAGATGACCAGGCCAATTATTATCATCCTTAATGGAGGCTTAGAAGTAACGTCAGGCTATTGACGTTAAAGAAGCGCTTCGTGGGAGGCAACCCACGCTTTTCGGCATTTTTATTTCGGTATGTTTCCTATTATCCTTTGTATTACCTTCCATTGAATTCTTCAAGTTTGCGGGATAAGTAGTGTATAAGTATTCATGTATGATTTAATGCTTTGCATATTAGTGTTAGTTCATGCATTTATTTTCGTGTTATCTACGTTTGTTTCATATAGGACATTTTGTTTTATTTTCGTATACCATGTGAGTTCATAATAGTTTGCATTTGCACCCATGCTTGATCGGAATTTTGTGTTGTTGACGCTTTTGATTGAGAAGTGATATGCTTTGTTCTTGTGCACACACATACACTAGTAAATTGAAGCTAGTAGACTTATTGAATGTTGTAAGTGATTAGAAGGACATGAATATGTGCAAGATGATTTAGTTTGCATGCTCTAAATACAAGTCGGTGCACTAGTATTTTTTGCTTGGGATTGAGTACGTTTTTCCACCAAGTGAGTTTTGAGCCTTATTGCATTTATTTGCAATTTATTCGTTTGCTTGAGTGTCCACGGATTGTTTGCATTGCTAGCAGTTGTTTGAGGTCTTTCTTGAAACCATGACATTATTTGACGATTAAAATGATAAAGGCATTTAGGAATAACCACATATTTTCCCATATTACCATACCATGTTTACAGGATCAATTAGTTAACCCGTTGAGCTTAATCCTATTTTTCGGTGACATACCACATTACTTGCCTAGACCTTTTTCTTGTATTGGTCTTACATTAATTTGAAACCACATTGTCAAAGGCTAGTAGAGTGCTTAAGGGAGTAATAAGGTGTGTAAGGAGGGGTTTATTGTTGGTCTTACTTTTGGGGGAAATATTGAAAATTGGGTTTGTTTACTTGATAGTCGGCATGTGTAATAAAATTGTTGGATCATTGTTATTGTTTATATTATTATTTTTGTTATATTTAGCTCTCGAAAAAAAAAGAAAAAAAAGAAAAAGAAAAAGAAAACAAAGAGAAAAAAAATATTATGAGAGCATGTTTGTGTTTGTTGTGATCCTATTTTAGTCGACTAGTTGAGTGTTTGTTTTAGTAAAAATTATGTGGGGGGAAAATAGGGTGTTGTGTATGATTTATTATGGTACTTACTAGCTTTTGACACTTCACCTGTTTTGGCTTATTTGACATACCTTGTCCCTAGCCCCGTTACAACCCAAATAAAGGCCTTTTGATTATCGTCATTGATGTATGTTGTGTTAAGAGTTAGATTGATACCAAATGTCAAGCATGCTTATGATTTTGTTGGAATTGAGTGATACAATTACCCTTGTTCATGAGTGAATATTTTTTTGTGAGTGGATTGTGAGTGTTTGCTTGTTTTTGCGTATGAGATCCCGAGTTTTGACTCAAAGATGTACTCGTGTAGGCTTAGCATGTTTACTAACTTATTCTTACATTTGACATGGACTTGTGAGAACTTATGCATGTTCATTGAGTAGACTATGTGAATACTTTCACTTTCGACACCAAGAAATTGCGTATTTACTTTGATTCTTAAGTTGATATGGCATGAGAGGATATGAAGGTATGGTAGGATAATAGTACTAGATTATTTGCATTTTCATTTAGTTGCATTCATGCATTGCATTGCATTAGGTTACATGGATTTTGTGGGTACATTCGCTATAGGCCCTCACGAGACCTTACTCGTCCACTAGGGCTGCCTAGGGGTTTAAAGGGCTTGTTGCATATGCCAAATGCAACCGTGATCACCTACGGAAGTGGTACTAATTAGTTAGTTAGTTGTAATTGTTTATGCTTGAGGACAAGCATCAGTTTAAGTTTTGGGGTGTGATAAGTGGATTTTATATCCACTTGGAGCGTTCCATATCGGCTTAAATTGATTGACTTGGTCTCAAGTTTGTTGTATTTTTAATGTTTTTGTGTAGTTGTGCAGGGTTGTAACTATCGGTTAGTGTTGGTGTTTCTAATCGATATTAGAGTGGGATTAAGCATTGGAATGAAGATTGGAGACTTGTGTTATGCTACCAAGGAGTTACATGTGTCATGGCATTGAAGATGTTAGCTAATGCAAAAGAAACGGAGGAGAAAGGAGCAATTTGTGTAAAATTCGGATTTTTTGGGTATGTTGCGCAGTCTTAATTGTTTTGGCCATATCTGGAGTTCTAGAAGTCCGATTTCAGTGATCTTACAGCTCACGCGAAGCCTGGGAGATTTTCTACAATCTTGGACAGAAAGCATGGCGCGTTGCGGCCTGGGAAGGGCGCTGCAGCGCGGGAACCCTTCTGGAAATTCTGAATTTTTATCCAGAAAATCTTGATTTACTGTTTTGGTCATATCTTGAGTTCTACAAGTCCGTTTTGGACGATTTTACTGTCCACGCGAAGATAACGAGATTATCTATCATTCTAAAGTGGTCCAGAGGTCCAATTACAAATGGAACGGTCCAGAAATACTGAATAAAAGTCAGCTACGAATTTTCCTTAAAAACAGAATCAGTTTAGGAAACGTATTTTGCAGAAATTCTATTATAATTCTGTTTTGGTATTTTCTTGTTGGGCAAGACTTCTGGAGCCTATATAAACACATCCTACCATTGTAATTTAGGAGAACCATTACATATCAATTACTTAGGTTTATTTGTATATTTTCATACTTTGTTTTTATCATGGTTTCATCAGACACCATGATGACGAGAGGTTCGATTATGAACTAATCATTGTCATGGGATTCTAACGGATTTATTTATGGAGCTTTAGTATCTTGATGCAAAAAGATCTGTGTGTGATGTATATTTGATATCCTCGTATAGTTATGCTTAATTGATAGATGCGTCATGAACATCTAATTTGTTAATCTCTTGTGAAGTGAAAGTGGATCTTGAGATTTAGAACTTGCCATGCTAGCAAAGGTTCATAATTGTTTATCAATACGGTTCGTGGTGTGAGATGAAAATACCTATACTACCCTGTGTGATCTTAATGGATAACTTGCTCTTCAACCGTTATGTTTTCAAATTCTATAGACATATAGGGTCTAAGAATAATTGGTGTCTATTCATCTTCTATCTCTTTTGTGGATGTATGTTTAGTTTGGTATACGTATATTTAATTTGTTGGGCCTGCGAAGAGAGCCCAAAGGCAATTATTAGTGGGCCTTGATGTCGGGTCGAGGTTCATGGAGCAAAATATCTCTGAGTCCACATCGCATCGCTAACGACAATATGGACTCGGAGGGTAGTTGTTATGCCCGAATCTGTCATAAGTCCTAAATAGGCCTAATGGGCTGGAATAATACGATATAACCACTAATGGTGTAAGACCCCAGGTTTTTGTAATATTTCTAAAATGATCATAAACGGTGATTGGTGGAGGTTATGTAAAGTTTTTAAGATCATATTATATGAATGAAGAAGTATTTATACTTTTATGGATAAAGTATCGTTGTACCAAGAAGAAAGGGAATGTAGAACCTGTCAGATTACGTAGATTTTCACTTTTATTAAATATTGGTATAAATATGGGATATTGAGGTTAAGAAATTTTTTAAGCTAAGTTAAATACCAAGGCAAGGAATTAAGTAATTTATTAGAAGAATTTCAAAGATAAATATTCAAGAATGATGAAAGAAATTTCTACGCGACGGAACACTTTTACAAGAAAATCTCTAAACTTGCATATGGAATTAAATGGTAAGCATTGGTTGATTAATAGGTGAGTACTATACCTGCAATTTACCATGTAATAGCCATGTAAGCCATGCAAGGCAAGGAGCATTGGATGCTAATCAAATAAGTCAAGTCATGATTATTTAAACCAAGCATTGTATACCATTTTTGGGACAAATTGCCAATTACCTTTGTTTTGCAAAATTACTTTGGAGATTACCTTGGGTAATTGATAAGTGCTGAAGTATGATTGATATATATCAATTAAACATATCATTTTATCAATTATAGAAGAAAAGATAGCAAAAGCTCTCCCCCTCCATTTTCTCTATTTTCGGCTAAAAACAGAGCAGCCACTTCAACCTGCCATAACTCCCTCATTTCTCAATTAAATTTTATGTTCTATAGCTTTTTGGAAAGGTTTTGAGATGCTCTACAACTCCTCTTTAGAAGTCTCGTCCAGAAAATCAAGGTAAGACCCTCGTTTTTCTAGTTCTTTCAAGAGTGGTAATGCTGACTCTGAAAATTTTAAACTTGGTTGTTTAGATCTTGAAGATTGAAGGTTGTTAAAGCTATCTAAGGTGTTTTTACAGAAATTCAAGCTTGGTTAAGGTTGTTAAAACTCCAAGGAAGGTAAAACACTCACACCCACCTTAAACTTCATGAGTTATAAGTTGATTTGAAAGGTTGATGCAAGTATGTACATGTTTAAGGAGATTGTGATGTTTTTAAGTTTTATAAGTATGGATAAAGTTTTGGATAGTGATAAATGGATGTTACCACTGGTCTTATAGACCCTTGATGATGTTTATATGATCTTGATGGTGTATGGTTGAATTAAGTGGTTAAATGGAGTTCATGGAATTTGGAAACGATCGAATTATAGTCGTTATAATGTCAAAATTTCATTAGGTTAATTGTGCAGATAATGCCGAATTAAACAAGTGTTTTCTTGGAACGTTTTTGGACATAAACCAGTAGGACTTGTTTTGTAGTTTGTTTTGACACCAAGATCATGTGATTACGATTTACGGTTTATGAGATATGCTCGTTTTAGTGAAACCGGTTAAAACGGATGAATCATTAAGATGGACTGAATTTATAAAGTCAAACGAGCCCTTTAAAAATGGTCTGTGATTATAAAATTTTTACAGGGGGTAACTTAGTCAGTGGTTAAGTCCCTGTAAAAATTTGAAGACAAAAGACTTAAGTTTTGATTTTATAGAAATGTTTAAGTCAAGAATGCGTATGAGAAACCACTGCAAAAAGAAGCTATATTTAGAGTAACAATTGAGCTAGCAAAAAGATGTTCTTAATTATGAAATTTGGAGGAAAAATCCCCTGGACAGTTAAGAAGAGGTGAGAAAAAGAATTTCATGAAAAAGTGTATTTTTCGATTATATATAATTTTTCGAATCAAAGTTGTGCGAGTGTAGAATCCTTTTAGGGGACGAATTAAGACGAACTTTAGTTTCGTTGAAAATGACATTTAACGAAAGTCGTTATGAGACCATTAATTATCAAAAGTGGTTAAAGGATATCATGGGCTTATAACAATCCAAATGTGTAGTAAGGAGGTATAGTTACGAAGTTGTGCCTTTATATGAATAGTTGGTTCGACGGGATAGTTTAATGAACTAACTGAACCGTATTGGTTGTTATAGATCATCACACTAAAGACAGAGCCCAGACTATTCTGACACTATCAGGCAAGTTTTCGAAACTTGTATTTCAAGTATTTTCAAACTGTTGTTGTGGTATAAATGCTATGAACTGCTTGATAATATTTTTGCAAATCAGCATATGATATATGGTTATTTACGTGGGTTTATACACCTGTTAAGTATGTATGTATGCATATACTCTTATATATATGTATACGATGATGTGTTACAAGTTCCTAGTAGAGTATGATAATACCTTTTCTTAGTAAGGGAGTCGGGGATATTTCGTTCGGATAAGGACATAAAAACCCGGAAGTCTCCGGAGATGATATATGACGTATAGTTCGTTTTAAAAATAATCCAATAAATATAAATTGGTTATTTTCGGATTAAAAATTCCTTTGATGATATTAATAAATATTATTTGAATATTTATTAGTAAGTTGAATATTATTTTCAATTGAGAATTGTGAGTGATTATTTATTTAATAAATATTATTTAAATATTTATTGAATATTCTAAGATGATTATTTATTTAATAAATATTATTTGAATATTTATTAAATATTCCAGGATGATTTAAAAATCATATTATTATTTTAAAAGTTATTTAAAAACTTTAAAAATTATTTTAAATATTTTCTGATCGTCAGAAAAGTATTTAAAAATAGAACGGGTTCCAACTTCTTCACTGACTATAGCTTCACTCATCGAAAAGTATCGCTACCTCGCTCAAACTTATCAAAACTCGGGAACCCAAGGTTTGGGAGCTAGTATTAATTATTTTCTCCCTTCGCTACCAACAAGAAATGCACCCTACCTAGTAAGGAGAGGCTCAGGTTTGACTAAACACTCAAAACTCCGACCAACTCCCAAGTTATGTTTGATGAAGCGATTCTTAATAATCAAAATCTGTTGACTAAAGTCAACCCACACATCAGAATTACTTTCTCAATTACTCATGGAAGTAAAGTTAGTAAAGATTATCAAACCAGTCGTCAAGCTTTATGCTTGCGGGAAACTGAATTAAAATTCTGTTCCTATGTTAGATATAATTGATGTGATTTAATGTCAGTGTTTAAGTGTTATAGGTAAAAAGAGTTTAACTTGTTACTGGAAGCAGTTGTAGCAGAGTTTGGACATACGCTGATAGCTGGAAGCGCAAACGCTGACAGAAGAAAGCGTAAACACTGCTAGCTGAACACAAGGAAGCGCAAACACTGCTGGCTAGGAGAGTGACAGAGTTTGCTAAAGTCTGTCTACTGGAAGCGTCTACAAGTCAACAGAGTTTGAAGATTAATTCAAGATTAATATGGAAGCAATATCTTTGAAGATTGGATAGCTGTCAAAGAGATTGAGTTGACTTAGAAGACGTGTAGCAATCGTAATTGATATCAATTGTATAGAATAATTTTAGGAGAATCAATTAACGATTGTGCGTAGCTGTATATCTTATAAATACAGTTAGGTTAACCCTAGAAGGGTAATCCATTGTGAACGAATATCATTCATTGTAACCTAAGCAGCTCTCTGTGATATTTTACATCACTGAGAGAGGAATTATTAATTCCAAACAGTTTTAAGTGTTGAAACGTGTGTTTTTGTTATTTACTCATACAGTACTTGATTATATATTGTGTATTCGACCTAACAAGTGGTATCAGAGCCAATCTGTTACTTTATTACAGTTAAAGATCCAAAACACAATAGTAATCAATGGCAGAGATTCCTCCTCCATCAGGTTCTGAGAAAGCACCTACTACTGTTAGTAGGTATGAAACGATTAGGGTTCCAATACTCAAGCCATCAGAATATGCAATCTGGAAGGTAAAGATGACCATGTTTCTGGAAGCCACAGATCCAGAATATCTTGATAGAATTTATGAAGGTCCTCATAAACCTACAAAGTTAACTGCTGCTGCTGCTGGTGAGGAATCAAAGGTGGTTCCTAAGGAAAAGAAAGATCTAACTGCTGAAGATCTTTCATCTATTGCTAAGGATGCCAAAGTAAGGCACTTACTTCACAGTGCTCTTGACAATGTTATGTCTAACAAAGTAATTAACTGCACAACTGCAAAGGAAATTTGGGATGCACTTGAGGTTAGATGTCAAGGAACTGCTGCAATTAAGAAGAATAGAAGGAACATACTCACACAGGAGTATGAGCATTTTGAGGCAAAGTCTGAAGAAACCATGACAGAAACATTTGACAGATTCTGTAAACTGCTCAATGATCTATCATTGGTTAACAAAGAATATGATCTAGAAGACTCAAATCTCAAGTTTCTTCTCTCTCTTCCTGAAAAGTGGGATGTGAAAGCAACCACTATAAGAGACAACTATGATCTTGTTGATACTGAGATTGATGAAATCTATGGACTGCTCAAGACTCATGAATTGGAAATGGAGCAAAGAAATAGAAGATCAAGCAGGAAGTCAAAGTCTGTTGCTCTGAAAGTTGAAGAAAAATCTTCAAAGAAAGAAGCATCAAGGAAGAAGGCAAAAGGAAAGGCCTTGGTCATTCATTCAGAAAGTGAGTCATCAAACACTGATGTTGACTCAAAAACAGATGGATCATCTGATTCTGAAGATGATGAAGAGATGATGCAAATGGCTGCATTGATGGTAAAGACCTTCAAGAAGATGGGATTCAAGAACTTCAAGAAGGGAAAGAGATTCTCCAAGGATTACTCAAAGTCTGACAAGAAAAATTTCAGAAAATCTGAAGGAAAGGACTTCAAATCTGGTAAGAAAGATAAGTCTGAAATTCAATGCTACAAGTGTAAGGAGATGGGTCACTATGCTCCTGAGTGCAAAAAGGGTAAAACTGAAAAGGCACTCTACACCAAAGGCAGAGACTGAGCAGACACCTCAGATTCAGATGAGGAGGTGAACTATGCACTCATGGCCTCTACTCAGAATGAAGATTCTGAACTAAAGGTACCTCCAACTACTTATGCTTATAATACTGATAATATAACTAAATTGAGAATTTATCTTAAAGCATTACATATCAGTTATAGGGATCAGACTTTAGAAAATGAGAGAATCAAGAATGAGTGCTCTCAACTCAAAGAAAGAAATAAACTTGTTGAGGAACAACTTGAAAACATGAATAAAATTCAGAGAGAGAGAGATGATGCTGTGTTTATTGAACAGGAGTTGCTAGGTAAGTATAAGCAACTAGAATCTGAATTGGAGGATGCTAAGCACATCATTAAAACTTGGACACACTCTGGAAAAGACACTCAAGAGGTTTTTCAATCAGACACAGTAGGTCTAGGTTATTCTGAGGATGATGTGCTTAGGTTTCAGAATACAGTCAAGATTAGACCACCTCTTTCTTCTAAGAAATTTGGAACATTTGTTCATGGTGCTGTTAAAACTGAACATGGAACTGTTGACCATGAGCCAGTAAAAACCTGTGTCAAACAGGTTAATATTGGTTCAATGACAGATAAACAACTCAAGCATAAGCTTAAAGAGATAAAATCTGTCAACAAACAGAGAATGCCTAGGAAAAATAGAAATGGAAAGGTAGGCATAACATCAGGAATAAAGCCAATGCTTGCTACATTAGCACCTAGAAAAACTTGTCATAATTGTGGTAGCACTAATCATCTTGCTAGTTTTTGCAGGAAGAACAAAGACATTAATTCTTTGCCCTCCAAATCTGGAGTGAAAAAGGATAATGTCAAACCAAGACCATAAACTCTGTGCAAACATTGTGGAAGTAGTTGGCACTCAATTTATACTTGCAAGAATTGTCATGCTATTTATCACAATTTTTATGAACTGAAACCTAATTTGAAATGGGTTAAAGTTGATTCTGCAAGTACTAAGAATGAAAATGTTAGTTTAAACTCTGATAATGACAAATCCGCTGCAAAAACTAACAGATTCAATAAAGCAAAAGGATCCAAGCAAGTCTGGATCCTTAAAACTAACAATCAGTGATTGTTTGTGATTGCAGGGCACCAGAGTAAGTACCCTAGTCGTGGACAGTGGATGTTCAGGACACATGACTGGAAATAAAGCCCTGCTATCAGAGTATGAGGAGAAGGCTAGCCCAAAAGTTTCCTATGGAGATGGCAACATAGGACATACTCTCGGATATGGCAATATTAATCTTGGAAGTGTCATCATCACAAATGTAGCTCTGGTTCCAAGACTCAAGCATGATCTGCTTTCTGTGAGTCAAATCTGTGACAGAGGTTATCATGTAGATTTTCAGCCTGAATATTGTCAAGTCATCAGTAAATCTACAGGGAAAGTTGCTCTAGTTGGAAACAGACACAATAACATCTATGAAATAAAATTGTCAACAAACTCTGATGGCAAAGCAGTGTGTCTGTCAACAAGAATGTCCAGTGAAGAGATTTGGAAGTGGCACAAGAAACTCTCTCATTTGAACCTGAACAGCATCAATGAGCTAATAAAGAATGATCTTGTAAGAGGACTACCAAAGTCTTTGTTGAATGTAGAAGGCCTGTGTGATTCTTGTCAAAAGGCCAAACAGAGAAAAGCCTCTTTCAAAAGCAAATCTGAGTCTTCAATTGTTGATCCTTATCATCTTCTACATGTTGATCTTTTTGGACCAGTGAATGTCATGTCTCTTGGAAAGAAGAAATATGCTCTAGTCATTGTTGATGAATACACCAGATATAGATGGGTGTATTTTCTAGCAAAGAAGGATGAAACTGCATTAACACTGAAAGAACATATATTGCAACTGGACAAAGGGTCAAAGAATCAAGTGAAGATTATCAGAAGTGACAATGGAACTGAATTCAGGAATTCAACAATGGAAGAATTTTGCAAGAACAAAGGAATAAAACAAGAGTTTTCTGCACCTGGCATTCCACAACAAAATGGTGTAGTTGAAAGGAAGAATAGAACTTTGATAGAAGCTGCCAGAACTATGCTTGATGAAGCAAAATTATCAACCTATTTCTGGGCAGAAGCTGTTCAAACAGCTTGTTTCACTCAGAATGCAACTCTGATAAATAAGCATGGAAAAACACCATATGAAATGGTGAGAGAAAAGAAGCCAAACCTGAAATATTTTCATATTTTTGGGTGCAAATGCTTTGTGCTAAAAACTCATCCTGAACAGTTGACCAAATTTGATTTGAAGGCAGATGAAGGAATTTTTGTTGGCTATCCACTGTCAACTAAAGCATTCGGAGTTTATAATCTGAGAACTAAAGTGATCATGGAATCTATTCATGTGTCTTTTGATGACAAGAAAATAACTGGACTTGAAGATGTAAATGAACATGATCAACTACACTTCGAAAATGAAGATTTAATCTCTGATGAACTAAACTCTGATGAGTCTGATCTGACAAACTCTGAACCTCTACTGGTAAATACTGAAGAGACCTTTCAGCAAGAAACAAGAGAAGAACCAGTTGAGGGGGAGCATGAAGAAACTCATCAAAGTGATAACTCAAATTCTGATAATGACTCAGCTGAAAATTCTGAATCAAACTCTGGTGACTCAAACTCTGAAAATCAAAAATCTGACAGTTCACAATCTGAGCAGTCACATTCAGGGGGAGCCTCAGAGAATGAAGAAAGATATCAAGAAAATCAGGAGAACATGGATCGAGGGGGAGGATCCAACTTTGACAGAAGTCAATTGCCTTCAGCTAGGAAATGAACCAAATCTCACACACCTGATTTAATCATTGGTGATCCAGATGCAAGAGTAAGGACAAGAAGTGCAACAACAAATGAATGTCTGTTTCATGCATTCCTGTCACAAAATGAACCAAAGAAAGTTGAAGAAGCTCTTAAAGATGCTGACTAGATAACAGCAATGCAAGAAGAGTTAAATGAATTTGAAAGAAATGAAGTGTGGACACTAGTACCAAGACCACAGAACAGGTCTATTGTTGGTACTAAGTGGGTTTTTAGAAACAAAACTGACAGTGAAGGGGTTGTTACAAGAAACAAAGCCAGACTTGTGGCAAAAGGCTATTCACAGCAAGAGGGGATAGATTATGATGAGACTTTTGCACCAGTTGCCAGATTGGAGGCAATAAGGATGTTTCTTGCTTATGCTTCTCACAAGAAATTCAAGGTTTTTCAAATGGATGTGAAAAGTGCTTTTCTGAATGGAAAACTTGAAGAAGAAGTGTTTGTTGAACAACCACCTGGTTTTGTAGATCCAAAATATCCTGACCATGTCTACAGGCTAGACAAGGCAATTTATGGACTCAAGCAGGCACCAAGAGCATGGTATGAAACCCTAGCTCAGTTTCTTTTAGAAAGTGGATTCAACAGAGGTACAATTGATAAAACTCTGTTTTATTTCAAATTTGGAAGTGACTTGTTTTTAGTTCAGATATATGTTGATGATATCATTTTTGGATCTACTAATGATAAACTCTGTAAGAAGTTTTCCAAGCTCATGCAGTCAAGATATCAAATGAGTATGATGGGAGAGCTAAGCTATTTTCTAGGCTTACAGGTGAAGCAAACAGATGATGGAATTTTTATCAATCAAGCAAAATATACCAAAAATCTTCTCAAGAAATTTGGCATGCTTGACTGTTCATCTGCAACAACTCCCATGGCAACTGCAACAAAATTGGACAAAGATACAGGGTCATCAGTAGATATGACAAGTTACAGAGGAATGATTGGCACTCTTCTCTATCTAACAGCAAGTAGACCTGATATCATGTATGCAACTTGTCTGTGTGCAAGGTTTCAGGCAGATCCAAGAGAACCACATTTAACAGCTGTGAAGAGGATTTTCAAATATCACAAGGGAACTGTAACTTTAGGGCTGTGGTACCCAAGAGAATCAGATTTCAAACTACTTGGTTACTCTTATGCAGACTTTGCAGGCTGTAAGATTGACAGAAAAAGCACAAGTGGAAGTTGTCAATTTCTTGGTGACAGACTTGTTTCTTGGTACAGCAAGAAACATAAATCTATATCCACATCTATAGCTGAAGCAGAGTATATTGCTGCTGGTAGCTGCTGTGCACAGATTCTATGGATGAAGAATCAACTGCTAGATTATGGATTAATGTATAGCAAAATACCTATTTTCTGTGATAACCAAAGTGCTATTGCAATGACAGGTAATCCAGTACAACACTCAATGACCAAGCACATCAGCATAAGGTATCATTTTATCAGAGAGCATGTAGAGGAAGGCAACATTGAGCTTCACTTTGTGTCTACAGATCAACAACTTGCAGATATCTTCACCAAGCCCTTGAGTGAAGCAGCATTTACAAGGCTGGTCAATGAACTAGGAATGGTCTATGGTTTTGATTAAACATGTTGGTTAGACTCAAAATTTTCTTATAAAATGTGTTGCTCATATTTCTGTGAATTGTTAAATGCTATGTGAATCTTGTTGTTTAAACTCTGTTATGCAGACTCTGTTCACATGTTTCTATTCTCACACTGTCAAACTCTGTCAGCATGTTTGTTGGTCATACACTGTTAATATGTTTGATAAACTCTGTGAATTCTGGATTGATTTTTGCCTGAATGAAAACACCAATGAAGAAATCTGTATGAAGCATGATTCTTAGTGAATAAATCAAGATTCTTTCTGAGTCACTGTGATCTAATCAGAAACTGTGCAGTAAGTTAACATAGCATGATACTGTTTCATATTTAGAGCATCTCTTAGTTTATTTGATCCTAAACTCTGAATCTATGAATACTGTGTGCATTGCCTCTCATGAATAACTTCTGATATTGATGAACTCTAAACTCTGATTAGTAACACTCTGTTTCCAAGACATACATAGTTCTTGATGATTCCTTGTCTGTACTTGTGAAAATTTTAAAACTTGAGATGTGTCATTGTTTAGTTTGGTGAGAAACAATTCATGTCTGCACCCTGTGAAATTTTGAGCCAAATAAGTGATTGATACATTTTATATCAATCAGATTTTATTGATGTGTGATGTTCATCAGTGAGTATGTTTCTCTAGAACTTGTACTAAACCATTTTGAGATTACATGATATGTGTGTGCATGAAAATGATAAAAGCACTAGGATTTACCATTTTTCTTCAAACACTGTTCGTAAATACCACCCTTAGTAAACCTCTTTGAGCCTAATTAACTGCTCATTTTTCTTAACCTCTGATGTATAAAGAGCAGTTATATTCTTTTGGAAAAACAAGTGCAAGCAGGTGAGTATTTCTCAAGAAAAGAAAATTTACTCAGTATATAAAAAAAAGGGGTATATATACTGATCATCTTGTACAAATATGTACTAACAGTGTGACTGAATACTTTGGTCTGTTAAAATTGTTCAGTCTGAAATTCATTCTTTTTTAAAAAAAACATCTCTTCTCACCTGTTTGAACTTACTACATTACAACCCTGACTAAAGTCCTTTTGATTTGTGCATATATGTGATCAAAGTAGTGTAGATTTGGTGGAAATTCAAGCCTATGGAAGTATCTGCTTTTACTGATTGAATTTGAGAGTAAACACTTCACCTAAACACTTGTGTGCTTTGAGAGTTTGTGAGGAAATCCTTGACATGTAACTCACTGAATGATGCTTTGATGTCTATCTCCTGATCTTTTTGTCTATATTGACTGTGTGCTTACTTGGATAATCATGAACATCAATGGGAATAGAGTTATTCAGATTTCTGTATTTAAGGAACTACAGAGTTTAGCATTCATCACATACTTCGTGTTTAAAATGAGAGTTTGTGCATCCAGTGTTTATTGATTTGATTTATGGATTTTATGAAATATTAGATGCTATAAAAATTGATTTGGTAACCTCTGCTACACACACACAAAATATTCACGACTGTGCATTTCTGAAAGGGTTTTAGTGATAAAGTTTGAAAATTTGACAAACACTGATGGATTGTGTTCCGTACTCTAAGCTATATTTTCATTAAGGTAATTTGAAAATTTTGGAGTAAATAGAGTGGTTGACAACTGTTAATGTGTGTATTTTGTGGTAACGTGTCTTGATAATAGGAAAGACAGCGGTAATAATGGCTTTTACTGCGCGTGATTAAGTAATTCACTGCATGTTTGACACGTGTCCTACTTTCACCCACTCACTTATCATCATGTACCACTTTCACACTATTCTAGGGACGGTTGTGTGTCTTTAATGTAAAAACGATTGAGTTTTTTTTACTACTCAAATCACTTTTTGTTCCTATCTCTTCACATCTACTCATATTCACTTTACCAAAACCTCAGACCTCCTGTGTTTTTCACTTTGACATTTTCACAAACACCTTTCTTACGTACCACTTTCACAGTCAATTTTTACTTATTCTTTGATCTAATGGCATCAAAACCTTTCACTTCGTTTGGTCTTCATTTTGTGCCTAACAATTTTGCAGCTCTACTTGAGAATGACCGTGCTCCTGAAGCATTTCACCTAATGCAAAATTTTCTTCGTGACTCTGAGATTGGGCAAGCGTTGATTGAACCTGCTACTCTATCTGCCTCTCAGATTGTCACGTTCTGGCAAAACTCAAGGTATATAGATGGAGGAGAGAATGGGACTCCGTCTATCATCTTCACTAATGATGAACAAGAGTTTGTGATAACTCCACAAACTGTTCGAGAGACCTTGGACTTTGAAACACATACATCATATGCTATTGTTTCTGAACAGAATCTAAGAGAAATGTTAACAGAGATTGGGTACATGGGATCTCTTGCAAAGCTGGGAAGTGTGAGAAGGCCGAATCTTAGAAAGGAATTGAATTTCTTTTTTGACTGTATCACCAGGACATTCCAGAAGAAAGTCACCAACTGGGATGCTATTCCTATGGATAGTCTGCAAATTGGGTTTTCTCTACTCTATGGCAGTAATTTTGATTATGGTAGATATGTGCTAATGAACTTAGGTGATAAGTTGTCAGAGTCTACTACAGTTTATTTTGCTAGATTTTGTCAGCTTTTGTTCAATGCTTGTGTACCTGGGTTAGAAGTTGATGCTGCTGATGTGATTCAACCTTTTAGAGTCAATAAGAGAATATTTTCTGATATGACTAATAAGGATGTTGGTAAAGATTTACCTGCTTTTGTTTTACCACTTGCCCTGCAGAACTTTCTCAACCAACCACAAGATTCCCAATCCCCACACCAAACACAACAACCAGAAACACCAAACATGCCTGAACCTTTTGCCACTGACCACACTGAGACCATACACTCTCATCCTATACCATCACCTGAGCCAACATCACCAAACACTGTACCTACTACATCACCACACACACAACCTGAACCAATAAACCCTGGGTCAACAAACCCTGTCACTACTACTCAACCTTAACCAACATCTAAACCAAAAAGGAAGAAGCATATTGCCCTCAACACAAAACATTCAAAGGCTAAACAGACATCTCCTAGAGCTGTTTATACCAGAAGATTCATTCAAAGGGCAAATAGGCCTTCATCACCAGTAATTGAGGAAAGTTCTAGTGAAGAAGAGGAAATGATTGCAGTGCCTCAAGCAAAGAGGAGAAGGCTAATACTTACTGATTCTGATGATGAGCATGTTGTTGAAGCTCAAGAGAAAGTTTCTCATGATATTCCTACTGGTGAGAAAGAGGTTATCATAGAACCTACTATAGCAGAATCAGGTGTCAAGATTGCTGAACCAGAACTTGCTGAGGTTCAAGCTAATGAAGATGTAAGAGATGCATTGCCTACAATGGAAGAGTTTGATGAAACTCCATTTTCTTTTGACAATGAAGCATCTACTCCAACACCCATGGTGGTTACAAACTCTGTTGATACTGGTGTTGCAGATGGGCCTACTGTTGTCCTGGAAGACACTGAGGTTGCATCACACACAGAATTAAACTCTGATGCACACCATGTTTCTGATCATGGTGAGGAGATTGATCAACCAGAGAAAGTTATTTCTTCAGAGCATATTAAAGCTGATAAAGGTAAATAGGTTGTTCAAGAACCAGTTACTGCTCAAGATGAGGACATTGCTTCAGTTGCACCTACTGATGTTTCTGTCAGTGATTCTGAAGAAAGGAGTACAGAAGCTCATCAAAACAAATTTCAATCTGATGGTCAGAAAACAGGAGAAAAACCAGATTTTGCTGGACCTTCTACAAATGAAATTGATGACAATTACTTGACACAACAAACTGCAGATTGGTACAAGTCAGATTGTATTTTTCCACCTGGCAGAGCAACTACCTTTCTGAAGGCAAACTCTTCAAAGATTTCAAATCCTGATATTTTCACTTGTCTGCAAGGAACAGTGATTCAGATCAAGTCATTAAATCACAGATTTGATGAAAATCAGAAGGCAATTGTTGATCTTAGAACAGAGGTTGCTACTCATGAGGAGAAATCTCAACGAGCTAATTCTAAGATTTTTCAACAATTCTCCAAAGCTCAAGAGAATCTTAATGACAGATTGAGCAAAGTTGAACAGAATCAGCTTTTTCTAACTGAGAAGGTGGATTCTATTGCAAACTCTCTTGAGTTAATCACTTCTATTCTGATTCCAGATGGTGATGATGTCAAAAAGGGGGAGAGACTTGCTAAAACTAAGTGTAAGCAAACTCAAACTCTGTTAAAGAAGAATCATCTGGATGAAGAGGGTGCAAATGCAAATGCTGATAAAGGATTAAGAAGTGCACAAGGACATGGAAGATCTACAAGGTCAAAGCAAAATGTGGTGGCAGATACAAATCTTCAGAGTACTTCTACTGTAAAGCAAAAGGATTTGTCATTCACTGACAATCCACAAACAGATGAAGAGTTGGCTGCTAAAATCTTTCGTGAAGAAAATGCTGAGGCTACTCTTGAGGACATACAAGCTGAGGAAAAGCTGTTGCAGAAAGAGCATTTAAAAGCACTAGAGTCCAAGAAGGGGAAGAAGACTATCAGAGCTTCAAAGCCTGCAATGAAAGGGATTGAAATCAAAGAGAAGTTATCTGGTATTCAAGAAGAAGAAGAAGATGAAGGAAAGTTGATAAGAAAGTCTTCTCTTGATGCCAAGTTGAAGTTAAAAGGGATAATGGGTAAAGAGAGCAAAGGCAAAATGATAGTTACAACCTCTGTTGCTACACAAGTTGTACAGACTCAAAGTAAACCCTTACCTGGTTTTTCAAGGCCAAAGATTCCAGTGCAAGAACAAGCAGGAGTGACTGGTGGATATCAACATAATGTTGCATGTTCAGGAAAGCCACCAGGCAGGAATACTTCTGGCTTAGGTTCAAGAAGAGATTTGAGAGTTAGTAACAGTCCAAGAGATCCCTCTGCACTTGTATCTCTTGGTTTTGGTATTACTCAAGAAAATCTAGACAAGTTGGAGTCAGTTCAGTTAGTTCATCAAAGGAGCTTAGACATTCACTTTCTGTTATACTTTATGACAGATGGGTCAGTGTATAGAGTGAATGAAGAAGCAATCAAGCTAAAATTATTTGAGGAACTTCAGTATGTCCTGCATATATTCAGAGTCAGAAACCGACAAACACAGCTTATTGCTAATTCTTTAAGGGAATATATGCAGAGAGCCAAAGTCATTACAGGATCGAAGACTACTGAAAGTATGTTCCTAAATACAGAGACTGGAATGGAAATCTTGTAGAGATGAAGAAAGGAACTGCTAAATTAAAGACTGATCTGGGGATTACAGTTCTTGATTTTAACTCTCAATCGGAGGAAGTCAAATTCATCAGACTGGGTAATCAGATGAGGAGAAATACAATCTATGATCTAAGAGCTGCTATCTTTCAAACTGATGAGAATGATCCAGAATTAAGAGAGATCAAGGAAGCTATGCAGATTGAGCTTGAAAATGCTGAAAGAAGATTGTTGATTGACTTTCTCAGAACAACTCCAGATCTTGAGGAGGTTAGGTAGACAGAATTTGTAAGTAATTTGAATTTTCTGTAAATTTTGTTAAGTTAAGATTAAACTCTGATTATATGTTAAACACTGTGTTTTTATTTGATTGTTTTGACATCATCAATTACTGTGAACTTGTACATTTTTTTTAATGAACAAGTTGGGGGAGATTGTTAGATATAATTGATGTGATTTAATGTCAGTGTTTAAGTGTTACAGGTAAAAAGAGTTTAACTTGTTACTGGAAGCAGTTGTAGCAGAGTTTAGACATACGCTGATAGCTGGAAGCGCAAACGCTGACAGAAGAAAGCGTAAACACTGCTAGCTGAACACAAGGAAGCGCAAACACTGCTGGCTAGGAGAGTGACAGAGTTTGCTAAAGTCTGTCTACTGGAAGCGTCTACAAGTCAACAGAGTTTGAAGATTAATTCAAGATTAATATGGAAGCAATATCTTTGAAGATTGGATAGCTGTCAAAGAGATTGAGTTGACTTAGAAGACGTGTAGCAATCGTAATTGATATCAATTGTATAGCTTAATTTTAGGAGAATCAATTAACGATTGTGCGTAGCTGTATATCTTATAAATACAGTTAGGTTAACCCTAGAAGGGTAATCCATTGTGAACGAATATCATTCATTATAACCTAAGCAGCTCTCTGTGATATTTTACATCACTGAGAGAGGAATTATTAATTCCAAACAGTTTTAAGTGCTGAAACGTGTGTTTTTGTTATTTACTCATATAGTACTTGATTATATATTGTGTATTCGACCTAACATCCTACGATACATAGAATTCTCTAAGGGATTGGAGGAAGAGGGGACATCGCCTTTTAGCGTAGTCCAAATAAGAAGGCCCATATGCGGTCAGGATAACTTCTTCTCCAAGAGAACTACGTTGGCTTGATCATTATAAATAGGGTACGTAGGCATCTTGTAAAGCTCTGATAAACAGTTCACCACTGAAAATCAATAAACAAGAGCAGCCACAAATAATCACCAATCATCTCCGTGTTTTTCGTGTTCATAGCAGAATATCCGTATTTTCCTCCGCAGATCCAGCAATCTCCAAATATCGTTATACAATATTCTCCGTATAAGACATTTAATAATTTAGAATAAATGTTTTCTTACTGCAAGTAAGAAACTGTACATATAGGATATCTGTACCACTAAAATAAAATGTTGTAGAAAATTGCACATTGCAGGAGAGGCATTTAAGAATATCTGTACATACCTTTCTGTTGTGCTCAAAATTCGCCTTGGGCTTTATTTAAGGCCCATTAAGGTCACGAGTTTGAGTAAGGTGGATATGGATGGATAGGCTGGACTAGGTATGGATGTTTTGGCCCAATATGCCTTGGAAATATACTGAAAGATGAAGATTCTGGCATCTGGTTCGGGGTTCATTAATGCAGGGGTTCAGGTGTCTGAACCCCAGTTGGAGGTACTGTTGTGTGGAAGGCCTGATAGGGGTTCGTGCAGGTGAAGGGCTTCCAAGCAGGGGTTCACACTCGTACCCCGACAGTCCGCGGGAATTGGCCCAGCAGCCTCCTAAATTGTAGGAGAACGGATATTTATCACTCCAACTGACTTTTGGATAACTCCTAAACATCATGGACGACCCAACAACCTCTGGAATCGTGGATAATCATCATATATACATGGATTATGTATATATATGCGGATATATGATGGAAAATCATATAAATATGAAGATAACTATGGTTTTATGGAGGGATAACTACTGGATAATCATATCATCTGGGATAATTAACTGAATCAGTTCAGTTGAGGAAGATAAATATAAAACATATGTGATATATACGCTGTGTATATATATTTACGACTGTACAACGGAAGGCCAGGGTTCAGGTAGTGTCCTAAGGGAGCTAGGACTCTTCTTCATCAACAAAATAACCAATGGATCATCATGGTCAGGAGGATAAGGCTTATCAAAACGTGGCTGAGCTATCAACAAGAAGTCCAAAACCCTAGAACTACATGGGACTTGATTCCTATAAATATAGGATATGTAGGCACTTTGCAAGGGTTGAATCTCACTTCTCTCTACAAAAATCATGTAGAAACTTGAGCAATACACATCTCTGGCAGCTGGGATCGACTGAGTAGGTATTACTCCGTCCTTGTTGTCCGGTGACCTTGCAAACTCAGTCCCAAAATCATTACCAACAACCGCCCACTCTGGCAGTTGAACGCCGGGCTGTAAACGCTTGAACGCCGATTCTGCAGCCGGAAATCAAGCGATTCATCCGTTATTCCAGCGATATTCTCTCGAAGTGTTGTACCAAATTCCTCTCACAACATTTTTGGCGCTAGAAGGAGGGGATTGGATGGTCTTTTGAGAGGAAAGATTGCGAAAAGCTCCGGCGATGAACATACACCGATGAGCAATGGAGGTGACCACGAAATTGAGATCGAGGAAGGAGGTCACTGATAAGTGGATTTTATATCCACTTGGAACATTCTAAATCGGCTTAAATTGATTGCTTTGACCTCAAGATTGTGGTAGTTTTGATGTGTTTTGTTTAAATTGTGCAGGGTTGGAATAATGTTGATTAAGATCGTTGTTTCCATCACTTTTGGAGTTGAATTCGGGCTTAATAATGTAGAATGGAGTCTTGTTGTGATTCACCATGAGGATTCCAAGCATAGAGGATTGAAAATGGAAGAGAACGCAAAAAGAACGGGAGCAAACGGAGCAAAAACGAAGGAGAAAAAGCTAAAAAACGAGGAGAGAAAAGTTTCACCAGATGGAGGCTGGGCAGACTGCGCCATATCTTGAGCAGTCTGCGCCAGATGGGCAGATTAGTGCTGGGCAGTCTGCGCCGTGCTTGAGCAGACTGCTCAGGGTCGTGCTGATTTTCCAGTTTTGCCCTTATTCGATCTGAAATTGTATTTTAAGTGGTTTTTGACACAAAAATCGAATTCTAGTTGTATTTAAGGTATTTTTCTTGTTGGGCAAGAGGCGTAGAGCCTATATAAACATCCAACCCTTGTAATCTTAAAGATATACACATTACGTAATATAGCCTAGTTTTTGCAAGAGAGAAAAGGAGAGAAGGAATTTCTCCAAGCTAGTGACAAGCAAGGATTATTCTTTGGAACCTCTGTACTCTTCTATTTTGGGGATTTAATTCTAAACCTTATTTCTTCTTCTATATTTACTTGTTTATTTTAGAATTATGTTTTCCATAGAACCCATGATGGCAATTAGGTCAATTATGGGCTAATTCGTTATCATGGGGTTTTAATGGATTTTGCTATGGATTCTAGAAATTGAGTGTTATTTATGCCTTGGTGTGTGATTGAATGTATTGATTACCTAGTATGATTATGCGTATTCGTTATAAGTGAGTCGCGAACACTTGTAATTGTTTGTTTAATCCTAGTGAATGCGAAAGTGGATCTAGGGTTTAGAACAATTCATGCTAGCATAGGTTTTTGCATGTGAAGAACATGTATTAATTTGTGGTGTAATTCTAACCGTCTTGCATCGACTATGTGGTTTAATGGGTGCTTAATTTTCAACCGGTATGTGTTCAATTGCTATAGACATATAGGGACTACACATATTTGGTTACTACTTGACTTCTATCATTTGTGGATGATCAGTAGGATGGTATATGCACAACGAAAGTTGGTGTGTATCAGTTTAGTGCATCTAATCAGTAATCAACTCTGTCACATGCTAGGCTAAAGGGCATAAGATTCTAGATGAAGTAGTAAATGAAATTGAAATCCCATGTTTGTTTATTATAAAGTTAAAGTTAAGTTATTTCCTCGTAATTGGCTTAGTTGGTAATTAATCAATAGTTAAATCAAACCAATATTGTGATTGTCTTAGCAGTGAGTGTAAATCATAAGTTGGTGCATAAGTGAACATAACGAACAATTTGAGTCTCTGTGGGAACGAATCCTATTTACTCTATATTACTTGTTGACCACGTTCTCTTGCGTGAATAAGTGCGAACAGTCACCAATCGAGATGTGGCGATTATATCATGTGAATGGACTGGAAAATCGAGTCTCTGGAAAAAAAAGTTACAAAAAGATGAAAAAATGGAGGAAAAATCATGGCTTATCGAAAAAAAAAGGATGAAGAAGAAGGAAGGTTACCCATAACCTTTATTCTGGACATTTGGTGGTAAAATGCATAAAAGAAGGGATGTGGCTCTGAGGTCTTGGAAAGAATGGCTGGAAAATAAATGTTTTGGATGCTAAATTCCAATAGGAACGGTCCAGAATAGGGGTTCAGCTATGCGGGGTTCCGTGATCCAGAAACTCTCACGTCAAGAGTGTGTTAATGTATAACTGAATGTATGAGGAACTGAATGTCCACATGCTGATGGAGATAATGGCCATCTGGAGAGGTACAAGTTGAGGGGTTCAAGGGCTAAAGGCAGGAGGAACCTCAATCTGGAGGCCGCACCCATGACAGAAGGCACTCGGATCCAGATGAACCCCCAATTTCTTAACTAGAAGGTTTCTCGCAGATGAACCCCCAAATACATAATTTTGGCATTCGACAAATAGGCTTTTATAGTCGAAAAGTGGAGAATATCAATCTAAGGGTTCAACCACTTGGAGTATAAGGTCTATCAAGGCTCCCCCTTCAACAATTCTGGGGTTAAACAAGTCCTGGAGTTTCCATTAAAAATTGTGGAGCACAATCCATGAAGGGAGTAAATGGGTGAACTTGAATGATGATGGGGGAACTCCATGATTGATGAGCTGTAGGTGAATCCCAGCGCAGATAAGGGTGCGAACCTCCTGATAGATGAGTAACAGGTGAACCCCAGTGCAGATAGGGGTACGACCCTCCTGATTGAAGGGGTACGGGTGAACCCAAATTGAAGCAGGGATGCGAACCCCATAATTAATGATCAGTAGGTAAACCTGGATGATGGCAAGGATATGAATTCCCTTATTGGTGAGCTATCGGAAATATTTTACATTTTCCTCTTAGATACCTCTTGTTTCTTACAACGAGCTAGCTCATGTAAGCTTAGAGGTATCTTATTGATAATTCACATATTCGGTACGAAGGTTTCCCATCAACATTGATCATGAGAACACGAATGAGCAAGAAGAGAAGCTTCCTTGAAAAGGAGGTTTATTGGTGAGAGGAACCCGGATAGGGGTTCGATGATGACATGTTCAAGGAGATAAGTCCTAGAACCCTGAGGCTTCACTTAACAGAAGCCCGAGTATGTTCAATAGACTGGACAGAAAGCTTAATATGAAGCTCGCCAAAATAAAATGTGGAAAAGATTGGTAAAAAGGACTCCTGTGGAAAAGAGCTTCCCAGAAATGGGGTTCATATACGATAGGTTCGATGATGGAAGGCCCCTTGATTATAAGTAAGAAGCTGAATAATGAGAAGCCCTCAAAATAAGCAAGAAGAACCCGTGAGGCAATCTGAAAAAGGGTTTAAGCAAGGAAAATCCCATTCAAACACTTTAAGCCAAATTGGACAATATTGGAACTCAATATAGGGGTTCCACCATGGTAGTTATGTCATTCGACATGAGGACCCCAAAAGAATTAATTAGTGCCTAAAGGGGATTCATCAAGAAAAACAATCTTGGCCACGTTTGGCCTCTTATGCAACAAATGGGCGTTACACAACTAGTATGGGATACTCAAATGGTTAAATCAAGGAAATGGTTAGAAGTGGACACCTCCCTGTATGAATACGATGGAAGCTCCGTTCAGGATACTTGGGGAATCATGTTACTAGTAGCCCTGCTGATGGAACCCCATAAAGTGGTTCCAGTTTTTCGGGGGGTAGCACCACCCATTACGTTGATGTAAATGGCTGCTTTAATGAAGGATTATGAGGGCAGACTGCAACATGTAGAAGCAATAGTTGAGAAGCTTTTCAAAAAAAAAAATCAATGAAGCCTACAGAAATGAGGTTGCCCCACTAAAGGCAAAAGCAGCTTATAAAGGTTCTCACGGTGAAAACTTCACTAACAGTGGAAGGGGGAAATTTGTAATATATATCCAGCTAAGAGCGTTGGGTCCCAAGCAATGACCTAAATGAAGCTCTAGCAAAAAAGCTTATCGTGGAAGTTGAAGGTGGACTCGAATATCTCACGAACTGAAAATGTCACTGGTAGTATTGAAGGATGAATCCCTCTTATCCACCCCCTTGGAATTATGGTTGAGAGCGTATTCTACAACACTATGGTAGGATGACCCGTTCTGAAGGAGATGCAAATGGTGGACTTAATTTATATTATGGCTATGAAGGTTCTCATACTGTAAACCCCTCAAGCACCAGAAGCTAGAAGGTTTCCCACATTGGGGTTCCTCTGCTATAAGCCCCACAAACATCAGAAGTTGGAACATGTGGAAGCTTCAAGGAAGGAATTATGGAAGCTAGTGGAGGATTGTAATCTCGATGAAATTAGGGAGAAGATGCTACTAGACAAGGAACCGGGTATGAATGACCTATCGATCAACAAAGAGGTGGGTGTGAGGTTCATATGTGAACCCCTTAAAGGAAAAACCAGAGGGTGCAAAAACTAGGGAAAATAGTAAAGCTAAGGATGGAATCTGGGTTGGAATAGACTAGGATCCTCATACGCTAGGGCAATGGAAATGAATCATGGGTAGCTTCCACCAAGACACTATCGCTAGCGGCTTCCTCACCTAAAAATGAAAAGAACCTGAAACACTCGGTAAAAAGCATACTGGGGGTACTGGTTGAAGCACCTAAGCGGAGGCCAAAGAAAGGAGGTTTTATCATCTAGACAAAGAAAATGGTTACACACTTCACATTTATAAGGAGGAGCATGGCTTCTCACACGGATTAAAAAAAAGGTTGAAACTACGGTGAGACGTGTATAGCCAACTTCACGGATGTCCATTTAGACTTCTCCTCAAAAAGGATGAGAAGTTGAATATGATTCAATATTGGCCATGGACAAACTACGCCGAGGAATCGGGGGGTAGAGGATGCAAGGCTACATGGAAGATTTCTAAATGCACCTTATTTTTTAATAAGAAGATGTACGAAGGAGGTTAAGGTTCGTGAACCCTTGGCGGCCTTCAGCCTCAAAACTCCTTACTGGGTTACAGTGACAAAACTCAACGTAAAACACAATCTTCAGCAATCAACATGGTTGGATTTATAGGTGGTCACAACTATATTCACGACATACACCTGGAGTAAGGTCTTAAAGGTAGGCGTACCTGAATCCTATGGAGGGAGGTTTAGTTAATTAAACTCGGGGAAGCTTGATTCTTATGAATTTCTGGTACCAAGGAGGGTTATGAAATATGGTTTCGAACTTGAAACATGGAGGAGATCATTGGAAAACCATATCGGGTGGCATGGATATAATCATCAGGATGTAAAAGTGTGTGAAGATGGCGAGTATGTATGGGCATATGCGCATCAAACGTAAGCTACCAAAGGTTAGCTGAGGCAATCACGACGTAGGGTACGACCTCGGAACCTTGGAGGGTCAAGAATGGAAATTATTGAATCATCATCGGGGAAAAATAACATAGTCTTTCTTGGAAGGAATATTACAAGCAATAGCCGCTTCACCTATAATACCCCTTGTTTCTTACAATGAGTACGCTCACGTAAGCTTAGAGGTTCAGGGTGAAGGTTGATTGAACCTGATGGTGGATTACATAAGGTTCCTCTTGCATGTAATGGCTACAAGGAACCGGGGGGTAGTGGATGGTATACTGCCATGATGGTATCTTGAAAATTGTAAATTTTTAAGCAAACGGTACTTTTATACAATGAATGGGTCAGGACTCAGGACCATGAGATTCTTGAGGTTCCGGTATGCGAACCCCTAATGGAATCTAATTCAAAGTACCCCTGGAAGCTAGATCAAGGAGCATATGCAGATTGGATTTCATGAATTGATTTGGAAAGGATTTCTCATGTATGGATTATGCATGAGCTGGATTTATAGCATATGGATTATATGCTAAAGGAACGTGTATGGATTATACATGAATCGCATGTGGATTACTTGCGCAAGGCGGGATTGGAAGCACATGGATTATGTGCTAATTGATTACACAGACTATATGGAACATGTATGGATAATACATGAATCAAGGCAGGCACATGTATGGATTATACATGAATCAAGGCAGGCACATGTATGGATTATACATGCATCACATATGGATTGCATGTGAATGGATGGGAACTCCAAAGCAGGCTGGACCTAGGGACGCTAGGGTCATAAAGTTCCCTTATATGGTGGTTCACTCGTTTGAACCCTGAAAAGGCGTAACGCCGATAAACTTCCGTGTAATCATGTTGGTGGACAACCAACCCCATTTTGGGACTTATATACAGCTGTGGAAGCTACGTACAATTTGGCAAACGGCTTCGCCACGACCCCAGGGAACTGGGTGAGTGAGGTTTAACTCTTGGAAACTAGAACGCTAAGGATTTTAGCGATGTGAGAAAATCACATTGGATGGCAGACGGCTTCGCCAGGAACCCAAGGAAACTGGGTGAGTGAAGTTTAACTCTTGGAAATTAACATCGTGAGGGAATTAACATCGTAAGGGAATTAACATCGTGAGGGAATTAACATCGTGAGGAAATTAGCATTGTGAGGAAATCACATGGAACCTCGTTGAGGGAATCTCCGATGATGGAACCTGGTCGAGGGAAACTCCTATGATGGAACCTCATTAATGGGAATTCTTCATGCACTCTAGGTCTGATCCCGAAGACCGATATAGGATTAGGGGTTCAGTCGGTAAGAGGTTCTATCTTATATTAGTGGAAGCCCGGGGGTAAGGTATGAGCGCTTATCTGTGAAATAATTTTTTATGACTTGGTTTAATAAAACTATGATCACTTTATCTTTACCTTTATTTTCTTAACTGCTGTGAATGACTATGTGTACTTATGTGCTTTGTGTGCTATGTGTACTTATGTGCTTCATGTCTTATGTTCGCATGCCTTCTTTATGTGTTCATGTGTTATTGTTTACGTGAACCTTGTTCTTTAATATAAGATAGGTTATGGCAAAGAACTCTAAGGGGTAGTACGTGTATGGACCTGTTAGGTAGGAACCTTTTAGGTATGAACCTCTTAGGTATGGGTTCCTCTAGGAGTATGGATTGGATCTGGATTGGATTTAGATCTGGATTGGATTTGGATTTGGATCTGGATTGGATTTGGATTGGAGTTGGATTTGGATTGGACTTGGATTTGGATTGGACTTGGATTTGGATTGGAGTTGGATTTCATGGATTGGATTTCTCATGTATGGATTATGCATGAGTAAGTTTTAACATATATGGATTATGCATGTCATGGGTTCGCGTCGATCCTAGGGACACTAGGCTAGCGAAACTCCCATCAACTTAAAGCCCACGTAAGCCCTTGGCAGGCAGTGTGGTTAGGCCCACGTGAACCCTCAACAGGTAGTGGTGCCCTTTCACTACTTATGTCATGGGAATGCATTAATGCTCCCATCAGTCTACGACCCACGTGAACCCTCAACAGGTAGTGTGGTCAAGCCCACGTGAACCCTTAACAGGTGGTGGTGTCCTCTTATTATTTACATTATGAGTACGTAACAATGCTTATATCAGCTTCAAGCCCACGTAAGCCCCCGGCAGGTAATGTGGCTAGGTCCACGTGAACCCTCAATAGGTAGTGGAACCTTCTTTTCGGGTTCGCATTGACCCTAGGTATCCTTGGTGAGCAAAGCTCCTATCAATCTTACGCTCACGTAAACCCTTCACAGGTAGTGTGGTGAGCCCACGTGAACCCTTGACAGGTAGTGGTGAAAAATATATACAAGTTAAGGCTATTGCGTGAAGCCTGGATATTTATAAAACATTCAAGGGTACAACTGGGTGAACCCCTAGGGCTTGAACGTACCCCTAAGCATGCTACGTTACACATGGAATACGTACGAACAAAGGTACAAGGGTTCAAGTGGAGGAAGACTTACACATACCGTGTTGGAAGGAAATCTAATCCTCGGGGGGTAATTCAAAATCTCACCATGGAAGGGCTTACATAATGGAATGAGGTCCTTATCTTAAGCTCAAAGGGTGGCATCCCCAACCTTATGGGTTCAATGGTTGAACCCTGACTTGGATTGACGTGCTAGAAGAAAAGATAAGTTCTACTTTCATTATTTTACATATTCTCTATCACACATGTTTTCTATGCATACAAGGAAATTTATATAGCATCTAACCAAAAGCATCATTCCGAAGTTCATCTTTTCAAATGGATCATTATCTTCTATCACACATTAATTCATGTTCATCTGGATGTGCGTATCACATGATTTCACACTTGCATGGATTTATACACAAAGGGTCATCATGACATATATTTACTTACATTATGCATGAGTTTCAAAATTATTTTCAAACTTGCTGGCTGATAGGTACTTAGGCATGCAATATGCCTCATAACGTAACCACTTGGAAAGACATAGTTACAATTGAGGAGGTTTCTATAACCTTACCTTGGTCCCTCTTGGGGTACGCATATAAGATCATCTGCATCATATGGATAATAGGTTCACTCGGGGAAAGCCCCATAGTTTATGGGCATGGATTGGCAAAGTCCCATGGTTTATGGGAACGGTTTGGAAAAGTCCCACAACACTGGGCATCATTGGAAAAATCCTCAAAATACTTAACAATATCTTGGGAGGTCCATTGTGATGGTTCCATGAAAATCTCTAAATATTGTGGCATATGTCTTGAAGAGTGCGTTCGCCAAGGTTCAACTTGAGTGCGAAGGCAGCAATGGGTTTATACAAAATCATTTGCCCTATCATAATCATACTTGCATCTATACATAATATATCTATGCGCTATATGCATTATATATGTGAGCTACTTAGCTCATGTTACTAATAACATTTTCTAGTTGTCTTGGTAGCACAGGGTTCTGGAAGATTGAAGCCTATATGCAACAGCGAAAGCTTCATGGCTTAACCCACAAGGATTCACACATGGAGACCAACCTCACAAGGAAAAGAAATATATCGAGAAGTCAAGCTATGGTTTTCAAGGAAGAAGGCTGGAAGTTGGTAGGTTCAGGTGATAAGGATAAAAAGCTCATGATTGGATCTGGTACGCTATGCATAGTCTAAGGTATGTGTAAGGAGTTCATTCAAGGATTCAAATGGGGTACATATGTGGAAGCATTATGTTTCCTGTTTCTTACGCCGAGTTAGCTCATGTAAGCTTGGAAGCATGATGTGGAAGCTATGTAGTTTTCTGAGGAAGATAAGGAAGGATTAGTTCATGTCATACTTGGGTTCCTTTTGCACTAAAAGGCTACAAGGAACCGGGGGGTAGTTGTTGTGCCCAAAATTCGCCTTGGGCTTTATTTAAGGCCCATTAAGGTCACGAGTTTGAGTAAGGTGGATATGGATGGATAGGCTGGACTAGGTATGGATGTTTTGGCCCAATATGCCTTGGAAATATACTGAAAGATGAAGATTCTGGCATCTGGTTCGGGGTTCATTAATGCAGGGGTTCAGGTGTCTGAACCCCAGTTGGAGGTACTGTTGTGTGGAAGGCCTGATAGGGGTTCGTGCAGGTGAAGGGCTTCCAAGCAGGGGTTCACACTCGTACCCCGACAGTCCGCGGGAATTGGCCCAGCAGCCTCCTAAATTGTAGGAGAACGGATATATATCACTCTAACTGACTTTTGGATAACTCCTAAACATCATGGACAACCCAACAACCTCTGGAATCGTGGATAATCATCATATATACATGGATTATGTATATATATGCGGATATATGATGGAAAATCATATAAATATGAAGATAACTATGGTTTTATGGAGGGATAACTACTGGATAATCATATCATCTGGGATAATTAACTGAATCAGTTCAGTTGAGGAAGATAAATATAAAACATATGTGATATATACGCTGTGTATATATATTTGCGGCTGTACAACGGAAGGCCAGGGTTCAGGCAGTGTCCTAAGGGAGCTAGGACTCTTCTTCATCAACAAAATAACCAATTGATCATCATGGTCAGGAGGATAAGGCTTATCAAAACGTGGATGAGCTATCAACAAGAAGTCCAAAACCCTAGAACTACATGGGACTTGATTCCTATAAATATAGGATATGTAGGCACTTTGCAAGGGTTGAATCTCACTTCTCTCTACAAAAATCATGTAGAAACTTGAGCAATACACATCTCTGGCAGCTGGGATCGACTGAGTAGGTATTACTCCGTCCTTGTTGTCCGGTGACCTTGCAAACTCAGTCCCAAAATCATTACCAACAACCGCCCACTCTGACAGTTGAATGTCGGGCTGTAAACGCTTGAACGCCGATTCTGCAGCCGGAAATCAAGCGATTCATCCGTTATTCCAGCGATATTCTCTCGAAGTGTTGTACCAAATTCCTCTCACAACACTTTCCTTAGTGATGACAATGTGTCGGCATCATCAAAACCCTCATCATACATGTCATCAGGCTCCTCGTCCCTCAAATGCAAGTGGGAATAACTTGAACCTCTCTGGTTGAGGAACACGTAATACAAGCTGCTTCAGTTTCCTAGAAACCTGGGCTACTGTAAATGAGCCATCAGCATCAAGTGCGTTTGCAATCATGAAACTGCACCGCTTCTGACCTTTAAACCTTCAAAGTAGGGACAATCATTTCATATTCTACTTGCGAAGATAGAAATAATAATAATTCAAGAAACTACTCTACGTCGAAAACATGGAAGCTACGATATGTACATATCAACTTATGAACTTACTGCTTAAATAAACTCTTAATCATCCCTTCCTGCTCTTCACTGAATGCACTCACTCCTTTTCTAGTGTGCCTGAGATAGACAAGTAGTATATTGGCACTGAAAGTCTTTCCCAAAGCACATAAGATCCGAAAGCAATATATTTAATTGTTATTGTTTTGTTTTCCTTGGGTGTTGAATAACTTTTTCTTGATGCCATAATAAGTAAATTGAAAAATATGCTAACATGAAGAAGCTTTAACATTCAAAAAGTAGAGTTAAGGAAACATACAGAACCCATCGCCCGGAAGAATTCTCTTGCAAAACATGCAAATCAGGATGTGTTATTTCACTTCCTGATGCCTTGGCATCTTCCCTAATTCGATTAGAGGCGCCCTTTTCAAGAATTCTCCTCTTTTGTGGAAACTCGAATCCCAACTGTTTAAGCTTTCTGGAAACTTCACGATTCGAAATTTTCCCATCCAAATCAAGCTCTTCCACAATAAGCTGAATACAATTTTCCTTGCCCTCATATCTAGAATATTCATATTGTGATACAGATGGAATTATAAGTATGATAGAAGTGCCAGACCGAAGATGAAGAAAACAGGAAGTAAAATATAAATTAACAAAAATTGCTTCCCCTCCTTATCGTAAATTAAATAAAGGCCACTGTAGTGGAGTTAATTTCGAATAAGATACTGTATATATTCCACTGGAACACAGGACAAGAAATAATGTACGGCGCAGAAATAGCAGGAAATAGTTTCTCAAGGTTTGAAAGTTTGGAGCCCATACTCTTTCAAATGTTCCTTCCCATTGCTTTCTTCATCAGAAGTTGATTTGATGTTCCCGTTTGCCTCTTCCATATTACTGAAACTTCTTTCCAAGTATTTATTACCTTCTGGGGTACAGGGTGTCCCCGGGCTTCGGTCGGTTTGGAGATGAGACCGAAGTCCACTTCTGACCGAGGAGTTCAATCAATCAGTACGGGCGCGTCTTTTGAGGCGACAGTTGTATTCAATTTACACCTCTTTTGTTTAAACGGTTCTCCACGTGTCATCATATGAGATAAGGATATTGAACCGTCTATTCATCTCAGCCGTCCGTCTTTGTATATATATATTTGAGCCTTTGTAACTTGTTTGCTCTATTTACTCTCTGGATCTTTTTTTTGTGTGAACTCTCGGAGCAATCAACGGTGTCTTATTCTTCCGGCATTGATTCTTATCTTCAGCAAGCGTCTCCAACAAGTAAGTTTGTACTTTCTCGCTTTTTGCCATCTTTAATGTATATGCAAACATTTATTCTTTCTCGAGAGATGTTTTTGATTTACTGAGCAATTTCGTCGGAACCCTTCGTCCTTGCTCCTTAATTCTGCGCGTGACCCAAGAACTTCTTTCGTAGGACCTTTTATTTCCTCTTAGATTTGTCGTTATTCTGTTTGTACTCGGGGATTTCCTTCGACTTTGTAGTCTACTTATTTGCCTTTTTCTTTTTCTTCTTGTCCCCGATTATTGAGCTAACGACTATTTTGTCTTCTTTTCCAGATTCAGAATGTCAACACCTGAGTCAGGTCCTTCGGGTCACGCTGTGGGCCATGTCCCCGCTTTACTCTTTGGGGATAGTACCGAATACCCTGCTGCGAATATGTCCTCTGTTTTGGAGCAGGACGATGTAAATGCTTTGGAGAGCAAATATGACTTTCCAGAGGGTTTCCGATGTATTCTTCCCGATGGCACAGATCGTATATATGATACTCCGGGCGTGTCGATCGGAGATCAATCCGAGGAGATCGCTGCTGGTATATCAGAAATTGCCTTTTATTGTGGCCTTCGATTCCCCTTGTTGCCCCTTGTGAAGTTTCTTCTGAGGGAGATGGGTAGAGCGATCGGTCAACTTGATCCGAACGGTTTCATTCATATGAACACCTTTAAGTACCGATGTTTACAGCACGAAGTGCCTCCTTTATCGGTTCTCTTCTGGCATCATTACAATTTCCGAAAGAATGCCAAATCCCCGGGTTTTAACAACATTACCCGAATAACAGGTCGTTCCGAGTGGGCGGCCACCAATTCCAGCAATAAAAAGACGCACAGCCATTGGTGCTACGTTGTCGGACCTGCCCTCCCCAAGTTTTCAGAATGGAGGGAAGTTGATCCGTCCGAAAGAGTAAAGCTAAAGGCTCTTTCGGATGACGAAAAACTTTTGTATCGGAAGCTCAATACCTGATAGAATATATTTTATATATATTTTAGATGATTTTATTCTCATATTTATTGTCTTTTGCATTGATTTGGATTTTTATTTAATAGATTTGATTGTTTTATTGTAGGAAATAAAAAATTCATGACTTGGAAGGATTTGGAGCAAAAAGAGCTATTTTGGAGATAAAATAGGAGAAAATTCGTATTATTGGGCTACACGGGCTGCCTGCACTGTTTGGGCCATATCTTGAGTTCCAAAAGTCAGAATTTGACGATCTTACTGTCCACGCGAAGCTTGTGGAATTATCTTTAATTCAGAGGTGGTCCAGTAAGCAAAATCCGACTGGAAGAGCTCAGAAACAGAGGATAAAAAGAAGTGACGAATTTTACAAGAAAATCCAGCAGCTTCCAGAAATTCAATTTGAAGTGGGAAACTTGCCATTTTCTATTCCAACTCTAAGAAGGCAATTGCTTGGAGGCTAAATTGAGAGCCTATATAAACACATATTGGGGAAACATTATTAAATAGGATGTAATATTAGATCAGATAATATAGTTTAGAGTAGATTAGTATTATTATTAATTGGAGATGTAGAGAAACACCATGACTCTTCTTTTGGGTGACAACATTGAAGTTTGAAGGTTTTGTTCTCTTAATCTTTTCTTTGTTCTTATTAGTTTAATTATGTTTTCTTGTTTTACTAGTTGTTTTACTTGTTTAATTCTTAGCGAGTAGTTATTTTTAGGGCTTAAAGGGAAGCCATGTTTGCACTAATATTGGCATGATTTTCATAATGGTTTGATTGGTTATGGTTAATTCTGATTGATATGTTTTAATCATTAATTTGTGTAATCGGCCGATATCATGGATTAATTATATGCAAATAGGGGTATGGATCGAGAGATTTACTTACTGGAGGCACACATACGATTAGCAGAATTGAATTTGAGTGCGGAAGCATCATTGGATTTCTGAGAGCGTTAATTCTTGGAAGAGATTAACTTGACTATAATTACCTGATTGATTGAATTACTAAAAGTGGTTAATTGTGTTGAATGTTTCGAGAGTGTTAATGCTTGGAAGAGATTAACATACTCTAATTATAGGATCACACTGATTGCTTTAGCTTAAGAGCCAATTGTGTAAGCATGGTGGACCTGATTGCCCTAGGTTTTAAATAATTTGTTTATCATCTGTTTAATTAGTGTTAATCTTGTTTAATTAGTTAATTAATATTCTACAATAATCGTTTGTCCCTGAAACAATTAGCGATAACTGAAAAGGAATTAGTAGAACTTGTCTCCTTGTGGATTCGACCCGCTTGCCATCTGTACTAGCAATAGACACCGTGCGCTTGCAGTTAGACGTAATTTAATAAATCAAGTTTTTGGCGCCGCTGCCGGGGAGACAGCGAGTTTCTATTGATTTTAATTTAGTTGTTTAGACTGTTTCCATTGTCTCATTGGAACTTTAGTTCCAATTGAGACAAATTTTACTACGTTTCTTGGCTTTGTTGAGTGTTTACAGGCTACTATGGGTGAAGTTGATACTTTAGCACTACTCTCTTCCATGTTGGAGGCACGCACTCAAGAAATTACCTCACTCAACTATACAGAGCCCACTATGCGTCCAATGAGTATCAATGAGATGTCACAAGTGGCCCCTAAAACTTACAACTTCTGTCAAATTTGCGGTGTGCAGGGTCACTTTGGTTTTTAATGCTCTTACAATGTCTATAATTATCAGAGTGCTCAGTTGGGACAAATGAATTCTTTTGAAGAAGGATATGGGTACAATCAGTATTCAAACACTTTTGATCAAGAATGTGTGAATCAACCAGATTTCTACTACCAGGATAATGGTGCTCAAAATTTTTCATATCATAATCAGCAACAGTTTGAGCAACAATATTATCAGTCATATGAGCCGCCACAGCAAGAATATCAATATCCTCCTCTACAAGAAGATCTACATGTTTCTCAACCCAGCATAGATGTGCAAGTTGATCAGACAAATGAGATGTGGGATATCTTGAATAAACTGCTAAAGAGTTTTGAAGAATTAGAAACTCAAAGTTTGGTGATTGAATCTCAAATTGCACAGTTGGCTAACTCTTCTACTACAGAGCAGCTCGACTATTTACCATCATCATCTATCCGATCCGAAGAGGACCTCATTGCTATCAATCTCACAAGCGATCAGGAATATGATAGTTTCTCCATGTATGTTGATGATGAGGCCATTGATAAAGAGAAGGAGCATGCCACCGATGACGAGATCAATGATGTTGCTGTTACCGAGAACAATGTGACTGATGATGAGGCTACAAAGGAAAGCAATACAGAGATGGTTGTTGTTTCTCTTCCACAACCTATGCCTAAGCTACCATGTATTGATAAATTTGCTCTCGATCTAGCCTCTATTTACAAGGCTTCTTTGTTCAAGAACACTTATTTCAAGGTTGATGTGATAACAAATATTGTCCAAGATGATATTTGTCAAATTCTGGTTGAGGATCCATACAAAGTGGCTCCTACGTTTCAAGCTCGAGAAAAGGGAGAAGATGGAAGTGTCTTATTAGCCAATGATGTGATAAGCCAAGATGTCCGAATGACTCCAGTGAAAGTGAGGAGTGAAGAAAAGCCACCACCAGAACCTCCACCTTATGTCAAGGGAGTTCAATATTTTCGTGGTGTTGAATTTTATCGTTGTTTTATCACAAAGTTTTCCAAAACTCCACAAGCACTTTCTCTATTGCTTATTAATGACATATTTTATTTTACTGATGCTTGTTTGGAGATTTTTTGCAGGATAAAGACAACCACTAAAACTCTTGATACTTTTGGTGGTGACGAGTTTATGATCGAGAAAATGGATATTACGCCTTTACCAGAGTATTTTTGAGGAGGTCAAGCTAATGACTCTAAAAAAGCGCTGCTTGGGAGGCAACCCATGATTTTTATAAGGTTAGTAGGTTTTTTATTTCATTTTCTTATAAAAAAAATTGTGTTGTATTTGTTTTCTTAAAAAAAAAAAATCGAACCTGTTGATTTTTGAGCAGGCTGCACCTGTGTAACACAGGTTGCGCCTGCGTTTCTGTCTTCTGCGCAGGTTGCACCTGCGTTACACGCTGTCTGCCTCCCTATAACGCAGGCGCAGCCTGCGTTACTGCCGCTCGCGCAGTTTGCACCCCTGAAACGCAGCCTGCGGCTGCGTTACACACCCCTTCTGCCCAGAATTTTTTTTTATTTTCCCCGAAAATTGTTGTTTTGCAACATAAAAACACACCCAACCCTATTCTAATTTTTATTCTATCAATTCTTAATTCTTATATCTATCCTACATCAAATCCAAACATCTTCAATCTCTCCTACACTCTAAATTTTTAAATTTCATCTATCCATCATCTTATATATATACACACCTATCCATACAAATCCAATTCCTTTTCTATTTCTTTAAATCTCTAAAAATTAAATTCTAAAGAGGAATTAATTGCAAGTTCACCTCTCCAATTCGTAGTTGGTTTATCTCTTCTAAAAATCTTATTTTTATTACGAATTTGTGTTCTTGTGATTTGGGATTTTGTATTATTTTTGGAATTTGGGCTATTTTCGGTGTGATATTGCTTGGAAATTGTTGGTGGAGCTTCTTATGAGTTGGGTATTGATTCTTATGGCTCCTAAGTGTGGGAGAGGTGGTGCTAGTGTTGGGAAATTGCTACAGAAAGGGGATTTTAGCTGAACAAGCATGTTGTAAAAGATGGGGAAGGATATGTAAGACGTCTTGCAGGAAGAGGATTCCTGGGGAGTTTTCTTTCTTTTCTTTTTAGTGTAGTTTTATTTTGTTCTTAGTTGTAGTTTTGTATCTTGTTCATTAGTTCATTGGGGACAATGAACCGCTTAAGTGTGGGGAAGGGTTCTCAATTGTTAAGAGAATTTTTTTAAAAAAAAAATTAAAAAATTAAAAATACCAAAAATAATTCTAGCCATGCAATTTGATTAGTTGTTGTATTTTGCTTGATACACCCATGCATGCGTAGAAATTTTGTGCTCTTGACGCTTTTGTATGAGAAGTGACGTGCTTTGTTCTTGTGCACACACTTACACTAGCAAGTTGAAACCGGTAGACTTAATTGGATGTTGTAAGTGATTAGAATGACATGAATATGTGCAAGATGACTTGGTTTTCATGCTTTGAGTACAAGTAGGTGCGTTAGAGAGTCTTGTTACTTGGGATTGATTATGTTTTGTCACACCAAGTGAGTTTTGAGCCTATATGCATATCTTTTGCATGATTTTTCGTTTGCTTGAGTGTCCACATGTTGTTTACATTGCTAGCACTTACTTGAGATCTTTCTTGAAATGCATGACATTACTTGATGATGAGATGATAAAGGCACTTAGGTTTAACCTCGTATTTCCCATATTTCCACACCTTTTAAACATGATCAATTAGTTAACCCTTTGAGCCTAATCCTATTCTTTCGGTGACACACTACGTTACTTGCCTATATCCTTTTTCTTGTATTGGCCTTACAGTAATTTTTGATCCTAAATTGTCAAGGGCTAGTATCGTGCTTAAGGGAGTAATAAGGTGTTCATAAAAGGGGGGGTTATTGATGATCATACCATTGAGGAATATTGATTTTGGTCGATGCTTGTTAGTCGAAATTCATAAAAATATCTATGGATCATTGTGTTTATTCCTTAGCTCTCAAAAGAAAAAAAAGAAAAAAATAGAAAAAAAACAGAAAAAAATAGAAAGAAAAAAAAGAATAAATTTGAGAGCATTCTTATGTTTGTATGATCCTTCTTCATTCGACTAGTCAAGTTATTATGTAAGGGTTATTGAAAAATCCAAGTGTGGGGAAGAATTTGTTTTAATAGAAAGGGAATTGAATAATGATTATTGTTGGATACTAGCTTTCGACATTTAACATGTTTTAGCTTTACTTGACATACCTTGTCCCTAGCCACGCTACAACCCGAATAAAGACTTTTTGATTGTCGTCAGTGATGTATGTTGTGTTGAGAGTGAGATTGATTGCGAGTGTCAAGTTGTGTTTATGATTTTGTTGGAATTGAGTGATACACTTAACCTTGTTCTTGAGTGAATATTCGTTTTTGAGTGAAAGGTGAGTTATTACTTGTTTTGACATAGGAGATCCCGGGTTTAGACTTAAAGATGTATTTCTTGTGAGCTTAGCATGATTACCAACGATTTTTACACTTGACATGAATTTTTATGACCTTCTGCATGTTGGTTGAGTAGACTACGTGAATACTTGCACTTTCGACACCAAGACAACGTATGTTTGCTTTGATTCTTAAGTTGTTGTGGCATGAGAGGACTTGTATGTGTGGTGTTGTGTTAGCATTGATCTTTTGCATGGTTAGATGAATTTTGTGGGTACATTCACTATAAACCCTCACGAGACAACACTCGTCCTACTAGGGCTGCCTAGGGGTTTAACGGCTTGTTGCATATGCTCAATGCAATCGTGTCATCTACGAAAGTGATGTTTGTTAGGACTTAGTTTTTATTTCACTTATTTGCCCGAGGACGTGCAAATGCTTAGTGTGGGGATGTTTGATAGAATATATTTTATATATATTTTAGATGATTTTATTCTCATATTTATTGTGTTTTGCATTGATTTGGATTTTATTTAATAGATTTGATTGTTTTATTGTAGGAAATAAAGAATTCATGACTTGGAAGGATTTGGAGCAAAAAGAGCTATTTTGGAGATAAAATAGGAGAAAATTCATATTATTGGGCTACACGGGCTCCCTGCACTGTTTGGGCCATATCTTGAGTTCCAGAAGTCAGAATTTGACGATCTTACTGTCCACACGAAGCTTGTGGAATTATCTTTAATTCAGAGGTGGTCCAGTAAGCAAAATCCGACTGGAAGAGCCCAGAAACAGAGGATAAAAAGAAATGACGAATTTTACAAGAAAATCCAACAGCTTCCAGAAATTCAATTTGAAGTGGGAAACTTGCCATTTTCTATTCCAACTCTAAGAAGGCAATTGCTTGGAGGCTAAATTGAGAGCCTATATAAACACATATTGGGGAAACATTATTAAATAGGATGTAATATTAGATCAGATAATATAGTTTAGAGTAGATTAGTATTATTATTAATTGGAGATGTAGAGAAACACCATGACTCTTCTTTTGGGTGACAACATTGAAGTTTGAAGGTTTTGTTCTCTTAATCTTTTCTTTGTTCTTATTAGTTTAATTATGTTTTCTTGTTTTACTAGTTGTTTTACTTGTTTAATTCTTAGCGAGTAGTTATTTCTAGGGCTTAAAGGGAAGCCATGTTTGCACTAATATTGGAATGATTTTCATAGTGGTTTGATTGGTTATGGTTAATTCTGATTGATATGTTTTAATCATTAATTTGTGTAATCGGCCGATATCATGGATTAATTATATGCAAATAGGGGTATAGATCGAGAGATTTACTTACTAGAGGCACACATACGATTAGCAGAATTGAATTTGAGTGCGGAAGCATCATTGGATTTCTGAGAGCGTTAATTCTTGGAAGAGATTAACTTGACTCTAATTACCTGATTGATTGAATTACTAAAAGTGGTTAATTGTGTTGAATGTTTCGAGAGTGTTAATGCTTGAAAGAGATTAACATACTCTAGTTATAGGATCACACTGATTGCTTTAGCTTAAGAGCCAATTGTGTAAGCATGGTGGACCTGATTGCCCTAGGTTTTAAATAATTTGTTTATCATCTGTTTAGTTAGTGCTAATTTAGTTTAATTAGTTAATTAATAATTTCACATATTCATCTGACCCTTGAAACAATTAGCGATAACTGAAAAGGAATTAGTAGAACATGTCTCCTTGTGGATTCGACCCGCTTGCCATCTGTACCAGCAATAGACACCGTGCGCTTGCGGTTAGACGTAATTTAACAAATCAATACCCCTTTGGAGCCCAAAAACAAACTTCCTTTAGCCACTACCTGAGATGGGACTTGGCTAAAGAATATGATGGGTACTTCTAATGTCTTTATTTTTCCGTCTTGTACATTTTTTCCATTAGCTGACTTTTGCTTTGTTTGTTTCAGTGTCTCCGGTAGCTGATATGAGGAGAAGGGCGGCCGAAAGGAAGGCTTCTCTTGCTATTGGTTCCGGAGGTTCTTCTTCGGCCCCATCTACCATCCCTCCCCTTGCAGTGAAAACGCTTGTGGTTGAGGCCTCGCCGATGCAGACCGAACAGGTAGAGACTTCGGCTGGCGCTATTATGATTGCAGCTCCTAAGGAGCTTCCTGTTGTGGAAGGGAGTGTCCCCGAGAAGAAGAGGAGGACCGAAGATGCAATTTCGGTTTTAAAGACCTACCGACCTTCTTGGGGAGTAGTGGATACTGATTCTTATGGTGCTCCTGCCCCGAAGCCTGCGAAGGAACTATGCCAGGACTTGTGTAGTTCCTTCATTCTTCCAGCCGATCGGCCTGTATATGACGAAGCTCCAATTGTGGAAGCCTGTGAAAACATGCTGGGGCATCTTAACTTGGTACGTTTTTTCTTTAGTAATTAGCTTTCTCCTTGTTATTTCCCGATTTGGTATTAACATTTCCCTGTGACATTTTTCCAGGTGGTTCCTTGGGCCGCAGCTGTGATGGCGAAGGTTAAGGACCAGGCTGTCATCATTCGGGGCCTTAAGGCTGAGGTCGATTCCTCAAAATCCAAAGTGAACCCTTTGGAAAGTCGGGTAAAAGAGCTGGAGGAGCTTTTGGCCAGATCCCAAGAGAAAGAGGTCCTACTTCTCCAAGAGAAAAGTGACCTGCTTCTTCGGACTGAGGTCTTGGTCGGGGAGAAGCAGAGATGGAACTAAGCATAGGAGGCCGACCGGTTGGAGCTGCGCCGTTTGAAGAAAGAACTGAAGAAGGCGAGGAAGATCATCTCCCGATCCGAAGATAGGGGTTTTTCTATAGGATATGATGATGATGTCATCGCCGCTCATCAGGTTGGCCTTGATTACAAGAAGATTCTTTTCAACCCTGAAGATGATCCAGTCCTTCGGCCTACAGCTCCGGATGTTCCTTTGGTCGTTTCTTCTGATCCTGATTCAGAATAATTGTAATGAACTTGTGCCTTCGGGCTTTTTATGTAACCTTGCCTTCGGGCTTATTTTGTAATGCTTCTCAAACTGTTGCCTTCGGGCAATGAATAAATAGATTTTCGTCGTCTGGTAGTAATTTTCTAAATAATCTTCCGAATATTAATGCATCACATTTAAGATAACTTGTATTACCCCAAGTGAACTTTGACTTGCAAATTTTGATTTCGGTCTTTTTTCGATCCGTAAACTCGTTCTTATATTCGAAGTAATGTTGATTATTACGTCGAAGTTTTTCCCTTGAGTAATCTTCAAAATTTCATCTCTTCGGATCGAGTTTCGGAATCTTCACCATAAATTTCATCTCTTCGTAAGTTTTCCTTACTTCGGAGTAATTTTCGGAATTTAGTGGTTGCCAAGAATTTCCATTTCTTCGGGACCGAGCCTCTTTGGGCCACGATGCCTTTGCCCCCAAGTCGCGGTTTTTGGCCGAAGGTCTTGTCTTTCGGTTTCGGGCAAATTCTGCCTCCCGAAGACCTTTGGGCGAACTGGGACTTGTGTCTTGGTGAATACTCTTCTATCTCTTTTTTTTTTAACGTCGAGACTCTTAGTATTTCCCTCCTATTTAATGGCAGTTTGACCGCTTCCTTTCCCTGGCGGACACGTGTCTTCATCTGAGGAGGGGGTTCTGAAGCGACATCAAATCCGGACCGTTGATTTTCTTTATAAGTATAAAGGAAGTAACATCACAGTGCCTTCAATTACGTCCCAGATTTTTTCTACTTCTCTTATAATCACCATGAGAACACCCGTTGATCTTCAGTTTTTCTCGCAGATAGTCAGTAAGTTTCAGATCTTCGGTTTCTGTGTTTGATTTCCTCTCTTAACTAATGCTTCTTCCCTTTTTTTCAGTGTCAAGTCGTTCTGAAATGAGGAAAAGGGCGGAGTAAAGTCGTGCCCAGAAGAAGAAGACCTCTGCTACTGTTTCTACTTCAGCCCAAACTTCTCCTGCTCCAGGCAATATTCCGGAGAAGAAGGGCAGGGTAGAGACTCATGGGATGAACTCCTATCGGCCTTCCTGGTCTGTTATGGAGTCAGACTCTTTTGGGTCCCCTTCTTTGGTTTCTTCGAAGAAGGTAGGTGGGGACCTTTGTCAGGATTTCATCTTGCCAAAGGACCGATCTTTGTATGAACTGGCGGATCCGGTCGAAGCCGCTGCCAATCTCTTGGGGCATCTTTCACTGGTAAGGATCCTTTTACATCGGAGTTACACCTTGGGCTGCTTTTGTATCCGACAAGGTGAAGGATCAGGACCTTTTGCTTTATCATCAGGGAAGGCAGATCAGGGAGACGATTCCTTCATTGGAGATGGAGATCGTGGAGTTGAAGTGCCAGCTTGCCTCTGTTCGGGCCCAGAATGCCGACCTCATTCAGGAGAATGAGGACTTGTGGGCTCATAATGATAAGATGATGTCCTATACGGAGGGTCTACTTGGCTGGATGGAAACTTGGAAGAAGGAGCTAGGCCAAATGCATTCCGATCCGGATGATGCAGATGTATCTCTTTAGTTTTATTCCCAATGTATTTTTCCGCCTTCAGGCTTTTTTTAATCTTTTTTTTATAATGAAATTACAACCTTCGGGCATTTTTTTTGTCAATATTCAATTTACTTTCCTTTTCCTATGCATATGCAATCTTCAGATTTTTAATTTTCACTTGTTTTTCGTGAATTTTCATCCCTTCGGGTAGGGACCTCTTCGGATCGCCGTACCCGGATTTTTGTAACTTTTTAGCCATCCTCTTTGAGGTTTTTCAGCCATGTAGTTCCTACACTCGAAGTAATATTCGGAAACTCGAAGTAATATTCGGAAACTCGAAGTATCTCGTAAGTTTTCCTTACTTCGGAGTAATTTTCGGAAATTTATTCGAATCGGGCCGCTTCGGGCTTCGATGCCTTTGTGTTTTTGCCGAAGGTACTCGAAGTAATATTTGGGGATTCGAAGTATTTCGAGATTCCCATTACTGAGTTTTTATTTTTCGGAATTTTCATTTTTTTTCGGGTGGGGACCTCTTCGGATTGCCGCCGTACCCGGTGTTGTCCCCCAAGTCGCGGTTTTGGCCGAAGGTCTTGTCTTTCGGTTTCGGGCCAATTCTGCCTCCCGAAGACCTTTTGGGCGAACTGTGACTTGCATTCGGGAATTTTAGTACCCAGCTAAGTTGAATTGTAGCCATTCGGGTCAATTAGTCGATGAAAACGTAAATGGGACAAAAAAATCGAGCTTTTATTGATAATCAAATTGACTTTACATAGTAAATAAGCAATTGAATTATTCTGTGAAAAAGCTTACTGATAAAATCTCCTCAATCGGGAGGCATGCCATGTGTTTTTAATCGGACTTCCATCCAGTTCGGTTAGTTTGTAAGTCCCTGGTCGAAAGACTTGGATGATCACATAGGGTCCTTCCCAGTTCGGCTGAAGCTTCCCTTGTTTTCTTGGCATAGAAGTTGCCAACTCTCGAAGGACTAGGTCCCCGACTTTGAAGGACCTCTTTCTCACTCCTGAGTCATAGTATTGAGCAGTTTGCTGTAGATACTTGACATTTCTCAAGTGGGCTGCTTCTCGGGCTTCTTCCAATAAGTCTGTATTAGCTCAGAGGCCCAACTCGTTTGTTTCAAGGTTGAAAACTTCGCTTCGGTAGGATTCTAGGCCGACCTCCACTGGGACCATTGCATCGGTACCATATGCCAAACTGAAAGGAGTTTCTCCGGTCGAAGACCTTGGTGTGGTGCGATAAGCCCACAGTACATAGGGCAATTCTTCAGTCCATAACCCTTTGGCTTCCCCGAGCCTCTTCTTTATCCCATCAAAGATGACTCTGTTTGCTGCTTCTACCACGCCATTCCCTTGTGGGTGACCGACCAAACTGAATTTCTGTTGGATACCGAAGAAGGCTAGGAATTCCCTGAATTTCTTTCCGATGAACTGTGTCCCGTTATCCGATACACAGATTTTGGGAATCCCGAATCTGACAATCACTTGTTCCAACATAAACTTTTTGGCAGCTTCTTCGGTAATAGAGGACAAAGGGCGTGCTTCTACCCACTTGGTCATGTAATCGATTGCCACTATACAATATTTGGCTTGTTTGGTGCTTGTAGGTAGAATTCCGACAATGTCCACGGCCCACATTGCGAAAGGAATGGGATTTAAGACAGAAGCCATTTCTTCGGGAGGCTGTTTCGGAACATTGCTGAAGAGTTGGCATTGCCTGCATTTCTTTGCATAACTCAGTGTATCGGCCCGCAAGGTTGGCCAGAAAAATCCTTATCTTAGAATTTTAAAGGCTAGTGATCGGCCTGCCAAGTGCTCCCCATAGATTCCCTCATGAACCGCTTCTAGAGCTGTTATTTGTTTTTTAGGAGTCAGGCATCTTAGTAATGGTTCGGTAACCGATCTTCGGTACATTTTTCCTGCTATGATAGTGTACTTGGTGGCCCGATTTCTGATTTTTTGGGCCTTGGTCTTTTCCAACGGCAGTGTCCCTTTTTCTAGGAATAGGCGTATTGGAGTCATCCAATCTATCCCCTGGTGGATCTCGAAATAGACCTTTTTATCGATGGAGGACATTTTCACTTCTGTCAGGTAGATCAAGCCGGTGAGGTTTTGGGTGTCGGCCGAAGCCAAACGATATAAGGCGTCTGCTTGGCTGTTGTTTTCCCTGGCCATGGTGGTCAATTCAAAAGATTCGAACGAAAGAGAGCTTGCTTTTACCTTGGCTGCATAGGCTTTGGTTCGGGCGTCCCTTTGTTCATATTCTCCTGAAAAATGTTTTACCACCAGCATTGAATCGCTGAATGCCCGAAGGTGACTGACTTCTAGGTTTTTTGCTAAGTTCATCCCAGCCAGAAGTGCTTCGTACTCAGCTTCGTTATTGGTTAGGGAGAAAGTGAATCGGATGGCCTGACAAATTTCGAAACCTTCGGGGCTTGTAAGAATTAGGCATGCTCCGCCTTTGCTCCCGGCCACCAATCCATCCACAAACAATTTCCACTTGCCAGGGGTTTGGATCAGTTTTTCCTCCACTTGTACCCCTTCTGAACTGGCGAATGAACACTCCACTATGAAATCCGCTAGGGCTTGTGCTTTTATCGCGGTTCTCGGCACATACTCCAGGTCGAATTCTCCCAACTCGATGGCCCAGGCAACAACTCTGCTTGAAGCCTCGGATCTTTGTAATATTTTTTTCAGTGGTTGATCGGTCGTGACCTGTATCGTTCTCCCCTGGAAATAATGTCTCAGTTTTCTTGAGGCTATGACCAACCCATAAGCAAATTTTTCGGCATTCGGGTATCTGGTTTCTGCTTCCCTGAGCATGTGGCTGATGTAGAAAACTGGATATTGGTTTCCATTGTGTTGTTTGACTAAGACGGCCCCCAACGTCCGATCATTCACGGCCAAGTACAGCTGTAAAGTGTTAGATATAATTGATGTGATTTAATGTCAGTGTTTAAGTGTTACAGGTAAAAAGAGTTTAACTTGTTATTGAAAGCAATCGTAGCAGAGTTTGAGTATACGCTGATAGCTGGAAGCGCAAACGCTGACAGAAGAAAGCGTAAACACTGCTGGCTGAACACAAGGAAGCGCAAACACTGCTGGCTAGGAGAGCAATAGAGTTTGCTAAAGTCTGTCTACTGGAAGCGTCTACAAGTCAACAGAGTTTGAAGATTAATTCAAGATTAATATGGAAGCAATATCTTTGAAGATTGGATAGCTGTCAAAGAGATTGAGTTGACTTATAAGACGTGTAGCAATCGTAATTGATATCAATTGTATAGCTAAATTATAGGAGAATCAATTAACGATTGTACGTAGCTGTATATCTTATAAATACAGTTAGGTTAACCCTATAAGGGTATTCATCGTGAACGAATATCATTCATTGTAACCTAAGCAGCTCTCTGTGATATTTTACATCACTGAGAGAGGAATTATTAGTTCCAAACAGTTTTAAGTACTGAAACTTGTGTTCTTGTTATTTACTTATACAGTACTTGATTATATATATTGTGTATTCGACCTAACAAGTGGTATCAGAGCCAATCTGTTACTTTATTACAGTTTAAGATCTAAAACACAATAGTAATCAATGGCAGAGATTCCTCCTCCATCAGGTTCTGAGAAAGCACCTACTATTGTTAGTAGGTATGAAACGATTCGGGTTCCAATACTCAAGCCATCAGAATATGCAATCTGGAAGGTAAAGATGACCATGTTTCTGGAAGCCACAGATCTAGAATATCTTGATAGAATTTATGAAGGTCCTCATAAACCTACAAAGTTGACTGCTGCTGCTGCTGGTGAGGAATCAAAGGTGGTTCCTAAGGAAAAGAAAGATCTAACTGCTGAGGATCTTTCATCTATTGCTAAGGATGCCAAAGTAAGGCACTTACTTCACAGTTCTCTTGACAATGTTATGTCTAACAAAGTGATTAACTGCACAACTGCAAAGGAAATTTGGGATGCACTTGAGGTTAGATGTCAAGGAACTGCTGCAATTAAGAAGAATAGAAGGAACATACTCACACAGGAGTATTAGCATTTTGAGGCAAAGTCTGAAGAAACAATGACAGAAACATTTGACAGATTCTGTAAACTGCTCAATGATCTATCATTGGTTAACAAAGAATATGATCTAGAAGACTCGAATCTCAAGTTTCTTCTCTCTCTTCCTGAAAAGTGGGATGTGAAAGCAACCACTATAAGAGACAACTATGATCTTGCTGATACTGAGATTGATGAAATCTGTGGACTGCTCAAGACTCATGAATTGGAAATGGAGCAAAGAAATAGAAGATCAAGCAGGAAGTCAAAGTCTGTTGCTCTGAAAGTTGAAGAAAAATCTTCAAAGAAAGAAGCATCAAGGAAGAAGGCAAAAGGAAAAGCCTTGGTCATTCATTCAGAAAGTGAGTCATCAAACACTGATGATGACTCAAACACAGATGGATCATCTGATTCTGAAGATGATGAAGAGATGATGCAAATGGCTGCATTGATGGTAAAGACCTTCAAGAAGATGGGATTCAAGAACTTCAAGAAGGGAAAGAGATTCTCCAAGGATTACTCAAAGACTGACAAGAAAAATTTCAGCAAATCTGAGGGAAAGGACTTCAAATCTGGTAAGAAAGATAAGTCTGAGATTCAATGCTACAAGTGTAAGGAGATGGGTCACTATGCTCCTGAGTGCAAAAAGGGTAAAACTGAAAAGGCACTCTACACCAAAGGAAGAGACTGGGCAGACACCTCAGATTCAGATGAGGAGGTGAACTATGCACTTATGGCCTCTACTCAGAATGAAGATTCTGAACTAAAGGTACCTCCAACTACCTATGCTTATAATACTGATAATATAACTGAATTGAGAATTTATCTTAAAGCATAACATATCAGTTATAGGGATCAGACTTTAGAAAATGAGAGAATCAAGAATGAGTGTTCTCAACTCAAAGAAAGAAATAAACTTGTTGAAGAACAACTTGAAAACATGAATAAAATTCAGAAAGAGAGAGATGATGCTGTGTTTATAGAACAGGAGTTGCTAGGTAAGTATAAGTAATTAGAATCTGAATTGAAGGATGAAAAGCACATTATTAAAACTTGGACACATTCTGGAAAAGACACTCACGAGGTTTTCCAATCAGACACAGTAGGTCTAGGTTATTCTGAGGATGATGTGCTTAGGTTTCATAATACAGTCAAGATTAGACCACCTCTTTCTTCTAAGAAATTTGGAACATTTGTTCATGGTACTGTTAAAACTGAACATGGAGCTGTTGAAAATGAGCCAGTAAAAACCTGTGTAAAACAGGTTAATATTGGTTCAATGACAGATAAACAACTCAAGCATAAGCTAAAAGAAATAAAATCTGTCAACAAACAGAGAATGCCTAGGAAAAACAGAAATGGAAAGGTAGGCATAACATCAGGAATTAAGCCAATGCTTGCTACATTTGCACCTAGAAAAACTTGTCATAATTGTGGTAGCACTAATCATCTTGCTAGTTTTTGCAGGAAGAACAAAGACATTAATTCTTTACCCTCCAAATCAGGAGTGAAAAAGGATAATGTCAAACCAAGACCACAAACACTGTGCAAACATTGTGGAAGTACTTGGCACTCAATTTATACTTGCAAGAATTATCATGCTATTTATCATAATTATTATGAACTGAAACCTAATTTGAAATGGGTTAAAGTTGATTCTACAAGTACTAAGAATGAAAATGTTAGTTTAAACTCTGATAATGACAAATCCGCTGCAAAAACTAACAGATTCAATAAAGTAAAAGGATCCAAGCAAGTCTGGATCCTTAAAACTAACAATCAATGATTGTTTGTGATTGCAGGGCATCAGGGTAAGCACCCTAGTCGTGGACAGTGGATGTTCAGGACACATGACTGGAAATAAAGCCCTGCTATCAGAGTATGAGGAGAAGGCTGGCCCAAAAGTTTCCTATGGAGATGGCAACATAGGACATACTCTGGGATATGGCAATATTAATCTTGGAAGTGTCATCATCACAAATGTAGCTCTGGTTCTAGGACTCAAGCATGATCTGCTATCTATGAGTCAAATCTGTGACAGAGGATATCATGTAGATTTTCAGCCTGAATATTGTCAAGTGATCAGTAAATCTACAGGGAAAGTTGCTCTAGTTGGAAATAGACACAATAACATCTATGAAATAAAATTGTCAACAAACTCTGATGGCAAAGCAGTGTGTCTATCAACAAGAATGTCCAGTGAAGAGAGTTGGAAATGGCATAAGAAACTCTCTCATTTAAATCTGAACAACATCAATGAGCTGATAAAGAATGATCTTGTGAGAGGACTACCAAAGTCTTTGTTGAATGCAGAAGGCCTGTGTGATTCTTGTCAAAAGGCCAAACAGAGAAAAGTCTCTTTCAAAAGCAAATCTGAGTCTTCAATTGTTGATCCTTATCATCTTCTACATGTTGATCTTTTTGGACCAGTGAATGTTATGTCTCTTGGAAAGAAGAAATATGCTCTGGTCATTGTTGATGAATATACCAGATACACATGGGTGTATTTTCTTGCAAAGAAGGATGAAACTGCATTGACTCTGACAGAACATATATAGCAGCTGGACAAAGGGTCAGAGAATCAAGTGAAGATTATCAGAAGTGACAATGGAACTGAATTTAGGAATTCAACAATGGAAGAATTTTGCAAGAGTAAAGGAATCAAACAAGAGTTTTTTGCACCTGGCACTCCACAACATAATGGTGTAGTTGAGAGGAAGAACAGAACCTTGATAGAAGCTGCCAGAACCATGCTAGATGAAGCAAAGTTGCCAACATATTTCTGGGCAGAAGCAGTTCAAACTGCTTGTTTTACTCAAAATGCAACACTGATCAACAAGCATGGTAAAACACCATAGGAGATGGTGAAAAAGAAGAAGCCAAACCTAAAATATTTTCATATTTTTGGGTGCAAATGCTTTGTGTTGAAGACTCATCCTGAACAGTTGACCAAATTTGACCTAAAGGCAGATGAAGGAATTTTTGTTGGCTATCCACTGTCAACTAAAGCATTCAGAGTTTATAATCTGAGGACTAGAGTGATCATGGAATCTATTCATATGTCTTTTGATGACAAGAAAATAACTGGACTTGAAGATGTATATGAATATGATCAACTGCACTTCGAAAATGAAGATTTAATCTCTGATGAATTAAACTCTGATGAGTCTGAACCTCTACTGGTAAATACTGAAGAGACCTTTCAGCCACAAACAAGGGAAGAACCAGTTGAGGGGGAGCATGGAGAATCACATCAAAGTGATAACTCAAATTCTGATAGTGACTCAGTTGATAATTCTGAATCAAACTCTGATGACTCAAACTCTGGTAGTCCAAAATCTGATAGTTCAAATTCTGAGCAGTCACATTCAGGGGGAGCATCAGAGAATGAAGAAAGGCATCAAGAAAATCAGGAGAGCATGGATCAAGGGGGAGGATCACATGATGACAGAAGCAATCTGCCTTCTGCAAGAAAATGGACTAAGTCACACACACCTGATTTGATTATTGGTGATCCAGATGCAAGAGTAAGGACAAGAAGTGCAACAACAAATGAATTTCTGTTTCATGCATTCTTGTCACAAACTGAGTCAAAGAAGGTTGAAGAAGCTCTTAAAGATGCTGACTGGATAACAGCAATGCAAGAAGAGCTAAATGAATTTGAGAGAAATGAAGTGTGGACCCTTATACCAAGGCCCAAGAACAGATCCATTGTTGGTACTAAATGGGTTTTTAGAAACAAAACTGATAGTGAAGGGGTTGTTACAAGAAACAAAACAAGACTTGTGGCAAAAGGCTATTCACAGCAAGAGGGGATAGATTATGATGAGACTTTTGCACCAGTTGCCAGATTGGAGGCAATTAGGATGTTTCTTGCTTATGCTTCTCACAAGAAATTCATGGTTTTTCAAATGGAAGTGAAAAGTGCTTTTCTGAATGGAAAACTTGAAGAAGAAGTATTTGTTGAACAACCACCTGGTTTTGTAGATCCAAAATATCCTGACCATGTCTACAGGCTAGACAAGGCACTTTATGGACTTAAGCACTAAGCAGGCACCAAGAGCATGGTATGAAACTCTGGCTCAGTTTCTTTTAGAAAGTGGATTCAACAGAGGTACAATTGATAAAACTCTGTTTTATTTCAAATCTGGAAGTGACTTGCTTTTAGTTCAGATATATGTTGATGATATCATTTTTGGATCTACTAATGATAAACTCTGTAAGAAGTTTGCCAAGCTCATGCAGTCAAGGTATCAAATGAGTATGATGGGAGAGCTTAGTTATTTTCTAGGCCTACAGGTGAAGCAAACAGATGATGGAATCTTTATCAATCAAGCAAAATATACCAGAAATCTTCTCAAGAAATTTGGCATGCTTGATTGCTCATCTGCAACAACTCCCATGGCAACTGCAACAAAATTGGACAAAAATACAGGGTCATCAGTAGATATGACAAGTTACAGAGGAATGATTGGCTCTCTTCTCTATCTAACAACAAGTAGACCTGATATCATGTATGCAACATGTCTGTGTGCAAGGTTTCAGGCAGATCCAAGGGAACCACATTTAACAGCTGTGAAGAGGATTTTCAAGTATCTCAAGGGCACTGTAACTTTAGGGCTGTGGTACCCAAGAGAATCAGATTTCAAACTACTTGGTTACTCTGATGCAGACTTTGCAGGCTGTAAGATTGACAGAAAAAGCATAAGTGGAAGTTGTCAATTTCTTGGTGACAGACTTGTTTCTTGGTACAGCAAGAAACAGAAATCAATATCCACATCTACAGCTGAAGCAGAGTATATTGCTGCTGGTAACTGCTGTGCACAGATTCTATGGATGAAGAATCAACTGCTGGATTATGGATTGAGGTATAGAAAAATACCTATTTTCTGTGATAACCAAAGTGCTATTGCAATGACAGGTAATCCAGTACAACACTCAATGACCAAGCACATCAGCATAAGGTATCACTTTATCAGAGAGCATGTAGAGGAAGGCAACATTGAGCTTCACTTTGTGCCTACAAATCAACAACGTGCAGATGTCTTCACCAAGCCTTTGAGTGAAGCGGAATTTAAAAGGCTGGTCAATGAACTAGGAATGGTCTCTGGTTTTGACTAAACATGTTGGTTAGACTCAAAATTTTCTTATAAAATGTGTTGCTCATATTTCTGTGAACTGTTAAGTGCTATGTGAACTTTACTGTTTATACTCTGTTATTCAGACTCTGTTCACATGTTTTTTTCCTCACACTGTTTAAACTCTGTCAGCATGTTTGTCTGTCATACACTGTTAATATGTTTGATTAACTCTGTGAATTTTGAATTGATTTTTGTCTGAATGAAAATACCAATGAAGAAATATGTATGAAGCATGATTCTCAGTGAATAAATCAAGATTCTTTCTGAGTCACTGTGATCTAATCAGAAACTGTGCAGTAAATTAACACAGCATGATACTGTTTCATATTTAGAGCATCTCTTAGTTTATTTGGTCTTAAACTCTGAGTCTATGAATACTGTGTGCATTGCCTGTCATGAATAACTTCTGATATTGATGAACTCTAAACTCTGATTAGTAACACTCTGTTTCCAAGACATACATAGCTCTTGATGATTCCTTGTTTGTACTTGTGAAAATTTTAAAACTTGAGATGTGTCATTGTTTAGTTTGGTGAGAAACAATTCATGTCTGCACCCTGTGAGATTTTGAGCCAAATAAATGATTGATACATTTTATATCAATCAGATTTTATTGATGTGTACTGTTCATCAGTGAGTATGTTGCTCTAGAACTTGTATTAAACCATTTTGAGACTACATGATATGTGTGTGCATGAAAATGATAAAGGCACTAAGATTTCCCATCTTTCTTCAAACACTGTTTATAAATACCACCCTTAGTAAACCCCTTTGAGCCCAATTAACTGCTCATTTCTCTTAAACTCTGACATATTAAAAGCAATTATATTCTTTTGGAAAATCAAATGCAAGCAGGTGAATGTTTCTCAAGGAAAGTTTACTCAGTATATATATAAGAAAAAAAAGGGTATATATACTGATCATCTTGTACAAATATGAACTAACAGTGTAACTGAACACTTTGGTCTGTTAAATTGTTCAGTCCAAAATTCATTTTTTTTTCATCTCTTCTCACCTGTTTGATTTTACTATATTACAACCCTGAATAAAGTCCTTTTGATTTGTGCATATATGTAGTCAAAGTGGTGTAGATTTGGTGGAAATTCAAGCCTATGGAAGTATCTGCTTTTACTGATTGAATTTGAGAGAAAACACTTCACCTAAACACTTGTGTGCTTTGAGAGTTTGTGAGGAAATCTTTGACATGTAACTCACTGAATGATGCTTTGATTTCTATCTCTTGATCTTTTTGTCTCCAAAGACTGTGTGCTTACTTGGATAATCATGAACATCAATGGGAATAGGGTTATTTAGATTTCTGTATTTAAGAAACTACAGAGTTTAGCATTCATCATATACTCCGTGTTTAATATGAGAGTTTGCGCATTCAGTGTTTATTGATTTGATTTATGGATTTTATGAAATATTAGATGCTATAAAAATTGATTTGGTAACCTCTGCTACACACACACAAAATATTCACGACTGTGCATTTTTTTTAGAGGGTTTTAGTGATAAAGTTCGAAAATTTGACAAACACTAATGGATTGTGTTCCGTACTCTAAGGTAAATTTTCATTTAGATAATTTGAAAATTTTGAAGTATATAGAGTGTTTGACAACTGTTAATGAGTGTGTTTGTGGTAAAGTGTCTTGATAATAGGAAAGACAGCAGTAATAATGGCTTTTACTACGCGTGATTAAGTGATTCACTGCATGTTTGACACGTGTCCCACTTTCACCCACTCAACTATCATTGTATACCACTTTCACACTATTCTAGGAACGGTTGTGTGTCTTTAATGTAAAAACGATTGAGTTTTTTTTCTCAAATCACTTTTTGTTACTATCACTCCACATCCACTCATATTCACTTTACCAAAAACACAGCCCTTCTTTGTTTTTCACTTTGACATTTTCACAAACACCTTTCCTCCATATCATTTTCACAGTCGATTTTTACTTATTTCTTGATATAATGGCAACAAAACCTTTTACTTCGTTTGGTCTTCATTTTGTGCCTAACAATTTTGCAGCTCTACTTGAGAACGACCGTGCTCCTGAAGCGTTTCACCTTGTGCAAAATTTTCTTCGTGTCTCTGAAATTGGGCAAGCGTTGATTGAACCTGCTGTTCTATCTGCATCTCAGATTGCCACTTTCTGGCAAAACTCAAGGTATATAGATGGAGGTGAGAATGGAACTCCGTCTATCATCTTCACTCATGATGAACAAGAGTTTGTGATAACTCCACAAACTGTTCGAGAGGTCATGGAATTCGACACACACACATCGTATGCTATCGTTTCTGAACAGAATCTGAGGGACATGTTAACAGAAATTGGTTACATGGATTCTTTGGCAAAGCTTGGGAGTGTCAAACGACCAAATCTTAGAGATGAAGAAAGGAACTGCTAAATTAAAGACTGATCTGGGGATTACAGTTCTTGATTTTAATTCTCAATCAGAGGAAGTCAAATTCATTAGACTGGGTAATCAGATGGGGAGAAATAAAATCTATGATCTAAGAGTTGCTATCTTTCAAACTGATGAGAATGATCCAGAATTAAGAGAGATCAAGGAAGCTATGCAGAGAGAGCTTGAAAATGCTGAGAGAAGATTGTTGATTGACTATCTCAGAACAACTCCAGATCTTGAGGAGGTTAGGTAGACAGAATTTGTAAGTAATTTGAATTTTCTGTAGATTTTGTTAAGTCAAGTTTAAACTCTGATTATATGTTAAACACTATGTTTTTATTTAATTGTTTTGACATCATCAATTACTGTGAACTTGTACATTTTTCTAATGAACAAGTTGGGTGAGATTGTTAGATATAATTGATGTGATTTAATGTCAGTGTTTAAGTGTTACAGGTAAAAAGAGTTTAACTTGTTATTGAAAGCAGTCGTAGCAGAGTTTGAGTATACGCTGATAGCTGGAAGCGCAAACGCTGACAGAAGAAAGCGTAAACACTGCTGGCTGAACACAAGGAAGCGCAAACACTGCTGGCTAGGAGAGCAACAGAGTTTGCTAAAGTCTGTCTACTGGAAGCGTTTACAAGTCAACAGAGTTTGAAGATTAATTCAAGATTAATATGGAAGCAATATCTTTGAAGATTGGATAGCTGTCAAAGAGATTGAGTTGACTTAGAAGACGTGTAGCAATCGTAATTGATATCAATTGTATAGCTTAATTATAGGAGAATCAATTAACGATTGTGCGTAGCTGTATATCTTATAAATACAGTTAGGTTAACCCTAGAAGGGTATTCATCGTGAACGAATATCATTCATTGTAACCTAAGCAGCTCTCTGTGATATTATACATCACTGAGAGAGGAATTATTAATTCCAAACAGTTTTAAGTACTGAAACGTGTGTTCTTGTTATTTACTTATACAGTGCTTGATTATATATATTGTGTATTCAACCTAACATAAAGTTTCTTGTGGGTCTGGTCTCATTAGCAACGGAGCCTTCGTTAGATACTCTTTGATGTCTTCGAAAGCTTTTCTGCATTGCGGACCCCATGAGAAACTCTTCGTACCCTTCAATACTTCAAAGAAAGGCAAAGCTTTATCGGCCGATTTGGAGATGAATCTTCTTAGGGCAGCCAATCTTCCTATTAGTCTTTGAATGTCCCGAATTGTTTTCGGAGTTTCCATGTCGATTATTGCTCTTATCTTTTCTGGGCTTGCTTCAATGCCCCGAGCACTCACCATATATCCTAGGAACTTGCCGCTGAATACCCCGAACGTACACTTGTTCGGGTTGATCCGCATGTTATTTTTCCTCAGGGTCTTGAAGCACTCTCTTAGATCATCGACGTGATCCCGAAACAGAGACTTCACTATCATGTCGTCCACGTAACATTCCATATTTCTGCCGATCTGATTGCTAAAAACCTTGTTGATCATCTTCTGAAAGGTGGCCCCCGCATTCTTTAAACTGAAAGGCATGACAATGAAAGCGTATGTTCCTTTTGGAATGATGAATGCTGTTTTGGGGATGTCTTCAGATTTCATAGCGATTTGATGGTAACCAGAGAAGGCGTCTAAGAAGCTCAGGATTTCATATCCCGAAGTAGCATCAATAAGCTGGTCAATATTGGGAAGTGGATAGTGGTCCTTTGGACAGGCGAGATTGAGATCGGTGTAATCGACGCACATCCTCCATTTGTCGTTTGCCTTTTTGACGACTACCATATTGGCCAACCATTCGGGGTACTTGATTTCTTCGATAAATTCTGCTTCCAAGAGTTTTTCTACCTTTGTCTGAATCACCTTTTGTCTTTCCATGGCGAAATTTCTTTTCTTCTGTTTGACTGGTTTGGCCCCTTCTTTCACATTTAAACTATGCTGAGCAATGCTTGGGTCAAGTCCGGGCATGTCCTCGGGTCCCCAGGCAAACACATCATGATATTCTCGAATTACTGCTATCAATTTCGCCTTCAGATCTTCACTCATGTTTTTCCCGATGCGGATCATCCGTCCCGAAACCCCTGCATATAATTCTACCTCTTCGGTCTCTACCGTTGGTTCGGCTATCGGGTTTGAGAGATCGGCTCCAAACTTTTCCAGCTCAATATTCATCGAGTGATGGATGGTATCTGTCCGATCATTGAGGCATCTTTTCTTGCTGCCCTCGTCTTCGGTTCCGTCCTCGGATTTGTCAAGGTCTTCCAACATAATGATTCTTACGGCTTTTTGGTCTCCTTTCATTTTACCGATACCATGATCGGTAGGGAACTTTAACTTTAAGTGCGGTATGGAAGCTATAGCTTGGAAAGCTGTCAAGGTGGTTCGTCCAAGGATGCCATTGTAGGGGCTGTCGACTCTGACGACATAGAATTTCACTTGCTTTTCCATAGTGCATGGGGGTTTGCCAAATAACAGAGACAGTGTGATAGTTCCCTCGATAGGGACTGGTGTGTTGCCGAATCCGTATAGTGGGGGCTCGTTGCAAGATTCCAGCTGTTCTCCCCCCAGATTCATCTTTTCATAGGTTCGGTGATACAGAATATTGACCGAACTACCTCCATCAATCAATACCTTCCATATCTTATTCTACCCAATGACCGGATTTACTACCAGAGGGTCCTCATGGGGCCAGATAACGTCCTCGTAATCCTCTTCGGTAAACATTATGGCTTGTGGCTGTTTGCCCTGGGCGGTATGTTGATACAGATTGTAGATTTGTCGGGCGTACCTCTTCTTGGTCGTTTTGCTATATCGGTCAAGTATTGTGCCTCCCATGATCGTTCTTACCTCCCCTCTGTAACGAGGAGCTTCGTCTATTTCCCTTTGCCTAGGGTTTTCATTTTCTTCGTTCCGATCTCTGGGTTCCTTCGGACCCGAATCATTTCTTTTTGGCTCTAGACGATCCCTTAAATCTTTAACAAACTGATTTAGGTCGCCTGTTTTTACCATTCTTTCTATCAATCTCTCCAGATGGAAACATTCGTCTGTGTTATAACCCTTATCCTGGTGATAGTCACAGTATTTGTTCCCGTTCTTCTTGTGGTCAGGCACCCTCAACTTTGCCGGTCTCCGGAAATCGGGTCTGCCTTTGATTTCATTCAGTATGTTGGAGATGGGAGTGTTTAGCGGAGTAAACGCCATCGGCTCCCTTTCCCTTTTCGAATCGTCTCTCCTATCGACCCTTCGAACGTTATCTCGCTTATCGTCTCTCCTTCGGTCGCTTTTCTCCTGCCTGTTTTTCTTTCGGCTATCTTTGGAAGACTCTTTGTAGCTGTCGATAGACTCCATTTTTCTCCTGATACTTTCACCTCTGATATAGATGTCATTGAGGGACTTCGGAGGGACGTCATACAAGGACGATCGAAGCTTTCTTCCTTTGACTGAGTCGAGGCCAGCCGTTAGAAAGCTTGCAGCCTTGACTTTGTCGAGATTGGTCACCATACCAGCCTCTTCTTTAAAACGGGCTAGGTAATCTCCCAACTCTTCATCAGGTCTCTGGCGGCAATGGATGAGCGATTTTGTATCTTTCTCCCTTCAGCATAGATGGGAGTAGTGTCTCAAGAACTTGCTTTTCAGTCGGTCATAAGAGAATATGGATCTTGGCCTCATTGATCTGTACCACAAAGAGGCCGAACCTTTGAGATAGGTTTTGAACATCTTGCAAAGCATTATGTCGTCGTGACCCATCCCAGTCATAAGGCTCTTGTATTTTTCGCAATGATCCTCTGGGTCACCTTTGCCACTGAATTCGGTCATCTTCGGGAACTGACGACCTGGGGGTGGCCTGTATTGTTCGATTTCTTCAGTGACTACGGGTTCCCGACGCATCCTCTTCTGGTCTCCGAACATACACTTTTCCATTCTTCGGAGCCTGTCTTTCCATCGGGAATCCTCCTCTTCCTCCTCCAAGTCTGATGGATCTCGGGATGGATGTGAGGAATGTGTTTCTGATTCCGAGGATTCCTCCTGGCGAGGTCGGGACCGCTTTTCTCTTCGTCCCCGGGAGGTGGTTTGATGGGGCTGATCCACAGGCTCCTCTTCTTCAGGCTGAAGAGCTTCTCGTGCCAGCCTTGCTTCTAATTCGGCCTCTTCTCTTCTAAGTTTTATGGCCTCTAACCTGAGTTCGTCTGACTTCTTCTGTAGGGCTCTTCTTTTTGCTGATTGGGAGCCCTCGGCTTCAGGGGTTTTCCCTTTCTCATTCTGTTGCCTTATTTCTTCGGAAGTAGGGGTTGTATCAATAGGACGATTGAGGTTTTCTGTATCCTGAGGTAACATGATTCACAGAGATAAGCTTATACGTTCCCATAGACGGTGCCAAATGTCAGAGCTGAGCTTATGCTTCGGCTGACCTGCCCCTAATGAACGGGAACAAGCTTCGGTAGCTCCTGCAAGAAGAAGAATGCGAGGGTGTTAGCCCCCGATTCACCTCCGGTGTGAGAATCAGTAAGACTGTGGTGGAAACGTAAACGTAAAGCCTTATGTAAATCAGTGTGTCTCAGGGTATGTGATTGTGTGTTTTTCACCTGGTAGTGGAGTCTATTTATATTGTGCTTCAGAGTAATGCCGTTGGATGATCTTTGATTCTCAGTTATGGAGGGTATTGAATGCTTAAGCGTTACACTGACAACGGTCATCAGTTCTTTGGCATCCTTCGGTTGGGCCGATCGAGGGGCTTGGCCTTTGTATATAATTCCACGAGCAATAAGCCCAAAGGCTTATTGGATTGGGCCTCATATGCTTATTATATTCGGGCCCCCTGACACAGGGATTCTCCTCGTTGCACATAAGTATGTTAAAGAAAATCTTGAATTGACTAATAAACTAAGAAGTGATCTTATCTTGTTAATATTCATTTATTTTTGTTAAATAAAAGCTTCTAATAATCAAATGTAAAAACGCAATAAAGCATTGAGCAAACATGTACTCCCTCCGTCCCTTCCAATTCTTAACATTTGGGTTGGACACGGAGATTAAGAAAGGAGAAAAAAGTAAGTGGGGAGAGAAAGAAATTGAGTGAAAAGTGGGTAAAATTATGGGACCCATCAATATTTAAGTAATAGATTAGAAAGGTAGATGAAAGTAGTGGATAGTGGTGGACCCTTTTGATTTGTTTAATTTTTAAAACCTTACTATTTTAGGAAAGTTTGGAAATGTAAAGAATTGGAAGGGACATCTCAAAATAGAAAATGTAAAGAATTGGGAGGGACGGAGGGAGTAATTAATAACATCCATTAATCTAATACCTGCTGCATCCATCACCGCTATCTCGGATATTTCCGCTAATATCTCGTGAGACGCTTTTCCCTTTCCCCTAGCCTTCTTAATTCACGTTGATATCTTAATTCACGTTGATATTTAAGAGAATATGATGCATGTTGATCTAACCCTTGTAATCCCCGATTTCTGTCATCACTAATGTTTGGCTCCAAAATATCATATATATATGATCACAATCAACGTTCCAAACTCCATCCATACCAAAAACAAGCATATGAGACAACACATAATACCATATTAAAACATGTGTAAAAGTAATAATAAAGAGATTATATCAAATATTTCCACATTTTCTTCCCCAATTGGTCTAAACCCCTGTAGGGATAGTCCGCTTCATACGGAATCCCCTTTGCCTTGACCATAATCCAACGCAAATGGGATATTTTTCTAACCAATTTATACGGATTGTCGCGTGATTTTTCAATTTAATTTGAGAGCGTTAGGTCTTCAGTGGTTTTGTTTTAGCATGATTATAATGATAATTGAGCCAAACTCATGTATAGTATTGGAGTTGGGCCTAACTCATGGATAGTATTGGTTAATTACTTAATTTTATGGAGATGTCATTTTTCGATTTATTTTTGCTTCGTTTCGTTGCCTTTACATTTGTAAATTGGTTTTCTAATTTATGATTCAACATTGGGAAATTCATTCTCTTTTTTTTATCTATTTTTATAAAATCAACGATTGTTTTATTAAAGTTAGTCTTCCATGTTCATGTTATGACCCACTTTACTTCTATACATTCGTGTGTAAAAGTAATAATAAAGAGATTATACCTGTGAAGTATCAAATATTTCCATATTTTCTGTCCCAATTGGTCTAAACCCCCTGTAGGGGGTAGTCCGCTTCTTACGGAATAATATACAATTTTCATATGGAAATTGATGTCTATGAATCCTTATGTATATTCAATGCATTTTTCCTGATAATAGAACCTATGAATTCTCAAGCCACATATTGAGTGTATATAATTCCTTAACTTTTATCGAAAGTTATAATGATAGGTATGACTTTATCAAGGATAAAAAAATTGGAATACAAATTTTCTGGAAGAAATGCTCAAGTTGGCATTGTAAATCAATTTGTAAGTTTTAAATATTGGAACTTGAATTTTGTCAACTTTTAGTTCTATTTTGTAACACTTGATTTTACATACAAAAGTAGGGCAAGTCGGCAAGCCTTTGTGCTCGGACTAAAATGTGATTAAATTAAGGAGATATCAAGGTGTTAGAATACCCTTTACTTAACAAAATTAGGAAAGGGCATCCCCTGGAATTGCTCAAGAAACACATATGCATTGATGATTAGGAAATAACTCAGTCTTTTGTCGATATTCTACCTGATCATTTACGAACTTATTAGAACCTTTCTTGCTTATCTTTTTATTTTATGTTTTATAAGACTTTATCATTTAATAATAAGTTTCATTTAATGCACAAACAAATCATAAGTAGTAACTATTGTATTCTTAAGTTCTGAAAAATGACAAAGCATTCAAGAATATATATTTAATAAACATACCTAAATCGTAAGATATATATTTAGTTTGATGTTTGCTTAAGTTGATAACAAGACCATTGACCTGATTGAATATCTATGATTGGTTCTATCTGGGAAGAACTGATCCTTAATGTCAAAGAATGCCAGTATTTCTTTAGTGCCGACGAAGACAAGGATTTGAAGATTGTTTTCATTTAGGTGAAGAAAGAGCTAGATGAATTCGCGATACATTTAATTTGGATACTACATTTATGAGCAGAGGCGGATCAAGAAACACCACATGGAAGGTATAACTTTTTTCTTATCGAATCTTCATTATCATCATGTGATGCCTGATTTCTTTTTTCATTTTTATGTCAGATTTTCAAGTCCTTTAAGTTTCTCAGGTTTTTATCCAGTTGAGCAGGACATTGGAAAGTTAATTTAAGGTCTCAATCTCATAGTCAACATGTACTCATAAAATCAGTTTCTCATAGTTCCTTGCGGTAATCTTTTCACCTATCTTAGTAGCATATTCTAAAATTCCATGTTTTGCTTATTATCATGATCTTCAGATACTTCGGAAATATTATATTTATGTTTAGATTGATTTACTTTGCATAATCTGTTAATATACATTTTCTTCGTATACCAGATCTTATTCAAGACAATACATAATGTTTGAGGATTTGAATTTGTATACTCTTATCACTGAATAATGATTCATCATCAAAGGTGATAAGGTTTTTGTTTTTACCTATTCTTGACTACACTATTATTTTTTTACAAGAACATTTCTGCATAATGTATCGAAATGTTTCTTTTATGTGCAAGTATTTTAACACTTTTCGTATTTCTTTTCGTAAAGGTATTGGAAATTATGCAAAAAAGGTACCAGTAAGGGGTATCATCTCTTGATAGCCTCAAATTATCATGGTTTTCTCAATATGTTTTTCTAATTATTAGTTTTTTGTTTCAATCATGAAGGTCCAGTTATAAGAGCTATTTCGTTGAGAAAAATGAGAATAAAAATGACTCTTATTCGAAATGAGGAACCTTTGAGGACTTCAAATCCTGTAAGGTATGCTTCAATGGTTGAACTTTCTTTTTTTTTTTTTGTAAAATATTATAATTTCTTTCTTATTGGTTTTATAATAGGGATTATGGTTTTACAATTTGCTGATCAAGGTGCTTCAGATACATTTTCTATTTTTTTTAAAAATTTTTGCATTTATATGTTTCTAAGTTTCATCTTTGTGACTTTGTCTATATGGTCTAATATTAGCTTTATAATTTATATGGTATAATATTAGCTTATATTGGCACCCATATCAAGTTCTTTAATGTGCTCAATCTAACAGAGATGACTAGCTATATAACAGAAGTTATGGATGCTAGATTTCTTGGGCCTTTATTTTAGGTATTGGCACATACTCACATTTATCAATTTTGTTTAGTAAAATAGAATATATATTTGTTTAGTCTCCAAAATGGTTATGATTGAATTTGAGTGTGCAGAAGCCGTATAGCAGATGAACAACTGAGACTCCAACGTTCACATGGCTGACTTGGTACATGCTCAGTTTTAGCAGATTGAATTTGTGCTGAATGGAACTCTGGGTATTTATCGAATAAAATCTATTAGTTTCATTTTTTTCTTATTTGTTGCTAGATTCAGTTCCAAATTCTTTTTAATTCTTCTATTGTTATTCAGTCTCTACAAGCATGCTCATAAAATTGGTCCTTCTTAATGCAGGGGATTTCCTGTATGGTTGAAGTATGTTCCTGGCATATCCACCAGTTGCAGCAAAAGCAATAATTTCGAATTTGTAAACCATGGCAAGTTTAACTTCTGTACATTTTAAGGGTTTTTGAATTGTATAAACGATTTTAGGAAGTCTTGTGTTATAGGGAGAATATTGTATAACAATATTTATGGAGGTTGCTGGATTTACGGAGCAAAATACGGATATTTTGCTATAAGAAGAGGGATTGGGATTAGGGTTTTTTGTGTTTAGAGGTGGCTGATCTTGTCTATTGAAATTCAGTGGTGAACTGTTTCTCATCCTTTACAAGATGCCTACGTACCCTATTTATAGGGATCAAGCCATACGTAGTACTCTTAGAGAAGAAGTTATCTAGATGGGCTAGGGTTTCTATGGGCTCGGCTTGGTCCAAATCCACTAGTCATCTCCTTGGGTTGTTTTTCTACCCATTTATTTTGTTCATGACCCATGAAGGGGAACCCGCAGCTTGTATAATGCTATAATTATCTTTACTAGCGAAACTGACTAGATGGCCTCGCATGCGACCTCGCTGGGTCTGGCTATGCGAGGCGATCCTCAATGCATGGAGATAACCTACTTATGCGACCTCGCTGGGCCTGACCATAAGCCTTCGTAGTAACATACTAGGCCACGCTGGACCTCTAGGCCTCGCTAGACCTCATAAACTGCGACCTCGCTGCTAGGGCTCGCTGGCGGTCCCAAAATAATGTGATGAACTTCCCTGTGATGGCGGACTTTAATGACCCATTCCTCATTCTTAGGCCCATTATGTGAGATGTACTGATATTCTAGCCCATTAGGCCTGTTTAGGACTTATACCAAACTCGGGCATAACAACTACCCCCCGAGTCCATATAGTCATTAGAAATGCGATGTGGACTCAAAGAATGTCTTCTAGAAAATTGAATGCGAGGCCAAGGCCCATTATTAATTACTCCTTTATGGGCTCTCATCGTAGGCCCAATGATTTTGAATAGCTGCTAACAGCTGGCGCGTCTCTAGATCTGGTCACACTTGCTGAGATGGTGACACGTGTAGCGTGTTCGTCTCTCTCCTTACTACTATATAAACCTCAAATTTCAAATCATTTGTCACTTTCCTTATTAACAACATACCGAAGTGCTGCCAATTTGCTCCCGGATCAAACAGAAACCCAGCTCACTATCAATCAAGAACGAGGCCAATCTTTCTCAAGATCTTCAACCTTTCTTCATCAAAAAGTAAGTTTCTCTCTCTTGTTCTTCATTTGAATGCATGTATAGTTTATAATTTCGCAAATATTTGCTAGTAATCACATGCGAAGCGAGCCTGATTAACTGCGACCCCACACATTTAATTTCACACTGCGAGCCCTACCTCGCTAAACCTGAGAACACGAATCCTTTAGTAAGTAGGCATACGATCTCAAAATAAAGTAGTTACACGACCCCCTATTCTTCATGTACGAAGTAAGAACACTTAGAGCCTTCACTTTAAACATTTTTTCTTCTTTTATCTTCTTTGATATTCTGTAAGTGCACACACTAATACTCCACCATCTTTTCAGATGTCTAGTGATAGCTCCAAGACTCCTTCACCCCTTCCTCACATCTCCATCAGCGAGCGAGCGGCTGCAAACATTGCTAAGGCTGCCAGTGCAAGTGACAACTCCTTTAAACTATACATGGACCCTCAATGTTCACAAGAAGACTTCACCAGAGAGACCCCACTAAACACATGGAGAACCAGACGACCCTCCAGCTCGCAAAGTCAATCCGTCAACATCCCCTTATGTTCAGCAAACCTAACATCCACAGCTGTTCAAGCCTCGTCAGTTCAGGGGGAGGTTGATAAACTACTGAAGAGAGGGCAGGAATTTTTTTCCAGCGTCCCCAAGCTTCTTTCTCCTCTCAACAAGAATCTTCTCAACATAAGCCCCATAGTACTGACCAACACCTCATCAATAGACTCCCTTGGCCATGCTTACTACGAGATCGAGGGTGGAGGTGACAACGAGGCGAACTCCGATGACTCCGATTATGAGGAACCCTCCTCTGACGATGGCGGCCTCGATGAAGTGGCTAGAGTAGTTAACTTTGAAGATTACAACTACGTTCCTGAAGCTTCCCCACGACCTTACATACCGACCCCTCAACCGGAGCTAGAGGGAGTTATTTACGTTGGGGGACCTCGCCCCGAGGACATTGAAGAGGGCTCGAAAGTGAAGCCTGGTCAACCTCGCATCTTGGGATGCAGGGACTTATCCACAACTCTTAATGCTGAGTCTTTGAAAAAGGTGGTCGATACATACAGACCTGAAGGCAAAATTATCCTGCCAAAGGCTTCAATGCGATGCTACCGCTTCAATTATACAGAAAACGGAGGAAGGGTTCCTCGTATGGTGTTGTCGTCTGCTGTGATGAAAATCGGCGTCTCTTCGCCTCTCCATCCATTCATCAGAGACGTGTGCGAGACCTACCACCTCGCTCCCATCCAAATCAATCCCAATGGATATAGAGCAATGATAGCCCTCTACATCAACTATCACAAGTTGAGATATCCCCCCCTTGATGCAAGGACCATGGGCTATTTTTTGCAATTGAAGAGATGCGGGCCATCTGACTTCGGCTATGTCTACTTCTCGGTCTGGCCAAAATTTAATAAGAAAAACCTTTACCACAGCGCTCCAAGTAACGCAGGCTCATGGAAGGGGCCTTATCTTTACGTTCACGAGGTGCCCAGAATAAAGACTTCATTTAACTATCTTCCAGTAGGCCAAGTGCGAATCGTCCTGAAGGGCGAAGAGAAAACACGAGCTGATGATGTGTTGAAGATGCCTCGTGAAGACCGGAATGTACGAACCCTCCTTTCCTTAGAAAACCTGATTGAATGCAGATTCCTAAAGGAGGGGATCGTGCTTCCTTCTGAGGTGGGGCCTTCAAGTGCGAGGAAGGCCTCGCTAAAGAGAAAAATGCGAGAGGAGGCCTCGTCCTCTAAAGTGGTAGTGGAAGAGAGTAAGAATACTTTATACTGTAGTTCAATAACTTTTTTATTGTCTTTGCATCTTTACTTTTTACAATGATTATCTCTAACTGCCTTCCTCTCCCCTTTTTTAGGTATGTCAGGAAGAAGTCGCAGACCCCCTTTCTGCTCAAAAAACAAGGAGGCCCCTGTTGAAAATCCAACTGCCACTCCATCCAAGAAGAAAAACGATCTTCCTCCTCCTCCCCCTCCATCGACGACAACTGCCCAGGTCGCTCCTCAACCTCCCCAAACGACCCCTGAGCACATTCCGAAAAAGCGTAAGACTGGTTCTCTGCCTCAGGTAACAAAACCTGCGGATACAACTCCAGTACACCATTTATATGCTAAGCATAGATACACTCATGCTACTGAAGAGGAGTGCACTGAATGGGTGGGGCCGAGCTAATTGAAAACTCTGAGGCGGTTTCCAAATGCCTAGCTGATGGCTTCATTCGTCAAGCCTCGCATCTACGTGAGCTAAGATGCGTTGTCTCGGCTAATGAGAGGTTGGAGAAAGAGGTCAAGTCCCTGAAAGCCAAGGCTGAGGAAGAAAAGAAGCTTATGATGGAGAGCTATAAGCGAGCCTTGCAGACTGAAACAGCGACCCTTCGTTCCGAGCTTAAAAAAGTTGGTGATGAAAAGACAGCCCTCCATAAGGCTTTGACCGAGGCGGAGCAACTCGAGGAGGAACTGAAGAAAAAGCATATGGAAGAGCTGGACACCTTGAAGAAGGAACTCACTGCCGCTCAAGTCAACCGGGAGGATATCGAGGAGGCCGCCCAAGCTGAATTTATGAAGAGCTTCATCAGGAAGGTTCCTAGTTTTGACTGGTCGCAGCTCGGCCCTGGTAATGCTGAGTACGCAGCCGACCTTTGCAAGGAAATTGCAGAAGAGGATGCGAACGAGGCAGCCAGAATAGCTAGCGAGGCTGCTAAGGCTGATGCCGCCAATCAGAAGAAACCAAGCGAGGCTGCTAATGAAGACAAACCCTCAGAACCTGCCGCATGATTATTTTGATCTTTTGAACTGGGGATGCGGACACCCCTTGAATGTCTCGCAAGTTGTAATATTTTTCTGATAACTTCATTGATAGCTTTGTTGGGCTCGCGTAGCGACCCAGTAACTGTTTGTTGACTTTTAACAATTTACATAACTGTCTTCATTTCTTCATATCTTGTATTTGCTTTAGCTTTATAGATAGCTTGCCTTCTTTATGTTTCTGAAATATTAGCAAGTAGATTGGCCTCGCAGCCGCGAAGCTTTCCTCGTAGAATTTGTAGCTTTTTCTTTTTACATTGCTAAACTTCAAGGTGGACCTTGTCTCCTTAGGATCAAAACTTGCGATGCCTTCCTTGCGAGGTCGCAGACACGATCCAGAGATTGAGGTCGCACTTTGACTTTTCTATATTTTTTGTCTTTTAAACTCTGAACTTCTTTGAGGAGATACTTTTTAACTGAACTTTGAAGACATTCCCTCAGGTCGCAATAAGTGCACCCTCGCAAACTCATTGACCTGAGGGTTGTTCGGCCTCGCATACGCTGTGCTGGCCTAGTCCTGAAAATTTTTAACACTGACAAAAGAATAAAATTGCACAACTTTTTTTTTTTTTGGAGAACAAACTTCATATATATAAATACTAGGGACAAAGCCCAACTTTCATTACATCATAACGAGGAGGTGTCTATATGATCACTACCCCCCGAGTACTTTGTATGAATTTATTCATGCTAAGTAGTAATAGATGGAGACCACCAGGAGCGAAGCTTCTACTGGTAGTATTTTCTCAAATGTTCTGCATTCCAGGCTCGTGGCATGACCTTATCATCCATATCAGTTAGATAATAAGTCCCTTCATTGATGACACCATAAACTTTATAGGGCCCTTCCCAATTGGCTCCAAAGACCCCATGGGACGAGACCTTAGTGTTAGGCATCACTCTCCTAAGCACCAAGTCCCCCACGCGAAGATGTGGCAGGCGAACCTTTCCATTATAATACCTTGTGGCTCGCCTTTGATAAGCCGCGAGCCTTAACTGAGCCTCTTCTCTTGACTCTTGAATCATGTCTAAGTAGAGCCTGTGATTGACCTCGTTTGACTTGGGGTCGTAATGTTCCCTTCTGAACGAGCCTGACCCTACTTTTACGGGCACCATGGCCTCGCACCCATATGTCAAAGAAAATGGAGTCTCACCTGTGGTAGACCTTGGGGTCGTGTTGTATGACCACAAGACCTTTGGTAGCTCCTCGGGCCAATTACCCTTACTCTCCTCCAACTTGGCTTTTATGGTATGCTTGATTATCTTGTTGATGGCCTCGGTTTGTCCATTTGTCTGAGGGTGACTTACAGCAGAGAAACTTTTCTTGATTCCCAAACTCTCAGAAAATTCTTTCATCTCCTTGCTATCAAATTGCTTCCCATTATCTGAAATGAGCTGATATGGAATCCCATAACGACAAACAATTGCTCTGTACACGAAGTCCTTCAATTTTTTAGCTGTGATGGTAGCAAGAGGCTCGGCCTCGGCCCACTTAGTGAAATAGTCCACAGCCACGACTGCATATTTTACTCCTCCCTTAGCTTTAGGGAGTTCACCAATAAGATCTATTCCCCACATAGCAAAGGGCCAAGGGCTCATCAACGAGGTGAGGTGAGCAACTGGGGCATTACTGAAATTTGCATATCTTTGACACTTGTCACATCGCCTAGCGAACTCAAAAGCATCCCTTTTCAATGTGGGCCAGAAATATCCTTGTCGCAGAATTTTCTGAGCTAGGGAACCACCCCCTGAGTGATTGCCACATATTCCTTCATGGACCTCTCTTAAAATATAATTGCATTCTTCACCATCTACACACCTCAAAAGTGGAGTGTTGAACCCTCTTCGATACAAGACCTCGTCATAAATAACATAGCGAGCCGCCTGATATTTGACCCTCCTCGCTTCTTTTTTATCCTGAGGTAGCATCCCATTCTTTACATACCCCCAGATAGGGGCCATCCATGTTGATTCCTGACTCGCTATTTCCATAACAAATTCTTCTGGTACACTAGGTTTACTTTGAATTTCCAAGGGGATAATCCCAAGTAAAGTAGCCTCGCGTCGCGAGCCCATTTTTGCGAGGGCATCTGCTCCTTGATTTTTTGCCCTCCTGATAAACTCCACCTTTACTTGCTTGAATGACTTCATAAGCCTTTGCACACATTTTAAATATAGCTCAATCTGGGGTCCCCTGGCTTGCCATCCACATCCAACATGACCCGTGACTAACATAGAATCGCTATATGCATTGAGATTCTCTACTTTCATTTCCATTGCGAGCTTGAGGCCAATTATGAGAGCCTCGTATTCTGCTGCGTTATTAGAAGCCTCGAAGGCAAAGTGAACAGCACTACTCAACTTGCGACCCTCAGGTGTAACAAGCTCGATCCCAGCTCAGGCCCCTTCTTTGTTAGATGCCCTGTCAACATATATTCCCACCACGAGGCTGAATTTTCATCTTTGAGTTTGGGGTCAACCACTTCTGGGATCGCTATGAGAGCCCAGGCATCTTCCTCAGATTGGGAAGGAAACTCCAATATGAAATCTGCTAAAGCTTGCCCCTTTATTGCACCTCGAGGCTTGTACTCAATGTCAAACTGACTCAGCTCTATGGTCCACTTTAAAAGTCTGCCCGAGGCCTCGGGTTTATGCATTACTTGCCTGAGTGGGTACGCAGTGCGAACTTGGATACTATGAGCCTGAAAATATGGCCTCAGTTTTCGCGAAGCCAAAACCATAGCATAGGCGAGCTTCTCCATGTTGGTGTAGCGAGTCTCGGCATCTAACAGTCTTTTACTGACATAGTACACGGGGAGCTGAAGCTTTTCCTCCTCGCGAACGAGGACAGCACTGATGGCATATTCTGAAACTGCCAAGTAAACAATAAGAACTTCACCTTCATTGGGCTTAGAGAGTAATGGAGGCGAGCCCAGATGTTCTTTATCCTTTGAAAAGCTTCCTCGCACTCAGGTGTCCATTCAAAACTCCTTCCCACCTTCTTGATTGCTTTAAAGAACTCATGGCACTTATCTAATGATTTAGAAACAAATCGATTCAATGTTGCGATCCTTCCAGTTAGACTTTGTACTTCCTTGACACTTCTTGGTGACCTCATTTCCATCAATGCCTTTATTTTAGCTGGATTAGCCTCAATGCCTCTGTGGTTAACAATAAAACCCAAAACCTTTCCAGATTCGACCCCGAAAACACACTTCTCGGGGTTGAGCTTCATTCGGAATTTCCTCAATATATCGAACATTTCTGCGAGGTGGGTTATATGATCCCCAGCCTCCTTGGACTTCACAAGCATGTCATCTACATAGACCTCCATTGTCTTTCCAATTTGCTTCTCGAACATCATGTTAACAAGCCTCTGATAAGTAGCACCTGCATTGAGGAGGCCAAAGGGCATCCCAATATAACAGTAGAGACCTCTGTCTGTGATAAACGAGGTGTGCTCCTGATCAGGCCCGTACATTGGTATTTGGTTGTACCCAGAATAGGCATCCATGAAGCTTAAGAGTGCGTGGCCCGCTGTTGCATCTACCAACTGATCAATTCTTGGAAGAGGGAAACTATCCTTCGGGCAATGCTTGTTTAGATCAGTAAAATCCACACATGTTCGCCACTTCCCATTTGGCTTCTTGACTAGGACAGGGTTTGCGAGCCAGTCAGGGTAAAATGATTCCCTAACGAGCCCGACCTCGAGTAGCCTGTCAACTTCTTCTTTTAGAGCCTCGGCTCGCTCTCCACTTATTGGTCTTCTTTTCTGCCTCACTCCCTTTTTGCATGGATCAAGATTAAGTCTATGACACATCACATTGGGATCGATCCCTACCATATCTTCATGAGACCATGCAAATACATCCAAATTAGCTTTAAGAAACTCCACGAGCCTTCCCCTAAGATCGGGATTCAACTGCGATCCGATCTTCAATACCTTCGTAGAATCCTTGGGATCAACAAGAACAGATATGGTATCCTCTGCGGCCCCGGCTCGCTCCACATGCTCAGGGATGCGAGGGTCCAGGTCAATTTCAACATCTCGAGCCCGACTAGATTCTGCTTCGACTTGCCTCATGACTCCCGCCCCTGGGTCAGGGGTCGCTCCAACATGTCCATACTCATTCACAATTGTTGTTTCTCGTGTGATACCATTAGGCAGGTCTGTTAGGTCCGATAAGATTGTAGAAGGGGGGGTTGAATACAATCTATACCAATTTATCGAAATTTGTCCTTTAAATAAAATTTAGTTTAGACAAATTTGTGCGGAATAAATTAACACAAATTTCAAGTTGAATATAACAATATATTAACTTGATGGGTGTTACAAAATCAGTACAAATGATTATCAAGTAATTAATAACTAATTAGAAAATTCGACATGAACTTTTCTAATTTAGTTAATAAAAATCAAGATATCAAATTGTGAACTAGGAAACTTAATTCGCTAGTAGTACAAGAATCACAAATAATTAACTTCCAGTGGAACAAATATTACAAAGATGATGAACTTGATTTTCTGGGAATTAATTGTTCTTGAGAGAAAATGAGAGAGAATGGAGCTCCTGGATATATGCGTGTATATCTTTGCTTCTGCTGCCTTCTGTTCTTTTATAGCAAAATGTTGATATTTTGCTACCACCATGACATAAACTGCTCCATGACATAAACAATGCAGCTCGGTATGACATAATCTGTACATATGACATAACTTCACCTGATCGGTATGACATAATATGAACATATGACATAATCCTTTAAGCTCGGTATGACATAATCTGAACATATGACATAATATTTATGACATAAATCTGGATATGACATAAACTAATATCTTCGGTATGACATAAACCCAGCTGCTGAGTAAACTGAATTGAATTTCCAGCTGAGAAGGCCACTCGCAGGAATACCAGGTGAGCTACACACGCGGGCTGTTTTGCTGTTGTGCTGGCGCGTGGACGTCACGCGCTTCGTGGGGCGTGAGCCAGGCGGCCGACACCTTCACGTGATGGCTTTAACAGATGCTTTTCAATATGCAATTCACTTGCATTTTAATTCATTAAAGCTAAATCAACCAAAACAAACCTGGTGACTTGCTCGAATTGAAAATGAATCGGGGCCTATTTTGTTTTATATGAAATGGGCTCCGTAGAAATGCTTTTTATCCCGCACAGCTTATAATCTTTAATTAATAAATAATTATTTTAATCCAGAAATTATAAAAATAAATATCTAATATTATTAGATATTTATAAATATAATTTTCCAAATAAATAAAATATTTATTAATATAAATAAATCCTTAAACTGTAAGCTGCGGTTACCTGAGCGTCTGGAACCGGACTTCTTTTGCTTAACAAAAAATGTATCAATTCCAACCGGGGTTTCAGCATTAAGAATATATCACTTTGAATTTCTTTATGATATTTCTTTTTCCTCGTAGCCAGTCCACTTGATAATAAAATCATTGTGTTTATTGAATTTAACACTTCTGTTGCTTGCATAATGATTTTCTTTCATATCAGTCTTGATAGCTTGAACCACTGAATTTAATGACGAACAACCACTGTTTAATGTTGACACTCGATGTACTGTCTGGTTCATGAGTGACTAACCGCAATGACTGTTCTTCATATATTGACTTTAAAATCTGGTTCCTTTTCTATTCTTCTCTCTCTTCAATTCTTCTGTACTGTCTCTGTCACCTTTGAAATCTTTGTCACTTTAAATAAATCCACTTCTAACGAATACTCCACTGAGGCTTGATCAGATGACTGAGCTTCTTTCAATGCAGTAATTCTTCAAGTCTGTAGATTGACCTTGATCTTTTTCTTCTGACAAGTAATACAATCTGAGATTCTTTGTGACAGTCTATATACTATTCACTAATACAATCTTGTTTAAGTTGAGTTGTATCCTCGAAATACAAATAGGCTTCATCATATGCCTTTCAATCTCCCCCTATTTGTTTGTTAAACAATAACAAGCAAATACCTAGAGGATAACTCAACTAACTCACTTAAACAAGAAAAAGATTAAACATTTAAGAGCTTAGCAAATAGTACATTAAAAAAATTTCTCTGGTTTGAATTTAACAATTCCAGAATCCTCAATTGATGAAATGATAGATGATTGTTCCTCTAACACTGAACTGATCTTCAATAGATAACTCATCTTCATTTCTGATTCTTCATATCTCTGCCTGATAATCCTTCACATCTTACATTAATGATTATCAGCAGTTCTTGATTTACAATCACTTCCCTTTTCTGACACAACTTTTCTCACTAAATAAAAACAACTGTTCCTACTATGTAGACAATGGTGAATCATTACCATTTCTATAATTTCTATAGGAAATCTATTACTCCTCCACTTAGCCTTTATACATAGTACATTGAAAGACTAACAGAATAGTATTGTGATGTAATCTTCTCCTTATATCTCCCCTTTCTTCTCAACTGAATCTCCCCTTACTTCTCCATCTAAGGCTCCCCCTTAGTAACTTGACTTGCTTCTCTTCCAAAGCACAGTCTATAAAATGCTCCCCCTTTCTAACCTACTCTCCTTTTTCTTGTACCCCTTTACTTCTCCCCCTTAGTTGAGGAATCCTCCAATCAACTAGTTGACAAAGTAGTTGTACCAATTATAGAGTTCTTTGTTAGAAAGGAAGTTTCATTTTCTTCCTCATTGTGAGTGTGTGATAGTGTTTAGTGTACCTCACAAGTGTTTCACTCTTCTGTTACGACCAACTCAACACGCAAGTGCACGTGATCTCAAGTAATACAGATAGCAAATAAGGTTCGTTCCTACAGGGACTCGTTGTATTGTCTAGCTACTCACTCACCAATGTATGATTGTTTTCCAATGCTAAAACAAATAAATAAGTGGATTGTTGTTATCACTAAAATTTATCTAAGAATTATAACTAATTATCAACTACTTGAACTGAGATTTATATCGAATTACTTATGCGAATAAAACATGGGAATTTAGTTTCTTTAAACAATCCATCTATGGTCTCCAAATCCCTAGCCTTGTTCATGTGATTTATTAACACCTGATCGAACACACAAAACTGATATAAGCCAACTTCCGTTAAACAAATACCATCCTAAACAATATCCACAATAAAGATAGAAATCATTTAGTCTTCCTATTATGCCAAGTCTTCATATGTCTATAAAGAATAAAACATAATGGTTGAGGTGCAAGCATTCAATTGATCACATAGTCGTCATAAAACGATTAGAATTACGACACTAATTACGAATGATAATATCATGCATAAACCTACGCTAACATGGCAAGTTCTAAACTCTTATTTCCACTTTCGCTTCAACAAGAATTAACACACAATTACAGGAGTTAGCTACTCTCCTATAACGAATTAATTCAACCATGATAGGATATCACATCAATCACACTATAGGCATCGAGAAGATTCAACACATAAAATTCATGATTAAGTCCACTAAACCCCCATGACAACGAATTAGTTCATGATCAAACTAATCATCATCATGGGTTCCAATGAAAACATGACTCTAAAATAAACAAGTAATTAAAATAGAGAAGAAGAAGAAGGTTTAGAATTAATCCCCACAATCGAAGAATTCAAAGGTTCAAGAATAGCTTGGAAGAATTTCTTCTCCTTTTCTCTCCTCTTCAAAACCCTAGCTTATAATACGTACGTATGTATATGTCCTCTAATTACAAGGGTTGGATGATAATATATAAAAAAAAAACGTTTTTTTCCCTGCCCAAATAAAAATATAATACCTTAAATACAATTAGGAAACTATTTTTATGTCAAAAAACACTTAAAATACAATTTCAGATCGAATAAGGGCAAAACTGGAAAATCAGCACGTCCCCGAGCACTTTGCTCAAGAACTGGCGCACTTTGCTCGGCCAAAATCTGCTCATCCCGAGCACTTTGCTCAAAACTGGCGCACTTTGCTCGGGCAAATTCTGGTCCCGTTCTTTTCTCCTTCGTTTTTCAGCTTTTTCTCCTTCGTTTTTGCTCCGTTTGCTCCCGTTCTTTTTGCCTTCTCTTCCGTTTTCAATCCTCTTTGCTTGGAATCCTCATGGTGAACCATAACAAGACTCCATTCTATATTATTAAGCCCGAATCCAACTCCAAAAGCAACGGAAACAACGATCTTAATCAACATTATTCCAACCCTGCACAATTAAACAACCACATCAAAACTACCACAATCTTGAGGTCAAAGCAATCAATTTAAGCCAATTTAGAATGTGATAAGTGGATACCAAAAACTTGTTACGACCAACTCAACACGCAAGTGCACGTGATCTCAAGTAATACAGATAGCAAATAAGGTTCGTTCCTACAGGGACTCGTTGTATTGTCTAGCTACTCACTCACCAATGTATGATTGTTTTCCAATGCTAAAACAAATAAATAAGTGGATTGTTGTTATCACTAAAATTTATCTAAGAATTATAACTAATTATCAACTACTTGAACTGAGATTTATATCGAATTACTTATGCGAATAAAACATGGGAATTTAGTTTCTGTAAACAATCCATCTATGGTCTCCAAATCCCTAGCCTTGTTCATGTGATTTATTAACACCTGATCGAACACACAAAACTGATATAAGCCAACTTCCGTTAAACAAATACCATCCTAAACAATATCCACAATAAAGATAGAAATCATTTAGTCTTCCTATTATGCCAAGTCTTCATATGTCTATAAAGAATAAAACATAATGGTTGAGGTGCAAGCATTCAATTGATCACATAGTCGTCATAAAACGATTAGAATTACGACACTAATTACGAATGATAATATCATGCATAAACCTACGCTAACATGGCAAGTTCTAAACTCTTATTTCCACTTTCGCTTCAACAAGAATTAACACACAATTACAGGAGTTAGCTACTCTCCTATAACGAATTAATTCAACCATGATAGGATATCACATCAATCACACTATAGGCATCGAGAAGATTCAACACATAAAATTCATGATTAAGTCCACTAAACCCCCATGACAACGAATTAGTTCATGATCAAACTAATCATCATCATGGGTTCCAATGAAAACATGACTCTAAAATAAACAAGTAATTAAAATAGAGAAGAAGAAGAAGGTTTAGAATTAATCCCCACAATCGAAGAATTCAAAGGTTCAAGAATAGCTTGGAAGAATTTCTTCTCCTTTTCTCTCCTCTTCAAAACCCTAGCTTATAATACGTACGTATGTATATGTCCTCTAATTACAAGGGTTGGATGATAATATATAAAAAAAAAACGTTTTTTTCCCTGCCCAAATAAAAATATAATACCTTAAATACAATTAGGAAACTATTTTTATGTCAAAAAACACTTAAAATACAATTTCAGATCGAATAAGGGCAAAACTGGAAAATCAGCACGTCCCCGAGCACTTTGCTCAAGAACTGGCGCACTTTGCTCGGCCAAAATCTGCTCATCCCGAGCACTTTGCTCAAAACTGGCGCACTTTGCTCGGGCAAATTCTGGTCCCGTTCTTTTCTCCTTCGTTTTTCAGCTTTTTCTCCTTCGTTTTTGCTCCGTTTGCTCCCGTTCTTTTTGCCTTCTCTTCCGTTTTCAATCCTCTTTGCTTGGAATCCTCATGGTGAACCATAACAAGACTCCATTCTATATTATTAAGCCCGAATCCAACTCCAAAAGCAACGGAAACAACGATCTTAATCAACATTATTCCAACCCTGCACAATTAAACAACCACATCAAAACTACCACAATCTTGAGGTCAAAGCAATCAATTTAAGCCAATTTAGAATGTTCCAAGTGGATATAAAATCCACTTATCACACCCCCAAACTTAAACTGATGCTTGTCCTCAAGCATATACAATTACAACTAACTAACTAATTAGTACCACTTCCGTAGGTGATCACGGTTGCATTTGGCATATGCAACAAGCCCTTTAAACCCCTAGGCAGCCCTAGTGGACGAGTAAGGTCTCGTGAGGGCCTATAGTGAATGTACCCACAAAATCCATCTAATAATGCAACTAACAATGCAACTAACTATATGAATGCAACTATATGAAAATGCAACAATCCCCTTTAAACTGACCAAAACCAACTAGCAACCAGCTGCCTCAAAGAATGCAACTAAATCCGAATAGAGCTCGACTAAGCCCCCGTATACTAACAATACATGAACAGAAACGTGTGTGTGTGCAATGCTCATCAGAAATGCTCCCAACACTAGGTCAAAAACCATACCTATCCTTCACCAAGACAATCACAGGTTTATAAACAGAATAGCCTGTAGACACTTCATAACCCAGGAACACCACCATCCTTATTCAAGTTAACCAAGAATTCATGCTTTAATACTACGACACTAAATACTATATACACTACGCATGCTTATTTAACCGTGCAATGAGTGAGACCCCAAAAGGCTTATACAATAATACCCATGTAGCGAGTGTTAGGTCAGCAGGATCCCAGACTATAAAGCCTTAGGTCACTAGGACTAAGTCCCCTCGGACTTAATAACTCGAGTATTAAAGAGCTCACTCTGGTTAATTTTGCATTTAAATTATTTATATGACTTTTTCTTTTCTTTCTTTTTTTTCATTTTTTTTCATTTTTGTTTTTTTTTTTTTTTTTTTAATGAATGCAATCTGGAACGAGAATTCTCAATTCCAACCCTAGACTACTCATATAAATATGAGCTGGCTACTAGCCATTTGACGCCTAGCCATTATTGACAAATATTAACAACTAGCATGAAATCCTTGGTGTCCCCCAAACTTAGACTTTATTGCTCCTACGCCATCAAGGGAATAACGAAAATTCTACTTATAATCAAGTGATTAAGTCTCAAACATCCAAACAGGCATGACCCTAACCTAGCCCAAAAGCACCTAATGAGACTAGTGAAAAGATTCTGTCTCCGTAACATGCAAGTCAATTCCATGAGAACTATAAATCAACCCTCTATTCATCATTACCACACCCAATTAGACATCTATCCACCAATCAGAATTAGCTCGTTCTAAGGGATTATGAAAAATGCATGCTATGCAATGCAAATGCAACTATATGAACATAAATATCACAATAAACAGAATGTCCTATATGGCATACATAAAAACAAAACAAAAATGCTCTACACTATCATGCAATTATGCTCCTAACATGACATGCAACACATCTAATATACAACTAGTACAACTGCACCTTTAATCCCCACCCCCAAACTTAAAAATTGCAATGTCCACATTGAAGGTAAGAATCAAAAGAGTGCAAGGCATACCTACTCGTCAGCAGGGTCACCCTCCTCATCCTCATCCGAAGAATCAGTTGGAGGATATGGAATCCGGGATCCAAAGATAGGCCACTGAACCGGAGTACTTGGTGACTGAAATTTTGCCTCCAAAGCTATGCCCATGTCTTCTGAATATTGACGACTGCTATCATGCATAACATCCAACCTCCTAGTCAATCGCCGCAAATAAGACTCAAGAGTGGACATATTCCCCGTACTCTTCTGTGAACCGGCTCTAGCAACTCCCGATCCCTCAGCTACATTACCACCCGCACCACTAACACCACCTTCGGCCTCCTTCATTCGCCCAATAGACGAATCACCAATAGGAGCCCCAGGCTGTTGCAACGGCTCATCCACAAACGACTGCACTTTTGCAGCATCACACAATCCCGTAATAATGGAAGCATAGGGAATACTAGCTGTCGAATTACCCTTCAAAAATCGAAGAATAGTTTGATTAATCAAGTAACCCAAATCGACATACTCACCATTTAAAATTCCCCACAAAAGGATAGCCCTGTCAACAGTAACTTCCGTCACATGAGACGACGGAAGGATACTAGTACATATGAATAAGAACCATGCACGGGCAAACTTAGTCAATGAAGCGGACGGAAAATTCCTCTTTTCGTTAGTACCCGCCTTACACCTCCATACCGCCCCTGTAACACACAACTCACCAATGACAACATCAAGATCAACATCTCCCACCGTCTTTCGTCCCCATTCCGCAACACCCCTTGGTTTAGGTGGCTGATCAATCAAATTCCGAATTGCTCGAGGAGAATAATCAACTTGTTGTCCCCTAACAATCGTGGAGTTATTCTGCTCTACTGAAGCATTAGCGTAAAACTCCCGAACAACATTCAATGGCACAACATTAGCAAATTCGCAAAATACCTTCCAACCCCTCGCATTCACCATAGCCACCATCTCCTTATTATCACGAGGCACAAACATCCTCTCCTTTATAACTCCCTTACGAACTAATCGACCGTACTCCGCCTCGGCATCCGAATTCACAAATTTCACTACTCCTTCTTCCACAATAGCATCCTCATCCACCGATGGACGGCTACTACTACTACTACCTACCAATTTTTGTCTTTTGGGAGCCATAACAACAAGAACCACAAACCACACCACAAAATTCGAATTTCAACAAAAACCCCCAATTCAAGAACACAACCAAACCCTAATTGGCAAGAACACAATTCGTAGCAATTACAAAGATGAGATTAGAACAATACCATACGAATTGAAGAGGTGTCCTTGCAAGAATAAGCCTCCAAAAATTGAATATATCCTCCCCTTGAGATTGGAATTGATGGATGGGTATAATTTGTGAATGAGAAGTGTATATAGAAAAGTGTATGGATTAATTTTTAATGGATGATGATGGAATATATATAGATGTATATATAAGGTGAGATGGAATTGGTTTAGGAGAGGAATTAGATTTGGAATTGGAGAAGGAGGTGTTAGGGTTTTTGATTTGTAAGTGAAATAGGATATGGAATAAGAGATTAGATATAATTTGGGGGAAAGAAAATTTTTTTTTTTTTTTTTACAAAACCGAACAGCAACAGATGGGATTAGCGCTGACTGCGCGAGAAACAGCGCAGTATGCGCGGATGAATTCTGGAACGCGCAGGCAGAGTGCGCGCCACTGGCGCAAGTTGCGCGGGGGAGTTCTGTAACGCATGGGCAGTGTGCGCCAACCTGGCGCTGTTTGCGCGGACGCTGTCTGCGTTATGGCGCAGTTTGCGCTAAAAATGGCGCAGTTTGCGCTGACTGCTTCTGTTCTGATTTTTTTTTTTTTTTTTTTTTTTTTTTTTTTTTTTTAAGAAAAGAAGAAAAATTCTTGTATACCACAATACTTGGGTTGCCTCCCAAGAAGCGCTTCTTTTACGTCATTAGCTTGACGTGACTTCCATCTCCTTAAATTGCACAAATTAGAACCGCAGTCTCAATTTCGCGATTCAACTTCTCTCCAAAATATGGTTTCAACCGCTGACCATTGACCTTGAACGACTGTTCCGGTAACTTGTCAAAAATCTCCACTGCCCCATGTTGAAAAACTGTTTTGACTGTGAATGGGCCTGACCAACGTGACTTCAACTTCCCAGGAAATAACCGAAGCCGAGAGTTATACAACAAAACCAATTGTCCGGGTACAAACGTCTTAAGAACCAACCGACGATCATGCCACCTTTTTACTTTCTCTTTGTAGAGTTTGTTGTTCTCATAAGCTTGCAAACGGAACTCGTCCATTTCATTCAACTGAACCATACGCCTCTCACCTGCTGCTGTAAGATCAAAATTCAACTTCTTCAATGCCCAATATGCCTTGTGCTCTAACTCAGCTGGAAGATGGCAAGCTTTCCCATACACTAGTTGAAATGGTGACATTCCCAACGGCGTTTTATAGGCTGTCCGATAAGCCCACACTGCTTCATCCAGCTTCAATGCCCAATCCTTCCTAGAAGGACTAACTACCTTCTCAAGAATCCGTTTAATTTCACGATTAGAGACCTCGGCTTGCCCATTAGTTTGAGGATGATAAGCTGTAGCAACTCGATGATTGATGTTATAGCGTGCCATCAGAGATGTAAACTTCCGATTGCAAAAATGCGTACCCTCATCACTGATTATGACTCGTGGAGTGCCAAATCGAGTAAATATGTTCTTGTGGAGAAAATTGAGCACCACCTTAGCATCATTCGTTGGAAGTGCTTTGACCTCCACCCACTTAGACACATAATCCACAGCCAGAAGAATATATTGATTACCACATGACGGAATGAACGGTCCCATGAAGTCGATTCCCCACACGTCAAAGATCTCTACCTCCATCATGACATTCAGAGGCATCTCGTCCCTACGAGAAATATTACCAACTCGCTGACATCGATCGCACCTCAACACAAACTGATGAGCATCCTTGAATAGAGTTGGCCAATAGAACCCTGCTTGAAGAATACGTGCGGCTGTCTTCTCACCTGCATAATGACCTCCATAAGCTGTAGCATGAAAATCACTTAGAATAGCCTCGGTCTCACCGTAAGGAACACAACGCCTAATAATCTGATCAGCTCCTTGCTTGAACAAGAACGGTTCATCCCAAATATATTGCTTGACATCGTGCAAAAATTTCTTCCTTTGAGCATGAGAGAGCTCAGGTGGAATGATGTTGCTTACTAGATAATTCACGAAGTCTGCAAACCATGGTTCATCATCTTGCACTTTGAATAATTGCTCATCAGGGAAGAACTCATTAATGACCGTGTTGTCTTTAGGTGACTTGCCATGATCTTCCAATCTAGAGAGATGGTCAGCTACCTGATTCTCCGTCCCCTTTCTATCCTTAATTTCCACATCGAATTCTTGTAACAGAAGAACCCAACGAATCAATCTTGGCTTAGAATCCTTCTTCGCAAGGAGATAGCGAATGGCAGCATGATCCGTATAAACTGTCACCTTTGTACCAAGCAGATAAGAGCGAAACTTTTCAAACCCGTAGACAATAGCAAGTAGTTCCTTCTCAGTGGTCGTGTAGTTCAACTGAGCATCAGTTAGTGTTTTGCTTGCATAGTAAATAACATGGAATACTTTTTCTTTCCTTTGGCCTAGAACGGCCCCAAGTGCATAATCGCTGGCATCACACATCAAAGCAAATGGTTGACTCCAATCAGGAGCTGTAATAACTGGAGCAGAAATTAGTTTCTTCTTCAAGATCTCGAACGCATGTGAACAAGCCTCATCAAACTTGAATGGCACATCTTTTTCCAAAAGATTGCATAACGGCTTAGAAATTTTTGAGAAATCCTTTATGAAGCGCCTGTAGAATCCCGCATGACCAAGAAAGCTGCGAATACCCTTGACTGAGACAGGGGCAGGAAGGTTCTCAATAGTCTCCACCTTTGCTTTGTCAACTTCCAAACCTTTACACGACACCTTGTGTCCCAGAATGACACCTTCTTGTACCATGAAATGGCACTTTTCCCAATTTAGAACAAGATTCGTCTCCACACAACGTTTTAGAACCAAACTCAAGTTTTCCAAGCACTCATCAAAAGAATCCCCAAAGACTGAGAAGTCGTCCATGAATACTTCCACATTAATTCCAATCATGTCAGAGAAGATGGCCATCATGCACCTTTGAAAAGTAGCTGGTGCACCACACAACCCGAAAGAAACACGTCTGAATGCGAATGTGCCAAATGGACAAGTGAATGTAGTCTTCTCCTGATCCTCGGGTGCTATACAAATCTGATTGTACCCAGAATACCCATCAAGCAAGCAATAGTACTGATGTCCAGCCAATCTGTCGAGCATCTGATCAATGAATGGAAGTGGGAAATGATCTTTCCGAGTGGCCTTGTTCAATTTCCGATAATCCATGCAAATCCTCCAACCCGTAACTGTTCGCGTAGGAATGAGCTCGTTCTTCTCATTAGTCACCACTGTCATGCCCCCCTTCTTAGGCACACACTGTACCGGACTCACCCAAGAGCTATCAGAAATTGGGTAGATAATACCCGCGTCAAGCCATTTGAGAATTTCCTTTTTCACAACTTCTTTCATGACAGGATTCAGTCTCCTTTGATTATCAACTGTAGGGTTAGCTCCCTCTACCAAAGGAATTTTGTGCATGCAGTACGACGGACTGATACCCTTGATATCTGCTATAGTCCACCCAATGGCTGATTTGGAATCCCTTAAGATTCGCAATAGTTTTTCCTCTTCTATTCCTGAAAGCTGAGAAGATATAATAACAGGTAAAGTAGAAGAATCACCAAGATAGGCATACCTCAAATGTTCAGGCAATGGCTTAAGTTCCAATGTAGGTGCTTCCTCGATGGATGGCTTAAGTCTAACATGAGACTTTTTCAATTCTGACAACCCCAATGATTCAAATGAGCTTTGAAACTTCTTCCATGGTGATGCATTAAGATATTTCAATTGTTCTTCATCCTCTTCGGTCTCAACCTCCAAGTCATTAGCAAGAACTCTTTCCAACACATCAGCTTTTATCAAGTGTTGAGTTGCGGGGTTAACCACCTTGTCGACCATATCAATTTTGAAACACTCTTCATCGTCAGTTGGAAGCTTCATTGCATTGAAAACATTAAAAGTGACATCTTGATCGTGCACCCTCATAGTGAGTTCCCCCTTTTGGACATCAATAAGAGTTCGGCCTGTCGCCAAGAATGGTCGTCCCAAGATGATAGGGATCTTCTTGTCTTCCTCGAAGTCAAGAATAACAAAGTCGGCTGGAAAGATAAGCTTGTCGACCTTCACCAAAACATCCTCAACTATCCCTCGCGGATAAGTAACAGAACGGTCAGCAAGTTGTAAAGTCATGGTAGTGGGCCTTGGCTCTGGAAGACCAAGTTGCATGAAAACTGATAAGGGCATGAGATTAATACTTGCACCCAAATCACACAAACATTTGCTGAATGAGATGTCTCCAATAGTGCATGGAATGGTGAAGCTTCCCGGATCCTTCAACTTAGGAGGCAACTTTTGTTGCAAGATGGCACTACATTCCTCCGTCAAGGCAACGGTCTCTAACTCCTCAAGTTTCAATTTCTTCGAGAGAATACCCTTCATGAACTTCGCATAGCTCGGCATTTGCTCAAGAGCCTCCGCAAATGGTATGTTAATCTGCAGCTTCTTGAATACATCCAAGAACTTAGCAAATTGCTTGTCTAACTTTTGCCCTTGAATTCGTTTTGGGAATGGAGGAGGTGGAAAAACCTTATCTTCTACTTCTTTTTGAGAATTAACACTCCTGTGAATGATAGGAGCTGAAGGAGTAGCATTAGGAAGCAAATCAGAACCAGATTCGACCTCGACTGAAGATTCAAGTTTTTCCTCGGTATCTTTTTCTACGTTCTGACCTTGTAGACTTCTTCCTGATCGTAATGTTATTGCCTGAACCTGTTCCTTTTGATCTTTCTTGCCTGGATTCACCTCTGTGTCACTCGGAAGCGTTCCTGGTTGACGGTTCAACAAAGCATTGGCTAGCTGGCCAATTTGATTCTCTAAAGTTTTCAATGACACGGCCTGACTCTTATACATCATCCGAAGCTCTTCCAATTCCGACTTCTCAGACTGATTCAATGAAGTTCCTTGAGATGGTTGAAACCCCGGTGGATTGAATGGTTGCCTTGGAGCATAAGGTGGTGGTTGATAGTTCTGATTACTTGGCCTTGCATTGAACTGCTGATTTTGTGGTTGCTGAGCACCTCCCTGATTATTGCTCCAACTGAAGTTAGGATGATTCCGATTGTTGGGATGATAAAATTGTGGCACTGGTTGCTGAGATCTTTGAAAATTACTAACAAATTGTGCGGATTCAGCTGAGATAGCACACATATTTGTGTCATGTGCCCCTGCACACAATTCACACACCATAGCAACCTGGTTAGTACCAAGATTAGAAAGGGAATCTACCTTCATTGTCAACGCTTTGAGTTGGGCAGCAATAGCAGTAGCTGCATCCAAGTCAAGAACTCCAGCCACTTTAGCAGGTGGCAAGCGTTGAGTAGGATTCTGAAACTCATTGGCCGACATCATTTCAATCAGATTATAAGCATCCTCATAGCTTTTTGCCCATAGCGCACCTCCAGAAGCTGCATCTAACATAGGCCGGGACTGAACTCCCAACCCGTTATAGAAATTGCTGATTATCATCCAATCCGGCATTCCATGATGAGGACAACGTGCCAATATCTCCTTGTACCTCTCCCAAGCTTCTCCCAAAGATTCCTGGGAATGCTGAGCAAACTGAGAAATTGCATTCCTGTAAGCTGCTGTCTTCGCCATGGAGAAATACTTGGTCAAGAACTTTTGAGCACAGTCTGCCCATGTTGTAATAGAGCCTGATGGCATAGAATGTAACCAACTCTTGGCTTTATCCTTAAGAGAGAAGGGAAATAGCCTCAATCTGATTGCGTCATCTGTAACTCCGTTGAATTTGAAGGTGTCACAGATCTCAAGGAAGTCCCTAATATGAGCATTGGGATCTTCAGCAGGACTACCCCCAAACTGGACTGTGTTCTGAATCATCTGAATGATGTTTGGCCTTAGCTCGAAATTGTTAGACCCTATAGCTGGGCGAACAATACTAGAATGGATGTCCTCCACTTTCGGCTGAGAGAATTCACTCAAAGCCTTCGCTGCTGGTTCTTGATTTGCCATAACTTCCTTTGCTTCAAGATTGTCTTTTAAATCGAAATTTAGTCTTCTCCTCGCTAGTTCTTCTGTACGTGCTAGTTCGTCTCTACGTGCACGAGCTCGTGTACGCATAAACTCTCAACAAGTACCTGAAATTCACCAACAAGAAATTTTATGAAAACGTCCTAGTCACCGAAATTCAATGACCACTGATGGCAAATATTGAACTAAACAAAATAAAACCGCGTCCCCGGCAGCGGCGCCAAAAACTTGTTACGACCAACTCAGCACGCAAGTGCACGTGATCTCAAGTAATACAGATAGCAAATAAGGTTCGTTCCTACAGGGACTCGTTGTATTGTCTAGCTACTCACTCACCAATGTATGATTGTTTTCCAATGCTAAAACAAATAAATAAGTGGATTGTTGTTATCACTAAAATTTATCTAAGAATTATAACTAATTATCAACTACTTGAACTGAGATTTATATCGAATTACTTATGCGAATAAAACATGGGAATTTAGTTTCTTTAAACAATCCATCTATGGTCTCCAAATCCCTAGCCTTGTTCATGTGATTTATTAACACCTGATCGAACACACAAAACTGATATAAGCCAACTTCCGTTAAACAAATACCATCCTAAACAATATCCACAATAAAGATAGAAATCATTTAGTCTTCCTATTATGCCAAGTCTTCATATGTCTATAAAGAATAAAACATAATGGTTGAGGTGCAAGCATTCAATTGATCACATAGTCGTCATAAAACGATTAGAATTACGACACTAATTACGAATGATAATATCATGCATAAACCTACGCTAACATGGCAAGTTCTAAACTCTTATTTCCACTTTCGCTTCAACAAGAATTAACACACAATTACAGGAGTTAGCTACTCTCCTATAACGAATTAATTCAACCATGATAGGATATCACATCAATCACACTATAGGCATCGAGAAGATTCAACACATAAAATTCATGATTAAGTCCACTAAACCCCCATGACAACGAATTAGTTCATGATCAAACTAATCATCATCATGGGTTCCAATGAAAACATGACTCTAAAATAAACAAGTAATTAAAATAGAGAAGAAGAAGAAGGTTTAGAATTAATCCCCACAATCGAAGAATTCAAAGGTTCAAGAATAGCTTGGAAGAATTTCTTCTCCTTTTCTCTCCTCTTCAAAACCCTAGCTTATAATACGTACGTATGTATATGTCCTCTAATTACAAGGGTTGGATGATAATATATAAAAAAAAAACGTTTTTTTCCCTGCCCAAATAAAAATATAATACCTTAAATACAATTAGGAAACTATTTTTATGTCAAAAAACACTTAAAATACAATTTCAGATCGAATAAGGGCAAAACTGGAAAATCAGCACGTCCCCGAGCACTTTGCTCAAGAACTGGCGCACTTTGCTCGGCCAAAATCTGCTCATCCCGAGCACTTTGCTCAAAACTGGCGCACTTTGCTCGGGCAAATTCTGGTCCCGTTCTTTTCTCCTTCGTTTTTCAGCTTTTTCTCCTTCGTTTTTGCTCCGTTTGCTCCCGTTCTTTTTGCCTTCTCTTCCGTTTTCAATCCTCTTTGCTTGGAATCCTCATGGTGAACCATAACAAGACTCCATTCTATATTATTAAGCCCGAATCCAACTCCAAAAGCAACGGAAACAACGATCTTAATCAACATTATTCCAACCCTGCACAATTAAACAACCACATCAAAACTACCACAATCTTGAGGTCAAAGCAATCAATTTAAGCCAATTTAGAATGTTCCAAGTGGATATAAAATCCACTTATCATCTTCTCTCCACTCATTTGTGTTGAGTGTCTCACTTCTCTCTGTGTTTACACTCTCGCTCACTAGTGTATCACTCATAGCACTCATAGCTCCAACATCCTATAGTATACCTGCAAGGAAAAATCACCTTAGCCCCTTCAAGAGAGGTCAGTGGTGGTGCAATGGGAGTTAACAAATCCCAAATCCTCGTTAGACTCGTCAGATGAATCTGAGTCATAATCTACAAGTTGCTAGTTTTCCCTTTTTAGGGTTTTCAGATTTGAATTCTGAGAAGGTAGACAATGATCTATAAATTAGCATTGAGATCAAGATTTCCTTCTAATGTCTGTGAAGACACTTAGTTCATTAAAGAACTTTTAACTTATAATCCTAACCGTAAAATGGTTGGATTACAGGTTTCCGTCAATTCATCCTTAGTGTGTGCATTCTCACTTTGTGCATATGAAATATTTTGATTAGTGTATAAGGTAGTGACTCTCCAACTGAATATCCCACACATCCTTATTTGCTGCATCATGTGCAGTTACTCCCTGGTGACCTTTAGTCTGATAGGTTACTTCCTTTTAGGGTGTAAGATAGAATGTGTTTGAGTTTGACTGTAGTCTGGGATAAAAGTTATTGGGTTTACAACCTCATGACTAATCATGTGAGAAAACAAAACTCCATTTAGATGAACCTGCATCACAGAATATGAGCAATAGAGATAGAATGATATACAGTTATGATTTCAAAAGGTTTACAATATAAGCAATCACAACTATAGAAAGAGATTTTGAGTTAGGAAATATAAAGATCTTGAGCCGGTTTTACTAAACAAAAACATAAACAAAAATCCAATTAACAATAAATATTAATCAAATTAATGAATGTTAATGTTTAAACCAATACAAACAAAACTATTTTATCATGTTTTAGATCCTGTATGTTAGATACCAACTGTTACCACTTGTTAACACTTGTTAGGTCTTGTCTTCCAATTGTTAGAATCTGAATATCAAACGTTAATTCCTAAACAATTGAATTGACATATACCATTTTGATACCAACAATGTTCCTTAATAAGAAATTCTGTTAATAACAACAACACAACAAAGATTAGAAGTTAAAACAGCACGATATGTGTGTGTTAAACAGAATAAGTACAAAAGAAACAAGTACAGGGACCTGTTTGTAAGTTTTGAAAGTAAAGTGACTAAACTGAAAAACTATACAAACTATTTATATACACATGAAAAATAATATACAAAATAAGAAATAATATACATAAAAAAAATATTAAATAAAAACTAAAAAGAAAAGAAAATTACGTTTTTTTTAATTTTCAATAAGATTTTTTTTTATTTTTTTTAAAAAATAACTGTATTAATAATATTTACAGAATATTAGAAATAAAAGAAAATAATTTACAAAATATTTACAACAATATAATTACTTAAAAATAGCTAAATAAAAAATAAGAAAATACTAAAAATACCATAGGTTATCCTTTTTTACGAAATCAAACATTAATAACAAAAGGACAAACACTACAAACTATTTAATAAACTATTAACTATTTACATAAATATTTTTAGTAAATTAATAAATCTATATATTTTCTTAATAAAATAACTTTCTTATAAAAAATCATTTAAAGAGAAAAATATGACTTATTAAATCAACACAAATATTCAAAAGTAATTTTCAACAAAAATAGATTTCTCACTAATTTCAACTTGTAAAATTTGAGAAAAATATTTTTAAAGAAAATTAAAATATTCTAAAATTAAAAGAAGTAAGTAGGAATATATTAAGAAGATAATGACAATGATTTAAGAATTAACAAGCAAGAAGATAAGTTGATAAAATAATTATACAAGTGATTTTAATAACAAATATTAACAAAGTAATCACTTATAAATTATTAAAGAGCAAACCTCAGATATTAACTAGTTTAATTACTAGGACTATTTAACATACCCAATTCACCAACAATTCTGGTGAATGTGGATTCGTCAAGAGACTTAGTAAAAATATCTGCTGTTTGTTCTTCCGTGGGTACAAAATGTAACTCCACGGTACCATTCATGACATGCTCTCTAATGAAATGATACCTGATATCGATGTGCTTTGTCCTCGTATGCTGCACAGGATTGTTGGAGATTGCTATGGCACTTGTATTGTCACACAAGATTGGAATTTTGTCAAGTACAAAGCCATAGTCTCGTAGCTGATTCCTAATCCACAAAATCTGTGCACAACAGCTTCCAGCAGCTATATATTCAGCTTCAGCTGTTGAGTTGGAAACTGTTTGCTGTTTCTTGCTTTACCAGGAAACCAACTTGCCACCTAGGAATTGACAACTCCCAGAGGTGATTTTCCTATCTACAACACTTCCTGCATAATCTGAATCTGTATATCCAACAAGATTAAAACCAGAATCTTTAGGGTACCAGATGCCTAAGTTAGGCGTACCCTTAAGATATCTCAAGATTCGTTTAACAGCAATGAGATGAACATCTCTAGGATCCGATTGGAACTTTGCACACAAACATGTAGCATGCATAATATCTGGTCTACTTGTAGTAAGGTAAAGTAATGAGCCTATCATACCTCTGTAGCTTGTGATATCTACCTTAGCAGAATTTTCACATGCTCCAAATTTAACAGCTGTAGATGATGGTGTTCTTGCTGAAGACGAGTCCTCCATTTGATATTTCTTGAGGAGCTCTCTGACATACTTGGATTGACAGATAAATATACCATCTGTCCTTTGACTTACTTGCAATCCAAGAAAGAACTTCAGCTCACCCATCATGCTCATTTCAAACTTACCCTGCATTAACTTAGCAAATTTCTTGCAAAGAAGATCATTAGTAGACCCGAATATTATATCGTCCACATAGATTTGAACTAATATTGTATCATTTTTATGTTTCTTTGTGAAGAGAGTTTTGTCTATGACACCTCTAACAAAACCATTTTCAAGTAAAAATTCAGAGAGAGTGTCATACCATTTTCTTGGCGCTTGCTTAAGACCATAGATAGCCTTAAAGAGAAAGTAGACATAATCCATGAATTCTGGATCTTCAAAGCCAGGGGGTTGTTCTACATATACCTCTTCATCTAGCTTACTTCTGAATACCCACCTTGTGTCAACCACTTTCCTGTCTTTGGGTCTGGGTACCAGCTTCCATACTTCTTGTCGTTTGAATTGATTGAGTTCATCTTGCATAGCAATCACCCAATCAGGATCAGAAAGAGCTTCCTCAGTTTTCTTAGGTTCCATTTCAGACAGAAACCCTGAATAGTTACATTGATTTTGAGTAGCACTTCTAGTTTTGACACCAACATCTGGATCACCAATAATCAGCTCAAAAGGATGAGCTCTATTCCAAACAATCTGTCTGGGAAGATTAGATCTTGATGATTCGCCTTGTTCTTCATTGTGATGTTGTGTGTGACCAGTTGACCCTTCATTGTCTCCCCCTGAGTTGTTGCCAGGTTGACTAGATGATTGTTCAGGAGTGTCAGGGGTATCTTCATTATTATCATTGTTTTCATCACCATTACCCTGATCATCATCATTATTATCATTGTTGTCATTAGCATCAGCAAAAACATCAGGTGGATTATCATCATCTGAATCTGGATCTGTCATATCATCAAAAGATAGCTTTTCAGATGAATCCTCAGTTTGGATACTAGGGAGTTTAGTGTCATCAAATGTTACATTGACACTTTCCATCATCTTCTGTTCATCAATCACATACACCCTGTATGCCCTCATTGAATAACCAATAAAAATTGCTTCAAATGCTTTGGTATCGAATTTACCACCTTGATCATCACCTTCTTTAAGCACAAAGCATTTTGCCCCAAATACATGAAAGTATTTGAGTGATGGTTTCTTATCAGCCATAATTTCATAGGGTGTCTTCATATGGTCTTTATTGATTAGAGTTCAATTCTGGGTATAGCAAGCAGTGTTGACAGCTTCAGCCCAAAAGTACAATGGAAGCCTTGATTCACTTAACATAGTACGTGCAACTTCAATCAAGGTTCTATTCTTTCTTTCCACTACTCCATTTTGCTGAGGAGTTCTTGGAGCTGAGTATTGTCTGGTTATACCCTTCTCAGTGCAGAAGTCATTTAGAACTGCATTCTTGAATTCAGTTCCGTTATCTGATCTTATAGCTCTCACTGGATACGTTGAATCTCACTCAATTAACTTGATGTGATCAATCACCAGTTGTGGAGTCTCATCTTTAGAATTCAAAAATAGGACCCATGTGTATTTTGAAAAATCATCAACAATCACTAGAGCATATCTCTTCCTTGACATAGACATCACATTAACTGGACCAAACAAATCCATATGAAGTAATTGTAATGGTTCAGTTATTGAAGATGTGTCAGTGCTCCTGTGACTTGCCCTTTTTAGCTTGCCTTTTTGACATGCATCACACAATCCTTCTTGAGTGAATTCCATTGAAGGCAAACCTCTCACCAATTCTCTTTTAACTAGAGAATTCATTGTTTTGAAATTAAGATGAGAAAGTTTCTTGTGCCATAGCCAACTCTCGTCATTAGATGCTTTAGTGTAGAAGCAAGTAATTTCTGCAGTGCTTCCTGAGTTCATATTGGCTACGTACAGATTGCCTTTTCTAACTCCTGTCAGTTGTGGCTTTTCATGTCTCTTGTGTGAAATTAGACAATTCTTCTTGTTGAAATAAACTTCATATCCTTTGTCACATAATTGAGTAACACTGAGCAAATTGTGCTCAAGTCCTTTCACAAAAGAGACTTCATCAATGATAACATTTCCAGCTTCAAGTCTGCCATATCCATCAGTTCTACCTTTGCTGTTATCTCCAAAGGTAACTACTGGGCCGGCCTTCTCCACCACATTTGTCAGCAGGGTTCTGTCACCAGTCATATGCCTTGAACATCCACTGTCCAAAATCCAAGTCACTCGCTCAACCTGCTCAACACCCTGCAATGACAAACGGATTAAACCTTCTTCGGAACCCAAATTTGATTGGGTCCAGAATACTTAAAGAATTGACCTTTGTCAGGCAAAACAACATTTTTAACCTTGACACCATCGGTCAACAAACATTTGACCCTATAAACAGATTTGATAATCTTTTGTTTCACTTTGGGTATCCATGTTTGTTTACCAGCAATAACACTTGTTTCATTGACTGGACATTTGACCTTGTAAACAGCCTTAGTAAAACTTTGTTTAGGCTTAGGTACAAATGTCTCTCTCCTACCATGAGGAGGACTAGCAGTCTTTGATCTAACATTATTATTCCTGTTCATATGTTGTCGAGGAGTAGTCTTATTATCACATGCATGATTACCATTAAAGTAAGCAGACATAACATTAAAAGCACAAGACATACAATTGACAACACCACATGCTTTATGTGAAGTATCAATAACAGGCATGGTATTCATGTTAGACATGTTATCATTCTGCTCCAACTTGTTATCACCTAACTCAATTTTAGATGAACTGGGAACAAACTTCACTGGTTTCATAGAAACAACCTTATTAGATTTAACATTTTTGGTTGTAGGTGTCCTAACAGATTTATCATTATCAAGGACTATGCCATTAGCACTGTCCTCATTTTTCATTTCTTCTTGAATCACAATAGAATACATGTTTGGTGGTTCAGAAACAGATTCTTTAAACATGGGTTTTTCAACATTCTTGAGAACGTGTGGTATACCTCTTTCTTTAGCAGGAATAGGATTAGCAGAATGATTGCTCAAAGAACCAACAGCTTCTTTGTAACCAAACCCTATTCCTACAGTTTGTTCTCTAGCTTGTTTGTTGAAGTGCTCTTTGGAAACTTTAACAGAATTATAACAAGCTCAAATCTGTGTTTCAAGTTCTCTAATCCTAGTTTCTTGTTCAGCAACTTTAGCAATTTGTTTATGCATGTATTCTGATATCGACTTTTCTCTGTAGTTAAGTCGAGCTATTTCTTTTATTTGCTGATCTTGATTATCAGGCACCTTTTTTAACTCTAACACTTCATTTTCAAGATTAGTGTTCAACAGAGTTATTCTTTCAATTTGTTTCTTTGCATTACCCATGGAATTATATAAGCTATCAATCAACTCAGCGTCAGTAAGAATTACCGGTGTAGTATAACGAGTTGATGTTTCAGCATTTGCCACCAGCGCAAAATTTCCATATTCTTCGTCTTCGCTATTTGTGTCATCCCAGCTCCTTTCCTGAGCTACAATCACCTCCTTTTCAGAGCTGTAAGGTTGAACAACCTTAGCTTTCATTTTCACCGAGGCTTCACCATCCAAAGCAGTAGAAGTGTCATCTACCCTTTCCTCATTTATTGTCAAAATGGTATCCCAGATATGCTTTGCATCTTTACAATTAACAACATGATTTTGCATGATTAAATCTAGGGATTCCATTAAAATCAGCTGTAGGTTCATATCTAGGGCAGCTTCCTCCTTTTCAGCAGGGGTATAATTATTAGGATCCTTTGGATACGTCCTTTCAGCAAATTTAACAACTCCATCCACAATTACTTCCTCTTCTGTAATCATATGAATTATTGGCCCGGTTTTCAATATTCCTACTTGTAGAAAAAGGGTCATTTTCTTTTTCCACAATTCATAATTTTCCTTGTCAAATATGGGTATCTTAACAGAACCAACTTTTGAAGACATGATGAATTTTTAAGTGAGTTAAAAATTCGGTCTAGATTTTTAATTGAATAAAAATAGGATCTTGATTTGTGTATCAATCAATAGGCTCTGATACCAATTGTTAGGTCCGATAAGATTGTAAAAGGGGGGGTTGAATACAATCTATACCAATTTATCGAAATTTGTCCTTTAAATAAAATTTAGTTTAGACAAATTTGTGCGGAATAAATTAACACAAATTTCAAGTTGAATAAAACAATATATTAACTTGATGGGTGTTACAAAATCAGTACAAATGATTATCAAGTAATTAATAACTAATTAGAAAATTCGACATGAACTTTTCTAATTTAGTTAATAAAAATCAAGATATCAAATTGTGAACTAGGAAACTTAATTCGCTAGTAGTACAAGAATCACAAATAATTAACTTCCAGTGGAACAAATATTACAAAGATGATGAACTTGATTTTCTGGGAATTAATTGTTCTTGGTGTTCTTGAGAGAAAATGAGAGAGAATGGAGCTCCTGGATATATGCGTGTATATCTTTGCTTCTGCTGCCTTCTGTTCTTTTATAGCAAAATGTTGATATTTTGCTACCACCATGACATAAACTGCTCCATGACATAAACAATGCAGCTCGGTATGACATAATCTGTACATATGACATAACTTCACCTGATCGGTATGACATAATATGAACATATGACATAATCCTTTAAGCTCGGTATGACATAATCTGAACATATGACCTAATATCTATGACATAAATCTGGATATGACATAAACTAATATCTTCGGTATGACATAAACCCAGCTGCTGACACTACACCATAAACAGCCTACAGTAACACCAAAAAAATGTTACAGCAGGTCCATTATATGTTACCCTAGGCCCCATAACTAGCTAAGGTAACATCTTTTCGATGATAGCTCTCAGCATGTTGCCTTAGGGGTCTAAGGTAACATCTTTGATCCCTAAGGTAACATGCATTTTTATGTTACCTCAGCTTGCTATGGTAACAAAACTAAGGTCTACGCTAACTTAAAATCTATGTTACCTTAGAGGTCTAAATTTTTTTAAAAAACAGTGGGACCCACGTGGGGACCACTGTGGGACCCACGTGGGGACCACTGTGGGACCCACGTGGGGACCACTGTGGGACCCACGTGGGGACCACTGTGGGACCCACATGGGGACCACTGTGAGCCCACTTTTGTTGGCAACATTGTATGCCCTAGTGTAACATCTTTTATGTTAGCTTAGGTTTTATGTAGCAACATTTACATTAGCTAAGGTAACATCTTTCCAGAAAAAATGAACAAAACAGCACACAAATATTATACAATCCCAAATTAAACCTGCTGTTCATTCCAAATCCAACAACACATTACCAAATTCATAATCCAAAACAAGTACATCCACCAGCCACTACATACTCAAACATCATAATTCACCATCATAAAATTAACCAACTACTAGAAATATTGTAGACTAGTTCACGACGATCATAGGTACTAATAGTAGTAGCAGAATACTATAAAGTGAAAACATAGAGATGTCACAGTGCCATCCATACTAGAAGCTACTGCCGCCAGTCATAGGCGTACCATCATCGTCACCAGAATCAGTCGCACACAAATCCTCAAGATTAACTGTGATGTTTGGGTTGGCTTCAGCTAGCTTTTTAAGAACCAAAGCGAGATTCTGTTGCACCTTCTTGTTCACCTGCTCATCAACATCTGCTTGGACTTGTTTCACCTTCTCCTCAACTTCATCAGCAAGGCTTTGCCTTATCTTCTTTGTCAGCTCTTGCACGTAGGTGTCTATTGGAGCATTAGAACTGGAACCTACGACTGATGGCTTTGCACATCTCCCTAAGAGCCAAGTTGGACCATGTGATTTTCCATCTGAAAACAGTTCATGACCAACAGCATCTCCAGCATTGAGTTTTTTGCTAATCGTTTCCTACCAAATAAAGCCACATGAATATATGAATACAGAAAAGTCAGATGTTCATCAACTACATTTAATTGATTATGAAATAAAAAACTTACAATTTTGGTATTCATTATTTTAGGATCAGTCTTGTATGTGCGTCCTTCATAACGTTTCCGAGTTACTTCAAAAATCTTTGCGTCACATGGTGCAGCCTGATCCGGTGCCTTCTTTTTCTATCAAAAAAGAAGGTACAAGACATGTTACAGATTCAACATATGTCTAAAACATAATAAACATTAGAATTTAAGCTTTGAAAAAAATTGTGTACTGGCTACAAACATCTAACTTTATTACTGCATTTTTTTTACTAATTTGTTTTTCTAAATTATATTAACACATTTATTCTAGCATGTAATACAACTATAATTTAACCCTACTTAATTGCCATGCTAAAATATATATAAATGAACAATATCTTTGTAAGGTAAAATGGGAAATGTTCGACGATCAGGCAATTAGAAGAATTGGAGTTCTCATATAGGTTCAAACATAAAATTTAGTAGTTTTAATCTGTGAAATTCAATAAGTCAATTTCCTCACTGAGTCCATAAAATTGATCACAGGAGACCAACCAAGAATTTATCAGCTTTAAGTACTTCCTCACTGAGTCCATGATTTCACACCATACATGAAAGACAATAAATTAATTAATCACATACCAACTTGTTTCGAGCTTGTGCGAAACTTTTTGGGCCGTTAGTGTGAGTGTCGACATATAATTGACGACTAGTTGAATTTTTCTTGGCTCTCTCCTACAAAACATATGAGAAATAGCAGCTTATATAAATATAAGATGATCTTCGGTGCTTAAAGATTCAAGTGTATATACCTGAACACTCTTGCCATTCCAGTACTCCAAGAGCAGTTTGAACCTCTCGACTGGAATTTCATCTGGCCTATTTTCTAGCCTTTGTTCATCATTTTCATAGGCTGTATAATGTGCCGCCTTAATTCGACTCTTATACCCCTTCCAAAGTGCATGAATTGTCTGCTCCACCCACTTTTCCAATTCCTCGGGAATAATATAGCGAGCCTTGAAAAGAATCAATTAATCAATGATAATAAATAAATTATTTTTCAGTGTATTGCATGTGTCACTATAATTAATTAAAACAGAACCGCGAAGGTAAATTATTGCTCATAAATTACCTTGCAATAATTCCACATAGTCTTCTTCAAGTTCTCATGAACGTGACGCCAAGTTACATAAGTAAGTGACACACATCGCTTTGCAACTGTTCCCAGAAAGTTACTTAGCTCAGATAATACTTTGTCACTATCCGCAATGGGTTGGCCAAATTCATTCATCCCAATGACAATTCTCTTGTCCAAGCTTCTCGTATGAACATTATCCATCCTCGTTTTTCCTCTCAGCCTTTTAGGAACTTCAACTGCAATTGATCAATGTTAATTGAGAAAGTAATCCCTCTGTATACTTCTTGATCACCCTAATAGTAATATATACAAAGCAGATAATTCAAATTCATAAAAAAACATAAGCAAGATATGATAACCTTCTTCATCACCGCCTTCTTCAATATCTTCTTCATTTTCAGGCAAATTTCTTTCCTCGACAGTCCTCTTACTTCCAATTGTAGCTACCACCTGAATACTTTTTTCCTTTGCAACTTGTTCCTCTTGACGTTTTCGCATAGCGATAAAAGCAGCCATTGAACCGTTGCCATCGTCTGGTTGGGGTAACTGTGGTAACTCAATGTTAGGAACTGCAGATTCAGAAGGTTGTACAGGTCGACATGTCACTTCCTTTTTGCTTGCCTCCTCAGTTGCAGGATTTTTCGATGCAGCCTCCTCAGTTTGTAAAAAAAATCAAATATTATAAAGGTAAATGTGATTTTTAAATAATTAAATACTTTTTTGGTTAAAAAATTCAGAATTGAGTTTTTTAATGATCTAAGGTAACATATCATGTATGTTACTAACATCAAACACTTTAAAGCTAAGGTAACATCACGTTTGAGGCTGAGGTAACATAAAAAACAAAATGTTCTGTTAGGTCCAAAGTAACATGCTAAGGTAACATATTCTAGCAACATCGATGAAAAAAATGTAATGATAGGTCATATATGGTGTAGTGTGAGTAAACTGAATTGAATTGCCAGCTGAGAAGGCCACTCGCAGGAATACCAGGTGAGCTACACGCGCGGGCTGTTTTGCTGTTGTGCTGGCGCGTGGACGTCACGCGCTTCGTGGGGCGTGAGCCAGGCGGCCGACACCTTCACATGATGGCTTTAACAGATGCTTTTCAATATGCAATTCACTTGCATTTTAATTCATTAAAGCTAAATCAACCAAAACAAACCTGGTGACTTGCTCGAATTGAAAATGAATCGTGGCCTATTTTGTTTTATATGAAATGGGCTCCGTAGAAATGCTTTTTATCCCGCACAGCTTATAATCTTTAATTAATAAATAATTATTTTAATCCAGAAATTATAAAAATAAATATCTAATATTATTAGATATTTATAAATATAATTTTCCAAATAAATAAAATATTTATTAATATAAATAAATCCTTAAACTGTAAGCTGCGGTTACCTGAGCGTCTGGAACCGGACTTCTTTTGCTTAACAAAAAATGTATCAATTCCAACCGGGGTTTCAGCATTAAGAATATATCACTTTGAATTTCTTTATGATATTTCTTTTTCCTCGTAGCCAGTCCACTTGATAATAAAATCATTGTGTTTATTGAATTTAACACTTCTGTTGCTTGCACAATGATTTTCTTTCATATCAGTCTTGATAGCTTGAACCACTGAATTTAATGACGAACAACCACTGTTTAATGTTGACACTCGATGTACTGTCTGGTTCATGAGTGACTAACCGCAATGACTGTTCTTCATATATTGACTTTAAAATCTGGTTCCTTTTCTATTCTTCTCTCTCTTCAATTCTTCTGTACTATCTCTGTCACCTTTGAAATCTCTGTCACTTTAAATAAATCCACTTCTTAACGAATACTCCATTGAGGCTTGATTAGATGACTGAGCTTCTTTCAATGCAGTAATTCTTCAAGTCTGTAGATTGACCTTGATCTTTTTCTTCTGACAGATAATACAATCTGAGATTCTTTGTGACAGTCTATATACTATTCACTAATACAATCTTGTTTAAGTTGAGTTGTATCCTCGAAATACAAATAGGCTTCATCATATGCCTTTCAAGGTCTACCAATGTTGATGTTTCCTAGCGAACCCATTTCCCCTTTCGGGCCCGCACAACGGCCTGCTCTGGACTTTCCTCTTCATCGCTAGCTTCTTCAACAATTCCTTCTTGTAGAACCAACACAGGTTGCGAGGCCTCCATCATAATTGCCCCTGGTACTGGTTCTACCTGTATGCCCAAGTTGTCAAAATAATCATCAGGCAACTCTTCGATAGAAATTATGTTGCAATCAACTGAGGGTCGTGATACCGACTTGCGAGCCTTCTCATCCTCTTCGCTGTCCATATAATTTCTTCCCTTCTCTGCTGATTTAAGGGCCTGATTATAGCATTCTCGAGACTCATGTTGAATTCCTCTAACACATACCACGCCTTGCGGGGTAGGGAACTTCATCGAGAGGTGATAGATAGAAGTCACCACCCTCATTTCTTTCAAGATGGGTCGCCCCACAATAGCATTATAAGCAGATGGCTGATCCACGACCATGAAATCAGCGACCTGCGTAGTGATGCAGGGCTCATCCCCCAAGGTGATGGGAAGCCTGATGAGTCCTTTTACACTAACAGACGCTCCAGTGAATCCATAGAGGTGGCCTACTGTAGGAATTAGATCTTTGTCTACGTATCCCATTTTCTTGTAGACATCATACATCAAGACATTCACGGCACTTCCATTGTCCACCAACACTCTGTAAATATTCTGGGAACCAATGCGAACTCGAACCACTAGAGCATCAGAGTGAGGATGATGTACCCACTTCGCATCCTCTTCAGTGAACATTATATTCGTATCTTCCCCCTTGAAAAGCTTTGGGGGTCGTTCCTGCAAATGATGCACATTGGTGAGGGGTCGCTCCCTGGCCTCGCGAGCATATCTTTCCCTTGCCTTGTTGCTATCTCCTCCAATATGTGGCCCACCAATGATCACATGGATGCTATTGCCTCGCTCTTCTCTCTCCTTGCGAGGCTCTGTATTTTGGCCCTCATGAGGCACAACGTGATATCATATTCCTGATTTTCCCGAGCTCTCTTGATGCTTTTTCACTTCGCGGACCGCCCATTCTGTTAACTTCCCTTCTCGAATCAAACGATCAATTTGTTCTTTAAGTTGCCAACAGTCCGCTGTATCATGCCCCTTCTACTCATGAAAATCACAATACTTTGTAGTGTTCCACGTTCCTTGTGGACCAATAGCACGAGGTTTTGTGAATATTCCTTTATTAGCGTTGACAACATAGATATGATCAACTGAAGCTACTAAAGGAACAAATGTATCTTCATCTCTAGCAGGACGAGCACGAGGTGGGGATCGTCTTGAGGAATCGCGATCCCTTCTTTTCGGGCTCGGGCTACGATCCTGTCTTCGCCTGGGGCTTCTAGAATCCCTTCTTTTTACCCCTTTGCCTTTACTTCCATTGCTACTATTCCCGGCATTCTTCTTGAGATCTGCCAATGATTTCTCAACACGCTTAAAGGGCTCAGCGACCCGATGCAACTCTGAAAGTGTACCAGGGGTTTGCTCCTGTAGTTTCTCCCAAAATTTAGTTCCCTCTCTTACCCCTGCGATAAGAAAATTTTTCACGGCCTCGTCATTTGCGCCTCGTACACGAGGTACTTCAGCATTGAACCTTTTGAAATAATCATGTAGAGTCTCTCCTTCCTTCTGTTTTATGTTTGCCAATGTGGACACAGGAGGTGCATAAAGCATTGAAGATTGGAACTGTTTGATGAAGATATCCACGAGCTGTTCCCAAGAATCTATAACAACTAGGGACCCTAGCTTCGAAAACCATTGTTGGGCACTCCCTCTTAGCGAGGCCGCGAACAACCTACATCTCGCTAACAATGATACTTGATACACGTCCATCTCATTGTTGAATCGAATGACAAACTCAGCTGGGTCAGTCTCCCCATTATAGGTCATGTCAGAGTGATGACCACGGAACACTACGGGCAGTGGAGCTGTGCGAATTTCATGAGTAAAGGGCGAGGAGGAACCCATATTACTGAAAATCCCCTTCTCATTGTTCATCGCATCCAATGCCTTTTTTAACTCTTCTAACTTATAATCCTGGCCTCTTTGTCTCCATCCTTCTTTCCTCCAGTACTTGCATGATGAGATTGAGTCTTTTTTGGGGCACTGGACTCTTCTTGGTCATTCCTGCGATCCTTGTTCTTAGGGTCTTCCTCGCGATGTTGGGATCGCTCACGCTCTCGATTGAAAGGGGGTCTGTCCTCGCGATGATGGGACCGCTCACGCTCTCTGCGAGGAGAGGGGGGTCTGTCATTGCGACGATATGACCGCTCACGATCTTTTCGAGGAGATACGGGTTGATGAGAGTCCTTACTCTTATTTTTGGATCCTCCAATCTTTATTAGATTTGAGCTTTACCAACTTGAGACGGAGATCGTGCTCGCTGAGTTTCTTTCCAACTCGGTCAAAGACAATAACGGACCGTCCTTCTGATGAGGCGGGCTTCGCTTTTGATCCCTCCTTATCCATCGTAGCTACCTCCTCTACCCAATCGGGGTTCGTTCGATCCGTCACCACATCATCAAAGTCCTCAATTAGCTTCTAGGTGGGACCCTTGCTACTTTCTGCTTGGTGAGTTCGATCCCCTGTCCTTGTATTCCTCTTTAAACCTCTTGAATTATGTCGCTTCTCCATCTTGGCCACCGAGGCCCTTACCTCGATCATTTGATCACCGAGGCCTTTCAAAAATGACATGACTTCGCCAGGCAAGGCTGTCTGTTGGACAACAGGGGGGGTTTGCTCCTTCTCAGATTCGTCCTCGATCCCATCTCGCGCCTCGCTCTCTGGTAGATTATTCCTCCGGGGTCGTTTATGTCCTTCTTATGCGACCCCGGGGTCTCCCGATCTCCGTTTCTCTTCATGTTTGATTTAGTCATTGTTCTCCCAAATCAACGACTTCCCCTCCTTCTAGCGCCAAATGTTATAGGGAGAATATTGTATAACAATATTTATGGAGGTTGCTGGATTTACGGAGCAAAATACGGATATTTTGCTATAAGAAGAGGGATTGGGATTAGGGTTTTTTTTGTTTAGAGGTGGCTGATCTTGTCTATTGAAATTCAGTGGTGAACTGTTTCTCATCCTTTACAAGATGCATACGTACCCTATTTATAGGGATCGAGCCATACGTAGTTCTCTTAGAGAAGAAGTTATCTAGATGGGCTAGGGTTTCTATGGGCTCGGCTTGGTCCAAATCCACTAGTCATCTCCTTGGGTTGTTTTTCTACCCATTTATTCTGTTCATGACCCATGAAGGGGAACCCGTAGCTTGTATAATGCTATAATTATCTTTACTGGCAAAACTGACTAGATGGTCTCGCATGCGACCTCGCTGGGTCTGGCCATGCGAGGCGATCCTCAATGCATGGAGATAACCTACTTATGCGACCTCGCTGGGCCTGACCATAAGCCTTCGTAGTAACATACTAGGCCACGCTGGACCTCTAGGCCTCGCTAGACCTCATAAACTGCGACCTCGCTGCTAGGGCTCGCTGGCGATCCCAAAATAATGTGATGAACTTCCCTGTGATGGCGGACTTTAATGACCCATTCCTCATTCTTAGGCCCATTATGTGAGATGTACTGATATTCTAGCCCATTAGGCATGTTTAGGACTTATACCAAACTCGGGCATAACATCTTGCAACTACAAAAAAATCTATATGCTTCACAGTGGAAAAAATTTCTTACTTGGCTTTGTATACTATAAGGTTACAACTTTGTTACTGGATTTGTTAGTGCGGATGATGTTTACGATCTGCTGAATACAGGGTATCTTCGATGGAAGCAAATGAGGCTTCAGTGGAGAGAGACTAAAAGTTTGGAGAATAAAATACATGTTAATCAAGCAAATTATGGTAATTTAAGGACATGATTACTTTGTATTATCAAATTTTATTACTTTGGTTTGTAAGTGTTTAATGTCCCGACATTTTTTTTTCTAAATATGTCCTGACATTTATTTATTTTTTAGAAGGTACTTAAGTATGAAAAGAATGTGAGATTTGTAGCTTTAGAACTTGAATCTATTTTTACGTTACTGTGCATTTATTTTAAATGGTCCTATATTTTTCTATTTTTTAAGTGTCGTATTAGTGTAGAATTTAGTTAGTTATATGTGTCATTGTACCAATATCTTAATTTGATTTATAAAAGTCTTGCTTTATTGAAGCAATAGTGCTGGAAATATTTTTTACAGTGGAGCTCTAGCATATTGTGAAATTATTTGACACATAATTGATATTTCTTTCAAAAATTATTGCTTACTTTAAACTGTTTGTAAATGTTATTTTAATTACTTTAAGTTTTGATGTTTTACATCATATATGCGCAAGAGGCAGGCAAATTGGTATAATCTCTAACTAAGCTTTATCTTTTACATTTTTTGCTTTGTTAACATGTCTTTCGAAAGCATTAGTTGATCAATTAGTCTTATTTTAGTTGGCGAATATATTTATTCGTTGTATTATAGTAATTTATTCATGTGGTGATATGAAGTGACTAGAAAGTATTGTTATAAAACGGCTTTCTTATTGGATTGCAAGGTACCACTCAGATTGATGTTAGTAGTTCTGGTGACAATGAAAGAAAGATTGCAACCCTAATACTCATAATTTTGTGACTTCTCTCTCTTTCATTTTTTAAACTTCATCTTATTTGAATTTTGAATGTTAATTATACTTCTCTCTCTTTATCTCTCTCGAATATATAATATACATATACTATTATGGTGTTTAATCTAATTATGGTTTGTTCAAATATTTCAGGTGATTGTGGTTAACAATTTAAAGACACTTATAAGCCCTCTTAATTCGTCATTCTAAAATTAAAGTGAATTCTTTTAGAAATGGAGCACAATTTAAAGTGAACTTCAATTATATTGTTTTTCGGCTCATCTCTTGGCCCATTAGCGATAAACCAATTTTTGCCTTATCAAAAATAATTTTTCTTATTTAACAAAAAAGAAATAAAATATAATTATTCTTTTTTATAAAAAAATGTAAAATCGCACCATGCGAAGCGAGCAAAAAATCTTAGTATAGATAAGGGGCCGTTCCATGGCACCAAGAATTGTACACAAGTTGATACACAATTCTTTGACCATCAGATCAAATAGGATTTAACGGTCACGATCTAACCCAGACAACCACGTGCAAAACTAAAAAACCTGTTTCTCTTTCTTCCTTAATTTTTTTTCCTCCCTCCATTTCTTTTTTATTTTTTGTAATGAACGCCTCTTATGCTCTTACTTTTAGCCATTAATAATGAAATGAACTCTAATTAAATTTTCATCTCATTCTTTTTATTAATGTAAAATTGTGAACTTATATACTGTATATCCACAACTTCTTATGCTAAATTAATTAAATTTAGCAAGCTAAGACTAACTTAATAGCATGATTATTTTTCTCAAATAATTATTATATATTTTCTAAAAAATATATCATGTACAATAAAGTCTTATAAAATTGGAATACAACATGTACTAAATACCAAACAATTTATCAATGATAAGATACATGTTCATTATTCTTAATTGATAATTTTGGGGAAAGAGCTAAGTCCGTCACCGAAAAATAAAACACTGCCTATTAGATTTAAAAAGGTGTTTATGAAAAAAGAGGAAAATTAATTAAGTAGTTACAATAGAAAGAATCAAAAAATTTATGACGTGCTTATAATTGATAAAGTTGACAAAAACGAACTAGAACTCTTAAAAAATGAGTAAAAAGTAAATTAAAAATGAGTACGAGGAGGAGAGAGAAAGTGTTTAAATAATGGGTTAGATTGTGACCGTTAAATCCTATTTGATCTGGTGGTCAAAGAATTGTGTATCAACTTGTGTACAATTCTTGGTGTCATGGAACGACCCCGTATAAATAATATCTATTTTTTATATAGTTTTACAAATATTTATCAATTCGAATCTTTTGATTAATTTTATAAAAAATTAGAAAAATTGAATAACACAAAAATTAATAATCAAATTATTTTGATTCGTTTACTGGACTGAATTATTTCAGTTCGGTAAAGATTAACCGAATCTAATGCTCAACCTTATTGTAACACTCCAATCCCGACAAGAATGTGATAATTTGTTCGGTATATAAGTCAAGGTACTATTACTAAAGTACACCAACAAATCATGATTTTTTGGGGCCTATGATGGATTTGTGGACTACCAAATTGTTGCATTTGGATCAATATATTTTGACTTATTTCGAATTCGAAATCGAGACAAATCAATAAAAGTGAAATTAAAATTAGATAAAATTTCAATCGTTGTAGCATCATATTGTAAACACCGACCAAATAGAGCAATAAACAGTATACAGGAGCAATTAACAACGCTTACCACCGACATTAAGTTTTTAAACAAAACAGAGTAAATAGACAACTTTCGTGAAAAAACATTTTATATGTCATGTTCCTGATGTCTTCATTTCCGCCACACCCATCCAGTATTAGGCTCCATCAAAACAACAATTCATATCTGGAAGCTAAAACCAACAGAAAGACGTTAGAACTACAAAAAATTCTAACCATGAGAAGTGATAAAAGTAATTTGCTTTATTGAAAGACAAAATATATGAAATTAGTATCTAAAAACTCAGTCTAACCACCACTGCTATGCACGAATCCAACTGCTTACTAATTTATGGGAGCCAAGTTGTTACTACCAGAGCAGGTATACAAATCATTAACAAATTATTAACTGACAACCACTTTGAATATTTTTATTAGGGTCCAAGATTACTGACGAGAAGATTTGATCAAATAGTTGCTTTAAAATAACAATGAAATATAAAAATATAATGCAAGATATCAACTAGAACAAGGTACCAATCAGAGTTACTTCAGGAAAAATGTAACAGGGAGATCTTCGAAGAAATCAATCAAGTCCTTGACAGAGAACATGAAAAAAATGAAATACCAGTTATCTGACCTTATATAACAAAAACCCATGCACAAACTAGATACAACTAAGGAAATTCATATAAAAATGAGAATTGATCAATAAGCTCCTGATTTTACTATTTAAGCTCCAGTTCATATGTAATTACAAAATTACCCACGATAAAAACAAAGTCAATCAACTTTATTATTGAGAAACCATGGGTAGATTTGTAAACAAAATTTCTAAAAATAAAAGTGTGAGCTTAAATAATATAATCAGGAGCTTATTTATCAATTCCCAAATGAATTTGTATTTATTATTCTGTTGTGGTTTACATAAATGGAGCTTTCTAGACTTTAAGACACAAATGCATGTTCATATTTTGTTTTTCACAGTTTAGACAAGACATACACTCTGACCACCTGCATACGCAGTGTGCCAAACAAGAATCAATTGCCACTTCTGTTGGCTTGTGTTGGAGTTGCATGCTTTGTGAACAAAGGCTAGAGAAAAATACACACACCGCGTGTATGTAGACCGAGAATTCGCCGACACATTTGTATCATTTAATTCAATCGTCATCCGAAAACAAACATACTGGTAGCATCACGATTCACGACTCAACGCAACACCGCAAAAAAACTTGTTAGTTGGACGGGGACTTTAAGATTAAGGGAAGAACGCATTTCTAGCACTATTGTAGTTCTAAGCACTGTAATTAGCATGATATGTTACATTCATATGTTGGTTAAAAGTTTTCCTGTCATGTTCAAGGTGCCATTTTATTGACAAAATTAGTATATTCTGCCTAGATAAATTATTGCCTCCCCCCCCTCGCCTTTCAATCATAATGTTCCTCCTCCTCCTAAAGTGTGCTTCTGGTAGGTCTGCCAAGGTCGAATTTCCAGGCTCGTGTTCAAGGTATCTTTTGTCAAGTTAAGAAAAAATGAATATATATTTAATTTATGGAGATAAGCACAAGATCTTAATCACTTTCATATAGTTAATAAAGCCTAGTAGCAAAGGATAGTCTATAGGTGAAACAGTAAATGTGTATCCCTTCCCAAGGATTAGGTCAGGGGTTCAATTCCTCTTTTCCGTACATTTGAATAAAAAATACAAAAATTAAGCTTCTATTTTCAATCACATTTACTGTTTCACCTATAGACTATCCTTTCATAGATGGGCTCCACAATTTCATATATAAGACCGCATTCAATGTTCCCTACTCCATCCACAGCCCATTTTAATCCGGAGCTATTTTGCACAATAAAGTAGTCATTATCGTAGTCCATACCAACGATAATGACTACATGTCCAAGGTTTGGAACAATTCCCTTAGGAATATCAGTGGACCATAAAATCCCATCACCAAGCTTGCTGAAGGCCTTAGACGGAGTAATGGTTCTGTTTCTTGTTTAACCTTGAATTTCTCAATAATCATTTGATCATGAGCTACACCAACGTAGGCTTTCAAATCTCGATCAAAATTCCTAAATTCTCTCGATGTCGCTCCAACATTTTCATAACCCTGAACCATCTCTTTCATCATTCTAAATGACTTGCTCGTTCAAATGTTTACTTTACTAGCATCAAAGACAAATTTCATACAACATGTCGACATTTGACGATTATCTTTCAAAAAATGCCTACAATCTTCAGGAACCAACGGATGATTATGCGCTTCAATGAAATTAAAAACAAAATATATATTTCCTGGAGCAAACTTTAACACCAACTTCGCCTCACAACCACATCTGCCCGACATTGTTCTCTTCCGCTTACCTGATTTACCTACTTTAACCTGTGAAGTAGTAATCTTAACTTCACTATAACCCGATCTATTACATACCAGGTACTTACTTATTATTGTACCATCGGAATGTGTTTTCTCAGCACTACGACGTACATTAAAACCACTCAACACTCCATATGCCTTTTAAAAACTAATACCAGATTCCAAAGATTGAAAAGATTGGCTAATAAACGATTTTACATTGTCTTCAACCGAAGGAACATAGTACTTATGACCACCATGACTAACCGTATAACCAGAATCAAATTCTTCATTCTCATTCAAACAGAAACTGTTACTCACTTCGGAAATATCTTCACCACAACTGACAACTACAAGAAGATCATACAATAACAGATTACTTAAATGTACAGAAAATCAATAAGAAAAAAGTAAATAACTGTAATATAGCATTGGTTCAGGAAACAACAAGCAATCGAAATATCCTCATTCAAAAAGTCGTTTATCACTTATGTTTTCATATACATGCTTTATACATAACTTCCTGTTTTTAATCCTTTGCTAATACTAAAAGGTTACATAAAAACACACAAGTAACTATAAAAAACAAAAACAAATACTTAGTTACATGAGAGTTTAGGAAGTCAACATAATGACACCAAAAAATACCTAAAGCAAACTAAATAACTGCAAAATACATAAAATCACTAAACTACATAAAAAAATCAACAAGTACAACAACAGAACATCTAAAAATATACAGAATACATATGAAATACAGAAAATCACTAACTTACAGTAAAAATCACCACATAGCAGTGTAGTACAGTTTGTTTACGAATTTATTTACGAACTCATGTGAAATTAAAAAGTACAAATAACTCTATAATGAACAAAATCATTAACTTCAACACAAAATCAACATCGTTGAGTACAAAACTGAATCGAATTATAAATACGCAACAATCAAATTAGTAAAATATGTAGTACGAATATAAATATTAACAAAATTGATTACTTTACATTGATTTGAGCTAATCTTCAGTAAATCCTCAGTAATCATGATGAAAAAACGTAAATTTTGAATTCAGATTGAAACTACAGTGAAAACTCCGATGAGATTCGTCCGTTAAATCTCCGGTGAATACTCCAAACTAAAGCAAGTTTATCGAGATAAATTCGTATTGAGAGACGATAGAGAGAGAGAGAGAGAGAGAAGAGCAGAGAGATAGAGGAGAGAGAGAGAGGCCTAATAGAATGAAATTAATGTGCGTAATCTTTGTCTGTTTTGGTTGTAATTTTTTTTTTAATTTTACAATTTTGTGTGACTGAGATTAATTGAAATAAGATATATTTGAATGGTTGAGATTAGATCTCACATCTCACCAACATAAGTGGTTCTCACTTGAGCAAAAATATATATAGATAGGTTTTTGCTCAAATGAGAACCCCCAACTAAAATGAGAACTGAGATCCAATCTCAACCCTCTATATTTTACTAAAATTTTAATCTGAGCCATTACTTTTATCAGACACACAGCACATACCCACTTCACACACAGACACCAGACGTACAAACACAAGTATACACACTGTCCACCCCCCTCCCACCTCCAACCCTACCTCCCGACGTCGCCGCTCCCTCCCCGACCTCCCAGACGTCGCCGCCGGTCCATCACCACCCATTCCGGCCCATACGTACTGCAAACAAAAACGAACAAAATGAGTAATTCGAAGCTCTCTCACTCGATTTTCTTATACTTCTTATACTTGAGCTATTAAAACTCGTTGAATCATCGATTGAAGAAGCGAACAAATTGAAATTAGGCGATTTGGTGAAATTGGGGTATGGATTTTGGGAAAATCGAGGAACTGTCGATTGAGATTCATTTTATGTAGAGATCGAAGATTGAATATGAGTTTGGGTCACCGACGGGGAGCAGGAAGTGATGAAAATGACAGTTGGATTAAATATGAGCTGTTGTAATTTGTTTTCGTTAAATGGAGTTTTGTGGTGTCGAGGTGCATTACTTTGATTTGTTGGATTTTGTGGTGATTTTCGGTTGTTATCGGTGATTTGGTGGTGGTGGTCGGAGGTAGGGCGGTGATGTGGTGGTTTGGGATGGTTCTGATCGCGGTGATTTTTGTTTTTAGTCGGTGATTTTTGGTGGTGGCGGCAGTGTGGTGGTCAGAGGTGGCGAAATGTGGTGATTTTTTGTTTAAAAAGTGCTGATTTTTGTGTTTCTGGTGGTGATTTCTGGTTTGGCGGTGGTGATTTTATGTTTCCGGTGGTGATTTTTGTGTTTTCGGTGGTGATTTTTGGTTTGGGGTGGTGATTTTATGTTTTCGGTGGTGATTTTCTGGTGGTCGGCGGAGGTGGTGGTGGATGTCGGTGGTGGTTGCCGGTGGTGGTGTGTGGTTGAATTAGAAAGAAGATGGTGAAATTTCAAATATAAAATATTAAAATATTAAATGAATGGTAAAAGATGAATATAATATATTTAAATGGGTGGATAGGATTAGATCTCATATCTCACCATAAGTGGTGGTTCTCACCTGAGCAATACCCTATATAGATATATGGAGTCCCACTCTAAGGAGATCCAAGTTACATAGAGTCCATATGGAGACCCATCATCTGACCATTAAATCAACCAACGGCTATGATTAAAACAATAAAAAACAAAGCTGTTGCAACTACACGAACACCTCAGCTCACTACTCTCTGCAAATATACACACGATACATACAAGCGTACGTCTTCAAATCATAATCAAACGGAGAAAAAGTCGAAATAGCAACAGAATACACCTTGAAATCGTGATTTCATCTTCAAATCTAATTATCAAGGTAATGATTCTGTAATTTTTTATAGTTTAATTCATAAGCTAACTAGCATTTTTACACCTTGAAATCGTGAGATTATGAATTCTTCAAATCTAATTATCAAGGTAATGATTCTGTAATTTTTTAGAGTTTAATTCATAATCTAACTAGCATTTTTTTAATTTCTTCAGGTTAAGCTCGAAATTAAGATGTTTGGGAGAAGAATAGGTAATTTTTTATCTAATTCAAACTTTGATTCTATAGTAGAACTCGAAATTGCTAATAATATGATTCTACAGTAGAATAGAATCAGATCTGATATATTTTTGTGTTTTGTGTATTTTGATTCTGCTATAGAATCATATTTATTTTCATATTCTTTGGCTTCATTTTGTTTTGTGTATTTTGATTCTAGTACAGAATCATATTTTTATTATTAGCTATTTTGCTTTAAAAAATGTATATGCATGCTTAACTAGATCTGATTCTACAGTGATCATAAATTTGTGGTTCTGTAATAGAATTAGTTTTTATTGCTTACAACATTGATTCGGTAGTAGAATGCGAGTGTGCACTTATTTTCATGTGTTACTACATCTGTTGTACATGTGGTTCTGTAATAGAACCATAGTGCATAAATCGTATGGTATAAATTTTGTTTCTATACATGTGGTTCTGTAATAGAATTAGTTTTTAATCATAACAGAATGATTCTATAGTATAATTCGAAATTAATAGGTAATTGGTAATAATTTCTATATTTTGATTCTACTATAGGATCTTGTTTATGTTGATATTCTTTGGTTTCATTTTTGTTTTGTGTAAATTTCTGATTCTATTACAGAAGGTTATTTGTCTACTTGTAGTTTTTGATTCTACCATACAAACATGTTTGTATTTGTAGCTGTATATAACTTGTATAGTAGAATCGCAAGAGTATCAAGTTTTTAATCACATGTATGTGTTGTGCCTAGATTTTGATTCTACCATTGAAGCATATTTATGTGTTTGTAGTTTTTTTATTGTACTATAGAAACTTTCTCTACTTATACTAAACTGCACTGTCCTTCTCTACTTATACAACTCTGTGGGTTATCAATTTAAAGTCATTTTTTCTTGCTTAAATTTTTGATTTTGTAGTCATTTTGTCAGATCTCAAGAGAGGATGAGTATGTTGAATTTGAAATATTTTTCCTCAAGAAAGAGGTTGAGAAGCTCAAGAGGGACAATAATGTGCTCATGCAGGAGCTTGATAAGTTGAGGATGCAGTAGCAGACAACTGATACACAGTTGGAAGAAAATTATGTAGAGGACAAATTTGTTTAAATATGAGTGTGTAATCACCGCTGTGAATTTCATATTTTTACATAACAAGATATACAATGTTGACACTTTTAACTGACAAAGATATAAAATAACAGAAGTTGAAAGTTATTATAAACGCCCTCCAATAGTACTTTGAAATGGTTTTGCAGAAGGAAGATGTTAATATCATAGCTCATCACTTCCATGGAATCATCGATTCCATGGGAAGGTAATCTTTTGTTATTCTTTTTTGATTTCTAGGATAAATGACTTTAAAAGAAGACTTATGCAGAAGCTTGAAAATGACAAAATACTGAAGTTGAAAATGACAAAATACTGAAGTTGAAAATTGTTTTGATCCCTTAAATACAAAATCAAAAAAATGAAACTAGGGTTGTATAATGTTTGTTCCCTACTGTCTTCTACTCAGATAGTATAGAATAAATTAATGATATAAAAAAGAATAATCTAGTGAAAAGTATGTACAAGTGTATTAATTTATTCCTTCACTATGACATCAAGCTTCCACTTTGTTACAGTAGTAAGACAAAAGCTCCCGGAGATTCACGTGGGATAAAACAGGAAGAATTCAAGGCTTCGGTTTCACAAGCAGCAGAACCTTTTCTTAACAGGTAGAACAAATAGGTTTGTGGAAGAGCTGGAACTCTTTTTAGCTTCAGGTCTTACTATTGAAGCCTATGATAAAGTGTATATTCAACATCTGGGTTGGAAAAATGATGAAATAACCCCTAATGATGATGAAGAGATTCCTGAAAGTATTCCTGTAGTTCCTTAAGTTTTTTTGATGATGATGACTTTGAATAAAGCTGTGCTAAAGCTGCATTTGCGTCGGGTGCCAAGCACAATTGCTGGAGCGATGAAATGAAGTCCAAGTTAACAGCTGGACCGTTTGTACCTGAACTCTCAGTACTCCCATTTAGCCTCGAGATAAATGTTGTGCACCTAGATTTACCCATTATATGTGCTCCTGCTCCAAGACATCAAGAAAAAGAAAGTTATCTTCCTAGCAGTAATTATGAACCAATTTGGATTAAGCTAACATTTCCTTACCAGAGAGGGTGACCATGTCATTAAGGTCAAGCCCAGCAGCTTGAAACTTGGACACAAGTGATTGAATATCGGAATTTTGGGCTGGAATGTCATTGTTTGCTGCGGTTTTGCTAGCAGATAAACTGTCCATTCTACCAGTTTCAACTTGCCAACCAGGCCCACCAGACTACAAATTGGAAACCAATTAATAACTACTCAATTGTATGATATTATCTAGTACAACATTGTATAAACTTGTTATACTACTTGTAAGCTATATTTTACATGAAACAGATCATAGCTATACCATAACTACCGAGTCTCTGGCCGCAATGGTAAGAATGTAAGCACAGGAAACAACTCCAACTAACAGAACCAAGTACAAGACTAAGTGACAAAGGAAGAGATTCAATTAGTGTATATCAGGTTTCAACTTGCTTAAAATAGAGCTTACATCCCGTACAAATGATTACAAGCAAGACATTACGACGGGAAAATAATAGACAAGAAAATGTAGTCCTAACAAAAACATATGATGCTAATTCCATGAGATGTCATTCTGCTCAATATTACTCGTAATGACCACTGGATACGAACTACTACGACAACTCAAATTAGATCAACTGTATTTGATTATGTATTTGATTCTATAACAGAACCAAATAAAATATATAATTTAAAAAGTACATAGTTTGTAATCACGACTCCTTACTATGCAACTAATTTGATACTAGTAGAACCAAAACATATATAACATAAAAATACATAACCAAATAATTTATTTAACTAATATGAAACAAAATTATTTATTTAAGATATTGAATGTTTTGATTCAATAACAGAACCAAATAAATTTTGTAATTTAAAAATTGACATAGTTTCTAATCAGAAATTCTTCTAATGGAACTAATTTTGGTTCTATAACAGAACTAAAATTGAAAACAGAATTACGTAAGGAAACTAGATATTTAAGTAATTTAATGTTTTGATTCTACAATAGAACCAACAAAAATAAAGAAACACTAATTTCCCAAGTTCGAAACACAACCCAATGAAAGTATGTTTCTAACTGTACAAACTTACACTAATGGGTGCTACACTCTACCCCGGTACAAATAAAGAAACATTAGCATCAAGCAACATAAACTCAACATAAACACCATATCAATGTGAGACTGTAAAGACACCTTAGAATAAACTTTAAGAAAACAGGTAGTTTTGAATATAAACACAAACCTTCTTCTACAATATACACTCCGAAACAGTACATTACCTTCCTGTTTTCTTTACCTAAGTAATAGGAATCACCATGTAAAGTCTCATAAACAGCACGGTCCTTCGGCATGATACGTAAGAATTCAATCACTGTGTATTGAGAACATCTACAAGCTTGATCACTTTATATTTAGTCAGAGATCTCCCCAGTGAATAAAATTTGGATCAGCATTCAGGGATAGATTGAGCTGAAGCATATGGAGAAAAACTAGCAGCTGACTCGCTTAAATGAAATGGATGTGGCTGCTGACTAGAAGACCCTATATAACTTGATGCATTTCCAGGACTAGGAATATACGGAGATATGTATCTGGAATTAAAAGGTGATAAAGATGGGTAACCCAGTGAGTTCGAGGAATCCAAGTGAGGGGGGAATAGATCTCTGTGAAGATGCATTTCTAAGGTCTAATGAACTCTAACTTGCACTTAGATGTGGGGACTGGCGATAAGATAGAAAAGACTGTTGATAGTAAGAAATGTCATACGACTCAACACGAGAAATTGATGCGAATCGGTTTGATGTTGAGGACCCAATCTGCATGGCTGGTGACGATGCTACAAATGATCTGAATCATGATAACATGGAAGACGCAGATGAAAGCAATGGTGTGCGTTCTGATGCTGGTAGTTCACCTGTACTTGTTCTTGCATCACGTTGCAGACGAGATAAAAAGTTCTCCATGACGTAATCCAGACATCAACACAAGTGGCATGAAATTCTGTCAAAGTTTTAATAACAGGTTAGTTGATACAGAGACATAATACATCTACACATGCATATATGGAAGACGGGGCCGGGGGGGGGGGGGGACGAAACTTCTTAAAGTCTTTCACCAACATTTATAATAAACAAATACACAAATAAACACGTCGTATCATCCACTCACTTCATTAAATCCAAAACCGAGCAGAGAATAAAACTGGGAAATTTGCATAGGTAATTAAATATCCCGCAGAAGTTTTACTCTGATTATGTGATATTATTCAGGTAATTGTGCCTTTTAGTGTCTACAAGATTACCTTATCAAAAACTTCTACAAACTGGATAACCTCTGTCTTTTGGCATCAATAACATTCTAAAAAATTACTCGGACGACTATACGAGACTTCAGAACGAAACTGCTTAAAGTCTTTCACCAACATTTATAATAAACAAATACATAAACAAACACGTCGTATCATCCACCCACTTCATTAAATCCTAAACTAAGCAGAGAATAAAATTGGGAAATCTGCATAGGTAATTAAATATCTCGTAGAAGTTTTACTCGGATTATGTGATACTATTCAGGTAGTGGTGCCTTTTAGTGTCTACATGATTACCTTATCAAAAACTTCTACAAACTGGATAACTTCTGTCTTTTAGCATCAATAACATTCTAAACAATTACTCAGACAACTATACGAGACTTCAGACCAACAGCACAAAAACAAAAGCTTAAAACATTCAGGCATACTTAAACTTAGAAGTCTTAAAGTAGCTTTCTTGAGAAAAAAAAGCTAAAATAGATACTCAGACATGTTCTTATAATCGAAAAAAGTTTCTAATCGGAACTTCTTGCTTTGGAACTAATTGGTTCTACAAAGGAACCAAAATTATTATAGACAAAGCTTAACCTAGCAAAAGAGTGATTGACAAAGCCAGAGACTCAATTAATAGATATCATGTATCCTATACAACCAGTACAAGTGATTACAAGCCAAACATTACAATGGAAAAATAATAACGGGAAAATGTAAAACTGACAAAAACAAAAATCTAGGATGATGAGATGTCATTCTATTCGATATTAGACGTAATAATCATTGAACAAGAACTACTATAACTACTCAAATTAGCTCAATTGTTTTGATTCTATGACATAACCAAATAAAATACATAATTTAAAAAGTATATACTATACAATCAGAACTTCTTCCAATGGAACTAATTTGATTCTACAGCGGAACCAAAACTATAACACAAAATTACATAAGATTTACATAATAAAACTACATGCTCAAGAAAATTATTGTTTCGATTCTACAAAATAACCAAAAAAATACATAAGTTATACTGTAAATAACAAAATTGTCAAAATCGAAAAGGAAACTAGTAATAACAAATCGAATTGCAAACTACAAACAATTAAACAAAAACTAGCTACAACGAACGGTAAATTACAACTAAAAGAATCAAAACTACATAAAACTGAATATCATACCGTGAACACTTATTTGGATATAGAATCATCAAAATCGAAATAATAAAATCGAATTAGAACCTGATGAGAACTGAATATCAACAAAATCGTAAACTTGAGCTTGAATTGAATTGAGGAATACTGATCTTGATTCGAGGAACAAAAAAACTTAATTTCAAGAAGACGCATCTCGTAGTGGTTGTAATTACAGGGAAAACTATTTATTTAAGATACTGAATGTTTTGATTCAATAACAGAACCAAATAAATTTTGTAATTTAAAAATTGACATAGTTTCTAATCAGAAATTCTTCTAATGGAACTAATTTTGGTTCTATAACAGTACTAAAATTGAAAACAGAATTACGTAAGGAAACTAGATATTTAAGTAATTTAATGTTTTGATTCTACAATAGAACCAACAAAAATACATAATTTATACTGCAATAACAAAATTATTGTTGGATGTAGAATCAAACTGTTAGATGCAATCAAAAACGTAAATAAAACATAATTAACAACTGGAATTGAAACAAAATTACAACTATACAAGTACAAAAAATAAACAAAATTGAATCTCAAACTGTTAACAACTAAAAATTGAAAGATGATCGTTAAATCCAACCTGATGACGACTGAATGCCATCATACTCACACTGCTGAGCTTGATTTGAGGAACATTGAGCTTGATTTGACGAAGATGCCATATCATTGTGGTTAAAATAGGAAGAGTGAGAGAGATGGAGAAATAGAGAGCTCGTGTGAGAGAGATACGTGAGGGGGAGAGAGAGATGCAGAGATATACGTGAGATAGTGAGAGTTAGATTGGAGTGACTGAATGAGAGAGATTCGAGAGATTGAATGAAAGAGATTGATTCGTAATTAACAACTGTTAATTAAAAAATTAATTTAAAATATGAAATACCATTAACCGTTGGATGTGACTTAGATCCAACGTTCCAGATTAATTGAGAGGGTTCTCCACTAGACTCTACATAAAATGGATCTCTATGGAACAATTGCCTAGATATATGACTTGTGAGAAATTCAAACGGTTTAAATAAACTAAGCAGGCCCGAGTGGATCATGGCCCAATCTAGATGTTCCGGGTCGATGTCCAGTAAAAAACCCAGTCAAAATGAAAGAATTAGGTATTCCAATACATGTATACCCCGGGTCAAGCCGCGTTCGTTGTTGCCTGTATCGCTTTCTAGAGCAGAGATCTACTCTTTTGTAATTTGTAGGCGAAATTGAAGAATTAGTGTTTGACGACGATGGGAAAGATTCGCGTATTAAACGATCTCCGATTGAAGTGTGTTGATTCAGAGCAGGCTGGACCAGCGAGGCTTAGGAACGGAAAGGGTAAACTTGTAAGTAACCCAACCCCCCCCCCCCCCCCCCCCCTCTCTCTCTCTCCCCCATTGTTTATTTCCTTAGTTATCATCATCATTGTTTGTGTTTATGTGTTTGTATGGTATCTTTCATTCATCTATATTATTATTGTAGCGTGGCATATCTACCCGTAAATATTACGATTCATCGTACCCAAGCCGCTACAACATTCCCGGCATCAGAATGGATACACTTGTTTCTTTCGCTCACTTGGCTATTTGCCTCTATAATATCAAGGAACGTACCAATTTTGGCCAAGTCAAACTGCTCAAAGTAGTGGAATCTCTTGGCGCCTCTATCGGAAATCATATCACTTTTCAAGCCTTTGCCCCTCGCGGCGGGGCCTCAGTTTTCGAAGCAGTAATAACTGAGCTGCGTCATTATATTAAGATTGAGTCTGTTTGGATCAAACCAAATCATTCAAATCACAATGCTGCTGAAAACCCTTCACCCCCTCAACAACGCGTCATCGAAACACTCTCCACTGTATGTTTCCTTGGTTCCTTTTTATCTATGCCTTACTATCTTATGTTTGTGTGCTGCTGCTTTTTTTTATATTTACTCATGTATTGAATTTCTGCTCTGTAGAAATCTTTAAAAGATCTCGCCCCTTATCTCGCCCAGTGTGCTCTCGCCATGTATAATGAGTACACGGTATCCCTATTCTTTATCTTTCTTTGCTATTCATATTCTTAAATGTTATTAACTAATCATTTTACACTTTCCACACGCAGTTACATGTCAAAAAAGATGCAGTGCATGACATTCTTTCACTCAAAGTTGTCAAGGCAGTAAGACTTGATGCGGAGAAGGGTAATACTTACCTTGTCACTTTTGAAGCCTCCTTGCGTGATGAGACCAAGAACATCGAAACCTTCGAAACACAAATATGTGTGCCTACCCTCCTCCCAACTACAACCATGGAGTTTAAGGAAACTAAGATTATCAAGCACGACTGATACAGGTAATTTCATCCTGCATCCCCCTTAATTTATCATGGCGTCATTTCAACTTCTTGTGCTCTCCTCAAGTTATCCCCCCCCCCCCTAATTTATCATGGCGTCGTTTCAACTTCACTTCATGGGCTCTCAAGTTATTCTCCCCCCCCCCCCACCCCACCCTACTCTACCCTCTCCCTTATTCCTTCTCTCTTTTAGGCTTTTTGTATGGTAGTAAATGCTCTCTCCTGCTCATTTTTGTGTAGTAATAAGTGGAAATAAACTAGAATAATATAATGGCATCAAGGATCTGGGGGCCCTGGGAAATGCCAATATTTATGCCATTTTGGTTAACAACTGAGTCAAACAAAGTGTCTTATTATCACTCTTATTTTGTTTCTTTGTGAGTTGCGGGCTTAAGGCTGACTTTCTTTCTACACACATGCCAGTTTTTTGTCTGATTAATCACATCAAGAAACTAGTTACTTACAATGTAGTTAGTTATGATGTGTCAAATTAGTTAGGTGCAGAAAACGCTTTGATATCTGTATTAGAGTAGTTTAATTGCACTGTGTGGCTTTGAGGATATATCTCATGTTTCATTCAGTGACACATAATTAAGCCCGGGTTAACAATTTTTGTTGAGTTGTTAAAGGTTCACACCAGAAATTTATGCTTAAAGCTACACTTTCATCCAAACATTTGAAACCCATAATATAAACATGTCTTTTTTGTCCATTTCTGGATTTTAAAATTTCACTTTTGTATAGTGATGAATGCTCTCTCCTGCTCATTTTTTAAGTGGAAATAAACATAGACGATATAATGGCATCAAGGATCTGGGGGCCATGAAAAATGTGAACAGTGGTGGCATTATGGTTAACAACTGATTCAAACAAATTGTCTTATCATCAGTCTTCTCCACTGTCACTTTTATTTTTTTTTCTTTTTGTGTCCCGGGCTTAAGGTTTACTTCCGTTGTACATACGTGCCAGTTTTTTGCGGGAACTTGTGACTGGTGCCTTTCAAGTTTAGCTCAATTGGCAAAAAATATTCGGACGGAGCTTGGGCACTTGTTTTTTGGTGTGTTTGTCTGTGTGTGTTTAATTAGGGGTGCAGTGTCAATCTGTTGAGGAAACAAACAGTACCTGTCCATCTTGTTTTTGACGCATTTTCATCTTTTTTCTTTCTTGTTTTCTTTAACATGGTGCCGATCGGATTACAAAGAACTATAGTGGGGGTGTTTGGGGGAACTTTTTTCCAGAATAAGTCAACTTATTTTAAGACAAAGTTAGAAATTCCTAACTTTCCAACTTATTTTTGCAACTTATTGAATCTCAAACATACATTAAATACTTCTATAAAAAACAACTATCAAAATATAAAAATTTTACCCGAAAATAAGTCCATAAGCCCTAAAAAAAAGGTGAGGCAAACGGGGCCAGTATAAAAACTCTGAAAGAAACTTCAAAAACACGTATTATAAACAGTACTATACTATTTATGAGATGATTGCAGATAAACGAAGAGATGAACATTTAGGCTATATTTTATTGCAATGATAGTAATCTCTTTATCAGTTATAATCATACTTATTATCACATTTAGTGCCTTGAAATAGTCCTTTGAAGTCATGAACAACTTTTGGTTACTTTTTATTTCTTTTTTAGAGGATTATATTAATGCCGCCTGTCATAATGTAGTATAATCCCGTAAAAATGAATCAATTTTAGGGGTTTTTTCCTTTTACCCTCCTTTTTAAGGGTATTCTTGTCTTTTACTGGTATGAGCGCCTTTTTGCGCTTTCTAGCATCTTTTTGCGCTTTTTAGCGCCTCATGAGCTCCTTTTGGACGATTTCAAATCGCACATTTTTGAATCACACATCTTTCACCTAAGCGTGAAGCGTCATTAATCGTGCAATTAATCGCGCCTTTAACAACACTGGGTGCCTAAGCGTGAAGCGTCATTAATCGTGCAATTAATCGCGCCTTTAACAACACTGGGCGCCTGTCATAGTGTAGTATAATCCCGTAGAAATGAATCAACAAATGATTGCAATGTTATTAATAGGATAACATGCCCTTTCAACATGAGATCAAAAAGGTGCTAGTCAAGAGTTTACTAAAGTTAAAATCTTGATACAATGTTGTAATTGGTGATACGGGAACTAGTTAATGGCGGCGGTAACCTGAACCTCAAACACAGATACAACATAGAATTAGAAGTGAAGTATGTATACAGGGACTCACAGCAGATCATGCTGTAACACATCAACTGGCAAGATTAATCCCATTGGAAAGCAAGCCAGCCCCGTAGCTTGTATCACATTTAGTACTCCCCTTAGTTACAATGTGTTAAATTAGGTAGGTGTGGAAAATGTTTCCATATTTCTATTAGGGTAGTTTAATTGCACCGTGTGACTTTGAGTCTATATCTTATGTTTGGTTCACAGAACATAATTAAGCCTGGGCTAACAATATAACCTTTCTAGTCCGAACTTTCTTGGAACACTAATATTTTGCGAGGTGGGATACTTGACGTCCTAGCGTCATGATGAATGGCGGAAAGTGTAGGGATGGCAAAATAATCCGATCCAACGGATACCCGAAATTTTGGATTTACCGAACCCGATTTTTTTGATTTGGATTTGATTTTTAGACCTGAAATTTTTGGGATTTTGATATTATGAAACCCGACCCGAAACCGAAACCCGAATATATATATATATATATATATATATATATATATATATATATATATATATATATATAGTTTGGCTCTATGGAGTACATATTATTTGGAGTACTCTCTCATTACCCTTAGATTAAAATAGATCCTATGGTCAGCGTTTAACTTTTTTTAATGGCATTACCGTAATTAACTGCATAATAAAGGGCCAAGTCCTGCAAAACATATCGATAATAGACGTTTTTTTAAAAAATGGATTTAAAGATAGAGACGTAAGGTAAGATGTGGCAAAAAAAACACAGCACTCCGGCAGTTACACATTAAAACCCAACCACCTACTATTAAGATTAAGCAGAACAACGCAGAACAAGGTGCATTACAAGTCAATTAGCAAAGAGAAAGTTGAATTTTGCATCTGGGGTTCTATCGAACTATGAGCGACGGTATGTAACTTGATTCTCAGAAACCCATTCTTCTGTTAATTAACATAATATGTCGATTAATGCATTCAAATATTCTTGTAATGGATTTCACAATTCCTATAATCAAAGACGTAGAATTAAAACTCTACTAAAGTGCAGTATTTTTCTTCCTATCATAACTTGTATTGTGTATTGCATGTGAGAGTATTTGGTCTATTGTCTATAATAGGAGTATAAATGAGATTTTAATTTTAATTAGTTGGGATGTATGAAAGTAAAATTCTTTCAATTGAACAAATTGATTAATTGCTTCATGAAACTGGTGTGTATTTTTTTTTTTTTTTTGTAAATTGGGTGGAAAAAAAGTGATGATTGCTGTTAAACAAATAATCAATCTTGTTGTGTCTATAAGATGAGTTAAGTTCTGCAAATACGAAAGTTTAATATTATTATTAATTTTTTTTTTGCAATATTGATTGTAAATGGGTATAGTACTTTACATTTTGCCATCAATTTTCTAAAACTATTAATGCCTTTAGAAACTAAGAAATGATTAATGCCTTTGAATAACAAAAGTTTCCATTGATGGAATTGCTTAAACCTGTAAAATTGTGTAGTACTTTTGCATTAGTCGAATGACTTAGGTCAAACAATGAGGTGATCCATGAACAATTAAAAATAATAGGTAGAAATTATGTTCTTCCACTCTTGTTTGTATGTTGTTAGTTAAATTGCGCCGGGAATTACATGATTTTTTGACTGACACAACCAAAAGTGAATGATTCCCTTTCACTTCTTATGTATAACATATGTCAAAAGGCCTTAAAAAGCATAGAATTTGTGGATACATGTTCACTTTCTGGAAAAATGTGTTCTTAATTTGATGCACTTAATGCAAAGTGCATAATTAATGTGCATCCTGGTTATCTTACTAATGTAGCCTGCATACCAACCATTTGTATTGTCCGAATATGTGTAACCTGGATATCATGTATGAAATATCTGAAGAGATTCTTAAAAATTTCAGGAAGAAGGCGAAGCAATAGACTTATTGAAAGTCTTTGGCTTTACAATTGGCCAAAAAAAGGACCAATCTACATAAAGTTGGACTCAGGATCAACAAGAGAAACGGATGATATTAGGGAAGTCAATGCAGGTGTTAAAAGGACTGAACTATCTAAGAATGCAGAACACAGTGAAGCTAGATTTAGAGGACCTGGATATCATGTAAAAACGAAGCCATATTATTGTTATCTTGAGAAGTTTACAGAGCAGTAGTTCTTAACAAACTGGTTTTGGAGGCCTTGGTAAATCACTAAACTAGTTTGTCAACTTAGACGATCCAAAAATTCTAAAGAAAAAAATATGAATGACATAGACCTTCTTTCCATCAACATTAAAATGGCTGCCTAGTTCCACAGATGAAGATAACTATATACCATACTATATTTGCTCCATTCAATAAGTGCAATACATAATATAAAAAACACAATGTCACACCACAGTACTTTTTCAGGACAAAAACTGCAGAATATAAAGACATTACCTGAACCTCCTTCGGCAAGAGTCATATTAATGCAGAATACAAACTACTAATTACAATTATTAAACACACCAAGATAAGAAACTACAATGTACGATTACTATAAAACGAAGAATCAAGAATGTGCATGTGATCCGACCAGTAACACAACACAACTGCAACCCCTCAAAAGAAGGAACCACCCGCTTAACAAAAACTTATCCAGCGATTGCATTATCTAAATAATACATAAAAATACAAAAATACCCTTCTGATTTTATTCATAAAAATATAGCAAAAAAAATTTGTCCATTAGATCAATAGTAAATGAACGGTTAAGATCCAGTACTCCAATACTCCAATTTAAACAGTACTCCATAGAACTTTCTTCTATATATATATATATAGGCAGGTGCTCAAATGAGACCCTCCTTATGGTGAGAATTGAGACCTTTCCATTTTATACTATATTATCCCACAATCTAATCTAATTATAGACTTATAGTACGTACTGTTCTTACCCCCTCACCCCGACCCTTTCCCACCCACCCACCCCCACCCCCACCCCCACCCCCCACCCCCCACCCCACCCCACCCCACCCCACCCAACCCCACCCCACCCCACCCCACCCCATCCCATCCCATCCCATCGGCGTCGGCATCGGAGCCGGTCATCTTCTCCGACATCATATATACATATCGTATCTATATACACATGTATACATACCTATATATCATTGCCATTTTCATCTCTCCTCCATCATTGACGGCCACAAATGCATCGATAATCGAATTCTTTTAAAAAACAATCAATGATTTGAGATCTTTCCATGGAAGTAATATATAGATCTGAAAGTTTTTAAGGAATTGCTTTCAACAAATTTAGTGATTTATGCTAAAAGAAATAGTGATTTGCAAATAAATTTCAGTAATTTGAGTTTAATTTACGTCTGGCCCCGCAGGGGCACCATCTCTATCGTCTTCCTCCGACGAGCTCCATGGTTCGATCTCCATCCGGTGAGCACGTGATTTATGATGAAGAAGAAAGTGGAGACTTGACTGAAAACGTCACAAATCTGAAATGAGTAGGTAGTTAGTGGTGGTGGTGGTTGGGACAGGAGATGGTGGTGTTGTGACTTTGTCTTGTCTCAGGTCTGGATTTTTTTTGACGATTTATGCTCGAATATTTGATGATTTGTATTGATTTTTTTGATGATTAACTTTAAATTTTTGGTGATTTGCTTTGAATTTTTGGTGATTCTGACCGAAAATTAGTGATTCTTGGGTGATAGGAGTGGTTGTGATTTGGTGATATGTGGTTTGTGATGTGGTGGTTGTGGAGTGATGGTGGTTATGGTGTGATGGTAGTAACGACCGGTGGTGATATGGTAGTGAGGTGATGGTGAGGACGGTGATGTGCAGTTCCGGTGGTGGTACCATGGTCGGAGGTGAGGTTGAATATGGTGGCAGCATGGTTGATTGGAGGTGAATGTTGTTGCCGGAGGCTGGTGGTGCGGAGTGGTCGGAGGTGAGTTGATTGAGCAGAGAAGAAAGAGCAAAGAAGCAGGGGAGAGGATGCGCGCATTTTAATTTATTGGGCTTTTTTTAGGTGGCCCAATGTGCAGTTCTCACTATAACAGGGGTCTCACTAGAGTAGCCCTCTATATATATATAGGATCTTGTTCTAATAGAAACTAACTTAGAATAGAAACTAAACCTAAATTAAATATTTCAAGCTAATCTAATGACCAAATTAGGGGTACTCCAATACAAAAAACGTTTAAAATTATTGGCTCTATTCAACAAAAATATAAAAAAAAAATTTAAAAATTTAAAAAAAGTTACTGTTCACGTGATGACGTTGCACGTGAACAGTAACTTTTTTTTTTTATTTTTTTGTTGAATAGAGCAAAGAATTTTATAAATTTTTTGTGAAGGTGCCCCTAGCGGGACCATTAAAATAAATGAAATATAATTTATTTAGTGTAGATTTCTAGTTTCTATTCTAAGATTGGTTTCAATTTGAACGCTAGCCTATATATATATATTAAATTTAATTTAAAGTTTATACACATCCAAGTATTCATGTGAACTATTTTTGTGATTATATTACCTAATTTTCTAATAATTTGATTTTTCCCTGTTTTTTAAGTAGTTTGTAGAATTACTTGATAAATTAAATAAAATTAAGAAAAAAGTCAAAATTTGATTTAAAATTCATACACAACCATGTAGTCGTAGTAACTAATTTTGTGAAAAAATTTCCATCCATTTTAAAATTTAAAGTAGTTTGTAAAATAAATTTAAAAATTAAATTAAAATAGAAAAAAGCCAAAATTTGGATTAAAATTCATACACGCTTAATTAGTCATACTCATTATGAAGTATGAACATTACAAAACAGCTAAAAATAGTAGTAGTAGTAGTACTAGTACGGATGTTAGAAATTTTAATCTTAGTGGTCGACTAGGGTTTAGGGTTTCTAGGGTTTCGATTTTTGATTTTTTTAAAAACATTTCTAAATGATCCAACCGTACGGATGTTAAGATCAATCCTTTTCAATGTTATTGCCAAAATTTCAAAAAAAAATAAAAATTTATTTGATTTGGTAATTTAACGGTCAATTAATACTTTGACTAGTATAGTAGTACCTTAAACAGGATTTCGTCCCTGATTCTTGTTTCGATTTTTTCGAAATATTTCTAAACGATCCAACCATACGGATGTCAAGATCCATCCTTTTTAATGTTAGTCAAAATTTCAAAAAAAAAATTATTTGATAGGTTATTTTAACGGTCAACTAGTACTTTGACTATTACCCCTAACTATTGAAAATTTAAAGAATTAAATATTAATTTATAAATTCAAAAATAGAAAAATGTAAGTAATATGTGTATAATATGTATATTACAATAATGTATAAAAGTATAAGTCATATATATATAATATGTATATTACATTATTTATAATGTATAAATTATAAAATATTATAAGTGTATTGTTATTTGTTTAATTCAACTTCAAGAATCAAGAGTAAAAAACTATTAAACTAAAAACACAGATTAGGGATTTAGGGTAAATTAGGGATTAAAATCTATTTGACAATTTTAACAATTTAAATTCATTTAAAAATTGATTAAAAGTTTGTCAAAAAAAAAAAAATTGATTAAAAGTAAAAACTTTTAACAAAATTAAATATAAAAATTTTAAAATTAGTGCACAGAATATAATTTATTTAAATAATATAGATAATATTTTTTTATAATGTATAAAATATTAAAGCGTGTATTATATAAAATTGGATTTAAAATTTTGGGTTTCGGGTATTATCCAAATCCATGAATTTTCAGGTTTCGGGTATACCCGAAATCCAGCCGAAATCCATTGGATCGGGTTCGGGTTTCATTTTTCGGGTTTGGGTCGGATTCGGGTTTGGTACAAAAAACTGATTTGGATTTTGCTAAATCCGACCCGATTGTCATCCCTAGTTAGGTGAAGGACAATGACCCACTTGAGTTCTTTTTCTTAAAATTACATATATATGTAAATATGAATTGAAATCAGCTTGTGTATATTTGGGGCCGGGTTGGGTGCAGTTAAAACATACTCCCTCCGTCTCACAATTCTTTTCTCGTTTAATATGTTGGTACTGTTCATAACATGAAACAAATTATTAATTTACGTCTAATCTATAAGTCCAAATATAGTCATGAGTGATCTTGTTGGATTCGTATTTATGAGTACTTTAATACAGTGAAGTTTTTATATTTAAAACTAATACGAAATTAAAGATATTAACGATCAAAAGTGTGCGTTGACAAACATGATAAAGGTAAACAAGAAAAGTTTTAAGAGACAGAGGGAGTATAAAACAGTACATTTATACAGACGGGGTTAATAAACCCGAAGAAACCCACCTTAATTTCATGTACTTTATTTTTATAAAGGCAAAAAAATAAGAACATAATATAACTAATTATATTTATATTGTGCATTAATTTTTTTTGACCCCACTTGACTAGCACCCTGGATCCGCCACTCCGCCACTGCTCATGATCCATTGACTGAAATGCAACAGTTGGCATAAATAGAAGCATATTTTCTATTGGCTTCACCTCTAGGCTATCTTTTGCTACTAGGAGTATATAAAATTGATTATTATCTTGTGCTAATTTCCACATTTTAAAAATATAATCATTTTGTCTCAACTTGAGAAAAGATACTTTTATTGCAACATACACATTTTATTGTAAACGAAACGAAACCTACCCAGTTATAATACCATTCAAAGTGGTGTCTGGGGAGGGTAGATGTACGCAGAACATGCTCCTATACAATAGGGAGGTTGTTTCCGAAGGACTCCCGACCTAGTACAGAACTAAAAATACAGAAAGGAAACCTAATACAAACTAGGAAACTCACGCACACGCAAGAGTTGAACCCCTGACCTCCTTCAAACGAGGACAGTGGCTCAACCACTGCACCAACATGAATCAAAGACAATAACTGTAGAAATTACCTACCAGAACTACAATAGTGTGCTAGAAATGTTGCCTAAAAATATAGTAGAGTATACTAGGGAAAAAATTCATACACGCGAGCTTTATTTCAAAATGGTTCTTCCCTCGATAACAAGGTCCCTGTCCAAATAGCAAGTTTATTGCTTGTGTTGAGAGTTGTATGCTACCAGCATGTTCGTTTTGGTATGACCATTGATTTAACTACAAATGTGTCGGTGTTATACATGCGGTGTATATTTTTCTCCAGCCTTTGTTTGCAAAGCATGCAACTCCAACACAAGCCAACAAAAGTGGCATGGCATGTTGTTATGAACTGGCTAATATAATTACTTGGCTCCAAATACTCAGTTGATCACAAACAAGAACAAGTACGAATTAAACAATTACAAATGATAAACCTGGACTTTCGAGAGGCCTAGTTCTCTCCACAACAAACTAAAGGAGAAATACGCAATACAATCGATACCCTAATTCTTTCATTTTCCCCTCTTTTAGTCTGCCATTCTAATTCCTCTTGGGCCTCTCATTGGGCCTGCTTCTTACTTGGGCCAGTTCATTACAATACCTCGCTCCTAAAGAACGATCTTGTCCTTAAGGTCAAAGGTCGAAGGTGACACCACGTTCATCCAGGAAGGCAGCCAGAGTCATAGATATATAATCAGAATCTATTTCTGGCTTTCTGTCTAGGATTGCAAAAATAGATTTGTAAGAATCTGATGCCACAGAACTTGATTGAGAAATGCTGATAGCTGCCATAGTCAGCGCAAAGAAAACACGATAAACGTTTTCAAATGTTGTTATCCCTTGTGCAACAAAAAGTGCTCCAGCGTACAAGCTAACCGCATAAACAAAAAATAGTACGTCGGAAGTTATGCCGAACCATGTTCCACTAACTAGTCCTTGTCGTATCCCAGTCTTCTTTGGACCTTCACATTTCTTCCTATACAATTCAATTATTTTCTCTTCGGCACAGAAAGAAGCAACTGTTCTTATACTCCCAACTGCATCAGTTGCAACTTGGCTTGCATCCTCATACATATCCTCATACATTGCCTTTGCATCTGAACTGAACCCTGATAAGAACATTGTCTGAACATATCCATTAGCTGCTTCCAAGGGTATCAAAGCAAGGATGATAAATGCCAACTGCCAACATGCTACAAGAGCAATAATTAAACCAGAAATTGCTGAAGCTCCATCTTGAACCAGTTGTCCGAGTTTATCACCAACTAAAGCCCGTACGGTGGCTGAAAGTCTTGCACCAATTGCTCCAGTTGAGTTCTCAGGCTTGTTGAACCATCCTACTTCCATGTTTGTCACCTTATCGAAGCACAAAGATCTGATCTTTCTTATTAACTTACAACCAGCCACAACAAAAAAGCATGCCTGTGCTGGATGTGCAACAAATGATGTGTTATAACGGAAGCAAGAAAGATTATATGCAGAAGAGAAATAATTTATATTGATCTTGAGGATAAACAGATTTACAGAGATTTTCAGATGCCTCAGATGATTTCAAATGCTTACATGCATTTCTTATTTATAGACAAAATCTAAGGGGTAGGTGGGTTAGGTGGTGGTAGGTGGTGGTAGGTGTGGTAGGTGGGTGTAGTAGGTGGCCACCTACCGGCGGCTAAGAAGCTTCAAGGCACATTCTCACAAATCTCCACCTTGACTTGAATCTTCTCACAGAAACAGATAACAGATGTACCAGACGCATTATAGTAATGCCAGATGTACCAGATAACAGATCTCCACCTTGACTTGAATTCTCTCACAGATAACAGATGTACCACCTTGACTTGAATCCTCTCACAAAAACAGATAACAGATGTACCAGATGCATCATAATAATGCCAGATGTACCAGATAAAAAAAACTCTTCCAGATGTACCAGATGTACCAGATGCATCATAATAATGTCAGATGTACCAGATAAAAAAAAACTCTTCTGCCTCAGATTTTGCCCTCAAAAGGGCAGTCAACAACTCCGAACATTTAACAAGTCCAAACAATGTTGAAACTTACTATGTGGAACCGGATTGGTGAGCATATCAGCTGGGTTATCAGCAGTACCCACTTTGCTCACCACAATTCTCTTGGGAGGCACCCCATAATTAGCTCTCATTGATCTATCAAGAGCCAAATTGTGCTGATTCGCTACCAAAACTGATGATTCTGATTCTGATTGTGGTTGTTGAACTTGTTGTGGTTCACTCTCATCTTGAGTGACTTCCTGCTCCACCTGTTTCTCAACACCACCACTTTCTGAAACAATCGTAGATCCACGATTTATCAGATAACCTGATGTACTAACTGCTTCTGCCGAGAATCTTCTAGTTAGTCCAGCATTAGAGAGCATGCACCTAGCTCTCTCCAGAAGTGTCTGATTCATACGCTCTGTTACACCATTCTGCTGCGGTGTATCCCTGACTGTATGATGCCTAGAAATCCATTCTCTCTCCAGAAGTGTCTGATTCATACGCTCTGCTACACCGTTCTGCTGTGGTGTATCCCTGACGGTATGATGCCTAGAAATCCCTTCATTCTTACAGAACTCATCAAACTCAGATGAGCAAAATTCCAGACCATTATCAGTTTGCATCCTCTTAATCTTCTCCGAGGACGCGACAGCAACAGAACCTGATAACGTAGAACCTTGAAGAAGATACAAGGTACCACGTTTAACACCTTTCAGAACCACATCAGAACCCTTGTGGACATGTAAAACTCCACCTTCACCTTGAAAACTGAAACCTTTGATGTCTAACATACTCAAAGATATCAGATTCTTTGTTATTAGTGGAACATGCCTAACATCATTCAATGTGCAGAATTTACCATCATGTGTCCGAATTTTAATCGAGCCTATTCCAACCGTCTCACAAGCAAAAATGTTAGCCATAGAAATCTGGCCACCGTCTACTTTCTCGTAGGTTGTAAACCACTCCCTGCGTGGACATATATGATAAGACGATCCAGAATCAAGAATCCACACATCAGAGTGATGCGTGTCCTTGACAGCAACTAGAGCAATATCTTCTTCAGAAGTAGCATCAGCTACAGCAGCAGTATCTGTCAAATTATCCTGTTGCTTCTTTTTCTTGGGACAGTCAGATTTCCAGTGTCCCTTCTCTTTACAGTAATTACAGATATCATTAGGTTTTGGACCCTTAGGAACTGATTTCTTCCCCGACTTTCCATGTCCATTACTCCAGCTAGCTACCAACCCAGCAGCATGATTATCTGCACCTGTACCAGCCGCCTTATGGCGCAGCTCTCTAGAATGAAGAGCAGATCTAACCTCCTCTAGAGAAATAGTATCTTTACCAACAATAAACGATTGCACAAAGTTCTCGTACGATAATGGTAAAGAAACTAACAGAATCAAAGCAGCATCCTCATCTTCAACTTTAACATCAATATTACGCAATTCTAATAAAATTGTGTTTAATTGATCTAAGTGATCTCGAAGAGGCATACCTTCCTGCATTCGCAGACTGAACAGACGTTGCTTCGGCAACAACTTGTTTGTTAAAGACTTCGTCATGTAAAGACTTTCAAGCTTCAACCACAGACCAGACGCGGTATCCTCCTCCGCGATTTCAGTAATAATATCATCTGCAAGACACAACAGAATTGTTGAATGTGCCTTTTCTTCCAGAATGGCCATCTCAGCGCTTGTAGAAACAGCCGTTTTTGTGTTCAACGGCGCCCAGAGCCCCTGTCGTTTTAACAGGGCACGCATCTTGATTTGCCATAAACTGAAACTATTTCTCCCGGTAAATTTGTCGACCTTAACATTAATACCACCAGACATCTTTCTCCCAGAACCGTATATGTGAACAGTACCTATGAACAGTGCCTGTGAATAGTGCCCGTGAACAGTGCCTGTGAACAGTACCTGTGAACAGTACCCGTGAACAGTGCCTGTGAACAGTGCCCGTGAACAGTCCCGTATGAACAGTTCCGTATGAATAGTACCGTATGAACATGATAGAGTATATTTTTATATATATTTTAGATGATTTTATTCTCATATTTATTGTGTTTTGCATTGATTTGGATTTTTATTTAATAGATTTTATTGTTTTATTGTAGGAAATAAAGAATTCATAACTTGGAAGGATTTGGAGCAAAAAGAGCTATTTTGGAGATAAAATAGGAGAAAATTCGTAATATTGGGCTATACAGGCTGCCTGCACTGTTTGGGCCATATCTTGAGTTCCAGAAGTCAGAATTTGACGATCTTACTGTCCACGCGAAGCTTAGGGAATTATCTTTAATTCAGAGGTGGTCCAATAAGCAAAATCCAACTGGAAGAGCCCAGAAACAGAGGAGAAAAAGAAGTGACGAATTTTACAAGAAAATCCTATTCAATTATGGATATCTTTTTGTAAATTGATTAGGATATTAAAAATACTTTTATTAGGAGATAGATATCAGATTTTATTAAGGGGTTTTATTATAAAAGGAAAAAAAAAACGTGGGAGAGAGAGAGATAGACATATACAGTTTTTACATAAGTTAGGGTTTTGGTTTTTCTCTCTTCATCTCCTCCTTTGTAAGCAGTTGGTTTAATTTGGATCTTTATTGTTCTTCGTTTATACAAAGTTTAAGGTACTCTTTATCTCATCTTGTTTATTAGTACATGTTTATTATGGCTTTCTTGATTATTATTGTTAGTTTTAATCCTAGAATGAGTGAGTAATTTAATTCTAGGGTATTAAGGGGAGCCATGTTTGCACCATGATTTGGGCTAAATTTTATTAGTAGATTGATGGGTAAAGAGTAATTCTGATTGATATGTTATAATTCTTAATTTGTGTAATTGCGCAATATCATGGATTAATTGATTGCAATAGGAGTAATAGATCGAGAGATTTTACTACTAGAGGCTTACATACAATTAGCAGAATTGAAGGTGAGTGTGAGAACATCATTAGATATTCTGAGAGCGTTAATGCTTGAGAAAGATTAACTGTTAATGCTTGAGAAAGATTAACCATTGCTTTAATTACTTAATCCCATTGAAAAGCTATACTTTTGTGATTTGTTTGGTGTAAACATGGTGAACCTGAATTGCCCTAGATCCCTTAATTAATTGATTTAAAACTTTGTTAAATTTGTTTTAGTAGTTAACACAATTCTCAAACAATCGTTGTGACTAGAAACAATTGATAGCAATTGAATTGAAACTGAAACTGTCTCCTTGAGGATTCGACCCGTATTTGCTAGTATCTACTACAATTGATACCGTGCGCTTGCGGTTAGGTATAAATTAACACATCATAACAGTACCGTATGAACAGTGCCGTCTTCTCCGGCGATGAACAGTAACTCCGCCTGAACAGTGTCGTCTTCTCCGGCGTTGAACAGTAACTCTGGCAAAAATTCCGGCGAGCTTAAAAAAAATTCCGGCGAGAATTTTTTCAGCAGGTTCAACCAAAGCTCTGATACCAGTTTGTTATAACGGAAGCAAGAAAGATTATATGCAGAAGAGAAATAATTTATATTGATCTTGAGGATAAACAGATTTACAGAGATTTTCAGATGCCTCAGATGATTTCAAATGCTTACATGCATTTCTTATTTATAGACAAAATCTAAGGGGTAGGTGGGTTAGGTGGTGGTAGGTGTGGTAGGTGGGTGTGGTAGGTGGCCACCTATCGGCGGCTAAGAAGCTTCAAGGCACATTCTCACATGATGCCATTCCAAAGGCTACAAACATCAGGGCCCAGAATTTCGAGTCCTTGCTCAATTCATGAGGTGGCTCATGTAAGATTTTAATAGTGCTTGAAAGTAGCACACCGAATATTGGATATGTAACATCGTTAACGATAGCAGCTAGTGATCCTGCAAACAGGACAGGAATTTCAGGCTTGTTAAGATATGCAAGCCTTCTAAGGGGAACATCTGGACTTGTTTTCTGGAGAGGGTCTTGAGGTTCACGTTCAGGTTTAGGTTTAGGTTCTCCTATTGTGATTTCAGTAAGACCTGTGGGTAAGCGAAACGATAGGGTGAGTGAAAGACGGCTGCTGCTATTCACCAGAAGATACCCTACTGATGGAATGTACATCCTTTGACTTAAAGCTCTACCACTTCCTGTACCAATGTCTGTCTTATCGTTATCGCCAACGCCTGCAATTTAATAAGCTGGGAGTATGGCCCTTCAATATTTTCGAGTAATTCAACATGGTGCCTTTTTCAACCATCTTCCCCTGATTGATCACTGCAATCATATCAGCCTTTATCACTGTGCTCAAGCGATGTGCCACAATGACAGTGGTTCTGTTAACCATGATCCTGTCCAATGCCTCTTGCATAATTCTCTCATATTCTGCATCAAGTGCATTAGTTGCTTCAACAAGAAGTAGGATTCGAGGGTCCTTCAGTATCGCTCTGACTATGGCCACTCTCTGCCTTTGTCCACCAGAAAGCTGAGTTCCATGATCACCTACCATAGTGTTCAGTCCTCCAACAGAATTTTTAGATCAATGTCATCCCTCTAAATTTTTCGTCAGATCAAATACTGTGATCCTTTTGTCAAACATGTTCAATATGTGATCTCCAGCCTCGAGAAGTGTTATATTAACATAATCTTTCAGCTTCAGATATAGCTTAATTAACTCTTCAAATACAAAATCATGAAGCTCAGTTGCAAACTCCACACTAGTTGGACCACCCCCAACAACTACAAATTGAAGAATTTCTTGCCTCTCTGCATCAGTCAGTTTAGGTAGGCTGGCCCTTTCAAAGCAATCAATAACTGTCCTACGACTTTTTTGAGCATCTTCTACTTCCTTTAGAAACAAACACCTGAAGTGCGAGCATCTCGGTTATCAATTTTGACACATCGGAGTATGTCTCCTTTGAGTGGGTACTTTCTTCACCTGTATCACTTTCTTCACCCTTATCCTCATTGGGTAAATGAGATAATTGCAGCCCCATAACTTTCTTCGCCTCCATTGCATTCTCGATCAAATGCCTTCGAAACCATCTTTGACACCGATTTCTCCAAATCTGATAGTCCTTCAGTTGGTGCCATGGACCGTAGATGCTCTGATACCAATTGTTATGAACTGGCTAATATAATTACTTGACTCCAAATACTCAGTTGATCACAAACAAGAACAAGTACGAATTAAACAATTACAAATAATAAATCTGGACTTTCAAGAGGCCCAGTTCTCTCCACAGCAAACTAAAGGAGAAATACGCAATATAATCGATACCCTAATTCTTTCATTTTCCCCTCTTTTAGTCTGCCATTCTAATTCCACTTGGGCCTCTCATTGGGCCTGCTTCTTAAGCCAGTCCATTACAATAATAATTCCTACAATGTTTATATAAATATCTTAACTTGTATCTAGTTTGTGCATGCTTGTTTTTCATGTTACTATCAAGGAATTGATTGAACTCTCCGAAGATCTGCCTATTAGGTTCTTCCTGAAGTAACTCTGATTGGTAACTAGTTCTTGTTGCTAATCTGCTGTTCCTGCTTGCTGGAAGTCAAAGTTGTGTTATATTATTTTTTTTAGAAGCCTGAGTATGTCTTAACTGTTGTTTGTTTGTATTAAAGCAGTGCCTTGCTTGCAGAGTGTGCTGTTGAGAAGCATGAGGAAACTAGTTGCTGAATGAAGGAGACAATGCGCAATGAATTAATTTTCTGTTTTGGAATTGGACCCTACTTTAAATTTCTTTTTCTTTTGTTTTGGTTCCAACATATGCAAAGTTTAAGACTTCAAAGCTTTATTTTATGGCAAGTAATCTGTGGTACTGTTGGGAGATATCTCAATTCTATAAATTATTTAATTATGTCGTACAATGCTAGAATATGTTGCCTGCTTCCCATATGTAATTTGACAATTTCTGGTAAGTTACAATGTTCAACTACTTTAGGTTCTTGGTTGATTATTGCTTCTGTATATTTGATGTATTGCTTACTATGTAACTCACTGCTTTGTTTAGAGATGACATATTTTAATTACAAAGTCGGTATAAATTGTCATCCCTAATGATGACTCAAAAGGCTGAAGAAGCCCATAAAGGTAAACCGGTAAAGTTTACAAAAACTAAAGATGGGTGTATTGATTTGAACAAAAAGAAGCCCATAAGGTAAACCGATATATTTTGTTTTTCACAGTTTATACAAGACATACACTCCGACCACCTGCATACGCAGTGTGCCAAACAAGAATCAATTGCCACTTCTGTTAGCTTGTGTTGGACTTGCATGCCTTGGGAACAAAGGCTAGAGATACACACACCCGAGTGTATGTAGACCGAGAATCCGCCGACACATTTGTATCACTTAATTCAACAGTCATCCGAAAACAAACATACTGGTAGCATCATGATTCACAACTCAACGCAACACCACAAAAAACTTGCTAGTTGGACGGGGACTTTAAGATTAAGGGAAGAACACATTTCTAGCACTATTGTAGTTCTAAGCACTGTAGTTAGCATGATTTGTTACATGCATATATATGTTGGTTAAAAGTTTTCCTGTCATGTTCAAGGTGCCATTTTATTGACAAAATTAGTATATTCCGCCTAGATAAATTAATGCCCCCCCTCGCCTTTCAATTATTAAATGTTCCTCCTCCTAAAGTGTACTTCTGGTAGGTCTGCCAAGGTCGAATTTCCAGGCTCGTGTTCGAAAGCTCCTAAAGTGTGCTTCTGGTAGGTGTCGAATTTCCAGGCTTGTGTTCAAAGTATCTTTTATCAAGTTAAGAAAAAATGATTATATATTTAATATATGGAGATAAGCGCAAGATCTTAATCACTTTCATATATAAAGCCTAGTGGCAAAGGATAGTCTATAGGTGAAACAGTAATGTTCACTTGGGGAGAATGGAATGATGTTGGAATGGAATGAAAATTGTAAACAAAATTTATGAAAAAAGAAAGGATGTTGGGGGAAATAGTGAGCAAATATGAGGGAGAGAGAAGTTTGTTATTATGAAAATTGCAAGGAAAATGATGATGATGGAGAATGGAGCATTCCTTCCAAAACATGTGGGTTAGAATTTTAGTCTAAATTGTGTGGAAAGGAATGAAGTAAGGAAAGAAAATTTACACATTTTTTTCAATCTTCCCCAAATAAGAATATAAATTTCATTCCATTCTCGCTCTATTCCATTCAAGTGAAGTGAACATAGCCAAAAGGTGTATCCCTTCCCAAGGATTAGGTCAGGGGTTCAATTCCACTTTTCCGTACATTTGAATAAAAAATAAAAAAAATAAGCTTCTATCCATGCCATCTAGGCCTGTCAATGGATCAAGAATCCAATCAAATCCGAAATTAGTGGGTATGGATCGTTCAAAAAAATATCCGATCCGATAAGGATCGGATCCGATAAGGAGCGGGTATGGATTTAGCATGATCCGATCCGAATATATTTATATATTAAATATTTTTTATATATTATATGTAATATATTTATATAAAATATATAATATAAAAAATATATCTACATATCTATACTATATTATATATATAATATATGTTATATTTATTATTTATATGTATTATATAATATATAATATACTATATTTAGTATATATTATATATATATTTTATTTATCATTTATAATATAAAATTTATAAAAAAAATAAATAGACTTTTCGATTAACATCTAAAAATTTGAATACAAGTCAAAGTACTAATCAAAATACTAGTTGATCGTTAAATTACCAAATCAAATGAAGTTATTTTTTTCTAAAATTTTGGCAATAACATTAAAAATGATGGATCTTGACATCCGTACGGTTGGATCATCGAAAAATATTTTGAAAAAAAATCGAAACACGAATCAGGGATGAAACCATGTTTATGGGTACTAGTCAAAGTACTAATTGACCGTTAAATTACTAAATCAAATGAATTACATAATTTTTTTCTAAAATATTGGCAACCGTACGGTTGAATCGTCGAGAAATATTTTGGAAAAAATCGAAACACGAATCAAGGACGAAATCATGTTTAGGGGTACTAGTCAAAATACTAGTTGACCTTTAAATTACTAAATCAAAAGAATTTATTTTTTTCTAAAATATTGGCAATAACATTAAAAATGATAGATGTTGACATCCGTACGGTTGGATTGTCGAGAAATATTTTTAAAAAAAATGAAACACGAATCAAGGACAAAACCATGTTAGGGATACTACTCAAAGTAATAGTTGATCGTTAAATTACTAAATCAAATGAATTTACTTTTTTCTAAAATTTTGGCAATAACATTAAAAATGATGGATTTTGACATTGGTAAGGTTGGATCGTTGAGAAATATTTTGAAAAATATCGACACCCTTTAGGGTTGGGTTTAGGGTTTTAAATAGATAAAAAAAATTCCAGTTAAAAGTATTTTAAAATAGATACTAAAAAAATTTTGTCAAAAAAATATTTTTTTAATTAAACGGGTCGGACCTCCGATTCGAAAACCCGAAACCCGAACGGATCGGGTATGGATCGGACTAAAAAATATCCGTCCTGATCCAATCGGACCCGAAAAATCGTAATGGATTCGGATATGGATTTAGGATAATCCGATCCGAATCCGACTCGTTGACAGGCCTAATGACATCTGTCGGATTTCAATCAACAAATCACACAATCACTTGATATCACTTGATAGGTACAAGTAGTTATTTCTTGTCGGCAAAAGCTTGTAGATACACGAGGTCAAAATAAATGATGCTACAATATTCTAATGATACCACTATTCTGACTTAGGAACTCGATAACTTGATTAAGTTAGGCAAAAGAACTACATATAAGACTAAACAACATATTTTTATAAGTGTAATGATTCATGTACAAGCTAGAGGTTAACCTTCACTTTTATTGACCCATAAAACCTACATTCATATTAAATTTCAGCCTGGTGTGCATAAAACATAGGTAGTTATTAACCGCACCCATTTAATCATATAACGTCAGAGGGTCTATGTTGTTCATGTTATATGTTGTGAGGAAAAATTGGTACAACACTTCAATAAAGAATTTACAAGATTAAACCAAGAAAATCCAAGAATATCAATTAAACAAATTGAATTACAAGCCAAAAAACCATAATCTCATGAACCCTAATCCGAGGGGAGGAAGAGTGATTTTATGGACTGAGTTTGCAAGCACTCCGAGCTATGGTGATTGAATAAAACCTATTCAATCGAGAAAGACTAGTCCAGAGCGTGTGTTAGAGGTGTATATGTGTGTCCAACCTTGCAAATTGCCTACATACTCTTATATTTATAAGAGATCAAGTCCCATGTAGTTCTTGATTATTGTCCACCATCTGATAAGCCTAACCCTCCGTAACAGCCATGTAGTTATCATTTATCTCCATTGATGTAGTTATACTTCTGTACAGTCATATCAGTATACATGAGTAATCTTTTAGTCAGTTATGGATCTGTGGGTTTCTTTGGTTTGGGACGGAGAACAGGGGAATTTATAAAAGTTACAGGGATCGTGGTAGGGATGGGGATGAGGGTTAGTGTCTTCCCGTCTCTAAATTCCTCATTCCTCATTTCCCGCTACGTTCCCAGCTGTTAGCTGGTCCACGAATGTAATAAAAATTTATATTTTACATATTAATATATTAAATACACTAAATTGTAAAAATAACTATAATTTACATTTTATATAAGTTTCAAATATTTTAACCATTTTATTAATTAATTAATTTTTATTTTAGAATACGTGTATTATTAGTTTTATCTTTTATTTAAATTACAAATAAATCTATAATCAAAATAGTATTTAAAGTATGATATAAAACTAAAAAACTAAATATTACACAATATGATTTATTAACTTATTATTTGGAAAATATTTGACAAAGCATTTATTTACTTTTTTAAAAGGAAAGAATTCCCCGATTCCTATAGGGATCCACTTTTCCCGTTCAGGGCGGAAATCAAGGAGTAAAAAAATCTCCCTCGGGGATCAGGACTTGTTCAGGAACGGGGATCGAGAACAGTGATAGTACTTCCAAGCCCCGAAATGACTCGATGCTCATCCCTTATTTCATCCCCCTACCGACCTAGGTGGGCTCTTTTTTCCACGCGTTCTCTTACTTACAGAATAGGGTGTAAGAAATATCAGGCAACTTATATAAAAAATGAGAAATATTCTTACGTATCATGTTGATAAAACACTACGTACAACCCAATTTTTAGAACTAATCGCCCAACCGAGGGAAGTTGCATTAGTTGCCCTGCATTTCTTCGTTCAAACTCGTTGCAGGACATCGGTATCATCAAATTTCATTTCTCTATCCCCGAGCCTTTACTACCAGAAAAAAAGAATAATATTTTTAAATACACAATCAGGTCACTTTCTTAATATTATATCAATTACTTCAAGATATCATATGAGAATTTAAAAGAACATACAAACGCTCAATAATTATCTTTAATCACACGCACTCGGTGCTCCCAAGAGTAAAATTACTGTCATATATCATCTACTATGTCATAGTTCGTTGTGAAGCACATCGTACAAGCATCAATATAGGTAGATAAAAAGAAAACCATATGAACACAACCAATTGTAGTATGATCCAACAATCTATTATCTATTATCTATCTATCTATTATATATATAATAGCCCAATAAGGGGCTATAATTCATGAGACATTTTATTCCATTTAAAATCATGCAACATTTTATTCCATCTTAAATGACTGACTTGTCCTTATATTTACTATTTTTTTACAAAAATTGTTGTTGGATGGAATTGAACTTGAGTCACCAAGTTAATTTACACCTTGCTTTACCACTAGACCAGTTAACACACATGTGAATTAAATTATACACATTATATGTGTGTGTCGCTTGAGTGAAAGAATACATGGTATTTTAATTACTGTGACATATCAACAATTTTTCGTCATGAGTTTATTTTTACATTTATTAATTCGGGCTATAATATATTTTATTATATTAATATATAATAATAGCCCAACAAGGGGCTATAATTCATGAGACATTTTATTCCATTTAAAAACATGGAACATTATTCCATCTTAAATGACTGATTTGTCTTTATATTTACTATTTTTTTAAAAAAATTGTTGTTGGATGGAATTGAACTTGAGTCACCAAGTTAACTTACACCTTGCTTTACCACTAGACTAGTTAACACACATTTGAATTAAATTATACACATTATATGTGTGTGTCGCTTGAGTGAAAGAATACATGGTATTTTAATTACTGTGACATATCAACAATTTTTCGTCATGAGTTTATTTTTACATTTATTAATTCGGGCTATAATATATTTTATTATATCAATATATAAATTAATGATGTATAATATATAGTTTGGTTATACATTTTAAAATTGTAAAGATAATAATAATAGCCAAAATTTACTCTATAATGATAACTCCGTAACACAACCAAATCGCTCATGCATAAATATTTTCAATCATAAACATAATATCTCTATGTGTGGGCCGCATGAGCGGGACACTATTTAGGTTTATATAATGAAAATGGGTTCAATGGTAGTTAGGTCACTTAATTGATTGAAAACTTTCAATTGGGTCATCCAACTCAAAAAGCTTTTAATCAAGTCACATAACTGATAAATCCTTTCAATCAGGTCACTGGGGTTTACGGACGCTAAAAAAGAGACGGAAAGATGATTCAACATAAATCAGATCCGTAAAACACCAGTGACCTGATTGAAAGTTTTTATCAATTATGTGACCTGATTGAAAGCTTTTATCAGTTATGTGACCTGATTGAAAGTTTTTATTAGTTACGTGACCTGATCGAAAGCTAGCCAATCAGATAAAAGCTAGCTATGTCAGCATGTGAGTCATCTTTCCGTCTCTTTTTAACGTCCGTAAATCCAAATGACCTAATTGAATTTTTTTTTATCAATTATGTGACCTCATTGAAAGTTTTTTGAGTTGGATAACCCAACTGATAGTTTTCAGTCAATTGAGTGACCTAACTACCATTTAACCCTAAAGAAAATGTAGGAAATTCATAATATATTTTTAATAAATAACAGTTAAATTTAAGAGCAACTCAATAACTAAAGTATATCAAAATTGTTAGCTCTTTTGGAATAACATGTGATGCATTGGTGCATTGGTATGTTTGAGAGTTGACTATTACTTGAAAAAATTACAATTTTTGACCAGGTTGTAATAAGATTGATTATGGGAGTAAATTTTTACATTTTTTTTCTCGTATTCTACTAATTCATAAAACAAATTGAGATAATTAAAATAAAAACTTGTGACATCTTTAATGGTGACGAGTTCTCGATGAGATAATTACTGGATCAAAATTTATTATGTTATGCAAATTCAGGAAAATTAAACTAATTTTTTTATTATAAATTAAAAATAATTTTTACCAATTAATAGAACTTGATAAATGTATAAATATCTAAAGATTTTAGATATCACCATCATTGAAAATATATAAGTTATATGTTCTTTTTTAATTAAGAACATAATTCTATTTAAACATTTGTGATCAAAATTTTGAACTCCGTACATTTACTCACTTTAATATAGTTATAGTTAATTTATTGGAAATAATTAAATAAAATTTATAGTAGAGATTTATCAAAGATTTAAAAAATTGTCAAATCTTTTTTCAAAACATAATTAAATTGAAAATTATTAAATTTGCGGATCATTCAAAATATCACATATAAAATTAGTAATGAGTTGTGATAAAAATCAGGAATAAATGAAATATGTAATAGAAGAACATTTATAACATTAAGATGGCTTCCCGTAATGAAAGATTGAGATGCGAATGAGACAAAAAAAATTACGAAACCTTAACTCAAACATAAATCAAAAGGATCTATAATTCTATTTTCAATAGAAGTTCATGATATAGTCACTTTTGAATAAATAAGGATTACAGTTTAACAAATGTTCATAAATATTTACAAAAATCACTTGCGATAAATATTTACAATGAAAAAGATACATTATTATATCAAAGTAAAATTTTGCAGAAACATCTACCAATTATATATATATATATATATATATATATATATAAACAATTTTTACATTTTTTTTACATATTTCTCCATCGCTTGTATTCATTGAATGATTAAATGATATGTCTTGTCTTATAAAAAAATAAAATTAAAAAATTACAAGTAATTTATCCATGTATTACCACTGTCCAAGTAGCACTTGCTCAATCTTAAATTCTTAAATAATTTTCATATAGGATGAAAAGATCATTTAAATTTAGCAATATTTCATGATCACTTCAGATGTGTTATGAATGTAAAAAAAAGTGACGAAAATAAATAAAAAAATAAAAACAACATTAATAAATAAAATATATATCTTGTTAGGCCGAATACACACTAATAATCAATAAAGTATGAGCGAATAACAATTTAAAAACTGTTTTTGTATTAACTCCTCTCTATTAGTGATGTAAACTATCACAGAGAGCTGCTTAGGTTACAATGAATGATATTCTCAATGTTCGATACCCTTCTAGGGTTAACCTAACTGTATTTATAAGATATACAGCTACGCACAATCGTTAATTGATTCTCCTATAATTAAGCTATACAATTGATATCAATTACGATTGCTACACGTCTTCTAAGTCAACTCAATCTCTTTGACAGCTATCCAATCTTCAAAGATATTGCTTCCATGTTTATCTTGAATTAATCCTCAATCTCTGTTGACTCTAAGACGCTTCCGCTACAGAGTTTAACAAACTCTGTTGCGCTTCCAGTCAGCAGTGTTTGCGCTTCCTTCTGTCAGCGTTTGCGCTTCCTTCTGTCAGCGTTTGCTCAAACTCTGCTGCGACTGCTTTCATTAACAAGTTAAAACTCTGTTTCCCTGTAACACTTAAACACTGACATTAAATCACATTAATTATATCTAACAATCTCCCCCAACTTGTTCATTAGTAAAAATGCACAAGTTCACAATAATTGATGATGTCAAAACAATCTATTATAATCACAGTGTTTAACATTTAAGCAGAGTTTAATCTTGACTTAACAAAATCTACAGAAAATCAGAATTACTTACAAACTCTTTCTACCTAACCTCCTCAAGATCTGATGTTGTTCTAAGGTAGTCAATGAGTAACCTTCTTTCTGCATTTTCTAGCTCTCTCTGCATAATTTGCTTGATTTCTCTCAACTGAGGATCATTATCTCCAGTCTGATAAATTGCAGCTCTTAGAGAGTAAATTTTGTTCTTCCTCATATCATTTCCCAGCTTTATGAAATATGCCTGTTTAGATTCTGAATTGAAATCCAGAACTGTTACACCAAGATCAGTCTTCAATCTAGCACTGTTCTTCTGCATTTCAATCAGTCTCCCACGATAATCTCTGTACTTAGGCACATACTCTTCAGTAGTCTTTGATCCAGTAAAAGCTTTGGCTCTCTGCATAGATCCTCTTATTGAATTAGCAATAAGTGCTGTTCGTTGATTTCTGACCCTGAATATACACAGAACATACTGAAGTTCTTCAAACAGCTTTAACTTGATAGCATCTTCATTCACCCTATACACTGTTCCATCTTCCATAAAATATAACAAGAAGTGAACATCTAAACTCTTCTGTCGAACTAATTGAACTGATTCCAATTTATCCAGATTCTCTTGAATCATACCTGAACCAGGAGAGATAAGTGATGAGGGATCTCTTGGACTGTTACTGACTCTCAAATCTCTTTTTGAACCAAAACCAGAAGTATTCTTGCCAGGAGGCTTCCCTGAACAAGCTATGCTATATTGGTAACTACCAAGCCCTTCTGTTTGTGCTGGAACTGGAATCTTAGGTCTAGAGAACCCAGGTAAGAGTTTACTTTGTACCGGTAGAGATTCACTCACAACTTGTGCAGCAACAGAGGTTGTGTCTACCTTTTTCCCTTTATCTTCTTCACCCATTATCCCCTTCAGCTTTAACTTAGCATCAAGAGAAGATTTTCTTATCAATTTTCCTTCTTCTTCTTCTTCTTCTTGAATGCCAACTACATTCTCTTTGATTACAATTCCTTTCTCAACAGGCCTTGAAGCTTTAATACTCTTCTTCCCTTTCCCTGACTTTAATGCCTTTAAATGTTCTTCTTGTAAAAGCATCTCCTCAGCATGAACATCTTCAAGTGTAACCCCCTCAGCATTTTCTCTAAGAAAAATCTTAGCAGCCAATTCTTCATCTGTTTGTGGATTGTCAGAGAATGACAAATCCTTTTGTCTTAAAGTAGAAGTACTCTGAAGATTGGTATTTACTACTCTTGTAGACCTTCCAAATCTTGGATTTGTATCAGACTTATCAGACTTTCTTGATCTTTTCTCTGGATTTGTACCTTCATCATCCAGATGATCCCTCTTTGTCAGAGTTTGAGACTGCTTGCACTTAGTTCTAGCAATTCTCTCCCCCTTTTTGACATCATCACCATCTTGAATCAAAATAGATGTGATTAACTCAAGAGAGTTTGCAATAGAGTCAACTTTTTCAGTGAACAAAGTCTGATTTTGTTCAACTTTGCTTAATCTTTCATTGAAAGTCTGTTGTGCCTTTGAAAATTGGTGAAACAGCTTTGAGTTTTCTCTGTGAGATTTCTCCTTATGAGTAGCAACCTCAGTTCTGAGATCAATAAGTGCTTTCTGATTTTCATCAAATATGTGATTTAAAGACTTGACTTGAATCACTGTTCCTTGTAGACAGGTGAAAATATCAGGATTTGAAATCTTTGGAGAATTATCCTTAAGAAAAGTAGTTGCTCTGCCAGGAGGAAAAATACAATCTGCTTTGTACCAATCTGCAGTTTGCTGTGCCAGATATTCATCCTCAATTTCTCGTACAGAAGGTCCAGCAAAGTCTGGTTTCTCCCCTGTTTTCTGTCCATCAGTTTGAAGTTGATCATTTTCAGCTCCTGCACTCATTGCTTCAGAAGAATCACAATCTGACTCATCAGTATTTGCAACTGAGTCAATTTCTTCATTGAAGTCAGCAACTTGTTCTTGAGCAACTTGTTTTTCTTGATCACCTTGTGCATGCTCTAATGAAACAACTTTTACTGGTTGATCAATTTCCTCACCATGATCAGAAACTTGATGTGCATCAGAGAATAACTCTTTGTGAGATGCAACCTCTGTGTCTTCTAGCACTACAGTAGGCTCATCTGCAACACCAGTATCAACAGAGTTTGTAGCAGCCATGGGTGTTGGAGTAGATGCTTCAACTTCAAAAGAAAATGGAATGAAAGTTTCATCAAACTCTTCCATTGCAGGTAATTCATCTCTGTCATCTTTATCAGTCTGAACCTCAGCAATTACTGGTTCATCAATTCTGAAATCTGTTTCTTCTACAGTAGGTTCTATGATAACCTCTGTCTCAACAGCATGAATAGTACCCTCTGGAGCTTCAACAATTTGCTCTTCATCAGAGTCTGCAAGTATCAACTTCCTCCGTTTAGCTTGAGGCACTTCAACTACCTCTTCTTCTTCACTAGATTTGTCATCAACTGATGGTGATGAAGGTCTATTTGCCCTTTGAATGATTCTTCTGGTGTAAATAGCTCCATTAGATGTCTGTTTAGCCTTTGAATGCCTTGTATTTAGTGCAGTATGTATTTACCTTTTTGGTCTAGATTGTGGTTGAGGTTGAGTAGTAGTGACTAGAGGTTCAGAGATTGTTGAAGGTGGTATAATTTCAGGTTGAGTGGGAGTGTGTAATGAATTTTGTGGTTCAGAGTTTATTGATTCAATGATTGGTTCAGGTTGTGGTTGTTGTGATGTAGTAGGTACAGTGTTTGTGGGTGTTGGCTCAGGTTGGTGTTCAGTGTTTAAAGGTTCAGGTTGTTGGGGATCTTGAGGTTGATTGAGAAAATTTTGCAGAGCAAGTGGAAAAATAAAAGCTGGTAGATTCTCTTTACCAGCATCCTTATTAGTCATATCAAAGAATATTCTCTTATTGACTTTAAAGGGCTGAATCACATCAGCTTCATCAATTTCTAACCCAGATACACAGGCATTGAATAAAAGTTGACAAAATCTATCAAAGTATACTGTAGTAGACTCTGACAGTTTATCACCTAAATTCATTAAAACATATCGACCAAAATCAAAATTACTGCCATAGAGTAGAGAATACCCAATTTGCAGACTATCCGTAGGAATGGCATCCCAGTTGGTGACCTTCTTCTGGAATGTTCTGGTGATGCAGTCAAAGAAAAAATTCCATTCCTTACGAAGATTTGGCCTTCTCACACTGCCTAGCTTTGCAAGAGATTCCATGTACCCAATCTCTGTTAGCATTTCCCGCAGATTCTGTTCCGAAACAACAGCATACGATGTGTGAGCATCGAACCCCATGGTTTCTCTGACAGTCTGTGGAGTAATCAAAAACTCTTTTTCATCATAAGTGAAGATTATAGTTGGAGTCCCATTCTCTCCTCCATCCACATATTGTGAGTTCTGCTAGAAAGTGGCAATCTGAGATGCAGATAGAACAGCTGGTTCAATCAACGCTTGCCCAATCTCAGAGTCACGGAGAAATTCTGCATAAGATGAAACGCTTCTGGAACACGTTCATGATAGAGTGGGGCTGCAAAATTGTTAGGAACAAAACGAAGACCAAGAGATGTAAAAGGTTTAGTAGCCATTAAGTCAAGAAAAGAACAAAAAATGACAGCGAAAATGGTATGTAGGAAAGGTGTTTGTGAAAATGCCGAAGTGAAAAACACAAAATAACGCTGTGGTTGGGTAAAGTGAAAATGAGTGGATGTGAAGATGAGAGTAAAAAAATGAAACGATATACACAAAAAGTGACTAGAGTTGTAATTAAAAATTAAAACTCAATCGTTTGTGCATTTAAAACACTCAACCGTTCCTAGAGTAATGTGTGAGTTGGACACAATAATGGGTGAGTGGGACACGTGTCAATCATCCAGCGGATCAATTAATCATGCGCAGTAAAATACCAATTATCACCACTGTCTTTCCTTTTTTCAAGATACTTTAACACATTTACACTTATTAACAGTTGTCAAACACTCTATTTACTCCAAAATTTTCAAATTATCTTAATGAAAATTTACCTTAGAGTACTGAACACAATTCAACAGCGTTTGTCAATTTTCCAACTTTATCACTGAAACCCTTTCAAAAATTGCACAGTTGTGAATATATGTGTGTGTGTGTAGCAGAGGTTACTAAATCAATTTTTATAGCTTCTAATATTTCATAAAATCCATAAAGCAAATCAATAAACACTGAATGCACAAACTCTCATAGTAAACACTGATTATATGTGAATGTCTGTAGTAACTTAAATACAGAAATCTGAATACACCTATTCCCTTTGATGTCCATGATTATTCAAGTAAGCACACAGTCTTTATAGACAAAAAGATCAAGAGATAGATATCAAAGCATCATTCAGTTAGTAACATGACAGGGATTTGATAAACTCACAAACTCTCAAAGCACACAAGTGTTTAGGTGAAGTGTTTACACTCAAGTTCAATCAGTAAAAGCAGATACTACCATATGCTTGAATGTCCACCAAATCCATACTACTTTGAGTACATGTATGCACAAATCAAAAGGACTTTATCCAAGGGTTTAATTTATTTAACAACAAACAGGTGAGAAGAAAGAAAAATAATAGAATAACTTGCTAACTGAACAATTTAGTAGAGCAAGATGTTCAGTTGCACTTTTGGTACATAATTGTACAATATGATCAACATATATACATTTTCCTTTTTTTAATTTATTTTTATATATATATATATATATATATATATATATCTACTAAGGAAACTTTCCTTTGTAGAGAAACTCTCACCTGCTTGCTCTTGAATTTCCAAAAGAATATAACTGCTCTTAATACATCAGAGTTTAAAAAGGAGCAGTTAATGAGGCTCAAAGGGGTTTACTAAGGATAGAATTTATGAACAGTGTTTGGAGAAATATGGTAAATCCTAGTGCCTTTATCATTTTCATGCACACACATATCATGCAGTCTCAAAATGGTTTAAAACAAGTTCTAGAGCAACATACTCACTGATGAACATCACACAACAATAAAATCTGATTGATATAAAATGTATCAATCACTTATTTGGCTCAAATTCTCACAGGGTGCACAAATGAATTGGAACTCACCAAACTAAACAATGACACATCTCAAGTTTTATAATTTTCACAAGTGCAAACAAGGAATCATCAAGAACCATGTATATGTCTTGGGAACAGAGTGTCACTCATCAGAGTTTAGAGTTCATGAGAGGCAATGCACACAGTATTCATAGATTCAGAGTTTAGGACTAAACAAACGAAGAGATGCTATAAATATGAAACAGTATCATGCTGTGTTAACTTACTGCACAAGTTCTGATTAGATCACAGTGACTCAGAAAGAGTCATGATTTAATTACTGAGAATCATGCTTCATACATATTTCTTCATTGGTGTTTTCATCCAGACAATAATCAATCCAGAATTCACAGAGTTTATCAAACATGTTAACAGTGTATGACAGACAGACATGCTGACAGAGTTTAACAGTGTTTAAACAAAGACATGTTAACAGAGTATGCATAACAGAGTTTAAGAAACAAAGTTCACAAAGCACTTAGCAATTCACAAAAATATGAGCAATACATTACATAAGTAAAATTTTGAGTCTAACCAACATCTCTAGTCAAAACCATAGACCATTCCTAGTTCATTGACCAGTGTTGTAAATGTAGCTTCACTCAAAGGCTTGGTGAAGACATCTGCAAGTTGTTGTTCTGTAGACACAAAGTGGAGCTCAATGTTGCCTTCCTCTACATGCTCTCTGATAAAGTGATACCTTATGCTGATGTTGTTTGCACTAAATCACGCAAGCGTACGTGGTCACAAGTAATATATAAGGTTAAGTCCAAATTCGTTCCCACAGGGATCTGGTTATGGTTTTAATTCAATAAACGCACCTATGCAAAGTGTATGATCTTAATTCACTGCTAAGACAATTAATAAATTAAGGTTTTAACTAACTAAATTAAACTAAGAAGCAAATTAACAAAACTACGAATTAACTAACTAACAAGAATTGAAATCTAATTACTTCTGCAAGAAAAACCATGGAATCCTAGCTTCATTAAATACTTTGCTTAGATCTGACGCCTTTAATCACTATATGCAATGGTTATGATATCTGATCGGACAACACGAAACAAGTACACGCTACCTGTCAGCATACGTATACCAAACTAAACATACATCCACAAAAGAGATAGAATATGAATAGACACCAATTATGCTTAGACCCTATATGTCTATAGAATTTGAAAACATAACGGTTGAAGAGCAAGTTATCCATTAAGATCACATAGGGTAGTATAAGTATTTTCATCTCACACCACAAATCATATTGATAAACAATTATGAACCTATGCTAGCATGGCAAGTTCTAAATCTCAAGATCCACTTTCACTTCACAAGAGATTAACAAATTAGATGTTCATGACGCAACTATCAATTAAGCACAACCATACGAGGATATCAGATATACATCACACAGATCTTTAAAACATCAAGATACTAAGCTCCATAAATAAATCCGTTAGAATCCCATGACAACGATTAGTTCATAATTGAACCTCTCGTCATCATAGGATCTGATGAAACCATGATAAAAACAAAGTATGAAAAAAAATACAAATAAACCTAATTAATTGATATGTAATGGTTCTACTCCTAATTATGATTATGATACAAATTACAAGGGTTGGATGTGTTTATATAGGCTCTAGACATCTTTCCCAACAAGAAAATACCAAATCAGAATTATAATAGAAGTACGTTTCCTAAACTGATTCTGATTTAAAGGGAAATTCGCAGCTGTCTTTTCTTCAGATTTTCTGGAACGTTCCAGCTGCAATTGGGCCTCTGGACCACTTTAGAATGATATAGAATTCCGTTATCTTCGCGTGGACAGTAAGATCGTCCAAAACTGACTTCTAGAACTCAAGATATGGCCAAAATCGTAAAAAAGGGCAAAACTGTAAATTTTCAGCGCGACTTTGAGCAGGCTGCTCAGGATTGGAGCAGTCTGCCCGGGAACAATCTTCATTCCAGGATGAATTCTGGCGCAGACTGCTCAAATCTGGCGCAGTCTGCCCAGCCACCAACTGATGGAATTTTCTGTTCCTCGTTTTTCAGCTTTTTCTTCTCGTTCCTTTTGCAATAGCTTCCGTCTTCATTTCCTCTTGACTTGTATACTACTCGGTAGCTGACTTAAGCCTCCATTCTTCATTCCATATCATCAATCAACTCCCAAAATGACGGAATCTACATCCTTAATCTATATCACTCCAACCCTGCACAATTAAGCAAAACACATCAAAACTACAACTAACTTGAGTCCAAGTACACCAATTTAAGCCGATATGGAACGCTCCAAGTGGATATAAAATCCACTTATCAGATGTGCTTGGTCATTGAGTGTTCTACTGGATTACCTGTCATTGCAATAGCACTTTGATTATCACAGAAAATAGGTATCTTGCTATACCTCAATCCATAATTCAGCAGTTGATTCTTCATCCATAGAATCTGTGCACAACAGCTACCAGCAGCAAAATACTCTGCTTCAGATGTAGATGTGGATATTGATTTCTGTTTCTTGCTGTACCAAGAAACAAGTCTATCACCAAGAAATTGACAACTTCCACTGGTGCTTTTTCTATCAATCTTACAGCCTGCAAAGTCTGCATCAGAGTAGCCAAGTAGGTTGAAATCTGATTCTCTTGGATACCACAGCCCTAAAGTTATAGTGCCCTTGAGATACTTAAAAATCCTCTTCACAGCTGTTAGATGTGGTTCTCTTGGATCTGCCTGAAATCTTGCACACAGACATGTTGCATACATGATATCAGGTCTACTTGCTGTTAAATAGAGAAGAGAGCCAATCATTCCTCTGTAGCTTGTCATATCTACTGGTGACCCTGTATCTTTGTCCAATTTAGTTGCAGTTGCCATGGGAGTTGTTGCAGATGAACAATAAAGCATGCCAAATTTCTTGAGAAGATTTCTGGTATATTTTGCTTGATTGATAAAAATTCCATCATCTGTTTGCTTCACCTGTAAGCCTAGAAAATAACTAAGCTCTCCCATCATGCTCATTTGATACCTGGACTGCATGAGCTTGGCAAACTTCTTACAGAGTTTATCATTAGTAGATCCAAAAATAATGTCATCAACATATATCTGAACTAAAAGCAAGTCACTACCAGATTTGAAATAAAACAGAGTTTTATCAATTGTACCTCTGTTGAACCCACTTTCTAAGAGAAATTGAGCCAGAGTTCCATACCATGCTCTTGGTGCCTGCTTAAGTCCATAGAGTGCCTTGTCTAGTCTGTAGACATGGTCTGGATATTTTGGATCTACAAAACCAGGTGGTTGTTCAACAAGCACTTCTTCTTCAAGTTTTCCATTCATAAAAACACTTTTCACATCCATTTGAAAAACCTTGAATTTCTTGTAAGAAGCATAAGCAAGAAACATCCTTATTGCCTCCAACCTGGCAACTGGAGCAAAAGTCTCATCATAATCTATTCCCTCTTGCTGTGAATAGCCTTTTGCCACAAGTCTGGCTTTGTTTCTTGTAGCAACCCCTTCACTATCAGTTTTGTTTCTGAAAACCCACTTAGTACCAACAATAGATCTATTCTTGGGTCTTCGTACTAGTGTCCACACTTCATTTCTCTCAAATTCATTTAACTCTTCTTGCATTGCTGTTATCCAGTCAGCATCTTTAAGAGCTTCTTCAACCTTCTTTGGCTCAGTTTGTGACAAGAATGCATGAAACAGACATTCATTTGTTGTTGCACTTCTTGTCCTTACTCTTGCATCTGGATCACCAATAATAAAATCAGGTGTGTGAGACTTGGTCCATTTCCTAGCTGAAGGCAAATGACTTCTCTCAGAGTTTGATCCTCCCCTCGATCTATGTTCTCCTGATTTTCTTGGTGTCTTTCTTCATTCTCTGAGGCTCCCCCTGAATGTGACTGCTCAGTGTTTGAACTGTCAGATTTTGGACTATCAGTGTTTGAGTCATCAGAGTTTGATTCAGAATTTTCAGCTGAGTCACTATCAGAATTTGAGTTATCATTTTGATGTGATTCTTCATGCTCCCCCTCAACTGGTTCTTCTCTTGTTTCTGGCTGAAAAGTCTCTTCAGTATTTACCAGTAGAGGTTCAGAGTTTAGCTCAACAGAGTTTGTCAGATCAGTCTCATTAGAGTTTACTTCATCAGAGAATAAATCTTCATTTTCAAAGTACAGTTGATCATGTTCATTTACATCTTCAAGTCCAGTTATTTTCTTGTCATCAAATGACACATGAATTGATTCCATGATCACTTTGGTTCTCAGATTATAAACTCTGAATGCCTTAGTTGACAGTGGATAGCCAACAAAAATTCCTTCATCTGCCTTCAGGTCAAATTTGGTCAACTGTTCAGGATGAGTCTTCAATACAAAACACTTGCATCCAAAAATATGAAAATATTTTAGATTTGGCTTCTTTTCTCTCACCATTTCATATGGTGTTTTTCCATGCTTATTGATCAGAGTGGCATTCTGAGTAAAACAAGCAGTTTGAACAGCTTCTGCCCAGAAATAGGTTGGTAATTTGGTTTCATCAAGCATAGTTCTGGCAGCTTCTATCAAGGTTCCGTTCTTCCTTTCAACTACACCATTCTGTTGTGGAGTGCCAGGTGCAGAAAACTCTTGTTTAATTCCTTTGTTCTTGCAAAATTCTTCCATTGTTGAATTCCTGAATTCAGTTCCATTGTCACTTCTGATAATCTTCACTTGATTCTTTGACCCTATGTCCAACTGCATTATATGTTATACCAGAGTTAATGCAGTTTCATCCTTCTTTGCTAGAAAATACACCCAAGTGTATCTGGTGTATTCATCAACAATGACTAGAGCATATTTCTTCTTTCCAAGAGACATAACATTCACTGGTCCAAAAAGATCAACATGTAGAAGATGATAAGGATCAACAATTGAAGACTCAGACTTGCTTTTGAAAGAAGCCTTTCTCTGTTTGGCCTTTTGACATGAATCACACAGGCCATCTGCATTTAACAAGGACTTTGGGAGTCCTCTCACAAGATCATTCTTTATCAGCTCATTAATGTTGTTCAGATTTAAATGAGAGAGTTTCTTATGCAACCTCCAACTCTTTTCACTGGACATTCTTGTTGACAGACACACTGCTTTGCCATCAGAGTTTGTTGACAATTTTATTTCATAGATGTTATTGTGTCTGTTTCCAACTAGAGCAACTTTCCCTGTAGATTTACTGATGACTTGACAGTATTCAGGCTGAAAATCTACATGATATCCTCTGTCACAGATTTGACTCACAGATAACAGATCATGCTTGAGTCCTGGAACCAGAGCTACATTTGTGATGATGACACTTCCAAGATTAATATTGCCATATCCCAGAGCATGTCCTATGTTGCCATCACCATAGGAAACTTTTGGGCCAGCCTTCTCCACATACTCTGATAGCAGGGCTTTATTTCCAGTCATGTGTCCTGAACATCCACTGTCCACGACTAGGGTACTTTCCCTGGTGCTCTGCAATCACAAACAATCACTGATTGTTAGTTTTAAGGATCCAGACTTGCTTGGATCCTTTTGCTTTAATGAATCTGTTAGCTTTTGTAGCGGATTTGTTATTATCAGAGTTTGAACTAACATTATCAGACTTAGCACCTGCAGAATTAACTTTGACCCATTTCAAATTAGGTTTCAGTTCATAGTAATTATGATAAATAGCATGATAATTCTTGCAAGTGTAAATTGAGTGCCAAGTACTTCCACAATGTTTGCACAGAGTTTGTGGTCTAGGTTTGACATTATTCTTTTTTACTCCAGATTTGGAGAGTAAAGAATTAATGTCTTTGTTCTTCCTGCAAAAACTAGCAAGATAATTAGTACTACCACAGTTATGACAAGTTTTTCTAGGTGCTAATGTAGCAAGCATTGGCCTATTTCCTGATGTCATGCCTACCTTTCCATTTCTATTTTTCCTAGGCATTTTCTGTTTGTTGACAGATTTTATCTCTTTCAGCTTTTGCTTAAGTTGTTTATCTGTCATTGAACCAATGTTAACCTGTTTTGCACAGGTTTTTACTGGCTCACTTTCAACAGCTCCATGTTCAGTTTTAACTGTACCATGAACAAATTTTGTGGTTGGAAGAGTTTGCCTAACTTTCACATGATTTAGAAATCTAAGCTCATCTTCCTCACAGTACCCTAAACCAATAGTGTCAGCTTGAAAAACCTCATGAGTGTCTTTTCCAGAATCAGTCCATGTTTTAATAATGTTCTTTGCATCCTCCAATTCAGATTCCAGTTGCTTATACTTACCTAGCAACTCCTGTTCTAGAAAAACAGCATCATCTCTTTCTTAATTTTGTTCATGTTTTCAAGTTGTTCTTCAACAAGTTTATTTCTCTCTTTAAGTTGAGAACACTCATTCTTGATTCTCTCATTCTCTAAAGTCTGATCCCTATAACTGATATGTAATGCTTTAAGATAAATCCTCAATTCAGTTATATTATCAGTATTATAAGCATAGGTAGTTGGGGGTACCTTAAGTTCAGAGTTTTCATTCTGAGTAGAGGCCATGAGTGCATAGTTCACCTTCTCATCTGAATCTGAGGTGTCTGCCCAGTCTCTGCCTTTGGTGTAGAGTGCCTTTTCAGTTTTACCCTTTTTGCACTCAGGAGCATAGTGACCCATCTCCTTACACTTGTAGCATTGAATCTCAGACTTATCTTTCTTCCCAGATTTGGAGTCCTTTCTCTCAGATTTGCTAAAAATTTTCCTGTCAGACTTTGAGTCATTCTTGGAGAATCTATTTCCCTTCTTGAAGTTCTTGAACCCCATCTTCTTGAAGGTCTTTACCATCAATGTAGCCATTTGCATCATCTCTTCATCATCTTCAGAATCAGATGATTCATCTTTGTTTGAGTCAACATCAGTGTTTGATGACTCACTTTCTGAATGAATGACCAAGGCTTTTCCTTTTGCCTTCTTCCTTGATGCTTCTTTCTTTGAAGGTCTTTCTTCAACTTTCAGAGCAACTGACTTTGACTTCTTGCTTGATCTCCTGTTTCTCTGCTCCATTTCTAACTCATGAGTCTTGAGCAGTCCATAGATTTCATCAATCTCAGTATCAGCAAGATCATAGTTATCTCTTATAGTGGTTGTTTTCACATCCCACTTTTCAGGTAAAGAGAGAAGAAACTTCAGATTTGAGTCTTCTAAATCATACTCTTTGTTAACCAATGACAGATCATTGAGCAGTTTACAGAATCTGTCGAATGTTTCTGTCATGGTTTCTTCAGACTTTGCCTCAAAATGCTCATACTCCTGTGTGAGTATGTTCCTTCTATTCTTCTTGATTGCATCAGTTCCTTGACACCTAACCTCAAGTGCATCCCAAATTTCCTTTGCAGTTTTGCAGTTAATCACCTTATTAGACATAACATTGTCTAAAGCACTGTGAAGTAAATGCCTTACTTTTGCATCCTTAACAATAGATGAAAGATCCTCAGCAGTTAGATATTTTTTTTCCTTTGGAATCACCTTTGATTCCTCACCAGCAACAGCAGCAGATAACTTTGTAGGTTTATGAGGACCTTCATAAATTCTATCAAGATATTCTGGATCTGTAGCCTCCAGAAACATGGTCATCTTCACCTTCCAGATTGCATACTTTGCTGGCTTAAGTATAGGAACCCTAATTGTCTCATACCTACTAACAGTAGTAGGAGCTTTCTCAGAACCTGATGGAGGAGGAATCTCTGCCATTGATTATAGTAGTATTTATATGGATCTTTAGCTGTAGTGAATTAACAGATTGGCTCTGGTACCAATTGTTAGGCCGAATACACACTAATAATCAATATAAAGTATGAGCGAATAACAATTTAAAAACTATTTTTGTATTAACTCCTCTCTCGGTGATGTAAACTATCACAGAGAGCTGCTAGGTTACAATGAATGATATTCTCAATGTTCGATACCCTTCTAGGGTTAACCTAACTGTATTTATAAGATATACAGCTACGCACAATCGTTAATTGATTCTCCTATAATTAACTATACAATTGATATCAATTACGATTGCTACACGTCTTCTAAGTCAACTCAATCTCTTTGATAGCTATCCAATCTTCAAAGATATTGCTTCCATGTTTATCTTGAATTAATCCTCAATCTCTGTTGACTCTAAGACGCTTCCGCTACAGAGTTTAACAAACTCTGTTGCGCTTCCCGTCAACAGTGTTTGCGCTTCCTTCTGTCAGCATTTGCGCTTCCTTCTGTCAGCGTTTGCTCAAACTCTGCTGCGACTGCTTTCATTAACTAGTTAAAACTCTGTTTCCCTGTAACACTTAAACACTGACATTAATCACATCAATTATATCTAACATATCTATTGCTAGAAATAACCCCGTGCCTCGCACGGGTTATTATGCTAGTTCACTAATATGTACTCCGCAACATGTACCAATGCACATTTCATAGTGGAACGACTATGTAAGGATGAAACTATATTAGCTGAAAAATAAAAACGGTGCTACTTAGAATTGGTTAAATAGAAAATTTTTAGCCTTGGATTAACTCATTCATGTTGTCATACGGTTTAACCTTTTTATTTAATTACTTGTAAATGAAAATTCACAACAGTGACTGAAAATCATGGGAAATTCGATTTTCACTTTTTATGAACATTATACACAATCTCATGCACTGACGTGTAACAACTTAAACACAAAAATGTTTTAGTATTTATCTTGCATACGCCAAATATCTTTAGTATCAAAGTTACTCATTTCACAACTAAAAAAGACATCAATCTTGAATGGTTTCTAACGGTAACCATCTAACTTCAAAACTCATGTGCAATTTCTGTACCCACACTAAGTCGTCTGTTATACGATCCATGTACCATCAGAAACAAGATAAAATTTCGGAGTTTTAAAGTTTATGCTAGAAAATGACCCGTGCCTCGCACGGGTTTTCATGCTAGTTAAGACTAATAGTGATACTTATGATAATCACGAAAAAGTTATGTTATTGATATTTATTAATAATTACCGTAAAAGTAAATAATGAAAAATTTTGGTATTTATGAACAATTTCCGAATTTAAACAAGAAAGATAAATACAAGATAGATATTTGTCCTTTTTTATTCTACCTAAACTCTAGACTTTTAATAGTTAGGCCCAACTCCAATACTATACATGAGTTTGTCCCAATTATCATTATAATCTGGCTAAAACAAAACCAATGAAGACCTAACCCTCTCAAATTGAGAAATCACGCGACAATGTCGTCCTCACACCCCGTATAAATTGGTTAGAAAAATATCCGGAGTTGAAAGGCCATGTGAAAGATCAAGGAAACCGAGTGATTTGTTGGGCGATTGTCGTGTCTTGGGTGATTGGAGCAAGACACGGCGTATACAGAAGATTGAGGAAAAAGTTAATCAAGCGTTGACTTACTTTTACTCAATATTTAGTTGATGATTACATCCAAGATCATCCATGCAATTGAGAGATAAACATAATAACTATCCATTTAATGAGTTATATGCGTAGGATTATGTCTAGGAAAAGGGGATTCCGTATGGAGAAGACTACCCCTACAGGGGGTTTAGAGAAAATATAGAAAGATTTGATACTTCAAAGGTGAATCATATTTTCTGGTTTACTTGAATTTTTTAAGGTTCATTTTAATTTTGTAATCATTTTTTGCATGATTGTCATCGCATAAAATTATTTAATTATCACTATTCTAAGGAGGGTTTAACTTATTATATATAACTAGCTTCAATACCCGTGCAAGGCACGGGATTGCTCTGGTTTACTATAAGAGTTTTTATTTTCCTCATTGTGCGTTGATGTTAATGTTCGATGATCCTATCATGACGATAAAAATCTTTTTAGGTATGCATAATTTTTTTGAAATATGTACCTAAAGAGGCCGATATTTTGTGTCTCTATCTTTTTATTGTTGTTTTTAGAGTGTTGATGTCTTTCTTGCAATTAGAATTAGAAAAATAATTGACGAATGTACTTTCAATATTTTTCATAAGTTTATTAGGATGATCATCTCTTAATCTATTGAACTGTTATACTTGCATACAATTATATATTATGGGATTATATGAATGTGACTTTTGATTTAATACTACTACTAAGTATTATTGAAGCTTCAATAATTCGTTTATGAATTTATAAAATATGAATTCATAAAAATAAGGTTATTGTTATAGATGTTAAAGGTTCAGTTCTCACTTATGTGACGCAATTCAATATATTGTAGATTTTAATTTCAGAGGAAGCTGTGGCTAATCATAACAAATTGAGAAACATAATGGTAAAATTTGATAGATTAAAATGTGGCATATTGCCCTATCATAATTTATCATTTCATATCTACTAGTTACCTCGAACCTCATATACTGTAATTACTACATGTCCGATTAATTGTCTAGGATACATGCCTAGAATTTGATATAAAAAGTTCGACTATACACGAGTTTTAAACGTGTTAGGTCATAATTAATATGCACCGGTTTAGTAATTGACTCTCTCAAATTGCAATTCACATCACATGTATCGATTAAGCATTCGAATCTCCCAAAAAGATGCGGGAGAAAGCAATGCGTCTGTCAGTTAGGACGGTAGTTTGAAAATACTATAAAAACATATTTTCTAAGAAGAAAAGCAATAACAAAAAATAAGATCATTCATAATTTAAATGAGTACTAAGATTTTATTATCACATTTCTAATCCAGATATTATAAATTGTATAATTATACAATATCTTTAACATTTTTTACATTTTTATTGGTGCTTTCAAAGACAATTAGAATAATAATGATTTTTTTCGCAAAATATCCTTCAAATATTTTATGTAAGATCCAATCACATTTTTAAACTTTCGTATGAAATAAATAATACAGATTTTATTAAAATAAACTAGACATAGAGATTTTCGTATATATATAAATAATAATATGTAAAATTATAAAACAAATATTGATCGAAAAACACATGATTGATAGGTAAATAAGGTAAATAATATAGGACACAATATAGGTGAATGTATCTAATGAATCATAAAATTTAATCAAATATACATGTAGTTGAATTGTCATAATGGTGAATTTGAATTCATGATTAGTAGATTACTTATGTCAAAGGTTCGATCACCATCTATATCATAATATATTTTTTTACTTGACTTGACATTTAGAGACATTTTTTTTAAAATTAAATGGATTAAAATGTGACATGTTGTGGTATGCATTTAATTGTTTAGATTATTAAGTGTTCATTAACCATTTAAAAAAAACATGCATTTAAATTTAATAAATTTATTATAATTATCTATGTATTGCAAATGCTAATTATTAATTTTATTTTATTAAATCGAATGATTTTGAAATATCTAAGTTCACTAAATATCATATATCATTAATTTATAATCCTCCGTCCCCCTCAATTGTTTACATTGGGGGACGGGGGCGTGACACGCGTTTTAATGCTCCTAAGAAGTATAGTTACATAATTTATTTTTAATTTTTTTTCTTATGAATAAAAATTTAATGCTTAAACATGTATTCAAAAAAAAAGAATATTTTAAAAATAAGTTATGGAACTATACTTTATATACACCTTAAAATACATGTCAAGCAATGCTGAAAACATGTAAAGAAATGAGAGGGACAGAGGGAGTACTAAACTATAACATTATAAAATAAAAATATGTAAATGTAAAATGAAGAAAAATTATTAAAATGTCTTAGAAATCAAAAGACCAAATATTCTTACTTTATCACCCAACATACAAAGCATATTTATGACTTACAACACATGTGATTTGTTAGCCTAGTGGTAAGGTGGTGTGCAAATGAATGGAAAGATTTAGGTTTGATTCTCACCAGCAACAATTTTTTTAAAAAAAATTTAAATGGATTAAAATGTGACATGTTGTGGTATTATATATATAAAGATAGATTTATAGGGTAATAAATGACCTCTAACATTTGTAATAGAAATGCATAATGCAACTTATGGTCAGTGCTTATAGGACAAGTCCTGTGACACAGGGTTGCGTAAAGTTGTAACATAACAGAGTTAGGTTGCGATAGCCAGCTGGATTAAGTGTTGTCTATCTCAATCCAAAAATTACCTCATGTTTATTAACATTGCCTTGCTCTTCCAGAGGCTGAGATAACCCAGGAGTCATTCGTTAGCTGTTTATGAATAAACGGCTCTGGCAGAAATCACATCTTGCGGCATGATTTTCCTTGAATTTATCACTCGTTCGCATCTTTAACCTGTCACATTTTGGAGTAGTGATTATTGAAATTTGGGAACAATTTTCTTTTGTAAGCTTACTAAGAGGAATCAAGTTGAAATAAAATTATGTAATTAGTGGGATTTTGCATTAAGTTAATCTAATCAACTGTTTAATTGACTAAATAATCATTTCCTGCAGATGCACTTCAAATACAATCAATTGCCGACGTTATGTGTTTATTTATTTGGAAGATGCAGACATAAACCTTAATTTTGAGGTGGGGGCCGGTCAGGGACAAACGTTTGTCACAATAAACGGTGAAACATGTACCACAAAAAATGCGATACGTGTACAATAGGATTTTTGCTGTGAAAACAGGGGATCCCATCTCTCTACGGTACAATTTGTTGTTAAAAAACGTTTGCCAGTGACCGTCAGCCTTTTGAGGTTGATAAGGAAACTGGAAATATACACTGAAGATTATGTTTTTATGACTCTTTGGGCAATAGTGAACTCCAAGTAGAACTAAGTAATCGGAAAGAATAACTCGGGTCAAATTCCGAGTCTTTTTCGAAAATCGGGTCCAGTCCCGATTACGAATCCGAAATAAGTCAAAGCAAACTGACCTAAATGCAGCCAACTTGGGTAATTCACAAGCCCACCACAGCACCCCAAAAGATCATGATTTGTTGATGCAATTAGTAGTAGTAGTAGTTTGCCTTATAAACTGAACTAAATTCTCAAATCTCCTCGATGTGAGAATGGGGTGTTACAATACTTCATTCAGCTAAAAAGAATTCTCAACACCTCCTCTAAAAAATTTCACAGGAATGGTCAATTTAAGTACTTGGACACTATGCCTCCATGTCAGTCCGGTTACAAGAGAACACGTAACTTCGTAACTTCTTGTAACCAAGAGAATAGGGATTTCACAGTATCTCAAAACTTGAAACTGATGCACACAAGTCAATAGTCCCGGCCCAAAACAAATGTTGTCAAGTGGGGAAGAGGACTTCTATGGTAGTAAAACTATTTTGAAGCTGAAGTTGCTGCATAGCTGACATAACGACCTCCCTGAACAAGAAGCAGAGCATGTGTAATTTTCCGTTTGAAAATGCATTTGCCAAATCTTTCTTAAATGACTTATCATAACCTACATGCTATGAAGGATCACCTATTACAAGGATGATGAAAATTTGGTGAGTAGTGATAAATATTCGCAAAGTCTCTTCTCATTCGCAATTGGAGGCACTCGCCTCCAGTTTATTATAATACATCACAATTATTTATTTATATAGCAAATCCCTAATTCTCAATAATGGAAATCACAATTGGAGGCACTCGCCTCCAGTTTATTATAATACATCACAATTATTTATATAGCAAATCCCTAATTCTCAATAATGGAAATTAACATATCAAGGGACTCTCCCTATTTACTAATCTATAACCTTTATTAATAAGCGAAACCCTTTTTTAATAGTATCACTTTTTTTGTTCCACCATATTTTGGTTTCACCCTTTTTGGCTTCACCCCTAATCTTCTATTTCTACTAGAATTCTATATTATTGTTTTAATTAAAACATATAAAACTTATTATAACTCTATAATTCTCTTTTTGTAATTATTGGTTTGGACCATATTTTGGTTTCACTCCTAAACTCTTTTTTCTACTAGAATTCTATATTGTTTTTTAACTAAAGTTAAAAAATATATTACAACTATAATTCTCTTTTTGCAATTATTGGTTCGCACCATATTTTGGTTTCACCCCTAAACTCCTATTTCTACTAGGATTCTATGTTGTTTTTTAATTAAAAAAATAAAAAACCTATTATAACTATAATTCTCTTTTTGCAATTATTTTAATTAGCACGAGGTACCGCACACGATAAATTTACAAATGCACTTCATTAAATTAACTCAACATTATAAAATAATTCAAATACTTTTTCATATTAGCTTTTTCTCATATTAATAAGCGAAATTATCTTTTAAATTGTATTACAGTACCAAATTTGGCTTCATCCCTTTATTTCTATATCATTTAGAATTCTATAAAATCTTTAATAAAATAATAAAATTGTTGTAATCCTAGAATAATTGTAGTTATTTTCAGCCCTTTATTCCTATTTTTTCTAGGATTCCAAGTTATCATTAATAAAATAGTAAAATTATTGTAATCTTAAAACAATTATAATTCTTTTATTATAAGCGTATTAAGTTACAAAATAATCTAGGAGTGCCATATATATCGTATTTACTTGATTTTCTTAAAATAATCTTAAATTAATAATAAATTTTATTAATAAGCAAAAAACCCGTTCTAATGATATTTCAGTCTCCATATTTGATTTTACCCCAAAATTTTAATGTTCCAGAATTGTTGAAATTCTGCTATAAATATAATTGTTTCTTTATTATAATTTATTGAGTTGTATAAAAAAAACATAATTTTTTGAGTTGTTATATTTTTTTTGATTTATATTATTAATTTAAATTAATTTTCTCGACCCGTGCTTCGCACGGGTTATCATCTAGTAATACAATAAATGCAATTTTCCATATTTTCTCACAATAATATATATTAACATACATCTCAACATCCCCCTCAAACTCACGATACTCAATCCATCATCATCGTATTGCTTTCGTCTTGTCTTCAACTTCGTAATCAAAATTCTCCTTTTTTTTCCACATTCAAAAACTCTCGTAGTTTTTTTTCACCCACAAATTCTTGTAGGAACTTTTTTCATCTCACCCACGAACTCTCGCGGGATCTTTTTCTCTCACCCACGAACTCTCACGGGATCTTTTAACACCCACGTACTCTCGTAGTTTTTTTTTTCACCACTGGCTCTGATACCATGATAAAATATTTGCAAAATTGCCTCCAATTGTGAATTAGAAGAGACTTTGCGAATATTTTATCAAGTAGCATTGGTGACCTTGAATGGTCAAGACAACATAACTGGAAAGCTCAATTGTGTTGGACAGTCACGGCAACCAATTAAGTACCGTAGCAAACAAGACATATTATTTGTTATATTTTGTCCATAGTAATTAGTTGGAGCTATAGTCAGCAGGCACATTACATAAATCAGCGAGGAAACATCTGTCATGGGCTAAAGTTGGTCGTTGAATAAATCCTGCTACGGCTTTAAACAGGAAGGAACACAAATGTCCAAATATTTATGCCCTTGGTAAAAGCCTCCAAAGATTTTAGTTCCAGTTACTTAAGTTTGTGCATCAAAGTAACTATATGCATGATCAAATTAGTTTTAATTACATTGCGTTTGTGTATCAAAGGTGGGACGGGCCACTACATGGATGACAAGACCTTATCAACAGAAAATTAGAAATGGTAAAATAAAGCATGGATCCAAGAACAAGATAATAACATAAATTCAAACATAGTGCGGTAACCTTCAAACACATTTCACCTACGACTATCGTTGAAATGGTATATAAAACCGCCACAAAGACTAGACTTTCCAGTTACCTTTTATCAACCGGGTTATTAAGAAACCTCCTGATGATTGACGGTCTATAATCACGACACGTCCTTTTTGTTCTGGTGATTATCTTGGAGGCAATGCACAAATGATAGGAAGAATGAGGAGGACTGTCATTATTGTTACTAGGAATATGACACTGCTCTTTCATGGAGTAAAAATGAATTTTATCATGGAAGAAAGAATGCACGATGCTTTACATTTCTTACAGTGCTGAGGCGAGCTGAAGCAAAAGTCTTGGTTTGGAGCAAAGTATCTTTTGAATCACATGCGTACATGTTAAATTCGTAACAAAGTATCTGACCAACGTATTAATTTACAGAAACGTAAACCATCAAATTATGTGGAACTATGAGCAAAGAAATAAATCAAGCACGGTGATGAGAAAACTTGAGAGAATGAAGAAGGGCAACGGAATTAAGCATTTTGATAGCAACCAGTATCAAGAATAAGCAAAGATCAATATGGTTTAATCCTAACAGATAAACGTTAGCTCTTCGTAATTTTTCTGCAATTTGCCATTTAATAGAATAAAAATGAATGTATACGGCAATTTCTTATGCTTAAGGAAATCTGACAAAAACAAAATGCATGTTTAGCTACAACACCAATCCAAATTTAGAGAACTGGCAGGTAAAACAAACAATCATGAATAAGCAGCTTTGTAGGTCTATTAGGCAAATAAACACAATGGAGGAAGTCAGCCACAAAACAGTTTGCAGTTTTCTTATCAGTGCCGTTGCATCATAATACAAACCTATCACCAATGCCAGCCAACTACCACCATCTATAGCAGTGCAGGAAGCTTCATAAGAGTCCTTGGTTCCACTTTTCAGGCCTTGTATTTTTCCTTCTTTTATGCACCAAGTGATAAAAAATATCATTTTACCTATAAAACATCATATTTGACAAATGAAGCTAGTATAGTCTTGCAAACAAAATGGATCCCAGAACCATAAAAAAAAAAATGTTTGTGGTTGCAGTGAGGGATCACATTCACATTCTTTATGAAGAACATAGAGATAGTTTTATTGGCAAAAGTTGAAGGAGAAAATTGATCGCAGAGCATGGGTGAACTAATCCGATTATATACTTGTGTCCTCTCATCTGCTCCAAAGGGATTAAGTTGAGAAGATCGACCTATTAAAACATACGGAAAATTCTATATACAGAAAAGCACAAAGAAAGGTAACGAAGTGCATTAAACTTGTAGTAAAATATACAAAGACCAGATCTACCTGCTGGGACAAAATTTTATGTTCTTTATTTCAGTTTTATTTAAAATCCTGATTTTAAAGTAATTTTTTAATTATATAGTTTATTTAAAATGTGGTCTTAATAGAGGACAACTGACCAAATATATTTGGAACATAATTTAGCAATTACTCCTATATAAACTCCACCATTCAAGAGACCAAGAAGCGATTTTTTATGTTAATGATCAATTAAACTGATCTCTCTGAAATCCCATCTGGATATTTCAATTTGTAATTTGTTGTCTGTTTGATGTCATAAAATCAATAAGAGAAATGGTTGTATGAATAAGCAAAAGAAGGAAAGCAATCTAAGACAAACACAGGAGCATTTTTATTATAATTAGGAATGAAACCCAACATCAAGTGCATACAATCAACTGAGTTTCCCATATGGCATGCCTCAAGAACAAACACACAAGGGTAATAATATAAGTAGTAGTTACTAGTCCAAATTGGGTCCTCCGGTGATCTCAGAAACCATGAACCTTGATCTGATCTTTCTTAACAATCCCAGCCTGAACAAGGAAGTTGGAGACGTTCTTGCGCTGATCGCCTTGGAGTTGAATGACCTTACCAAGCTCTTTGTCATTCACAACCGTACCATTACAACAAAATGCCTTCTTAACATCCTTGAGAATCTTGTCGTAACTCAGTTCTTTCTTTAGGCCTTGAACCGTTGTCAAGCTCTTCCTTCCATTCCTTTGTTGGATTCGAATATGAACATACTCCTTGGCAGAGCCTGTTGCATCCGTTAATTCAGCCTCAGCAAATGGATCAAAAGATGCTGGGATCTGGATTTCTATATCAACCATGTACCTTGTTTGACCCAACAACAACAACTAACAACTTTCCAAATCCGTAAACCTGAATCATATCAATCAAGGCTCCATCATTATTAAAATAAATTCACACCCCTATATATTTCAATTTGTCAAAACGACGCAATGACGTTGTCTGGATCATGGGATTCCAATCCGGTCAACCGAAATATTTTTATATATTGGAATCTCATTCCGATTTTTATTAATCGGATTGAAATCCCATGATCATGCATGAAAAAAAACACCCAAATCAAACAAATTTGATAACATAATTCTTGAAAAATCTACGGTGCATGAAGAAAAAAAATACTCTACTAAATATGTATGATTGCCAATATTGATAAAATGATTACCTGAAAACAGCAAGCCTGGAAGAGAAAGCGAGAGATTGAACAAATAGATATGAATTTTGGGTTGGGGATTTGGGCTCTCTTATATAGACCGGATCACAAGAGAGGTGGTGGTGGGGATTGGATTTTCCTCCTCCACTAATATTTTATTTGGCTTGTTTTTATTCTTAATGGCTAATATTAATTCAGAATTTATGCTTTCTATTTACAGTATATTATTCCTTTTTTTAAAAAAAAAATGCTATTTATATTAATCCTTTATAATTAGATTTATTCTCGAATGGACGGACAGTAGAGATGGAAGGTTTTCCAGGATATGATTTTAAAACTGGGTTTCGTTAATTTTAAGTAACTACTTAAAAAAGTGGGGTGAATTCGGGAATAAGTAATGCGTAAACAGAACGCACTGGCTTAGTCCAGAATATTCTGGCAGCATGTGCAGGGGCCACAATGATACATCATCAACACGTGTGAGTAGGCCCAAGATACAACTTGTACAGTCTTTTTTTTTTTTGAAAGGAACTTGTACAGTCTTATCTTTAAAAAAAAAAACTATAAAAAAAGGTATCTAAATAAGGAGAGTACAAACTTGCCATTTTGTTTCTGCATACCAAGAGATCATCTTCTGAAACATCATCACATCAAGCACAAATCATAACACTTACACACACTACACACACACTTTGCCATTGTCTATTTCCATATGATTCAGTTACGATACTGCAAAAATGAAGGGTCCATTATACTACTGCTATTCTTCTCGGGTGTTTGGTAATCGCTTCAGATCCATTTCAACTTGGTGGATTGTCCATTGCATATTTTCCAATTTCTGCAGGAGCAAGAATACTGTCAGTTCACTAGAAGGAAAAAAAAACCAAATTTGACAAACTTCAAACATTAATATTCACCTTCACTATGTCATGGTACTGCCTTGCAATTGTGTCAAAGTGGGGATCGACACCTTGATACTCCCGAAGGCGCGTAACCTGAACATAGAACATGGGACACCAAAGGTTTAGTGAAACTCTTCAGAATTGTTCAAGATAATCATCTCATTTCAGAATTCAGGCAGCAGAAAGCAAAATACCAAGCCACATATCCCAGTTTTTACCAAAAACTCGATCATTAGTAGACTACAGAAATCCTTGGAAACACAACATAATAACATGAAAAATCTACAAAATTTGTTGCACTCTCTACAAAACACTAGGATTGCAGAAATTAATTCACTTTTAAAATTAACAATTTCATAATACAAATTTAAATATTAGTCAGCTTCATATGCTCTGCCTGGTACCAGTATTACAATTGTTAGCTTGCTGGAAGCACTACCTACTGGCAACACTTATTATGTTTTAGAATTCATAGATCATACAAGTACAATTTTTAAAAGTTAAAATAAGACTATCACAGAGAGAGTATTTTAAATAGTATAGAAAGGTACCGCTTTATTGTAAGAGAGAGAAGCCTCTTCTGTAGCTTCAACTAGATACTTCCTGAAACAAAAGGTGAAGCTACTCAAATTCTTCCAAATGAACCAGGAACTGACTGGCTTTACACATACACATTATTTACCTAATTTTGTGCAGTGCTGGAATTGATTCCTTAGTGTAAGTCTCCAGCAGAAGAATATGCTCCAAAACTCTGCATTACAAATAGAAAGTTATGACTGATGTTAAAGTCTAAAAATAATTGTACATCATTAAACGATTTCATTGGGGTTAAATGCTAAGCAATATAACTAGGTGGCATGAACCAGTTTCCTGCTTTGTTCACAAATGTATAGCAAAATCTTACAAGAATCAAACAATTCTATCCTGAAAGCAAAAAGAAATTGTCGTCGGTAGTACAAGATGTATCAACCTGTAAATAAACTACAAACTGATATGACTTTAAATGACTCCTTTCTTTTATTTAGAATTAGATGTACAGATAATTTGCCAGATTAGGAAAAGTAATGTAGGTCACAGTAAAGGTGTTTTCCATAGATTTAAGCTTAATAATACTAACTCATGAAACGAAAACAACAATTAACCCAATATCGCGTCCAACAAAATGATAATAAAAAAAGCTAGAGAGACAAACCTCAACTTCGCGCTCATTGTTTCACATCTTTTGCATAGCCAAGTCTTTTGCAGTTCATCCTATTAAATATTACTGAATTCAGTTGTTCGATTGATGATAAAAGAGCAAAATTTAATGAAAAACTCTCAAAGTACATTTCACATACACAGGTAACATAGACATAATCAAGTTTCATGTACACCCTTAACCATTAAGGACGTTGAAGTAGCAAACTTACATATTTATGTTGGTGTTGCAACTTCAAATCTTTGACAAGCTTGATAAGCACGCCAAGAATCTGCTCCAAGACCTTTTCAAGAAAAAATAACAAATATAGTACAGTTGCAAGATAAATAAATAATTAACTAAGAGCATCTCCAAGAGTCTCTTAGCTCACTCCTAAATATATAATAAACAATTAAGCTCTTAGAGCAACTCCAATAGGCTCTTAAGTTTTTCTCTAAAATTAATATAATTAAATAGCCTCTTAACTATTTAAGATAAAAAAACATACAGTCTCTCCAACAAGCTTTCTTAAACTCGCTCTCTATCTATTTTTTTATTACCTCAATTGAATTCAAGATGCTCTATATGGCAGATTCTAGTACATGAATGAAGAAGAAATGAATATTTGATAATATAAAATTGAATGAAGAAGGGAGAGGAGAGGAGAGAGGCTCTTAAAATTGAAGAAGAAAAAGAAGCTCTTAAATATTTGAGGAAGACTTAGGAGTCTGTTGGAGACAATTTCAAGCAAAAAAACTTCAAAAATTGGCTTAGGAGCCTCATTTAAGAGCAACTCCAACAAACTCTTAACCTTTCTTCAAAAAATATTATAACAAATAGCCTCTTAACTATTTAAGATAGCAAAATATATATTATCTCCAACAATTCTCCTCAAATTCACTCTCTATCTATTTATTAATTACCTCAACTGATTAAATATTCCATGTGGCAAAATTCTAGCACATGTGCATGCTTTTGCTATTAATATAAAATAATTGAGGAAATGTTAAGAGCTCCTCATTATTGAGGAAAAATATAGAGCTCTTAAACAATTGAGGAGAGACTAGTAGCTTGTTGGAGACATTTTATGTTACAAATTCATCATATTTTGACTAAGGAGCCTATTTAGAGAGCTTGTTGGAGTTGCTCTAAGAGCTCTTGGAGTTGCTCTTACCAAATTATTACATTGATTTGTGTGTCAACTCCAACAATGCTCTCTATTATGGCTCTTTATTTTATATTTTATTCATATTTCAATTCCACTTGGACAAACAATCAATAGATGTGAGAGAAGAACCACTATTTTACTAATAAAATATTAAGTTAAGAACTACTAGTTGCTCCTAAAATAGAGGAGAGAGAAGAAGCTCTTAACTTTTTAAAGAGCCTCTAAGAGTCTCTTGGAGCTTGATTTTATTCTCTCTCCTCATTTTTTGAGTTAAGAGCTACAATAGAGAGCCTCTTGGAGATGCTCTAAAAAAGATGAACCCGCAATTATTATGCATATCGTGAAATTCTTCATATACATTATAATACTCAGCAAACTTTCGATCTGCAGAATATAGATCCTCACGCAAAGCTGCTTCCTCCCTTTCAATCTCCTCAATAATTAGCTTTACCCTTCTCACATCAGACAAAAAGATAAGAAACTGTTTACGAGAACATGATATCAACACAGATAATGCTTTATAAATCATGGCCCGCGAGAAGCACAAAGTATTCAATCAATTATGACTATTCTAGAAATGGACAAATTGATATATATGAGAATAGGATTTTGCATAGGTTTATAAACCATTGAAGATTGAAATGAGTAAAAACACAATTGAATTTGAAAACGAGTGAAATTAAGACTAGTCAGAGTGTCAGACATTTGTAGGATCTCTCCATATATAAGCTAATCATCCCAATGACGGGCCGCCATACTCAAGTTCAAACTTCAACGATTAAAGTGAAAAGAGCGGTGAAGTTACTCAAGACTAAATAAGCACTGTGGACACTGGAAAGAAAAACTCAGGTTGCATATAATTTGCAAACAGGATCAAGGAAATAATTATATTTTATTCTAAAGCCAAAAGTTCAAATGCAAACATTCCATACTAATATATAACAGACAATAGGTTACATGATATCTGCGATACATAAACCACAAACCTTTCTGGAAGCCTGGCACTTGAATTCCCAGTTGAATTATCTGCAGAAAGAAGTGAAGATTAATAAATAAATTAAGTCTGTAACCCACAGTCTTGCACTAACATATAAATATAAGAAAACATAATCCGCTATGTAAGAATCATATATCAACCCCATTCAAGTGCTGCAGGTAGACCAAGTCATTCTTCATAGATAAGAGAATATATTAATAATAGAAAGATAAGAGAAGACATGAACAGCTAGGTAAGAATCATATATCAAGCCCATTCAAGTGATGCAGGTTGACCAGCTCATTCTTGACCCGCATACAATGGAAAAATAGTACTCCTATTAAAATAAGCTAAATGCACTAGAGGGCTTATTTCGAAACTATTCTCCACTTCTCATCTCGAATAGATTCAGCATGTACACGGGATGACCGGATGAGCAAAAGTAGCTATACAAGTGGCTATGTACAAGGGGAAAAATCAGTTATCAAGACTCACCAATGTCATCAATGAAGGCATCTGCTAACTTATCACATTTAGATTTTAAACGAGTCTCAATCTCGCATAGAAGTGGCATCTGGTATTCTGCCATATCCTATAAATGCAACGATTTGGTCAATAATACTGTTGAGTGGAACTACAAATACTTTGCATACAAAGGGGAGAAAAACCATCAAAGAAAGCTTTCAAATGCAAAAAAAAAATGCAGATCATTACTCATCAATGCAGGCGAATGCTTGTAAAAAATGCACAAGAACAAGATTAAGAGAAACTCTTTATAATCTCACATTGGACAAAGGTTCCTGTTGGAGTTGAGTTTTCCACAAATAAGTAGGTGTTATTCCAAGAAATCGATCCGGTACACCCCCAACTTCAGGTTCACTTGTGTCTGTAGCATTGCTGGAAAAGACGCTATTTGAGGGGCCACCAGCGCCAATTGTAGATATATTTGTGTAATTGGTGGAGTTTGAGCTTGAGCTTATAGTAACACTGGTATTTGAACTGTCAAGTGAGCTTCTTGACATCGCACTCCATTTTTCAATTTCTTCTTCGTGAACCTCCCCATCTTTCGAAATTAATGGTAGCCTCAACCTCTGTGCTGCTTCAGCAACCGTTAAACGATGCTCAAGAGTCTCGTAAACCTAAATTTTACATACATGGCTTTATAAATGCTCATTATCAATACAAACTACACTCTGAGGATCATAACTACTATGTAAAATCTCACATAACATTCTGAATATCTTTCTAGACTTTTACTAAACAAATTAAGACTTAGATATAACGAGGCAGTTGGCAGTCAAGCTCTATTCAAAGAGTGTTCTAGTATCCTAAGATAACAGAAAATGCCTTGAACTTGCTATAATAGATGAAACGGAAACATAAACAACAAATCGTAAAATGAAATAAAACCGTAAACGAAGAATTACGAAAGAGCAGAAACCTGAGGAGAGCTTTTCAAGCCAAGCTGAGGATAGAGACTCTGAACATCACGAGTGCTGCCGAGACTAGCAACGGAAAGTGCTTGCTGGTAATCCTCTACCATTGCATTTGCTTCGCAATATACAGCCTACAATCAATACAATTCACTATAAATAACTACAAAATTACTACAAAATGTATCCAGCAAAGTGAAATTAAACCCTAATTGATCACAAATAAATACCATGGCTTCCAAATACCGCAATCTCTCTCTGGCCATTTCTTCTCTCGCCTGCACATCCATCAAATAATCATTATAAACATACACAGAGAGGGTGAGAGGGAGAGAGAGAGAGAGAGAGAGAGAGAGAGAGAGAGAGAGAGAGGGAGAGAGAGAGAGAGAGAGAGAGAGGGAGGGGAGAGAGAGAGAGAGAGAGAGAGAGAGAGAGTACGAGTTGGAGATCGTAGTAGGCGGATTTGGAGACGAGAGATCCATCAGGAGCCAAGCAATGGCGTTCCAATTGATCGATAAGTTGAGTTACATCGGCCGGCAGATTTTGCCCCTTCACCATTTTTTCAAAAAGGCCGATTCTAACTTCGAATCTGCTGTATACTGTGCTTAATCCAGATTTGTAAACAATTTGTAAACAATTTCTTCAACGACTCAGGTGAAATTTGTATTTCTCTATCAAAGACTTTCTAATATTTTCATTTTTCAGAACCGAGGGCTGTTCAACTGGAATTTTGAAGGATTTTTGAAATCTAGGGTATTCAATTTGGATTTTTTTAAATCCACTAAAATCTTGAAGTATTCAATTCGGATTTCAAAATATCATTTAAAATCCGAGGGTATTCAATTAGAATTTCAAAAAGTCTTTTAAAATCTGGGTGTATTCAATCTGGATTTAAAACAATTCATTTAAATATAGGGGTATTCAAAAATCCACGAATTTTTTAGATTTATTAAAATGGTGGATTTTGGTGGATTTGCTAGTTGTTTTTATAAGTTTTGAAATCTTGTAAAAATCAATGAGATTTTGATGGATTTCTAAAAAAAACTTTTCAAATCTCAATGACTCTACACCAATTTTACTAGATTCTTTGTAGAATTTAAACAATCTGTGGATTTAAAAAAACTCGTTAAAATTCATGGATTATCAAAAATCCATTAAAATCTCAATTGAATACACCCCTCTGATAGTTAATCAAATAATCATTGGCTCGGTTTCACATTTTTCACAAAAGAAATAAGGTACTATTTGGCTCAAACCGTAAAATTTGAAAGAATGTCCTAAATACATAATTTTTGGGTACCTACTTATCAAAATATCCACATTTCAAAACATCGCCGGGATTATTCATGGGATACGCCATTTGCATCGACGTATTTGGAGTATTGTAGCAGTCAGAAAACGTAGAACATTGCAGAAATCGAGAGCTCAGATATGCCGGCAATTTTGATCGGAAAACATCGTTTCTTCGGTCTCCCCACCCTCGCATCGTCTCCCACCCTCCAAATCATCACCACATGACCAACTACTCATCACCTTCATTGTTCGGCTATCTGTTTGTGTCAACTAGCCTCGCAGGGCATACAAAGTTATTGCCGGAGATGAACGAATCGGAAAAATACTTAATTTGGGTGTTTTCAATTTGACCTATAGAATGGTTTGAAATTTGTGTAGTTGTGTAGAGAATCAAGAGACGATTTGAATGGTGTATTGGAGATGTATGGAAAATTAAGGAGATGAACGAACGGAGTGATTTAAGAAATTGATCGGAATCGCCATTGGCGAGAGATCTGGAGAAGATGAAAATGACGTAAGATGCGCTTGTGTGAAATGCGTATCTCCTCATACGCTGTTTCAGCAGGCGTATGTGGTATCAATTTCGCGTCTGCCAGATAGGCGTATCTCGACGACATGCGTGTCTATCAGAGGCGTATCTGTCTGATACGTCGTTGTCAGAGGCGTATATGGTGGGTATTTTGGGTGGTACTTTTCGAATCTGGGCATTTTGGTGAGAGAAAGTAAAAATATGGGTATATAGGGCACTCACCCTAAAAAATTTATATTTTGATAATTTTTTTAAATTTTGATAAATGAATACGCTCGGGACTGGAATATTTTATTCATTAATTAAGATTATTCATTTATCGATGTCAAAAATACACTATCTTTACTATGTCGGGACCGGTAAAAATTATGCATTTGATGAGGTTATTCGTTTATCGAATATTCATTTATCGAGGTTCTACTATATGTATTTAATTTATGTTTGAGCTTACATAATTGCAAAAAAAAGGTTTTTTTTAGAAAAAATCTAAAAATATTAACTTCTTTCTTGAAATAAATCAACTTTTCTGAAAAAGGAAAATTAATTCTAAAGTCCCTGAACTATTAGCGTTTTTTTTTCTAAGTCCCTGAACTAAAAAAGTGAATTTTAAGGTAATCAAACTTTTGAATTTTCCTATCGCAGTCCTTCTGTTAGATTTTGACTAACGGCTGTTATGTTTTGATGACGTGGCAGTGATGTGGAAGTGATGTGGCAGTGACGTGGCAATCGAAAATCACGAATTAAAGTGAAATTTTGATATGTTAATCTAGAAGTGATTACAAGAGCAAGGGTGGTGAAAGTTTTCAATTTCGAGTTCACTAACGTATAAAATTTTGCACTTTAATTTCAAGAACACGAAAAAAAACTTACTAAAATCTGTAGATTTCTATATGTTAGTGAGCTCGAAATCGAAAACTTTCACCACCCGTGTTTTTGTAATCACTTCTAGATTAACATATTAAAATTTCACTTCAATCCGTGATTTTCGATTGCCACGTCACTGCCACATCAGTATTGACTAACGGCCGTTAGTCAAAATCTAACGGAAGGACTGCGATGGGAAAAATTCAAAAGTTTGATTACTTGGAAATTTACTTTTTTAGTTCAGGGACTTAGAAAAAAAACACTAATAGTTCAGGGACTTTAGAATTAATTTTCCCTTCCGAAAATAAATTTTTCAAACACCCCTTAAGTTCGAACTCGATTTAATAAGAACTGTTGAGTTCAGTAAAAACATAAATAGAATTGTTTATCATTTATGAACAAGTTCGAATTTAATTTGATAAAGAACAGGTTCAACTCAGTTGTTAAGAAATTAAATTCAATCTTGATCTCAAACATAAAAATATGTGTGGTTGAACTCGGCTCAATGTTATTTAGTCGAAATTGGAAAAAATTACATCTATATTGATTTTCATTCCAAAATTTAAAATTTAAAATTCTAAATATGTGATCCATGAATCTTTGGAGAATAATTATTAAGAAAACCAATTTGAGTTGAGTCGAAAAGGTTAAGTGGGTGTTATGCCCAAAATTCGGTTCGGGTATTCTAAAATGGATCCCGGTCAGATACGGGTTCAATTTGGGGATTTTCATGATAAATTAGGGTTTTGGCACAGATTGAAGAAACTAGGCCGCGCCCTCACTTTCCTTATAGGGAGGTCGCGCCCTAATTGATACTTCCATATCAGAGATTTCTACTCAAGCTGGAATTCTACTCAAAGATGGAATTCTACTCAAGTTTTTATAGTTTTTAATGAAGGAGGACGCACCCTTACTTCATATATGTGGAGGGCGCGCCCTGAGAAGCATAAAGGCAGAATAAAGACAATTATCAACAGGTTTTATAAAGATTATTGAAGAATTCCCTCCTGTCGTATCTCAGGAGGGGGATGTCCGTCGCAGAAGGCCTCCAGGGGTTTGCCTGGATATAAGGACCCTTCTTAGACGCTAAGGGATGCATCCGTGCGCCCTAAGGTGGAAAGATGGGGACTTTCTAGTGTGTGCTTTGGGAGCTCTGTTCCTGTAGCCAATGGGCGCGCTCTCATTGGGGAACTTTGTTCCCCAATGTGTGCTTTGGGAGCTCTGTTCCTGTAGCCAATGGGCGCGCTCTCATTGGGGAATTTTGAAGTAATCCTGCACTTTGCACCCAAAAGCTCTGGATCACCTGTCATGCTATCTGGTGGGTGCTTCTCATTCGGGGGACAGGGATGCGTTCTGCACTTGGGGTAAACCACGGCTATACCTGCATCCTTGAAATCAATAAATAGCTGGTAGCGGATAGGACTAGTCCTCGACGGGGGAAGTTTCCTTATCCGTGAAGTCTTGAGATCCTGGATGAGCCTTGGGCCTTTGTGGTTAGGCCTCATAGTAGAACATTCCGGAAGCTAGTTCGTCAATCCAAGCCCATTTGGGTTTCTTGCTCTCCAAGAACTACGTGGGCTTGATCCTCTATAAATATAGAGGTACGTAGGCAAATTGGGGGGGATGGAAGCGAAGAGCTACGAGCCACCACCAAAAAACCCTCTCAATCTCAGCCCCCAATTCATCACAGCCACCACACTCCGGTGACTTATCCGGAAAAGAACCACCGCTGTAGATCTTGTTTCCGGCGAAGTACCTCGAATTTTGTTGTTACCAAATTCCTCCGTCAACAAATTGGCGCTAGAAGGAGGGGAGCCAATCAAGATCTTCATCTTAGGAGGAAAAGATGTCTCACAATTAAGGTGGAGGTTCTCATTAAGAAGATTATTACGATTCTGAAGATAGCTTGGGGGGTAATCAAGCTCGACACGAAGCTTATGTTCCGGAGGAAATCTCTACTTCTCTGCACCACCATGGAACTCAATCCACCGCCGGCGGATAGCCGCCCGTTCTTATCAGTAATTCGGAGTTAATGGAGCAACTTTATCGTATGAGAGATTCCATAAATAACTTCGGGTCAAGATTGAGTTCTGCGGAGAAAGTGCAAGAAAGTAGGAGAAAATCTCGGAGGATCCCACGAAATCATCGCCGAACAAGGAAAGCCCTCCAAGTTAGGAAAGTTCTCGAAGTGGTTCTTGGATCCTCAAGAGAGGGCGCGCCCTCATCCCCACCGCTCTGGGTGCACCCTTAGTGAGATTCGATGTGATGAAGAAAAGATGGTTCTAAAGATTATTTTCACGCTGCTGTTGCAAAAAGACAGTTCCGGGTATTTTCAAAAATGGTGATTTCCGGTCAATGACGTCGAACTAGGTTTTCCATGGGGCGATTTCAAATATGATTCGAAGAAGGATGTTCCAGAGAAGAGACGCAATTATCGGGAACTCGTCCACCATTAGGGCGCGCCCTCACCATCAAGATGTGCCCTCAAGGTAACCCTTGACTTGTTTTGTTGAGATTTTTGTTGTTTGTTTCTTGAACTTTTGTAGGAGAATCCTCGAGTTAAAGATGGAATTAAAGATGGTGAAGGAGAATACCCAATAAACCTCAGGGCGCGCCCTGAGGGTGGTAGCCAAGGCTCGGATGATTTCTAACTTCTAGGAAGATTTAATGGTTGAAAACGTCCTCATCTCCAGGATGCATCCTCTAGAGAGGGCGGCTCCTCACCCATCTGGTGAAATCCAACGAATTATGGGAAACCTCGCTGCTATGAGGAGGAGATTTGCTAGCTTGAAGGAACGCCTAGGAATAAGGCCCGGGAGCGAGGCCTCATGATCCACAGTGCGTGCCCCCTGATTACAGGTCGAGGCCCCTTGGACATGAGCGAGCCCTTCCATGGAGTGATAGTCCACAGCGCGTGCCCCCTGATTACAGGTCGCGGCCCCTTGGATTCGAACAAATTCTCCCTCGCGATAATACTGGAAGAAGAAATAACCGTGATAACGGTGACAAGAGAATGAAGTTGTATAGAGGTTATGCGCAGCCTCACAATGATGAGGGCGCACCCTCAAGATTGCGACCTCGCATTCATCAAGTTCATTCAGGCAGCTCCAGTGAATCCAGGTCAAGGACGCGCCCTCACACAGGCAGACAGCGTCAGGAAGCCTCTCAAGGAAATCTATAACCCCAATAAAATCCGGAAAAATAAAGAGAACCTTGCTGGCATGCGAAGACCTCCAGGGGTTTACCTGATGAGAAGGCCTCCAGGGGTTTACCTGATGAGAAGGCCTCCAGGGGTTTACCTGATGAGAAGACTTCCAGGGGTTTACCTGATGTGAAGACCTCTAGGGGTTTACCTAATGAGAAGGCCTACAGGGGTTTGCCTGGCTAAGAAAACGGAGAACACTTGGAATCAAGGCCCCATGATCCACAGCGCGCGCCCGCTGTTGATAACAGGTCTGGGCCCCTTGGACATGAACGCGCCCTTCCACGAAGTAATAATCCACAGCGTGCGCCCGCTGTTAATAACAGGTCTGGGCCCCTTGGACATGAGCAAGTTCTAGCATGGAGAGATAATTCACAGTGTGCGCCCCCTGTTGATAACAGGTCGCGGCCCCTTGGATTTGAACAAACTCCTCGTCGAGATAATACTGAAATCCACAGCGCGCGCCCGCTGTTGATAACAGGTCTGGGCCCCTTAGATTCCTTGAGATTTCTGTGGAAGATAATGAAGCTAAGGAAAATCCTCCAACATAGGACGCGCCCTCAAGAAACTTCCTTATCAGAGGACCTTTCTGGTTAGGGCGCGCTCTTAAAGAAAGATGCAAATTCTCAAGTTGGAATTTTCCGATATCTACAAGGATAATTTACTGCTGGGACTCTAGAAGGAAAGAAGCTGTTGAGTTGCGGCCCCACGAACCATAGGGTGTGCCCCCTGATCATCAGGTTGAGGTCCCAAGGTCGTGAGTGAGTCCCTCTATGAAGAAACAATACTTTGCAACAAAGGACGCACCCTCGTGTCTACAATGACTCGAATGATAGGCATCAGGGCGCGCCCTAACTCATCAACATCATGTTATGGCTTTGTCTGCACGTATGATCGCAACGATCCATGGCATATCTTTTGCTTGAAGAAAATTGTATTGATATGTGGCCCCATGAATCTTAGAGTGTGCCCCCTGATAGGTAGGTTGAGGCCCCAAGGTCATGAGTGAGCCCCTCTACACAAGAATGACTTTCATCCGGACTAGAAGAGACTTTGTCGTTGCCCTCGTCCACATAGGGCGCGCCCTAAGCAACAGGGCGCGTCCTCAGCAACTCCAACGGCTCTCTCTTAAAATTCCCCTCTTGGGATGCCTCTTTAAGAGATGCTTCTTTAAGGAATGATATTATGATGCTGGGGGGTAGTACTGATGCACCTCCCTAGCCCTACATATACATGTATTTCAGGACAATTTTTGTGAACAGCGGAATACCCCCACGGGGATGCCTCTTCGCGAGATGCCCTTTATAGGATGCCTTAGTTTGAGATGCCCCTTCATGGGATGAAATTTGAAGTAGCCCGTGACCGGAGAATGCACTCTTTCTACTAGAAGTTGATTGAAGTAGGGCAATGCCTGAATAGTAGACTACAAGGTAAATTAATTACCTCCTAGTCTAGGGGGGTAGTCCATGTACACTTTCCCTAGTCTTAGTTGAGTGAAATTTTTAACTTTTTCGAGAACATGCTCTAAAGGCAAAATAATATGCATGCGTGAAATTCGGAACAAAAATACAAGGCATGTTCCCCACTATTATCGAAGAAAGAGTACCCTATGTTGAGCATCCTGATGAGGAATTCCGTAACCGTAGGATGCTTTCTATTCAAAAGAAGGCGCCCCCTCATCCACATCGTTCACAAAACACCCGCAGTGAAATCCTAAGGGATGAAGAGAGGATAGTTAGGGAAACGAGGGAGGAAGATCTCATATTTTTCAGATTTCATCCCGAAGTACTTCTAGAGAAGATAAGGCGCGCCCTCTATCTAAGGGAAATTCCCAGACTCAAGTAAATCGTCAATCTCAGGGGAATCTACGGCCTCAAGGGAATCCACGAGGTTATAACCAATTCCAGCCTCAAGTTGGAATTCCATATTCAAGTTGGAATTCCAGATTCAAGTTGGAATTCCAGACTCAAACACAGACTCAAGTTGGGATCCCAACATGATTCAAGAGAGTGTTACTTAGAGGATATAGTTTTAAAGGAATCATGAATGCTATCCCGGGAGAGGTTCAGATCAAGAGGAGGATGTGCCCACTCTTAGGGCGCGCCCTCACGGACAGCGGGCAGAAGAAGCATTTGTTTCTAATGATTTTCAAGAAAATAATTCTAGAAGAAAACTCTGATGATATTATTCAATCAGTAATAGAGATGAGCATGTCGAGGAAAATCTTGTCTTTGGAAGTTCCTCAGCCATGGTGGAAGCTACATGTAGATGAAGCTGTCAATAATGGAGGAGCTGGAGCTGGTGTTATTCTGGTTACCCCTGAAGGACATCAAATAATGAGTGCTATTCACTCCAAATTTGAAGCAAATAATAATGATGCAGAATACGAAGCTTTAATCAATGGATTGAAGATGCCTCTAGAAATGAAAGTTGTAAATCTGATCATATTGAGTGATTCTGAAATAGTGGTGAGGCAAATTGATGGATGATTCCAAAGTCGTGGTTCAAGGACAGAGCTATACATGAATTGTGCACAAAGGTTGATGCATAAATTTTGAGAAGTACGATTGGAATGCATACCTCGGATGAAAATTGCAGTGCAAATGTTTTAGCTAAGTTGGGATCTCAAAAGGATTCCATTTTGTTGGCAACGGTGCCCTTGCAGATTCAGGAAATTCCTAGTATTCCAGAGGTAGAAGTCATGGAAATTGCAGATGCTGTCAGATCACTTGGGTGACTCCAATTCAAGAATACATCAAAAAGGGGACTCTCCTAGATGATAAGGTTAGAGCAAGAAGACTTTGATTTCAAGCAGCAAGGTATGTGCATTATGATGGAATCCTATACAAGAGAGGTTTCAACCAGTCATTTCTCAAATGTATTGATGAATGCAATTACATTTTAAGAGAAGTATACGAAGGAATTTGTGGCAGTCACTCGGGGGGTGGTTCATTGGCTATGAAGATTTTGCGACAAGGATATTATTGGCTTACTTTGAAGAAGGATGCTTATGAATTTGTAAAAGCATGTGATAAATTTCAACTGTATGCCAACTATTCTTCAAATCCGGTTACAACTTTAACTTCCATGATGAGTCTGTGACCGTTCGCTGTGGGGAATAGATCCCATTGGAGAATTACCTAAAGCTAAGGGAGGTGTCAAATATGTTGTAGTTACTTTGGATTACTTCACCAAGTGGGCGGAAGCTATGCCCTTGGCTACAATCACTGCTAAGAAGATCAAGGATTTTTTGTTCAATTCTATTGTGTGTAGGTTTGGAATTCCTTACAAATTTATACCGGATAATAGAAAGCAGATTGATAGTAAAGAGTTGCAGAAATTGTGTGAAAATCTGGGAATCAAGAAAGATTTTGCTGTGGTATACCATCCTTAAAGTAATGGACAGACAGAAACTATCAACAAGATTTTAAAGCATACTCTGAAGACGAAGTTAGAAGAAAGCAAAGGGAATTGGCCTGAAGAACTTCCAATGGTTTTGTGGTCATACAACACTACTCCAAGATCAACTATAGAGGAATCTTCCTTTCTGTTATCTTATGGATTTGAAGCAATGGTTCCGGTAGAAATTGGAGCAGGTTCGTTTCGAAGAGACTTTTATGAAGAGGAAGCGCCCTCCTTAGTTCTAGTCGAGACTTGCTATTTTTTCACTTTTTGTTCTCCTTAGATTGGGGGGTAGTGCATGTACTCCTTCCTTGGCTTTATCAAGACTTGAGTTATTTGAAGAATTCTATGATTTTCAAGAATTTCAGAAAGTTTTCAAGACTGGAATTTCAAGATTTCTTAAAGTGTAAAGGAAATCCATTAAAGACGTGTCATGGTTGAGAAACCATAATACGTAAATCACTACATAGATAATGTCAATTTGGATTTTAAAGGAGAGGATCTTCCTAATAAGAAAAGTTGAGGGTGTCTGGCTGTGATATAGAAGCGCAAGTGGCTACAAGAATATTTAATCGGTATGCGATTGCTAGGCACACCCTCATGTGATGTTTTGCTACAAAGTTGATAAGCATATTTACTGAAGAAAGAAAAAGGGCGCCCCTTGTTGAAGGAAAAGAAGGTTGTGACCATCTATCATCTTGCAATGAAGTTTCCTACGCCAAACGGTGTGGGAACAATCCGAGGATCCCAGCATGACTCGAGAGATTGTTATCACAAGAGGGATTCAGGAGACAGCAGGATGGAGGGCGCGCCCTCAGTGAAAGTGGTTCAGGAGTTTTGAGTATTGTTCCTGGAGAAGTGAAAGTCCATTATCTTGTTCAAGAGCCAGAGGGAATGCCTTGCTACAGGGCGCGCCCTGAGGAGCAGCAAGTGAATGGAATTTCAGCACTTGGTGATTTACAAGATGAGATCCTGGAAGAAATTGAAGAAGATTCAGAGGATATCATATCAATCAATCTTAGAGGTGAGCAGGTTGAAGGTAGACGAATGTTGCTTGAAGGCTTGGTGCACACCCTTGTTGAGGAAGACTTCCCTCTTAAAGAGGACGCGCCCTCCAAGGATGAAGCACTGATTGAAGATCCTCGAAGCTTCGATTTTGATCTTAATTGATCCGAGAACACCGCAGCCAGTTGAGAAGACTGGTCCTGCAGAGGACTCAATTTTAATTATGGTGGATGAAAAGGATACGATTAAGGTATTGAAAATCGGATCTCAATTGAATTCTAAGTTGAGAGGAATGCTCACCAACTTTCTTTTGGATAACCTGGATGTTTTTGCTTGGAGTCATGCTGCTATGGTGGGAATTGATCCAAAAAGTTTTGTGTCATCATCTGAATATAGATCCCACCAAGAAAGGTATTCGCCAGAAACGTCGACCAGTAAGTGGAGAGAGAGCTCTAGCGTTGAAGGAAGAGGTGGGTAGAGTATTAAACGTTGGCTTGATTAAAGAGTCTCACTACCAAAATGGTTAGCTAACTCGGTTTCCGTTAAATGGGAAATGGAGGACTTGTGTAGATTTCAAGGATTTGAACAAGGCTTGCCCTAAGGATAGTTTTCCTCTTCCTCAGATTGATCAGTTGGTAGATATAATAGCAGGGCATGTTCTCTTGAGTTTCAAGAACGTTTATTAGATTCCCATGTACGCGAGCATACTTCTTTCATCACAGATAGAGAATTATACCGCTACATTGGAATGCCTTTTGGATTGATTAATGCGAAAGGAACTTGAGAAGACCATAGAAGTGTATGTGGATGACAGCTGAAGGGGTCCGTACGCCTTAATATCATAAGGCGCGCCCTCTAAAAATAATAATAATAATAATATATTTAGCTTTAGTACGAGCCCTGTGAGAGGTTTATACTTGTGCATAATATCTCTTGTTTCTTACGCCGAGTTAGCTCATGTAAGCTTAGAGATGTGGTGCATTTGTGTTATTCCTCTACGGAAAAATTGAAACTAGAGTTGTCAGGGAGATAAGATTGAAGAATTGAAGGACGCGCCCTCCGCATAGAATCTTGAAGATGAGGAACCAGGACGCGTCCTGAAGAGGAATAGTTACAAAAATTTTGGTGTTGTTTAAAATTGAAATTCCATGCTTCATCTTTGATTTTACATGGAATTGGGGGGTAGTTGTTATGCCCAAAATTCGGTTCGGGTATTCTAAAATGGATCCGGGTCAGATACGGGTTCAATTTGGGGATTTTCATGATAAATTAGGGTTTTGGCACAGATTGAAGAAACTAGGCCGCGCCCTCACTTTCCTTATAGGGAGGTCGCGCCCCAATTGATACTTCCATATCAGAGATTTCTACTCAAGCTGGAATTCTACTCAAAGATGGAATTCTACTCAAGTTTTTATAGTTTTTAATGAAGGAGGACGCGCCCTTACTTCATATATGTGGAGGGCGCGCCCTGAGAAGCATAAAGGCAGAATAAAGACAATTATCAACAGGTTTTATAAAGATTATTGAAGAATTCCCTCCTGTCGTATCTCAGGAGGGGGATGTCCGTCGCAGAAGGCCTCCAGGGGTTTGCCTGGATATAAGGACCCTTCTTAGACGCTAAGGGATGCATCCGTGCGCCCAAAGGTGGAAAGATGGGGACTTTCTGGTGTGTGCTTTGGGAGCTCTGTTCCTATAGCCAATGGGCGCGCTCTCATTGGGGAACTTTGGAGTAATCCTGCACTTTGCACCCAAAAGCTCTGGATCACCTGTCCTGCTATCTGGTGGGTGCTTCTCATTCGGGGGACAGGGATGCGTTCTGCACTTGGGGTAAACCACGGCTATACCTGCATCCTTGAAATCAATAAATAGCTGGTAGCAGATAGGACTAGTCCTCGACGGGGGAAGTTTCCTTATCCGTGAAGTCTTGAGATCCTGGATGAGCCTTGGGCCTTTGTGGTTAGGCCTCATAGTAGAACATTCCGGAAGCTAGTTCGTCAATCCAAGCCCATTTGGGTTTCTTGCTCTCCAAGAACTACGTGGGCTTGATCCTCTATAAATATAGAGGTACGTAGGCAAATTGGGGGTGATGGAAGCGAAGAGCTACGAGCCACCACCAAAAAACCCTCTCAATCTCAGCCCCCAATTCATCACAGCCACCACACTCCGGTGACTTATCCGGAAAAGAACCACCGCTGTAGATCTTGTTTCCGGCGAAGTACCTCGAATTTTGTTGTTACCAAATTCCCCCGTCAACAGTGGGTATGTCCTTTTTCTCCATATTAAGAGCATGTTTGGCAAATATGGACCGTAACTTATAAGTTACTTATTTCGGAAAAAAAAATCGTATTTACATATTTTTTTTTAGAGAAAAATGTATATGGGAAGCTTAATATTTGTTATCTTGCAAAAATAAATTACTTATTTCAGAAAAAAGTACATATTTCCTAACTTTTTTTCAGAATAAGTAACTTATTTCTGAAAAATAAGATTTGTCAAACGGACCCTAAATATTTATTCGTTAAGGGTTTAAATTTGATTTGGTACGTTTATGATCGATAAAAATTCAAATACGGCTAGAACATATTTTTTGTATAATATAAAATGATGTACGTTTATGTTAGTTGGACACTCTTTTTCCCGTTTGAGTTTTTTCCCAAAGGATTTTGCTTATTTAGGGTTTTCTAACGAGGCCTAGTTTGGTGGATATAAAGGTTTTATTATCTAAGCTTCCGAGAGAATCTCTTTTCCTATGGATCGTGTGATTCATGGATTCGTTAAGCATACCTTTTGATTAGATAATGAGCTTTTATTATCTTTTTGAGTTGTATTATTTGATTTTATATCAATAAAATGATTTATCATTTTAACAAAAAAAAAAGTTATATGTGATTCGTTAACAGCTCAAACTTACTTTTATATTACGGTATTACCTATCGAAATTATTGAATGATAACGAAAATGTTTGCCCTCCAACTCAATCATATCTATTATCTATACTATCTATACTATAATAAGCAAATAAGGAATAATTGATAGTTTGGTGATTTAGTTCAATCCTATATTTTATAATTTTAGCCATAATTTTTCTTGAATTAAAAATAAATTTAATTAACATTTTATATAAAAAAACGTGCTGACATTTGAAAATAACAAATAAGTTAAAAGTCCTACCTACATTATACTTCAAACTCTTACAAAACAATTACATTTTTGACCAACCTCCACTATCGATCCTAGGGGATAATTGGTAGTTTGGTGGTTTAGTTCAACCCTATATTTTATAATTTTAGCCATAATTTTACTTGAATTAAAAAATAAATTTAATTAACATTTTATATAAAAAACGTGCTGACATTTGACAATAACAAATAAGTTAAGAGTCCTACTAGGGATGGCAATCGGGTCGGGCGGGTCGGGTTTTGCCAAACCCGAACCCGATTCTTTTGACCGAACCTGAACCCGAACCCGAAAATACCCAAAATTATAAACCCTAACCCGAACCCGTTGGATACTAAACGGGTTTCGGGTACCCGAAACCCAAAAAAATTAAAAAATAATAATTTTTTATATTAAAAATAATATAAAATATAAATATATAAAATATTTTAATTTTTATTACATATTAAATATATATATAATTATATATAATATATATTAAATGTTAAATAGTATGTATAAAATAATATAAATATAATATATATTAATTCGGTTTCGGGTCGGGTTCGGGTTCGGATCGGGTTTGATACGAGTTTTCGGGTCGTGTTCGGGTCGGTATTGGCAAAACCCAAACCCGACCCAAAAATGATTCGGGTTTAAAAATCAAACCCAAACCCGAATCCAAACCCGAAAATTTCGGGTTCGGTTAGACCCATTCGGGTCGAAACGGATCGGGTATCCATCGGGTCGATACAAATTGTCATCCTGAGTCCTACCTACATTATACTTCAAACTCTTACAAAACAATCACATTTTTTACCAACTTCCACTACCGACTAGGCCGTAGGGTCTCAAACTCTCAATCAATTTTATTCTATATTTCTATCTCCCCGATCTATGATTCAATTAATCAATTAAAAAAAGTTAAATAATAAAAATAATGATCAAAACATTAAAATCATAATTTTTTTCTCTACTTTTTTCTTAAATATAATATCATAATTTTTAGTAACTAACCATTATTTTATCTTTAATTAAAAAAAACTAATTACTTTTAAAATATGTTACATTTAATTTCTATTTTCAAACTTAAACCTTTTCTTTTAAAACACACTACAGATAATTTTATTTATATTATATTATAATTCCTAATAACTAATCAACAATTTAGAGGGATATATTTCGATCCATATCTTCCATATTTATTGAGTATTACAATTTTTAATGAATGATTAATTTTTAAGATAATCAAGTTGCTTCCCCAAATTAGTGATATATCCCCATTAATCCTTATAAAATATTTTACCGATTTACGATTACTTTCCGATTTAACTAAAAAACCCAAATTTAATAAAATTCTTCAACAAACCTCCGATTAATCATAAATTAGTTAATCAATCGCTTAGTTCAGATTCCCAAATTTTATAAACATGATTAAACATTGTAATTCATAATTTAATAGAATTATATTAATTTAAATTATTTTAAAAATAATTAAATAAACTATCCGTGCCTTGCATGGGTTATAAGCTAGTATATATAATAGCCCAATAAGGGCCAAAAATTATTGAGACAATTTAATCAACTTAAATGGTGACACATTTTATTCAACTTGAAATGTCTAAATTACCCTTATCTTTGTTATTTTTTAAAAAAGTTGTTCACGGAGAGATTCGAACCTAAATCTTGTCATTCATTCGCACATCATCATACCACTATGCCAACCAATCACATGTGTTCAAAGTTATAAACATACTATATGTATTTGGTGATGAATAAAGAATATTTGGAATTTGGATTACTAAGATATTTTAATCATTTTTCTTCGTTTTACATTTACAAACTTTTTTTATACTATGTTAAAGTATAGCATAAATTAGTGATATTTGATATGTAGTCAACTTATATATTTCGAAATCATTTAATTGAATATAATAATATTATTATTTAGTATTGAAAATATATAGATTATTATAACAAAATTATTAAATTTTTACTTTTTTTTATAAAATTTTAATGCATGCTTTTTAAAAAATGGTTAATGAACAAGTAATAATCTAAATATTTAATGCTTGCCATTGCATTTGACCAATGTACTTTGACATATTTCGGATTCAAAATCGAAAAATAACTTGATGTTTGAAAGGTACTTGAACGAAATTTCTTCACTTTTCACATATGATAGCAACCTTATCTGACCAGAAGTGCATCATCATTTGCAGAATTTTATAAATTTGTTTGTGAAAGAGACGAGATCGTCGTCACAATAAGATGAGAGGTTGTAACATTCTAGATCGATAAGTATTAGTGTATTTGATGCTTTTATAAGAGCAAGTTAATATAATGCAAAACAAATTTACTGGATTAGAATGTGGTGAACTTTTAGCAAGAACTTGACCCGATTTTAAAATAAAGTATTTTGAATTTGACCCAAATTATTGCAAGTGTGTTTAACCGACCAACTTAATTATCACATTTTACTCCTTTAAAAAAAATTAAATTAATATCGCAGTCTTAGTAATGACTTGTGATTAATTAATAGCTAAGCTTCTTTCTTAACCATAATATATTTTAGTTCAAAATCTTAGTTCATAATATACTAGTCTAAACCCGTGCGATGCACGGTTTTTTTTAATATTATATAAAAAAATGTCATTAATTTAAATTAATTTGATAATAATTATATAAATGTTATCCGTGATATTTCTAGAAAATGAGGGATTTTAGTTTGAAAATATAGAGAAGATGATATGTATTAGTTGAAAAGGGTAATCGATTAATTATTAGTAATTATAAAAATATTACTTAATTTTATTAAATAGAATGCCCGTAATATGATTAAAAAAAAAGATGATTCAGTTAGAGAAAATTAAAAAGGTAATATGTTCTAGGTGAAAAAGCCAATTGATTAGTTTATAATAATTATAATTTGTTTACATTGTTTTACTAAATACAATTGCTCGTATTGTTTTTAGAAAAGGAGAATTTAATATTGTCCGTGATATTTTTATTAAAAGAGGGATTTTAGTTAGAAAATATAGAAAAGATGATACGTTTTAGCTGAAAAAAAGTATTCGGTTAATTAATAATATTGTAATGTTATTAGTTAATTTTATTAAATAGATACGCCTGTGATATAATTGGAAAAAGAGAGATTTTAGTTACAGAAAATAAAAACGTAACGTGAAGATGACATGATTTATGTGAAAAAGGTAATTGATTAGTTTATAATAATTATAATTTAATTATGGTATTTTACTAAATAAAATTGCTCATAGTTTTTAGAAAATGAGAAATTAATGTTGTCGTTATATTTCTAGAAAAAAGAGAATTTAATTATAAAAAATAGAAAAGATGATATATTTTAGTTGAAAAGGTAATCGATTAATTATTAGTATTATAATATTATTATTTTATTTTTATTAAATAGAAATGCCCGCGATATAATTGGAAAAAGAAGGTTGTAGTAAGAGAAAAGAAAAAATGTAACGTCTTTTGGCTGAAAAAGGTAACCGTCCATGATATAATTGGTTAAAGAAAGATTTTAGTTAGAAAAAAGATAAAAGGTAATTTAATTAGAAAAAATAGAAAAAATGATATTTTTTAGTTGAAAAGGTAATCGATTAATTATTAGTATTATAATATTATTATTTTATTTTTATTAAATAGAAATGCACGTGATATAATTGGAAAAAAGGAGGTTTTAGTAAGATAAAAGAAAAAAGGTAACGTCTTTTGGCTGAAAAAGGTAACCGTCCATGATATAATTGGTTAAATAAAGATTTTAGTTAGAAAAAAGTGAAAAGGTAACGTGTTTTGATTGAAAAGGGTAATTGATTAGTTAATAGTAATTATAATATAATTATGTTATTTTATTAAACAAAATTGCTCGTAGTGTTTTTAAAAAGGTGAAATTTTAGTTAGAAACAATGTAAAAGATATTCTAATTTACCTGAAAAAAGGAAATTATTTAATTATTGAAAAACAGAAAAAGTAATATGTTTAACCTGAAAAAGGAAATTGATTCATAAATGTGAAATTTTAGTTAGATAAAATATATTGTATTTTACCTGAAAAAGCAAATTATTTAGTTTTTGAAAAATAGAAAAGATAATATGTTTAACCTGAAAAAGGAAATTAGGTAGTAGATATGTAATTGAGTAAGGGTAAATAAGTAAAATCAATAGGTATCGTACCGACCGACCGACCGACTAACCAAACTTTTAATGTTTCGGCTTTTATATAATAGTATAGATTTTATCTTACTCTTAATTATCTTAGTTCATGATATATTTTTCATTTTTCAAAAAATGTGATAAATAAGAATCGAACCTAAGTCTTATCATTGATTTGCATGTCATCCTACCACTATCTCATTTAATCATATGTGTTATTATCATACACATATTATGTGTGCGTTTGTGTTCGTGGATTAAGAAGATTTAGTACTTTGATTACTAAAAATCATTTTTTTCGTGTCACATTTACAAATTTATATCAAATTATTTTATACTGTAAATTAGTAATTTATTATATGTAGCCAACTTATGCATTTCTAAATCATTCAGTTCAATAAAATATTATTAATAGTTAGTATTTCCAATATATATAGATAAATATAAGATATCTATCTGATATTTATAATTTTTCATTACATTTAAAAGCATGTTTTTTTCGAAAAATGATTAATGAAACCTTAATAATCAGAACATTTAAATGCAAGTTATTGGACCAATGTAGTTCGACATATTTTAGATTCAAAATCGGAGCAAGACTTGATGTTTTAAAAGTACTCAAAATTTCATCATTTTATACATATGATATTAGCGCTATCTGGTTGAAAGTGCATCGTCATTTGTAGGATTTAGTAAGTTTGTTCGTGGGATAGACGAGATCCAGGGGAGGAACTAGGGGGGACCTAAGGGAGCCCCGGTCCACGCCAACTGCGGAATAACCCCAAAATTTTAATATAAAATTTTAAAATTTACTATCAAAAATTTTTTTGGTCCCCCTAGATTTAAAAAAAAATTGAAATTGAGAATTGATTGTACAAAATTTTATTGATTTTGTTAATTATTTCATCCAAAATAATATTGGTTAGATGGAAATCATGGAATTTGTTCATTAATCTTAATAATTAATAAATAAACATATAAGATAAAGATAGTACAATTTGAAACAAAAAAAATATGCTTAAACTAAAGTATAAAAACAGAACATACTTGTTCAGTTGTTCTGCCCCGGTCCCAAAACCCCCAATGCACACTATACATACAAGTTACAAAATTACAATCCCTAATATCATCTCTCTTTATCTACTCTACCTTTTCATCTAATCCGTAAATATGAGCAAGAGAAAAGAGATTACGTCCTATTTTCAACCCAAGAAGAAGCAAACAACTACTTGTGAAGATGAAGAACCTTCTGCCGCCTCAATTGAAGTCACTGGAGATGGAGTTGAGCCTCTGATTTTTGGTGGGATAAACAGCAACTCTGAGCAACATCCTCAAAATCCAGAGATTGTTAATGAAGGTATTGATTCTGAGAACACTGATGAAATTATTGATTTCAATTCGTTAATACGTGATCCTGGTTTGCGGAAACAAATTGAGACTTATCATCCAAATAAAAAAGATTTAATTAGGAGATGCAATCGATAGATGCAATCAAATGGTTGACATTCCAAGCTTGTGCATTCAGAGGACATGATGAAAGCTGCAACTCGAAGAATCAGGGTAATTTTCTTGAGATGTTAAAACTTTTGGCTTCTTACAATCCTTAAGTAGAAGAAATAATTTTAGACAAAGCCCCCAAAAATGCCAAATACACTTCACCAAAAATCCAAAAAGAACTTTTACATGTTTTTGCTAGGAAAGTGCAAGATTTAATTCGTGATGAGATTGATGATGCAAAATATTGTTTGATTGTGGATGAATCTAGAGATATTTCTAAAAGGGAGCAGATGGCTATTGTGGTTAGGTTCGTTGATAAAAGCGGCTTTGTGAGGGAGCGTTTCTTGGATTTAGTCCATGTTAAAGATACAACTTCTTTAACTTTAAAGACTGAAATATGTGCTATTTTGTCTCATCATAATCTTAATGTCCAGAACATAAGAGGTCAAGGATATGATGGTGCCAGTAATATGTGTGGTGAGTGGAATGGGCTGCAAGCCTTGTTTCTTAAAGATTGTCCTTATGCATATTACATTCATTGTTTAGCACATCAATTACAATTAGCACTTGTGGCTGCAACAAAAGAAGTACCTCAGATTCACACTTTCTTTCAAAATCTGGTCTTTATTATCAATGCGGTTACTAGTTCTTCTAAGCGGCATGATGAGTTGCAAGATAATCAAATTGTTGAAATTGAACATTTAAAGGAAATAGAAGAGATTCAAACAGGTATGTTGATCAAAGAAAGGCGCGCACATCTCAAATAAATCGGTATGTTTTCTACTTTTATTTATTTTGGTCCCCCCATGTTAGATTCCTGGTTCCGCCCCTGACGAGATCGTCGTCCAACTACGATGGGGGTTGTAACATTCCACATCGATACGAATTAATGTATTTGACGCCGTTATAAGAGCAAGTTAATATAAATGCATATCAAAATTACTAGCTTAGTATGTGGTGGTTTTTTAGGTCAAGAACTTGGCATGATTTTAAAAAATATTTCGAATTTGACTGTGATTTTTGCAATTAAACTTAATCAACTTATTTATCACATTTCACAGTGATGTGTAAAATTATGTCTGACCGCAAGCGCACGGTATCAATTGTAGTAGATACTAGCTAATACGGGTCGATTCCTCAAGGAGACAGTTTCAATTTCAATTCAACTATTATCAATTGTTTCTAGTCACAAACGATTATTTGGGAATTTTATTAACTACTAATGCAAATTTAACAAAGTTTTAATTCAATTAATAAAATGATCTAGGGCAATTCAGGTTCACCATGTTTACACCAAACAAATCACAAAGGTATAGTTTTTTAATGGGATTAAGTAATTAAAGCAATGGTTAATCTTTTTCAAGCATTAACACTCTCAGAATATCTAATGATGCTTCCACAATCACCTTCAATTCCGCTAATTGTATGTAAGCCTCTAGTAGTAAAATCTTTCGATCTATTACTCCTATTGCAATCGATTAATCCGTGATATTGCGCAATTACACAAATTAAGAATTAGAACATATAAATCAGAATTACTCTCTACCCATCAATCTACTAATCAAATTAAGCCCAAATCATGGTGTAAACATGGCTCCCCTTAATACCCTAGAATTAAATTACTCACTCATTCTAGGATTAAAACTAACAATAATAATCAAGAAAGCCATAATAAACATGTAATTAATAAGAAGAAGATAAGAAATACCTTAAACCTTTGAATAACGAAGAACAATTAAATCCAAGAATTAAATTGAGCTTGCAAGGATGGAGAGAAGAAAATAAAACCCTAGCTTTTAATATTAAGAACGTATGTAAAAATTGTGGGTAAAAAGATATATCCCCTAAAATAATACCCTAGATGTGTTTATATAGGCTCTAGAAGTCTTGTCCAACAAGAACTACCAAAACAGAATTATAATAGAATTACGTTTCCTAAACTGATTCTGTTTTAAAGGAAAATTCGTAGCTGCCTTTTCTTCAGTAATTCTGGACCGTTCCAGCTGTAATTGGACCTCTGGACCACTTTAGAATGATAGAGAATCTCGTTAGCTTCGCGTGGACAGTAAGATCGTCCAAAACGGACTTCTAGAACTCAAGATATGGCAAATATTGTAAAAAGGGAAAAACTGTAATTTTTCAGCGACTTCTGGGGCACCCTGCACGAGATTGGAGCAGTCTGCACGGCTCCATTCTGCATAAAATCTTCCATTCTGGCGCAGACTGCTCAAGGTTGGCGCACCCTGCTCGGCTGCAATCTGCTGGAAATATTTTTTCTTCGTTTTTCAGCTTTTTCTTCCCGTTCCTTTTGCATGAGCTTCCGTCTTTAATCCTTCTTGACTTGTATACTTCTTGGTAGCTGACATTAGCCTCCATTATTCATTCCATATCATAAATCAACTCCAAAATGACAGAAACTACACCCTTAATCGACATTTCTTCAACTAAAAATCGTTAAACTCCTTCCAACTTGGTAATTCTTTATTTCATGCGACAAACTCATCAAAAACTAATTAAATCCACACGATTATTCACAAAAGCACCGTAAATGCGGGAATAAAATCCTATAAAGTATATATAAAATACACTCTATCAAATATCCCCACACTTAGCACTTTGCGCGTCCTCGTGCAAACTAAAATAATAATTACACTAACTAATTAGTACCACTTCCGTAGGTGATCACGGTTGCATTTTACATATGCAACAAGTCCTTTAAACCCCTAGGTAGCCCTAGTGGACGAGTAAGGTCTCGTGAGGGTTTATAGTGAATATACCCACAAAATTCATCCAACCATGCAAAAGATTAATGCCAACACAACACCACACATACCCGTCCTCTCATGCCACTTCAACTTAAGAATCAAAATGAACATGCAATGCCTTGGTGTCTAAAGTGCAAGTATCCACATAGTCTACTCAAAGAAGATGCATAAGATCATATAAATTCATGTCAAATGTAAGAATTGGTTGGTAAACATGCTAAGCACACAAGAGCACATCTTTGAGACACAACTCACCGTTCACTCACAAAAATATTCACTCAAAACAATTGGTAAGTGTTTCACTCAACTCCAACAATATCATAAACATACTTCGTCCTTGTTATCAATCTAACCTTTAACGCAACATACATCATCAATGACAATCAAAAGGTCTTTGTTAAGGTTGTAACGGGGCTAGGGACAAGGTATGTCAAGAAAGCCAAAGAAGGTTAAGTCAAAAGCTAGTACCTGACATTGAAATTCAAACAACTCCCATACTTATTAAAACCACTAAATACCTCCCCACACTTGAGCTTTTATTTATAAACAACTTGACTAGTCGAATCAAAGTAGGATCACAAAGAATAAGTATGCTCTCGTATTTATTTATTTTTTATTTTTTTTCAAGAGAGCTTAGTAATAGCAAGAACAATGATCCCATAAATATGATTTCAAACTTCGACTAACAAGCTATGAACCAAACCCCAAATATCCCCCAAAGTTATATCATCAATAAAACCCCCCTTTTATGCACACCTTATCACTCCCTTACGAACAATACTAGCCTTTGACAATTGGGTTCAAATTTAATGTAAGGTTAATACAATAAAAAGGATAATGGCAAGTAATGTGGTGTGTCACCGAAAGAATAAGATTAGGCTCAAAGGGTTAACTAATGGATCATGTATAAATGGTTTGGATATATAGGAAATATGAGGTTATACCTAATTGCCTTTATCATGTTATCATCAATTAATGTCATGCATCTTAAGAAAGACTTCAAGCAAGTACTAGCAATGCAAACAACATGTGGACACTCAAGCAAACGAAATCATGCAAGAGATATGCATATAGGCTCAAAACTCGCATGGTATGACAAAACATAATCAATCCCAAGTAACAGTCTCTCTAACGCACCTACTTGTACTCAAAGCATATAGACCAAATTACCTTGCACATATTCATGTCATTCTAATCACTTAGCACATTCAATAAGTCTACTAGTTTCTACTTGCTAGTGAAAGTGTGTGCACAAGAACATCACATATCACTTCTCATACAAAAGCATCCATAAACACAAGATTCCTAAGCATGCATGGGTGCATTTACACAAGTAATCTTCACATGGCTAGAATTATTTTTGGTATTTTTCAATTTTTTTATTTTTTTTTTAATTTTTTTTCTTTAATTTTTTTTATATACACTACGTTGAGAACACCGAGAACACCTCCCCACACTTAAGCGAGTCAATGTCCTCAATGACTCATTAACTAAACAAAGAAATCTACAATATATAAAACAGAAGGAAAGAAGAACTCCCCTTTGCAGAAGCATGATCCATGGGTTGCCTCCCAAGAAGCGCTTTTGTTTAACGTCGTTGGCTCGACTCAACTGGTTCAGATCTCCGTGGAGAGGTTGTCAAGATAAATCACTTCCATCTTCCCTATGAATGCACCATCCACATATAATTTAAGGCGTTGACCTTAAATTTTGTTCCATCTAGTCCCATAACTTCAATAGCACCATAAAATTTGACATCGGTGACAGTAAAAGGTCCGGACCATCTTGATTTGAGCTTCCCCGGAAAAAATCGAAGTCTGGAATTGAACAACAACACCTTGTCACCAACCTGAAAATCTCTTCTCTGAATCATCTTATCATGCATCTTCTTCGTTCTCTCCTTGTAAAGCCGAGAGTTGTCATAAGCATCAAAACGAAGCTCATCTAACTCATTAAGTTGAAGAAGTCTCGCTTGCCCCGCAGCCTTCAAATCCATGTTGAGTTCTTTTATAGCCCAGAAAGCGCGATGTTCCAATTCCACTGGCAAGTGACATGCTTTACCATAGATCAACCGATAAGGAGTGGTTCCTATAGGTGATTTGTACGCCGTACGATAAGCCCACAAAGCATCATCTAACTTCAAGTACAAATCTTTCCTTGACTTTGCAACCATTTTCTCCAAAATGCTTTTGATTTGGCGGTTAGAAACCTCCACTTGGCCACTTGTTTGGGGGTGATATGCAAGAGCAACCTTGTGAGTAACGCCATATTTCTTCAACAAAGTTTCAAACTGGCGATGGCGAAAATGAGAACCACCATCACTTATCAATGTTCTAGGAACTCCAAAATTAGGGAAGATAATATTCTTGAAAAGCTTCATAACTACCTTGGAATAATTGGTTACTGATCCAACTGCTTCAACCCACTTGGACACATAATCGACAGCAACTAAGATGTATCTCATCCCACAAGAACTTGGGAAGGGTCCCATAAAATCAACACCCCATACGTCAAATATCTCGACCTCAAGAATACCAGTTTGAGGCATCTCATGGCGTTTAGAAATATTACCCATCCTTTGACATGCATCACACGCTAAACAGAAAGCACGAGCATCTTTAAATAGAGACGGCCAAAAGAAACCGGATTGAAGTACCTTAGCAGTAGTTTTTGAAGGACCATGATGGCCTCCACATGCGAGAGAATGACAATGATTGAGAATGTCATGTACTTCGAACTCAGGGACACATCTACGAAAGATTCCATCAGCACACTTGAGGTGCAAGAAAGGGTCATCCCAAAAATATTGTTTAGCATCATAATAGAACCTCTTTCTTTGCTAATAAGTCAATTTTGAAGGGTGAGATCCACTAACACGGAAATTTGCAAAATTTGCATACCATGGAGTTTGAGTAGCAACTGAAAACAAGTGATCATCTGGAAAAGAATCGTCAATAGGAGTACTTGACGCAATATCAGATTTGAAACGCAACCGTGAGAGATGATCTGCAACCACATTCTCAGCACCCTTCTTGTCTTTGATTTCCAAGTCAAATTCTTGGAGTAATAGAATCCAACGAATAAGCCTTGGCTTTGCTTCTTTCTTCGCCAACAGATACTTAAGTGCCGAATGATCAGTGTGAACAATGACTTTGGAGCCAATGAGATAGGCTCGGAATTTGTCAAGAGCGTAGACCACAGCTAGAAGTTCCTTCTCAGTCGTAGCATAATTGACTTGAGCTTCATCCAAGGTTTTACTTGCATAGTAGATGGCGTGCAATACCTTGTCTTTCCTTTGACCGAGAACTGCTCCAACCGCATAATCACTTGCATCACACATGATTTCAAATGGAAGATTCCAATATGGAGATTGAATGATTGGTGCACTTATCAAAGCTTCCTTAATTCTGTTAAAAGACTCCAAATAAGCGTCAGTAAACACAAAGGTGGCATCCTTAAGCAACAATTGAGTGAGGGGTTTTGCAATTTTTGAAAAATCTTTTATAAAACGACGATAAAAACGCGCATGACCAAGGAAACTCCTCACTCCCTTGACATTAACAGGAGGAGGAAGTTTCTCAATCACCTCAATTTTTGCTTTGTCAACTTAGATGCCACGTTCAGAAATCAAATGACCAAGTACCACTCCTTCATTGACCACGAAGTGGCACTTTTCCCAATTCAAAACCAAATTCACCTCTTCACAACGTTTAAGCACTTTAGAAAGATTATGCAGACATACATCAAAATCAGACCCATAAACACTGAAATCATCCATAAATACTTCCATGATAGACTCTATGAAATCAGAAAATATGGCAGTCATGCAACGCTGAAAAGTAGCAGGGGCATTGCACAAACCAAAAGGCACTCTACGATATGCAAAAGTACCATATGGGCAAGTAAATGTAGTCTTTTCTTGGTCATCAGGATGTATAGGGATCTGAAAGAACCCTGAATATCCGTCTAAATAGCAAAAGTACTTATGCTTAGCAAGTCTTTCTAACATCTGATCAATGAAAGGGAGAGGGTAATGGTCTTTTCTAGTAGCTGTGTTTAACTTACGGTAATCAATGCACATTCGCCAACCGGTGACAATTCGAGTGGGAATTAGTTCATCTTTTTCATTTTTAATTACCGTTGTTCCTCCTTTCTTAGGGACTACCTGAACTGGGCTTACCCATTTAGAATCAAAAATTGGGTAAATAATGCCCGCATCTAACAACTTCAAAACTTCTTTTTTAACAACCTCTTGCATGTTAGGGTTCAAGCGACGTTGTCCCTGTATGCAAGGCTTATGGTCATCATCTAAGTGAATTCTATGCATGCAAAAGTCTGGGTTAATCCCTGTAAGATCATCGATACTATACCCAATAGCTTTTCTATGCGCACGCAAAACAGTAAGAAGCTTAAAGACCTGGTTATCATCAAGACTAGAGCTAACAATCACAGGACAAGTCTTTTCATCATCAAGAAACACATATTTCAGATTAGATGGCAAAGGCTTTAGCTCTAACTTATTTACCTTAGGTTCACCACAAGAAGTGACAGTGTTGGTTACCTCACAATTCAGATCAGCTGCACCATCCAACTCAAGAATCAATGAATCGACTTCAGCATGTCCTTCTCCTTCGTAAGCTTCAAGCATGAGCACTGCTTCTAATGCATCATTCAATAGAATCTGAGGTGTCTCATCTTGGACAATTCCATCTATAACATCAATCCTGCAACAAGTATTCTCAAGAAAAGGGGATTTAAGAGCAGAGGTTTGAGTAAAAGTAATTTTATCATCACCAACGCTCAATGTGAGAGTCCCACTTTTAACGTCAATAACAGCACCTGTAGTACAGAAAAATGGCCTACCTAAAATAATAGGTATCTGGCTATCCTCTTCCATATCCAGAACTACAAAGTCTACAGGAATATAAAATTTTCCAACCCTAACAGGCACATCCTCTAAAATTCCAAGGGAATATTTTATCGAACGGTCTGCCATTTGCAAAGTCATCTGTGTACATTTTAATTCTCCCATATTTAGTTTTTGAAAAACCGAGAGAGGCATGACTGAGACGCTAGCGCCCAAATCACATAAAGCTTTATCAATGAATAATGCATCTAAATGACACGGGATCGAAAAACTACCAGGATCTTTAAGCTTAGGTGGAGACTTATTTTGTACAACAGCACTACACTCTTCAGTAAAAGCTATTGTCTCCACCTCACCAAAAGACCTTTTCTTAGTGAGAATATTCTTAAGAAACTTTGGATATGATGGAACTTGAGAAATTAAATCAGTGAAAGGAACTGTTACCTAAAGATTCTTGACAAATGTCATGAACTTACCAAACTGCTTGTCCACCTTAGTTCTGTTCATCCTACTAGGGAATGGGAGCTTTGGCACAAATGGTGGAGGAGTAACTGCAGTCTTTTCTTTGTCCTTTTTCTTTCTTTCCTCAGTTTCACCTTCATTTGCATCTTCAACAACTGTCTCTACCTTGTCTTCCTCAGAATCCTCTTCTTCTTTCTCAGTAGGAACATCATCAGTAGGCATTGGAGGAGTATCATATGTACGACCACTCCTAAGAGCAATGGTATTCACATTTTCCTTCGCCGGAGTTGGTTGTGCTGGTAGAGAGCCTTGTTGCCTTGTAGATGAGAACTAGCCATTTGAGCAATCTGAGTTTCCAGCATCTTGTTATGTATCTCCATCTGGTTCATCTTTGTTTGTATTTGTAACAATATCTTCATCATATCACCTTGATTATCAGCCTGTGCAGCTTGATTTGCTTGAGGAGCATAATTCTAAAGAGGCCTTTGGAATCCAGGGGGATTCATAGGTCCTTGAGGAGGCCTATACTGTTGTTGTGGAGGAGGCTGGTACGACTGCTGATATTGCTGCTGATTTGGAACATTTGAATTCTGAGTGTTATTGTTCCTATATGAGAAATTCGGATGATCTTTCCAACCAGGATTGTAAGTGTTGGAGTACGGATTGTACTGCTGCCTCTGTTGGAAAACATTTGCTTGCTCCATCTGAAAATTTTGTGAATTTTGAGCATTGTATTGGCAATCATTACCATAGTGGCCTTGGATGCCACAGACTTCACAAATAGGATTATTCATAGGAGCCATGGATGACAATGCATTGATACTCATAGGTTGAGTAGAGGGCTGAGATGTCTTCAATGAGTGGATCTCCTGAGTCAATGCAGCGAGTTGAGATGATAATAGAGAGTAAGCATCCACTTCAAGTTTACCCCCTTTCTTGGCTGCTCTCGGATTACTGAAGTGATTGGCAGCCAAATTGGAAAGAAAAGCATGTGCATCATCAACTCCTTTGTCTAAAAACACGCCACCTACAGCGTTATCAACCATCCCTTTTGTTTCAGGATCAAGACCATTGTAGAAGCGTTTAAGCAGAAACCACTTCTCAAGACCATGGTGAGGGCATGCACGTTGATAATCCTTGAATCTGTCCCAAGCATCCCGTAGAGATTCACCATAATCTTGCTTAAAACCCATCATCTTGTCGATCAAATCGTCGGTTTTGTTAGGAGGGAAGAACTCAGTTAAGAAAGCCTGAGCAATCTTATCCCACTCGGTCAGGTCAATATCATTCAACCATTTTGAGCTTTGTCACGAAGAGAGAAACCGAACAACATGACTTTCAACTGGTCTGGAGTGACTCCCTGATGTTTAATTGTAGAACAGAGCTGTTGAAACCGTTGCAGATGATTTGTAGGGTCTTCAGAGGCAAGCCCAGCAAATTGATTCTGTTGGATCATAGTGAGCAAAGCAGGCTTGATCTCGAAATTTGCTGCTTGAATCGCTGGCATAGCAAGGCCAGTAGGTACCCCACTCGGAGAGGGCTGTGAGTAGTTCTTCAAAGATTTGGGAGGGTCTGCCATCTCAATCTTTGGTTCATGTATCTTTTGCTGCTTCTCTTTCCTTTGTTGATCTATGTATTGTTGACAAGAAAGTTCAGAATCTGGACTAAGAGGAGTTGTATCCTCTTTCGCTTGATCTTCTTTCGTTTGAGACCTGGTCCTGGGCATCAACAACTAAACAAGGAAAAGCAGTAAGATTGGTCTCAGTTGGAACAAGAGTTCCAAAGAGACAAGAGAAACAATCTAAAACAATCGAACTAAAATAATAGAAACTAGGCGAATCCCCGGCAGCGGCGCCAAAAACGTGATGTGTAAAATTATGTCTGACCGCAAGCGCACGGTATCAATTGTAGTAGATACTAGCAAATACGGGTCGATTTCTCAAGGAGACAGTTTCAATTTCAATTCAACTATTATCAATTGTTTCTAGTCACAAACGATTATTTGGGAATTTTATTAACTACTAATGCAAATTTAACAAAGTTTTAATTCAATTAATAAAATGATCTAGGGCAATTCAGGTTCACCATGTTTACACCAAACAAATCACAAAGGTATAGTTTTTTAATGGGACTAAGTAATTAAAGCAATGGTTAATCTTTTTCAAGCATTAACACTCTCAGAATATCTAATGATGCTTCCACAATCACCTTCAATTCCGCTAATTGTATGTAAGCCTCTAGTAGTAAAATCTTTCGATCTATTACTCCTATTGCAATCGATTAATCCGTGATATTGCGCAATTACACAAATTAAGAATTAGAACATATAAATCAGAATTACTCTCTACCCATCAATCTACTAATCAAATTAAGCCCAAATCATGGTGTAAACATGGCTCCCCTTAATACCCTAGAATTAAATTACTCACTCATTCTAGGATTAAAACTAACAATAATAATCAAGAAAGCCATAATAAACATGTAATTAATAAGGAGAAGATAAGAAATACCTTAAACCTTTGAATAACGAAGAACAATTAAATCCAAGAATTAAATTGAGCTTGCAAGGATGGAGAGAAGAAAATAAAACCCTAGCTTTTAATATTAAGAACGTATGTAAAAATTGTGTGTAAAAAGATATATCCCATAAAATAATACCCTAGATGTGTTTATATAGGCTGTAGAAGTCTTGTCCAACAAGAACTACCAAAACAGAATTATAATAGAATTACGTTTCCTAAACTGATTATGTTTTAAAGAAAAATTCGTAGCTGCCTTTTCTTCAGTAATTATGGACCGTTCCAGCTGTAATTGGACCTCTGGACCACTTTAGAATGATAGAGAATCTCGTTAGCTTCGCGTGGACAGTAAGATCGTCCAAAACGGACTTCTAGAACTCAAGATATGGCAAAAATTGTAAAAAGGGAAAAACTGTATTTTTCAGCGACTTCTGGGGCACCCTGCACGAGATTGGAGCAGTATGCACGGCTCCATTCTGCATAAAATCTTCCATTCTGGCGCAGACTGCTCAAGGTTGGCGCACCCTGCTCGGCTGCAATCTGCTGGAAATATTTTTTCTTCGTTTTTCAGCTTTTTCTTCCCGTTCCTTTTGCATGATCTTCCGTCTTTAATCCTTCTTGACTTGTATACTTCTTGGTAGCTGACATTAGCCTCCATTATTCATTCCATATCATAAATCAACTCCAAAACGACGGAAACTACACCTTTAATCGACATTTCTTCAACTAAAAATCGTTAAACTCCTTCCAACTTGGTAATTCTTTATTTCCTGCGACAAACTCATCAAAAACTAATTAAATCCACACGATTATTCACAAAAGCACCGTAAATGCGGGAATAAAATCCTATAAAGTATATATAAAATACACTCTATCACACAGTTTTGTAAAAAGTTTGAATTAATATCACAGTTCAAAATATTAGCTTGTGTCAATTTTAATAATGGTGAATTTAAAAAAAGGTCATTTATAGTCTTGATTTAATATTTAATGTGAATTTAGAATAAAAATTAAACTATTTGTTATAAATTAAAAAGATTTTTTCACCGATCAATGCAATTTGACAATCGTATATAAATCCGTTAATTTCAAATATCACCTGTATTAAAAATATATAGGTTCTAAATTACATACAACGTTATTGAATCAATATATAAAACTCGATCGCGATCAAAATAATGCTCGAACGACATTAGTACAAATATCTATGTCTTATACTAGAAAATTGCTCGTCACTCGTACAGGTTCTAAAATATAGCAAAATAATTTTTATTTGTGGATCAGGACGTGTTCGGAAATCGTATTCAGATTCAGCATCGGGGGAATATCACTCCACAACCTCGAAGTGAACCGATATTCATCACAAACTACATTACTTGTACTCCTTCAATGCACGTAAATTACATGTCACAAATAGGAAAATGTATCATTCATTTTTGAGTTAATTTAGCAACGTTGCAAAATTAGTAACATTGATACTTAATCAACTTATATTTGGTATATCTAAAATATTATACATATTATCGATAAACATACAATTAAGAATGTTATTATTACGTATTACACAAAATATTTCTAGAAATTGACATGTGCCTTGCACGAATCTCTTTCTATATATAATAGAGCAACATAGGGGTAAAATGAGCCAATAAACCCCCTGTGAAAGTACAGTTTTGCCCTTAAATATTAAAAAATTACATTAAATTGCCATTTTTCTCTTATTCAAACAAAAAAATTAGACAAATTATGTTATTGTGTGGAATTGAACTCTTGACTTACTCAAATAAATTCATCCTTATTACCATTGAGCTAAATAAGGTTTTGAGTTCAAACTAAAAAACATATTACTTAAACCTATGATTATATTATTAATGATTACTTAAATAAGCTATCAATTTAACTTTTGAGTAAATATATTAATGATGACTTATATTATTTATAAAATTTGTATTTTAATTATCATAAATATCATATATGATTATGTATACAACCAATTTTTATAGATTTTTAATATCAATTTTTATTATGTTCTTTTATTTTTGTTCTAAAAGAAAATGTGTTATAACCTATATAATATATTTATATGCTACAAAACATCCTCTTTTTAGTGCTCTTATGATTTATACATAAATAAAATAATCTATAAATTAAAATAATGATATTATAATATGTATGAACAGAAAAAGTTCAATTGAATTCAAAAATATCCTTCAAATTGAAAAAATACACAGAATTTATATCGATTGTTAGAAGATGACCCGTACCTCGCACGGGTTATTATGCTAGTTATTATGCTAATTTTTCAGAATTTTTTCCAAAAAAAATATGTTTTCGTTTTTTGATTGATCATTTACTCAAAAATATAGTGTATGTTTACCATATAAGTTTCTTATTTGGATAAAACGTTTGTTTCTTCTTATGTCATCTGTTTGGGTATTTTTTGTTTATGAAATTTTTAGAACTTACATTTAAACCTCGATAAATGAATACGTTTGAGATTGGAAAATTTTATACATTTATCGAGATTATTCATTTATCGAGATAAAAAATACACTATTTCTATTATGTTGGGACCGGAAAAAAATTATTTATTTGATGAAATTATTCGTTTATCGAATATTTATTTATCGAGATTCTATTGTATGTTCACGTAGAATCATGGGTACATTCAAACCAACTTATCATTTATTGGACCTAATATTTTTTTATTGGTAATTTTTAACCTTCGTGTTAGAATCTTGAATGCATTATCAGGTATTTTTTTATTTTTTTTTGAAACAAATTATCAGGTATATTTTTAAAATTTGTGACTTTTAATTTCAAAAAATTATCTTATATCCTATGTTAATAATTCCTCTTAAATGAAGTTTATATTATAATTTCCTTATTTTGTAATAATGTTTATAATATATTTGTGTTTTTAAAATCATATAATAAATTTAATGTAGAGTAAATTTATTTTTTTGTAAAAATCTTTTAACTTAAAAATTATATTTTACCAAACATTTTATAAGTAAATTTATCTAAACACCTAAATAATTTATAAATAATCATTTATTTATCAATTATATTACACTTATTCATTTTAAGTAGACCTGGTAATTCGTTTGTTTCGTATACTTTCGTATCGTGTACTTTCGTATTTCGTATATGTAATGTCGAATCCAAAATCGACCTGTTAAGGATTCGTTTCGTTTCGTGTTCGTGTACCTTTCATGTAATTTTTAAATAAAAATAAAAATATTTAAATATTAATATTTTAGTTGAGTCTTAAGTCAATATATCATAAAGAATGAAGTGTGCTTAAGTCTTGTGAAACTAAAATTTGAAACTATTTTGTATTTACCTTATGTAAAAATTATATACTCCCTCTGTCCCTTTTTATATGACCTTATCACTTTATTCACGAATTTCTAGGAGCATAAATGAGGTACTTTCATATAATATTTTTTATGATTTTTATTTTGTATAAAAATTTGAACTTTAAACTTTAATACAAAACAAAAATCACTAGTACAGAATAGGCTTTAAGCGTCGCACTTTTAGCGTCGGTTAAATGGAGAACCGTGGCCTATACTTACTTTAAGCGTCGGTTGCTACATTAACCGACGCTTAAAGTCATTTATGCTGGACTTTTTGCGTCGGTGATAAAATAACCGACGCCTAAAGTTGAACATTAAGCGTCGGTTTTTACTCAACCGACGCCTTAGGACTATCTTTAGCGTCGGTCATAACAACCGACGCCTAAAACTGTATCTTTAGCGTCGGTCTTTACTTAACCGACGCCTAAAACCGAACTTTTAGCGTCGGTCGAAAACAACCGACGCCAAAAACTGTACTTTAAGCGTCGGTCATTAGCAACCGATGCCTAAAACTGTACTTTAAGCGTCGGTCTTAATTTAACCGACGCCTAAACTAAATTTTTTTGTATAATTTTTAAAGAGCTCGCGGGAGCAGAGCAGTTGATGTTTTTTCCCAAGTAGAAGTGATAAGAAACAGACAGACGATACAGGAATGTGGGAATATAATAAAAATAGGAAAAATGACAATTTTTGAAAATAAATTCATACACACCAAAGTACTCATACTCACTATTTGTGTGATGAATATTACCTTATTTTCACTAATTTTCCATTTTTTTTTATTTTTTCCCCATTTTTAACTAGTTTGTCAAATAAATCAAAAAATTAAATAAAAATAGGGAAAATCACAATTTTTGAAAATAAATTCATACACACCAAAGTAGTCATACTCACTATTTGTGTGATGAATTTTAACATACTTTCACTAATTTTCCATTTTTTTTTATTTTTCCACTTTTTTAACTAGTTTGTCAAATAAATCAAATAATTAAATATATTAAACTTGTAGATCTAATTTTTGAAATTTTATCCATCCAAATATACCATTTTAATTGTAATTGTACTAATTTAACTTTTTGAAAAAAAATTTGTAGCCACACACACCAGCTACAAATTCTAATATTCCCAGTATACCCTCATTCCACACCCACACTCCAAGTCAATAAACAAATACAAAATGGGTCATTAAGTAATTTCACGTTCAATCCGACCCGTTTAGAATTACCCGTGTAAAATAAAATCAAAAAATTGAATAAAAATAGGTTAAATGACAATTTTTGAAAATAAATTTAAACAAACCAAAGTAGTCATACTCACTATTTGTGTGACGAATGTTACCTTAATTTCACTAATTTTCCATTTTTTTTTATTTTTCCCATTTTAACTAGTTTGTAAAATAAATTAAAAAATTAAATAAAAATAGGAAAAATGAAAATTTTTGAAAATAAATTCATACATACCAAAGTAGTCATACTCACTATTTGTGTGATGAATGTTACCTTAATTTCACTAATTTTCTTTTTTTTTTTCCCATTTTTAACTAGTTTGTAAAATAAATTAAAAAATTAAATAAAAATAGGAAAAATGACAATTTTTGAAAATAAATTCATACACATCAAAGTAGGCATACTCACTATTTGTGTGATGAATGTTACCTTAATCTCACTAATTTTCCTACGTTTTAAAAATTATATCGAAATTTTTCCTCAACTTTACATAGAGAATATAAATAATATCATATTTTATATCATAAAACTATACTTTCATCCGAAAATTAGCATGATTAACTGATTCAATTATGCAAAATTCAAATAAATACTAAAAAAATTCTTCACATTTTTTTAATTATAAAAATATTAAATAAAAAAATTATAAAAAATTTCTTCACATTTTTTAATTATAAAAATTTAATTTGGGGTGGATTGGATTTTACTTTAAGTGGGTCTAACAATTCGATCCCTAATTCTCTCTATCTCAATCTCTATCTAGCTCTGGCTCTCGCTATCTCTCTCTCACAACTCTCTCAAGAAACTCTGTCTCACTTTCATTCTTCTTTAATTCATTCGTTTTGAGTTCAATTCATTCGATTTTTTCACTTAAACTTCAAGTAATTAGGGTTTTTTTTGGATTTCAGGGCTTCAACTAATTCAGTCGTTTTGAGGCAGAACGATTGGATGCTGAGTTGAAGCTTGTTAGTGAGTAAGCTTGTTAGGTGCAAAAGGGAGATCTGGAGGGTTCAGTATGCTTTGAGTCGTATCCATAATGTATTGGCTAGGAATATTCTCACCCTCGAACAAGCATATCAGGTATAATTTGCTTCTTTACAATTTATTTATCTTCGATTGCAGTCTCTGTTTCAATTTATGTATACATATATATATGCAATTAATCTCATGTTGCTGTTAATGGAGATTCAAGCGAATGAAATTTTCAAGGAATTGCAAATTGACTTGTGTATACATATATATATATGCAATTTATGTATATATAAATTTCAGAGAAGGATATAAAAAGAACAGTAGGCTACATAAACAAGCTTGTGCGTGTGTGTGTGGGGGGGGTATTGGATATAACTTCGGAGTCACTGTAAAGTGATTTAACTTGAGAGATTTTTACTAGTTACCCAGGTTGTCTAAGAGATGAGATAAGGATATTAAAGCAGCTGATATGATACAAGTATCTTTTTTAAACACATTGAAGTACGCGTAAACAGTAAACAAGTCAAATATTATGGGACGGAGGTAGTTTAAAATATCATTTTAAAATATGTATTCATATAATTTTAATAAAATTATTTAAATATTTATTTATTTCGTGTATTTTGATTTCATGTCGTGTGCCCAAGGGTAAACCCAAAACCGACACTAAATTCATCCGTGTAATTTCGTGTTCGTGTACCGTAAAGGTCAACCCAAACTCGTAATTTTCGTATCGTTTTTGTGTCGTGTACGAAATTACCGGCTTTAATTTTAAGTTATAAATTAACTTTTTTAAGATATCCCAAACGGGCCTATAATAGTCCTTGAGTCTGTTAATCTACATCCCACTAAGAAAAAAATTTCATGTTAGAAGATACTAGCTTTACGTCCGTTTAATGACATATTTTGTAGGGGGATCAGGCTTCTATATCTCACATCATGGATTCTGTTAACACCTTTGCTGAGCTTAGTGGCCTTGTTCCCAGTGTTCATAAAAGTACCAGCTTTTTCTGCAATTGTCATCCTGATCTTATTGAGTGGTTTGATGACACGTTTGGCATCCCTCGAGGCAATCTTCCTGTACGGTTCCTAGGGGTGCCTCTCATCTCGTCTCAACTCTATGTTAAAGATTGTATGCCTTTGATAGAAAAAATCACTCGCATGGACTGCTTTGTTCTTGTCGTTTGCTGGGAGAGTGCAACTTGTACGGTTTGTTCTTTTTGCTATGCAAGCATTTTGGTCAAACCATTTTATTCTGCCTAATGCCATACATGACACTATCCAATCCATTCTCACAAGGTTTATATGGAAGGGCAATATTAGTGACAAAGGTGGTGCAAAGATTAGTTGGAAAACTATTTATTTGCCTAGACAAGAGGGGGTCTGGATTTGAAGGATTCGTTTGAGTGGAACAAGGCTAAGATTGTTAGAACTGATACACGCAAGTGTACGTGGTCACAAGTAATATAGAATTAAGTTGAGTTCGTTCCCACAGAGATCTGGTTTAGGTTTCAATTCAGTTAATGCACCTATGCAACAATGTATGGTTTTTATTCACTGCTAGGACAATTAACAAATTTGGGTTTTTATTAACTAAGATTAACTAAAAAGCAAATTAACAAACTAAGAATTAATTAACTAACGAGAATTAAAATCAAGTTACTTATATGAGAATAAATATGGGATCCTAACTTCATTAAATACTTTGCTTAGATCTGACGCCTTTAATCACTATATGCAAATGTTATGATATCTGATCGGATAACACGAAACAAGTACATGCTACCTGTCAGCATACGTAAACCAAACTAAACATACATCCACAAAAGAGATAGAAGATGAATAGACACCAATTATGCTTAGACCCTATATGTCTATAGAATTTGAAAACATAACGGTTGAAGAGCAAGTTATCCATAAAGATCACATAGGGCAATATAAGTATTCTCATCTCATACTACGAATCATGTTGATAAACAATCATGAACCTATGATAGCATGGCAAGTTCTAAATCTCAAGATCCTTTCATCAAAAAAAAATCTCAAGATCCACTTTCACTTCACAAGAGATTAACAGATTAGATGTTCGCGACGCATCTATCAATTAAGCATAACCATACGAGGATATCAGATATACATCACACACAGATCTTTAAAGCACCAAGATACTAAAGCTCCATAAATAAATCTATTAGAATCCCATGACAACAATTAGTTCGTAATTGAACCTCTCGTAATCATGGGATCAAGTGAAACCATGATAATAAAACAAGATATGAATTCTATGTTATAATATGTTAACTAATGATACAAATTACAATGGTAGGATGTGTTTAAATAGGCTCTAGAAGTCTTGTCCAACAAGAAATTCCCCAAAATAGAGTTAAAATAGAATTTCTGCAATTTAGCACAAAATATGTTTCCTAAACTGATTCTGTTTTTAAGAAAAATTCGTAGCTGACTTTTCTTCAGTATTTATGGGCCGTTCCAGTTGTAATTGGACATCTGGACCACTTTAAAATGAAAGAGAATTCTGTTATCTTCGCGTGGACTGTAAGATCGCCCAAAACGGACTTATAGAACTCAAGATATGGCCCAAACAGTAAATCAGAATTTTCTACCAGCCGACATCCGCGCCGCAGCGCCCAAAGGCCCCAAACTTCCTGGAACACTTTGCTGAAACAGATCCGTCTTCTTCCGAGATTTCCAACGACTGCTTACGGGCCTCAAACGGAGTTGTATAACTCCAGATATGGCCAAAACAGTGAAGACTGCGCAACCTACCCGGAAATCTGAATTTTCCATAATTTGCTCATTTCTCCTCCGTTTTCTCTCCCGATTCTTTTGCCACTTCCCGTTCTCAATCCTTTTGCCTTATGATATTCATGGTAGCCTAGGGAAATACGCCATCCTTCATTCCATTGCTCAATTTCAACTACAAGATCAATGAAAAACACCAATCCTAGCCGATAATTGCAATCCTGCACAACTACACAAAACACATCAAAAATGCGACAAACTTGAGGCCAAGTGAATCAATTTAAGCCGATATGGAACGCTTCAAGTGGATATAGAATCCACTTATCACACCCCCAAACTTAAATCGATGCTTGTCCTCAAGCATAAATAATTAAAAACTATCTAACTAGTACCACTTCCGTAGGTGATCACGGTTGCATTTGGCATATGCAACAAGCCCTTTAAACCCCTAGGCAGCCCTAGTGGACGAGTAAGGTCTTGTGAGGGCCTATAGCGAATGTACCCATAAAATCGATCTAACTAAACAATGAAAAAACAATGCAATGCATGAATGCAACTAATATGAAAATGCAAAGATCCCTTTAAACTAACCAAAACCAACTAGCAAGCAAACATATCAAAGAATGCAACTAAATCCAAATAGAGCTCGACTAAGTTCCCGTATACTAACAATACATGAACAGAAACGTGCGTGTGTGCGATGCTCATCAGAAATACTCCCAACACTAGGTCAAAAATCATACCTATTCTTCGCCAAGACAATCACAAGTTTATAAATAGAATATACTGTAGACACTTCATAACCTAGAAACACTTCATCCTTATTCAAGTTAGCCAGAAATTCATGCTTTATTACTACACTACGACACATAATACTATATACAATACGCATGCTTATTTAACCGTGCAATGAATGAGACCCCAAAAGGCTTATACAATAATACCCATGTAGCGAGCGTTGGGTTAGTGGATCCCAGACTATAAAAGCCTTAGGTCACTAGGCACAAAGTCCCCGCGAACTTAATTGCTCGAGTATTAAAGAGCTCACCCTGGTTAATTTTGCATCTAACAATTGAAACTTTTGACTTTTTTTTCTTTTTTTTCTTTTTTTTTCCTTTTTTCTGATTTTTTTTCTTTTTTTTTTACATGCAATCTGGAATGAGAATTCTCATTTCCAACCCTAGACTACTCATATAAATATGAGCCAGCTACTAGCCATTTGACACCTAGCCAACAACTAGCATGAAATCCCTGGTTTCCCCCAAACTTAGACTTTAGTGCTCCTACGCCATAAAGGGAATAACGAAAATTCTAAATATAAACAAGTGATTAAATCTAAAACAACCAAACAAGCATGACCTCAACCTAGTCCAAAAGCAAATGACGAGATTGTGTAAAGATTTTGTTTCTGAAGCATGCAAGTCAATTCCTAGGAACTATAATCAACCCTCTATTCATCATTACCACACTCAATTAGACATCTACCTACCAATCAGAATTAGTTCATTCTAAGGGATCATGAAAAAAAATGCATGCCATGCAAATGCAACTGAAATGAACTCACATGATATACGAAAATAAAAACAGAATGTCCTACATGAAACAAACATACATAACATTAATAAACATGCATGAATTACTACTAATATGCAACATAAGATATCTATATGAACACAATGACACGCAAATAACTACTACACACTACTCATCCCCAAACCACCTCCAAACTTAAAATATTCAATGAAAAGTAATACAAAGGATAGTAGGAAACATACCTAAATAAAAATGCCGAAAAGCGTGGGTTGCCTCCCACGAAGCGCTCCTTTAACGTCAATAGCTTGACGTTACTTCCAAGCCTCCATTAAGGATGATAATAGTTTGCCTGGTCATCTCTTCGTGAGACTTCATCGTCATCACGATGGCACACTTTCTGCCCCTTCTCCTCGCTTGGCCTATTCGTATAACAATTATGTCCTATTCCAATGCCTTCATCTGTTGACCCAAAATCTTTCAATTTGTAGAACAACACACATTCGCGGACTTCGCTTGAATATTATGGAGGAGGGCAAATGTAAGTTGCTGAAGCCTTTGGTTCCTCAAAGAGAACTTCCACCATTTGCTCTAATGCGCTACCTCCATCTTTACACTCTGAGACAAGTAGAAGACCTGCATCTTTCCCATGTTCATCAGCCGCTTGGTACGCACATACCAATTATTGAAATTTGTGTAGCTCATCAGTGTTCGTCCCAAATAGTGCCCTTTCCAAATCATCCACCATTCTAGCATGATCAAATTCCTCACATGGCTTGTGAACACTCACCTCACCTTGGAATTTGTCTTCCTCAATTATGCATGCAGTACCGTGCTCCAAGTCACCGTTATTTTTTGGAATTGCCTCTACTACGAATTGTTGTTTCTCTTGTTCCAAGGCACACCAAACTTGAGCAACTATTGTCTCCAAAGATTTGATAGACTCCTCATTACTCTTTGCAAGCATCCTAATCTCCTCCATAGCATCAACCTCATCTGACTGAAAAGTAGGAGTAGGTTACTGATGTTGAAACTCTTCACTACCAAAGAAATATGACATATTTGGAACATCTTGCTGGTACTGTTGAGGATGGTATTGAAAATATGGTTGTTCCTCATAAGTGACATATGGGTCAACTCCTTCGTAGTAACAATATTGTGAGGTCTCATGAACGCCCAAACACTGCTCACATTGCTGAGGCATGGATGTCCTCGAATATGCCCACCATGGCAACTCCTCGCATGCCATCTTCAAACACTCAAGTACCTACACACACCGAACAAAACAAACTAAGTAAGAAATCCGAGTCAGTGAACGCTAACGACCACTATTGACAAGCACATAAACTAAAAATAAAACACCGATGATCCCCGGAAGCGGCGCCAAAAACTTGTTAGCACTGATACACGCAAGCATACGTGGTCACAAGTAATATAGAATTAAGTTGAGTTCGTTCCCACAAAGATCTGGTTTAGGTTTCAATTCAGTTAATGCACCTATGCAACAATGTATGGTTTTTATTCACTGCTAGGACAATTAACAAATTTGGGTTTTTATTAACTAAGATTAACTAAAAAGCAAATTAACAAACTAAGAATTAATTAACTAACGAGAATTACAATCAAGTTACTTATATGAGAATAAATATGGGATCCTAACTTCATTAAATACTTTGCTTAGATCTGACGCCTTTAATCACTATATGCCATGGTTATGATATCTGATCGGATAACACGAAACAAGTACACGCTACCTGTCAGCATACGTATACCAAACTAAACATACATCCACAAAAAAAGATAGAAGATGAATAGACACCAATTATGCTTAGACCCTATATGTCTATAGAATTTGAAAACATAACGGTTGAAGAGCAAGTTATCCATAAAGATCACATAGGGCAATATAAGTATTCTCATCTCATACTACGAATCATGTTGATAAACAATCATGAACCTATGCTAGCATGGCAAGTTCTAAATCTCAAGATCCACTTTCACTTCACAAGAGATTAACAAATTAGATGTTCGCGACGCATCTATCAATTAATCATAACCATACGAGGATATCAGATATACATCACATACAGATTTTTAAAGCACCAAGATACTAAAGCTCCATAAATAAATCTATTAGAATCCCATGACAACGATTAGTTCGTAATTGAACCTCTGGTCATCATGGGATCAAGTGAAACCATGATAATAAAACAAGATATGAATTCTATGTTATAATATGTTAACTAATGATACAAATTACAATGGTAGGATGTGTTTAAATAGGCTCTAGAAGTCTTGTCCAACAAGAAATTCCCCAAAATAGAGTTAAAATAGAATTTCTGCAATTTAGCACAAAATACGTTTCCTAAACTGATTCTGTTTTTAAGGAAAATTCGTAGCTGACTTTTCTTCAGTATTTCTAGGCCATTCCAGTTGTAATTGGACATCTGGACCACTTTAAAATGAAAGAGAATTCTGTTATCTTCGCGTGGACTGTAAGATCGCCCAAAACGAAATTATAGAACTCAAGATATGGCCCAAACAGTAAATAAGAATTTTCTACCAGCCGACATCCGCGCCGCAGCGCCTAAACTTCCTGGAACACTTTGCTGAAACAGATCCGTCTTCTTCCAAGCTTTCCAACGACTGCTTACGGGCCTCAAACGGAGTTGTAGAACTCCAGATATGGCCAAAATAGTGGAGGCTGCGCAACCTACCCGGAAATCCGAATTTTCCATAATTTGCTCATTTCTCCTCCGTTTTCTCTTCCGATTCTTTTACCACTTCCTGTTTTCAATCCTTTTGCCTTATGATATTCATGGTAGCCTAGGTAAATACGCCATCCTTCATTCCATTGCTCAATTTCAACTACAAGATCAATGAAAAACACCAATCCTAGCCGATAATTGCAATCCTGCACAACTACACAAAACACATCAAAAATGCGACAAACTTGAGGCCAAGTGAATCAATTTAAGCCGATATGGAACGCTCCAAGTGGATATAGAATCCACTTATCAAAGATCATCCGTCATATGCTTAAGATCATCAACCATGCTCCTACCTTGTGGGCTTCTTGGGTTAATCAAACGATCCTAAAGCATAAACACTTCTGGACTATGCCTATCCCCACAGACTGCTCCTAGATTTGGAAGAAGGTCTTGAGGCTTCGTAGTCTTGCACTCCAATTTATCTCCTACTCTATAGGTGATGGTTCTACTATCTCTCTTTGGTTTGATCCTTGGTGGAATAGCTCTTGTCTCGCCAGTTTCGTGACAGCTCCTATCATATCTCAATGTGGCATGAATAAAAATGCTAAGGTTCATGATATTATAAATACGGGGTTTTGGTGCCTACCTCAACCAAACCACAGACACCATTATCTGGATCCTGTTCTGTCAAACTGGCTTCGTACTTTTAATAATCCAGCCTTTAATCTGAGCTCTCATGATACTATTTTATGGGATGGAGTAGATATACGTAAGGTCAAAATTCGGCATGTTTGGGAAAGCATCAGACATCGTAGTCAATAAGTCCAGTGATTTCATGCAGTTTGGCATAAACTTAAAGTAGAAAGGTATGCACATCATAAGTGGTTGTTAAGTCATGAGAGGCTCAGCACATTGGCTCGTCTTGCTGGATTTGGTCTTGATCTGGATCATCATTGTTTTTTGTGTGTGGGAGGCCGTGAGACTGACAATCACATCTTCTTGCATTGTTCCTATAGCAGGCATGTGCTCTCTTCAATTCTTTCGTTGTTCAATCTGGACATTCTTGGGGGCACTTGGCCTGAATTCCAGCAGTATGTTCTAAGCATTCAGGATGTTGCTAAGCGGAGAGTGGTTTTTCTAATGATTCACGTTTATACCTACTTTATTTGGAGAGAACGAAATACCCGAAAACATAACAGAGGAATCTTTGGTCTGAGGAAACTAGTAGATGGTATTATTGTTGACACTAGAGCTAGGCTTGCTAGCTCTTTATGGTTTTCGAAAACAGTTTATAGTAGGCATGATCTAATTATCTAAATCCCAGCTTTAGTTTTTGCTTTCTGTCTACAATCTGCCCCCTCAGATTGTCTATAGATAGACCGGTCTATGGCTAGTCATAGTGCAAGGGTCAATCCCTTTGTATATTCCCTCTTCTTCTACTCCCTCCATCCCTCAAGGTTCTTTATGTTGCCTTTTTGCACGGAGACCAATAAATATTGTTAAGATAATTCAAGTAGTGGGTGTAATAGTGATTTTATTGTTAAAATAAGTGAAGTAGTGGGTGTAATAGTGATTTTATTGTTAAAATAATTGAAGTAGTGGGTGTAATAGTGTAAAGTGTTGAAAAAGTGGAGTGAAGTAGTGGATGTAATAATGTACTTTATTGTTAAAATTTACTATTTATGGTATGTACACTACGCCATATATGAGTTTCTACAACACTTTTGCAAGGTGTTGCCGTTTCAAAAAGTGTTGGCGTAGCTATTTTCTTCCTTACCTACTGCAACACCAAGTTTTATGTTAGCGTAGACATGAAAAGTGTTGGCGTAGATATTTTTACACAATAATGTATTTATTTTTCCTTTTTATTTTGTACTATAATGCTGACTGAGCGCTCACGTGGCAGTAGACCCCATACACTGACTGGACTTTGTTGACGTGGCAGTGGGGCCTACCTGCTGACGTGGCAGATGGGACCCACCCCACTGACGTGGACTGTTGACATGGCAGTGGGTCCCACCATGCTGACGTGGCTTGCTGACGTGGCCTGTTGACGTGGCATGTGTGGGGCCCGCATGATTTTTTTTAAATAAAAAAAATCACATAAAACATTTTACCTAAAAATATTAATATTTTAAATTAAAAATAAATAACATTTTACATAATTCACATAAAACATTTTACATAAAATATTAATTGGAATACAAATGATGATTTTTTGGAATAATCTAAAATTGAAACATTTTGTTAAAAAATTGTTTTTAAAAAATCAGCTGAAACAAATAATTCAAAAGAAAAAAAAATGAACAGCAGATTGAAAATGAAAATTCAGTAGCGGGTAAATATACCGCCTAAAATTTGGACAATAATTGTCTTAGTTAAAGAATAGGGCAAACACACTCAGAACAAACACACTCGCAGCCGCACTCTCATCTCAAGTCTCAAACACTCTCAAAGGCAATTTAGGGTTTCAGTTAGGGGAGGTTCGAATTAGGGCTTCAAGATCTAATTACGTTCGATTAGAGCTTCAAACCTCATACCGGAGTCGGATTAGAGCTTCAAGACCTCATACCCGAGTCTGATTAGGGCTTGCGAATTTAGGTATCCTTCTTCCCGACTTTAATTTGCTGTTAGTTTTATTAATTAGTTGTTAGTTTTGTTAATTTCTGTTGTTAATTTGATTCTTGTGCTGATTCTTGTGTTTCTCTTTCACTCTCTCTCCCTCTCTGCATCTCTCTCCCTATCTCTCTACCCCCTCAATCTCTTTCTATATGTCTTTATTTCTCTCTTTCTGTCTCTCTCTCTCTCTGTCTCTCTCTCTCTCTGTCTCTCTCTCCCTCTCTCTCTCTCTCTCTCTCTCTCTATCTCTCTCTCACTCTCTCCCTGTCTCTTGACTGGTTATATTAATGAACTAGAAGCTATGAACTAGAAGCTATGTTGTTGTACGTTTAATTGTTAATTGTTTTGTGTATATATGTTGTTAGCAAGGTTGTTAAAATTGTGCACGCAAGGTGTTTGTTGAATTGTTTGTGAGAATAAACTCTCTTGAGAAGTTTATTTTTTGTTCATCATGTGGTACAGTATGTGGAAAATCTCAAAATAATTGTTGGTTTAGGTTTGTAATTGGTTTGGTTAGTTTGTTTAAAATATGTGTAATTGGTTTAGGTTTGTAATTGATTTGTGCAGAATCTGTTTTGTTTCTGCAGAAAAAATTGAAGTATTTGTGCAGAATTTGTTTTGAGAAAAAGGCTGTTGTTAGGTGCTGAAAATGCAGTCCAGAAATTGCGAAAAGGTCTAGAAAATTCAGTTCCCCTGCTGTGCGAGAGCAATCCAGAATATGCAGTCTCGAGCAGTCCAGAAAATGTAGTTCCGTAATGTGAAGTGCAGTCCAGGAGCAGTCCAGAAAATGCAGTTCCGTAAGGTGAAGTCAAGTCCAGAAAGTGCAGTCCAAAAGTATCTATTTTAATTGCTATTGTGCTTTGTTAACAATTTTAACATTTAAAAAAATATTGCTATTTTGATGGAATGCCTTATGCTATAAGATTTAAAATTATTTGAACTTTGAATTTCATAGTGCCTTACGTGTTGGTCCTGCTTTGTTTATCGCAGGGAAATTGCGGAGAAAACCGATAGAATAACGGGAAGGACAAAGATGATTTCTCCTGTTCCAATCCATCTTAGCATTTTCTCCCCTAATGGCAAGTGATTCCATTCTCTCACTCACTATCTCTCTCTCACTATCTCCAACTTTACTATATTTGGTGTGATTGGGTCTGCAATTAGCTCGAATTAATAAGAAAATTTAATTTTTTTTTTGATATTTAACTTTGCTTTCTTGAAAAGATTTAGGGATTTCTTGAGTTTGGAATGTAGTTTCAAGCATGTGAAATAGTTTAAGCCCCCGGCCTAGAATGTATAACTTAAAAGGTGATTATTCATTGAAATTTAAAAGAGAAATTAAAGATATGTTTTCTTGACAATGTCATGGATCTGTTTCTTCTCTAGAACAACTTTACTTTCTAGAGCAATTTTACTTTCATTGTATTTTCTGATAATAGGTATGTTCTTTAGTCTTAAAGTATGAAATTTATAGCTTCTTTTAATATTGAGTTTATCTTTTTGGGATTATCCTTTGTTAGGTTAGTGCACCTTGAGAATTTAATGTTTGTAATACCGTTTATTTGTAATATCTTCTCATTGTTTCTAGCTTTGTCTTCACTCTTCAATAAAGATGGCTTAGCAGTTTGACTATTTTGTAGGTCTGCATTGATTTTGCAGCTAAGAAGCAACATACGGTTGTGGGGTTTCAAGTGCTTAGTACAGGAATGTATGCTTTCTACAAATATAGGATTCAGATGGGGGAGGGGACGACATATTTGGTGTTGTTTATGATAAAAATCCATTAATAATTTTGCTCAAATGCCTAACTTGACCACCTAAAACCCAAGAATATAAAGTATTCTTATTTGTAAAAGTGTATATAAACACCAATATTTTTTCCATGCTAATTAACATGCAAATTTTGCTTTTGTTCAGTTGGTTAACATTAATTTCGTGTACGATTTGTAAAAAGAAAAATTTTAAGTTAGGATTGTGTGAGCATCCTTTTACCCATGCTTCCTAGTTTGCATATATCCCTATGTCCAATGCAAGTGTTTCTCCTTATTCATCTCTTGCAGTGAGAATCCCTAATATTTCTTATTGATATTGGACATAAAACAATTGCTAGGTAATTATTCCATGTCTCCTTATTCTGACTGACATTTCTTTTTGAAATGTCACCTCTCATATCAATATTGTGCTTAGCTAAAAAATAACTTATAAGCTTGATATAAGGATTGCAGGCATGTTAAATATACAATAAATTTATCTTCCATGTGACTGGTTTGGTTTTTACTGGCTATCTTCTTGCAACAAGCAATAAATCCTGACTTTTTCATGTGCATTTTTCTGCAGTCCTTGACTTCATCAATGAGGAAGCAATAGATGATGCATGGACCGTCTCCTCCTACTTAACTGATACTGATACTCTTCTTGCTTCACTCAGTGGACTGCTTATACGAAACTATGAAGCTAGCAACATTGTACAATCTGCTGCTGCTTCAGTTGCTGCTCGCGATGTGCTATTTGGGAACACTATTGAGGCTGTTGCAACCGTACAGGTACTCAATGCATATGTTATCTGTGTTATATAACGTAAAGCTAGAAAGCATATATCTGTGTGTATTCTGTTAATGTAGTACTTACAACTAGAACCGTACAGGTACTTTTTTGCTGCTAAAATTGGTTAGGATCTTCTACTGGAACCTCCAATTTGCTGGTTTAATGCATCTGCTGGTTCAGATTTGTTTACTTTGGAAAATGGCATTCCGATGACCGGAGGTGCTAGCTCTTAGGTTGATATTTATGTAGTAGATTATGCCATCTTTTGGTTTCCTAGTATCTGGATGTTTGTGAAATACTTTATAAGATTTGCAATGTGGTTGCTTCACTAGGAAGTTGATGTTTATTTCATTTTGGACTGATGTAATGTAGCTCTGAATCTGGTATCTTATTTTGAAGTTGATTGTGAAATGCAAACAGGTTTTAAGTACTCGACTGTGTATTTTAAGCTGGTAGCTGTGTATTTTAATTTCCCATTACAAAAGTGTTGCAATAGCTATGACAAAATGTTACCCATGTTAAAAAAATGTTGTATTAGATTAATTTAGTGTTGGCATATGTTCATAAAATGTTGCAATAACTAAGAAAAAGTGTTGCAATAGCTATGACAAGCCACATGTCTGTGTCAGTGGGCCCCACCTATTAGTGGGTCCAACCACGTGGCAGTGGGTCCAGCCACGTGTCATGCCACGTGTCATGGGGGTCCTGCCACGTATCATGGGGTCTTGCCACGTGTCATTGCCAATTTGCTATCCTACGGCAACACATTTTAGCATGTTGCTGTAGGGGTAAAAGTGTTGCAGTTCATCCTATGCCAACATCGAAAAAGCTAACACCCGAAAAGTGTTGCCGTAGAGATTTTTTAGGCTACGGCAACAGTTTTTGGGCCTTTGGCAACATTTTTGAGGTGTTGCCGTAGGCCTTATATGGCGTAGTGGTAAAGAAATGAAGGGACGTCCCAAAATAGAAACTGTAAAGAAATGAGAGGGACGGAGAGAGTAATATATATTTAATTTAGCAAAAAAAATTATATATTTTGTAGGTTATTTTATTAGAATACTATTTATAAGAATTTTTCTTATACCGTTTTAAATTGTACTTATTTACTTTCACTGATAATATTACATATAATTTGTGAATATAAATATATTAAAAATAATAATAGAGAATATGCTAACTTACAATAATAATTAATGAATTTTTTATATTGATTTTATTAGTTTAATATATTAATTTAGTTGAAATTTTATTTTTGTTGAGGCTGGGCCTGGGCGAGAGACTAGGCGTCAGCTTTGAGCTTACTACTTACTGCCATGGTTGAAGCTTTAGAGATTTTATATTTCTGTAATTTTTAAATTATTAAATTTTAAAGTTTTTATTATAATATTCACACCTACTTAAAAGAACATTTACACATTCTAAGAGAACAATAAGTGTACAATTTTGTTTAATTATTTTTAATTTTACAAGGGGTGAAGTAAGTGAATACCCGATTTTTAGACTGTGATAATGAAAATATCAATCGGCGGTACTATGTGTGAAAAATATCGGATCAAATACGCATTTGATAGATGGGTAATCCATTTATGCAAGATACGCATTTATCAAAGGAGTAACAAACCTATGTTACGCATTTGCCAAATGGGTAATAGTGCTATTACCCATTTGCCAAATGGGTAACAGGGCTTTGTTACTTACCCCCTTGATATATGCGTAACACCTCTACCAGCTCACTATTATTCATGTTACCCAAGTACCAAATGTGTATCGACTGTTACCCAATCACCAAATGCGTATTGAAATTGTTATTTTTAATAATTCTTTCCGAAAAATGTTATTTTCATCATCTTTATCCAAAAAACTGTTATTTTTAACATTTTTTTCTTTTACAGGCGTCTCCGCGACATGTACATGACCGCATTCGATCTCATCAGTTGCGTGACCAAAGGGCTGCAAAAACTTAGCAGTCACTTTACTGTTTATCATGCTTATGTAGTGCGTCAACACCTTTTGCGATTAGCACACACAGTAGGCCGATACCAATCGGCAATCGCACAGGAAATATGTAAAATGGAAAGAGAGAGGTCTAAATCAAACCAGCAAGCGGTGGGATCGAGATTCGAGGGTGGGTTTGCTATAGACCACTGACCACACATGCAGGTCTCAAAAATTTACTCGGAAACAAAATATAATAAAATGCAGATTCATACTAGAAAGAGACAACACATTTCATGACGACAGTAAGTCAATAACCTGGGACTAAGACAACATGTGTGTCCCCTTGCACTTACTAACATTTGTCTCGTCTTCTCTTATTGACCATCATAACATTCCTGAACCAAATTTCTTAAATCTCCAAAAGTGTTGAAATTTGGTCAACATTTCTTCCATAAAAAATTTCCAATTCTTTTAGAGCCAAGCCTTTCAATTTCTTCACAATTTTAAATCTCCCTTGTTTATTCTTCCAAACTCCATTCACCATTCCTTGTATCATCCCAACATAAAGCCCATATTTCCTCAGTTTCTCGATCTCTTCTTCACTCCCACCTCCCAATATTACACCACAAGCCCCCGCACACGCGTGTAACTCACCTTCCTTCTTCTCACACACATACTTCACCATCTCTTCATCCTCACCCTGGGATTCTCCCCACAGAATTTCATGATACATTCCGTCCACAATCCCCTGTGACCCAACTGCACGTGATATCTCTATTATCACGCGCAGAATCCTGTCAGAATTTTTCTGGGCCTGTTTAGACAGGCCCAGTAACTCGAACCCCAATGGCACCATGCCATCCGGGGTAAGAAGCTCGATGTTGGTCTTAAACACATGTTCAAACGTGGACCCCACATGCATGGGTCCATCATTTAACCGGAGATGCTGGTGGGTGAATGCAGCAGCATGCATGAGATGAATGGCGGATGCAGCTGTTACAGCATCGTCCGCCGAGCCACCGACCAGCTCACACGCCGCTATACATAACGGCGGGGCCGTACTCTTGGAACCAGAAAATGTGAGGTGATGCATGGGCTCAAAAACAGAAGTTGGAGGCCTGATGGGTATGGACTTTTTGAGATGTGTATCGATTTGGGTCTCAATGGCAGCCCAATAAGATTTGTTCTGCTTCTCCATAATAGTAGCAGCTACAGCTACTACAGGGCGATAAAATGAACGGCTACGATTTAACATCGGTGAACAAACATTGCTTAATAGGTTTCCATGAAGATGGGAATTTTTTGTTGCTGCCATGAAATGAATTAGTGAAAGAGAGATACAGAGAGATTTGGTGTGTGTATGTCTGTTTTAAATAGATGTAGGTGTGTGAGGTATGGCTCACTGATTTAGACTTGTATCTTAGTACAAGGAGAGAATGGGAATAACTGGGATATTGAGCATATCGCATGTACAGTTTGGGTGAGTGACAGTTTAACAGGTTGTATCCTGTTAAAATTCATATGCCTTTTAGGGAAAAAATGTAAATTAAATAAAATATATTCTACTAAACAAATTTAGAGCATGTGAGGAACGTACGATCACCAAAAGTATGGGAGGATACGGTTGTGACTTCTGATGCCAAAACAACTTCTTCCTCCACCACAAATATGTAAGTATATGTTTTTGCAAGTATTTAAAGGGAAATGACTATGCAATAATTATTATTTAATGTTTTCATGTTTGAAATTTTAGACATTTTATAATACATTTTAAAGATTACAAGACCTTAATTATTGTAACATACAAGATCTTAATTATTAAAGTTAAAGTTAAAGTCTGAGGTACTGACTTTGTTCTCCTATTATATATATAGAAGAAGATACACTGTTATATAGCACTATATACGTAATCTTAATTATAGTATCGTCTCATAACTCAACGATATATAGTTATTTAATCGATAACTGATAATCGACATGGAGTACAAATCTCATATATATATAAATATTTCAAATTCCTTTCAAAACTTCATATTTTTCTTATTTCACTAATTAATTTGCTATATTTTGTATAGTATTTATCATATTGTCTTATAAATAAACTATATATTATATGTAATTATTAACCAATAATCGATATGTAATCCAAATCGCATTTGTATATTTTTTTATAAATTTTCTTAAAATTCATATTTTTAGTATGTTTATATTCCCTCCGTCCCTCTCATTTCTTTACAGTTTCTATTTTGGGACGTCCCTCTAATTTCTTTACATACTATAAATAGTAACTTTTAACAATAAAATACATTATTACACCCGCTACTTCACTCCACTTTTTCAACACTTTACACTATTACACTCACAACTTCACTTATTTTAACAATAAAATTACTATTACACCCACCACTTCACTTATTTTAATTATAATTCTTGGTCTCCGTGAAAAAACCCAATGTAAACAACCACGGGGACGGAGGGAGTAGTTTAATTGATTCTAATTTGATCAACCAATTTTAATTTAGTGCAATTTTCATTAAATTTCACAACAAAATTAATCACGAGCACTTCATATGTAATATTGTTAACAAAATAGTTGATCTTAAAGAATAATTATTTTATCTATGCATTTCATATATGAGATTATGAACAAAACAATTTAAATCAAAATAATAATTATTTTCTCCATTTAAAAAATATAAGAAAATTTTCTGTAAAATTTATTTTGATGGGCCGGTCTATAAATAATTATTAAAAAAATAATGCGCACAAGTTATAATATAAGTAATTTTATCTTAAATGAATAGTTTAATATATATTAAACATGATATAATCCAAAAAATATTTATGTATGTGGTTAATGAATTCCATTATAAGTATAAATGTCATCTAGCTAAAATGGTTGGTGATCGAGTTTAGTTTCATTATGAGAGGTCATGGGTTCAACTCCTTGAAACAACAATATTTGAACTAATTTATTTGTTCAGGATGCAGGTTTAACAATTATCTATTTAACAAAAAAATTTAGGGACGTGTTTGGCGTGGGAAGCTAAAGGTCCTTATTAGCCCTCATGTCTTAAAATTTTCAGTTTTAATTAGAGCCGGCAATTTCGTACACGACACGAAAACGACACGAAAATTACGAGTTTGGGTTGATCTTTACGGTACACGAACACGAAAGTACACGAACACGAAATTACACGGATGGACTTAGTGTCGGTTTTGGGTTTACCCTTAGGTACACGACACGAAATGAAAATACACGAAATAAATAAATATTTAAATAATTTTATTAAAATTATATGAATACATATTTTAAAATGATATTTTATGTATAATTTTTACATAAGATAAATACAAAATAGTTTCAAATCTTAGTTTCACAAGATTTAAGCACACTTCATTCTTTATGACATATTGACTTAAGACTCGACTAGTAAAAAATTAATATTTAAATATTTGTATTTTTATTCAAAAATTACACGAAACACGACACGAAACGTACACGAAATGAAGTTACACGAACACGAAACGAAACGAATTCTTAACGAGTCGGTTTTGGATTTAGCATTATGTACACGAAACACGAAAGTACACGACACGAAAATATACGAAATGAACGAATTGCCAGGTCTAGTTTTAATTCCAAATCTTCCCTCGTACGGTCAAAATTTCTCAACTATGATCATCATATCATGTTTCTAACCCACATTTTAAGACTTTTATTGCGGCTGTAATTAATTTTGAGAAATACATTTTTTGCAAAGGAGAAAATGCTAGATTCGTAAAAAAAAAAAAAATCCAAAATCATATTTATTTAATTGATAAAATTTAATTTGAAATATATTTTAAAAGTAAAATATATTCATATAAATTTCAATAATTAAAAAAATTTAGCAACAATTCCGAGAACCACCAAACATTATTTTTTCCAAAATTAATATTTTACGCTATGAACTTCGGTCCAGCTGTAAAACGAATCTGAATCGTAATATACTCCAACTTTTTTTAGTACCAGATTATAGCTTGCTCCATTAAGAACAATCTAACAAGAACATCATATAATTTTACATAAAATTGTTTTTAGATTCTAATTTTCACATTCAAAATGATTTTTTTTATGAATGAAAATAGAATCTAATAAAAAATTAGGATCAAATATAACATAATTACACATAATTTTATTGTTGCAAAAATATATATAAGATTCTATACTGAATTCTATGTAACATTTGATTCTTAAATTTAGATTAGATTCTGCGTTACATTTTGCGTTAGATTCGATATGTTAAGCTTAATTATTGTTAACAAATCATTTTTTATGAAAAATAAAGTATTATGTTGGTGTTCTGTGTTATTTGTTATATAAATTGTTCTTTCTTTTAAAATTCCACTAAGCTAGATTCGACTGTCAGCTTGCAGTCGATTTTAGCTAAATTCGACCGTAACCAGTCAAAATTATCTAAATTCGACTGCAAGCTGGCAGTCGATTTTAGCCGAGATTCTTGTAGTGCTTATACAATAAACCTTCTTTTCAGTTATACAAGAAAAAAACGGAGTAACACAGGGAAACCGATCAAATTAACGAATTAAGAACAATAAACTGAAAAGAAGGTTTTTTCGAAAAGAAAAATAGAAAAACTTGAAAAGGAGAGAGAGGTATTCAACCCAACTAACTTTTTAATTTAATTATTTAAAAGTTTAGAGATACAGAGAATATAGAAGAATACTTTACAAGGAAAATGTCAAATCATTTTTCAGAATATTATTTTATAAAATATATGAGCAAAGTTACATGATGCATTTCAGATTTCTTATTCTCAAAAATTTTATATAAAAAAATATGATTCAATGATGTTTAATTTGGTAAACAATAACTTTTTTTTTGCTAAACTAAGGATTGCATCGAGAAATTAATATAATTATAAATTTATTTTTAATCTATACTGAGAGAGTTTAATTAATTACTAATATAACATTCTCTTCGTCCGAGGATAAAATTCCTATAAATTTTTTCACGTATTTTCAAACATATAAAAAATAAAATTATAACTATTATTTCTTTTCAAAATTTTTATTTTGTAAATAAGTTTGAAAATACTATTTCATGTAAAAATAAAAATGTTAAAAAATAATGTCTACAAATATATTTTTTGTACGTGTAGAAGTGTGTAAAAAAATTTGAAAAATATTAAATCGTACATAAGTTGAATGTACAGTAAAACCTCTATAAATTAATATAGTTGGGACCGGAGAATTCTATTAATTTAGAGAGGTATTAATTAATCGATAAATTAATAATTATTAATTTATAGAGAATTTTTGACATCAAAGAAAATTTATTTCCAATTATATACATTTAAATAGAATGAATTGTACAATTTATGTTTTATACTTAATTCAATATATATTGTTTACAAATTTAATGAGTATTTGCGAGATTTAAAGTAAATATTCATGTATATTTAGATGATATCAAGGATACAACAACATTTTTTGAACATTTTTCACGTAAAGAAAGCACACAGGATATCAAAAAATTGATTAATAACTTTTTAATGCTTTGCGAAAATATCATATTCGAATTTTTGGATGCAAAAAAGATGGTTAAAGATGAGTTTCATATACATTCAAATTTTAAGAACCCTAAAATCATATTTTACAATAGGCTAATACATATATTTTTATGATTAGAAAGGAATTATTAATTTATAATATTATTGGGACCATATATTTATATACGGTTTTCAAAAAAATTATTATCTTATTATCTTATCGAAATTGATCATTTTTTGAACTGGCCCAAGTTGGACCGGAAGAAATTATTAACTTAGAGAGATTATTAATTTATCGAGTATTAATTTAACTAGGTTTTACTGTATTATTATGAACGTAAGAATGATTTCAGTCTGTTATCATTTTATGATGGCAATAATATTAATAATATATCTTTAATTAAATTATTATTATTAACAGGATGAGAAATTAGCCATTAGCCATTATGTAAAATGCACCAATCAAAACTCCAATGGAACTCTAAATACATCCAGGAACTCTTTCTTTTGGACTAATTAATACCATACTAGTAATATTGCACGTGCTTCGCACACGAGAATTCTTTTCTATCCATTCATTTTGGTGATTTGATACAGTCGTTGCACATTGACAGTAGCCATTGATGATTACTAAGCGATTCATGTCTCAAACGTATAGTACATATATTAATTTAACAACTACGTTTTAAAAGTGAGCACAAAAACAAAGAGTGAAGATTAAGTTTTAAACTGATAATGAACAGAAATAAATCAAATGTTCATAGGTTGGAAAAACATCCAACGTACTTTAAAACCAGATAAAAAAAACATTCAAAAAGTCTTGGAAATAGAATATAAATTCAGAAGTAAATCAAACGCAACGTCTGTTGTAAGCTAACAACAAATTAATCACTAATGGAATGATAAACAAATGCTCAGAATGAAATTCTGGCCAGATTCTTCCTCACTGACTCCATAACTGCATTGCTTCTTGTAGCTAACTTTCTCTTCATTTTTCCTGCCAATATAAAATGATTTATCAGACTAAAAAATATTTTGCTGAAGCAATTAGTATATAAATGATAATGAAAAATATATGTAACCATTTTAATTTTCTTTGTGCATGATGTGGCAGAACCTGGCGTATTCACAGAATCTTGAACCTCAATGTTCTTAGTCTACATAGAACATATAAAAACTAATCAATTGACATGTTACAAATAAACATTTTGAAATTGAAATGAACTTGTCAATATGTATATAGATTAAACCAATGAATTCCAAACTCACATTGTCAAAAGCAGAAGATTCAAAACCAGATACGGTTGTCTCAGACTTCGATGGATTAGCATCGCCAGTTTCATATGCATCAGTAGCATGATAAACATTACTATTGAGTAGAATGTTGTCATCATTCAGTTCAATTTGTAGAGTTACTTCTTTGCCGGAGATTTCCTTAATTTGAGCAGGATATGTCTTGTTTGTGTTATCCTACAAATGTATATGAATGATATAATGCAAATTAGTTGTAATCTTATATTACCATCTAAGAAATTTAAAACAAAGAGATGTAGTTTACATTAATTACCTCAGCAATCAATTTTGTTGTTGTTTTCCCAATCAGTCTTTTTGCTGCACGATCCAATAGTACACAGTTGAAAGCTTCAGTATCATCTTCAGCCAATACAACAATCCGATACCTGATAATCATATATAAATGCATTTAAAAAAACAAACATTAATAAAATGACACATTATGGTACATGATAATTTACTTAGTAATTAGAAATTTTACCTCTTTTGTGGAAGTGGAAAGTTTCTGGTGCATTTTAAGCACCTGTACTTGCCTTCCAATTTAGAAACCTCTTCATTGCATTTGGTTTTGTGACAGCCGTTGTACCACCAACAATCAGCTTCTTCTACACTCTTCACTTTAACTTTGCACAAAAAATTCACCTAGAAACATGTAAAAATAATGGTATGATTAACTGTTGAGTGACGATTATGTTTGAACATTAAAAAAATCTATATCACATGATAAGAATTCCACAAGTAATATTTTCGAGATGTTAACTTTCCAACTGGTGGAATAAACTCAAAACCAATATTTATTTATGTAAATAAATATGTTTGAGCTGCAATTCAGAACCAACTTCACGAATCATCTCGAACTTTTCAGCAACTTACATACCAAGCCAAAGTGAGCTTTTTTCTTAAAGTATAAAAAGACTGATAGTTATTAGTTTTATCACAACAGGTTTTATGTATAATTTGCATACCAAGCACTGTACCTTTGGAAGAATAAAGATCATAAACTTGATACGTGTTGCGGTTATCCAGTAGCCATGTTTGTGTCAATATTACTCTGACGGTCTTACACATTATGTTTAAAAAGTATACATGACTTTAACCTTATAATACAAATGAACCTTATAATACCAAGAAATATGTTAGTAATGCAAAATAGTGTTAACATGCTCTTTAACGTGCAAGTACAAATGAAACTCATGATACCTTAAGGAAATCAGTGCTTGTTTTTCCGCTTAATTCCTTCAAAGTTATAGTTTGAATCACAGTTGCAGGTGCAGACACCATATCAGATTGTGTTGGGGAAGCTGCTGGTATTTCTGCTGGAACATAGCCTTCCTCATCAAGCCTGACATTAAAAAAGGTATTCTTTAATAGAATGTATTTAAGTAGTTAACATAGGTAAAACAGGCATGCCAATTACTTAAATATTAACAAATTGAATCAGAATATAAAACCTCTGCTTCATTGCAAGCACCACTTCATTATCAAGGTTAATATAGATTTTTGAAGAGGGCAAGGTGTTAATCTGAATTGAGGCTGCAATGAATAATGTTAAACAGTATGCATCCAAATTAAGTGTAAGTAACATTAAGAAACTGGGTAACAATATTAAAAACTTACTACGAAAAGTTTTAAGCTTGACACTGGAGCATATGACAATCATAGGTCGCTCCACAGTTGCTCTATATGCAGCATCCGTATTCACAGCAAGGTTTCCCCAAATAGTAACCTTGGATGAATGTCTACATGTATAGGTAACAGATGATGTAACATGTATAAAAAACAGAGAACTATACTAATCTTTAGGCAAAAAAAGAAAAAGAATATCTATGGTATATTAACCTCCCATCAGTAAGCCTAAACTTCGCGATGTCCTTTTCTCCAAAAACAGTGTTGATTTTGGATACGTATTCAAAATCCTCAAGCACACCAATGACATCTTTCACAAATTGTAAACAAAATAAATAGAATAAGAAAAATATATGAAGCATAACTAAAACGAAACATGTAATTATGCATTCTAAAAATGGCAATAGTATACTAAAGTACATATTAAGATTTTAGATTATAGTTAAAGAAAAACCTGTTGAAAATTCAGGGTATTCAACATTTGCATAAGAACTTGCCAAACTGAATAAGTCGCTTAAATCAAAAAACTCAAACTTATGTGTTGGTATCATAAAGTCATCCTCCTGCACTTTTTCCACATGTGTTGAAGGTGAGAAGTTAATAAGAATAGGCGAGGAGACTGGTTTAAGATTTCCATTGGCTTCTTTGATATAAAAGTTTGACACAACATAAACTACACCCTCAGTTATAGTTTCTGCAAATCTTTTCCAGTCATTAGCATAAATGAAAGCATGGACATGACAATCCTGTTGACAAATCAAAGTATACTACTCTGAGAGTATATAATATATAGAGTAAACAAACCGGTTTTAAAGAATGTTTGCATTGGAAATTAAATAATATTTATACTCACATCATCATCTAGGAAGATAAGATTATATCCTTTGAGAGTTTGATTACCACTGGTTGAGGTTGATATGGAAGGCCACATTCTTGTTACTCTAACTTTGATTCTCCACGTGGTCCTTGAAGTATCGAGAGAAGACAATTGATCAAACATGTTTGCTGCGGTAGAAACAGATCAAAAGTCGTTAAACACCTGGAAATGCTATAACACATATATACACATAAGAAGTGAAGAAAAACAAAGTAAGCAGGAGAAACAAAGTAAGGATATATGTATTGAGCATTGTACGACATAGTAAACCTCAAAACTGAATAAAAAAAGAGATGAAAAATAAAGCAAGCAGGAAGCAGGAGAACCTACCTATAAGGTTGTTGTCAAATATAGGTTACTGATACCCAGTAATGGTTTAATGGTTATCGTGGGATAGAATTATGTGGGATAGTGGTTATATAGAAAACCAATTAGTTGTTTCTGTAGTATATCCTTATTAACAAATTTAATGAGGCTTAATTTCAGGGACATATCGTTGAAAAGATATTGATAGAGTTGATTTGTACAATCATATTAACAGAATATTTCAAATTAAGGATGTTGATTACTAAAAAATCTTAGCCCAAGAATTAAGGATGTTGATTACTAAAAAATCTTGGCCAAAGAATCATGTATATAAAAAAAATTATGCGATATATTTGAAATTTGTATGCATTTAATTGAATTGGCATATGTAAACAAATCGCGGTAAATCAAACACAAAGTTATATTATTCTTGATTTTTATAAAATCTATGATTTATAAATCATCCTAATAGTATTGCTTATTGTCCAACTGTCTATGATTAAGATTTTGATGGGCAGAATATTTAAAATGGAATTTTAAATACGGTAAATATAATGGTGTAGGAGTAAAAATAATTGAATTTTTTCCTAAATAAATTCTTATAGAAATCTTAAAAATACATGTAGTTATGTAAATAAAATATTAGATATTTTAAAAATCAAGATTAAGAATCGCTCTTTTATCATTTTAAATAATATATTATTTAATATTTTCATGTTTTTTAAAATAAAACAATAGTATCTATGTAAAATGGATAAAATAACAGTATCGACCCATCAATTGACGCTGATGATATAATTGTTGGCGACAGTGACGATATCTATAAAAATTATAAATTAATTATTACAACATTAAGTACAAAATTAATTAAGTTTTTTTAAAAAAATATTAATACTTATTGAAGTATATTTACTCTTTTCGTCAATAAATAAAACTGTGTTCTGGTTCGTGCATAAGTAATATAATGAAAAATTCCATAAAATTACTTTTTTCTATGTCACGTTGTGAACTACAATTAATATGTAATTACAATTACTTTTAGAGATTTTAAAAGAAAAGACTAAGAATCGCTCTTTTATCATTTTAAATAATATATTTTTTTAATATTTTCCTGTTTTTTAAAATAAAACAATACATTTGTGTAAATGGATAAAACAATAATATCAGCCCATCAAATGACGTTGCTGCTTTAATTGTTGCCGACGGTGACGATAGCTATAAAAATTCTAAAATAATTATTACAACATTAATTACAAATTTATTAATGTTTATTTATAAAATATTAATACTTATTGAAGTATATTTACTCTTTTCGTCACTAAATAAAACTCTGTTCTGGTTCGTGCTTAATTAATATAATGAAAAATATCATAAAATTACTCTTTTTTACGTCACATTGTGAGCTACAATTACTTTTAGGGTCATAAGGGATTTGGTGAACCATAGGCCTAAGGGATGCGATTGACATTTTCCTTAGTTTTAAAATTTGTACATATTTGGTTCTTATGAAAAGTGGAGCAAATGGTAAAAAATACAGATTAATTCAAATATGAAATAATTAATAATGTGTTGTTTAAAAAAATCCTATTTACAAAAAAATGTTTTGCAAGTGGATTTCATAATTATTGATCCTTCATCAGTTTCGTGAATCAATCCAGTTAAGTTAATGACTAAAGTATAAGCAGAAAATTGGCCTAGACATGTCAATGGGTTTTGATTCGGAAAGGTAATATAGTCAATATTTTGAAAATTAAGAACAGATCGGATAAAGAGTCGGATATGTTTTAGGTGAAACCATATCCAAATTGTTTAGAATTCGGCTTATTGGATCAGAGGTCCAATATATTAATATTTTTTAATCTATAAACTATTTTCTTTTTAAATTTTTTTGACAAAGTAAAATATTAAAATTATGACATGAACATTGACTAATCGAATCAGATCTATCAGGTCAAACCATTAACGAATTGGATTGGATCATTAACGGATTTGTTTTTTGTTTATAAATTATATTTGTTTATAAATGATTATTATTAAATATTGGATCATTAACGGATTAAATTTTTATCGAATCGAATTATATAATTAACAAATTGACAAATTAATATATCATTGACTTTTGCTGTTAAATAAAACATATAGACTTTATGTTGATAATTATGATTATGACACAAAAGTAGTTGACGTTTCTAGGAATTTGTGTTTGCTATTAAAACTACTTATTGTCTTAGAAGTGTACGCATAAAGGCTTTGATATAGCTACACCCAAATCTACCCAAAAACAGATTATCCAAAAGGGGTAAAAAACTCAATACATTGCAATTATCTTTTTGCATGCCGAAGTTCACAAGTACTGTACTGCTGAATTAGAATCTTTGAATGCTCTGAAGACACACATCATCGTCGCCAAAACGTAATCGCGGTATTTCTGTTACCTCATTGTTTGAAGATTTAATTCACATGTATATTAGCAAGATCAATTCTTAGTTGTAAGACTACTCTATTAGGTTTTAAGCAAACCATATGTGTTCATCTTGTGTTCCGGTGCCTAATTGTACTTTTCTACAATTAGCAAAGGTAGTACATAATAATATTAATTTGGAGAAATAAGTATATGGGTATTATTTTTGTTTAAGAAAATAAATCCATCAAAATAATTTGTTGTCATATACAGATTCAATAGAAAACTTGAAACATGTAATTTTTGTATAAGTGAAATCTATATATTTGAATGCATTACAGTTATGGAGCAGAGCGGATCAAAATTGGCTAATGGATCTGGTATGAATTGTATTCTAATTTCGCTAAATAGATTAAATACTCCTTAGTGTATCATATGTTTAATGAATAAATTGTTATTCTATAGGGGGAGAATCTATATATCCATTGTTTGTAATTGTTATGGATCGTGAAACAATGAGTAGCGATGAACTTGTATGTGTTAATCTCTTATATAAATAGAATAGCATGTATACCAACTAAATACATTTACGAAAATCTTACAAAACTTTTATCAAATATTAACAGAAATTGCCAGAAAAATTCCTTGTCGAGTGTTCTGAAAAGATTCCACAAAATGTCCGACTGTGCTTACCTAATGGACGTGAAATTCACGTACATTTTGAAAATCGGGAAAAATGTTTATCGTCAATGTCTCAATTCTTTAATGAATGCAGAAGACTATTTGGATGCATTGGAATTTACTCGTACAAAGGAAATGGGAATTTTCTGGTATTTGTATTGAAAGATGACTTTTGTGAGGTTGATTATTTTCAGTCACGAACTATACCGAGAGCTAAGGTATATGATCAAGGTATGTGAATAGTTCAACTATTATAGAGTCTGTGCCTAATAGTAAAAGTCTAATTATAATATATGATCTTTACTAATAGAATCCTTCTGAAATATTTTTTATTATGACTGTTAATATCAGACTCAGTCAATGGTGTTGGATGGAAATTTGCCACAATTGCAAATGAACATTCAATTGAATCTGGAGAAATAGTAAGTTATTAAAGCTTTCATTGAACGTGTACACGCAAAGATTTCCAGTTTGAAATTTTCTTTGCCATTTGTTAATTTTCTGCAAAATCTCATGAGTTGCCAAGAATAATTAGTTTCATAGAAAACTAATAGAAAATATTGATTTCAAAATATTGTTGTTTCTCAGGAATTGCCAAGAAGATTTTGTAGAATGTTTGGAAAAAATATTCCAGAAGCTGTTTCATTCTCTTTGTCAAATGACAAACAATTCGATGGTCGTTACTTCCACGAAGAAAGAATAATGATAGGCCTGTTGGAATTGGTTGGTTTGAACTTTCTAGGTGAAAATGATTTACTCTTGCTCACTTATTGTGGTGCTGGAAAGTTTGACATGGTCATTTTCGATAACGCAAGAGTCGAAAAGAAAATGTATGGAATTGAGACTGATGCAGGTACACAAATTGAATTCTTGGTACAACAAACTATTTACTTATAGTTTTAATAAGTTCATCTGCAATTATAACTTTTCACAAATTGTAAAGGACAACTATTTTAAAAACAATTGCAGGAGGATCGAATAACAACATCAATGACGCAGCAGAGGTGGAAAATGTGAATGCAGAACATATATCTGATGCAGAAATGAATGAAGCTAATTTTGACAATAATGATGGGGATGAAATACTTGATGTTGTAATGAATGATCCAGTCGTAGGATTTTCAGCAATCATGACAAAGTGTAATGTGAATAACACCTCACATGGAGCGGTATGATTTAATCCTGCCCTAAATCCAATATTCAAAAATCAATCTATGATTATATACGTATTAGTTTAACATTTCATATATTTTAACATTACTTTGATATTCGCAGTATATCCCTGAATATGTCAGTCCACCAGATAGGAAATGGATATCTGGTGAACATGTTACTTTTCGAAGAGAAGATAGAGTCTGGGATATTGGAATTGTTTATTCCAATGGTATTGCAAGATTCTCAGCAGGCTGGAATAGATTTTCCACAGATAATCATGTTAAGTTAAACGAAACTTTGGTGTTCAACTATTTGGAAGATGAAGGAGGATTTGTATTTGACATCGATATCCCTGGACGTTGAAGAGCTGCTTTTGTTTACTTTCCTAAAAACGTGTTTAGACAATGAGTTTTATTTATTAACGAATTCTATAAATCCAGATTTGGGTTGAAGAATTTGTTTTTGGTACATCTAATGTATGTTTCCTTTTTAAGTACTTGCAAGGACATATTGGTAGATTATGAATGTACTTTCCGGAAAACATTTTGATCTGGATATGCTAATTATGAACCTAATAAATTTTGAATCTCAATTTTTAATTTTCTGAACCTAATTCTGAGCCTTGAAAGTAAGCATTATATCTCAATATTATTAAAATTCACCTGCTTTCAGTAATCAAAATTCTTTATAGCAGAGAGTACATTGGCCGAAATTTAAATGCATACATATATTGAGAGCATGAAATCCACAAACTTTTAAGTTTTAACCATCCATAACATGTCTGATGATTTGTAACAACAGTCATGCTCATAATCTTGTTTTTGTATTTTTATAGTAACATAGAAAAAAAAATCTTTTACTTTCAAACATTTTTTCTGTGACATGTGTATAACATGTTAAATCACAAAAAACATTGCAAGGAATATTTTGAATAAATAAGATTTTATAAAAGAATAATTTGCAAGGTCTATTCGCTCATGAGTACATGCCAAACACAAAAAACATAAAGCACTTTTAGCATTATTAAGAGATGCCTCTAGGAGAAATTACATAAATTACTCTAACTTGGCAAATTGTAGAACACTTCTTCATAAACAACATTAGCAGTTATGTTAGTCGAACCTCCACTATCACTATCAATCAAAATGTGCAATCCAGATGGAGAAGTAACTCTGGAAATGGCCACATATAACTGGCCATGTGTGAAAACAGATCTCGACAAGTATAAACCCACTTTGTCTAATGATTGTCCCTGACTTTTATTAATAGTCATAGCAAAACAAAGCTGGACGGGAAACTGAACTCTTTTGAATTCAATAGGCCACTTTGTGTCTGTGGGTTCCATCTCAATTCTCGGAATGATGTGAGTTATGCCAGCTTCTGAACCTGTCAAAATTTCACATAGAATGCTATTTTTCAAGCATTTTTTCACAATCATCCTAGTGCCATTACAAAGTCCCATCATCTGATTTAGATTTCTCATGAGCATGATAACGGAACCAACCTTAATCTTCAAATCATGTCTAGGTAGACACGGCATATTTATAGAATTCAAATATTCCACAGGAAAGCCAGCTCCAAATTCATTATTTTCATCAACGTTGTCACATAGGGAATCTTGACTGAAATATGTATGTGTCGTACCTGGGATCTGTTCGAGAATGTAAGAATTCACATCATTAACAATAGCATTTGTCGTAGTAAGAATAGAATGTTGCTTCAAATAATCAGAATTTGAGATATTTTTTTTATATCTGGGTAAATAACGTCAACAATCTCCTTTATTGGCTGATTTGAAGAAAGTATCAGAAATTTTTCCGGAATGACCACATCTGGGTCATTTATAGTATCATCAGGATGAACAGTAGGAATTGTTCCATTTCCAACGTCAAGTACCCATTCGCTGAAATCTGCTATATCTTGAACATCTGCCCCTGTTTTTGTTGAAGATAAACGCATATTTTGCTTTAATAAGAAGACCTTGCAATGTTCCCACAATTTTGAACTATTGAGTGATGCATTCACAACTTGTGCTCTTGATGCTTTCGGAATGACTGGAAGAATCTGCCTAAAATCCCCACCAAAAATAATAGATATGCCACCAAAAGGTATCCCGGCTCTCAAAGGATCAATTGAAGACATGATATCTCTCAGACTGCGATCAACACTCTTAAATGCATGTCGATGTTACATAGGTGCCTCATCCCATATAATAAGGCTGGTTTGCTTCATTAGTTCAGCAAGTTGTGATCCATGTTTAATACCGGCAATAGAGTGTTGGTCGATCTTTAATGGGATGTGGAACCTTGAGTGAGCAGTTCTTCCACCTGGCAAAAGTGTTGCTGCAATACCAGAGGATGCTACTGGGAGTACAATTTTTCCTTTACTCCGCAATTTGCAACAAATGGTATTCCAGAGGAATGTCTTCCCACATCCTCCGCTTCCATATACAAAAAAAACTCCACCCTTTTTATTATCAACACTATTGACAATAGAGTTGTAGGCATGTAATTGTTCTTTGTTTAAATTCTGGTGCAATTGTTTATGCCGTTGTGCCATTTCATCTCGATCATAAGAAAACTCCTCAAAAAGTAACCTGTTTTCGAAATCTTGAAGATACTTTTCATCAGGATATGGCAAGGTGGGGTAATCTCTCAAGCTTTTTCCCACATCATTGAATAGCTTTTCAATTTCTAAAATAGAAAAAGAAGACAATGATATAGCATTATCAACTGTAATACAGGAATAAGTTAATTTCAATATGCATGAATACTTATGTTAGAAATAAAAATAACAGACCTGTCAATGTAAGGTTCTGCAACTCAGTCTCGCTTAATTGAAGGTGAACATTGTCGACTAATTTACGCTTTGATAAAAGAATATCATCTGACATGGACACCCAGTGTTGCTCCCACAATCTAAGTGGATCAGCAATCTGATTGTTTGAAAGGATATGGACAAATAGTTCTCTAAGTTGACGTGGCATTGCATGGACAGCATTCTCAGACATAGTTAAATGCCATTGCCTGTCATCTTTAAGAAGTCCAAGGGCATCACACGCTTCTTTAAATGTATTATAAACGGTACCGTTTACCGTTCTGAGAGCTTTGTATGATGTGGCTCCTCTACTTTGCAACAATATCAACCTCAAATAAAAAGTCTCCCCAGAAGATGCATGAACATCAGATAATCTACCAAAAACAGTGCCTCTTTCCCTTATCTTCCATTTACAAACATCTGCTTTCCATGTGAAATTTTGTGGAAATTCTGGGTATGTAAGCTTTCTTGCTTCCGAAAAGGTTTTATTTGCTTCAAACCAACCCTCGAGTTTGCTAAATTTTTTCTTGGCCTTTTCAGCAACTACTTCCAAACTTTCATTTTGCTTAAATGACATATTTTTCTCACCTTCCATATGTACTGGTAGACGCTCTACGGTTGGAAACCGATGATGTATATCAAAACCTAACAATCTCCATGCAGCCTCTGCAGCACAAATATATCGACCATCAAGATAGTTTTTAATTTCATCTCTTGACTTGTTTGTAGAACTGCTGGAATTTTGACCTCCGACTTCTTTCTTCCTCTTTAGTAACATTGTAGCTGTGTCATGACCTTTCAAACAGTATTTAAACAAATACTTCAATGACCGTGAACTATTACAAACCTCAAGGTTGATGTGACATTGAAATCGGACTAATAAGTCCCTGTTGTATGGTACAACATATTGGTTGTCTAGAATAACACCTTTTTTCTTGACTTTGTGCTCAGTGCGACGTCTGCGGTAAACCGGAAAACCGCAATCATCAAAAAATGTGTTGGCATTAAACCTGAATGAAAAGGATTATAATGTTTTATACAATAACTTGAAAAATTTGTAAAAATAAAAGAGGAAAAGTATGGATAAGAATTTTTACAATTACAAAAAACTTACTTCTTTGGAAAATGTCGACCACATTTTCCTTTAACCATACACGGGGAGTATGAGTAATCTTTTCCACATGGCCCATGTACCATAAAATTCTTTACAACGTGATAACCAATGGGATCATCTATGTGGTCTGGTATCTCAGCAGAAATTAATTTGTCAATATCTTCAATATTTTTGGGACGACTACTTGGATGCAACCAGATTAACATATGGCAATGAGGCAAACCACGTTTCTGGAATTCAATTACATGCATAACTGTTGACAAAGTGTGACATTTTCATTTAAGAAACAGGGATAACTAAGCATTATGAAAGACGGTAAAGAAATGTTAAAAGGCAAACTATATTTGAATGTATGTAAAATCAGGAAATTTACCTCCAATACATTTTCCAAAATAATCCTTTTTTTATTAAATGAAGCAATTGATCAAGCTTTAACTTGAAAACCCTTGCAACTATATCAGGCGCATCTGATACACCAACTCCAGGAAAATATTCTAACATGTGTTGTATCTCAGGCCATTGTGTATTGCATGTCATCGTCAAGAATAAAGATGGATGACCAATAGTACGACAAATGGCCAAAGAATCTTTGAAATATTGATTCATGTATCTTTGTGAACCTGTGTGTGTGGCTGGTAAAATAACCTTTTTGCCAATATTATCTGGATTTGAATCACCTTTCTGAATAGAATCCCGAATAGACTTGTACAGTTTGGATTTTATAATATGTTGGTGACCTCTGATCCAATCCAGCCTATATTGTTCAACTGCAGCAAAAGCGTCAATAACAAATTGTTGCCACAAACGACCACCAAGATGAAGATTTTTCCCTGAAATAATTTAAATCAATAAATCAAAAAAAAAATTTGAAAAACATAAAAGTACCAATATAGTATTTACGGTGAACAACTAATTTACCTTCATCAGGACGTATCATCAGCTTATAAGCATAAAATTACCTCATTTTGACAGTAGACCTATGCTTAGTTTCATCTGGATGTTGATCATTTTCTACCTGAACTGAAACTTTATGCTTTTTATTGTGCAAAGGAATATTCAAATGGAAACCATCATCACCGTACGGAAAAAGCAAGGGATACTGTAGTTGCATAAAGTGTTTACATGTTTCAAAAACCCTTTTGAGATACCTCTGTTTAGTCTCTACAACAATATCTCTGAATGGACAGCTATCGTCAGTGTCAGCAACAATTAAAGCAGCAACGTCATTTGATGGACCAATAAGATTATGCCTCCCAGAAGCAGATTTTGAAGACACCAAAAGCAAGTCAAACTCATCTGGTTGATCAATATTGAATCGATCACGGGCCATACGAAAGCTTTCAGCTAATTTATTGTTTTCATCCAACATATGTAAAAGACCTTCAACAATTTCTGGATCAAGCTGGTCTGTCCCTGGAACTGCATTTAGTCTATTCTGAATCTCATTCTCCGTATCATAGACCCATAGTTGACAAAACTTCAGTGAAGCTCCTTCTTTAGGTTTAAGACTACCAATCAAATGGTAATTTTGGCCATTTAATTTAAAACAATATGGACCTCGTCCATTGTTAATTTTTCGATCAATTTTACCACCAAGGGAAGTAAATTGGTAAATGGAATTGTAGGTCCTTATGTTTTCCTTGAAGTGAGCAGACTTTTCACCGCCATTCAGCAATGATGCTAAAAATGGAGGAGGTGGCTTTTCTTCCGGAAGTTTAATCTGTCCATCCTTACAACATATTGAGAAAGTAGGTTGATTGTTTGGAGAAGATTTATTATTCCTTTCCTCATTCCACATTCTTGCCTTACACTTTTGGCAAATTGCTGAAGGAGGACCAAGATTCATGTAACCTTCCCACAAATCTGAATTATTACGCATAAACAACATATATTTATTCGACCCCAATATATAGACACCTTAAATTATTTTAAAAAATAATCTTTGTATTACCAGGGGTTTCAGAATCATTAACACCTTCATCATCGAATAAATATTGTCCTTTCTGTCCAACAGTTTCATCTGTTTCTTCATCTGTAATATTAGAGGCAAAAGGTATGATGTCCATGTTAATAGTTGGATTAACTTTGTTTGCATTCTTGAGTATTCTATTTTATTAAAATACCAGAGAAAAAGGCTTCATAAACTTGATTATCTGGATTCATAGTGTCATCATCGATTGGATCTTTCCCAGAATAATCCTCATCAGCTTCATTAAAAGCCGACATCAAATTTTTAACACCAGAACCTGACGCTTCTCCAGCACTTGAAGTTTTATCTCCTGTACAATTTTTACAGTTAATCTATTCTAATTGGGTGTTACTTTACAATGATTAAAAAAAAATAGGAGGAGCTTACTCAACGTAGGCTGAAACCAAACTGCATTACAAAAATAGTAAAGTGAGAAACCAATTGTACCAATATTTACCATTGAATTAAATTGTATATAAATATCACCTGGACGCTTTACACCAAGCTGTTCAGGTTCTGGAACAGTAACAGTAATGTAACGCTGGTTTTCTTTCCTGGATGCTGCAGCAGGACTTTCTAAAATGCGTGAATCAATATGAGTATGATTTTGTTTAATATTATAAGATGGAAGAGTATGTACACCTCGATCTGCAATATGAGTATGATTTTGTTTAATATAGTTGTACATGAAAGTAATAGAAATGCAAAAAATGTAAAGAATAATACCGCGATTGAACGATTCCATAAGTCTATGTTTTTTTATTTTGTCATCTTGTTCAGAATGGGTAGTAATTGTAGACGAAGGCAATTGGAAAGTATTCGGTTTCTTATTGGCAACCAGACCTCGAACTGCAGATTTAATGTGGCAACTGTCATCTGGTGCAGTACAAGGAGTTATTCTAGACTTTGGCAACTGGAAAATAGTCTGTTTGTTATTGACTACCGAATTTGATTTTAAAAGCCTCGAAACAGGACTCTGAAAAGTGGTTCCTGTAAATAATGTGATTTAAATTTGCAAAGATTTCATATGTTCAGAACTAATGAATCTACAAATGAAAACAAAGATATAGTTAATAAGAGTAGTATTGTTCGACTGAAAAAGTAGCACAGGAACCTGATAAACTATTATTGTTTAAATGCCTCTGAGACGGAGTAACGTGTGAAATCTTTGAAGAACCTGCGACGAAGTAAAATATTGGCACTGATAAGAGTAAATATTCTCTTCCAAAAGTACTTCTGTAAAGGAAATTGTCCGTAAAAAAGACTTACGCTGAACAGATTGAGTCAGACAACTTGGATGAGAAGCTAGAATTTTTTTAAAGAAAGGTGCAAAACACATCAAGCAGTGTCCATGAGCATAAAAATATTCTGTAAAGTATAAAGATTTAATTGCAAAATACAAAATAACCTGATAAGTCAATATTGTTTAAACGTCTTTGTGACGGGGTAAGCAGGTAAGAATCTGAAAATGCAAAAATTTCAAGATGAAGCATTAAGCATCCAGTTGACAAACCTAAAAATAATATAAGTAAGAGAAAAAGATAAACCTGAAGAGTTAACACGGTTATGAATAGGTTGTGTTGTGACTACAATATTGCCAGTTGATCGTTGTACGACATGTCCACTTTCAAACAAATTTCGTGAGCAAACACTTGGGCCAGTTAAACCTGTTGAAGAATATTTTATGTTTTATTATTGATCACATCCTGTGCTACTGGTCATTATGAATAACATAATACAGACGTTGATTACCTGAAGCACTTAATGTGGAACCTTGTACATTTGGATTTTGATTTTCTTGACATCGTGCTCGTCGCTTAGAGACTACAAATTCAAACGTGACTAACATATCACAAAGGAGTATAACGTTAATAAAATTTTACATAAAAATCAGGGACTATTATTACCATTTTTGGACGACGAAGAAGGAGAGATTGGTGAAAGGAGAGTTCGTTTGTGACCTGTTCAATGGATACTGTAGTGAACTGCAATAATATTAAAACAACACATACACGTAGGTATCCATGAACGACGAAATACATACCTGATAAATCCATTATGAAGACTGTTAATAGATGTAAAAACCATATAGATTTGATACAATGTAAAATCGAAGCACTCAAGAAAGTGATTGTTTTATGATATAATGTCTTGCTGATAAGTAGTTTTCAAAGATGTGACCACAAAATCAGGGATTTAAATTTAAAAATAACAGATTAGAAGGAAACATGGAGGAAGGAAGAGAAAAAAATTGAAGTTAACTATCAATCAGTTACAAATGACGTAAAGAAAATTTAAGATTGATATGGATAAAACCCGTTTCTAGATGGATCATCCATTTTGGGTTTAAAAACACTTGTAAAACTATGGATATGACCCGTTTTTACTTGGGTGATCCAGTTGAGGGTAAAAAGACCAAAAAGTGTGCAAAGTTATGTTAAAAGAGGAAAAATAGGAAGGATAGTTTAAGTCTTTTGGAAAACCCAATGCTAGCACAATTTTAGAATATATTGATATATAATAAGCATAAGGGAGATCTTATCTAAATTTTTGGTCGTCGTCTGGTCGTCGTCACTGTACTATTAAAATCATATAATCCGTTGGATTAAAAATAGACGATCAAGATTAGATCACATAAAAAAGAAAATTATAATCTAAAAAGGAATCAAAATTAGATCGCATTAAAAATAAAATTATAATCTAAAAAGGATATAATTAGAAAATGTTGCATTTGAAGTGAATTTTAAAAAGAAAAATTATATTCTAAAAAGGATATAATAAAAAAGGGTTGTATTAAAATTGAATCGCTGTACTACCAAAATTATATGATCCGTTGGATTGAAACTAGACGATCAAGATTAGATCACATAAAAAAGAAATTATAATCTGAAAAGGATATAATTAGAAAAGGTTATATTAGAAGTGAATTTTAAAAGAAAATTATAATCTAAAAATGATATAATTAAAAAAGGTTGCATTATAATTGAATTTTAAAAAGAAAATTATATTCTAAAAAGGATATAATTAAAAAAAGTTGTATTAGAATTGAATTTTATTTTTTATTTATTAGTATTAAAAAATTTCATATTTACTATTTGGCCTCTATCTTGAGATCTAGAAATCAGATTTGAATGATTTTACAATCCATGCGAACCTCATAAAATTATCTTTAATTTAGTGATGCTTTAATAATTATTATTCAAATAGAAACACTCAGAATATCAAGAGAAAATATAATTACGAATTTTTACATTAATCCTAATCTATGTAGAAGTTCTACATTGATAATGCTATCAATTGTAGAAAACCTAATTGTATATGATTCAAATCATTGACATATACATTTTCGTATTTTAATATAAATATACTTTTATTTAGCATAAAAATGTTTTATATTTTAATATGTTATAAAATAAAAAGTATATTTATTTAGCATAAAAATGTTTTATATTTTAGTTTATAACATATTAAAATATAAAACATTTTTTATGCTAGATCCAACGGTTTTCATATATTTATTTTAAGATCTTTGTCATTCGGAGGAATAGACTATCGATTATCAAAATTTCGGACAAAATCTCTCTTACATTTATTATTAAAATTGTATTTGATTGTGAGTTAACTATCTTTAAATAATTATAAGGATATTTTGATAATCAAAACGAATTATAAGTAGAATTCATAAATCAAATAGAATTTTCAACTTAAAAAATCGTCAATTTCTTCTCTTTTTTGTTTCTGTGTAGATTTAGTTATATTAAACCATCAAATTTTAAAATTCAAGATAGAGTACAAATATTAAATCGAACATGTAAAATCTTATTTATATCAATTTTTAAACACCAATTTGATATGTAAATTGATAACTTATAAAATTTCATAAAAGTAATATAATTGTAGATATTAAAAAGGAGCCGTGATTGTTTTGGCAACGACAAATTATCATAACATCAAAATTTTGGATAAGATATCTTTTACAATTATTATATATAAAAAAATTTTAATTAAAATATTGAAAATCATATAGATTTTGAGATAATCTAGAAGAATTTAATACTTATAAAATTGTTTGTTAAAAATACTAAATAAATTTGATGAATTAAAATAGACCATCTTCAAATAATAATAAGGGTATTTTGATAATCAAAACGAATTATAAGTAGAATTCATAAATTAAATAAAATTTTCAGCGTAAAAAATCGTCAATTTTTTCTCTTTTTTCCTTCTACGTAGATTTAATTAGAAAAAATTTATTAAAGCATCACCAAATTAAAGATTATTTTGTTAATTTCACGTGGGCCGTAATTGTCCAAATTAAATTTTAAGAATTCAAGATAGAGTACAAATATTAAATCGAGCGTGTAAAACTTATATATATCAATTTTTAATAAAAATTTGTTATGTAAATTAATAACTTATAAAATTAAAATATATATAATGTGATTAAAAATATTAAAAAAGGAGTCGTGCGTTACACGGGTTATAAACTATTTATATATTATAAGCATAATAGAGATCTTATCCATAATTTTCGTCACTGTACTACAAAAATAATCTCAACCGTGGAATCTATTTTTTAAAAAATAGACGATCAAGATTATATCATATTAAAAGAGAAAATTAAAATCTAAAAAGGATATGATTAGAAAATGTTGCCTTATAAGTGAATTTTAAAAATAAAATTATAATTTAAAAATGATATAATTAGAAAAGGTTGCACTGGAACTGAATTTTAAAAAAAATTATAATTTGAAAAAGGATATAATTAGAAAAAGTTGCATTAGAATTAAATTTTATTTATTTATTATTATTAAAAAATATTCATATTTACTATTTGGGCTCTATCTTGAGATCTATAAATCAGATTTGGATGATTTTACAATTCACGCGAAACTTATAGAATTATCTTTAATTTATTGATGATTTAATAATTATTATTCAAATGGAAACACCAACGGTTTTCATTTATTTATTTTAAGATTCAACGGTTCTTATTTATTTTCACCATACTACCAATTATCAAAATTTTTGACAAAATCTCTCATACACTTATTTTTAAAATTGTATTTTATTATTAGTAGAACTATCTTTAAATAATAACAAGGGTATTTTGAAAATCAAAACGAATTATAAGTATAATTCATAAATCGAATAGAATTTTCAATGTAAAAAAACGCCAATTTCTTTTCTTATTTGTTTCTGAGTAGGTTTAATCGAAAAATAATTGTTAAACTATCACTAAATTAAAGATTTTTTTGTTAATTTCACGTGGGCTGTAAAATCTTTCAAATCAAATTTTAATAATTCAAGGTAGAGTACAAATATTAAATCGAAAGTGTAAAATCTTATGTATTATCAACTTTTTAACAATAATTTTATATGTAAATTAATTACATATAAAATTAAAAAAAGTAAAATTATTTTAAAATTTTAAAAAGGAACCGTGCATTGCATTGCACGGGTTATAAGCTAGTGAACTTAATAATACCACTACTATAACAACCCGAATTTTCAAAATAAAATTATTATTATTATTATTACGTCGACCGATAGAATTGATGAAAGAAGAGAATAGTTAATTATTATTTTATAATATTTATTCGATTGTGAAGCATTTATGTGATTAAATGCTGTTTGTGTATGATTAAGTGGAAAATAGGTTCGTTTTAAATTTTGTGAATTAAGTCAATGTGACTTAACTGCCTAAGTGATTATGTGAGTCATCTGAATTGAATAGATATGGATATATGACTTAAACATGTCATCTGTACCTGTCTGTACCTGTCTGAACCGTGTGGTTGTGTTTGTCGTTGTTATTATAACCACTTCTTAATTATTTATGAAATTCGTAAAAATGAGATTTTAGAAAAAGATTTATGAAAAATACAAAATTGTTTTGAAAAATTCTTTTCAATGCTTCCTAATGATAATAATTATTTTTAGGACTTTTCAAAAATATAAAAATATTATTTTTGTAGAAATTCGATTTTTAAATGATTTAATATTGATTTTTCTTCTAAAATTCGTAATAAATCCAAAAATGGTTTAAAAAATTCTGAAATTTTATTTACAGTAGTTTTATAATATTATAATGCTCAGATAAATTTTTCATGATTTATAAAGGATTTTTCGAGTAATTATTATATCGTTATTTTTAGCATTAAAACGAAACGAAATGTGATTAATCGATTAGGAGGACACGTGGCAAGCTATTATGATCAGATTTTTGCATGTAGACACATGTCGTGTGCTGGGAGTATGGAGAAGATGAGTCACCATTGTTAATCTTGCATGCAAGCCAAGTGGCATTAGGAGAATAACAGAACCAAAAACACAAAAAAATCATTTCTCTCTTCTCTCATCTCATTCTCTCATCACTCTCGGCTCTCCCCTCACTCTCTCCCTCACTTCCGAATCCTCTCCCCCATTTCTTCTTCCATTTTCAATCTCTTAAGCTAGTTTTTATTTAATTTCTTGTTAGATTATGGTGGTTTAGGTACTAAATGTCAATGGGTTGAGTTTATTTTGAAGTTTTGATGGTTGCATGTGTGTAGGTATATTCGGTGTGGGTATGTATATGAGGGAGATGATTCAAAACTTACATGCAATGCTAAATATGAGCTTAGATGATGTTGTCAATTGATGGTTTGTAAGTGATTCAAGATTTAGAGGTGAAGTAGGTTGGGGTGCCGATTCTTGGCCACCACCGAACCCTTCTCCACCGGAGATGATCAATACGAGATCCGGTGGGCTTGATTGTGAGGATTTACTACTTGATATTGCTTGCTGAATTGATTCTTGTGAAGGGAATCTAGTTGCATGTCATATGATAAGAAGGTGTTTACTTGATTTAATAAGTTATACTAATTGTCCAGAAATTTCCAGCAACTGTCCTGTTTTACTCTGTTTATTCGAGACAGTTCTGTCCTGTTCTGGGCAGTGGTCATTTGATGAAAATTGTTCTATTTGGAGTCTATTTTGTGTAGGAGAAAACGGTGTGTCATTTGAGTTAACGAGCTAGGAGAAAACGATGTTTTAGTAAAACCTGCGCAGAACAGAGTAACCTCTCGGGTTACTGATTTTGGAACCATATTTCACCCACTTAAACCTTATGTTTGAAGCCGAAATTTTTATGGTTACTAGAGGGATGGTTCAGGGTGGTCCCATAAAAATTTTAAGTAAAAATCTTGATTTTTCAATTTACTAAAAATGTTTGAGTATGAGTAGTACAAAACCGACAACTTTGTTTTTAAACCAACTTTGGCTTGTTACTTGGCCTAGGTAAACTGATAGTTTCACTTCAACGTTTTTATGAGAGAAATTTATAAGAGTAATGCTAGAGTCCCCAAAACCGTTCCCAAAAAAATTTCCAAATCTTGAGATGTTACAATATTATTGGCTACTTACTCATAAATGAGGTGGACCCCTCGTGCATACATATGAATCCCACAAATAACATCACGCCACGTGTCATTTGGGAATACTTTTGGGAACCAATTTGGGGTATGTAGCACTACTCAATTTATAATGTTCAGGTTTGCAATAAAAGAGGTTTTGTAGCCAAATGATGGTTTTCCTATTTATGAGGATTATTAGAGTGCAAGTTGCGCAGATTTTACAAAACTGTTTCTATTAAGTTTGGGTTGTTAAAATGATCATTTCAAACTGAATATTTTATGTTAGGTAGATATAGCATTCGATATGGTATTAGAAAAAGGCTTCGTGTTAAAGTATTGATTTGTTCAATTTATTAAATATTATTAAAGCATGGACATCTATTTGAATGTTTTGTTTAAGTATGCAATATGGACTTGAGTTTTTGGTCAATAACATCTTATATGCTCAAATGTGATGATTAATATTTTTGAGTTGCAAATGTATCTGATTGTGATTGACTTGGTTAGAAGGTGGATATCTATTAATGTTAATATATGGTACTTGTTAAAATGGTTAGCCGATAGTGGTCGTCGTAGTGACACACTATCCGGTCCAGATTTTTATTTGAGTTTAGAGCTGTATTTAATTTATTAATTAAAATGTTGCGACTCTAATCTAACGACTAAGAGTCCCTTTATGTTTATGTGATTACGTGGTAACGATTATAAGGATTGTCGCTACTTAATTGATATTAGTGTCTACGTCTATTCTCGGTTATCGATAAGGATTACGAACGAGAATTAATTTGTTAATTGAGATTGATGTGTGATTAGAAATTGTCGGGCATAAAGCCTTATATGTTATAAAGTTAATGTATGTTGATTTGGTTGATTTGATGGGTATTGTGAGGTGTTGAATACACCGGGAAGTGTCCACTTCTAAAGGGGACATTTTCGTCTTCTTCCTTTAATAGAAATATTTGTGATTAAGTTAAACGTGTTAGAGTGGCGTGCTAGCGTCGATAGTCCGTAGAGTCATTTCGAAAACTGAAGTACCGTTTTGTGTTAACTATAGAATCGACGTGCGAGTTCGATCTCGGTGAACCAGGTTCGTGGCAACCGTAAGTGTATCGAATCGAAAGAGGATTAAATCAGAGGATTGGACACGTGGGACAAACGAAGGAATGTTCTCTCTAAATCTTCAAGCGTACTTATTAGCTAGGACCTAAGGCAAGTCTACTAACCGTACTCTTTCGTTCAGAGTATGCATGCTTTTAAAATATTATGCTTTCTTAAAAATGAAAATTTTGCAAATGCCTTATTTAAACTCGTAAATTCGCGAGAAATCATTCAAGTCATTTAAATCAGTTTTATAACTGCTTTCAACTTATCGCAAGCATGTGATTTTATCCATTGTGTTATGAAAGTTTAAAATTGCTCTTTACCCCTATAAAAACTATTTTACATATCTTTCATGATTTTGATACGCTTTAATATCTGTTTGGAATGTGAATCCCTTTCGTTCGAATATCCTTATCATATTGGAACGCCCTTTTTGACCGAGGCGCCGGTCCCCCTATCATATTCGTATTAAGGCATGTGTGTGCCTAAAGATCCTTTTATATCGAGAATCACATTGTGTATGTGGTTCGGAGTTCTGTCGTGGGCTGATCACCCAGCTTAGCTCGTGGCGTCTTATCGTAGTTCCAATCTTGAATGGTTGTTCCTTCTGAAAAATCATATCTTATTGTTGAGAATCAAATGTCGAATCTTCCTTTGAATTGTTCTAAATAAATTCGAGATTCAAATTATTACTGAAGCATTTGTTGCACAGTGATGGTTAAAATCGAGAATGAATTGAGATCTTCTTATTTATTCAACTCATTATTGTCAGGCCGGTTTGGCAGCTAAGTATGTAAGTACTTAGCCGACAAGAAGGAGATTATGAATAATTGAGAATTTCTTGAATGTTTGTTAAATTGAGAGTTGATGTATCTTCGTGAATTTTCTTAAATGTTGTCTCTTAGTAGCTGAAGCATCTGTTGCTCAGTGATCAAATTGTTATCGAAAATTGCTATACAAATTATTGAGATAAATATTAAAGTTGTTTTATAAAGCTGTCGAGGTGAAGTCCTTCTTGAATTCGGTAAACCTCTTTCCTATTGAAAAATCTTCGTTATAAATATTTCAAAAATAGTACCATCCTCAAGTTGGATTTGCAAAACCTTCAAAGTTTTATTTTCAAAAGTATTTTAGTATACTCTATTATATACTTGCTGAGCATTTCTTTCGCTCATACTTGTTGTTTTAAATTCTAACTTTTCAGTAAAGTAGTTCGGCGTGACTTATTCGCGTAGTTCAGAAATAGAAGAGGAAGACGCTATTTTGAAGATGGCTTGACTCGGGAGTCCTGGATCTAGAGTAAGAATTATTTTATATAGTTGGACTCTAATTATTATTATGTATTAGATTAGTTGGCCTGGTATACTTCTTGTCGAAGTTATACCAGTGATTTAAGATTGATCAAAGAGAATGTTGTAAAGAAGAAACTTTTTATTTAATGGAATTTGGATTCTTGTTTCTAGCCCTATAACCTAAAAGATCTTGGTTAGTTGGGGTCACAGAGATGATATTTCAATTTTGGATAATTACAAGGGATAGTGTGTTATTAAACAGGTGAATTTATTTGAGGATTTTTCGCGTAACGACCAAATCTCCTGACCCCGGATTTGGGGGCGTTACAGAATGGTATCAGAGCAAAGGTTATAGTATATTAGAAACAAGAGGGTGTAGGAGTGTGTATAGTTAAGTGAGGAACGTTGGAGCTCATATAGAGTTCGTGTTGGACTATTGGATATAGTACCAATTAGTAAGGTAGATTTGAATGCTCGCGTAAGATGGTTGCACTAAATTGGATAAAACACCTTGAGACTGTTGATGTCTACTACGAAATTTCAGAGAGTAAGTCTTACGCGGTTTGAGCAAGCACAAAGACTGAGGCAAGTTCATTATCTCCCTTATCTCCTAAAGAATTTATGAGAATTCTGAGAATGTTATTTTTCACAAAAGATTTTGTTTATGGTGAAAATTTTTGGTGAAATAATTTGAACGTACATCGATTATGTATATCGGATTTATAAATATTCGAGTTGTGCTCATTGTTCGGGACGACTCATGATAGTTTGTTATTTTAACCACTCTCATTATCTCGAGATGGTTATCTTTATTGGATTTATAAATATTCGAGTTGTGCTCATTGTTCGGGACAACTCATGATAATTTGTTATTTTAACCACTCTCATTATTTCGAGATGGTTACCTTTCTTGTCAGGGATTGACACATCGTCCGTGTCAATCAAATAATGGTATTTTATTGGAGTTCACATCGGTTCATTTCTCGGACTGGTGGCACATTTCTATGAGACTGGCCTTCTGCTAGTGTTTGCACTAAATCACGCAAGCGTACGTGGTCACAAGTAATACAGATATAAGTCAAGTTCGTTCCCACAGAGATCTGGTTTTTAATTCAGTATTGTACCTATGCAACAATGTATGGTTTTAATTCACTGCTAAGACAAATAACAAATTGGGTTTTAATTAACTAAATCTAACTAAAAAGCAAATTACAAACTAAGAATTAACTAACTAACAAGAATTGAAATCGAATTACTTCTGCAAGATAAACCATGGAATCCTAACTTCATTAAATACTTCGCTTAGATCTGACGCCTTTAATCACTATATGCAATGGTTATGATATCTGATCGGATAACACGAAACAAGTACACGCTACTTCTCAGTATACGTATACCTAACTAAACATACATCCACAAAAGAGATAGAAGATGAATAGACACCAATTATGCTTAGACCCTATATGTCTATAGAATTTGAAAACATAACGGTTGAAGAACAAGTTATCCATAAAGATCACATAGGGCAATACAAGTATTCTCATCTCGTACCACAACCATATTGATAAACAATTATGAACCTATGCTAGCATGGCAAGTTCTAAATCTCAAGATCCACTTTCACTTCACAAGAGATTAACAAATTAGATGTTCATGACGCATCTATCAATTAAGCATAACCATACGAGGATATCAGATATACACCACACACAGATCTTTAAAGCAATCAAGATACTAAAGCTCCATAAATAAATCCGTTAGAATCCCATGACAACAATTAGTTCATAATCGAACCTCTCGTCATCATGGGATCTGATGAAACCATGATAAAAACAAAGTATGAAAATATACAAATAAATCTAAGTAATTGATATGTAATAGTTCTACTCCTAATGATGATTATCTTAATGATACAATTTACAAGGGTTGGATGTGTTTATATAGGCTCTAGACATCTTGCCCAGCAAGAAAAACAACCTAGAATACAATTGGAAATAGGTTTGGGTACCAAAAATACAATTAGAATTCGTTTAGGGGTAAAAAAAATCATTTTTCCACAATTTCTGACCGCAGGAGCGCAGCCTGCGCTGCTTGGAGCGCAGCCAGCGCTGCTTTTGCTGTTCTGGCACTATTCAAGCGCAGCCTGCGCTGTTAGAGCGCTGCCTGCGCTGCACTTTCTGCCCAGAATTTTTATTTTGCTTTGTAGAAAATTTCCCAAGCTTCGCGTGGACAGTAAGATCGTCCAAAACGGACTTCTAGAACTCCAGATATGGCCAAAACAGTGTAGAGTGCGCAACATACCATGAAATCTGAATTTTCCACAACTTGCTCATTTCTCATCCGTTTTCTCTTCCGATTCTTTTGCCACTTCCTGTTCTTCAATTCTAGACTTATAAATCCTCTTGAGAGTTGATATTAAGTCATCATTCTTCATTCCATATCATAAATCAACTCCAAAAAACCACGGAAAGTTCAACCCTAATCGATATTTCTTCAAACCTGCACGTTTAAGCAAAACACATCAAAAATACCACAAACTTGAGTCCAAGTACACCAATTTAAGCCGATATGGAACGTTCCAAGTGGATATAAAATCCACTTATCACACCCCCAAACTTAAACCGATGCTTGTCCTCAAGCATAAACAATTACAACTAACTAACTAACTAGTACCACTTCCGTAGGTGATCACGGTTGCATTTGGCATATGCAACAAGCCCTTTAAACCCCTAGGCAGCCCTAGTGGACGAGTAAGGTCTCGTGAGGGCCTATAGTGAATGTACCCACAAAATCCATTTATCCTAATGCAATGCAATGCATGAATGCAACTACTATGAAAAATGCAAGATCCCATTCAAACTCACCAAAACCAACTAACAAGCAAATATCTCAATGAATGCAACAATTCCAAGCAGAGCTCGACTAAGTCCCCGTATACTAACAATACATGAACAGAAACGTGCGTGTGTGCAATGCTCATCAGAAATACCCCCAAAACTAGGTCAAAACCATACATGCTTTCCGTCAAGACAATCACAGGTTTATAACTAGAATAGACTGTAGACACTCCATAACCTAGGAACACCTCCACCCTTATCCAAGGTAGACAGAAACTCATGCTTTATTACTATGACACATAATAGAATATACAATACGCATGCTTATTTAACCGTGCAATGAATGAGACCCCAAAAGGCTTATACAATAATACCCATGTAGCGAGTGTTAGGTCAGCAATCCCAAACCACAAGGGCTTTAGGTTACTAGGACTAAGTCCCCTCAGACTTAATTACTCGAGTATTAAAGAGCTCACACTGGTTAATTTTGCATTAACAAACAACAATTGACTTTTTTTTTCTTTTTTTCTTTTTTTTTTCTTTTTTTTTTTCCCGCAATCTGGAATGAGCCTTTCTCATTTCCAACCCTAGACTACTCATATAAATATGAGCCGGCTACTAACCATTTGACGCCTAGCCTTTATTGACAAATATTAACAACTAGCATGAAATTCCTGTTTTCCCCCAAACTTAGACTTTAATGTTCCTACGCTATAAAGGGAATAACGAAAATTCTAAGAATAAACAAGTGATTAAATCTCAAAACATCCCACAGGCATGACCCTAACCTAGCCCAAAAGCACCCCAATGAGACTGTGTAATAAATATTGTTCCCGTAACATGCAAGTCAATTTCATAGAAACTATAAATCAGCCCTCTACTCATCATCATCACACCCAAATCAACATCCACCTATCAATCAGAATCACCTCGTCCTAAGGGATCATAAAATATGCATGCCATGACAATGTAACTAATATGAACTCACATGGTAAAACAACAAAAATAACAGAATGCCCTATATGAAACACACATAAATATTACGAACATAACAATCATGCATGAACTATCACTATAATGCATAATTTACTACTACTAATATGCAAAGCATGAAATCCTACATGAACACAATGACTAACAATCACATATATATACACTACTTATCCCTCAAACCACCCCCAAACTTAGAATATTCAATGTCCTCATTGAATGGAAGTAAATACAAGGGAAAGTAGAAAACATACCTTGGGTTGCCTCCCAAGAAGCGCTTCTTTAACGTCAATAGCTTGACGTTACTTCCAAGTTTCCATTAAGGATGATAATAGTTCGCCTGGTCCTCTCTTCGCAATACTTCATCATCATCTCGGCGGCACACTTTCTGCCCTTTCTCCTCGCTTGACCTATTCAGGTAACAACCATGTCCTCTTCCAATGCCTTCATCTGTTGACCCAAAATCTGACAATTTGTAGAACAACACACCTTCGCGGGCTTCACTTGAATATAATGGAGGAGGGTAAATGTAAATTGCTGAAACCTTTGGTTCCTCAACGAGAACTTCCTCCATTGGCTTTAATGCGCTACCTCCATCTTTATACTCTGAGACAAGTAGAAGACCTGCATCTTTCTCATGATCATCAACCTCTTGGTTCGCACATACCAATTCTTGAAATTTCTGTAGCCCAACAGTGTCTTCTAGGTTCGCACAAAACAATTCTTGAAATTTGCGTAGCTCATCAGTGTCTGTCTCAAATAGTGCCCTTTCCAAATCATCCTCCTCACTAGCTTGATCAAATTCCTCACATGGCTTATGAACACTCTCCTCCTCTTGGAATTTGTCTTCTTCAATTAAGCATGCAGTACCTTGCTCCAAGTCATCGGTATTTTCTGGAATTGCTTCTGGTATGAATTGCTGATTCTCTTGTTCCAAGACTCTCAAAACTTGAGCAGCTAATCTCCCCATAGATTTGACAAGCTTCTCATTATTCTCTGCAAGCATCCTAATCTCCTCCCTAATCTCCTTCAAATCATCATCTGACTGAAAAGTAGGAGTAGGTTGCTGATGTTGAAACTCTTCACTACCAAAGACATATGACATATCTGGAACATCTTGCTGGTACTGTTGAGGATAGTATTGAAAATATGGTTGTTCCTCATAACTGACATATGGATCAACTCCTCCGTAGTAACAATATTGCGATGGATCATGAACGCCCAAATACTGCTCACATGGCTGAGGCTGTTGAATACCACCTTGGTTGCTCCAGCACTGATACGTCTCATGTGCGCCCGCACATAGCTCACAAACACTAACCACCTGCTGAACTCCATAGTAAGATAGAAAATCCATCTTCAACGCTCTCCGACAAGTACCTGAAACACCAACGAACTAAACAAGATAGATAAGTAACTAATCCGAGTCAGTGAACTCTAACGACCACTATTGACAAGCACATAAACCAAAAATAAAACACCAATGATCCCCGGCAGCGGCGCCAAAAACTTGTTTGCACTAAATCACGCAAGCGTACGTGGTCACAAGTAATACAGATATAAGTCAAGTTCGTTCCCACAGAGATCTGGTTTTTAATTCAGTATTGTACCTATGCAACAATGTATGGTTTTAATTCACTGCTAAGACAAATAACAAATTGGGTTTTAATTAACTAAATCTAACTAAAAAGCAAATTACAAACTAAGAATTAACTAACTAACAAGAATTGAAATCGAATTACTTCTGCAAGATAAACCATGGAATCCTAACTTCATTAAATACTTCGCTTAGATCTGACGCCTTTAATCACTATATGCAATGGTTATGATATCTGATCGGATAACACGAAACAAGTACACGCTACTTCTCAGTATACGTATACCTAACTAAACATACATCCACAAAAGAGATAGAAGATGAATAGACACCAATTATGCTTAGACCCTATATGTCTATAGAATTTGAAAACATAACGGTTGAAGAACAAGTTATCCATAAAGATCACATAGGGCAATACAAGTATTCTCATCTCGTACCACAACCATATTGATAAACAATTATGAACCTATGCTAGCATGGCAAGTTCTAAATCTCAAGATCCACTTTCACTTCACAAGAGATTAACAAATTAGATGTTCATGACGCATCTATCAATTAAGCATAACCATACGAGGATATCAGATATACACCACACACAGATCTTTAAAGCAATCAAGATACTAAAGCTCCATAAATAAATCCGTTAGAATCCCATGACAACAATTAGTTCATAATCGAACCTCTCGTCATCATGGGATCTGATGAAACCATGATAAAAACAAAGTATGAAAATATACAAATAAATCTAAGTAATTGATATGTAATAGTTCTACTCCTAATGATGATTATCTTAATGATACAATTTACAAGGGTTGGATGTGTTTATATAGGCTCTAGACATCTTGCCCAGCAAGAAAAACAACCTAGAATACAATTGGAAATAGGTTTGGGTACCAAAAATACAATTAGAATTCGTTTAGGGGTAAAAAAAATCATTTTTCCACAATTTCTGACCGCAGGAGCGCAGCCTGCGCTGCTTGGAGCGCAGCCTGCGCTGCTTTTGCTGTTCTGGCACTATTCAAGCGCAGCCTGCGCTGTTAGAGCGCTGCCTGCGCTGCACTTTCTGCCCAGAATTTTTATTTTGCTTTGTAGAAAATTTCCCAAGCTTCGCGTGGACAGTAAGATCGTCCAAAACGGACTTCTAGAACTCCAGATATGGCCAAAACAGTGTAGAGTGCGCAACATACCATGAAATCTGAATTTTCCACAACTTGCTCATTTCTCATCCGTTTTCTCTTCCGATTCTTTTGCCACTTCCCGTTCTTCAATTCTAGACTTATAAATCCTCTTGAGAGTTGATATTAAGTCATCATTCTTCATTCCATATCATAAATCAACTCCAAAAAACCACGGAAAGTTCAACCCTAATCGATATTTCTTCAAACCTGCACGTTTAAGCAAAACACATCAAAAATACCACAAACTTGAGTCCAAGTACACCAATTTAAGCCGATATGGAACGTTCCAAGTGGATATAAAATCCACTTATCAGCTAGGTCAATCAATTATTTTCTGGAAAGTTTATCTCAAATTATTTGTTACAAAATATTCGGGAAGTCTGTATTCTTACTGGTCAACATGGGAAAGAGGCCCATGGTAGAGAGAGAAACTTGTGTACGGTTATACGGGCACAAGTATATTTTAAGCACTATAGTTGCCAGGGTTGAAAATGATAACCCATTTTATGCTAGCAAAATGACATAGTGGTACTTGAGACATAGTAGTAATCTACTATGGGGTATCACGGGTGTGCGGTACTTGAGACATGGCGTTTGATCGCACTGTGGGGTATCGTGAAGGCGGAAGACCAGTATCTAAATCTTTTAAATTCCAACTCCTTTTATTCAGAGATTTTGATAAATTTTATATTCTCTCAAAATTTTGAGAAGTTGAATTCCTTGATTTGTCAGAGATTTTTATAAAAAAAAAAAATTCGCAAAAATTTTGAGAAGATTATACTTCCATGATTAAATAGTATACGAGTTTCCTATTTGTTCAAACATTATCTCTTGTCAACGTCGTGTTATAAATTTTCCTGGAATAAGATTTGGGAGATGAACTTGCCGAGTATATTACGTGCTCACCTTTTGTTATTTTGATAGTATTCCTAACATTCAAAGGCGAGAACAATGAATCTTTCGGATAAAAGCCAAAAAGGAACAAGAGGAAGGTCTAGAGTTATTTTGATACAATTTAGTTCTATTATGCTGAAGTGTACGCCTTAGAGCCCTGACAATAGTGCTTACCTTTGCAAAGTGTTAACCGACATGTAATTTAAGATATTTTGTTGCAATAACACTGATTATAGAGAGACATTGTGTAATCAAGTGGGATCCTTTGATCTACGGGGCGGAGCAAGAAGAGTTTAGTATTTATTGTGGGTTGGACTGTATAATACATCTTTACGTGGGCGGAGACGTGATGACCAAGAAAATTCCAGGAATTAAAGAAGAGGCTATTACGAGTCGAGATGACGTGCTCACTTGAGATGATTAGGATGAACGGGATCGAATTTATCGCGGTTGTAGATGTATGTTATGGAATCTTTAGGGACTAGTACGAGTTGCTATCGGCGTAGGGTATCGTGAATCTTAAGATGTTGCGAAGAGAGTTTAGAATTGATCAATCGCTCACCAGAGGAGCCGACAGAGGATGCATCTGTGGAGATCGGGGCTATATTATTTTTCATCCATAATTCATTTGATACTCATTCACTGGAGGATTGTGTTAGAAGATATTTTTCGTCTTCTAAGTTATAGTTCTTTTAAACTTGTATTCACCCGAATGTTGGGTTTCGATTGTGTCAAGGGTCATCATGATACCTTTTTTTTCAAGTTTTTCTGAGGCCCTGATAGGTTGATTCAAATCGAACTTCCGCCTTGATTTTTCTAGTGGTGGATAAAATTATTCGTGGTACAGCACTACTTGCTCGTCATGTGCTAGTATCCTCTTCCGTTAAATCTTTCTTTCGGGGAAAACACCTTTGGAATTTGCTTAGTTTTGTCCAAGGTGTGCGTTGGAAAGTTTCTTGTTGTAAGATGATATCTATTTGTTTAACCAGAAATTTCTTTTCAAAATTCTTTATTCTGACTGAGACCAACAACCCTATATTATAGGGGACACAATGACTATCTGTCTGTCTGATATAAGTTGGATGGGACGCCATCACTTGTGTGTTGTGCAATACAAGAAGGCTGATTACCTTTAGTAATGTCTTAACTAAGACACACAACGTTGAATTCTTAGATCATATTGATCTCTCAGTTATTCTTTTGTAACCGTTAATGGTTGTCTAAAACTTTTTAATCTTGATCACATTGTGTGACATTTAGATTGATAAGGAATCTCTTTTATTCAAGGATTCCATCGTTTCAGTTATTTTCATTATTCTTTTGTGTCTTAGCGAGTGACGACATGGTGTTCTAGCGCTGTTGCTTGGTAAACAGTTGAATGAGGAATAAATCGAGATCTTCCGGTTATTAGGTTCCTCGATCGACATTGTACGTTAAAAGTGGAATCCTGGCGATTAGGGACTTCTCGATATTCTTTCACAAGTTTAAACCGAAGCACTATGGATATGGAAAACTTGAGATGTATGTACCAAATCGTCTGAGTCGTGAGATAACGAAGTTGCGGGAATTTCCGTAGGCCTTGGGAATTTCAGTCAAAGGAAAGCGATGCATCTTGGAACCCCGTTCTTTCTTCTGTTGATTCCGAGGACGGAATCCTTTTAAGGGGGAATGCTATAACAACCCGAATTTTCAAAATAAAATTATCATTATTATTATTACGTCGACCGATAGAATTGATGAAAGAAGAGAATAGTTAATTATTATTTTATAATATTTATTCGATTGTGAAGCATTTATGTGATTAAATGCTGTTTGTGTATGATTAAGTGGAAAATAGGTTCGTTTTAAATTTTGTGAATTAAGTCAATGTGACTTAACTATCTAAGTGATTATGTGAGTCATCTGAATTGAATAGATATGGATATATGACTTAAACATGTTATCTGTACCTGTCTGAACCGTGTGGTTGTGTTTGTCGTTGTTATTATAACCACTTCTTAATTATTTATGAAATTCGTAAAAATGAGATTTTAGAAAAAGATTTATGAAAAATACAAAATTATTTTGAAAAATTCTTTTCAATTCTTCCTAATGATAATAATTATTTTTAGGACTTTTCAAAAATATAAAAATATTATTTTTGTAGAAATTCGATTTTTAAATGATTTAATATTGATTTTTCTTCTAAAATTCGTAATAAATCCAAAAATGGTTTAAAAAAATTCTGAAATTTTATTTACAGTAGTTTTATAATATTATAATGCTCAGATAAATTTTTCATGATTTATAAAGGATTTTTCGAGTAATTATTATATCGTTATTTTCAGCATTAAAACGAAACGAAATGTGATTAATCGATTAGGAGGACACGTGGCAAGCTATTATGATCAGATTTTTGCATGTAGACACATGTCGTGTGCTGGGAGTATGGAGAAGATGAGTCACCATTGTTAATCTTGCATGCAAGCCAAGTGGCATTAGGGGAATAATAGAACCAAAAACACAAAAAATTCATTTCTCTCTTCTCTCATCTCATTCTCTCATCACTCTCGGCTCTCCCCTCACTCTCTCCCTCACTTCCGAATCCTCTCCCCCATTTCTTCTTCCATTTTCAATCTCTTAAGCTAGTTTTTATTTGATTTCTTGTTAGATTATGGTGGTTTAGGTACTAAATGTCAATGGGTTGAGTTTATTTTGAAGTTTTGATGGTTGCATGTGTGTAGGTATATTCGGTGTGGGTATGTATATGAGGGAGATGATTCAAAACTTACATGCAATGCTAAATATGAGCTTAGATGATGTTGTCAATTGATGGTTTGTAAGTGATTCAAGATTTAGAGGTGAAGTAGGTTGGGGTGCCGATTCTTGGCCACCACCGAACCCTTCTCCACCGGAGATGATCAATACGAGATCCGGTGGGCTTGATTGTGAGGATTTACTACTTGATATTGCTTGCTGAATTGATTCTTGTGAAGGGAATCTAGTTGCATGTCATATGATAAGAAGGTGTTTACTTGATTTAATAAGTTATACTAGTTGTCCAGAAATTTCCAGCAACTGTCCTGTTTTACTCTGTTTATTAGAGACAGTTCTGTCCTGTTCTGGGCAGTGGTCATTTGATGAAAATTGTTCTATTTGGAGTCTATTTTGTGTAGGAGAAAACGGTGTGTCATTTGAGTTAACGAGCTAGGAGAAAACGATGTTTTAGTAAACCTGCGCAGAACAGAGTAACCTCTCGGGTTACTGATTTTGGAACCATATTTCACCCACTTAAACCTTATGTTTGAAGCCGAAATTTTTATGGTTACTAGAGGGATGGTTCATGGTGATCCCATAAAAATTTTAAGTAAAAATCTTGATTTTTCAATTTACTAAAAATGTTTGAGTATGAGTAGTACAAAACCGACAACTTTGTTTTTAAACCAACTTTGGCTTGTTACTTGGCCTAGGTAAACTGATAGTTTCACTTCAACGTTTTTATGAGAGAAATTTATAATGTTCAGGTTTGCAATAAAAGAGGTTTTGTAGCCAAATGATGGTTTTCCTATTTATGAGGATTATTAGAGTGCAAGTTGCGCAGATTTTACAAAACTGTTTCTATTAAGTTTGGGTTGTTAAAATGATCATTTCAAACTGAATATTTTATGTTAGGTAGATATAGCATTCGATATGGTATTAGAAAAAGGCTTCGTGTTAAAGTATTGATTTGTTCAATTTATTAAATATTATTAAAGCATGGACATCTATTTGAATGTTTTGTTTAAGTATGCAATATGGACTTGAGTTTTTGGTCAATAACATCTTATATGCTCAAATGTGATGATTAATATTTTTGAGTTGCAAATGTATCTGATTGTGATTGACTTGGTTAGAAGGTGGATATCTATTAATGTTAATATATGGTACTTGTTAAAATGGTTAGCCGATAGTGGTCGTCATAGTGACACACTATCCGGTCCAGATTTTTATTTGAGTTTAGAGCTGTATTTAATTTATTAATTAAAATGTTGCGACTCTAATCTAACGACTAAGAGTCCCTTTATGTTTATGTGATTACGTGATAACGATTATAAGGATTGTCGCTACTTAATTGATATTAGTGTCTACGTCTATTCTCGGTTATCGATAAGGATTACGAACGAGAATTAATTTGTTAATTGAGATTGATGTGTGATTAGAGATTGTCGGGCATAAAGCCTTATATGTTATAAAGTTAATGTATGTTGATTTGGTTGATTTGATGGTTATTGTGAGGTGTTGAATACACCGGGAAGTGTCCACTTCTAAAGGGGACATTTCCGTCTTTTTCCTTTAATAGAAATATTTGTGATTAAGTTAAACGTGTTAGAGTGGCGTGCTAGCGTCGATAGTCCGTAGAGTCATTTCGAAAACTGAAGTACCGTTTTGTGTTAACTATAGAATCGACGTGCGAGTTCGATCTCGGTGAACCAGGTTCGTGGCAACCGCAAGTGTATCGAATCGAAAGAGGATTAAATCAGAGGATTGGACACGTGGGACAAACGAAGGAATGTTCTCTCTAAATCTTCAAGCGTACTAATTATCTAGGACCTAAGGCAAGTCTACTAACCGTACGCTTTCGTTCAGAGTATGCATGCTTTTAAAATATTATGCTTTCTTAAAAATGAAAATTTTGCAAATGTCTTATTTAAACTCGTAAATTCGCGAGAAATCATTCAAGTCATTTAAATCAGTTTTATAACTGCTTTCAACTTATCGCAAGCATGTGATTTTATCCACTGTGTTATGAAAGTTTAAAATTGATCTTTACCCCTATAAAAACTATTTTACATATCTTTCATGATTTTGATACGCTTTAATATCTGTTGGGAATGTGAATCCCTTTCGTTCGAATATCCTTATCATATTGGAACGCCCTTTTTGACCGAGGCGCCGGTCCCCCTATCATATTCGTATTAAGGCATGTGTGTGCCTAAAGATCCTTTTATATCGAGAATCACATTGTGTATGTGGTTCGGAGTTCTGTCGTGGGCTGATCACCCAGCTTAGCTCGTGGCGTCTTATCGTAGTTCCAATCTTGAATGGTTGTTCCTTCTGAAAAATCATATCTTATTGTTGAGAATCAAATGTCGAATCTTCCTTTGAATTGTTCTAAATAAATTCGAGATTCAAATTATTACTGAAGCATTTGTTGCACAGTGATGGTTAAAATCTAGAATGAATTGAGATCATCTTATTTATTCAACTCATTATTGTCAGGCCGGTTTGGCAGCTAAGTATGTAAGTACTTAGCCGACAAGAAGGAGATTATGAATAATTGAGAATTTCTTGAATGTTTGTTAAATTGAGAGTTGATGTATCTTCGTGAATTTTCTTAAATGTTGTCTCTTAGTAGCTGAAGCATCTGTTGCTCAGTGATCAAAGTGTTATAAAAAATCGCTATACAAATTATTGAGATAAATATTAAAGTCGTTTTATAAAGCTGTCGAGGTGAAGTCCTTCTTGAATTCGGTAAACCTCTTTCCTATTGAAAAATCTTCGTTATAAATATTTCAAAAATGGTACCATCCTCAAGTTGGATTTGCAAAACCTTCAAAGTTTTATTTTCAAAAGTATTTTAGTATACTCTATTATATACTTGTTGAGCATTTCTTTCGCTCATACTTGTTGTTTTAAATTCTAACTTTTCAGTAAAGTAGTTCGGCGTGACTTATTCGCGTAGTTCAGAAATAGAAGAGGAAGACGCTATTTTGAAGATGGCTTGACTCGGGAGTCCTGGATCTAGAGTAAGACTTATTTTATATAGTTGGACTCTAATTATTATTATGTATTAGATTAGTTGGCCTGGTATACTTCTTGTCGAAGTTATACCAGTGATTTAAGATTGATCAAAGAGAATGTTGTAAAGAAGAAACTTTTTATTTAATGGAATTTGGATTCTTGTTTCTAGCCCTATAACCTAAAAGATCTTGGTTAGTTGGGGTCACAGAGATGATATTTCAATTTTGGATAATTACAAGGGATAGTGTGTTATTAAACAGGTGAATTTATTTGAGGATTTTTCGCGTAACGACCAAATCTCCTGACCCCGGATTTGGGGGCGTTACAACTACTACTGAGTACTGACAGGACACTTCAATTTCGTTAGCACAAAACAAAACCACAACATAACAGCCGCAACATGATTGTAAGCTCTTTCCCAATAAACTTGAATACAATATTAGACTTCAATATATCAATCAATCAATCAATCATCAATATATATATATAAAGAAGGATACGCTGGAGTTTAGGTGGTGATCTAAGATCGTCTCAATCTATTTTTCTAATTTTCTAGAATTTTAAACACTAATAAATATAAAACTATCATTTATTTAATATATATTAGAAGTAGAATAGGTATTCAAATTCATAGAAGTTCTATTGGAAGTAGAACAAGTATTTATAAGAGATGTGATTAAAAGTTCTATTAGAAGTAAAATAGGAGTTCGAATTTTATAGAGAATAAGAGTTTGAATATATAGAAAAAACATATAAATAAAAGTTCTATCAGAAATAAAATATGTATTTGAATATATAGAGGAGACATATAATTAAATATTTTATAGAAAGTTAATTTTGATGATTTTCCGTAAATAACTTAGTTACATCTATATAATAGAATTGCAAGAAGTCTGAACAAGAAAGTTGTGTCAATGGCAGTAATTGATTTTAAAAAGAGGGAGAAAGTTTTACAAAGGGGGAGAAAATTTGCAACATCAGGAAGCTTACTTTTTATTTTTTATTAATTAGTAGTTTAAGTTGCTTAGTTATAGGATTTTAAGTGGCTCGGATGTTTGGTGTGATGTTTCATGAGATATATATACGAAGCAAGATACGCGGAGTTTAGGTGACGCTCTAAGATCGTTTCAATTTATTTTTTTTAATTTTCTAGAATTTTACAATTTTAAAAACTGATAAATATAAAATTATCATTTAACATATTAGAAGTAGAATAAGTGTTCGAATTTATAGAGGACAGGAGTTCGAATTTATAGGGAAGATATATGATTAGAAGTTCTATGGGAAGTAGAACAAGTATTTATAATACATATAATAAGTAGAATAGGTGTTCGAATTTATAGAGAACAAGAGTTCGAATTTATAGGGAAGATATATGATTAGAAGTTCTATTGGAAGTAGAACAAGTATTTATAATACATATAATTAAAGGTTCTATCAGAAATATAATAGGATTTCGAATTTTATAGAGAATAAGAGTTCGAATTTATAGAAAAAACATATAAATAAAAATTTTATTAGAAGGATAATAGGGGTGTTTGAATATATAGAGTAGACATATAATTAAATAATTTATAGAAAGTACGATCTTCTTAAATTATATATTTTTTATATAAGTTAATTATACTTCTATTAGAAAAATTTATTCATAAATCCAATACTATTGTCATAAACAAGGTCATCGTATTTAAAAAGAAAAGAGTTGATGTGTTAACATAATACAAAAAGATTCTCATGATAAATACAGGAGTATCTATAATATTAAGAGAAAATAAGATGTGTTTTCATTTTCTAAAACTCCATAAATTTTCGAAAGTCTAGAGAAAGTATAAATTAGAATTCACTCTATTTTTTAGGTTTTGATTTTAAGAAAAAAAATTGTTGTGTAAGATAAGTATCATCAATAATATGTAATGAAGTTGGAATTTCGATCCCAAATGAAAGCGGCTCGAAACGTGTTTAACGGGAAGACGACTCTCTATAAAAGATTGTATTAGCTATTAAAAAATCATATTGATGTTATAAATTTTATTTTTAGGATTTCATTTTTATGGATAAACATTATCGTACAAGTGATATATGTAAAAGTTAGATTTTTGATTTTAACGAGAGAGCGGATCAATAGTGATAACCGTGTTTAACGAGAAAGTGGTTCATTAGAGAAGACGTATAAAAGATGTTTGAATATATAAGAAATACATAAAATAAAATGTTTTATTGGAAGTAGAATACGAGGACGGTGGAGACGTCTTATACAATTTTTTAAAACTATATATCTTTTTTCCTAGAAATCCTCCTTTATTTTAACTTTCCTTTACAAATTAATTATACTTGCATTAGAAAAATCTATCCATAAAAATTAACTCGAAACGTGTTTAACGGGAAGACGACTCTCTATAAAAGATTGTATTAGCTATTAAAAAATCATACTGATGTTATAATTTTTTTTTTAGGATTTCATTTTTATGGATAAACATTATCATACAAGTGATATATATAAAAGTTAGATTTTTTATTTTAACGAGAGAGCGGATCAATAGTAATAACCGTGTTTAACGAGAAAGCGATTCATTAGAGAAGACGCATAAAAGATGTTTGAATATATAAGGAATACATAAAATAAAATGTTTTATTGGAAGTAGAATACGAGGACGGTGGAGACGTCTTATACGATTTTTTAAAACTATATATCTTTTTTCTGGAAATCCTCATTTATTTTAACTTTCCTTTACAAATTAATTATACTTGCATTAGAAAAATCTATCCATAAAAATTAATATTATTACCGTAACGAAAAGTCTTCGTATTTAATTTTTTTTATATGTTAACATAACAGAAAGACATTCCCATACGAAAACTGTAAATAAATACAAGAATATCTGTAATATACAAAAAATATAAGATGTATTTTCATCTTTTTTTTGGCAGGATATTTGCATCTTTTAAAACATCATTAATATTAGAAAGTTTAAAGAATATAAAAATTGGAATTTACTCTCTTTATATAATGAAGTTAGAGTTTCGGTTCCAAGTGAGAGTGGCTCGAAACGTATTTAACGGAAAGACGGCTCACCAGAGAATATTGTATTAGCTATTAGAAATTGATACTGATGTCAATTTTTTTTTAAAGGTTGGATTTTATGGATAAAAATTATTATATAAGTTTTTATAATATATGTTAAAGTTGGGATTTCGGTTTAAGGAGAAAGTGGCTCAATCGAAAACATCGTGGTTAACAAGAAATCGATTTATTAGAAAAGATTATTTAATTATTAAAATTTAATAATAATATTACGATATAACGTAGATGTATTGAATTTTTTTAAAAAAATTTATAACGCCGCAGCGAAGCGCGGCTTTATCAACTAGTTTCAATATAACCAGCTTAAAACACGTGCGATACACTGAATTTTTTTAATATTATATTAATTTTTTCATTAATTTTTTTAAATACGAATTTTGGAGACTTAAATATTTAAATGAGATGATGATCATAATTATATAAATGTTATCCGTGATATTTCTAGAAAATGAATGATTTTAGTTAAAAAAAATATAGAAAATGTGATAGGTTGTAGTTGAAAAGGTAATAAGTTATTTATTAGTAATTATAAAATTATTATTTTGTTTTATTAAATAGAATGCTCGTGATATAATTAGAAAAAGAGAGGATTTAGTTAGAGAAAATTAAAAAGGTAATATGTTTTAGGTGAAAAGGGTAATTGATTAGTTTATAGTAATTATAATTTAATTATGTTATTTTGAAAAATAAAATTGCTCGTAATGTTTTTTAGAAAAAGAGAAATTAATGTTGCCCGTAATATTTCTAAAGAGGAATTTTAGCTAGATAATATAGGAAAAAGATGATACATTTTAGCTAAAAAAGGATAATCGGTTAATATTAGTATTATAATATTATTATTTAATTAAATTAAATAGAACCGTCCGTGATATAATTGGAAAAAGTGAGATTTCAGTTTGAAAAAATAGAAAAAGATAACATGAAAATTAAAAGGTGGCATACTTTAGGTGAAAAAGGTAATTGATTAGTTTATAGTAATTATAATTTAATTGTTATTTTACTAAATAAAATTGCTGGTAGTATTTTTAGAAAATGAAAAATTAATGTTACCCTTGATATTTCTAAAAAAAGGAATTTAATTGGAAAAAATAAAGAAGACGATACATTTTTAGCTGAAAAGGTAATCGGTTAATTAATAGCATTATAATATAATGATTTTATTTTTATTAAATAAAATCGTCCGTGATATAATTTGAAAAAGAGAGGTTTTAGTTAGAGAAAATAAAAAAAGGTAACTTGTTTTGGTTGAAAAAGGTAACTCGTGGGGAAAAAATTATTTTAGTTAGAGAAAAGAGAAAAAATAAAAAAATTAATTTATTAGTTAACAGTAATTATACTTTGTTTTTTAATTAGATAAAATATAAAAGATATTATATTTTACCTGAAAAAGGAAACTGCTTAGTTATTAAAAAAAAGTAACATGTTTAACCTGAAAAAGGAGATTGATTAGTAAAGTAAAAAAGAAGATTTTTAAAAGGTAACCCGTGATATAATTGGAAAAAGAGATATTTTAGTTAGAGAAAAGAGAAAATATAATTTGAATGAAAAAATTAATTAATTAGTTAATAGTAATTATAATATGTGTTATGGAATAAAAGTAGGGTGTATTTATTACGTTTTGAATGCTAGAGTTAGAGAAAACTTCGAGCTTTAATGGCTGATCGAGTGTTTCGTGACTTAATCTGTCCTCACAAGATGCTTACGTATCTTTCAAATATCAAGAATCAAGCCAAAAACGTAGTTCTGTTTGTGTGGAATCAGATCCTTATATAGGTGATGAGAACCCTGGAATTAGGGTAGAATTAGGTGCCTTGGTGGGCAAGTCACAGTTTAGGCCCAATTCTAGATCCTTCCGGATGGAAGGTGGATAAGCATTACAGTTGTATTCCTTGGAGGCTACTCCAAAGATGATTTGGTTTCCTTTTGGACAATTAACGGAGTCTTTTATTTGGCTGATTTAATAGCTACGAAATTATAATTATATTTAGGGTTATGGGCTTCAACCTTGGGCCTTTCTGGGCTAAATTAATGTATCATTAATTGTATTCTTAGGGTTTACTTTCAACCCACATCATTTGCCCCCAACTTCTAAGAAAACTGATCAGGTTTTCATTGAAGTTAAAAAGGTTCAAGTACACTAGTGTTTCACAAGTATCGTCTTGAGTGTAAAGTGTGGAGTGACCTACACATTTACGACGATTCACCTTATTCGAGGTTGAACAATATGTGTCTTACAGAAAATCTATTATCTATTATATATATAATACCACAACATGTCACATTTTACTCTTTGCAAAGTTACTATTTTAGCCCTGCATTTTAATCCATTTAGTCTTTTTCCAAAAAGTTGTTGTTTTGGAGAATCGAACCTAAGTCTTTCCATTCATATACACATCACCTTACCACCAGGCTAACCAATCACTTGTGTTGTAAATCATAAATATGCTATGTAAGTCGCGTGATGGATGAAGAATATTTGGTATTTTAATTTCTAAGATATTTTATATGTTATAGTTTAGTATAAATTAGTGATACATGATATGTAGTGAACTTAGATACTCCGTATATACCATAACATGTCTCATTTTATTCTTGGCAAAGTTATATCATTTAATAAACTTATATTCAATATGATTATTTAATATCTACTTTAATATTACTTAATTAATTACAACAAACTAATAATAGCCATTAACTTTTAATAATTTATATTGGTGCATATATTTAGATTAAAATTCTTGGGTAAATTATTATATAGTTACGCCAATATATGAATAATAATTGTATAGAAATACTTATAAAACTCGAGAATCGGAACTAAACGATTGTGTTCACGATTAGGAATTAAGCTTGGGAATAACAAGAATAATAAACATATATATTTTAGTAATAATAGTATTTAATGTATTAGTCTAATTTGTAATAAAATATACTATTTAAAAGTTCATAGAGAGTAATCAGATTTAGATTCTTAGTTCTGAATAAAGTGAATTTAAATTCACAACTGAAAACATTGAATTAGATGACTATTTTAATAGATATTATAAATCTTAGACAATTCATGTTGAAAATGAAGCTCTCGAGAAGAGAGTTGCTAAGCTATATTTAGGCTACACCGCTACAAATTTAAAGGTATTCACGGCTACAAATTCGAACTACTAAAATCCAAAATATCACAATATTTATCATTTTATTTAATATCATTTCACATTTATGCCTTCCAATTTTCTATGATTTAACTCTAAAATCCCCCTAAAGTCAAATGCTATGAAAACGTTAGTTAATCTTCATATTTCCCAGAATCGAAACTGTGACATCCAGTTCTAAGTATAAAGAATTTAAATTTATAGCTAAAATCATTGAACTGTATGACTAATTGAATGGATATTAGAATATTTTGAACACAACCTGTTAGAAAGCGAGAGCACTTGAAAAAAGAGTAAGTTAATCTATATTTAGGTAACATTGCAACAAAGAATATTCATGATCACAAATAATAAAAAATAAAATTTCACAATAAAGCTAGAATATCCCCGTGCCTTGCACGGGTAACGAAGCTAGTATAAATAATACCACAACATGTCACATTTTATTCCTTACAAAGTTACTATTTTAGCCCTGCATTTTAATTCATTTAATTTTTTTCCAAAAAGTTGTTGCTGAGGAGAATCAAACCTAGGTCTTTCCATTCATATGCACATCACCTTACCACTAGGCTAACCAATCACTTGTGTTGTAAGTCATAAATATGCTATGTAAGTCGGGTAATGAATGAAGAATATTTGGTATTTTGATTTCTAAGATATTTTATATGTTATAGTTTAGTATAAATTAGTGATACATGATATGTAGTGAACTTAGATATATACCATAAACAAAATTTCACAATAAAACTAGAATATCCCCGTGCCTTGCACGGGTAACGAAGCTAGTTATTAATAATTTCCTAACACTCTTCTTATACCCACAGGTATTTTAATCGTACATTGATACACAAATCATGCCATAATTTTTGAAATTTCTTTCAAAGAAGCCACTTTTTTACAAGAAAAATCAGCAAAAACCCTCACAATCTTCGACCAGGATTCCTGGTCGAATTTTCGATCAGGATCCTGGTCGACATAAGCTCATGTTGTCATCCTGGTCGATGGTACTTCGATCAGGATTCCTGGTCGACACTTCGATCAGGATCCTGGTCGAACAAATGCCATTTACACACTCTGGTCGACAGCATTTCGACCAAGATTCCTGGTCGACATTTCGATCAGGATCCTGGTCGAATAAATGCAATTTGAACATTCTGGTCTGCAACATTTCGACCAAGATTCCTGGTCGACAATTCGATCAGGATCCTGGTCGAATAAATGCAATTTGGACACTCTGGTCTAGGGCATTTCGACCAAGATTCCTGGTCGATATTTCGATCAGGATCCTGGTCGAATAAATACAATTTGGACACTCTGGTCTAGGGCATTTCGACCAAGATTCCTGGTCGACATTTTGATCAGGATCCTGGTCGAATAAATGCAATTTGGACATTCTGGTCTGTAGCATTTCGACCAAAATTCCTGGTCGACAATTCGATCAGGATCCTGGTCGAATAAATGCAATTTGGACACTCTGGTCTAGGGCATTTCGACCAAGATTCCTGGTCGACAATTCGATCAGGATCCTGGTCGAATAAGTTTGGGTTTTCAAATTGGGCCTGCTAATCTTTTTGGGCCTTATAGATTTTAGGATGGGCCTTTGACCAATAGCCTGGCGAAACAAGTAGAATTATGGCAAAATTACTGGGCCTACCAGTCTTGTTGGGCCTCAACCCATTTTGTTTAATTGTATTATTGGATTTAATTAATCCATACACTATTTTACTTTGGGACCTTCCAGATTTTCTAGAATCCTCTAGGTCCTTCCTTTCTTTGGGCCTATGGGCCTCTAAATGGGCTTTAACCGGTTATCACCGGTTACTTGGAATTTTAACTGGCTACTAGCCAGTTACAAAATTTCTATAAAAGAGTGGAGTGAGATTCATTTCTCACTTCACTCTAATACACTCCACTTTCTTCTAAAAATTCTCTTAAGCATTTCTCTCGAGTTAAAGCGATTCTCGGTGATTTTTCCAGCAACTCTATCATTTTCAGGCGAGTTTTTGCCGGTTTCTGGGTTTCTTTGAAGATTTTCTGGGCTTTTGTTGCATCTTTATCTTCTTTACTAAAGTTTCTGGGCTAGTGCATTCATACTTTGAAGATCAATGGCGGATAAGTTAGCATAGCGCCTTTTGAAGATGAATTCAACTTCAAAAAGAGGTAACGATATTGAAATTCGTTCTTCTTATATGAGTTTAACTGAAATGATCAAATGCGCGGAGATGATTATCCCTCATTAGCTGATTTAGATGCTTATAACTGCTGTAACAAGTTTCATGATGATGATGTAATTAAAAATTACAACAAAACTTATGAAATGAAAACTCCCTATAGGCTCGTTAAGGCTGGGCCTGGCGACATGCCTTGTCATTGGAGGCCAAATGGGCTATGTGTATTTAGAGATGCACTCATTGCTGGGCTTAAGTTCCCTTTTCATGAGTTTATTCCCAAACTTTTGGCCGACGTTCAAGTTAGCCCATGCCAACTTCCACCCAATGCATGGCGATTTTTGTGCTTTATGGTCTTGTGCCTTAGGAAAAAATTCCCTCTTTCTGTTCCTTTGTTTAGAAAAATATTCCAATTCTATAATAGCTCTTCTGTTCAATCGGGGTGGGTCTACGTTAGACAGTGCCCTAAAATTCCACACATCTTTAACGACCACTCGGTTGTCGACAACAACCCTAAGTGGAAAGAAGAATTTATGTACTTGGTCTGGAAAGGGGGTGATTGGGGCACCCTTTTTTGAAGTTCTTTTGGTAAGGTGGCCGATGGCAACCCTAACAAAATTGTTCTCAACACGGAGGAGCAAGCGGCTTATGACGAGCTTATCAAAGACAATAGAGAAACTTTGTGTTGGGACCTTATTAATGAGGAATCTTTGAGGGCCGTGGACCTTTCTTCTATTTCAGACTTGGGTAATTTTCATTCCTTTGTGAGTTTACTTTGTTTCTAGATGAGCTTATACCAACGTTTTAATTTGTTGTTTTATGCAGCTGTTATGAAAATAATGCGAGAAACGGATCCTAGTGAGGAGGAAACCGCTCGTATGAGGAGAGCAAAGAGGGCCCTTGACACAAGGGGAAAATCTAGTGAACCATATTTTCTGCGCCCACACAAGGTGCAGAAACAAGACTTGGTTACTGTTGATAAAGAAGATGGACCTGTGCAAGTGAATGTCCAATCGACTGTGTATAGGCCTCAATGGGGCTTTAGAAAGCAGGACTCTGTGGTTTGCTCCACAAAGCATTCGATGGATTGGTCTTTGAACTCAATAACTCCTGTTGACTACAAGGATTTCATAACGGGTGGAAACATGGATGAGGCTGAGCATCTGGGGGCTCAAGCCTTGGCATCTGTATGTTATTCTTTACCACTTTTTACTTTTCTTTATGCCATTTTGATGTTGTAGCTCCTTATTGAACTAACATCTTTGCAGGCGAACGTGCATTTCCAGAGCATGGCTCACCAGGCCAAGGCCTGGAAGAACAAAGCCAAGTCTTTCGAGACTAAATTTCAGAAAGAGAAGATTAAGCGTGAAGAAACTGAACAAAAACTGAAAGGGAAGGCAGAAGAGTTGGAGGTGGCCTAGGCTGAGTTGGTGCACTTGCGGACTAAGAAAGAGGACCTCATTGACGAGTACATGGACTCCCAGGATTTTTAAACCTTGATGGAGAAGCACGATGGGGTGCTCTATCCTGTCCAGTACACTGATGGTTGGGACGAGGCTTTAAAGGCGGTACTTAAAAAGCACCCAGGATTATTTTATCCCAATGACTTTCCTAGCCCCCACCCTCCTCCTGCTCTTCCTGTGGAGGAGGAAGAAGGAGAGGATGAGAACATGGAGGAAGGGGATAGGATTCTTGATCCTGAGGCTTCCCCTCTTCGAAGGGATTCTGATACCACCCATACTTCCTCTCCTCATGCTGCAAAGGCTTTAAAGACTCAAGATGACAAGGAGGAGTCTGGCTCATCTCAAGCTCCCCAGACTTAGTTTTTTATATTGGCCCTGTGTGGCATCTTTCTATGTTTTCGTTGTTTTTGTTTTGTAACTTATAACTTATAGCCTTCGGGCTTTTATTCATTCGTGCACTTTCGATCTTTACTTAATTATTTTGTCATTTGTATTTGGCCTTAACAGGCTTGCAATTTATTCATGCATTGATACATATCTGACATAGAAATATAAACAAGAGGAATATTGGAAATCAAGCTGCATAATTGTATAAATCCTGAAATGGGTTCAGCCCTTACATAGATACTCTACTTCCTACTCGGAGTTAAAAACTCTGAAATGGTTTCGTCGACCTTATTTCTACCTTTCTAATAAATATAAGATATGCCCTATATAGGACAATCAAACATAATAGATTTTAAGATTTGATGCATGCCAAGTGCGGGGCACCTCGTTCCCTTCCAAAGTTTCCAACTTGTATGATCCACGACCTAATGTTCCTTTGACACGATACGGTCCTTCCCAATTTGGTGCCAGCTTTCCCTTCTGTCCAACTTCAGATGCTTCAATCTTTCTGAGTACTAAGTCCCCCTGATGAAAGAACCTTTCTTTCACCCTCAGGTTGTAATAGAAACAAGCCTTCTTCTGATGTTCAGCATTCCTGGCATGGGCTTCATCCCTTACCTCATCGATCAAGTCAAGGGCTAGTCTCATTCCTTCCTCATTAGTGTCAGACTCAAAGGCCTCCACTCGTGGAGATGCATGTATGATTTCTAGTGGTACCACAACCTTAGCTCCGTAAGCTAACATGAACGGAGTTGCTCCAGTAGTCACCTTGCAGGTGGTTCGTTATGCCCAAAGTATGGGTAATAATTCATCCACCCAAGTGTTTCGGGAGCGTTCCACCCTTTTCTTGAGTCCATCAAGGATGATTCGATTGGCAACCTCAGCTTGCCCATTAGCTTGAGGGTGGGCAACTGAGCTGAACCGAAGCTCGATTCCATTTTCCTCACAATAATCTTTAAACTCCTTGTTGTTGAATTGTAACCCATTGTCCGTAACCAGGATTCTGGGTATTCCATACCTACACATGACGTTCTCCCGGAAGAACTGCATAACTTGCTTGGTTGTGATTTTAGCCAAAGGTTTGGCCTCGATCCACTTTGTGAAGTAATCAATATCTACAATCAGGAACTTTCTTTGAGCAGTGGCCATTGGAAACAGCCCAAGTATATCCATCCCCCACATAGCAAAAGGAATGGGGGAACTAACGGATGTTAACATCTCTAGTGGTTGCCTAACCACTGGTGCATGTTTCTGGCACCGGTCACACTTTTTCACGTATTCCTTGGCATCATCCATCATCTCAGGCCAATATAATCCGAGTCTGACTATCTTGTGAGCCAGGGCCCTGCCCCCAAGTGCTGTCCATAAATTCCCCCGTGGACCTCCTCAATAGCTGACTTGGCCTCTTCGGGCCTCAAACACTTTAGATATGGAATCACAAAAGACTTTTTATAGAGTATCCCTTCAATCAGAGCATACCTCAACGCCCTCACAGATAATCTTCGTGCCTCCATGGCATTAGTCGGGAGCCAACCGGTTTCAAGATGTGCTTTTATGGGATCTATCCAACATTCTCTTACCCCTATAGGTGCAACCAGCTTTGAATCGATAGTAGGGGCTCTCAGAACTTGGAAGTAGACACTACCAGAATAATTCTCTATCTCGGAGGAGGCAAACTTAGATAAGGCATCAGCCTTGATGTTTTCCTCCCTCGGAATGTGCTCCAAGTAACATTCATCAAAATTAGTCATCACTGCCTTCACTAATCTCAAGTACTTGGCCATGGTTTCATCCTTTGCCTCAAACTCTCCATTGACTTGGGCCACAACTAGCCTTGAATCTCCACAAACTTTTAGATTTTTGACCCTTAGCGCTCCTGCCAAACCAAGTCCAGCTACCAGAGCTTCATATTCTACCTCATTATTGGTTGTTAGAAAGTCTAATTTCAGGGCGTATTCAATTGTGAATCCATCGGGACTTTGTAGGACAAGACCTGTACCACTTGTTTTTGTTTTTGATGCTCCATCAAAATAGAGCATCCAGAATTCCTTCTCTTCAATCACTGGTTCCTTGTCTTCCTTATTGCCTTCCTGAGGTATCTCCTGCCCCCCGACTTCTTGGTTGTCAATGGTACATTCAACCACGAAGTTAGCAAGTGCCTGAGCTTTGATGGTCGTCCTTGGCTTGTACTTAATATCGAATTCTCCTAACTCAATTGCCCATTTGATGAGCCTACCACAGGCTTTAGGGCTATGCAGAATATTTCTTAATGGCTGCTCTATAAGAACTTCGATCTTGTGTGCCTGAAAATAGGGTCGTAACTTCCTAGAGGTAGTTACCAATGCTAAGGCAAACTTCTCAATGGTAGAGTAATTCAACTCAGCTCTATGTAAAACCTTGCTCACATAGTATACGGGTTTCTAAACCTTGTCTTCCTCTTTTACCAGTACCGCGATCACAGCTTGATCCGAAATCGCCAAGTAAAGATAGAGGATTTTTCCCATACTTGGCTTGGCCAAGAACGGGGCTTCAGCCATATACTTCTTCACTTGCTCAAAGGCCTCTTGGCTTTCTTCTATCCACTCAAAGTTTTTTACCTTCTTCAAGGTTTTAAAGAATGGCAAACACTTATCCCCGAATTTGGAGATGAATCTTCCCAATGCAGCAATTCTTCCGGTCAACTTCTGTACGTCCCTTATGGAACGTGGTGGTTCCATGTCCAGGATAGCTTTGATCTTGTCGGGGTTAGCCTCAATTCCTCGCTTTGAGACCATAAGACCCAAGAACTTCCCTGACCCGACACCAAAAGCACATTTGGCTGGGTTCAACATCATCTTGTGGTGTCTCAACACTTCAAATGCCTCACGTAGGTGCTCAATGTGATCGACCTTACGTAGGCTTTTCACCAACATATCATCTACATAAACTTTTATAGTCTTTCCAATGAGATGAGGAAAAATCTTGTTTACCAACCTATGATAAGTAGCTCCTGCGTTTTTTAGTCCAAAGGCCATGACTAGGTAACAATACACACCAAAATCAGTGATGAATGATACCTTAGGAATATCGTCCTTATGCATCTTGATTTGATTGTATCCACTAAAACCGTCCATGAAGCTTAGCATCTCGTGCCCAGCCGTGGCATCTATCAACATATCGATCCTTGGCAAGGGAAAACAGTCCTTTGGGCATGCGTCATTCAAATCAGTGAAGTCTATACATATCCTCCACTTTCCATTAGCTTTTTTGACCATTACGGGATTGGCCAACCATTCCGGGAACTGGATTTCCTCAATGAACCCTGCCTCTAGGAGTTTGTCAACTTCCTGTTTTATGGCTTCTTGTCTCTCAGGTGCAAAATTTCTCTTCTTTTGTTTCACCGCCTTCATGTCTGGATCTACATTCAGGTTGTGTGTGATCAATTGGGGATCTATTCATGGCATATCAGCTGTTGTCCACGCAAAGACATCGCTATTATCTTGCAAGAAGGCAATCAACTCGCTTTTCAAAGGGTCCTTCAGAGATGCTCCGATATGAGTGACTTTCTCATAATCTCCCAACTCCAAAGGTATGGGAACCAAGTCTTCTGCTGGTTTTCCTCTCCGTTCTTCATCCTCACGAACGTCCATATCCTCAATCGGGAGGACCTGCCCCCCGATTCCGTCCGGCCTCAGTGCAGCCACATAACAACTCCTTGCCATTTTTTGATCTCCCTTTTCTTCTCCCACACCATTTCTGGTTGGAAATTTAATCTTCAAATGGTAGGTAGAGGCAACCGCCTTAAAAGCATGAAGTCCCGTCCTACACAGGATAGCGTTGTAGGTAGACGTGGCTTTGATAACCAAGAAATTTAACATCTGAGTGGCCTCCCGAGGCTCCTGCCCTATGGTCATAGGTAGTTGAATTGTCCCTTCAACTTTGGACTCTACTCCGTTGAACCCATATATGGGCATATTTGACGGCGTCAACTGAGACTCAGTATAACCCATCTTCAAAAAGGCATCATGGAATAGAATGTCCACTGAAGCTCCATTGTCTATCAAGATTCTCTTCACTTGGGAGTTGCCGATCACTGGAGAGATTACCAATGGATCATCATAGGGGAACTTCACCCCTTCAAGGTCCGAGTCATCGAAACCAATTGAGACCTCCGTCTTTGCACGTTTAGGTGCCTCCCCAACAATGTGCATCACTTCTCGTGCATACGCCTTTCTGGAATTTCTACTTGTCCCGGCCGCTGTTGGGCCACCAAAAATCATATTTATTACCGGCCCTCGAGGCTGTGGATTGCGGTTGCGATCGTCATCCTTCCTATCATAATCTCGTCTTGGGTTTCCTTGATTCCCATCTTTACAAAACTTATTTAACTTTCCTCTGCGGATTAGAAACTCGATCTCATCCTTCAATTGCCTACAATCGTCAGTGTCATGTCCCACGTCTTTGTGGAATCGGCAATACTGATTCTTATTTCTTTTCTCAGGATCAGTCCTTAGTGGCTTCGGCCATCTCACTTCCTTATCCTTCTCAATGTCCATCAGGATTTGGCTCCTTTGGGCATTCAATCTTGAGTATTCAGTAAATCTCTGTCCCGGATTTCCCTTTCTAGGAGGAGCCGAGTCCAATCCTTGCCCGTGCGCGGGTACTTGTCCTTGGTGTCATATTCTTGATCCGTCTTCCTTTTCCTAGAATCATTGTTACTCCCTCCATTACCTACTGTGGTCTCTTTCTTCATACTATCCTCGGCTTTGATATATTTATCAGCCATTCGTTGTAACTCAGCCATGTTCTCAGGGGGATGTTTTGCCAATGACCTCTTGAAGAAGAGGTCAGTGGTTCCATGTTCCAGGGCTACCATGGCCACCTTATTCTCTAAATCCGTGATATTCAATGTTTCCTTAGTGAACCGCTTGAGTTAGTCTCTTAGGTTTTCATTCTTCCCTTGCACCACATACATAAGAGATGCAGAACTTTTCTCATGAACTCCTCCACTGATGAATTGGCTAACAAAAGCGGCACTCAATTCCTAAAAGGAGCTAATCGAATTTGGGGGTAGACGACTATACCAATGTTGTGCCATACCCGACAGAGTTTGAGGGAATGCCCTACACTTCAGGGCATCACTTGCCGGTTGCAACAGAAGCGCGTTTGAGAACGTCCTTACATGATTAGCGGGATCTCCCGTTCCATCGTAAGCCTTTATAGTGGGCATCTTAAACTTTCGTGATATGCGTGCATTCATCACCTCCTCCGTGAACGGATGTGTTGGATCATCAGGATCCCCGAGGGGCATTAGGTCTTTGGGGTTGACTTTAGGGGTTTCAACCCTTGTGTCTCTAGGGATCTCAACCCTCCTTTCTCTCCTTGGGGTTTCTTCCAAATCAACAAATGGAATTTCTCCTCCTGTTGTTGGTGGGGGTCGACCCTGATTCTGTCTTTGTTGCTCCCGTTCTATATCCTCTTTAAGTTTCTGGATCTTGGCCTCATGAGCCTTAATTTTTTCAGCAGTTGTTAGGGGGGGTCCATCATGGATTCTTCGGCGGTGTTGTCCAATGGGTTCCTTACTTGGACGACGCCTCCTGGGGGGTATATCCTCATCTTCTGAAGATGAATCATCAGAATACGGACAAGAGTAATCTTGGTATTGTTGGCCTTGATTGGGTCCCAGACCCCTTATGTAATATGGGACATACGGATCGCGTATCTGAAGGGCATGGCCACTTGGCCCAGGCTGATATGGGGGATAATTTGGCAACCCATACATCGGGTTCATGCTGGCTGGAATCACAGTAGTAGAGATCTGAGCGGTGGGGGGAATGGACTGACCCCCAAGAGGGGAGACTATCATTTGTAGGGGATTCGTCCCTTGAGTAGAGGGATCCGTCACCAAAGGTAACGACCCATGAGCTTGCGTTTCGATCCATTGAGTCTGAGTAACTTGCGTCTGGGAACCCGTCCCTGGGGGTTGCTGTTCCCCAACCGGGGGTGCAGTGGTGTTGGTGTTGGTTTCAGAAAGAGCCGGTGTTCTCCTGGTGGTAACCATGGTTGATATCCGGTTCCCACAGACGGCATCAAATGTTATGGAATAAAAAGTAGGGTGTATTTATTGCGTATTGAATGCTAGAGTTAGAGAAAGCTTCGAGCTTTAATGGCCGATCGAGTGTTTCGTGACTTAATCTGTCCTCACAAGATGCCTACGTATCTTGCAAATATCAAGAATCAAGCCAAAAACGTAGTTCTGTTTGTGTGGAATTAGATCCTTATATAGGTGATGAGAACCCTGGAATTAGGGTAGAATTAGGTGCCTTGGTGGGCAAGCCACAGTTTAGGCCCAATTCTAGATCCTTCCGGATGGAAGGTGGATAAGCATTACAGTTGTATTCCTTGGAGGCTACTCCAAAGATGATTTGGTTTCCTTTTGGACTCAATAACGGAGTCTTTTATTTGGTTGATTTAATTGCTACGAAATTATAATTATATTTAGGGTTCTGGGCCTTGTAATGTATCATTAATTGTATTCTTAGGGTTTACTTTCAACCCACATCAATATGCTTTTTAGTTAGATAAAGTATAAAAGATTTTACATTTTACCTAAAAAAAATTGCTTAGTTATTAAAAAGAAAAGAAAAGGTTACATGTTTAGCCTGAAAAAGGAAATTGATTAGTAAAGCAAAAATTTTAGTCAGATAAAATATAAAAAAAGATTTTATCTGTAATTAAGTAAGGGTAAATAAGTAAAATCAACAGGTACCGACCAACTAACCAAACTTTTAATGTTTCGGCTTTTATATAATAGTATAGATATACTCGTAGACTTTGTCAATTAAAAGGTGACTATAATTGTCACTTACAATTAAATTATTATTATAAGTAAATCAAAATTCTTTGATTAGTTCATAATATAATTGTTCAATAATAACAATAATTTTTTATTTTTAACCAATTATTTGCTACACCAAATAGTTATCTAACAGCTATTAAATTATACTATTATATTCAAAAAAAAAAGAATTCTATGCTAATTTTTTAAATTATTACTATTATATTTTGACAAGAAATATTATATATAAATACTGAAAGAATCTTAGTTTTGATGATAACATAGTTAGCAAGCTGGTACGCTTGTAATGATATAAATCCCAGATGGAATTTATGTGCATCAATCCAAATATATCAAGAATCTGCTCAAGAAATTTGGTTTTGAGAATATCAAGGCAAAATCTACACCTATGAGTTCTGCCAGCAAACTGACAGCAGATGAACAAGGTAAAGATGTTCGAAAGTATGGAGGTATGATTGGTAGTTTATTATATCTTACAGCCTCTAGACCAGAAATTATGTATAGTGTATGTGTTTGTGCTAGAATTCAAGCTAATCCTAAGGAGTCTCACTTGAATGCGGTTTAAAGAATATTTAAATATTTGAGTGAAATGATAACTTTTGGTTTATTTATCCTATCATAAATCCATTTGATCTTGTTGGGTATAGTGATGTAGAATATACAGGTTGTAACAACAACAACACTATCAACCTATCAAGAATTCAATGACTCACTCAAGAATGAAGAATATCGATATTTGATGTCATTTCTTGAGAGATAATATGTAAAAGGGAAGATCAAGCTGATATTTGTTTCAAAAGTGTATCAAATAGCTGACATCTTCACCAAGCCCTTAGCAGAATAGAAATTTTGCATTCTTCAATGGGAACTTGGCATGTGCAATGTTTAGACAACAAGCTGCAATGAAAAGTCTGGTACCTTAGCTTACTGTTATACATTGTTGACATATGATATTGCTATGCAACTGAATTTTACATATCAGGTTTTATTTTTGATATGCATGCAATATGTTTTTATATGTGAACTTGATAATCCATGCTGACTTGAATTTTCCTATTAAATGATAACATGTGATATCCTTTTTGATGAATAAGGGGGAGAAAATTCAGGAATTAAAAGTATGTGTGATTTAGGGGGAGTTTATATTTATTTAAGAACTCTTTACTTCACGTACTTTGCTGGGATCATATGGTTTAATGCTAAATGTTTACATGATGCCATGCGATTATGCTTATTATGCTTAGTTGCTTGTATTATAGATTGCTAATCTTTTTGCAGGGGAAGCATAAATCCAGGGGGAGTAATTAACTCCTGAATATTGGTGTGTAATCATAAAAAAAGGGGAGATTGAAACCCTATTGGTTTTGATGATGACATAATGCAGCAAGCTGATTGCTTGTTACTAAATATATATTAGCCTGCTATCAAACTTTAATTTTGCAGGATGTTTTGATTGAGGGGGAGTTTTAGCTCAATCTCAAGTTGTTATGTAATCATCAAAAAGGGGGAGATTGAAAGCATCTTAGTTTTGATAATAACTTAGTTAGCAAACTGGTACGCTTGTAATGATATAATATGGCAAGTTTCTAGTGTATGTTTCTAATTCTATTTTGGAGGACATATAAGTTATGCTATATACAAAGATGTTAGCAAGCTGGATATATGCATTGGACTAACATTGTTTTGCAGGTTTAGTAATTATTTTATTTCTGAGCAAAACAGGGTATATCAGCTAGCTGGCAAGAAAGATTTTATTCTAACGCAGCAAGCTGGCAGACAGAGTCCAGATTTTCCAGAAGTCCTATTTTCTTGGAGATCTATTAGGACTTAATATTTGTAAGGATTCTATCAGTTATGTAGAACGTTTAAATATATATATGGGCTCAATGTTTTTCAAAATCGTTTTACTTATATATATTTACGTATATCTGTTTTAATTCCTAATATTAGGAGTTTGTTTTGACCAAATCTTTTATCTTTTAAGAAACTCTTTCCAAACGTTTTCTTCTACAACAAACTCTATTTTTCTGGGCTTTATCTTTCAGATGAACGTTTATACTTTAACAGCTTTATTCCTTCTAAACCTCATCTGTTTTCTAAACGTTGTTTTCTAAACGTAAGTTTTCTTGAACGTTGGATTTTGAATTAGTCTAACAACAAATTCGTGAGACTTGGAGTCAAGAACGTTGGATGTTGTTTGTTTAATTCATATGCTTTCGTTTACTATATAAACACTTGTGTGTTTTTCATTCAAAGACTGTTGGACAACACTCAAAGAAACACAAGTGCTTTTTCGAACCGATTTGCAAAATCCTTCACAAACTTGAGCTCTTATATTATACGGTTTATATCCTTGTTGTTCATAGTTTCGTGTGTAATTCATTAAATCTTGTATTGTTCAACGTGTAAGTTGGTAGTTGCTGGATTGGCAAGCTTGGACACAAGGGTTCAGGGAACTAGAGGCTAGAGAAGTCTATTCTTGGGAAGTATAAGACTTAGAGGGCATTAAGTTCGAGGAACAGGGGTTGTCAGCAAGCTGCAATCAGTGACTGGGAGAATGAGGGAGATATATTATTGTATCGTGTAATTGTAATTCATTGTGATCAATAATATATTCCTTTACCGAGTTGGTAGAAGACCAGGACGTAGACCATTAGGCTATATAGGGGTCAAACCTGGCTAAAATTGCTGTGTGTTCTTTACATTCCGCACTTTATTCTTACTGCACTGCATAACCTAGTTAGCTACTTGTGTGTTAATTTATTTCATCCAGTTAGCTGCCAGATAGTTTTTCGAGAATATTTTTAATTGATCATTGTTAGTCATAACACCTATTCACCCCTCCCCTCTATGTGTGCATTTTCAAATACGATTGCAAAAATGGTACATTGTTAAATATACACGTGCTTCCATATTAAAATTAGAGTAGGGGCATGCTTTCATACTTTTAAAGTGTAGTCAATGATTCCTTCAAAAAAAAAATGTAGTCAATGAATTTATGTTAATTATTTTTGTTGAATTTCTAGCAAATCCCATATCAATTATTGTCAAATTAAAATATTTCAATTTATTTATAATAAGGAGAAATGATAATAATATATTATTTTTAAATTATAATTAGTTATTATAAATAATTTTATTAAAGTATAATAACTTATATATTCAATAAACTTTGGATAATTACTATTTTATACTATTTTAAATAATTATGTTGAAAATGCTCTCACACCTCATAACGTTAATTTTTTTTGGAACAAAAACTCTAGCATTTTCTTACTCTTTTGTTATTTTAATTTCGAAAGACTTACTTACTGTATGTCTGTATTATGTCTCTGTATTTGTCAACATAGAAAAAAAAAAAAAAAGGTTAAAAGGATTTAAAAAGTCGGTGGCTCGGTGCTCATAATTTTAGGATTCTGGTGTTGGCAGAATCGTTAACCCCTACAACTACAACCCTTCTCCACTACTTGAACATGTTGATTGTTATTACATACACCTATGCATACATATCGATAGTTGATTTGGAATTTCAAATGCTCGAAGTTTAGTCTACTTAGATCTGGCTTTGTGTTTACTAGCTGAGTTGACTCGTAAATCTTGATGGGTAATCTTACAAATTGATTTAAAAGTAAAAGAAAGGAAGATGTCTTGGAAAAACAGAGGAGTTGAGTCCAATTCAAGAAATGTCATGTCCCGCAAATTGAGTTTTCTTTTATGTATTGCCTGCTTCTGTGCTGGCATGCTCTTCTCCGACAGGTAATCTCTCTCTCTCTCTCTCTCTCTCTCTCTGTCTCTCTTTCTCTCTCTCTATTAAGAATGTGTACTGATTTATATATTTCTGATATGTTGAATATTTTTAAGTGGAAATATACTTGTATAAGTTTGAATATAACATTCTTGTTTCTTTAGGGTTTTAGTTATTATCTTTGAGTGGTACTGATGCGGAACAAGGAATCATTAAATTAGTTTGTATATATTTTACATTATTATTTAGATTTAAAGTGATTATAATTGATTCGGTAGTTTAGTTATTTTAGGTATATTTATATGAAGATTCTAGATTATAGGAATAGAATAATAAAAAGGATTTGTTTCCTTTATTAGAAGATCTTTACTTGATGGCTAAGTTTTAGGTTTTCTATATAAACAGTTGTAATCTCCATTATTGAGGAGAGTTGAATTATTATTGAAATTGAGAATTGTTTCTCTTTTGTTATGGGTTGCGATCCTAACAACTTCTCTTTTGCGGTTGAGAAATCCTAGGGCAACACCTTAGGCGTGGGTTTTCTGCGGTTAATCCACAAATATCTATCCTTTTACCTGTTTTTGTTGTTTGTCCTACATCAAGTGGTATCAGAGCCACCGTTCCAGCCAAACACCATCACCAACAGCCGCCACAGCCTCCAGCCACCGTTCCTCCATTCAAACAGCAGGTTCCTACCACCGTCAGCCTCCAACAGCCACCGGAAACCACCACCAGCCTCTGGCAGCCACCAGCAGCCAACATCAGCCACCACCAGAAGCCGCCAGTAGCCACCAGCCAGTGTATCCTACCTCCAGCAGCCTACGAACATCCCCAACCAGCCGTTAAATCAGCTAAACCATTTATCAAACACCTTCCCTGCAACTTAGCCAAAAAAAAAAAAAGTCTCACTGTTCACGGTTACTTTTCATCAGTCAAACACTATTCACAGCACTGTTCATCAGCCAAAAAAAAATAAAATACTTCCATGGCCAGAATTATAGAGCATCTTGATGAGATGATAGTGACCGCCGCTGGTATTAAGGAGGATCTTAAGTATATTCTTGTTATGGTCGATGACTTAGTAGTAAAATGCGGTGGGAAAAAAGTGTCAAGGGAGCCTCTTCAACACCACGAGGATATTAAATCACATAGGAAACTTGTGATGGTTGAAGAAAATCAGATGGTAAAAGAAAATCAGATTGGTAAACTTCTTACAATTCAGTGTAATGACAATGAAAAAGAGGAGGCAGAACAGGCGTCTATTCAATGTTTTAATATTGAAGAGGAAGAGGCAGAGAAAGCGTCTAACTTCGAAGAAGTTGTGAAGGAGAACAATATTATATTGCCGAGACATATTGACTTTTTAGGCGTTGGTAACATATTGACAACCGCTATTGCATCAAAATATGTTGTTCTTTCGATGTTGCTTCCAAAGATTTTGCTTATGGAGTTAGAATCGGATGTTGTCAAGTGCTACTTTAAACCATCTCTTTGTTCGTTGATTCTCAAATTTTATAAAACTCGTGGACGAGTTTTCTTCAAAGGCGAGGAGAATGATGCGGAACAAGGAATCATTAAATTAGTTTGTATATATTTTACATTATTATTTAGATTTAAAGTGATTATAATTGATTCAGTAGTTTAGTTATTTTAGGTATATTTATATGAAGATTCTAGATTATAGGAATAGAATAATAAAAAGGATTTGTTTCCTTTATTAGAAGATCTTTACTTGATGGCTAAGTTTTAGGTTTTCTATATAAACAGTTGTAATCTCCATTATTGAGGAGAGTTGAATTATTATTGAAATTGAGAATTGTTTCTCTTTTGTTATGGGTTGCGATCCTAACAACTTCTCTTCTGCGGTTGAGAAATCCTAGGGCAACACCTTAGGCGTGGGTTTTCTGCGGTTAATCCACAAATATCTATCCTTTTACCTGTTTTTGTTGTTTGTCCTACATCAGGTACACTCATAATTGTGTTTTCTTGTGTAAGTGTTAAGTGTTAGGCATTATTGCATACTTTTGTAAGTATTTAAAAGGTGGTGTAAATGGTTATAAATTGGGTAATTGAATTGTAATTTCTCGTACTTATTGTGCATTTGTTGATCGGTTTTGTTCGTTTTCCAGGGTGTTAGAATTGTAAAGTTTGGTCTTTTAATAAGGGATCTACATTAGGTAAATTATATAGTTATTATGTTGATATGATCAGTATCAAATCATATGAGGTGTACATTGTATATTGTTTGTTTTTCACTTTCTAGCATAATCAATTTGTACAGAAAATTTTGAAGTTGTTTCTCGACTCAGTTTAGACTTTAGACTAGTATTACAGATTTGCAGTAGCAGAAATATTCCTTGGTGAGTACTGAGTAGCCACATTAGTTTCCATGAATAATCTAGACATGAACCACGGACATGATTCGATTCGTGAAGTTCAATTAGTATGCATATTATTGTCCAAACATAATATCCCTGTAGATATAGGAGCAGCATTTATTCTGTCGTAGCTTGGTTCAATGGTTTTTCTGTCTTTCCTTAAAGTAGAAATGATATGATCCTGTTATATTACATACTTGGGCTAAAAATATTTAAAGTTTCAAGTACGTCTAACTAAAAAATGGGATTTGTAGCCTTAGTGCTGTAAAAAAGGAATTCGAGAGTAGTGTGCAACTGTTCTTCCACCAGTGTGTAATTGTACTCCTTGCTAGATGACCTAAACTCTATGATCTGTTATTTTGAAATATTTTGGATGACTAGACTAATCTGATAAGAATTTGATGTTCTTAAAGAGTAGACGTTGAGGAGGGGGTTGTTTCCGATTTCTGACTGAGATATTTGATTGGAATGTTTTGCTGGTTGTGTTAACTTTCGTGATGCCAAGCTGCTTGTTTATGCATGACATATTAACTTGTAGTTGTTGGTAGAATGTGGGCAGTGCCAGAAACTAAAGGAATATCAAGATCAACTAGGTCTGATGATGAAAAGCTAAAGTTAGCTGATTGCAATTCAAGAATGGTAAGTGCCTTGAAATTACAAAGAAAAGCTCTATACATACTAGAGAAAATTATGCACTTTGATGTCGGGATAGTCTCTTCTTCTTTTCGCCTTGTGTGTTTAGTTGATTGATCAGAATTTCCGCAGATACTTCAGTTACGATCTGATCTTTCTATTTGCATCAGGACAAGGCAAAGGAATCCCAGGAATTTTCTGGGGAAGTTCCGAAAACACATCACACTATACAGTAAGTTTTTTTTTTTTTGGGCAAAAAATAAAATAAATCTTCAGCACTTCTGTTCATCTTTTCATGATATGCCTATGTTCAGGTCTTTAGATAAAGCAATATCTGATTTGGAGATGGAATTAGCTGCAGCAAGGCTCGTGCAGGATTCTATACTCACAGGTGCACCTGTTTCTGATGATGCGAGTATTGTTGAATCAACAAAGAGAAGAAAGTATTTGATGGTTATTGGTATTAACACTGCTTTCAGCAGCAGAAAGAGAAGAGACTCTGTTCGTGCAACATGGATGCAACAAGGTTAAGTAAATACTTTTTGAGTGTGTATTTCTTCTATGACGGTATTTGTTTCAACTTCTTCTCTTAATTATTTGATGCCAGGTGATAAACTAAAGAAGCTTGAAGATGAAAAGGGGATTATAATGAGATTTGTGATAGGCCACAGGTGGGACGATATCGTAAGATTATAACCAATATTTGCTGAAACTTCTAGTATATACATGTTGAACATGGATAATCAATTAGTTAACAAACTTGTTAATGTTGTTAATGTTGTTGTGGTTATCCTTGGTTGAGGTCGGTGATCAATGTTCATTATAGTTATTAAGCAAAAAAATTCTATTTTGTAAATTACAAGGATACTAAAAGTACATTTTTTGCGAGCGCACGCGCGCGCACACACACACACACACACATATTTCAAATCATACTAAATATGCATTTCATCTTGTATACGTCATCAGTGCTACACCAGGTGGTATTCTCGACAGAGCTATTGAAGCAGAGGAGAAGAAACATGGAGATTTCTTGAGGCTGGTATGCTCTTCTCTTCCTGTTTTTCCACATTTTCTACCATTTTTACAAGACAAAAAATCAGTCCCACACCCATCAATCTCTTACCAAAAGATCCGATCTCTCTTGTCCTTATACGAATCACTCGGAATAAAGCTGACTAATTTTTTTCTTTTTTTCTTTTATTAATTCAATCTGAGCAGGACCATGTTGAAGGATATCTTGAACTGTCAACCAAGACAAAGACATTTTTTGCCACTGCTGTTGCTATGTGGGATGCTGATTTCTATGTGAAGGTTGATGATGATGTGCATGTAAATATAGGTATAGATCTAGCCGTCTGCATTATATTGGCATCTTGCAGATCACTTTCACAATAAATTTATAGATGACTGCTCATTCTAGGTAGCTAAATATATGCTGTAGTTTATTAGTTTACTTGAAGTTTATGAATTCTTGATATGGCTCCTTTCAGTTGACCAGAGTTCAGTTTTTAATAGGAAATAGTGGGGTAATTGCAGAATCTAGCTTTATGTGTATATGTGTGTGCATGCGCTAGGATGTAGTTAAATTATAAAATTGGAATATGTGGACGGCATGCATACAGATCATTTTTTGTGACATGTAATGTTATATCATAGAGTCAGAATTGACGATAGGAGTCATGGTTAGTCACAGAACTTTAATATAGGTCACTCATGTTATGAATTGTCCATCACATACAACTGCAGCAACACTTGGAGCAACTTTAGCTGCGCATCGATCAAAATCCCGTGTGTACATTGGATGCATGAAATCTGGTCCAGTTCTTGCTAAAAAGTAAGCATGACTCCGTCCGCACTTCATTATAATTATGTACCTTTGTCTTATATTAATGTTGACAATACTGTCAGGGGAGTGAGGTATCATGAACCTGAGTACTGGAAATTTGGGGAGGAGGGAAACAAGTATTTCCGTCACGCTACGGGACAACTATATGCTATTTCGAAAGATTTAGCTACTTACATATCCATAAATCAGTAAGTTGTTCATCTACTCTTAAAAAAAATTATATTTTGTTGTAGTCCTTATTGCATCTGAATCTTAAACAATTATGCAGGCATGTGCTACATAAGTATGCCAATGAGGATGTCTCACTTGGATCATGGTTTATCGGACTGGATGTGGAACATATAGATGATCGGAGATTATGCTGTGGCACACCACCTGGTATTAGATACATTTATATTCAATTTGTTGAAAAACTTTCTCTATAGCACAATATTATGTAAAGCGGCTTGCTCTAGAAGTTGACTTAGGTTGCATGTGTAGTCCTTTGTAGATATCTTTTTTGGCCTAATATTATCTAATATTGGCTGAAAGGATCTATATCAAAGATTAATATATTCATTCCTTATAAGGATATAATGAAGTAATATGCTAGATAATAGCAAGATTTAGCTGATGAATCATGTAGCTTAAACATAATCCAAGACCTTAGCATTTGGTTATCGATTTCTGTTCAGATTGCGAGTGGAAGGCTCAGGCAGGCAACATATGCGTTGCTTCCTTTGACTGGAGCTGCAGTGGAATTTGCAGGTCTTCAGATAGGATAAAAGAGGTTCACAGACGGTGTGGTGAGGGCGAGAATGCTCTGTGGAGTGCAGTGTTCTGATTAAATCGCTTAAGCCTCCAACTTGGAGAAAGTATATGTAAATTGTAGCATAGTAGTGTGTATATTAACACCATCTGGAAAGATGTAGAGGTTGATTGGCGGGTTCTGTTCTATTTTAAGTGAAGAGAAGAGCTCTTGTGAGTTGTGGCAATCGATCGGTTATTAGTTATTACTTGAACAACCATTTGGCTACATTCGCCATGTATTGCAAAATTTTGGTGCAATTTTGCTTATGTTTATAATGTATTAGTTAGTTAGTTTGCTGATATAGAGTAAGACTCTATGTAGAACCACGAACCGTGAAGAATCCTTATTAGAACCAATTTTTTTTAATTTTTTTTTCAGATTCTGTAACAGAACCAAAATTTAAAAAAAATAATAATAATAAATAAATGAAACTGCCACGTCATCAGTGCTGACGTGGCATTGCCAGAATTTTTTAAAAATTGAAATTGTCCAGATTTTTTTTTAAAATTTTTGTAGAACCAATTTTTTTTTTTATAGAACTAAAAAAGTAGAACTTTGGTTCTGTAATAGAATCATAAATTAGTATGGAATAAGTAGTTTTCCACGTAAGATGATACTCTATAAAACAATGGTCTACTTATATATGTTGATCATTTAGTTTAGTTTGCTTATTTATGTTGATCATGTGATCTCAGGGATAACTGGAAGCCTGGAACCTATCTTACCCTTGCCACTCCTATCCCATCCTTATATATGTTTATCTTCTTTTGTTATTATAAACTAGCTTCGTTATTCGTGCAAGGCACGAGATATTATTGCGAGATTTTGATTTATAATAGTTATGATCATGAATATTTTTAAATTTATTTCAATGTTGCCTAAATACAGATTAACTTACTCTTTTTTTCAAGTGTTCTCATTTTTTAATAACTTGTGGCCAAAAAAAATCTAATTTCCAATCAATTAGTCATCTAGTTCAGTGATTTTAGTTATAAATTTAAATTCATTATATTTAAAACTAAAATGTCACAGTTTCGATTCTGGACAACGTGAAGATTAATTAAACGTTTTCATAGCATTTGACTTTAGGTGGGTTTTATAGTAAAATCATAGAAAATTGAAATGCATAAATGTGAAATGATACTCATTAAAATGTAAAATGTTGAGCTATTTTGGCTTTTAGTAGAAACTAGCTTCAATTCCCGTGCAAGGCACGAGATTGTTCTATTTTATAATTGATATTGCAGTTTTTCTCGTTACGTTTTGATATTAATATTAGCAATTGATATTGTGATGATTAAATTTTTTTTAGTTTAGTGCATTCTTTTTTAACCAATGTTTATTTTATTCTCGTTTCAAGATCTCCCATTGTTTCAAGATCTCCCATTTTGGTTAAAACATTCAAATGTACTCTTTATTTTTTCAAAGTGCTCATACTCATATATTTCTTGTATTTGATATGACAGAATGTCAAGTAATGTGCCAAAGCCAAGAAAGTATTAAGAAATATTGTATTAGACACATTTTTATAAAGTAAAAATACTAAAGTACAGTACACAAAATCTGTAGATTGCATAACAAAAATATGTAGTTAGCAATTTGAAGTTAATGTTCCAATATTATTTCTTCAATTATAATGAGTTCCAAGGCTTCTATACTCGTGCGAGACACAAACTTTTTCGAATGCTTAGTTAATTGCAATGTAACGAAAGTGTTATAATTAAGTAGATAGTATTAAATAAACATATTAAATACGAATTAATTAATGTATAATAATGAATGCACATATCAAATATGAATTTTAATTGATGTGTATTAATGAATGCAGAGGGTTAAAATGGTAATTTAGGATGGATAAAAATAGTATATGTTGTGGTATTATATATATAATAGATTTTTGTGGTTGTGATCACCTTTCAGTTTGTAGCAGTGTTGCCTAAATCTAAATCTAGCTTAGCAAACTCTTTTCTCGAGGGCTTCATTTTCAATATGATCTGCCTAAGATTTATACTATATGCTAAGATGACCGATCTCATTCAATATTTTCAACCGTGAATTTAAATTCACTTTAATCAGAGATGTTAGAGTTTTGGTTCTCGATGGTGTAAAGATCAACTAATATTTTTATAGTTTTTATTTTGGGGGTTTCGATTCACGACAATGTGAATATAACTAACAATTTTATTGTAATTTGATCAGATTTCTCTTATTTGCAATTTAGTTATTTTGATTCAAGATTTTAATTTGTAGCTTGTATCATGCTCATATGTACTATAACTTTTAAAATTTTTGATATTCTCATCTTTCTTATATCTCTAATTATACAACAATATATTTGATTTAAATCGATTCAGGGCTGGTGATTCTTCACTCTAGTTTAAGGTGAAATATATCGTGTATTTCAAAATTTTGTTTAGCACTTCGACGTCCCAATTTTTTCGAGAATTTTGTCAGAAATCACATTTTTCCCTAATGAAATCTCCGCAATAAAATTTTTTATATTGTGTGTTAGTAAAAGAAATACATACTTGTTGTATTTCCTAGTGAGCAGGTGTTTTTAACGTTATTTTTCTGACCCTTTATTATCAAAAAGTATATATAAACGTTTCAATTACTTAGTAATTGCAACCGTAACAGTTTTCAATCAATATGTAGAACTTAATTATGTATGTGCTAAAATTCATTTATATGAAAATTATACTCAGTCATAAAGAATATATTATTTCACTCTTTTGCAGAATTAATACAATTTTTTAATTTGAAAAATACAATTACAACTAATGAAGTATATAAATATCATTAATAGAGTAAACATATGAATATTTGTGTAGGAGTGTAATTTGAACCGAGTTGAGTCACAAACCCAAAAAGTATCGAACCTAAAATTTATATTTGAACTTGACTCGTTTACTATACGAGTCGAGTTCGAGGTGTTATCGAGTATACGAGTCGAGTTCGAGTTGTTATCGAGTTTTTAGAGCTTATCGATTTTTTAACGAGTTTTTGAATTTTTCGAGTTATCGAATGTTCGAGTTTTTGAGTTTTCAAGTTTATTAGGTTCATATCAAGTTTTTGAGCTTGTATGGTTCTTATCAAATTTTCGAGTTTATCAGATTCTTACCGAATTTTAACGTCAGTTCCATTAAAACTATTTGACTGAATTATTTTTCATTCAAGTTTAACCTCAGAATATTATTTTTTATTGTGAACAAACATTATTTTTATTTTTCTAGAAATAGGCACTGCTACAGTGGATGTCATTAATGGTTTTATAAATTGGATTTTTAATTTATTAGCAATATTGTATATCATAATGTTACCATATTCTCATTCATGTAGGTTATATTTGTACAAGGCATATCTATGTAAAAGTCAGAACTTGATTTTAATAAAATAATAAAAAGCATTGCTCTATATAGCTAATGAATTGTAATAGTTGTGCACAAAAATGTATTTGGCTCAATGGTTGCCATGATGAGTTAAAAGTGCATTATAATTGGGATGTCATATGTTCAATTCTCAACAATGTAAAGATTATTTACTTTTTTGTAGGTTTTGATTTCTAAGGGTAGAATAATAAAATTACACGAGGACATAAATGTAAAATAGTAGGAATAAAATGGTACATGTTGCCCTATTATATATATAGTAGATAGTAGATTTGGGTGAATGGATTTTTAGAAAAATAACCTGCCTCAGACAAAGTAAGTACTGGGAAATGCGGTTACGACACTAAATTGAAAGGGGGTTGAAATATCATTGGCAGTTTGGCACTCCTGAGTACAGAGGCTATAAGTACTCGCTTCCATTTCTTAGCATAAAAAATTGTCCGTGTGATATGTATTTTAAGGTGTATTTTAATGATAGTTCTATAACTTATTTTTTGATATTTTTTTTTTTTGTATAAAAACAGGATTGTTATATTTTTATAGAAAAAAAGAAAACATCAAAAATAAGTTATAAAACTATTCTTAAAATGCACCTTAAAATCCATACCGAAAACTGGTCCGCAAACATTACCAATTCAAAGGGACGAAGGGATCTCTTAAAGAAAATGCAGTGCAATGTTATATTTGATTTTATTATTATATTATAGTAATAAATAGGGAAAATCAATTTTTTTGCCACTCAACTATTCACTATTTTAGAAACTTACCACTCAACTAAAATATTTCTCAAAATTAACTCTTAACTAATTTTGTGATTAGTAATTGATCATTCCGTTAAAAATCATTAACGTCTGTTAAGTCTTGTTAATTAACATCTAATCCTACATAATTAAATAAATAAACAAAAAGAGAAAAAAAAGAGTAATACAAATAATCGGTAATAAGACCCAGTGATCAAAAGCCCCATTCTCACACACAGCACAATCATAATTTAGGGTTTTTAATGTAGACGATTTCCACCATCAACACTATAATTGCTCAAATCATAAGGTAATCTCAATATTTGATGCTTAATCTTACAATTTCTTTCTGTATTTGATGTGATATATTAACTAATCTTTTGTGTTGTATGTATATAGGTTCCATGGATTCGATCAGGCTGGAGATGCATCATGGGGGTCAGTTCAAAATAAGGGAGGGCATTTACTACTATACAGGAGGTATAACCGAAAACATTTACAATGTTGCTGTTAGAGCATTATCTATGGAAACTTGTCTTAAATTTCTGCAAGAAATTGGTTATGGTGATGGTCTGAAATTGTATTATAAGAAACCTATGGTCTTAGGGAAAGATGGCTATAAATTAATTTGGAATGATGAATCAATCAAAGAGCTTAGGGAAAATGCTACATTATCAGGCTTTATTAGTATGTATGTTGATCATTGTGCTGAAGAGAAACGAAAAACTGTACTAGAGCAGGAGATGAACAATGCAGATGATGATGAGTCATTTGATCCTAATTACGATATAGATGATGAATGTCAGAGTGACAACACTAGTGACAGTGAATTAGAATCTAATGATTATGATAACGTAGAATCAGACATTGATGATGAATTAGAGGAAATTAGGGATAAAAAAAGAATGTTGCAGGAAGGAAAGATTGATCCTTTGAGGGAGGGCAGCCTGACTGAAATGAATATAGGTAATGGCAATCATAATGTTATTGTAGAGACAAATGATGCTATTGAAGAACAAAATCAAATGTCGTATAACAAGGCTACTGCAAACCATGATGAATACATGGGTGATATACCTAACTGGAGGGATTTTGTTAGTCATGAGCTTGATATGTTTGGCAAAATGTTTCCTAAGTATGTTGATAATGCAGACCTTATGTGTGATACGGTAGATAAAGAGATGGAAGAGAAGGGTGACAATGATTCATTTGAGGCACCAAGCCTGGAGTCATCAGATTCAAGTGATCATGAAGACTTTGAGAAGAGTAGGCTGAAAAGAAGGAAAAACATGAAGAAACAGAAACCCATTTACCCTACATTCAATCCAAAAACACAAATGGAACACATTGAATTTCAGCCTGGACTTATTTTTACCTCAAGAGAGCAACCGAGAGATGCAGTTAGAAACTATGGTGTTGCTAAACAAAGAAGAGTGTTCATCAAAAGAAGTGATTGTAAGAGGTTGCAACCTAGGTGTAGAGATGGTTGCAAGTGGGAATTATGGGCCAGCAAAACAGATGAGGCAACTATTGTAGAAAATCAAAGAAAGGCCAGTGAAGCTAAAAAGGAACAAGCAGAGGCTACAAAGGCACATTCACTACGAAACAAGCAAAATGTGAGGAAAAAAGTAACACAGGTATAATTTTTAACTTGTCTTAATGTCATGTTTAATGTTATAACTAGTGTTTATTCATAGAAATAGAATCATGTAATCATGTCTTCTCAGGGTCAAACTTCATCAGGGCCAACACAAGTAAAGAAAAAAGGCAGGCCAGTGCAAAAGAAAAATGACAACCAGGATCATTCTACTCATCGAGCTGCAACAGAGACAGAGCCTGTAACTGAGAAAATTCATCCAACAGATTCAGTTTCTCCAAGCGATGCAGTGCCGTCAACAGAGATTGTGCAAAAGAAGAAAAGGGGAAGACCTCCAAAGGCCTCAAAGAATCAAGTGGTTATGAAGAAAAGGCCATCTGGTATGGGGGTGTTAATTGGAGATGATGGACATACCTACATGTCCTCGGCAAGGACCACAATTAGGTTAACAAGTTCACAGCCCATCACTCATACTCAAATTGTAGAAGAGGTAGCAAGGCAACCGAGTTCAAGTCAGCCAATGTCATCTAAAAGTCCACTGAAAAAGAAAGGCAAAATGGTTTTTCCAAGAAGTGAACTAAGGAAATGAAAGAATAGATTGTTAAGCTTCTTCCTTTGCAGTCTCTTTTCAAGTTATTTATTATGAACTTTAGCATTCTATTTTCAAGTTATTTATTATGAACTTTTGAAATAGATTGTTAAGAATTTTTGTTATGAACTGTTGCTTCATGTTTTATAAAGTGTGCATGTTTTAATCCCTGGGGAAAGCTGACTATTCTTAGCTTGTTGGAAGCTTGGCACTTAACTTCTTTCACTTGTACGTAAAAAGCACCCTCTCAAAGCCAGAATCTAAGCATTGCCACAACTTTGTCACACACTCTTAAGAAAAAGCAAGGAATGAAAGGTCGGGTACTAAGTCTGTCATATTCTTAGGAGCCACATTCTTGACACAATTTTTCTATGCTAGATAGTACCAGTTACTGAAGCAAACAAAAGTACATCAGAAGCTACTACTATGTAATTTGAAATTCACTTCACTAACAATATGTACATTATGACAGTCTAACCATAAGTTACGAAGTCAATATAACCATAGCTGGTGACAACAACAATATCGAGTTGACAATTAATTATAAGCAGGTTATCAAGTATCAAGCCACTCTTGCAGGAACAGACAAGGGACAAGGTTCAGGTGCTTTGTTAGTTCCAGAGGCATGCCTGTATACATCTAATAACAAGCCTAATTGTTTGTAATGCTTTGCATTACTTACATGACCTCTTAACTGAGGGAACCTCTAGTTGTAGAGTTTCTGTTTGTATTGTACTTGTAGTAGGCATCAAATCCTAGTTGTGTAACTGTACTTATAGAGTCTAGAATAATGCTTGAAAGAAGTTCCAAGGTTCATGCCTCAAGCAAGAAGATAAAGACTGTCAAATAATCATAGTTGGGATTTGAAAAAATGAAGAATTTGCCTAAGTACCAATTCGAGAAGTATATTTGTCTATTCGAGAAGTCCAGCATTCGAGAAGTCAGGGATTCGATATCTCAAGACACTATTCGATATCTCTGAATACAATGTTCGATATCTCATTCGATATCTCAGAGATTCGATATGTCTATGTACTCTATTCGAGAACTCAGGAAGTCAACAAGTCAAAGTAGTGTTCGAGTTCTCAAGGAGTCAACAAGTCAAAGTTCCATTCGATATCTCAAGGACTCAGAAAGCTATTCGATATCTCAAGGATTCGACAAGTCAAGTGTTCTATTCGACAACTCAAGGAATCCTGAAGAAAAGAGCTGTTTGAGAAGTAATTCGATATGTCAATATAACAGTGTTCGAGAACTAAGAGTTATCGATCAAGTCAATTCTAGTTCTCGAATCAACTACTTAGTCACTTCTCGAATACATTCTTGGAGACAAAATACTGAAGAAATTGTACAAGTCAGAAACCAGCAACAAGCCAATGCACTTTATGGACCACAATCTGTAACGTGCTCTGGAAAGCCTACAAGGAAGCTTGGAGAGATATAGAAGAGACAAGGGGCTAAAGAAGTGGATATAAACAGGCTTTGCAAAGTCAAATCTGTAACCGTTTGGACACTTACTCAAAAAGGATAAACAGACTAGAAAGTAATTTGTTTAGCTACCTTATTTGGTGTAAGTAGGTTGTATCCATGTTCTATAAGGATACAGCCTCACTTTCTTAGTCATCAACTTAGTAACTTTGTGAGTCAAGTTTTTCATACACTACAAGCTGTATCTCTCTGAGAAAAACGAAGCTGAGAATACTATCATTTGTATTCACAGATTGTAGCAACCTTTATCTAATAATACATTAGATTAAAGTGATATTGTGTCTTGTGTTATTCTTTATCCGCACCTTCTATCTTGCACACACAAACACTCTTGCTACATAGACTCGAACGAGAAAAGTTCAAGAATCCATTCACCCCCTCTGTATTATTTTACTGTATTCAATACTCAACAAGTGGTATCAGAGCGGGCTGTTTATTCAAAAACAGAAAAACGATCATGAGTTCGAATACACCAAAGACTACAGGAACGGTGAAAGTCCCTAAGTTTGACAAAGATAACTTCAACCTCTGGAAGATAAAGATGATGTTGTTCATCAAAGCCTCTCATCCTTTGTATCCTGAGATTCTTAAGAATGGTCCTTTTGTTCCACAACAAGAGATACCAGAGAAGACTGTTGGAACCACAACTATCCCAAGATCTTATGAGGCCAAGGATCCATCAAAGTGGACAGAATCAGAAAGAGAGAAGGTTGCTCTTGACAGCCACCTCATGTTGCTTATCATTGATTCCATGGACATGTCAATGTTTGCAAACATTGCATCATGTACATCTGCCAAAGAAATGTGGGATCACATTGAGGTGTTGTGTGAAGGAACTGATGAGGTTAAGGAAAACAAGAAACAGATACTGGTCACACAGTATGAGGCTTTCATGGCACAGCCCAAGGAAAGCATTACTGAGATGTTTGAGAGATTTCACAAGCTAGTTACTGAGTTGCAGATGAATGGCAAGGTTTACAGTACCAAGGAGTTAAACATGAAGTTTCTGCTATCCTCACCAAACCATCTAGAGCAAAGGGTCATTTCTCTAAGGGAAAGAGATTTGAACAAAGTTACATGTGCCTTGATTGTCAACAAATCTATTCAAGACCTAGAAGCATCCACAAGCCAGTTAAGGATAGAGGAGGTAGTGGAAGAGGAAGAAATTGAACCTGAGGTAAGTGAACCTGTTGAAGAGAAGGAGGAAGAAGAGTTTTACACTCTTGAAGAACTAGATGGGATGGAAAACACTTCATATGCTTTCATGGCCAGAAAATTTCCAAACATCAGATTTAAAAGGAATCAACCCTTCAAACCCAAAACCCAAAACCATTCATTCAACAAAAGCAAGGCACCTGTGAAACCAAACAAGACTAAGTTCAAATCCAGCCATGTGGATAGGTCATCTGTAAGGTGCTATAGATGCAATGACCTAGGGCATTTTGCCAGTGAATGCAAGAAGCCTAAAAAGAAGGATAGAGATTATCTTGAGCTTGAAGCTAAGCATGAGGCCCTTCTGAAAAAGCAGACACAAGGTAAGGCCTACATAGCTGAAGGGAAGTGTTGGGATGATTTTGACAGTGATGGAGAGGAGCAAGAATTCTGTAATTATGCCTTGATGGCCAATTCCAAGGATGACACATCTCCATCAGACCCTCAGGTACCATCTCTCACTACTATAGACATGTCTGTTTCAGAGTATAAATGCATGATTGAACAACTATCTGTTGAAATGTTTAACATTCATACTAGTATGACTGCTGCTAATGAAGAGATTGCTAAACTGTCTACTAGAAATGAAATGTTAACCAAAAAGAATGAGGAACTTGAGCTAACACTTTAATTCTCTAGTCAAAAGAGAGCTAGTGAGAGGCATGCCCACACTTGAATTCTGTCAAGAAGGAGTGTGTGAGGCTTGTCAAAAAGGAAAGATGAAAAGATCAAGCCACAAGACAAAGATAGTGACATCAATAACCAAGCCCCTACAACTCATTCATATGGATCTGTTTGGGCCTGTCAACATTATGTCACTAGGAAGAAAGAAGTATGCCTTGGTGATGGTTGATGATTTTACAAGGTATACATGGGTGGAATTTCTAGCATCAAAAGATGAGACTCCACAAGTAATCATTGAGCATATAAAGAAAGTTGACAAGGAAGCAAAGGCCAACAATGCAAGTGTGATTGCACTGAGAAGTGATAATGGAACAAAGTTCAGAAATGCCATACTTGAAGCATTCTGTAAAGAGAATGGTATTTCTCAGCAATTCTCAGCTCCAAGGACTCCACAACAAAATGGAGTTGTTGAGAGAAAGAATAGAACTCTAATTGAGGCTGCTAGAACAATGTTACTTGATGCAAAAATGCCTACATGTTTTTGGGCTGAGGCTGTAAGCACTGTATGCTATATCCAGAACAGAACCCTCATCAACAAAAATACTGGAAAGACACCTTATAACTTGATGACTGGAAAGAAGCCTACTCTAAAGTATGTTCATACTTTTGGAAACAAATGCTTTGTATTGAAGGATAATTCTGAATATGTTGGAAAATTTGATGCAAAAGCATTTGAAGGAATTTTTCTTGGCTACTCTATGGAAAGAATTGCATACAAGGTTTATGTCATCAGTCAAAAGAAAGTTATGGAAAGCACAGATGTGACATTTGATGACAGCAAACTACCTGGACTAGAAGAAGCCAATGATGAAGATAAAGATCCATTGAAGTTTGATAATCTAGATGATTCTGATGAAGAGACTGAAACTGAAGTTGAAACTCGAGTTCAATAAACTAAAGTGAATGATGATACAAGAGAAAATTTGTGCCAATCAATAGTGAAGGAACAAGCATCCAAGACACACCTGTGAGTAGTGGCAACTTCACAGGGGGAAGAAATGAGAATGACCATGATGTGGATGATGAAGCAACATCAAGAATGAGAAATCAGGCTGAGCACTCAAGGAAATGGGATAGATCACACACTGCAAAGCAAATCATTGGAGATCCTAATGCAGGAGTAAGGACTAGGAGAGCAACTCAGAATGAGTGCCTCTATGGCTGTTTTCTATCACAAGTTGAGCCTAAGAAACTTGATGATGCACTGTTGGATCCAGATTGGATTATTGCTATGCAAGAGGAGCTGAATCAATTTGAAAGAAACAAAGTATGGGAACTTGTGCCTGCACCAAAGAACAGAACCATTGTTGGAACAAAATGGGTTCTAAAGAATAAGATGGATAAAGATGGTGTAATTATAAGGAACAAAGCAAGGTTGGTTGCAAAAGGATACTCTCAACAGGAAGGCATTGATTATGATGAGACATTTGCTCCTGTTGCTAGATTGGAAGCCATCAGAATATTCTTGGCATTTGCTGCTCATTCAAACTTTAAAGTATATCAAATGGATGTCAAAAGTGCATTTCTGAATGGAGAGTTAGAAGAAGAAGTTTATGTGCAACAACCACCTGGTTTTGAGGATCCACACTTCCCAGAATTTGTCTACAGATTGCTTAAGGCATTGTATGGACTTAAGCAGGCTCCAAGAGCATGGTATGATACTTTATCACAATTTCTTCTTGATAATCAATTCACTAGAGGCACACTGGACAAGACATTGTTTTACAAGAAGCATGGTGATGATCTTATCTTAGTTCAGATCTATGTGGATGATATCATTTTTGGTTCTACAAATGAGAAGCTGTGTGAGAAATTTTCTAAACTCATGCAGAGTATGAGTATGATGGGGGAGTTGACATTCTTTCTTGGGTTGCAAGTCAGTCAAAGGAAGGATGGTATCTTTATCAGTCAGACCAAGTATATCAAGGATTTATTGAAGAAGTTTGACTTGGAAGATTGCTCACCTGCAAAGACACCCATGGCCACTGCCACTAAATTGGATGAAGATGCTAAAGGCAAGAAGGTAGATATCTCAGTCTACAGAGGCATGGTTGGTTCTCTACTCTATCTCACTGCAAGTAGGCCAGACATCATGTTTGCTACATGCTTGTGTGCAAGGTTTCAATCAAATCCAAAAGAATCACATTTGGTTGCTATAAAAAGGATCTTTAGATATCTGAAGGGCACTCCAAACTTGGGACTATAGTATCCTAAGGACACAGGGTTCAATCTGGTTAGTTATTCTGATGCTAATTATGCTGGATGCAGAGTGGATAGGAAAAGCACCTCAGGTAGCTGCCAGTTTCTTGGACAAAGGTTAGTCTCTTGGTATAGCAAGAAACAACAATCTATGTCAACTTCTACAGCCGAGGCTGAATACATAGCTGCTGGAAGTTGCTGTGCTCAAGTGCTTTGGATTAGAAATCAACTTAGAGACTATGGACTTGTGTTGGAAAGAATTCCAATCATGTGTGACAACACAAGTGCAATCTCTATAGTTGCCAATCCTGTCAATCATTCTAGGACAAAGCACATTGACATCAGATATCATTTCATAAGGGAACATGCAACTAATGGAACCATTGAGTTGCATTATGTTTCTACAGACAAACAACTAGCTGATATATTCACTAAGCCATTAGATGAAGCCACCTTCACAAGGTTGGTTAGTGAGATTGGAATGCTGAATTCTTCAGATTCTGGCTAAGTGAATACAACATCTAGATTGTTGCAGCAGTAAACACTTACTTTATCTAAATTCTTAATATTTTTGGAGTAAGTGTTGGCTGAAATATGATTTATAAATATTTCAAATCTGTTGCATATTTGGAAAATCATATTCTCTTGTTAACTCAAAATTTCTATGAAATTTTGAGAAAATCACTGTTTAATTTGCTAGAATATTCGTGAATGAATATGACTGGTAAATTTTAAAAAGATAGTGAAAATTGAGTTTCTATGAGTATAATTCGACAAGTCAGACTTCTCAAGTGATTCACTATTCGACATCTCTAACAAGTCTCATTAGAGCACTCTCGAGTTCTCGAATAGAGTCTTTTAGAGTTCTCGAATAGAGGTTTCCTTGACTTCTCGAATATAGTGTTTTAGTTCTCAATTGACTGAGTTCTCGAATACTATATTTGAGTTCTCGAATCATTTGAAAAGGCTGATTTCTCGCTGAATTTTAACCGATTTTGGATTTTTATTCAGAATTCAGAATTACTCATAAAAACATATTTTACCTAATTTAGATTTATTTCTAAGTTAGATAACTGCCAGCTGTGAGCTACAACCTGCTTGATTTATCGAATAAGCCTTTCTTGACTTCTCGAATAGTTGTTTTCTACTTCTCGAATGCCTGACTTGTCGATACAGAACATACATCTAATCGACAATTCAAGTACTTCATACTTTTACAACTTCACATCTATTCGATTCATTTCATTCGATTTCTCAAGCATCCAAACTCCCAAAACCTCTGAAACCCTAACTGCAAAAGCTAAATTTCTTCTTCAATCTTCGATTTCTTCTCTCTCTCTCTCACACACACAAATGGCAACAGTAAAGTTCAACACCAATTTCATTGCTCTAACTAGTGATGTTGAAGCACCCAACGCCAATTTCAAGTGCTTTGTGAAGTGGATGTCTGAATCGTACATTAAGAATGCTCTATCTGTTAACCCAACTCTGTACCTCGACATTCTAGAACAGTTTTGGCAGTCTGCTACAGTGGAGGTGGTGGCTCTTGACTCTGCAATATCCTCGTACATCATCTACTGCAAGATTCAAGACAAAAATCTCACTATCACCACAGAGGATATGAATGAGGCACTTGGGATGGGTACCAAAGGAGAGGTGTATGACCCACTTGCTACAAATGCTGAATTAGAAGACTTCTTTGATTTCATCAAATATGCAGACAGAATCAGTCTTGGGCACTTGAACAGGAAGCATTTGAGGAAGGAATGGAGTTATGTGTTTGCTACACTTCTTCAAGTCTTCACTGCAAGAAAATCTAGCTATGACCAAATCAGTACTCCTGCACAGCAAATAGGCTATGCCTTAGCTTATGGAAATAAGATAGACGTTGGTCTCATCATTCTGCAGGAGCTGTATGGGAGACTTGGTAAGAATTCAGCCAAGAGAGGTAATGAAATTTTCTTCCCTCGTTTTATTCAATCTGTCATTAATTTCTTAGATGATAAATTGATTGAATTAGATGGGATGAATAAAAATAGAATAGGCTATCCTAAATCCATGACCAAACTCATTTTTGGTAATTTGGAAACTAGGAATGATGTGGATGTAAGACTTAACATAACTCCTTATATGGAGAGTCTGTTTAGAACTTACCCCCATAACATGCCAACATTTGCCTCTAAGTCTGAGTTAGCTAAGCCCAAACAAGTAGAAAAAAATGCTAACCCAGGGCTAGCTAACCAACCCTCTCAACCAAACACTCTACCAATCACTGAGCCAACTGCATCATCCTCTCAAAAGGGTGATGTTAGTAAAAAGAAGAGAAAGGAAGTAATGTCTGCACCTTTAAATATTCTATCTGAAGCAACATTAGCTGTTGAACTAGGTCTAGAAAGTGAGGAACCAGAGTCACCCTTACTAAGGCCAAAGAAGAAGAAGAAAACTAAGACCACCTCTTCAGTCACACAAATGGCTGAAGTTGTAAAATCAGGGGCAAACAGCTCACTAGATGTGTCCTCTCAACAGGGTGCATCTATAGAATCAAGCATCCTCCCCAATGCACCTTCTTGTATTAAGTCAGCACCTGGGAGTGATAAGGTTGGCACTACACTGAGTGGAGAGCACATCATACTTGAAACTCCCTCTATCTCTCAGGGGGAGTTGCCAAAATCTACTCTACAAGACATTCCTCTTCCAGAATCTAACACTGAAATTTCTTTGGAACCTGCAACTCAGGCAACTGAGATGCAAGGCATTGATCATCAAGAATTCTTTTCTCTTGATGAGCCAATAATTTCAAGTGACTTAGTGCATGACACTCTGCTCACCACCCAGGACCCACATTTAGATGGTGAGGGAATGCATACTGGGGCATATCCTAATGACACCATCACAAACACAGAGGCTTCACTAGTTTTTACTAGAGACTCTATGCCTGTGTCAACTGCTGGTGTAACTCATCCCACTTCTGTGGAGACACCAGTAGTAGAGTCAATCCATCCGGTTACAGAAGTTGCATCTGTAACTGAGGAGTCTAGTTTACCTAGCTCTAGCTCTGACTTTATGTCACAATGGCTGAAGCCTGTGCAACATGACAGTGCTTCAGGATCAGGGTCTGTTCCACAAAAATTGACGGTTGAAGCACTTCAAAGCTTAATTATGGATCAGATTCCTGAGTTTGTAAAAATAGCTCAGAACCTTGTCACCTCCAACATCTCTAATTCAGACTATGAAGCCATCCTACTATGCCATAGGGATGATGTGGAGATGCAGAAGGCCAAGATTATTGATGATGCTGAGAGAGATGGCAATGCAGATGCCTGGCTGCAAGGAAAGTATGATGTAACTCTCAGTGAAGCACTTCAATATCTTAGAGAGGAATACATCACTTCACTGGGCTCCAATGCAAAATCCCTGTCTCCTGGTGAAGTGTATGAAGCTGTCAATGATTCCTACAAGGGTTTCCTCAAGGCTGCACATTATCTTGGCAAGGGAGTCAAAACTGAAGTCAACAGGGTGTGTGACAAGACAGCCACTTCAGTAGCAGAAGTAAAGAGGGCCTTTGATGCTAAATTTCCTTAACTAGACAGTGTGGTCAAAGATCTCAAACATTGCAACACCACCTGCACCAAGATGGACAATGGCCTAGCCAAACTCACAGACACAGTCACAGGCCTAGGAAACATATTCCAAAATCTATCTGACCAGACTACAGAGGCCAATGCCATGCTCAGAACACTGTTCAAAAATCAGTATGGAGACAAGCTGGTCACTGAAGTCCCTGTGCATGAAATGACCAAGTCTGAAGTGAAAAGACTGCAAGATCAATCCTTAACTGGTTTCAAGGCCACTGCACTGATCACCAAGGTTGATACTCTTGAAAGGGAGGTGGTGTCTCTCAAAGAATCCAATGCCCATCTGGCAGGCAAAGTTACAAATCTAACTGAGCAATTGAACACTCAAGCCACTACCACTGCTAATGTTCTTCTGGATCAACAATCTATGCTGTCTGCCATGATGAAGCACATGGGTATCCCTCTACTTGAAGAATCTTCAACTCCAAAGGCTCCTACTACAGCCTCTGTGCCTGACAACAAGCCTAAGGGGGAGAAGAGGATAACAAGGAACTCAAAATCTAAGGGGGAGCCTCAGACTAAGGGGGAGAAATCTCAAACCAAAGGCATTACAACCAATGAGGGTGGCCAACCAAGAACTGCTAAGTCATCTCAGTCTGAGAAATCTACATCCAAGGATGACAAGCTGAAGAAAGTGGTTGTAGATGAAGTTGCCAAGCCATCTGAAACTGAAGGGAAGTCAGAATATGAATTTGACATCCCTGACATTGCTAAACAATCCCTTCAATCTGAACCTTCAGAATTCAGAAATGTGCTTACTCAAAGGGTATGTCAAGAAACTACAAACTCTAGACTATACCATGACATAGCCTTTTTGAAGCATCTACAAGAGTTAAGGAAAAGAGCCAATTTCCATTACTTTGACTACATCAAGCTTCTTGTGCAAGATGTGTTTCTAGTCACTGTAGTGAGAAGAGAAATTGTGCAAACCAATCCCCATGCCATCATTCTTTCGAATGATTGAGAAGTCTTAGTTCACACTGCCAAGAACCTCTTTCACATCCACATTGAAGCCTTTCAAATTCTATCTAGCTCTGAACTTGGAACAATCATCAAGAAGATAGAAAGGAATAACTCACTAGACAATGATATGCTCAAAGAGATTCTCACCAAGTGCATGAAATCTCAACTGCCTCAAGTAGTTCCTCAGCCTCATTGTATTCTATATGAAAAGGATCAAGACATTGTTGCTTTCAGATTTGGCCAACATCTAAAAGCAAACAACATGTCCACCATAAAGTTTCTGGCTGGAGTTCTACATTCAAGAAATGGAAAATCTGAATCTGAAAAGGAGGCTCTTAACATTCTGGTGAAGTTTATCAACTCTCAATCAGACATCAAGCATATTGCTCAAGGTGGAAAGTCAAATCAAGACAAGGATGATCATGATAAAAGTGGAAGCAGGAGTGGAGATCAAGGGAGATATAAGGGCAGTGATGACAAGAAGAAAAGGGATGATAAAAACAGAAAGAAGGATGATGACAAGGGTGGAGGAAAGGTATATGAAAAGAAGAGTGGAAAATAGCAAGCCATGAACATTATTAATGACACTTCCACCACAACACAAGGCTCAATGTCTAGGGTGAATGTCACTAGTAATGATTCATCAAAATCTACATCTCTGGCATATGCAACTGTTTTGGCACCTCATGAAGTGAAGGGGATTCAAATCAAGAAACCATGTGTATGTTTCAGAAAGCAAACTGCTAATGGAATACTACTATGGTCTACCAACAAGGGTCATAAGTTTCTGCCTAGCAATCATACAAGGAGGAGTAAAATTAAGCATGCTGCAAGAAGGGTGAAGATATCGAAATCAAAGGCACTGACAATAATTCCAGGATTGAACCTACCACCTCTGGATGAAATCTATGATGAAGACCAACTGCAGTTCATATGGGCTCAAAGAATCTATCATGTTGCCATTGTTGATGATTTTCTTGAAATAAAATATACTGATGGAAGACAGAAGAAATTCAGACAAGGAACATGTCAGCACTGGGGCAAGCTATATGACATAGAAAGAATAATTGCAATGTTGGATTCTGAAGATAGAGTGGAAAGGGTATGGAAGCTGGAGTTAATTGACTTTGTCAAAATGAAGAGAGATCACCAGGCAGAAATGAGAAAGAACAGTGAGGAGCTACTAAAGAAAAGGGAGGAGGAGTTTGCTGCAATGGAAACTAAGGCTGATGAATTGAGAGCTATGGGTCTGTGTAGAGTCAAGTTTAATCCTTACATCATTGAGTACAAGGAATATGGTAGAAATGTAAAGATTAGAATGGACTACATCAGTTCCTATTATGAGAAATAGCTGAATGAAGTACTTAAGGATTTATCAGGCTCCCTTCTAATTGAAGAACTCACTGCAATGGAAGACATTATTCTTGCCATGGAGGAAAATGCAAAGAAGAAAGCCAAAGAAGCTGAGGAGAAAATGAAAAATGAGAATCTGCAAGCCAAAGCTCAAGAGATGAATCCAAAAGGATATGGCTAGTAGTTTCTCATAACTTGTAAGAACACTTCTTTGAACTTTATTCAATCAATCTACATACCTGTACTTTTAAAGTTTTATCTTTATGTGTTAGTTACAGAGGCATGCCTGTACACATCTAATAACAAGCCTAATTGTTTGTAATGCTTTGCATTACTTACATGACCTCTTAACTGAGGGAACCTCTAGTTGTAGAGTTTCTATTTGTATTGTACTTGAAGTAGGCATCAAATCCTAGTTGTGTAATTATACAAATATAGTCTAGAATAATGCTTGAAAGAAGTTCCAAGGTTCATGCCTCAAGCAAGGAGTTAAAGACTGTCAAATAACCACAGTTGGGATTTGAAGAAATCAAAAATTTGCCTAAGTACCAATTCGAGAAGTATATTTGTCTATTCGAGAAGTCCAGCATTCGAGAAGTCAGGGATTCGACATCTCAAGACACTATTCGATATCTCTGAAATACACTGTTCGATATCTCATTCGATATCTCAGGGATTCGATATGTCTACTACTCTATTCGAGAACTCAAGAAGTCAACAAGTCAAGATGGTATTCGAGTTCTCAAAGAGTCAACAAGTCAAAGTTTCATTCGATATCTCAAGGACTCAGAAAGCTATTCGATATCTCGAGGATTCGATAAGTCAAATGTTCTATTCGACAACTCAAGGAATCCTGATGGAAAAGAGCTATTCGAGAAGTGGTTCGATATGTCAATATAACAGTATTCGAGAACTCAGAGTTATCGATCAAGTCAATTCTAGTTCTCGAATCACTTACTTAGTCACTTCTCGAATACATTCTTGGAGACAAAATACTGAAGAAATTGTACAAGTCAGAAACCTGCAACAAGCCAATGCACTTTATGGACCACAATCTGTAACGTGCTCTGGAAAGCCTACAAGGAAGCTTGGAGAGATATAGAAGAGACAAGGAGCTAAAGAAGTGGATCTAAACAGGCTTTGCAAAGTCAAATCTGTAACCGTTTGGACACTTACTCAAAAAGGATAGACAGACTAGAAAGTAATTTGTTTAGCTACCTTATTTGTAGTAAGTAGGCTGTATCCATGTTCTATAAGGACACAGCCTCACTTCATAACTTAGCAACTTTTGTGAGTCAAGTTTTTCATACACTAAGCTGTATCTCTCTGAGAAAAACGAAGCTGAGAATACTATCATTTGTATTCACAGATTGTAGCAACCTTTATCTAATAATACATTAGATTAAAGTGATATTGTGTCTTGTGTTGTTTCTTTATCCGCACCTTCACTTCTACACACACAGGCACTTATCTGCTACATAGACTCAATCCAAGAAAAGTTCAAGAATCCATTCACCCCCCCCCCTCTGTATTCTTTTACCGTATTCAATACTCAACAAGTGGTATCAGAGCGGGCTGTTTATTCAAAAACAGAGAAACGATCATGAGTTCGAATGCACCAAAGAATAGAACCATTGTTGGAACAAAATGGGTTCTGAAGAATAAGATGGATGAAGATGGTGTAATAATAAGAAACAAAGCAAGGCTGGTTGCAAAAGGATACTCTCAACAGGAAGGCATTGATTATGATGAGACATTTGCCCCTGTTGCTAGATTGGAAGCCATTAGAATATTCTTGGCATTTGCTGCTCATTCAAACTTTAAAGTTTATCAAATGGATGTCAAGAGTGCATTTCTAAATGGAGAGTTGGAAGAAGAGGTTTATGTGCAACAACCACCTGGCTTTGAGGATCCACATTTCCCAGAATTTGTCTACAGATTGCTTAAGGCATTGTATGGACTTAAGCAAGCTCCAAGAGCATGGTATGATACTTTATCAGAATTTCTTCTTGAAAATCAATTCACTAGAGGCACATTGGACAAGACACTGTTTTACAAGAAGCATGGTGATGATATTATCCTAGTTCAAATTTATGTGGATGATATCATTTTTGGTTCTACAAATGAGAAGCTGTGTGAGAAATTCTCTAAGCTTATGCAGAGCAGATATGAAATGAGTATGATGGGAGAGTTGACATTCTTTCTAGGGTTGCAAGTCAGTCAAAGGAAGGATGGTATCTTTATCAGTCAAACCAAGTACATCAAGGATTTATTGAAGAAGTTTGACTTGGAAGATTGTTCACCTGCCAAGACACCCATGGCCACTGCCACTAAACTGGATGAAGATGCTAAAGGCAAGAAAGTAGATATCTCAGTCTACAGAGGCATGGTTGGTTCTCTACTCTATCTCACTGCAAGTAGGCCAGACATCATGTTTGCTACATGCTTGTGTGCAAGGTTTCAATCAAATACAAAGGAATCACATTTGATTGCAATAAAAAGGATCTTTAGATATCTGAAGGGCACTCCTAACTTGGGATTATGGTATCCTAAGGACACAGGGTTCAATCTGGTTGGTTATTCTGATGCTGATTATGCTGGATCCAGAGTGGATAGGAAAAGCACCTCAGGAAGCTGCCAGTTTCTTGGACAAAGGTTAGTTTCTTGGTATAGCAAGAAGCAACAATCTGTGTCAACTTCTACAGCTGAGGCTGAATACATAGCTGCTGGAAGTTGCTGTGCTCAAGTGCTTTGGATTAGAAATCAACTTAGAGATTATGGACTTGTGTTGGAAAGAAGTCCAATCATGTGTGACAACACAAGTGCAATCTCTATAGTTGCCAATCCTGTCAATCATTCTAGAACAAAGCACATTGACATCAGATATCATTTCATAAGAGAACATGCAACTAATGGAACCATTGAGTTGCATTATGTCTCTACAGATAAACAACTAGCTGATATATTCACTAAGCCATTAGATGAAGCCACCTTCACAAGGTTGGTAAGTGAGATTGGAATGCTGAATTCTTCAGATTCTGGCTAAGTGAATACACCATCTAGATTGTTGCAGCAGTAAACACTTACTTTATCTAAATTCTCAATATTTTTGGAGTAAGTGTTGGCTGAAATATGATTTATAAATATTTCAAATCTGTTGCACATGTTGAAAATCATATTTCTATTAACTTAAAATTTCCATGAAATTTTGAGAAAATCACTATTTAATTTGCTAGGATATTTTTCAATAAATATGTCTGGTAAATTTTAAAAGATAGTGAAAATCAAATTTTTATGAGTGATGGGTATAGTTCGATAAGTCAGACTTCTCGAATGATTCACTATTCGACATCTCTAATAAGTCTCATTAGAGTACTCTTGAGTTCTCGAATAGAGTCTTTCTGAGATATCAAATAGAGGTATTCTTGACTTCTCGAATATAGTAACTGAGTTCTCGAATGATTGAGTTCTCGAACACTATATTTGAGTTCTCGAATCATTTGAAAAGGCTGAATTCTCGCTGAGTTTTAACCGATTTTGGACTTTTGTCTAAAAGTTTAATTCACTCATAAAAACACATTTTATTTAATTTAGAATTATTTCTAAGTTAGATAACTGCCAGCTGTGAGTTTCTATCTGCTTGAGTTATCGATTAAGCTTTTCTTGACTTCTCGAATAGTTGTTTTCTACTTCTCGAATGCCTGACTTGTCGATACAAAACTTTCATCTAATCGACAATTCAAGTACTTCATACTTATACAATTTCACATCTATTCGATTTATTTCATTCGATTTCTCAAGCATCTACACTCTCTAAACCCCTGAAACCCTAGCTACGAAAAGCCAAATTTCTTCTTCAACCTTCAATTTCTTTTCTCTCTTCTACACAAATGGCAACAGTAAAGTTCAACACCAACTTCATCGCTCTCACTAGTGATGTTGAAGCACCCAATGCCAATTTCAAGTGCTTTGTGAAATGGATGGCGGAGTCATATATCAAGGATGCACTCTCTGCCAACCCAACTCTGTATCTAGATATCCTGGAACAGTTTTGGGGCACTGCTATTGTGGAGGTTGTAGCCCTGGAAAACGCAATCACTTCATACATCATCTACTGCAAGATTCAAGATAAGGAAATCACTATCACTACTGTAGACATGAACCAAGCACTGGGCCTACAACAAGAGTCATTTGACAGAATGGCCACTAATGCAGAGTTAGAGGAATTCTTTGAGTTCATCAACTACTCAGATGGGATCAATCTTGGAAAGCTAAACAGAAAGAATCTGAGAAAGGAGTGGAGCTATGTGTTTGCAACTCTTCTCCAAGTCTTCACTGCCAGGAAATCAAGCTTTGATCAAATCAGTGCACCTGTGCAGCAAATTGGATATGCTTTGGCCTATGGAAAGAAGATTGATGTTGGCCAAATCATCCTCCAAGAATTATATGGGAGACTTGGTAAGAACACATCCAAGAGAGGTACTGATATTTTCTTCCCTCGCTTTATTCAATCTGTACTTAATTATAAAAATGCTTCATTGATTGAATTGCCTGGGATTGATAAAAATAAAATAGGCTATCCTAAGTCCATGACCAAACTCATTTTTGGTAATTTGGAGACTAGGAATGATGTGGATGTAAGACTGAACATAACTCCCCATATGGAGAGTTTGTTTAGGACTTATCCCCACAACATGCCAACATTTGATGCAAAGTCTAAGTTAGCACAGCCCAAGCAAGTAGAACAAAATGCTAACCCAGGGCCTGCTAACCAACCCTCTCAACCAAACACTCTACCACATACTGAGCCAACTGCATCATCCTCTCAAAAGGGTGATGTTAGTAAAAAGAAGAGAAAGGAAGTAATGTCTGCACCATTAAATATCTTATCTGAAGCAGCATTAGCTGTTGAATTAGGTCTAGGAAGTGAGGAACCTGAGTCACCCTTACACAGGACAAAGAAGAAGAAAACTAAGACCACCTCTTCAGTCACACAAATGGCTGAAGTTGTAAAATCAGGGGCACACAGCTCACTAGGTGTATCCTCTCAACAGGGTGCACCTATAGAATCAAGCATCCTCCCCAATGCACCTTCTTGTATAGAGTCAGCACATGGGAGTGATAAGGCTGGCACAACACTGAGTGGAGAGCACATCACATTTGAAACTCCCTCTATCTCTCAAGGGGAGTTGCCAAAATCTACTCTTAAACACACTTCTCTTCCAGAATCTAACTCTGAAATTTCTTTGGAACCTGCAACTCAGGCAACTGAGATGCAAGGTATTGATCATCAAGAATTCTTTTCTCTTGATGAGCCAATAATTTCAAGTGACTTAGTGCATGACACTTTGTTCACCACTCAGAACCCACATTTAGATGGTGAGGGAATGCATGCTGAGGCATCTCCTGATGACACCATCACAAACACAGAGGTTCCACTAGTTTTTACTAGAGACTCTGTGCCTGTGTCAACTGCTGGTGTAATTCATCCCACTTCTGTGGTGACACCAGTAGTAGAGTCAATCCATCCGGTTACAGAAGTTGCATCTTTAACTGAGGAGTCTAGCTTGCCTAGCTCTAGCTCTGACTTTATGTCACAATGGCTGAAGCCTGTGCAACATGACAGTGCTTCAGGATCAGGGTCTGTTCCACAATAATTGACGGTTGAAGCACTTCAAAGCTTAATTGTGGATCAGATTCCTGAGTTCACAAAGATTGCTCAGAACCTTCTCACTGCAGACATGCCTAATCCAGACTATGAGGCTATTCTGTTATGCCATAGGGATGATGTGGAGGTGCAGAAGTCAAAGATCATTGATGATGCTGAGAGAGATGGCAACATAGATGCCTGGTTGCAAGGAAAATATGATATTACTCTCGATGAAGCACTTCAGTATCTCAGGGAGGAATACCTCACTTCACTGGGTTCCAATGCCAAATCTCTGACACCTGGTGAAATGTATGAGGCTATGAATGATTCACACAAGGGATTCCTCAAGGCAGCACATTATCTTGGAAAAGGTGTCAAAACTGAGGTCAATAGAGTGTGTGATAAGACCACCACCACAGTTGAAGCAATCAAGAGGACCTTTGATGCTAAATTCCCTCAGCTAGACAGTGTGCTCAAAGACATCAAACACTGCAACACCACCTGCACCAAAATGGACAATGGGCTAGCTCTGCTAAAGGATACTGTCACAGGTCTGGGGCATCAATTTCAAATTCTATCTGATCAGACCACAGATGCTAATGCCATGCTGAGGACCATGTTCAAAAATTTATATGGAGACAGACTGCTCACTGAGGTTCCAGTACATGACATGACTAGATTTGAAGTGCAGAGACTCAAAGAACAATCCCTGTCTGGCTTCAACTCTACTGAGTTATTCAACAAAGTGGATGCACTTGAGAAGGAGGTGGCTACTCTCACCAAGTCCAATGCTCATCTTACAGAAAAGGTTGCACTTCTAAATGATCAGTTGGACACTCAAGCATCCACCACAGCTGATGTCCTTCTGCATCAACAATCCATGTTAGCTGCTATGATGAAGCATATTGGTCTCCCTCTCCCTGATGAATCTTCAATCCCAAAGGACATTTCTACAGCCTCTGTGCCTGACAACAAGCCTAAGGGGGAGAAGAAGCCAAGGAACTCAAATTCAAAGGGGGAGAAAGGAAACTCAAATACAAAGGGGGAGAAAGGCATAATAAAAAAAGAGGGTGGTCAACAAAGAGCTTCTTCAAAATCTCTACCAAATGTGCCTGGCAAAGGAAAATCCAAAGTGGATGAGCCTCCATCTACCTTGCCGGTTGTCACTCTACCAACTGTGCACATCACTACTCCTGGAGGACAAAAGCAATCCATAACTACTACAGTGGTTGCAGGGAGTATGCCATCTGATAAATCTCCAACCTCCCTACCTGAGAGTGCCAAGCCTGTAGAAGTTAAAGTTGTTACTGAGGCCAAGCTACAAGAAGTTGCTAACTCCAATGTTTATCATGATACAGCCTTCTTGGAGTTTCTGAAAGCCACAAGGGAACAGGTTGGTGACACTCAGTTCTATCTGAGGGAGCTGAAGAAGCAGATTGATTGCATCACTGTCATTCCTAAGAAAGTCAATAATCTATGGATTAAGAAGATAGTGATGATATCCAAATTGAAGATATGGCATCTAACATACAAGACTCTACAAGAACTAAAACACTCAGAGATAGATGCCATACTTGAGCTTATTGAGAAGAAGAATGAGAACAATAAGAGTCTGTTTGATGACTTGAGGAATGACCAACCTTCAAGGCTACCAGAAGTGATCAAGAAGCCATGGACAATCATTTATTAGTCTGGTACCAGAATTGAAGATATCAAGCAATTGGTCATTCCCCATGATCTCACCACTAGAAATCACAGACTGATCATTGCTATCATTGATCAATTACAGAAGAAGGTTGGAGCCAGAAATGCTGAAGAAACTGAGGCACTGCACATCCTCAGAACCTATATTGCAACTGGTGAAATCCCAGAGATGGCTCAACCTAGGAGAAATAAGGATGATGATTCTGAAGATAAAAGTGATGGGAGGAGAAGACATCACAGGAGAGATAAGGGTGATGAAGACAAGAAGAAGAAGGGGGACAAAGATAAGAAGAATGATGATGACCAAGGAAGAATCTATGAGAGGAAGATTGGAAAACAGCAAGCCTTAGGCATTGCTAGCAGTAACCTCACCACATCACAAGACTCTAAGTCTAGGGTGAATACTGTTAGTGGTGACCTAGCAAAATCTACATCTATGGCTTCTGCAACTGTTTTGCCACCTCAAGAAGAGAAGAAGATTCAAGTCAAGAAACCATGTGTATGTTTCAGAAAGCAAACTGCTAATGGAATACTACTATGGTCTACCAACAAAGGTCAAAGATTTCTGCCAAGCAACCATGTCAAGAGAATGAAATTTAAACATGTTGCAAGAAAGGTGAAGCTATCCAAATCTAAGGCACTGACAATTATCCCAGGATTAAACCTACCACCTCTGGATGAAAGCTATGATGAAGACCAACTGCAGTTTCTATGGGCTCAAAGAATCTATCATGTTGCTATTATTGATGATTTTCTTGAAGTTAAGTATTCTGATGGAAGACAGAAGAAATTCAGACAAGGAACATGCGAACACTGGGGCAGGCTGTATGACATAGAAAGGATAATTGCAATGTTGGATTCTGAAGACAGAGTGGAAAGGGTGTGGAAGCTGGAGTTAATTGACTTTGTCAAGATGAAAAGAGATCACCAGGCAGAAATGAGAAAGAACAGTGAAAAGCTACTAAAGAAAAGGGAGGAGGAGTTTGCAGTAATGAAAGCTAAGGCTGATGAGTTGAGAGCTATGGGTCTGTGCAGAGTCAAGTTTAATCCTTACATCATTGAGTACAAGAAATATGGTAGAAATGTGAAGATTAGAATGGACTACATCAGTTCCTACTCTGAGAAACAGCTAAATGAAGTGCTCAAGGATTTATCAGGCTCTCCTCTAATTGAAGAACTCACTGCAATGGAAGATATCATTCTTGCCATGGAAGAAATTGCAAAGAAGAAAGCCAAAGAAGCTGAAGATAGAATGAAAAATGAGAATCTGCAAGCCAAAGCTCAAAAGATGAATCCAAAAGGAGATGGCTAAGTAGTTCCTCATAACTTGTAAGAATACTTCTATGTAATTTCTTCAATCAAATTCATACCTGTACTTTTAAAAGCTTTATCTTTATGTATGATAGGCTTGTTATCAGACAAGAAATTGTGACTAAGGGTCTCACTCACAATTTGGGGGAGATTGTTAGTTACAGAGGCATGCCTGTACACATCTAATAACAAGCCTAATTGTTTGTAATGCTTTGCATTACTTACATGACCTCTTAACTGAGGGAACCTCTAGTTGTAGAGTTTCTATTTGTATTGTACTTGAAGTAGGCATCAAATCCTAGTTGTGTAATTGTACAAATAGAGTCTAGAATAATGCTTGAAAGAAGTTCCAAGGTTCATGCCTCAAGCAAGGAGTTAAAGACTGTCAAATAACCACAGTTGGGATTTGAAGAAATGAAGAATTTGCCTAAGTACCAATTCGAGAAGTATATTTGTCTATTCGAGAAGTCCAGCATTCGAGAAGTCAGGGATTCGACATCTCAAGACACTATTCGATATCTCTGAAATACACTGTTCGATATCTCATTCGATATCTCAGGGATTCGATATGTCTACTACTCTATTCGAGAACTCAAGAAGTCAACAAGTCAAGATGGTATTCGAGTTCTCAAAGAGTCAACAAGTCAAAGTTTCATTCGATATCTCAAGGACTCAGAAAGCTATTCGATATCTCGAGGATTCGATAAGTCAAATGTTCTATTCGACAACTCAAGGAATCCTGATGGAAAAGAGCTATTCGAGAAGTGGTTCGATATGTCAATATAACAGTATTCGAGAACTCAGAGTTATCGATCAAGTCAATTCTAGTTCTCGAATCACTTACTTAGTCACTTCTCGAATACATTCTTGGAGACAAAATACTGAAGAAATTGTACAAGTCAGAAACCAGCAACAAGCCAATGCACTTTATGGACCACAATCTGTAACGTGCTCTGGAAAGCCTACAAGGAAGCTTGGAGAGATATAGAAGAGACAAGGAGCTAAAGAAGTGGATCTAAACAGGCTTTGCAAAGTCAAATCTGTAACCGTTTGGACACTTACTCAAAAAGGATAGACAGACTAGAAAGTAATTTGTTTAGCTACCTTATTTGTAGTAAGTAGGCTGTATCCATGTTCTATAAGGACACAGCCTCACTTCATAACTTAGCAACTTTTGTGAGTCAAGTTTTTCATACACTAAGCTGTATCTCTCTAAGAAAAACGAAGCTGAGAATACTATCATTTGTATTCACAGATTGTAGCAACCTTTATCTAATAATACATTAGATTAAAGTGATATTGTGTCTTGTGTTGTTTCTTTATCCGCACCTTCACTTCTACACACACAGGCACTTATCTGCTACATAGACTCAATCCAAGAAAAGTTCAAGAATCCATTCACCCCCCCCTCTGTATTCTTTTACCGTATTCAATACTCAACATTATGTATGTTAGGCTTGTTATCAGACATGAAATTGTGACTAAGGGTCTCACTCACAATTTGGGGGAGATTGTTAGTTACAGAGGCATGCCTGTATACATCTAATAACAAGCCTAATTGTTTGTAATGCTTTGCATTACTTACATGACCTCTTAACTGAGGGAACCTCTAGTTGTAGAGTTTCTGTTTGTATTGTACTTGTAGTAGGCATCAAATCCTAGTTGTGTAACTGTACTTATAGAGTCTAGAATAATGCTTGAAAGAAGTTCCAAGGTTCATGCCTCAAGCAAGAAGATAAAGACTGTCAAATAATCACAGTTGGGATTTGAAGAAATGAAGAATTTGGCTAAGTACCAATTCGAGAAGTATATTTGTCTATTCGAGAAGTCCAACATTCGAGAAGTCAGGGATTCGATATCTCAAGACACTATTCGATATCTCTGAATACACTGTTCGATATCTCATTCGATATCTCAGAGATTCGATATGTCTATGTACTCTATTCGAGAACTCAGGAAGTCAACAAGTCAAAGTAGTGTTCGAGTTCTCAAGGAGTCAACAAGTCAAAGTTCCATTCGATATCTCAAGGACTCAGAAAGCTATTCGATATCTCAAGGATTTGACAAGTCAAGTGTTCTATTCGACAACTCAAGGAATCCTGAAGAAAAGAGCTATTCGAGAAGTAATTCGATATGTCAATATAACAGTGTTCGAGAACTCAGAGTTATCGATCAAGTCAATTCTAGTTCTCGAATCAACTACTTAGTCACTTCTCGAATACATTCTTGGAGACAAAATACTGAAGAAATTGTACAAGTCAGAAACCAGCAACAAGCCAATGCACTTTATGGACCACAATCTGTAACGTGCTCTGGAAAGCCTACAAGGAAGCTTGGAGAGATATAGAAGAGACAAGGGGCTAAAAAAGTGGATCTGAACAGGCTTTGCAAAGTCAAATCTGTAACCGTTTGGACACTTACTCAAAAAGGATAGACAGACTAGAAAGTAATTTGTTTAGCTACCTTATTTGGTGTAAGTAGGTTGTATCCATGTTCTATAAGGATACAGCCTCACTTTCTTAGTCATCAACTTAGTAACTTTGTGAGTCAAGTTTTTCATACACTACAAGCTGTATCTCTCTGAGAAAAACGAAGCTGAGAATACTATCATTTGTATTCACAGATTGTAGCAACCTTTATCTAATAATACATTAGATTAAAGTGATATTGTGTCTTGTGTTATTCTTTATCCGCACCTTCTATCTTGCACACACAAACACTCTTGCTACATAGACTCGAACGAGAAAAGTTCAAGAATCCATTCACCCCCCCTCTATATTCTTTTACTGTATTCAATACTCAACATGCTTCTTGATCGATATAAGCCAGATGGAGACATAGCAGCATAAGTTGCAATAATCATATCTAATATCTTAAACAATAACAATAATAATACGTGCGATCGAAATTGCAACAGATGGAGTCAAAGTTGTTGTAGGTAATTCTATTTTCACACTAGAACATAAACCATCATGTCAAATGTCAAAGTAAAATCGTTGTGCAATGTCATAAGCCACATGTTTTTGCATTTCCATAATATATTTTGATAGCAGAGGTCCACCAGTCAGGCACAATCCAAGAAAAAGACCTAGAGAAATGGTAATAAAGTGACGCCATATTGCAAAAGCACCAATTCTAACAAAAAATATATAAAAACCCGAGGCTTATCCCCAGTCTGATGGCTTAACTGAGTACCCGCTTGTTTGTATTACTCTGTTTTTTCTCTTTTTTGTTTATCTATTTAATTATGTAGGATTGACAGCTAAGCACCTACTTAACAGACGTTAATGATTTTTAACGGAATGATCAATTACTAATCACAAAATTAGTTAAGAGTTAATTTTGAGAAATATTTTAGTTGAGTGGTAAGTTTCTAAAATAGTGAATAGTTGAGTGGCAAAAAAATTGATTTTCCCTAATAAATATAGGATGAATTTATGCATTCATGTCAAATCATTATTTAATGATATATGAATTGTGTGTTGGTGTATTTTAAATGAAAATTAGGTGAGAGAAATAAAAATTAGTCAAATTTGAAATCATTTAAATACAAAATGCAATTAATATTGGAATTGAAGTTCTATTTTAACATTAAAAAATACTGCTATAATATAACAACAGCAATAATTATTTTACATTTAGTACTTATTCTGATTTAAAAATACATGAAGAATATCAAACATATAAACAGGACAGAAAGCAGTTGCGAAAGACCCATTGACTAATGACTAGTGCTGGAGATCCTTATCCGCTCCCAAAATGTGGGCATGGTCCATTATTATTTTTAATTATTTTTGACAAAATGCTCCAAAAAATTTAAAATATTCATAGACAGGGTCTTCTGTTAGGTGTTTTTCTTTATAAAAATTAGAGAATTTGCCTAATACTGTATACGTGTTTTTATACTTTTATTTGCACTTTTACTGTCTTCTAGATAGTATTGCATATATACGATTTTTTAAATGTAAAAGAATGTGGTTTGCAAAAGTACGATCCTCCATACTCCAATATTTTCCGATCCCCATCAATCTCCAATCTCCTCCAACGACTCATCTTCTCTAATCTCCTCCGATAGTATCTCCCCGACCTCCCGGACTCCACCTCCATAACCACTGCCATGATGTTGCCGACCACCCCACCTCAATTATCTCCGATTACCTCCTCCTTCTCCATCTCTGTCGTTTCTTTTTACCTTTCTTTTTTCTTTTTTCTACGGCCCCGCAGGGGCACAATACCCTCACCATCGCCGGAGAAGACAACGGCTTTACTCGACGACGATTGTTTGGATCAACGAGTACGGTCGGAGGATATCAATTAAGATTGCTTTGTTGGTGATTTAGGTTATAAACCTTCTGGAAAATCGGCGCTGATGAAATCCGTCGGAGTCGGGTCAGATCGTTCATCGCCGGCTCCGTTCTCCGATGATCAGTGATGTGTTCTATCAATTCTAATGTCTTTGATGTCTGGTTCCAATTCTAATGATTTATTAGAGTCCGTATTTTTGAAATTATATATTAGGAGATAGTAAAATTGCAATTAGTAAAAAAGAATAAAAGTAAAAATGTAAATTTTTACTTTTCTTAATATATTTATGAAAAAAGCCCTAAAAATTATTATAAATACTAATATTCCCTTAAGAAATAATAATAATAAATAGAAAAAGGAAATTACGGGGAGCTTACTTGTGAAAAAGACCGACTTGTACTAAAATTCCATTCATGTCCCTCCCAATCGTAATTTCCTCCACGTATAGTATAAGTATAAAACGTTACATGTATATCCCAAATTTCAAGTAGCCCTAATTATTTCCCCTCTTTCTTTTATTTTTATTTCAAGGTTTGTTTGGTGCAGTGCAAATTGAGTTTGTTCATACGCCATGGCCAAAAGTTCCTTCAAATCCGAGCATCCTCTTGGTTTTTTTTCTTTCCCCCTTTTAATTTTCATTTAATCGATTATAATTATTTACTCATCCATCTTATTAGATTCTTTACTAACCCTAATTATATATTTTTGAGTTTGTTATGCCTTTTTTCAATTCTAATTTACTTGATCTCGTTTGTACATGTATGTTAAATTACCAGTTGTATTTATTCAATTCATGTTCTGGCCCCCTCTTCTTTTGTGTTTGTTATAAGTTTTATGTATTGCATGATTTAACTTCATGAATTGTTGCGGTTGGATATCCCTTTTTGTGAATCACGGCCTTTGTTTTTGTTTTTTCGATAGATTATTCGGGTTTGGGCTTGAAGGTAGTATGATATCGTGGTTTACTATGATTTATATGTAAACGATTGCTAATAATACAATTTCGATCGGATTCTTCATTTTACATGCCCAATGCATCTTCCAGTTTATTGCTTATAGAGCTACGTGATTTGTTAGTTGTTACAACTCCATTATAGATTGCTTCGTAGAAGAGTTAATTACTTGATTTGTCATTTTGAAACATCTGCCACTCTCCTATTTCCTGTAATGGCATTTGTTATTGCTTGATGTTTAGAATTATGTTTTTATATTATTTATGTTCGTGAATGGTTAATGTAATAGCTAATTTGTGTAGGAGCTTAATTGAACCGCACTTTTCATTATAGTTATAAGATCAATCTTCATTTTTATCTTTAAAGGTTCACATAAAACAGAAATTGTGTAAATAGTTTGTGCATTATTATTATTGTTATATATTTTTCATTTAGGTTTGCACCTTTTATATCTTCTAATGATGCATATATACTTATTCTTAATTCTGTTTCTAGAGAGGCGTCAAGCAGAAGCTGCTCGCATCAGGGAGAAGTACCCTGACAGAATACCAGTAAGATTAGAATTAATCGCTGTTAATTGCAGCATTTTGTTATTCTACTGAGTACTGACCAATATCGTATCTCCTTCCCTGCCATGTAGGTTATTGTGGAAAGGGCAGACAAAACTGACATTCCCGATATTGACAAGAAGAAGTTAGTCATTTTCATAATTCTGTGTATTTTCTGAGCATTTTTTGAATGCTAGGGCAATAGAGTATAAACACCTGGTGAAATATTTGTTTTATCTATTAGTTTTTGCAAGGAGGCAATGAGCAGTGAAGTCTCGTTATGCTTGTCAATATTTTAAATAATTTTTAAATGGTTGTACGTGTAATGTTGTCTAACTCTTAATTATGACTTGCAGATACCTTGTTCCTGCTGATTTAACAGTTGGGCAGTTTGTCTACGTGGTACGCAAGAGGATTAAGCTAAGTGCTGAGAAAGCAATCTTCATCTTTGTTAAGAATGTTCTGCCACCAACTGGTAATAACAAATTGCATAACCAATGTACTATCTTTTGTTAATGAGCAAGTCTCTGAGGTTTTTTTGTTTTCTGTCACAGCTGCCATGTTGTCTTCTATCTACGAAGAGAACAAAGATGAGGATGGTTTCCTTTATATGACCTACAGTGGCGAGAACACATTTGGATCCTTCTGAAAGGTTCTCTGGAGCTGTAGCTGTATAGATATGACTCGTTGCAGTGGTTTAAAATTGTAAATTTTTAAGAATGCATTGAAGGGGAATCCCCAACTTGAAAGATTGCTTTTGCCTAATGTCGCAGGATTTAATTTGAATGATTCGTATCGACTGATATGAAGTAGCCTGTGCTCCAGTGTTAACTTTATAATGAAAGAAAGTGTTTCCACGAGTCATTCAATTTATTCCTGCTTTCCAAGGGTTGATTATAATTCCTGCATATAATTATATGATCTAATGATGATGTACAAACATTGCAGTATAGAATTAGATAAAGTGTGGATTACTGGATTATGTGTTGAGAGTGAAGTACAAGCTTTATATATGAATAATACAAAGCGGGTAATGGATGGTATACAATGACAAGGTAAACATTCCTAGTAGCAGTGGCCTAGAAACTGTTGTTCGAACTTATAACTTGAAAAGCCTTCTTGTTGCTGGAAAAATCGTTTATAGTTGCCTCGCTTCTGTTGTCTTGCATAATTAGTATGGGCACTAATCTCCTTTAGAAGAGTCTTCGCCTGTAAAATTCAGCTCTATTTGGCCTTTCATCAATAGAGATTGCCTCAAGTAGCTAGTCCTTCCAAGAGCTTTTCCCTCAACGGTTCTCTGTTCTGCTCCTACACCAAAATATGGTGAGTGTACCTCCATTTGTTGACCATTTAATCAAAAACGAATTTTCCATTTTGCGAATCTGGTTATTCTGATTGTTCACTTAAATCTTATCAACCCCGGGACCAGAATATCCATTCTGGTGATCTGGTCGAAGCAAACATCTCACTTGGAGTTCTCACTTAAGTATAACATTACTTTTTACTGGTTTTGCAAGTTAAATTTTCTTGTGGCAACTCTGACCCCTTTTGATAGTTAAACCAGCTTAATCTTGTCATGTCGTGGCCCAAAAATAGTTCTTGCAATTGAACATTCAACAATTCGGAACTGTTTAGAATTCTTTGTCATTGTTGGTTTGATTACATTTTAATTTGAAATATAAAGGAGTGTTGTACATGTTACTCCGGACATCATTTGTGATCTGTGACATTGTGACTGCCACAGTATGAATGCTTATTATTCGATATTTAAATTGTGATGGGTCAGGTGTTATCTGATTCTTAACCACACAGACTATTATCAGTTTGATAAAAGTTTATTGAAGTATCATTCAGATAAGTATCTCTAAGAAGGAATGGAATGAACGCGTAGAATTCTAGTGCTACACTAAAATTTGCAGCTGCGGTGGTGTTTTTTAAGCCAATGACAATTTCTATTAACCTATGTTTGTGCGACATACAAGGGGCGTTTTGTTCAAGGTTAATGAGTCCGGTTAACATTTCCGTTCTCATATCTCTTAATATCATTTTATACATTTCCATTCCCATTCCCACATCTCTTATTACCATTTTCGATTCCCATTCCTATGATTCTATGATGCAGGAAGTGGATCAAATGGTATGGTGATTCTTCTCCTACTTGTTACTTCCCACTTCCATTGTTTTTGTGATGGCTTTTTATCTGTAAGATAACGAGGCCGAAAGGAAATGTATTTGACGAGGCATTGTTTTTACCCATTCTCGTGCAGCAACAACAGCATTTTTGCTGAAGAACGCGTACAAAATAATTTTGTAAAATGTAATTAAAAATGTGTTTTTGACCTAAAAGATAATTTTAGAAAAAGCAACTACCTCGATATTTGGGAAAAATTGCTTTTCAGTTTTCGGTAAAATGGTTACAAATTTTAATATTAATTCTCACCAAAATATTATTTTATTATGCCTTAAAATATGCATAATTAAAAAAATTATTGAACAATAATTTTTGTAACATTAGTTTTCATTACTTTTGGAGTCAAACTGTTCAAAATATTATTTTATTATGCCTTAAAATATGCAAATATTAAAAAAATTATTGAACAACAATTTTTGTAACAATATTTTCCATACCAGGACCTTTTCATAAATTTATATTGTTTATGTACATAGATTGGTCCATATAAAATTATTACTCCTTCGGGTTCTCAAATTTGAATATGACTTTTGAAAGTTAAATAGATCAATTTAGACCAATGAATGAAACATATAATAAAATTAAATAGAATTTTTGTGACGCCTCGCAGATTCGGGATACAGATCCGGGCTCACAACTCACTTAAACAATACAAACCTATAAATGCGGAACAATAATAATACAATCCCTCATCCAAGATACGAGCACAGGCTAAAGTATGAAACAAACACTTCTAATTACTATTACAAACCTCAAATATAATTTAATACAATCTGATAGATCTTAAATGTCTAGTCTATCCAATCCACTTATTACAACAATACACGAATTTAAACCATCTGCACTCTCAATCATCAAACATCACTCCCCTGACTGCCGAGCCACTAGGTCTAAACATCCTCGATCTTAACTGGAAAAGAAACATTATATTGCAAGGTGAGCCAGAAAGCTCAACAAGAATATCCTTCAATGTATAAATAACTAATCAACTTTTAATCGTTCCAAGTATTAACTACAAGCCATACTGGAATATCTGAAAGGTGAATCAAGTTCAGTGATATGAACAGATAAATTCGGATAAGTTCCGACGATCAATAATGCCATAAGAAAGTGGCTCAACATCAACTAGAGTCAAATACTCAGAATGTTAGAACTGGTCCATCTCATAATTTTAAAAACAAAGTTAGGCATGCTGATCAGTCACGCTCTAACCCGGACAGTGCACAAAGCAAAGTCCTCATCGGATCCAAGGCACTGAAAGGCCTTACACATCGACCAATACATGGTCAGACCAATTAAGGTCAAGTTTTATATAAATCCACTAAATCTAACCTTACGTTCAGGTGTCGATACAATTGACAACCTTTAAATCATAATTAGGTGTCGGAAGATTGACAACCTTGATCACAACAATCACTGGAAGTTCACGTTCCAGGAAAAACAACTCAAAGTGAATGTACGATAACAAATGGTACAACATCTAGTATCGATGAGTTCGATACAACAATGGGGTGATAATGAAGAATCAACAATAGTAACAATAAGTGTTGTCTAGATCGATACAAGAAATGGGTAAATCGAATGCAACGATATTATAGGCGTCGACGAAGTCGAACGCCACAATCTGGGTGATAATAATTAATCAAGAGTAATAAGGCATCGACTAGAACGAATGCCTAAAAAGGTTGAAATGAATCGTCAATGATAATTTAAATGAATCTCGTCAAAGTTGATAAGAATAATTCAATGGATTCATGCTGTGAATAATTTAAGAATGATTTCTTGAACAATGATTTAAAGGAATACATGGCATAGCATTTGTATATTTAATAGGATAACAAGTGATAGAAAAATACTTGCCTGATAATAAGGTCAAGTTCGTCTAAATATTCTCGTAACCTTCTGCTTTAGCTTTTCCTTTGCTCCTCTGACTCGACTCTATAATAAACGTCTCGAATCAAATACTAATACATCTCACTATTCATTCCACGTATTTAATGTAATTCACATAATTTACATAATTCATTTAGCACGTAACATTTATATTGCCCTAGCGGACACATTCAAATCACGTAATCAATTAATGGAACTCTACAATTATTTTTAACACAAGTCCAAACCTCATCATAAATTAAATCTCGCTTCGAAATATTTTTAAAACAATTTTCATAATTTTTGGGATTTTTCTAATATTTTTAAAGCATTTAAAACTCAAAACGGGATAATTTGGAATTAAATAACCTCAATTATATTAATTAAATTAAACAATAATTAATGAATAAAATTATTCGATAAATGATCTCATTTATCGAATAATTAAATCAATTTAAATTATTATTCGAAATGATTTAATATAATTAAAGTATTAAATTCTACATTTAAATAATTAAGGAAATGATTCCAAAAATCTTAAAATAAATAATAATTTTGGATAAATCCGATTTTTGTTTTAAAATAATACAGAAAATATTTTTCTGAAAATTTAGAAACTGATTTTGTATTTTTCTGATTTTTATTGAATTAAATATGAATTTTCGAAAATTAAAACAATTTAAAATAAAAATCAGAAATAATCAGCACTATTCATCGTCTTCTTCTTCAAGCTCCACCACCGGCGGCAATGGCAGCTCCGGCCGGCGGCGCAACTCCGGCGACACTCTAAATCTAGTCAAACATGACCCAAACTCAACACAAGCTTTGTCTTTGAACGATCTACAACTTCGCCAACCCGGAATTTCCAAACAATTACTCGAACTAAAATTCCGTTCAAAAAGTCAACATTTTCCGATGAACACCAAGAACACTCAAGAACAATTTTGAAATAATCAAACCACGTCTAAACATGTTTAACGAACTCAAAACCTAACATATGATATACCAAACTGACCAGGAGAAAATTATCTACAACATGGAATCATCAGATCACATAAACAATCAAGTTTACGAAAAATCATAATTTTGAATCTTTAAATTCGAATTTTGTAAAGAAATCATATAAAATCAAATAATGATCCCCCACGAATTCTGGGCACATATTTAGAAACTAGATGATGTGAGCTTCGATTAGACTGTAAGATCGTCGAAATCGGACTCCGATAACACCTCCAATTGTTGGTTTGATTCTCAAGAACACGAAGAACACGAAGAACACGAAGAACACAACAATCAAACCTCGATTGCTACTTGATATGGAACTCAAAAATCAACATATGATATACCAAACTGACCAGGAGAAAATTATCTACAACATGGAATCATCAGATCACATAAACAATCAAGTTTACGAAAAATCATAATTTTGAATCTTTAAATTCGAATTTTGTAAAAATCATATAAAATCAAATATTGATCCCCCACGAATTCTGGGCACACATTTAGAAACTGGATTTTCGTACCTTTAATTTGAGCCCAAGAACGTTGAAATTAAATTCCGGGAAAGCCTCCAAATTGAAGATTGAATTGATGAATGTTTATGTTGAATTATTTTTGGAGAGCATTTCTTAATTTTTAAGATAAAAAAAATGATATGATTGATCAGATGGTGTGCTGAGACAAATCTGGAAAAGCTGGAGGAAATAAGGGAAAAGCAAACTTTAACTTTTTGGAATAGTGATTCTTGTCTGGCGTGCTGTCTGCTCCGTTAATTGTCGAATAACAGCCTTTCTGTACGTCGAACGAATGACGAGTTTTGCTCCAAACGAAACGATTCGAATTCGAGCGATTTCAAAACTCTGGAAATAAATTATAATTTAAATAACAAGTCATTTAAAACTTATTCGAACGAATTTGAAGTTACGGAGTTCTAAAAACGCAGAAAATAGGGTTTCGGGTCTGCGGCCCGCCGAAAAACGTTTTCACCACTGTACTTTTCGAAAAAGCGAAACGATCGTTTTAAAACAACACATAATACATCTAAAGCATATAAAAGACTTCTTTTAACCAGTTAACACGTATATCCACTTATCAATAAATATAAGTAATATAACAGCTCAAAATACGAGAACGTTTAATTCTTCTCGTAAATCCACTTAACGGCAAATATAAAAATATCAACTCGTCTTATAAATCCACGATTAAACATATATTACCACAAATAAAAATACAGGTTCTTACAATCTTCCCTCCTTAAAAGGATTCTGTCCTCAGAATCAAACTAAGCAAATAGGTGTGGATACTTCTCTAACATCTCACTTTCTAGCTCCCAGGTAGACTCTTCGACCCTAGGATTTCTCCACAAAACTCTTACTATCGAAATGGTCTTATTTCTAAGCACCTTCTCCTTCCTGTCTAAAATCTCTACCGGTAGTTCTACGTAGGACAAATCCGGCTGGATCTCGACTGGGTCTGACTCTATCACCTGGTTTGAATCTGGATAGAACCTCTTCAACATTGACACGTGGAAAACGTTATGAACATGTTGTAAATGCGGAGGTAGCGCTAACTCGTAAGCAACTTTCCCAACTTTCTTCAGGATTTCGAACGGCCCAACGAATCTTGGACTTAGCTTTCCTTTCTTCCCGAATCTCACTAGCCCTTTCCATGGAGATACCTTCAGCAAAACTGGTTCTCCTACTTCAAAGTTTATGTCCTTCCTGGATCGATCAGCGTATTTCCGTTGTCGATCCTGTGCGGCTATCAATCTCTTCTGTATAAGTTCAACCTTGTCCTTGGTTTGCTGGATCAGCTCGGTTCCCAATATCTTCTTCTCGCCTACCTCTTCCCAATATAATGGAGATCGACACCGTCGTCCGTATAAAGCTTCACATGGTGGCATTCCAATGCTGGCGTGATAGCTGTTGTTATAAGAGAACTCCACCAAAGGCAGATGGTCATCCCAACTACCCTGAAGGTCCATCGCACACACTCTCAACATGTCTTCAATCGTTTGAATCGTACGCTCGCTTTGTCCATCAGTTTGCGGATGATATGCAGTGCTCATGTTCAGTTTAGTTCCCAGAGCTTCTTGAAATTGTCGCCAAAATCTGGAATTAAATCTCGGGTCTCTATCAGACACAATCGAAACAGGGACTCCATGTCGCATCACTATCTCTTTCAAGTACAGGTGAACTAACTTGTCCATCGTATATCTTTCGTTGATCGGTAGAAAATGTGCCGACTTCGTTAATCTATCAATGATAACCCAAATGGCATCGTGATTAGCTTTCGTCTTGGGTAATCCAACCACAAAATCCATGGCAATCTGCTCCCATTTCCATTCAGGAATCTCTAGGGGTTGTAACAATCCACTCGGCCTCTGATGTTCTGCTTTAACCTTTTGGCAAGTATAACACTTACTAACCCACTCTGCAATCTCTCTTTTCATGTCTGGCCACCAAAAATTTTCTTTCAGATCTCGGTACATCTTCGTACTCCCGGGGTGAATTGAGAACTTTGAATTATGAGCTTCTTGTAAAATTTCATTCTTCAGTTCTTCCACATTAGGAATCCAAATTCTAGAAGAAAATCTTAAGACTCCTTCCTCGTCCTTTTGGCTGCTTAACTCTTCTCCCGACAATTCATTCACATCATGGTTCATTATTTCTTCTTGGCACTTTCTGATCCTCTCCAACAGTTCTGGTTGAAATGTCATTGCGTAATTCAAATCAGTTGCACAAACTGGGGCACGAATCTCTATTTCCAATTTCTCAAATTCCCTGAATAATTCTTGGTTCATAGTAAACATGTTCAATCTTTCCTTCCTACTCAAGGCATCTGCTACCACATTGGCTTTCCCCGGATGATAATTGATGGTACAATCATAGTCTTTAATCAGTTCCAACCATCTCCTTTGTCTCATGTTAAGTTCCTTCTGGGTGAAAATATACTTCAAACTCTTGTGGTCAGTGTAAATCTCACACTTCTCTCCATATAGATAATGTCTCCAAATCTTGAGTGCAAAAACAATGGCTGCTAGTTCCAAGTCATGGGTAGGATATTTCTGTTCATGTATCTTCAATTGTCTGGAAGCATAGGCTATCACCTTGTCATGCTGCATCAATACACATCCCAGTCCTTTATGGGATGCATCACTATAGATCACAAAGTCTCCTTGTTCATCTGGCAATGTCAACACTGGAGCCGTCACCAACCTCTTTTTCAGTTCTTGAAAGCTTTCCTCACACTTGTCATTCCAAATAAACTTCTCACTCTTCCTTGTCAGCTTGGTTAGTGGAGTGGCTATCTTTGCAAAGTCTTGGACGAATCTTCGATAATAACCTGCCAATCCCATAAAACTCCTGACCTCTGTCGGTGTCTTTGGTCTCTCCCAATTCAGTACAGCCTCAATCTTAGCCGGGTCTACTTTAATCCCTTCACTGCTTACCACATGCCCTAAGAATTGAACTTCTCTTAGCCAGAATTCACATTTCGAAAACTTAGCAAACAACCTTTCCTTTCTCAAGATCCTCAACGTTATCCTCAAATTTTCCATATGTTCCTCCTCTATCTTGGAATATACCAAAATATCGTCAATGAATACAATTATAAATTTATCCAAGTATCTCTTAAATACCCGGTTCATCAAGTCCATAAAAGCAGCTGGTGCATTTGTCAGTCCAAAAGCCATTACCAAAAATTCATAATGTCCATACCTACTTCGGAATGCCGTCTTAGGTACATCTTCAGGTTTGATCTTTAGCTGATGGTAACCCGATCTTAAATCAATCTTCGAAAAGTGGACAGCTCCTTTCAATTGGTCAAACAAATCATCTATCCTTGGCAATGGATACTTATTCTTAACAGTCAATTTATTCAACTCTCGGTAGTCAATACACAACCTCATGCTCCCATCCTTCTTTTTAACAAATAGTACTGGGGCTCCCCACGGGGATACGCTGGGTCTGATAATTCCCTTTTCCAGTAGATCTTGCAACTGGACTGCCAACTCTTTCATCTCTATCGGAGCCATTCTGTATGGAGCCTTCGATACAGGTTCAGTTCCTGGAGCTAGGTCAATCGCAAATTCTATTTCCCGATCTGGAGGTAAACCTGGAAGCTCATCTGGAAAAACATCTGGAAACTCATTCACTACTAGAATCTCTTCCAACTTAGGCATCTCTGTTTTTGTGTCTCGTACGTAGGCTAAATAGCCTTCACATCCTTGTCTAAGTAATCTCGTAGTCTGCACAATAGTCAAGAACTTCCTAGTTTGTTTCTGACCGCGGAAAACAACCTCTACATTATCAGGGGATCGTAATGTCAATTTCTTACCTCTACAATCTATCTGGGCACTATGCTCTGTCAACCAATCCATCCCTAGGATTACATCAAATTCTCCTAGTTGGAAGGGTATTAAGTTGGCATAAAAACAGTGCCCTAAAACTACAACATCACAACGAGGACACACCTGATCGACGGGTATGCGCTCCGAATTAGCTATCTCTATAACTAACACCTCGTCTAACAATCTCATCTCACAATTCAATTTACTGACAAAATCTAAAGAAATAAAAGACTTCGTAGCTCCAGAATCAATTAACACCTTGGCATTGACGGAATTTACAAGAAGCGTACCTGCCAAAACATCGGACTCTTGCACAGCCTCGTTCATAGACATGTTGAAGGTTCGGGCAATCGGCTGAATGTTCCTCGCTGGAGGTGCCTCAATTGCCGGAATCATTGCGTTTGCTATAGCTGGTAGTTTCGCTGGGGGTACTCTGCAATCCTTGATCATATGCCCTGGCTTCCCACATCTGTGACACACAATCCCAACCTTGCATTCTCTAGAGAAATGCCCTTTCTGTCCACACTTAAAACAATTCCCAGTTAACTTGTGACATATACCAGGATGTTTCTTACCACACGTCTTGCAATCTGGCAGTGATGGTCTATTAACTCCTGATTGGTTCACCCCTTGAGTTCGGTTGCCTTGACCTCCATTCCCTCTATCTGGTCTCCTCATCCCCACATTCTTCCCAGCTTGGAACCCCTGTCTTTTATTAATATAGTTTTGAGAACCACCCTGAATCTGCTTGTTATCAACCACTCCCAATTTTCGTTTCTTTCCCTCTTTCTCTTTCTGATACTGCTCACTTTCTTCTTCTGCAATCATAGCTTTCTGAACCACCGCAGCATAGGTGTTCAGTTCCAATATAGCCAACTTGGTTCGAATCCAGGACTTTAGTCCTTGCTGAAACCTCTTCGCTTTCTTCCTTTCTGTGTCCACATAGGAAGGGACAAACCTTGCTAGTTCTGTAAATCTTGCTTCATAATCAGCAACTGACATATTCCCCTGTTTCAATTCCAAAAACTTGACCTCCATCTTGTCGCTCATGAAGAGCGGAAAGTACTTCTCCAAAAACATCTCCTTAAACCTCTCCCATGTAACCACTTCGGTATTCTCCAGGGCTCTCACTGACTCCCACCAATGAGTGGCTTCATTCTTTAGAAAGTAGCTGGCATATTCTGTTTGTTTATCTTCCGGGACTTGCACCAAAGCGAACGCCTTCTCTATCTCTTTCAACCAATTCTTAGCATCGACTGGGTCTGTTGACCCCTTGAATTCTGGTGGTTTTACTGCTTGAAAGGCCTTGAAGGTAACCACTGGAACAGTTGGTTCCTGCCGTTGTTGCTGCTGAGCTGTGAATTGTTGTTGTAGTTGTTGTTGCTGCTGAGCTAGAGTAGCAGTCTGTTGAGTCAAAGTTTGCAATAGTTGAACCAACATAGGGTCCATCTGATTTCTAGGAGGTGAATTGGTTCGCTGTTCAGGATTGGTGTGTTGACCAGTAAGTTGGCGAGTTCTTCTTGGAGGCATTCTCAAAAACTGATAGGGAAAAGTAATTTGATCAATAACAATTCAAGTTATAATTGGCTTAAATTTTTTTTATCAAGAGTATAAAATCAAAACAGTGGTTCAGGGTTGCTATACAAAGTTTGATGGCAAAATGTAATATAAAGATATGACAAGAGATAAAAATTGTGTGCACAATGTCGTGGAAATAATCATCGACTAAATCAAGGTATATGAAACTGACAAGTGAATGACGAAAATGAATATTTATAACTGATCAACATCTTTTATACCAAATTGGTACAAGCGTAAGATCGCTTCAATGGAAAGAAAATGAAATAAAATTCAATCATAATGAAAACTACTATCCTCTAGTCGACAATACAACAACAAACGATACCAAAAATGGTTAGTAGTACCCAGCCACTCCCCTACTTCTAATCCATGCCAATAATTGCTTTCGTAACTCGTTCATAGTACTTTCGCATTCTCTATAACGTTCATGACGTCTCTAAAGCCTTGCTCCCAGTCAGATATTTGGATGCATCGAACTTCTACTCGCGTGATACGTCGAAAGACCCTATAACGTCGCAATACTCATCTTACTAACCTAAGGTGAACCCTATCTTAAATCGCTCTACTTAACATCTAATACGTACTCCTAACTATTGCAACTCGTTTCTTAATCTAGACTCTACTTCCTACTGTTTCAGGGACCTTAACCTGTGGCTCTGATACCAACTGTGACGCCTCGCAGATCCGGGATACAGATCCGGGCTCACAACTCACTTAAACAATACAAACCTATAAATGCGGAACAATAATAATACAATCCCTCATCCAAGATACGAGCACAGGCTAAAGAATGAAACAAACACTTCTAATTACTATTACAAACCTCAAATATAATTTAATACAATCTGATAGATCTTAAATGTCTAGTCTATCCAATCCACTTATTACAACAATACACGAATTTAAACCATCTGCACTCTCAATCATCAAACATCACTCCCCTGGCTGCCGAGCCACTAGGTCTAAACATCCTCGATCTTAACTGGAAAAGAAACATTACATTGCAAGGTGAGCCAGAAAGCTCAACAAGAATATCCTTCAATGTATAAATAACTAATCAACTTTTAATCGTTCCAAGTATTAACTACAAGCCATACTGGAATATCTGAAAGGTGAATCAAGTTCAGTGATATGAACAGATAAATTCGGATAAGTTCCGACGATCAATAATGCCATAAGAAAGTGGCTCAACATCAACTAGAGTCAAATACTCAGAATGTTAGAACTGGTCCATCTCATAATTTTAAAAACAAAGTTAGGCATGCTGATCAGTCACGCTCTAACCCGGACAGTGCACAAAGCAAAGTCCTCATCGGATCCAAGGCACTGAAAGGCCTTACACATCGACCAATACATGGTCAGACCAATTAAGGTCAAGTTTTATATAAATCCACTAATTCTAACCTTACGTTCAGGTGTCGATACAATTGACAACCTTTAAATCATAATTAGGTGTCGGAAGATTGACAACCTTGATCACAACAATCACTGGAAGTTCACGTTCCAGGAAAAACAACTCAAAGTGAATGTACGATAACAAATGGTACAACATCTAGTATCGATGAGTTCGATACAACAATGGGGTGATAATGAAGAATCAACAATAGTAACAATAAGTGTTGTCTAGATCGATACAAGAAATGGGTAAATCGAATGCAACGATATTATAGGCGTCGACGAAGTCGAACGCCACAATCTGGGTGATAATAATTAATCAAGAGTAATAAGGCATCGACTAGAACGAATGCCTAAAAAGGTTGAAATGAATCGTCAATGATAATTTAAATGAATCTCGTCAAAGTTGATAAGAATAATTCAATGGATTCATGCTGTGAATAATTTAAGAATGATTTCTTGAACAATGATTTAAAGGAATACATGGCATAGCATTTGTATATTTAATAGGATAACAAGTGATAGAAAAATACTTGCCTGATAATAAGGTCAAGTTCGTCTAAATATTCTCGTAACCTTCTGCTTTAGCTTTTCCTTTGCTCCTCTGACTCGACTCTATAATAAACGTCTCGAATCAAATACTAATACATCTCACTATTCATTCCACGTATTTAATGTAATTCACATAATTTACATAATTCATTTAGCACGTAACATTTATATTGCCCTAGCGGACACATTCAAATCACGTAATCAATTAATGGAACTCTACAATTATTTTTAACACAAGTCCAAACCTCATCATAAATTAAATCTCGCTTCGAAATATTTTTAAAACAATTTTCATAATTTTTGGGATTTTTCTAATATTTTTAAAGCATTTAAAACTCAAAACGGGATAATTTGGAATTAAATAACCTCAATTATATTAATTAAATTAAACAATAATTAATGAATAAAATTATTCGATAAATGATCTCATTTATCGAATAATTAAATCAATTTAAATTATTATTCGAAATGATTTAATATAATTAAAGTATTAAATTCTACATTTAAATAATTAAGGAAATGATTCCAAAAATCTTAAAATAAATAATAATTTTGGATAAATCCGATTTTTGTTTTAAAATAACTAGCATTTTGCCCGTACTTCGTACACGGCTTCTTATTTAATTTAAAATGATAATACCAAAAATTTAACAAATTTGATTGATTTCTTAAAACATCTTATTTAATTTAAATTGACAATACCAAAAATTTAACAAATTTGATTGATTTCTTAAAAAGATATTGTATGCAATTATATAAATAATCAATTCTTAGCAAGATATTATATACAATTATATAAGTATTTAATAAAATAATGATATGCTAAAATTTATATAAAAAAGTAGCATACAATTCTATTTTAACAATGTTGAAAATTTATTTAATCCATCAAAATCTGCAATAAAAATAATAAATATTTTTACAAATATTGTTCTCTAATTGAAAACAATAATAAATTGTCTTCTATATTCAAATGCGGAAATAATAATTCCTTCACCCCCAATGACTCCAAAACATTAAATGGCTCCAAAACATTAAACCTCATATAATATCAAGAACATGTTATATTAACTATGAGACCTCATAGTTAATATAATGTGTAAATGTTGGAGAACAATGATATCACATTTCAAGCAACTTTTAATTTTTTTTGTTAAATTTTTTTATGAATGGATAAAGGGTAGAATTATAAGACTTTGTGTGAAGATGCCCCTAGCGGGGCCCTTTAAAATAGTTTGAAATGTAGCGAATATGTGTATTCTCACTGTTCTCATTTTAAATTTTTTTTTTTGTTAATTTTTTTATGAATGGATAGAGGGTAGAATTATATGACTTTTTTTTGGTGAAGATGCCCCTAGCGGGGCCCTTTAAAATAGCTTGAAATGTAGTTAATATGTGTGTTCTCACTGTTCTCATTCTCACCAGAGCGTGACCATTAAACTTTATTAGTAAATTCATGTATGAAAAAATAGTGTATATATATTATTAATATAGATTATTTTATTAAAAATAAGTCAATTATACAATTAAATAAGCAAGCCAAAATATCAGATAAATATTCTAGTAGATTTATTGTTTATGTTCAAATTAAGGTCTTTCACCATGGGTGACTTTATTATATTAAAAGTATGTTCTTATTGAAATGAATATAATAATTTGAATTTGAATATATTTTTAAACTACTTATTTTGATGGGTGGTTAATTTTTTTGTGATCAACTTAGAGGGGTAACCAAAAATAAAATTAATTGGAATACATAAACCCATTACCCACGTTATGATAAACAATACCTATAAAATGGAAGTTGCTTATGTGGTTCATGCTTGTTAATTACTTCAATGCTTCATTAGCTTGATCATCATGTGGACCATCTTTCTTTTTATCTCTTATGTTGCTGCTATGTAGTCTATCTATAACTAACATCTTTCTTTTTATCACTTATGTTGTTGCTATGTAGTCTATCTGTAACTAAACATCTCTCTCTGCTTGTAATCTATATTTATAAATGCAAACTTTTTCTTGTATTGTATTTTGTTTTCAATATTTAAAATTATGTAGCTGGAGGAGAAGAGAAAGGCTGGAGGTACAATCGTAGTACTACAACATTACTGAAAATAAGTACAATATCATATTAGAATTTTTTGTTCCAATCTAAATTGGGTTGCTCCAAATGCTGTGTAATGACAAAAAGGGGCATTAAATAAATAAAGAAGATTAAAAAAATGAAGGATAATACTGTTTACCAAAAACACAGGTCTCCGCAAGAAGCTCACTTATTCACTTTTATCTTCAAATAATGTATGATTACGAATTATAACAATCACATTTTCCATTACCTATTCTCTCTCAAAAAGCCAACTAAACTGAAAAAGGGAAAAGTTAGTGCTTTTATATTTTAATATGGAGCTCAAGTGAAAGTGCTACATATGAGATCATATATGAAGTGAAATTGAACGCAAGTAAAGAAGATATTTAGAGCATAAATAAGAGCAATGTTACCTGACCCAGAGGGTGAGGCTTGTGACGTGGGTCTGAGCTTCTAAGTATGATATTCCATATTCCCTTCGGAGACATCCGATAAAAAGTATGCTATTCCATAAGACCTTCTGGTACGTAGCATGTCTACCCCATGAACATTAAGTTGAACAAATCCATAAAGAACATAAACTTGCTTGAAAACAAAATAATGTCTATAAGTATCAAACTGAGTCCCAAGATTATTTACAAATAACATGGTCCGTACTATGTAAATGTTATTAACTGGTAATCTTTTCAACTACCTTTGTTATTACGACATGAAAAATAAAAAATTGAAAGGCCAAGCAAATATTTTAAAGGTACCTTTCTGGTGTCCTGTATATTATTATAACATCGGGTAATTCATTAAAACTTTAATTCTTAAATTCCAAACCAAAATCAAAACCAAACAAATATTATCCTGTCTAATTTTTAATATTGGAAATCAATAAAAACTTAACTCTTATGGCCAAACTGAAAACTGGAACCAAACATATATGACCCATACGGAGGTCTAGTACACATACCTTAACCCTACTTCAGGGGGTTGAGATGTTAATTTGGTGAAAAACCCAGCTTTCAAATCTGAAAAGTGCAAACATGCATCAAAATTCAGCAGTGTGAAGATTTGAGCGGCTTGGACTTGAAGGTGAAAAATGACAGAGATAGATTTGAGTAATGACAAAACGGAGAATCAAATAAATAAAGAAAGATAAAAAAATAAAGGATAATACTATAGTAGAGGTTTAGATTTGGGTCGATCCAATTGGGTTACTCCAAATGTTGTGTAATGACAAAAAATAGTATATGTTTAGATTTGGGTCGATCCAATCTAATTTGGGTCGCTCCAAATGCTGTGTAATGGTAAAAAGGGGCATCAAAGAAATAAAGAAGATTAAGAAAATGAAGGATAATAGTATCGTTGACAGAATTCGAACCTTGAAATTTTAGTAAATAAATTTAATCATGTAACATATTTAATCATTAGATCTAACAGTTCTAATTTTAAATAAAATTCTAACGGATATTATTCGTTGTATACGAATTTTTATTTTATTTTGTTAGTGGTTAGAAGATATGATGTCATATTTTTGGGTATGCAATTAGTAAATAAATTTAATCATGTAATATATTTAATCATTGAATCTAACAGTTCTAATTTTTAACTAAAAATCTAACGGATATTATCCGTTGTATACGAATTTTTGTTATATTTTGTTAGTGGTTAGAAGATATGAAGTCATATTTTTGGATATGTATTAATTATTGCAATATTATGTTTTAAATTAAAAGTCAACGTGTTTTAATTAATAGAAAAAAAAATTATTGATTGAAAAATATGATATTTTAGGTATTTATAAAATGTAATATCATCAATTATAAATAAACATCTTTTAATTGAAAAAGACAATCAGCTAATTATCATTAATTATATTATTAATAAAAAAAAATGAAGGATAATAGTAGAGGTTTAGATTTGGGTTGATCCAATTGGATCGCTCCAAATGCTGATTAGAGAGAAAAAAATTATTGATTGGAAGATATGATATTTTAGGTATTTATAAAAGGTAATATCATATCAATTATAAGTAAACATCTTTTAATTGAAAAAGGCAATCGGCTAATTATCATTAATTATATTATTAATAAAAAAATGAAGGATAATAGTAGAGGTTTAGATCCCCTCGGATCTCCTTTATATATTTATATAATAGTTCTAATTTTTAACTAAAAATCTAACGGATATTATTCGTTGTGTACGAATTTTTATTATATTTTGTTAGTGATATTTAATTTCCACCATTAATAAAATTTAAAATGCAAATGAGTTGTATATTTAGTTTTCTCTATTAGTAAAAATTTAAAATGCAATTTAGATAAATTGATTATTTTAATATGTTTTACTTGAAAACAGAAATTGATTAGTTATTAGGAGAAATTTTATTTATATTTAAGTAAGGGTAATTAAGTAAAAACAATAGGTACCGACCAACCAACCGACCGGCGCCATATAATTGGAAAACTGTAAATTTTAGCTAAAGGAAATAGAAAAGGTAACATTTTTTTAAAAAAAATTTGATTATTTTAATATGTTTTACTTGAAAAAGAAAATTGATTAGTTATTGGGAAATTGTTTATTTATAATTAAGTAAGGGCGTCAATTAATTGGAAAAAAAGATTTTAGCTAAAGAAAATAGAAAATGTAACATATTTTAGAAGGAAATTGATTATTTTAATATGTTTTACTTGAAAACATAAATTGATTAGTTATTAGGAGAAATTTTATTTATAATTAAGTAAGGGTAATTAAGTAAAAACAATAGGTACCGACCGACCAACCAACTAACCGACCGACCAAACTTTCAATGTTTTAAAATGCAATTTTAAAGGTAAGGATATTGAAATTGTATATTTAGTTTCCTCGATTAGTAAAAATTTAAAATGCAATTTAGATATTTACTTTACTTCATTAGTAAAGATTTTATAGGTAAAAAATAATGAAACTATATATTTAGTTTCCTCTATTAGTAAAGTTTTAAAATGGAATTGAGATTTTTTTAAATCATTTGAATTATTAATTCAAAAGTTTGAGAAATTTAACAAAATAGAACCGAGCTATTTGACCGGCGCCACTTTACCTCCCCTCGTTTCTCCTTTATATAAGTATATAGCAGTTTTAATTTTTAACTAAAAATCTAACGGATATCATTCGTTGTATACGAATTTTTATTATACAAGCTTAAAACCCGTGCGATGCACGATTTTTTTTTAATATTATATGAATTTTTCATTAATTTAAGTTAATTTTTTTTTAAATATAAAGTTGGGAGGCTTAAATTTTTATATGAGATTTGATAATAATTATATAAATGTTATCCGTGATATTTCTAGAAAATGAGGGATTTTAGTTAGAAAATATAGAAAAAATTATAGGTTTTACTTGAAAAGGGTAATCGGCTAATTATTAGTTTTTATATAATTATTATTTTATTTCATTAAATAGAAATTGATACGTTTTAGATAAAAAATGCAATCGGTTAATTATGAATATTATAATATTATTAGTTTATTGTATTAAACAGAACCGCCCGTGATAAAATCAGAAAAAAGATAGATTTTAGTTTTAAAAAATAGAAAGGTAACGTGAAAATTAAAAAGATGACATAATTTATGTGAAAAAGGCAATTGATTAGTTTATTGTAACTATAATTTAATTATGTTATTTTACTAAATAAAATTGCTCATAGTTTTTAGAAAATGAGAAATTAATGTTGCCCTGAAATTTCTAGAAAAAAAAGGATATTTAATTAGAAAAAATATAAAAGATGATACGTTTTAGTTGAAAAGGTAATCAGTTAATTATTAGTACTATAATATTATTATTTTATTTTTATTAAATAGAATCGCCCGTGATATAATTGGAAAAAGAGAGATTTTCGTAAGAGAAGGGAAAAAAGGTAACGTGTTTGAAAAAGGTAACGTCCATGATACAATTGGAAAAAGAGAGATTTTAGTTAGAGAAAAGAGAAAAGAGAAAAGGTAACGTATTTTGGCTCAAAAAGGTAATTAATTATTTATTACTAATTATAATATAATTATGTTATTTTATTATACAAAATTGATTGTAGTTTTTAAAAATAGAGAAATTTTAGTTAGATAAAATGTAAAAGATATTGTATTTTACCTAAGAAGTAAATTATTTAGTTATTGAAAAATAGAAAAGGTAATATGTTTAACCTGAAAAAGGAAATTGATTAATAAAGGAGATTTGGGTCGATCCAATCTAAATTGGGTCGCTCCAAATATTGTGTAATGACAAAAAGAGACATCAAAGAAATAAAGAAGATTAAAAACATAAAGGATAAAAGCTGTAATTTTCCTGTGTAATGACAAAAAAGGGCATCAAAGAAATAAAGAAGATTAAAAAAATGAAGGGTAAAAGCAATAATTTTTTAGAAAATGAGAAATTAATGTTGCCCCTGAAATTTCTAGAAAAAAAAGGGAATTTAATTAGAAAAAATATAAAAGATGATACGTTTTAGTTGAAAAGGTAATCAGTTAATTATTAGTACTATAATATTATTATTTTATTTTTATTAAATAGAATCGCCCGTGATATAATTGGAAAAAGAGAGATTTTCGTAAGAGAAGGAAAAAAGGTAACGTGTTTGAAAAAGGTAACCGTCCATGATACAATTGGAAAAAGAGAGATTTTAGTTAGAGAAAAGAGAAAAGGTAACGTATTTTGGCTCAAAAAAGTAAAATTTTAGTTAGATAAAATGTAAAAAATATTGTATTTTACCTAAGAAGTAAATTATTTAGTTATTGAAAAATAGAAAAGGTAATATGTTTAACCTGAAAAAGGAAATTGATTAATAAAGGAGATTTGGGTCGATCCAATCTAAATTGGGTCGCTCCAAATATTGTGTAATGACAAAAAGAGACATCAAAGAAATAAAGAAGATTAAAAACATAAAGGATAAAAGCTGTAATTTTCCTGTGTAATGACAAAAAAGGGCATCAAAGAAATAAAGAAGATTAAAAAAATGAAGGGTAAAAGCAATAATTTTTTAGAAAATGAGAAATTAATGTTGCCCTTGAAATTTCTAGAAAAAAAAGGGAATTTAATTAGAAAAAATATAAAAGATGATACGTTTTAGTTGAAAAGGTAATCAGTTAATTATTAGTACTATAATATTATTATTTTATTTTTATTAAATAGAATCGCCCGTGATATAATTGGAAAAAGAGAGATTTTCGTAAGAGAAGGAAAAAAGGTAACGTGTTTGAAAAAGGTAACCGTCCATGATACAATTGGAAAAAGAGAGATTTTAGTTAGAGAAAAGAGAAAAGGTAACGTATTTTGGCTCAAAAAAGTAAAATTTTAGTTAGATAAAATGTAAAAAATATTGTATTTTACCTAAGAAGTAAATTATTTAGTTATTGAAAAATAGAAAAGGTAATATGTTTAACCTGAAAAAGGAAATTGATTAATAAAGGAGATTTGGGTCGATCCAATCTAAATTGGGTCGCTCCAAATATTGTGTAATGACAAAAAGAGACATCAAAGAAATAAAGAAGATTAAAAACATAAAGGATAAAAGCTGTAATTTTCCTGTGTAATGACAAAAAAGGGCATCAAAGAAATAAAGAAGATTAAAAAAATGAAGGGTAAAAACAATAATTTTTTAGAAAATGAGAAATTAATGTTGCCCCTGAAATTTCTAGAAAAAAAAGGGAATTTAATTAGAAAAAATATAAAAGATGATACGTTTTAGTTGAAAAGGTAATCAGTTAATTATTAGTACTATAATATTATTATTTTATTTTTATTAAATAGAATCGCCCGTGATATAATTGGAAAAAGAGAGATTTTCGTAAGAGAAGGGAAAAAAGGTAATGTGTTTGAAAAAGGTAACCGTCCATGATACAATTGGAAAAAGAGAGATTTTAGTTAGAGAAAAGAGAAAAGGTAACGTATTTTGGCTCAAAAAAGTAAAATTTTAGTTAGATAAAATGTAAAAAATATTGTATTTTACCTAAGAAGTAAATTATTTAGTTATTGAAAAATAGAAAAGGTAATATGTTTAACCTGAAAAAGGAAATTGATTAATAAAGGAGATTTGGGTCGATCCAATCTAAATTGGGTCGCTCCAAATATTGTGTAATGACAAAAAGAGACATCAAAGAAATAAAGAAGATTAAAAACATAAAGGATAAAAGCTGTAATTTTCCTGTGTAATGACAAAAAAAGGCATCAAAGAAATAAAGAAGATTAAAAAAATGAAGGGTAAAAGCAGTAATTTTTAAAATGCAATACTAGCAGACATTAAGAATATATTGATACAGAAAATATTTTTCTGAAAATTTAGAAACTGATTTTGTATTTTTCTGATTTTTATTGAATTAAATATGAATTTTCGAAAATTAAAACAATTTAAAATAAAAATCAGAAATAATCAGCACTATTCATCGTCTTCTTCTTCAAGCTCCACCACCGGCGGCAATGGCAGCTCCGGCCGGCGGCGCAACTCCGGCGACACTCTAAATCTAGTCAAACATGACCCAAACTCAACACAAGCTTTGTCTTTGAACGATCTACAACTTCGCCAACCCGGAATTTCCAAACAATTACTCGAACTAAAATTCCGTTCAAAAAGTCAACATTTTCCGATGAACACCAAGAACACTCAAGAACAATTTTGAAATAATCAAACCACGTCTAAACATGTTTAACGAACTCAAAACCTAACATATGATATACCAAACTGACCAGGAGAAAATTATCTACAACATGGAATCATCAGATCACATAAACAATCAAGTTTACGAAAAATCATAATTTTGAATCTTTAAATTCGAATTTTGTAAAGAAATCATATAAAATCAAATAATGATCCCCCACGAATTCTGGGCACATATTTAGAAACTAGATGATGTGAGCTTCGATTAGACTGTAAGATCGTCGAAATCGGACTCCGATAACACCTCCAATTGTTGGTTTGATTCTCAAGAACACGAAGAACACGAAGATCACGAAGAACACAACAATCAAACCTCGATTGCTACTTGATATGGAACTCAAAAATCAACATATGATATACCAAACTGACCAGGAGAAAATTATCTACAACATGGAATCATCAGATCACATAAACAATCAAGTTTACGAAAAATCATAATTTTGAATCTTTAAATTCGAATTTTGTAAAAATCATATAAAATCAAATATTGATCCCCCACGAATTCTGGGCACACATTTAGAAACTGGATTTTCGTACCTTTAATTTGAGCCCAAGAACGTTGAAATTCAATTCCGGGAAAGCCTCCAAATTGAAGATTGAATTGATGAATGTTTATGTTGAATTATTTTTGGAGAGCATTTCTTAATTTTTAAGATAAAAAAAAATGATATGATTGATCAGATGGTGTGCTGAGACAAATCTGGAAAAGCTGGAGGAAATAAGGGAAAAGCAAACTTTAACTTTTTGGAATAGTGATTCTTGTCTGGCGTGCTGTCTGCTCCGTTAATTGTCGAATAACAGCCTTTCTGTACGTCGAACGAATGACGAGTTTTGCTTCAAACGAAACGATTCGAATTCGAGCGATTTCAAAACTCTGGAAATAAATTATAATTTAAATAACAAGTCATTTAAAACTTGTTCGAACGAATTTGAAGTTACGGAGTTCTAAAAACGCAAAAAAGAGGGTTTCGGGTCTGCGGCCCGCCGAAAAACGTTTTCACCACTGTACTTTTCGAAAAAGCGAAACGATCGTTTTAAAACAACACATAATACATCTAAAGCATATAAAAGACTTCTTTTAACCAGTTAACACGTATATCCACTTATCAATAAATATAAGTAATATAACAGCTCAAAATACGAGAACGTTTAATTCTTCTCGTAAATCCACTTAACGGCAAATATAAAAATATCAACTCGTCTTATAAATCCACGATTAAACATATATTACCACAAATAAAAATACAGGTTCTTACAATTTTTAAATATGATCATAAATTTTCGTTATTGTAATTAAAATCAGTGTTTAGACTTATAAAATTAGACTAAATTAAAGTAAAAAATTAGACTAAATTAAAGTAAATAAATAATTTTTAATTAAAGTCAAATTATGTCAATTAAATTAGACTAAATTAAATATCGGCTATATAGTTTCCTTGTAGAAGAAGATTGTAAGAGTCGTTATAACAAAAGGAATGAAATCTCTTTTTGGCCAAGGTATTAAAAGGGACGCTTAATAATTAAAACCTGATTTGAATCACTGTAATTACAGTAATGGAGTTGTGGAGCAAAAAAAGTAATTTGGAGATGAAGAGTAAGAAAAATTCAATTACTTAGATTTATCTTTAAAGGGTTAACTTCAAAAGAGATCGTATTAATAATATGTGCATTATTTTATTCTTGTAAATTTTTGGATTTGCATTCTTTTAATCTTCTAATCATACGTTAATAATCCCTACTGTTAATTCTGCTTGTAGAGAGGAACCAGGCAGAAGCTGCTCGCATCAAGGACAAGCTCCCTGGCAGAATACCAGTAAGATAACAACTTTATTGACAGAATTATATTTTGATATGCTACTGATTAGTACTCACTAATGTCGTAACTCTTTCGTCTGCCGTGTAGGTTATTGTCGAAAGGGCTAAAAAAACTGACGTCCCTGATATTAACAAGAAGAGGTAAGTTTTTTTTTCGTGATTCTGCGTATTTTCTGAGCACTTTTTGGATGTGTGTAATGTTGTTTAAGTTGTAAATATGATTTGTAGGTACCTTGTTCCTGGTGATAAAACTGTTGGGGAGTTTGTCTTCGTGTTACGCAAGAGGATAGAGCTAAGCGCTGACAAAGCAATATTCATCTTTGTTAAGAATACTCTGCCACCAACTGGTAATAACAAATTGTAACACCTTGCACGATCTTTTGTTAATGAGCGACTTTCTGATATTTTTGTTTTTGTCCCAGCTGCCACGATGTCTGCTGTCTATGAAGAGCACAAAGATGAGGATGGGTTCCTTTATATGACCTATAGTGGGGAGAATACATTTGGATCCGTCTGAGAGGTTCTTCGGAGCTGTAGCTGTACGGTTATGACTAGTTGTAGTGGATAAAAGTTGTAAATTCTTTTAAATGCCTTTTAAGGGGAATCCCCAACTCAAAGATGGCTTGCTTCGCACAATGTTGCTGGATTTAATTTGAATGATTCGTATTTACTGATTTGAAGTAGTCTGCGTATTTACATGAACCATTCTTCTCCCTTATGTATGTTGGTGAACACTTCTCTTCTGGTTTTTTAAGTTGAATTTTCCTTGTTTAAGCTAGCTGATGAATCCATTGTCTTCAAGTTCTGTGCCATGTTTGTCTTCGAGCATCAACCCAAATCTCATTAGATAAGTTTTCCTTTTACAAAATGTTATCCGGTAATTATATTTTTATTTTGTGGAATTGCAAGTCGTGTTTTTTTCTATGTTCATTTAGCAATATTTTTTATGTTTACTCGCCCGCCCGCCCACTTCTGTTGACAAGACATGAACCTCACCGTCCCTAAAAAATTGAGAGATGCCCTCAGTAGAGTAAGATAGTTAACCAGTTTTCTCTGGCCAAGTTGTGGACCAAAAATAGTCTTCTTTCTTGGAGCTATCTGCTATTTCTTCTTGTAATTGAGCACTCAACGATTCGAAACTGGCCGTGCACTGGGCGCTGATATAGTTGAGTCCAGCAGCACTGCACCAGAGTGGTTTTAGACCTAATGAAGAAAGATTGGCTTTGGAGTAGAAACTTGAAATATGAACTTGGTGAGACCGAATTACCAAGTTCTAAACGGGGCTTCTTACCCAAAGACTTTATGTATCGAATTATCAGTGTATAGATTGAATAATCAGAAGAAAAAATCATTTTATCGTTAGAAAACTTGACATAGTTACTTAATGAGCTATCATCAATCAATTGATGTATATCCAAGTCTATGACTAGTGACTTAGTAGTCTGTGGACCAGAAATTATTTTGACTTCATTTGATAAAAGATGTGATGAACATTTAGATTCTGTAACCATTGCAAAAATTCCAGTAATGACTTCTAGTGAGTCTTTAGCCTCCCCTGAAACAGATGGTGCTTTATCAGTAATTCAGTGTATGACTGATTTACAGATGAACGTCTTTCCCCGATGTGTGATTTGGTAAGTTTAAGATGAAAAATTAGATAATTTTTTCTTCTCTTGCTCCTTTTGTAATGCTACTAATCTACTATTACTCCAGCCTGCTGCTCTATTAGAGTACTGGATGATTGGAGTCAAAACTTGCAATTTTTGGAGACAATTAACTTCAAATCAGATTCTTAAGCTGCAAACTTATATTTCGGGTGTCCATTTGCTTTAAATGGCAGGAAAATGAGAGGAGGGTTCGGGATTCATAATTCTAAACCACCTCCAAAGTCACTCACACTACTAGAAAAACTGTAATAGAGATCGGTGATTTAACATCGATCGTTAATGTTAGGTAGAATGAGCTTCTTCTAGCAAGCGTCTCAAAGAGAATGTTAGATAGAAGGGATCGATCAATTCTCTTGTCTTTGTACTAGTATTAGAAGTTTGTTCTTGGGTCTTAGCGAGAATGTATTAGAATGTATTTTGAGTTGGATTAGTAGCCCGGGAATGAATGCCTACTATAAAGTATTTTTTTATTTGTTGGGGTCATTCAATTTGTACTTTAAAAATTTTTTATATTTGTCTTGACGAGTGGTTTAACAGCAACAAATCTGTGTCTACTTACTTATTATTAGTGACAGAAACGTTAGAGATACACTAATGTTGTTGGGTTTGTTTTTATAATTCATAAGATTTGTTTCCTTGTGGGAGAAGATTGTACGAGTCCTTAAAACAAAGGAATATCTTGTTTGCCAAGAAAACAAAGAGGTATAAAAAGGAAGGGAGCGTTATTTAAAGAATAAAAGCAAAGATTGTGCAGCTACCGACCATTAAAATTAATCAGAACAATCCTCCACTAAACCCTAGCTAAGATGGGCAACATGTCTTCTTCTGGCTATCAAACTCCGACTGAAGCACCAGTTGTTGGAGAATCATTGAACCTACCACTTGTGGACAGTTCTGATAAGGCAGAAACGGAAAATCTCGAAAACCCTGAAGAAAATCTTGGAACTCCTGAAAACGTGCATGGAGATGTCAAGTCTGGACATGAAATCCTACAAGGGATGAGCGATTTAAAGATTGTCCAGGCAGAAGAGGTTCTTGGAAGTCCAACAGGGGATTCGAATATTGTTAAGGCAGCTGAAGGAACTTTAGAAAGCCAACAAGGAGATTCCGATACTTTTAAGTCAGAAGAAGCTCTTGAAAACCCAACTGTAGATCCGAGTTTTGTTAAGGTTCAAAGTCTTGAGGAGCCAGAAGGGGATTCTAATAGTGTTAAGGCAGAAGAAACTCTTGATAGCCCACAAGGAAATCCTATCACTTCCAAGTCGGAAGAAGATCTTCATGAATACCCGGAGGTGGATTCGAATAATGTCAAGGTTCAAAGTCTTGAAAAGCCCGAAGGGGATTTGAAAAGTATTTTAAAGGCAGAAGAAACTTTGGAAACACTACAAGAGGATTTCAATAGTTTTAAGTCAAAAGAAGCTCTTGAAAACGCAACGGTGGATTTGAGTAGTGTTGATTTTCAAAGTCTTGACGAGCCACAAGGGGATTCTTATAGTGTTAAGGCAGAAGAAAATCTTGAAAGCCCACAAGGAGATTCCAATACTTCTAAGTCGGAAGAGGCTTTTGAATACCCAAAGGTGGACTTGGATGATGTTGAGGTTCAAAGTTTTGAAAAGCTAGAAGGGGATTCTGATAGTGTCAAGGCTGATGAAGCTCCAAAAAAGCCAGAAGGGGGTTTAAAATTACAAGAGCACAACGAAGAGTATGGGCTTTACTTATATATGAAAGCGGGTGGCTGCAAAGACAGTTTTGTTGCTTGGGAAAGATGTATTCATGCTGAAAAGGGTGCGGAGAATAATGTCCTGCTTAAGTGTTTTGATGCGACAGATGCTCTGGCTAAATGTATGAAGGCTCATATAGAATACTATAGGCCTGTTTTAGGTGCTGAGGCAGCTGAGGGAACTACAGAATTGGATAAAGAGGATGAACATAAAGATTATGCTCAGAGCAAGGCTGTGGCTAATGAGGAGTTGAAGAAAGAGAAAGGAAACGAGGATGTCCAAGCATCAAAGAAAGAGGATGACAAATCATAGACATTGGAGGGTTTTTTTTTACTTGATGTTCATCTCTTACTTATCTCTTACTTAATTATAAAGTTAATTAGATTCTATTCAATCAGCTTAGGGGTACCTGAGATTTCAGGATATACTAACTACATTCAAGTCCTACAACTGATTAGTTTAATCTTCGTGTTACAAAAGATGATACGTATCTTGAAGCTAAAACAATCATATAAGGCAGAGGTTTGATTATATAGAAGTAGTAGTAATTCAATCTCAGAATAGAACTGCAAGTTTAATAAACTTATATATTAAATTAAATCTTTCTCATATTTGATCATATGTTGTTCAGTTATGTTAGAAGCTTTCTGCAGCAGCATAACATCTATGTTTTGCATTGCTAGCCTCTACTTTCTCTTTACAAGTTACTCGTATATAGATCTTATGGGAGATGGTGGATTGCAAACAAAGAGAGGGTGGGTTGCCATACTACTAATTTAGAATTTAATATAGATCTTATAGGTAGTTGGCAAAAAAAATGTAATTTGATTGTTGGTGCGATCATAATGTTTAGAAGCTTCTGCAAAGATGAACCTAGAGCTCTGTATAAGGACTGAATGTGTCTTCGTTGGCGGATACACTGAACGCACGAATTGATCGATCTTCGGAATTTTGTATGATTGAAACAAAAGAAGGGCTTCTGCAGTATTCTTTACAATATTAGAAAACTTAGAAAAGAAATGAAAATCTTGAAGGCATGATAGATAAGCACCCTTGTCTATCATAATCAAGTGAAGTCGCAGACCATGTACTACAATGTTTGCTTGTTTTCATCTATCTTATTAGTCAATTTCTTGTCCATCTTTTTTGTTAAGGAAATGTTTATCCATTTTCGTTGGACGGTTAATCCCTAAGCATACCATTAAGCAGAATTTTGCAAACAAAGGTTGATAAATAACTTCTGAATTTTATACATCTAACAGAGAGAGCTCAGTTCAATTTTCAACCTCCAAAACAGACCTGATGCAATAGCTTTTCCCAATTTTCATCCTAATTATGTTATATCCTTTTCTCAGGCTGCTTATTCTTTGTCAGGTCTGATGGAGTGGCTTGAAAACGCTCCTGATTTTATTTTATGTAACCTATTGGTTGAAGAGTTTTGATATAAGTTTAATAAACATATATATTAAATTAAATCTTTCTCATGTTTGATCATATGTTGTTCACTTATGTTAGAAGCTTTCTGCAGCAGCATAGCATCTATGTTTTGCATTGCTAGCCTCTACTCTCTCTTTACAAGTAAGAGCCCGTTTGGGTACATGGGCTTAAAGCAAAAATTAGCTTTAAGTTGTTTTTAAGGTGTTTGGCGACGGGAGCTTTAAGCCGGTTTTAAGTTAAAAAACTGCTTTAAATCATAAGTTCCATTTAGGTACTTTTGACTTATGACTTATGACTTATGGAGTTTTTTTTTTTCTTTTTTCACAATTCTTGTAAAGTTTAAATATTATGATTTTTAAATTTTTTAAAGTCAAATTTCACTTTAAGTCAAAATTATTAAACCTCCATTTAACTTTAATTAAAATTACCCAAACACTTTCATTCAACTTAAAGTAAACAACTTCACTTACTCCTTTAAGTTAAAAACACCTCCATTAAATCAAAAGTAACTTATTTTAAACAATCCCAAACACCCTCTTACTCGTATATGTGTAGATCTTATAGGGAGATGGTGGATTGCAAACACGACCTTTGTGTCATAAGAGAGGGTGGGTTGCCATACTACTAGTACTAGTTTAGAATTTAATATAGATCTTCATAAATTTCGATTGGTAGTTTGGCAAAAAAATGTAATTTGATTGTTGGTGCGATCATAATGTTTAGAAGCTTCTGCAGAGCGACACAAGTACATATGTTTAGATGAACATAGAGCTCTGTATAAGGACTGCATGTGTCTTCCTAGGCGGATACACTGAACGTACGAATCGATCGATCTTCAGAATTTTGTCTGATTGAAACAAAGGAAGGGCTTCTGCAGTATTCTTTACAATATTAGAAAACTTAGAAAAGAAATGAAAATCTTGAAGGCATGATAGATAAGCACAATGTACTACAATGTTTGCTTGTTTTATCTATCTCTTATTAGTCAATTTCATATCCAATTGTTTGTCCTTTTTATTTTGTTAAGCAAATGTTTATCCATTTTCGTTAGACGGTTAATCCCTACGCATACCATTAAGTAGAATTTTGCAATCAAAGTTTGATAACTTCTGAAAATTTTATACATCTAACAGATAGTGCTTAGTTCAATTTTTAACCTCCAAACAGACCTGATGCAATAGCTTAAACCCATCCAAACAGACCTATGCAATAGCTTAAACCCAAGCAAAGTATACATTTATTAATTATCTTTGATCATATTGCAATGTAACTAGCTTATAACCCGTGCAACGCACCGACTCCTTTTTTAATATTTATAATTAAATTATTATTTTTAATATTTTTCTGTTATTAATTTACATAATAAATTGTTGTTAAAATTTTGATATATATAATATCAATTTAATATTTGTGTTCTATCTTGAATTTTTAAAATTGATTTGGACGATTTTATAGCTCACATGAAATTAACAAAATAATCTTTAATTTTTTGATGGTTTAACAATTATTTTCTAATTAAAACTACGCAAAAACAAAAAAGAGAAGAAATTGAAGATAAGTATAAAAGCGATTTTATCCAAAACTTTGGTAGTTGTTAGTCTAATCAAATACGGTTTTAATAATCTATACTATTATATAAATTCCGAAACATTAAAAGTTTGGTTCAACGGTACCTATTGAATTTACATAATTACCCTTACTCAATTACAGATCTACTAACTAATCAATTTTCTTTTTCAGGTTACACATATTATCTTTTCTATTTTCAAGAACTAAATAATTTCCTTTTTCAGGTAAAATAAAATATCTTTTATATTTATCTATCTAAAATTTCTCTTTATTAATCAATTTCCTTTTTCAGTTTAAACATATAACCTTTTCTATTTTCCAATAACTAAATAATTTCCTTTTTTATTTAAAATAGAATATCTTTTATATTTTATCTAACTAAAATTTCTCCTTTTTAAAAACACTACGAGCAATTTTATTTAATAAAATAACATGTATATATAATTACTATTAACTAATCAAATACCTTTTTCAGTCAAAACACATTACCTTTTCTCTTTCTCTATCTAAATATCTCTTCTTCCAATTATATCAAGGACTGTTACATTTTTCAGCAAAACACGTTACCTTTTTTTTCTTTCTTCTTACTAAAACCTCCATTTATCTAATTATATTACAGGCGTTTCTATTTAATAATAAAAATAATAATATTATAATACTAATAATTAACCAATTACCTTTTCAGCTAAAAATAACATAATTATATATAATTATTATTAACTAATCAATTACCTTTTTCAGTCAAAACACATTACCTTTTCTCTTTTCTCAAACTAAAATCTCTCATTTTCCTATTATATCATGACGGTTACCTTTTTTCAGTAAAACACGTTACCTTTTTTCTTTTTTCTTACTAAAACCTCCATTTTTCTAATTATATTACATGCGTTTCTATTTAATACAAATAAAATAATAATATTATAATACTAATAATTAAACGATTACCTTTTCTACTAAAATATATTATTTTTTCTATTTTTTCTAATTACAATCCATTTTTTTCTAAAAATATAACGGGTAGCGTTACTTTCTCATTTTCTAAAAACTATGAACAATTTTATTTCGTAAAATAACATAATTAAATTAGAATTACTATAAACTAATCAATTAATTTTTTCACATAAATCATGCACGTTACTTTTCTATTTTCTCTAACTAAAATCTCTTTTTTCCAATTATATCACGGACGGTTCTTTTTAATAAAATAAACTAATAATATTATAATATTATTAATTAACCGATTACCTTTTTCAGCTAAAACATATAATCTTTTCTATATTTTCTAACTAAATTTCCTTTTATAATAGAAATATCACGAACAATATAATTTTCTCATTTTCTAAAAACATTACGAGCAATTGTATTTACTAAATAATGTAATTCAATTATAATTACTATAAACAAATCAATTACCTTTTTCACATTCTATTTAAAAATGAAGTAATAATTTTATAATTACTAATAATTATTTGATTATTCTTTTTAACTAAAACCTATCATCTTTTCTATATTTTCTAACTAAATCCCTACTTTTCTAGAAATATCACGAATAACATTTATATACTTATTATCAAATCATCTCATATAAAAAAGTAAGCCTCCAAAATTCATGTTTTTAAAAAAATAATTTTAGTTAATGTTTTTTTTATATAATATAAAAAAAATCCGTGCATCGCACGGGTTTTAGGCTAGTAAGTATAAAAGCGATTTAATCCAAAACTTTGGTAGTAGTTAGTCCCAAAATTAGTCTAATCAAATAAGGTTTTAATAATCTATACTATATTATTATAAGCAAACTAGAGATCTTTTGTAGTTTGTAGTTTGGTTAACCAAGTTATTCATAACCGTTAGATCTTCAACTCAAATAGATCATGACCGTTAGATATAATAATACTAAAAGTTGTTATATTGAGAAGTATAAGATTGGATTCCATTTTAGTTTAAAATATTACCTTTTATAAATAACTAAAATCATAAAGCATACCATATCTTTCGATCATTAATATTTTTATCTAATTAAAACATGTTACCTTCTATTCAATTAAAACATGTTACCATTTATTTTAATACTATATTATTATAAGCAAACTAGAGATCTTTTGCTATTCATAACCGTTAGATCTTCAACTCAAATAGATCATGACCGTTAGATATAATAATACTAAAAGTTGTTATATTGAGAAGTCTAAGATTCGATTCCCTTTTAGTTTAAAATATTACCCTTTATAAACAACTAAAAACATAAATCATACCATATCTTTCGATCATTAATATTTCTATCTAATTAAAACATGTTATCTTCTATTTAATTAAAACATGTTAACATTTATATTAAAACTAATAATGCAATCGTTAATAAATATATCCAAAAATATTGCACCATATCTTTCAACCATTAATAAACACCTAAAACATGAATCATACCATATCTTTCAATTATTAATATTTTTTTCTAATTAAAACACGTTACCTTATTAAAACACGTTAGATTTTAATTTAAAACATAATCTTTCAATAATTAATATATAACCAAAAATATCTCACCATATCTTATAATCACTGACAAAATATAATAAAAATCCGTATACAACGAATAATGACCGTTAGTTTTTTAGTAAAAAATCAGAAACGTTAGATTTAATGAGTAGATATATTATATGATTAAATTAATTTACTAAAATTTCAAGTTTCAAATTTCGTCAACGACATATTTATTTTAAAATTTTATAAAATAAGTTTTAAACCATGCATATCATTAATTAAATTTATATTAAATTAGTTAAATTAAAATGAAAATAAATTATTGAAAATAATGATTGTATAAAAATATAATTGTAAAATTAAATTAAATTTATTACGTACATAATAAAAGAAACCCGTGCATCGCACGGGTTATAAGCTAGTAAGTATAAAAGCGATTTAATCCAAAACTTTGGTAGTTGTTAGTCTGGTCTTCAGTATGACAAAATAAATAATTGAACGGTTAGATCCTAAAATAAATAGATGAAAAATATTGGATCTAGCATAAAAAATATTTTATATTTTATCATATAAACTAAAAAGTGTATTTATATTGAAATACAAAAAATATATGTCAATGATTTAAATCATGTATAATTAGGTTTTTTTACATTGAATATGATTCTATATTGAATATAATTAATGTAAAAATTCGTAAATATATTTCCATTGAGATTCTGAGTGTTTCCACTTCGATGATAATAAATCATCATTCAATTAAAGATAATTTTATGAGCGTCATGTGGGCTATTAAATCATCCATTTTTGATTTGTAGATCTCGAGATATAGTCGAAATAGTAAATATGAATTTTTTTTAATATTAAAAAAAAAATCAATTGTATCCTTTTTTAATTATATCATTTTCATATTATAATTTTCTTTTTAAAATTCAATTATGATACAACATTTTTTTAATTATATCCTTTTTAGATTATAATTTTATTTTTAAAAATCACTTCTAAGTCAATCTTTTCTAATCATATATTTTTTTTAAATAATTATAAAATATTAAAAAGTACCATTCCAAAAATTGATTTGTAGTGGTGAAAAACACCAAAGAAAATTAAACCGAGAACCCCACTTATTATTTAAATTTTATGTTCTTTTACCCAAATTTATTATAATAACAAATTATAAGATTTTTTTTGCTTATGACATAAATTTGTGTAAATTGATGTAAATGCATTATACTATACCCAACACATAATACATCCAACACATTTATATGACACAAAATATCTTATTTTGAGTGCTTATCTGAATAAGTAAATCAAATTTTTTGTAAAACAAAATTGGGACATTATAACAAACATGTTTTAACGGAAATTATACAATAGTGTTCATATATATTCTTCAAATCATAAAAACAAATAAATTTACTTCAATTTCTAGAAATGACCCGTGCCTCGCACGGGTTAATGTGCTAGTTATAATCTAAAAGGATATCACTGTACTACCAAAATAATCTCAACTATCGAATCTAATATTTTTAAAAATAGATGATCAAGATTATATCATATTAAAAAGGAAATTATAATCTAAAAAGGATATCATTAAAAAAGGTAATATTGGAATTGAATTTAAAAAATATATAATATGAAAAGGATTATAACTAATAAAATCGTCACAAAAAATTAAAGTATACGTAGATTACCATATTGCATGAAACTCTATATGACCAACAAACTATGTCCGATTAGAATAATGTTTTCTCATGCCACACTACCCACCTTCAACAATGTTGAGGCTAAGAATTATCAAGCCAAATACTTCATAATCTTAAATCATAACAAAGCAACTACAAAATCACCAACTTCAAGAAGAAACACGACATTAGAAAATACAATTATTTAAAACTTCAAATAAAAAATACAATTATTATTATAAAAAACGGACATTACATTATTTACACACAAAAAAAATAACTACGAATTTGTTTATCTCATTCAATTTTGGAGAAATTGAGTTCCTTTAAAAATAAAATAGGAAACTTAAATTTCTAAATTTCAAATAATATATTAATATAACATATTGTAACCTACAAAACATAAATAATATTTAAAATTCTACACATAAACTTCAATAGATAGAATATATTAACAATAAATCATCATTAAATTAAAGATAATTTTATGAGCGTCATGTGGGCTATTAAATCATCCATTTTTGATTTGTAGATCTCGAGATAGAGTCGAAATAGTAAATATGAATTTTTTTAATATTAAAAAAAATAAAATAAAATTCAATTGTATCCTTTTTTAATTATATCCTTTTCATATTATAATTTTCTTTTTAAAATTCAATTATGATACAACATTTTTTTAATTATATCCTTTTTAGATTATAATTTTATTTTTAAAAATCACTTCTAAGTCAATCTTTTCTAATCATATCTTTTTTTAAATAATTATAAAATATTAAAAAGTACCATTCCAAAAATTGATTTGTAGTGGTGAAAAACACCAAAGAGAATTAAACCGAAAACCCCACTTATTATTTAAATTTTATGTTCTTTTACCCAAATTTATTATAATAACAAATTATAAGATTTTTTTTGCTTATGACATAAATTTGTGTAAATTGATGTAAATGTATTATACTATACCCAACACATAATACATCCAACACATTTATATGACACAAAATATCTTATTTTGAGTGCTTATCTGAATAAGTAAATCAAATTTTTTGTAAAACAAAATTGGGACATTATAACAAACATGTTTTAACGGAAACTATACAATAGTGTTCATATATATTCTTCAAATCATAAAAACAAATAAATTTACTTCAATTTCTAGAAATGACCCGTGCCTCGCACAGGTTAATATGCTAGTTATAATCTAAAAGGATATCACTATACTACCAAAATAATCTCAACTATCGAATCTAATATTTTTAAAAATAGACGATCAAGATTATATCATATTAAAAAGGAAATTATAATCTAAAAAGGATATCATTAAAAAAGGTAATATTGGAATTGAATTTAAAAAAATATATAATATGAAAAGGATTATAACTAATAAAATCGTCACAAAAAATTAAAGTATACGTAGATTACCATATTGCATGAAACTCTATATGACCAACAAACTATGTCTGTTGGTCCCGAGAAGTATTGCAGAAGGGGGGTTGAATGCAATACTAACAAATTTCAAAAACTATTTCAACAACTTAAATAGAGTTTGGAAATTGCTAGTAGAAGAAATGCAATCACAAGTAATATCGAACAAGATGTTTCACAAAATAAATATTTTATTTATTTTGCAAAGTTTTGCTACAACCTTGAGAACAAAAGAATTCTCAAGCTTCGGTTTTTCTAGAGATTACAGTGGTAGAGATACATTCTATTGTGTTAATAGAGTGTTCTATTTATATTGTGATAGTCGACTGTACTACCACTATCAGCATGGGTTGTTGAGTTGCTGTTATATTCCTTTTGCAGCTCATTCCATGATTTATTCCCATGTGATCATCACAAAGTAACTTTAAGATACTTTCCACATTTGAGCCACCCAGATCTAGCCGTATTCAATTTTATCTGCTCTAGACTTTACAGGTTGCTCCATGTGATCTCTCGAGCTTCTGTAATAGACTTTCCAAGCTTGCTGTAAACTTTGAATATTGCAGCACGCCTTCTTCTTTTGAACATGTATTCTGTCGCTTAAATTGACTTAGAAAATTCCTAAATCAAGTTGATTCTATATGCCAGTATGTTTGCTTCAAAGTTTGCTGTCAACGGATTGTGCTTTGGTTGACAGTATGAATTCCCGCAGATGTTGCTGTCAAGGATTGTGCTTTGATTGACAGCATGAATTCCCCGCAAAGGTTGCTGTCAAGAATTCTAAACTTACTGTCGCAAACTATATATAAAGTTGTTGTCATCAGATTCTCCGCCAATGTTGCTGTCAAGTCGAAACTTGCTATCGACTCCATGAAACTTGCTGTCGACCTAGGCAACATGCTGTTTCCTTGTAACCTTACTGTCAAGGCTTGACAGTAACTTTTTATTCCTGCTGTCGAACTTATGTATTTCTTGAGGCTTGAACATAATCGAACTTCTTCCAAGAATTACACTTATTACATGACAGTATTTATTTGAATTACAAGAATACATTTCTGGCTATGACAGTATGTTCTACTAAGTAAAACTAAGTATACCAATGAATCTAGTTAAGTTGTCTAATCTATCACCCATAAATCCCAACAATCTCCCCCAATTTGTTTTTATGGACAATAAGGACAAATTTACAAATATTACATGCTGACAACTTAACTAACATAGATCAGAATGAATAAACCCTTCATTTCTGAAAAATGTTATTAATCCAGATTGTTTTTCAATACAATGACCATTAAAGTTCATAATAAAAAATCAAGTACTCCTCTAGACTGAGTAGATGGAAAATATTTTACTTATCTTGATTTGAAATTTCATCTGGCTCCTTTTCTCTCTTTTTCTTGCAAAGCCTTTCTGAGTTTTTCAATCAGCTCCTTTTCTTCAGGGGACTTTGCATCATCTTCATTCTCTAAGATGTATTTTCTGATCATTGAGGAAGAAGTGTTTGATACATCTTTGAGTTCCATCCAATAGACATTTTGCTTGACAATTGATCTGAACTTTAGCACATCTCCCTCCTTCTTGAATCTTTTGCTAGGGAGTTGATTTAAGGTTTCCCTTCTGAGTTTGTCCAAGCTGGGATCTTCCCCTTTTCTTTGATCAAGAATCATGTCTAGCTCCCAAGAACACAGTGTTTCAATGTTGTTTGATGATCCAACCACTTGCTAGTACAATTCTTTTAGCACACTGGTCTTCAACTTAGAGAAACTATCTGCATAGATTTCTTCTTTGCCATACTTGATTCTCAAAGGATTGTCCAGTACACATGGTTGATAGTTGGATTCTTCACTGTTGAGCTTGTTGAGTTTACTGCAGTTCATCTTCATTTCTGCTTCAACCTCATCTTCTATCTGTTGTCGAGATTTGCGCTTTGAGGCTAATTCTTCTTTGAATTTCTGCTCTGCCTCATATCTATCCATTTCTGACTTTGTGTATGGTTTCTTCATTTCTGTCTAGTCATACTCAGGAATGAGATTGTCTTCTTCTCTTTCCAGACCTAGGGCTTGATAAACATCTTCATCATCGTGAAGTGTTCAATCACCAAACTTCCCAATAAATTCAGCCCGTCTGGCTTCATAGTACTTAAGGACATGGTCCATGACTTTCTTCGGAACATTATCATAGGATTGCAAGAGTTCAACCATCCATTCCAAATTGAAATAATCAATTCTTCTTCTTTCAGTTCGCCAGACATAATCGAGATTGCTGGAAAACACCCTTGATTTTGTTATCTAAGTAAAGTCAGGTTCCACCATGATCACTCTTTCCTTGTTATCCCACATAGTATATCCTGTTGCATTTTCCTTTGACTCATCTAAGTCTACATACACAGATATGAATGCGTTTCTGGCATTCTCTCGCATCTTTTCAAAGCTATTCATTTGTCTTCTCATGATTGGTTTCTTGAGTCCCAATCCTGTAGCTTTTGCTATTCCTCTGTAGACAGTCTTTCCATATTTCTTTCTGTTTGCTTTTCTCTTGATTCTTACTATCTTGGATGTCTTGACAGTGGGATCATTGACAGCATCTTCGTTAGGGCTTCTGATAGTGTCCTCTATGACAACATCTTTCATGACAGCATCTTCAACAGTCTTGACAGCATCTTTGTTGACAATATCTTTTTCAGAATAGATACTGTCAATTTCCATTTCTTCTTAGTCAATTTCTAATGCTTCAAGTATCTCATCATCTTCCTCCTTTGCTTCATTTTTCTTGCTAGCTCCAGGAGTTTCAGAAGTATCCCTTGGCTCAACTTCTTTAGCTTGGGATTGTTCTCCCATTTCTATCCTTTTGGCTCCTCCAGCTTCACCTCCATCTTCATTTTCATCACCATCTTTATCTAAGGAATCATCAAATGAGCAGCTTCCATCTTTTGCATTCCTGCTTTCATTTGCTTTGGCAATGAGCTTCTTGATTTTTGCACTATATTCCTCATCTCTCTTTGCCATAAGCTGGTGGATATCTTTAACTTCTTGAACTCTTTCCTTAGTGATGGGTGCTTTCAGCAGCAACTTAAGTACATCCATGATGACTTTGCTTTGTAGAGATGTCTTGCCTTCAAGAGTTAAGAATCCAAGTCCTTTAGTTCCTTTGTTTGTTGTCTGTTTAAAGCTTACACCATATGGTTTGAGATTGACTTCTGGAATTTTGTTGTTCACCATTGTACTTAGTTGCAGATAGAGACTTTCATCAAAGATGGTAGACTTTTTCTTGACAAGAATTCCAAGGATGTATTGCACTCTGGCAGAGAAGATTTCTAGCAGTTGCATTGTTATGAATATTGAATGTCCACTTCTCAGGAACATTTCAACTGCCCACCTTTTCTCTGAGCTAATCTTCACAGAAAGATTGATAATCTTTTCTCTCAAAGCTTCTGCCAACTTAGCAGCTTTTCCTCCAGATACTGTGATTGCTTCATTCACCAGAGTGTTGAATTCCTCATTCTTATTGTTCAGGGTGCTCTCCATATGGCTTATCATCATAGATTCAGCTTCTTCTAGAGAGTATGTGCTTCCATCAGTCCAAGTGATCAATTCTAAAGAGGTCACATATTCAGGCAACTTGCCCTTGCCTTTACCCATCCTATTTGACTCCTTTTCTCTCCAAAGCCTCTCCAGTGTGGATTCTTTCTTTTCAGGAACTGGTTCACTGATTTTGATGGAGGATGCTTGATTTCTTTGTATATGTTTTAATACCTCCTCAGATACTATCATTGTCTCCCCATCTACTTCAGTTTCAAAAAGCTCCCCAGTTCCAGAGGCTATGGCAGTATCTCTTTGCTCCCCCTTACTCCTTTGCTCCCCCTGTCTTTCAGCTTCCCCTTGTACCTTCATTTTCCTTTCTGGTTGCTTAGCTTCTTTCTGATCTATTACGTTCTCCCCCTTAGTTAAGTTGACAGCATTAATCAAGGAAGAAAGTGACAGCGGAGTGACTTGAATTGCAGCAAAACCAGTCTTCACAGTAGATGACAGGGTGTCTAGCTGGCTCTCCATTGTAGCACATCTATCCTCAATAGCTTGGAGCCTGTCATTTATGGATGCAGAAGGACCACCAGACCTAAGCCTCTTTGGAGGTAAGGGATAAGTCTGGGGCATGGAGGCTGTTGGGGATCTCACACTCTCATTGTCTTTTCTGGTGATCTCATCACCTCTCACAAATAATACCTCAAGGCCTAATGCCTTTTATTGAATGGCTCCCTCATGTTCACTCTGGACATGCTCAAGTCCATCACTTTTTGCCAACTCATTTGGTTACCTCTCATTTTTAGACTCACCTCTCTTTTCTTTTATCTCTCTTTTCTTTTGCTATCCCTCACTCATCCTAGATGCATGAGTATGAGCAGTACTAGCATGCATTGAAGAGAAAGATAGTTTAGATTTTACCTTGAATGCTTTTGAGAGTGGCATGTCATCATCAGAGATTTCTTCAATTAAGCCTTCCTTGAATTGAGCAGCTTTGACAGCATCTTTGTCCAATAAGTTACTGTCAGAAGGTGTGTTGACAGCAACTTTTGGAAGGCCTTTGACAGCATCTTTTTCCAGAATGTTACTGTCACTTGATTGTTTGGCAGCACCTTCTGGTTTGTCATTGACAGCATCTTTGGCTGTGACAGCAACTTCCCTAGGGTAAGATGCTTTGAGGGATTCGATCAAGATGGTGGCTGTTTCAATATCTGTCAGAGATCCACCTTGATCTAGTCCAGTGTTTGATGGAGTGGTGTCCATTTCACTTTGAGAAATGGGTTCTTGTGGACCACTTGATGGGGGCTCATCCATGATTTGAGATGGATGATCAAAACCTGAGGGGTTGGGACTGTCCCCCTCTCTAGGTTGTTCAGAAGAAACAACAGATGTGGGAATGAAGGTAGAAGAATGAAGTTTAGAATGATCAATTGGCTGTTCCACAGAAGAAAATTGTGGAACATCAAAAGTAAGGATGAATTCCTCACTGTGCCCTATCTCTCTGTGTGTTTTTTCAAGTGTTGGCTCCTCAAGAGTGAATTCTTGAGGTTTTGCAGACTCTTCACAAGATGCCTTGGGAGACAGGCCAATTTCAATAGATGCCTCTTGTTGAGAAGGGGCACCTAGAGGTGTGTTTAATTCCCTATCATCCTCTACAGTCTTTTGGGAGACTGTAGGGTGGCTGACAGTAGCCTTAGCCCTTCTAGCTCTCTTCTTCTTAGGCTCAGAAGGGGCTACTGTGGGTTCCATTACTCTATCATCCTTATTTGCTGCACTAGGTGCAGTGACTCCCTCTTGACTTACAACATTTTCACTAGTTTCACTCTCTAAGGATCTTTTCTTTGATTCTTGTTTAGCTATTTTGAGGGCTTTTGGCAGTCTAGAGTCCCTAGGTGGAGTGTATGGTGTAGAATGTGGGTTAACTGAATTTGGGTCTAATTCAGTCTCATTCTCAATTGTGAAAGCAGTGTACCCTATATGTAATGGAAAATCAAGGTTGGGCACTTGATCAACCATGTGTTGTGTGAAACATAATGGAATATGTGCATTCAAATTTTGTGTGTTAAGTGTTGTGTGTGTGTTTTTCTTTAAAACAGGACACTCCTCAGAATGAGGAGCATCTACAACAATTCCACATTTATGATTAATACACATTGTTAAAAAGTGAGGGTATAGGTATACCTTTTTGCCTATGGCGCTTTTCAATTATGCCATGACTAGTTTCCAACGTTCACCTTGTATCCATGGACAAGAGAATGAGTGAGTTTTTTGATATATGAGGGTATTCCATTCCAGCCAGTAGACTTGGTAGAGAACACCTTCACCATAACATCGAAGATCATACTCCACTCCTTTCTGAGATATTTTCTGTCCATTTCCCCAGTTGGATACCATTTGTCAGTGGTCTCTTCTAGTTTGGGACCAGAATACCTAATCTTCAGAAAGAACCTTTTCAAAGTTTCATCGTTTGCTAAACCCTGAAAGCTTTCTCCACTTGTCAAAGCAATACCCAAGGCATTATTAATATCACTTACTGAAAGAGAATGATTTACACCATCGATTTTGAAGTTAATTGCTTCATTCTCTTCAGTTCCTTGAGCTATAGCGGATTTCCAGAATTTTTCAATTCTCTCAATATCAAGCTTAGGGGTTGAGGTTATTGCATGACCTAAGTAGGATTTGTTTATGAATGAAACAAGTCCTTTGAAGTTTTCACCGGCATCACCAGGAGAATGGATACCGGCAAAGTTAGTTTGGGCAATAGACTATTTGGGTGCCATTGATGAATGTTTCAAAAATGAGAGAGAAAATGTGGTTTTTGGATGTAGAAGGTAGAAAGGTTGTGTAAATGAAAGTGATAGTAAATTAAACGGTAGATTCAGTTTATAAGATGAATCGTGTTTACTTGTCTTAATTGAACGTGTGGTAATGATTTTACCCATTAACCCCACTTGCTATATTACGTGGCAGTTGCTATTAGATCGTGGATTGGAGGATTAAGAATTATATATATATATTGTATATATATATCACTTCCACTATCTTTTGACATCAACTTCCCGTGACAACAACTTTTCAATTGACATTAACTTGTGCGCTTTTTCTCCACCATCCTTGACAGCAATTTATCATTACAGCAACTTTCATTTGACAGTAACATGTGCGCTTTTCTTTTCTCCACTATTATTGACAGCAATTTCTCATGACAACAACTTTTATTGACAGTAACCTGTGCGCTAATAACATTTTTGTCAGTAAGTTAAGTGGGTGACAGCAGGTTTTCTTGACAGCAACTTAGGCGCAAAAACATGCTGTCACCATTCAAGCAGTTTAGATCAAAATTTGCGTAAGAGAAAACACTGCCAATCATTACCAATCAGCAAATTAATCAATTTGAGTGCTTTCTTGGTAACCCAGGAAACTTGGTTTCATCAAATGTGACATTCACACTTTCTTCAATTGTCTTGTGCTCCATGATATAGACTCTGTAGGCAGTCCTTTCTATCCCATATCCCATGAAAATGCCTTCATATGCTTTAGTATCAAACTTGCCTTTTCTTTCATGGTTGTCTTTCATAAAAAAGCACTTGCTTCCAAAAATATGAAAGTACTTGACAGTAGGTTTCTTTCCTGTTAAAAGATAGTAAGGAGTATTACCATGAGCCTTGTTGATTAGTGTCCTGTTTTGTGTATAACAAGCAGTGTTGATGGCTTCTCCCCAGAAATATGTTGGTAATTTAGCATCGCTCAACATAGTCCTAGCAGCTTCAATGAGTGTCCTGTTCTTCCTTTCCACAACTCCATTTTGCTGTGGAGTCCTTGCAGCAGAGAATTGTTGAACAATCCCTTGATCTTTGCAGAAGTTTCCTAGTGTGGCATTTCTGAACTCAGTTCCATTGTCACTTCTTAGAAATTGAACTTTTGCTCCAGGGGTCCTATCAAGTACCCTTATGTGATTAATGATTTCCTGAGCAGCTTCATCTTTTGATTCTAAAAATCTCACCCAAGTGTATCTAGAATATTCATCTATCATGACCAATGCATATCTTTTTCTGGATAGTGATTGAACATTCACTGGTCCAAAAAGATCCATGTGAATCAACTTGAGTGCTTCTGTGTTGGTGTTGATTTGTTTTGATTTGTGCATTGCTTTCCTTAGTTTTCCCATTTGACAGTCTTCACATAGTCCTTCTTGACAGAATTCCTGTTGAGGTAGTCCTCTCACCAATTCCTTCTTCATTAGCATGTTCATTGTTTTGAAGTTAAGATGTGAAAGCTTCTTATGCCAAAGCATGCTATCTCCAACACTTGCTTTGCTGTAAAAGCAAAATATTCTTTCCTCATTTGTTGAGTTTAAATCTGCAACAAATAGGCTTCCTTTCCTAACTCCTTTCAGAGACAGTCTTCTATCCTTCTTGTGGTAGATTGTGCATTCCATCATGCCAAAATTGACTTTGAATCCCTTGTCAGTGAATTGACTGACACTAAGCAGGTTATGCTTCAGACCTTCCACAAGAGATATTTCTTTAATGACAACATTTAAAGTTTTTAAACAGCCATATCCCACAGTGTAACCTTTGCTGTTGTCTCCAAAGGTTATTGTTGGGCCAGCCTTCTCAACATATTGTGATAGCAGGGATATATCACCAGTCATGTGTTTTGAACATCCACTGTCGATTATCCACATGACCCTTTTGTCTTTCTTTCCCTGCAAAACAGATGGAGTTTAATTTGCATTTGGTACCCAAACCTTGTTGGGTCCTGCAGACTCAGTATTATCAGAAACTTTATCAGTGTTTGAAATAGTATCATCAGAAGATGGTTGCTTGACTTCTTTCATCACCCACTTTGGTTTAGAAAAAGGCTTAGTCTTTTTCTTAGAAGGAACAGCCTTTTCACTATCTTTAGTGGGTTCAGAAATCTTTGCATTTTGCATATAAGAACATTTTTCATTTGATGAAATTGGCAGATTAAAACATGTACTCATGGCAGTAATCTTGCATGGCATACAGTCAATGTTATTACAGACATCCATTGTTCTTTGCATAACGAGGGTTCTATGTAAGTTCCCTTTCAACTCAGTTTCATTAGGTATGCTACTAGTTGATTTCTTACAAACATAAGTTAAATGCTGTGAGGAGCCACAGTTATTGCAAAGTTTTCTAGGTGCCTGCTTAACATATGCATAATCATTCTTTTTATCAATTCCTAGCTTGCCATTTCTGTTCTTAGGCTTGGAGACGATTGTCTTGACAGTATGTTCAGAAGGTACTGTCGAGTTATTTTTGACAACACCTTTTGTACTTACTGTCTTGACAGTAGGTTTGAAAGTTACTGTCTTTGGTACCTTCTTGACAGTATCTTTGAAGGTTACTGTCTCATCCTTTGTGACAGTATCTCTTGGATTTCTGGTCGGGCTACTTGGTAAAGTTACTGTCATGGGAATTTTGACAGTATCTTTTCCTCTCTTAGACATACTGTCATTCCTCTCATCTTCATCACAGAGTTCTTGATTAATGATTAGGGAAGTTTCATCAAACTCAAACTCAGTATTTTTGAAAATAGGCTTGCTCACATTGTTGAGGATGTGAGGTCTGACAGTATTGTCTTCATTAACGTTTTGTATTATAGCCTCTTTACCAGGTCTCCTACTATAGTCATAGCATATTCCTACCTTCTGACTTTCAGTGTGTTTCTCATGATACTCTTGAACTATCTTAGAGGAATTTCTAAATGCCTTAAGCTTAAATTCATTTTCAGAAATTTCTTTCCTTAGATATTCCTCTATTTCTCTAGCACAGATTAAATCATTCTTTAATCTTTCATTTTCCTGAGCTAAAGAATCAATAGAACTGGTTTTAAGCAACAAAACATCATTGTTGGATTTGAGTATTTCATTTTCCTTAGTTAATCTAACAATTTCTTCGTTTGCAGCAGATAAACTAGTATGAATATTAAACATTTCAGCACTCATTTCCTCAATGGTTTGCTTATAGTCATTCAAAGACATATCTAGAAGAACCAGAGATGGTACCTGACTTGCAGAGGTTGATGCTTCTTCATCCTCTCTAGCCATCAAAGCTAGATTCACGAATTCCTCTTCTTCTTCATCGTCAGATTCATCCCAACACTTCCCTTCAGCCACATAGGCCTTTCCTTGTCCTTTCTTGAATTGACTTCCAGTTCCTCTCTCTATTCTCTGTATCTGTTTTGGTCTCTTGCATTCAGTAGCAAAGTGACAGAGTTCATTGCAGTTGTAGCATCTAAATTTTGATCTATCTACCATTCCTGTTTTGTATCCACCCTTGGTGCCAATAGCTGGTTTTGATGAACTTCCTTGGTTGTATTTTGAAAATTGACCTTGAGGCTTGTATGGCTTGCTCCTTCTGAACCTTATATTCTTGAACTTTCTTGCCATAAAAGCCATGGTTGGATTATCCATTTTCTCCATTTCTTCTAGAGTGTAGAATTCATCACTTTCAACATCCTCTAGTTGAAGAACAACCTTTTCCTCATCCTCAACCAACTCCTCAATTTTCACAGATGAAAATTGTGGCTGTTGAGCTCCTTGCATTTGCTCACTTGCTTGAAAGTATGTTGGTCCTTGAGCAACTAGAGCACCATCCATATTTGCCATCATTCCCTTGGATCCACTTTGTATGGCTCTCTTTTGATAATATTCAAGTTCATATGATTTGAGAACACCATACAAAGTTTCAAGGGAGACAGAGTTTAAATCTCTTCCTTCTCTAATGGCAGTTACTCTATGCTCGAGATGGTCTGGTAGTGTTCGCAAAAACTTCATATTGACTTCCTTCCTTTCATAGAATTTTCCATGAATCTGAAGCTCAGCTATAAGTTTGCTAAATCTCTCAAACATGTGAGTTAGCTCTTCTCCATGCTTGGCCATGAACGCTTCATATTGTGACACCAGGATTTGTTTTTGATTTTCTCTGACCTCTTCACTTCCTTCACATAACAGCTCTATCTTGTTCCACATATCCCTGGCAGAGTTGCATACTATTATATTTCCACTCATTGCTTTGTCCAGGGTAAGTGCATCTAGTAGGATGAGCTGTAGGTGATCATCCAGGGCTACCTTTTCCTTTTCTGAGTCATTATACTCAATAGGCTTCTTAGCAACCCAATGTGATGGGGTTACTACTCCATTGACAGTAGTAGCTGGAATTTCCTTTTGAGGAACGAAGGGGCCATTTTCCAGGATACCTGGGAATAGTGGATTCTGAGCTTTGATAAACAACATGATCTTCTTTTTCCATATGTTGTAGTTCTCTTTATCAAAAGCTGGAATCTTGATATTGCTTGACCTCTGAATACTTGCCATTATGATCTCAGATATGTTTATTAATCTGATTGCTCTGATACCAGTTGTTGGTCCCGAGAAGTATTGCAGAAGGGGGGTTGAATGCAATACTAACAATGTTAGGCCGAATACACAATATATAATCAAGTACTGTATGAGAGAATAACAATAACACACGTTTTAGTACTTAAAAACTGTTTGGAATTAATAATTCCTCTCTCAGTGATGTAAAATATCACAGAGAGCTGCTTAGGTTACAATGAATGATATTCGTTCATAATGATTTACCCTTCTAGGGTTAACCTAACTGTATTTATAAGATATACAGCTTCGTACAATCGTTAATTGATTCTCCTATAATTAAGCTATACAATTGATATCAATTACGATTGCTACACGTCTTCTAAGTCAACTCAATCTCTTTGATAGCTATCCAATCTTCAAAGATATTGCTTCCATGTTTATCTTGAATTAATCTTTAATCTTTGTTGACCTGCAGACGCTTCCGCTAGACAGAGTTTAACAAACTCTGTTGCGCTTCCAGTCAGCAGTGTTTGCGCTCCCATCTGTCAACGTTTGCGCTTCCATCTGTCAGCGTATACTCAAACTCTGCTACAACTGCTTTCATTAACAAGTTAAACTCTGTTGTTTCCCTGTAACACTTAAACACTGATATTAAATTACATCAATTATATCTAACAATCTCCCCCAACTTGTTCATTAATAAAAATGCACAAGTTCACAGTAATTGATGATGTCAAAACAATCTAATATAATCACAGTGTTTAACATTTAAGTAGAGTTTAATCTTGACTTAACAAAATCTACAGAAAGTCAGAATTACTTACAAACTCTTTCTACCTAACCTCTTCAAGATCTGGTGTTGTTCTAAGGTAGTCAATGAGTAACCTTCTTTCTGCATTTTCCAGCTCTCTCTGCATAACTTGCTTGATTTCTCTCAACTGAGGATCATCATCTCCAGTCTGATAAATTGCAGCTCTTAGAGAGTAGATTTTGTTCTTTCTCATATCATTTCCCAGCTTGATGAAATATGCCTTTTTAGATTCTGAATTGAAATCTAGAACTGTTACACCAAGATCAGTCTTCAATCTAGCACTGTTCTTCTGCATTTCAATCAGTTTTCCTCGATAATCTCTTTACTTAGGCACATACTCTTCAGCAGTCTTTGATCCAGTAAAAACTTTAGCTTTATGCATATATTCTCTTATGGAATTAGCAATGAGTGTTGTTCGTTGATTTCTGACCCTGAATATATACAAAACATACTGAAGTTCTTCAAATAGTTTGAGCTTGATTGCATCTTCATTCACCCTATATACTGTTCCATCTTCCATGAAGTATAACAAGAAGTGAATATCTAAACTCTTCTGATGAACCAGTTGAACTGACTCCAGTTTGTCCAAATTCTCTTGAATCATACCAGAACCAGGAGAAATGAGTGATGAGGGATCTCTTGGACTGTTACTGATTCTCAAATCTCTTGTTGAACCCAAACCAGAAGTATTTTTGCCATGAGGCTTTCCTGCACAAGCTCTGCTATGTTATAAACTACCAATCTCTTCTGTTTGTGCTGGAACTGGAATCTTAGGCCTTGAGAATCCAGGTAAGAGTTTGATTTGTACTGGTAGAGATTCACTTACAACTTGTATAGCAACAGAGGTTGTGTCTACCTTTTTGCCTTTGTCTTCTTCACCCATTATTCCTTTCAGCTTTAACTTAGCATCAAGAAAAGATTTTCTTATCAATTTTCCTTCTTCTTCTTGAATGCCAACTACATTTTCTTTGATCACAATTCCTTTCTCTACAGGCCTTGAAGCTTTAACAGTTTTCTTTCCTTTCCCAGACTTCAATGCCTTCAAATGTTCTTCTTGTAAGAGCTTCTCTTCAGCATGAACATCTTCAAGTGTAGCACCCTCAACATTTTCTTCAAGAAAAATCTTAGCAGCCAACTCTTCATCTGTTTTTGGATTGTCAGAGAAAGACAAATCCTTTTGTCTTGAAGTACTTTGGAGATTTGTATTTGCTGTATTTGCTGCTGAACTTGACCTTGTTAATCTTGTAGACCTTCCAAAATTAGCATCAGACTTTCTTAACCTCTTCTCTGGATTTGTACCTTCATCATCCAGATGATTCCTCTTTGACAGAGTTTGAGACTGCTTGCACTTTGTTCTAGCAATTCTCTCCCCCTTTTTGACATCATCACCATCAGGAATCAGAATAGATGTTATTAACTCAAGAGAGTTTGCAATAGAGTCAACCTTTTCAGTTAGCAAAGTCTGATTCTATTCAACTTTACTCAATCTCTCAGTGAAAGTCGCATGTGCCTTAGAAAACTGTTGAAAGAGTTTTGACTTTTCTCTGTGAGATTTCTCCTCATGAGTAGCAACTTCAGTTCTGAGATCACGAAGTGCTTTCTGATTCTTATTAAATCTGTGATTTAAAGCCTTAACCTGAATCACTGTTCCTTGTAAACAAGTTAGGATATCAGGATTTGAAATCTTCTTAGAATTATCCTTGAGAAAAGTAGCTGCTCTTCCAGTAGGAAAAATGCAGTCTGCTTTGTACCAATCTGCAGTTTGCTTGGCCAGATAATCATCATCAATTTCTCGTACAGAAGGTCCAGCAAAGTCTGGTTTCTCCCCTGTTTTCTGTCCATCAGTTTGAACTTGATCATTGGCAGCTTCAGCACTCACTGATTCAGAGGAATCATTATCAGTTTCTTCATTGAATTCAGCATTAAATTCTTCTTGAACAACTTGATTTTCTTGAGCAACTTGTTCTTGTTGAACCACTTGGTCTTCTTGAGTAATTTGTTCATGCTCTGAAGAGACAACTTTTGCAGGTTGATCAATTTCCTCACCATGATCAGAGACTTGATGTGCATCAGAGATTAACTCTGTGTGAGATGCAACCTCTGTTTCTTCTAACACAACAGTAGGCTGTTCTGCAACACCAGTATCATCAGAATTTGTTGCAGCCATGGGTGTTGGAGTAGGTACTTCAACTTCAAAAGAGAATGACATGAAATTTTCATCAAACTCTTCCATTGCAGGTAACTCAGTTCTGTCATCCGTTTCAGTCTGAACTTTATCAACTACTGGTTCATCAAATCTGAATTCAGTTTCTGCCACAGTAGGTTCTAAGATATTCTCTGTCTCAACAACAGGAATCTCTTTAGAGATATCATCTGGAGCTTTAAAAACTTGCTCTTCATCAGATTCTGCAAGTATCAACTTCCTCCTTTTGGCTTGTGTTAGGAATAATTCATAAGTTGTGATGTTAAGAATAGAATTTACACATTATACTTCTTGTAATCCTGATCTTATAAAGGATTTAGCACTGTATATAGGTTTTATGTGTAAAACAGTTATCTGTATAGTTTAGTCAGGAATGAACAGTGTATCAGAGACTACATGTCAGGAACAGAGAGCAAATCCTGATGACGGTCCAATACTGATGGTTGATCAGATACTGATGCAGTGTACAGATCCTGATATCAGTCATGTTACTGATGATGTCATTATAGATACTACAGAAACTGGCAAGTGCTATAAAACAGGATCGTTGTTTGAAGAACAAGCAAGAAGACATTATGAAGGAAAGAGTTTTCTATTGAAGGAAACTATCGACTAGAAGGCAGAACATTGTCATGTATAGATTATATCTTTCTGTTATTAGTTGATAGGTAGCATTATAAATACTCTCTCAATATCATTGTAAAGAGCGACGAAGTTGTAAGTTCGAGTGCGTAGCTCTGTATAAGGTTTGTATTCGAGAGTTCGAAACAAACAGAGAGATATTTGTATTGTCAGCAGCTGCTAAAGGTATTGTACACCTTTGGTAGAGTTTGTATTTGATCTTATTAATACAAACAAGAGTTTGATTCATTCGTTTATTCTTGTTCATATAATCAAGCAAAAATCAGACACGATTATATAACTTGTATTCAACCCCCCCTTCTACAAGTTATTCGAGTTAACAATTGGTATCAGAGAAGGTTGATTTCGAATAATCATAAAGATCTGCAATCATGTCTGGTTATAAGGATGGGAATACTAAAATTCCTATGCTCAAGAGAAACGAATATACTCTATGGGAAGTAAAGATGTTGCATCATCTGGAAGCAACAGATCCTGATTATCTTGACAGAATCAGAGATGGACCTTTTGTTCCAACAAAGGTCGTTGGACAAGCAACTGTTGATGGTGTGGTTGTTCCAGAACATACAGCAGAGAAGCCAAAATCTGAATGGTCAGATAAGGACAAGGAGAATGCTCTCAAAGATGCTAAAGTGAGAAACATATTATTCAACAGTCTTGATTCTGTTCTCACTAACTCTGTTCTCTCTTGTAAAACTGCTAAGGATATATGGGACAATCTTAAGGTTCACTGTGAAGGAACTAAGCCTGTCAGGAAGAATATGAGGACATTACTTATACAACAGTATGAGTACTTTGAATCCAAGTCTGGTGAGTCACTTACTGATACCTTTGATAGGTTTACAAAACTCATCAATGAGATGGCCATGCATGGTAAATATTAAGACTTGGAGGACATGAATACAAAGTTCATGAAAGCTTTGCCTGATTTCTACAATGAGAAGATATCTGCAATTGAGGAAGCTAATGATCTGGATGAGATTTCATTAGAGGCAGTATATGGAAAATTGAGAGCTTATGAACTTGACAAGCAGCAGAAGAAGAGCAGGAGTGAAGGAAAGATGAAGACTATTGCACTTACTGCTCAATCTGAAGTTAAGAAGCTTCCTGAAGAACAGCATGAAGAGATTGCTGTAAAAAATTCAAGGAAGAAGAAAAGCAAAGAAAGTTCTGAGTCAGAGACTACTGATATGGACTCTGACAACAATGATTCTGAATCTGAGATGCAAGAACTCTTTGCTATGTTTGCTAAAGCTTTCAAGAAAGGAAAATTCAACAGGAGAAGATTTAGCAAAGGACCTTTTCAAAAAAAGGAGGAGAAGAAGAGTGACAAAAGCAAAAGTACAATTGTCAAGCTTGATAAGGCCAAGATCAAGTGCTTTAACTGCAGCGAGCTTGGACACTTTGCTAGTGAGTGTAAGAAGCCTAGGAATTCAGGAAAGGGTAATGCACTTATGGTCACATAGAAGGATTGGGCTGATTCCAGTGACTTTGAAGATGAATTGGATTATGACAACATTGCATTGATGGCCAATAGTTCAGACAAACCTGGATCTCCAAAGAAAATTTCTTCATCCTCTGTTAAGGTATCACTTCACTCTCTTGATTCATTTGATAGCTTAAATTCTGATGAAATTAGATCTATCCATGCTGAGTTTAAAAATCTTATGACTAATTTTAGAATTCTTACTTGTGAAAGAGATGAACTTAAGGTTAAGAATGATAAATTAGTTGATAGAAATAATTTTCTTGAATCTGAATTAATTCAAATGGAAGAATACAAGTTGAGTTCTGATAAAGCTAAGCATGATTATAGTGTAATTCTTGAGGCTTATGACTATGTCAGAAAAGAACTAGAAGAAGAGAGAGATGTGATTAAGACCATTAACAATTCCAGTAAGAAGACAATAGAAATCTTTGAGAGTGGAATTCGTGGTAAGGTTAATGGTTTAGGTTTTGATAAGGCGAGACAAGAAGAAAAAGTAGCTATTGTTAATGATGATTGTAAGGTAGAAGCTAACACATCTAAATCTGAAGGTAAGAAAATTGTTTCTGAACCTAATCATGTTAAATTTGTTGATTCAAAAGGTACCCCTGTTGTACACAAAAGGATTAACAATAGTTATTCAGATGAGAAAGTGTTAGAGAAACCTAAGAATGTAAACATAGGGTTTCTGTCTAAGTCTCAGTTGAAACAGAGATTAGATGATCTTTCAGAGTCTAGCAAGATTAAGAGAAATAGGAATGGAAAAGAAGGTATTAACAAAGAGAATAATTTCAAGAATGTACCTGATGCTCCTAGGAAAAAATGCTATAAGTGTGGAAATCATAATCATTTGGCCCTAGACTGCAATCAAAAACCTTCTTGGAAAACTGAGTCCAGATTCCCCAAGACTCAGAAAATTCAATACCAACCACAAAAAGCTTGTTATCATTGTGGTAGTTTACTTCATTCCATTTACATGTGTAGAGAATATCATGAACTGTATTATGACTATTATTCTTTGAAATCTGAAACTCCTAGTCACAAACAGTTTGTGAGATCAGAGTCTAAAGTTGACTCTGCAACAGGTAAATAAATGCAAAATCTTCAAAGTCTGTTGTCTCTAAATCTAGTAAGAAAGGATCCAATCAAAGTTGGGTCCTAAAAAATTCTAACTAGTTACTTTTTGTTTGCAGGGCACAGGAAAGAAGCATTCAATTATCTTGGACAGTGGATGCTCTGGACATATGACTGGAAAGAAGTCCCTGCTTACAAAGTTTGAGAGGAAAGCTGGCCCAGTAATATCTTTTGGAGATGGCAACAAAGGAGAAACTCTGGGATATGGCTCAATTATTTTGGGGAATGTCATCATAGAAAATGTAGCACTGGTTGAAGGCTTGAAACATACTCTTTTAAGCATAAGTCAACTGGGTGATAAAGGTTACAAATCAATCTTTGACAGAGAAGGATGCAAAGTCTTGAATATGCAGAATGGAGACATTGTTCTAACTGGTCAAAGACATGGTAACATATATGAAGCCAGCTTAAGTGATACATCTAAAGGAATTGTTAGATGTCTCTACAGCAAAGCAACAAATGATGAAAGCTGGAATTGGCACAAGAAGCTCTCACATCTTAATTTCAAGAAGCTTAATCAACTTGTTAAACACAATTTGGTGAGAGGCCTACCTCAGGCAAATTTTGTGCAAGATGGACTTTGTGATGCATGTCAGCTTGGAAAGCAGAGAAGAACCACTTTCAAGAGCAAGACTGAAAATTCAATTACTGAACCATTTCACATGCTATATCTTGATCTGTTTGGTCCAGTAAACATTATGTCTATCAGCAAGAAAAGATATGCTCTAGTTATGGTGGATGATTTCACAAGGTTCACATGGGTGTTCTTTCTACACAAGAAGGATGAAGCTCCTCAGCAAATCATTGAACTCATCAAGAATATTCAGAATAATTCTGAGTACAAAGTTAAAGTACTTAGGAGTGACAATGGTACAGAATTCAAGAATTCTACAATGGAGGGGTTTTGTGCAGACAATGGAATCACTCAACAGTTTTCTGCACCTGGTACACCTCAGCAAAATGGTGTAGTGGAAAGAAAGAACAGGACTCTCATAGAGGCAGCAAGAACCATGCTTGCAGATGCAAAACTTCCAACCTACTTTTGGGCAGAAGCTATTAACACTGCATGTTTCACTCAGAACTGTACCTTGGTAAATAGTCATGGAAAAACTCCCTATGAGATGATCAAAGGAAAGAAACCAAGTGTGAAATATTTTCACATCTTTGGATGCAAATGCTATGTCCTAAAAGTTCATCCAGAACAACTTGGAAAATTTGAAGCCAAATCGGATGAAGCAATTTTTCTAGGATACTCAGCATCTAAGGCCTTCAAAGTTTATAATCTCAGAACTCACATTGTTATGGAATCAATTCATGTTGCATTTGATGATAAGAAATTTGGAATTTTGCAAACTGATGAAAGCCATGACAAATTGGAATTTGAAAATCTGAAGAATTCTGAGATACTCTCAAGTGATGATGAAGGTTCTCCAGAAGGAATTTCTATTGCTTCTCAAAGGAATGCTACTGTTGAGGGGGAGCAAATAAATCAGAGAGAACACAGTGATCATCAGGAGCAGACTAGTCTTTCAGAGTCTATTCCATCAGGAATTGATGTTTCAGAGTCTACTCCATCAGGAACTGACCTGTCAGAGTCTTCTGAGGAAAGATCAGTAACTAGCAGCAATATGGAATCTATTGATTCTATTGATCAAAGGAGAGTTTTTGAAGGTAGAGAGAATTCTTCTACAAGAGATACCACTAACTTAGGGGGAGAGACTAGCAGAGTTGATTTACCACCTGTTAGAAAATGGACAAAGGATCATACTGAAGATTTGATAATTGGTGATCCAAATAGTGGTGTTCGAACTAGAAGATCAATTCAAAATGAATGCTTGTATAGTTGTTTTCTCTCAAAGAATGAACCTAAGAAGGTTGAAGAAGCCTTACAGGATCCTGATTGGGTAATTGCAATGCAGGAGGAATTAAATGAGTTTGAGAGAAACAAAGTTTGGAAACTGGTACCAAGACCTAAAGATAGATCTATTGTTGGTGCAAGATGGGTTTTCAGAAATAAGCTAGATGAATCTGGTATGATTGTAAGAAACAAAGCAAGACTGGTGGCCAAGGGTTATTCTCAGGAAGAAGGCATTGATTATGATGAGACCTTTGCACCTGTAGCAAGATTGGAAGCAATCAGAATGTTTCTTGCATTTGCAGCTCATTCAAAATTTAAGGTATACCAGATGGATGTAAAGAGTGCTTTTCTAAATGGAAAACTTGATGAAGAAGTGTATGTAGAACAGCCACCTGGATTTGTTGATCCAAAGTTTCCAAATCATGTCTACAAACTTGACAAGGCACTCTATGGACTAAAGCAGGCACCAAGAGCATGGTATGAGACTTTGTCTAAATTTCTTCTTGAAAATGGCTTCACAAGAGGTACAATTGACAAAACTCTATTCTTTAGAAAGATAAAAGGTGAATTGCTTTTAGTTCAAGTTTATGTTGATGATATTATTTTTGGTTCTACTAATGAAAAGTTGTGTGCTAAGTTTAGCAAGCTTATGCAGTCTAAGTATCAGATGAGCATGATGGGTGAACTAAATTATTTCTTAGGCTTGCAGGTCAAACAGACTGAGACTCGTATTTTCATTAATCAGTCAAAGTATATCAAAGATCTTTTAAGAAGGTTTGACTTTCAAGACTGTGCAGTTGCAAAAACACCCATGGCAACAGCCACTAAACTAGACTCTGATCCTAAAGGGAAGAGTGTGGATAATACTAGTTATAGAGGCATGATAGGCTCATTGTTATATCTAACTGCAAGTAGGCCAGATATAATGTTTTCTACCTGTTTATGTGCTAGATTCCAAAGTGATCCTAAGGAATCTCATTTAATTGCTGTGAAGAGAATTTTTAGATATCTCAAAGGAACTCCAAATCTTGGTTTGTGGTATCCTAGAGAATCTGATTTCTTTCTAATTGGCTATTCAGACTCTGATTATGCAGGGTGTAAGATAGACAGGAAAAGCACTACAGGTACATGTCAATTTTTGGGAAATAGATTGATTTCTTGGGCAAGCAAGAAGCAACAATCTGTTTCAACCTCAACTGCAGAAGCTGAGTACATAGCAGCAGGTAGTTATTGTGCACAGCTCCTTTGGATAAAAAATCAGTTGATGGATTATGGTATGACACTTAGTAATATTCCTATATTTTGTGATAATACTAGTGCTATTAAAATTGCAGAAAATCCAGTTCAACATTCAAGGACTGTAAGAACCCTAATTTTTGGTAATATTTTATATCTTGTGACAATGTCAATATGGAACCTTTCTGGTCATCCCGGTGATTAATAGAATTGATTGTCTGAGAAACTGTGTTGTTGTATTCATTATGTAAGATAAAAAGGGAGATTGTGAAGGCAAGAGCCTTATTGTTAGTGTAATTTATAAAAGTTGGGATTTGAGAATGATTAGAGTGTTAAAAGATTTATTAAGGATCATGACAAGGAATTATGGACATTAGAGGAATTTACACAATTAGTACTTAAGGAATTATAAGGGAAATCTCTACGCGACAAAATATTATTACGAGGGATTAATTAAGATACGATACGAATTAAAGATTAGATAATAAACATTGGTGGGAGAATAATAATACAAGGAGTAGTATTGCATGCAAGCCCATGCAACCAAGTAATTAGAAATCAAGCCAACTAGTTAGCCATTGGAAGATGAATAGTAGTTGGTTACTTGCTTTTTGAAAAGGAGGAGACATGTAGTACAAGAACCATACCTATAGCCATACCTAGGTGTACCATGCTTGTACATACAATTATATGTATCACCCAACACTTTAACCTCAATTATTCAACCAACACACACCACAAAATATCAAACACAAAAACATTTCCCCCCCCTTTTACCTTGCTCTCGGCCAAGGCTAAGAAACCAAGGAAGAAATTTTCTTTCTCCAACTTCTCATCACTCATAAATCATAATATAATTCCTAGGTCATCTACATCATCTAAGCAAGGTATGCTAGCAATTTCACTCCATTTCATCCATCCAATTCCAAGTTATAAATTATTAAAGTTTGGATGAATAGTAACCAAGTTTGTTCTTCCTTTTAGATCTTGCATTGTGAGTGTTGTAAGAGGCCATCTAAGGTGTTTCTAAGTTGTATAAAGTTTATACCAGGTCTCTAGGAGCTCAAGAAGGTATGAAATCTCAACCCACCCTTGGTTATGTGTTGTTCATGTAGGATGGTAGTAGATCCATGCATTTTAGGGGTTATCTTGAATGTATATGTATTGGATAACATGGATCTTGGGTTTTGATGTTGAGATGGTGAATTTTATGACTATGGTGAACATATATATCTCCATGAGTGTTATGAGTCATGATCTAAGTGTTTTAAGTGGTGTTTATGTTATGGAAGCATGAAAAATGGTTGATCTAAGTGAATTGAGCTTGCTGATTTTGTCCAGGAACTTTGATCTGTGTTGTAGCACGATTTTGAACACCCAAATGATGTCCCCTGATGTCCTACCTTATATTGTTGGAAAGATAATTGAATGTAGTTTCTGGATATGTAAGATTCATAGCTAGGTGATGTGTGGATTTTTAGTTATGGCCGGAGGAGTGAATGTTGTTTCTGGACTATGGACTGCATAAAGTGACCCCCTTGTGAACCTTGTTTAAACACCTTAAAAAATATTTGGGATCATGGAAAAATTAGAGAAGCTAGGAAATACAGTGGTGAAGGCTACCCAAAAAGAATTGGATTAAAATACGAATTTTTGAATTTTATAAAAATGCTAGAGTAAATTTCGCGCAAGGGAAAAAGTCGTTAGTGGAGCATAATTCTAGGAGTAATGGTTATGGTTCAAACGTGGTAACTAAATTAAGTCGAGTAAGTGACGAGCGTAAACGAGTGATGTCATGGACCTATAGTGAGGCTAGGGAGTCATAAGACGAAGTCGTTAAGTTAATCTCGTATCCCCTTAAAACCCCGTAATTAGAAAGAAATTGTTAAGGTACTAACGAACGATTATTGCTTATGTATAGATCGTTCGAATTCGCACGCTCGACCACCCCAACCCAACCAAGGCAAGTTTTCCAACTCTAAGTATTTAATTTCAAAAGATTATATTCTTGATTCTACCCATGCAAGTTTACTTTTCAAAACTTATATATAAGGATTTTTCACTGTTGTGTTTGTAGTTCCGAACGTATTATATGCGTATGCTTTATGAGATTATGTTGAAGTTTGAGATATATGCATATGTGTTTGTACACCCTTGAACTTAGAATGAAAATGTTTCTTCGGACAACGACTCTAGCAATAGAGGTCGTAGCGGTCCAAATATACTATTGACCGGGGAGCGGTATATTATTGTATCATGATTAAATTACAAAAACCCGAAAGGTCATTCGTGAAGTATCGTATACTTACGTATTTATTATTTTTACGTTGTTAAAAATACTCAAAAATATCTATCTTGGATTGAAAGCTTATTTTAATTAAATAATTATTTTACTAATTGTTTATATATTAAATCTAAAAATATTATTTATTAATTATCGTTCATTATTTTAAAGACAAAACTAATCCAAGATACCTTCAGCGTTTTCAAACTTGAACTCTTTCGGACCCAAAACATTTTTTCGAAAACCCCCGGTCAGCATTTGCTTCTTGTACGTTTTTCAAGAATTATCGAACGACTGAGGTCGAACTTCAACTACTCAAGTTTTCTATCAAAATGATTTTGAAAAGAAAAGAAAAAGGGGACTCTGGCAGGTGTGGGAATCGTTGACGAACGATTCCCGGGATGTGTAAGCGGCCGTGAGCCAGGCGGTCCATCAATTATTATTCCGGCCCAGGTGTTGCCGAAGGATGATTACGGATGTAGTTTTCATCGAGGGTGATTACGGATGTAGTTTTCACCCGAGGATAGTTACGGATGTAGTTTCTATCCTTCTACCGGTAGAGAAGACCCGCGGATTATTGGACTTGGATGTGGCGACTGATCATCGTCAATCCTTGTCAGGTTTTCATGTTTTCTTCCAGTCCCATCCTCCACTTTGGAAAAATACTCAAACACTGCTTCTTGGGCCTAAGTGCCAAGTTGCCGATAGTGTAGTTTTTGATAAGAAAAACATTGACATGATATCGTGCAGTATCTAGAACTGCAAGATTTCCTATAAAGACTGGCACGTGTTAGTGCACTCTTGCAATTATTTCAAAGAATGAAATGTTTTTGAATGAGAAACCTTCTAAGCTAATGGAAGGAAAGAGGTTTTGCAATAATGTATTCCCTGTACAGTATGTTAACCGTAGAGTGTTTTGCCGAAAATGATATACTAATATGTATATATTTTCAAACCTGAGATATATTGAAATGGGAACCTTACAAAGGATTCATATGTTATTCTTAAAGCTCCTTAGCGAGTATAAACGTTTTATTCAAACTCGGACATATATATTGTCGAATTATGTTTTGAAATTTGAGATATATACCCATACAGTTGGGAACGTTTTCGAAATAAACCACATTATTATTTTTCAAAATGGCGAACTTGCTGAGCATTATGTAGCTCATTCTTGCTTTATAAAAACTTTTCAGAAAGAGAAGAATTTGGTCAGTTAACTCCGTACCAGCAGAAGAGGAGTAGAAGATTTATCCCGAGATGACTTAGTTCCGGATAAATACTACAGAGTAAGTCTGATAGGTTTTCAACTGTAATAGTAAGACTCGTCTTCAAGTGTAGTTGTATAAGTGGAAGTGCGTAAGATTCTGGATTGTACAGATGAATTGTAATATTTAGTGTTACTTTTGGTTATCGTTTCTGAGGCTCTAACTTGTATGTGCGTAAGATTGAGGTCTGGATGTATGTATTGTTGAGTTGTAAAGTTAATACAGGTATGATATGGTTGGATGGTGATGTGACGACCTGAATCTTTGACCTCGGATTTGGGGGCGTCACAGAAATGGTATCAGAGAGATAAGTTACAGTACTCAGAAACGAGAGTGTCGAGAGTTAAGTCTCAGTAGGAGAATGACATAAGAGATCGTAGTAAACTTATTATTGGATTACCGGAAGAGGTACCGATGAGTAGAATGGACTGGAGTGTTTACGGGAGGTATTATACTAGGGTCGATAGAATCCTTAGAGACCTTCAGAATGATGAGTTGAGAGTTGGGAGTCGTACCTGACTTATCAGATGTAACGATGTAGGAAGCAGAGTGAAACCTCAAGAGTAGTTGAGGAAGAGGCAATACTGCCAATATGATTGGATGACTTGGCTGGCATAAATTTTGTTGCCCGTAGTCCTTCAGAGTTTGCCTATAAGGAGGCGGCAATTTAAGAATCGATAAGTTTAGACTTCCTTACATAATTAAGGATACTTAGTACTTGGAATAATGAAAGTCTTTTACTTTGGCTATAAGATCCAATTTTCGATGAGTAACGGGTTTACCTGAAAGGTGGTTACTATGCCGTTGTGGATTTCATTACTCTTGATGGCGAATTTTACATGTGTTCTACGAGAATGTTATCATAAAACGAGCGTGCTAGATAATTCCACGCATGATTCGGACGCTAGAGCATGGTAGTTCAACTTAGTGAACAAACAAGTAGAATTAACAAAGGGACTCAAGTGAAGTTGAATATGGTTGCATCGAACGATACAGTGATCTCAGAGTCTACCAAAAGAAAAGACCAATTGGTCTAGAGTGGGATCCTTTGATAAAGATGTTATCAGGGACTACGTATATATGTATTGTAGACCTCAATATTTTTGGTATATGTTCACATGCACACACCCGCCACTGAACCTATGGACTGCACTGAGATCCCTGAGAGATCTCTTTGATCTGTTCCCAGGGGGAACTGGCCACTCGTGATTCTTGTTGGAAGGCATGAAGTAGGACCCTATGGACTTAGTAGGTGTCCCCGGAATGATGTGAAGCTTGGTCTTCAAGATAAAGCACGAAAATGATAGATATATTTGTGAAACCCTAACTCGATAATTGACTCTAAGATGAAGATTGAGAGACGCACTAGTTGGTGTCTTGTACCACGAAGACGAAGAGATGGAGTTACCCTCATAGTGGTGATAATGAGATGCACGAATGATTTATTAACTTATTTTGGTAACTACCGGCTGGTGCACTACTTCATTTTAAACATTTCATTAACCATGTTACCTCGATTAGTTTATATCAGGTAATCCTTCTAGCTTTCTACTTCAAACTTGTGGAATAACCACCAGTGATATACTTTCTCTAAATCGGGACTCATCCAAAGTATCTTATTTGATCCCCGAGTATTCTATTTGAAGTTTATAATTATTTCGTTCTGCTCAGGACTATTTACACTTCCTTTCAATTATCCAAGGAATGTTCAACAATTGTTTCCTTAATTAATCAATGAATATTCCTAAACGAATATTGATATTTGACCACTTCTTTCATACTTGCACTCTTCAGTCGAGCCCATAAATATTTATCAACTTGTTGAGAACAGGGATGCTCTAACATCCAGATATTCCTCATGAATCCTTTCTTCTATTCAAAATGAGATTGTGCGTCGTACATTGAAATCATAGTAAGGATATCATTTTGATACTAGTATTCTGAATTTCATTCTACTGTAAGATCTGATAAAGCATGTGTACGGAGGCACCCTTGGGTGGACCGTTTCACTGATAAGTAATATTTGATGAGAGGTTATCGATTGTTCCGATACCTAGAACATTCTCTTAAGATTTTATAGTTTTCTTTTTTCAAACTTAATAACTTCTTATTTCCATTCGTTGTCCGAGTAGCCTAAAGTTTCTTCAGTGGCTACGATGTTGAAATTCCGTTCTAGCAAATTGAAACTGGCTAGTCGATATGTCAATATGAATGACTAGTTGATTGTTCTAATTAGTCAAAATTGTAATGTTGTGAAGAACACCTAGCTAATTGTCCTAGCTAGTGGTGATGTCTCAAACATGCGAACTAGCAAATTTTGTCTAGCTAGTTGCTAGTGTTTCTTGAAAAGGACTAGTTATTGTTTCACTGGTCCAACTCCCAATTTAATTCATTCAGCAATTCCTCAATGCATTTTGCATGTGGTAAAGTATGATAATGAAAGTTTTGACGAATAACTTGATTGAGACCTAGTGAGGTCGCCCACTCGACTTGAATTCTACCCATCTTCGTATCAGACTTTATGTCACTTGAATATTCTGTTCTTTCATTCATATAATGAAGATTCATTTGAAACCATAGATTACTTGAATGATAAACTGCTTCATTTTTTATTGTCATAGAGTAGAATTGCTTTCGATCGGTTGACCTTTATCAATGGGACTTTTCAGATCCTCTATTTTTCAAGAGGAAAAGTATTCACCAGATGTAAGAATCGTATAAAGACCGTCTTTATGACTTTTGTATCCAACAATCATTGCCCTCGTGCAACATTCTCTATGATATCACATTACAAAATTATCAGGACATGAAGGAATAAACCTTGTTGTATTCTTTCTGTCCATCCTTACATCTCCGAAAATTGAGACTCCTAGTATTTGGAACCATCAACATTCTTGGAACATCCAATGTGGAATTCTTATTGAAATTAACTATTGGACCTTGTTATTTTGAAACCATTCCTTTCAAAAGTCATTACTCTAAGGTGAACGGGAGGTACAATATGAGATCAAAAACCAAATGTTGTAATTGTGCAGCCAGAGCGTGATGCCGAGTAATTATTTAAAGTAGGAATAACATGTCGGGGCATAACACAAGACCTTTAATATTAGTGTGAGGAAAGTTATAGGAAATGATGAGGTGGTTGGGAGTACGTTCCTACCAACCGTTGTCAGGATGTTATAGTAATGAATTCTGGAGTTACCAAGCCTTTTCCTGATCCAAGAAATTCAAATCGATTGCGATGTAAGACATATCCTTAGAGGAAACTAACATGGAAGTGAGATGGACAAGAAAGGAAGAAATATCGTGGCAAGAATGTGAAGCTTTACTTAGCTAAAAGGGATTGATGCACATAGCGAGACATAAAGTTTAAAAGGCCCCTAATAGCAAATGGATGCATGGATATATCCCAATGATACTCCGAGATTACCACCTAATCAAGTTTATTGGGAATCGCAGCAGCATACAGGCCTCAGGCTGATTGGTGCCAGTTGTGAAAGAGGACGAGCGTATGACATCTTACATATACCATCGAGAATCGATACCCCTAACCGGAGATGTAGGAATTGTTGACCAGTTAAAACGCGTAGTTGTTTTTTTCAAAGATAAGGTTGTAAGGCGGGTTTCACCAACTCAAGATCGACCTCTGTACTGTGCCAAAGTTGGGATTTCACACTAATATAAACGTTATAAAATTGTGGCAGTATCGTTTGAGTGGACTAATGAGTCAGAAGCCTTTATGGATTAATGAACAGAGTTTTGGAATGAAATGAGATATTAGCAACAACCTCGTTGTTAGCTATACTTGATGATAAAAAGAGGACTTTGAGGGTCACGATGATGTGTCTTTCAAGAGTTTAAGAGGTGTGCTGATGTAGTAGAAAGGGGATGATAGCCTATACTTCTAAACAACATAAAGGTTACGGGATAGGATATACTAACCGTGAGTCGGGGATTAGTCATAATAGCGTTCACGCATAAAACTGAGACGTTAACCTTATGAGAAAAGTGTGAAATTTTTCCACAAGTGCCTTAAGTATATCTTCATATTAGAACTAAACATAAGAAAGAGAAGGTGACGAAAGGGAGCAGGGAGTATAATGGAGAAATTTGTTATTACCCAAGAAAGGCCAATGTGGTGGCCAATACTTATAGAAGGGATTATTTGAAGTTGGAATTCAGTCAGTATTGACCAAGAAAATAGAGTATATACAATAAAGAATAATGTTAGAGGAAAATAACTAAATTATGGGGAAGGACAAAGATGTAGAGAGAATTAAGAGAATGTTTGGCAGACAGGTATGAAGAATGGCATTGGCAAACTATTAAGTACAAACGCGACATGTCGAAAGCAGAATGATAGAGATCTAGTGGATTAATTCCGCCTGTAGAAAATCTTGAACGTGGACAGAATTATAATGAATTTCATAAGTAGGTCGCCGAAGACCGAGCCAAGAGATGGCCCTAGTTGATTTATAATTGTTGAACCAAGTGATTTACCTATGAAAGACTTTCCATTTAGAAGATTATCGATTTATATACGGAAAAGATTGTGGTGCAGTATAAAACTTCTGCAGCGATTACGTCAGATAAAGACTTAAGATTAAACTACGAATATTGAAGGTGCTTCCAAGTATATTTAACGAAGAGATTGATCGTATGTACTAATTTGATCTGTGGCTGACGGACAGGGAAGAAGAATTGTCCAGACGTTCGAATTTATAATTAGTGTCGTGCCTTAGATTTCACGGGGCAGTCGAGAATAAAAACTTATCCATGAAACGAATGTTGTTATCACGATCGGCACCATGCGGACGTAAGGACGTCTCTTGTAAAGCGTACTACGAAAGAAGAAGTTTCGCTTTTCTTGCGTTACGAAGAAGTCAATGAACGAGGGATATAGTAGCTGAACTGGTTCGACGTATACCGAAGACTATATAGTATCCATAGCAAATGGTAACGACCGACGGGAGGCAACACATGCGTGCTAATCAAGCCAAGGAAAATGAGGAATACCGTGCGTATTAACGTTGTCTCAGATTATATAACACGACCACAAAGTATTCACAGCCCAACGATACAAGGACTCAACACGGATACTATGAACAAGGTAGAAGTGTAACGTATAAGTAGTGGGATAGCAATTTTCATTCATAGAACAACCGATAAGGAATACAGGTCGAGGAGAGCATGCGTTGAGAAGCAACATTAAAGCGTTGGTGAGACTGCAATAGCCTTAATTTTCATGAATATTCGAACCTGGATGAAAAATTAATTTTATGGGTGGATGAGAAATTTTTGCAATCACGATATGTACGAATTATTAAATGAAGATTTCGAATTGATATTACGCCTTTACGGTGCAGACGAGTATATGTAAAAGTCCTTAGTTTTTACGAAACCCATTATTTCGAATGGTCAAATTTTATGAGATATCAAAGGAGTATGAGGTGGGAGACTTCGTGATGCTAAAGGTATCCCCCTGAGAAGGATTGATGCGGTTTGGTAAGAAAGGGAAGCTAAGTCAGAGATTTATTGGACCTTTTGAGATTTTGAGGCGTATGGGGAAGTTAGCCTACGAGTTAGCCTTGCCCCCAAGCTTGCAGCAAATTCATAATACGTTTCATGTGTCTATGTTACGACCCTACCACACCGACCATCGGCATGTGATAGAGTACGACCAAGTGGACCTACAACCAGACTTAACATATGTGGAGCAACCCGTAGAAATTATAGATAGGAAAGAACAGGTGCTGAGGAACAAGGTTGTCAAATTAGTGAGAGTTTTGTGGAGGAACCAGAATGTCGAAGAATCAACATGGGAACTAGAAAGCGCAATGCGTGAAAAGCACCCCCAACTGTTTTCAACCTGATTCCGGGACGGAATCCTTTTAAGGAGGGGAGGCTGTAAGAACCCTAATTTTTGGTAATATTTTATATCTTGTGACAATGTCAATATGGAACCTTTCTGGTCATCCCGGTGATTAATAGAATTGATTGTCTGAGAAACTGTGTTGTTGTATTCATTATGTAAGATAAAAAGGGAGATTGTGAAGGCAAGAGCCTTATTGTTAGTGTAATTTATAAAAGTTGGGATTTGAGAATGATTAGAGTGTTAAAAGATTTATTAAGGATCATGACAAGGAATTATGGACATTAGAGGAATTTACACAATTAGTACTTAAGGAATTATAAGGGAAATCTCTACGCGACAAAATATTATTACGAGGGATTAATTAAGATACGATACGAATTAAAGATTAGATAATAAACATTGGTGAGAGAATAATAATACAAGGAGTAGTATTGCATGCAAGCCCATGCAACCAAGTAGTTAGAAATCAAGCCAACTAGTTAGCCATTGGAAGATGAATAGTAGTTGGTTACTTGCTTTTTGAAAAGGAGGAGACATGTAGTACAAGAACCATACCTATAGCCATACCTAGGTGTACCATGCTTGTACATACAATTATATGTATCACCCAACACTTTAACCTCAATTATTCAACCAACACACACCACAAAATATCAAACACAAAAACATTTCCCCCCCCCCCCCTTTTACCTTGCTCTCGGCCAAGGCTAAGAAACCAAGGAAGAAATTTTCTTTCTCCAACTTCTCATCACTCATAAATCATAATATAATTCCTAGGTCATCTACATCATCTAAGCAAGGTATGCTAGCAATTTCACTCCATTTCATCCATCCAATCCCAAGTTATAAATTATTAAAGTTTGGATGAATAGTAACCAAGTTTGTTCTTCCTTTTAGATCTTGCATTGTGAGTATTGTAAGAGGCCATCTAAGGTGTTTCTAAGTTGTGTAAAGTTTATACCAGGTCTCTAGGAGCTCAAGAAGGTATGAAATCTCAACCCACCCTTGGTTATGTGTTGTTCATGTAGGATGGTAGTAGATCCATGCATTTTAGGGGTTATCTTGAATGTATATGTATTGGATAACATGGATCTTGGGTTTTGATGTTGAGATGGTGAATTTTATGACTATGGTGAACATATATATCTCCATGAGTGTTATGAGTCATGATCTAAGTGTTTTAAGTGGTGTTTATGTTATGGAAGCATGAAAAATGGTTGATCTAAGTGAATTGAGCTTGCTGATTTTGTCCAGGAACTTTGATCTGTGTTGTAGCACGATTTTGAACACCCAAATGATGTCCCCTAATGTCCTACATTATATTGTTGGAAATATAATTGAATGTAGTTTCTGGATATGTAAGATTCATAGCTAGGTGATGTGTGGATTTTTAGTTATGGCCGGAGGAGTGAATGTTGTTTCTGGACTATGGACTGCATAAAGTGACCCCCTTGTGAACCTTGTTTAAACACCTTAAAAAATATTTGGGATCATGGAAAAATTAGAGAAGCTAGAAAATACAGTGGTGAAGGCTACCCAAAAAGAATTGGATTAAAATACGAATTTTTGAATTTTATAAAAATGCTAGAGTAAATTTCGCGCAAGGGAAAAAGTCGTTAGTGGAGCATAATTCTAGGAGCAATGGTTATGGTTCAAACGTGGTAACTAAATTAAGTCGAGTAAGTGACGAGCGTAAACGAGTGATGTCATGGACCTATAGTGAGGCTAGGGAGTCATAAGACGAAGTCGTTAAGTTAATCTCGTATCCCCTTAAAACCCCGTAATTAGAAAGAAATTGTTAAGGTACTAACGAACGATTATTGCTTATGTATAGATCGTTCGAATTCGCACGCTCGACCACCCCAACCCAACCAGAGCAAGTTTTCCAACCCTAAGTATTTAATTTCAAAAGATTATATTCTTGATTCTACCCATGCAAGTTTACTTTTCAAAACTTATATATAAGGATTTTTCACTGTTGTGTTTGTAGTTCCGAACGTATTATATGCGTATGCTTTATGAGATTATGTTGAAGTTTGAGATATATGCATATGTGTTTGTACACCCTTGAACTTAGAATGAAAATGTTTCTTCGGACAACGACTCTAGCAATAGAGGTCGTAGCGGTCCAAATATACTATTGACCGGGGAGCGGTATATTATTGTATCATGATTAAATTACAAAAACCCGAAAGGTCATTCGGGAAGTATAGTATACTTACGTATTTATTATTTTTACGTTGTTAAAAATACTCAAAAATATCTATCTTGGATTGAAAGCTTATTTTAATTAAATAATTATTTTACTAATTGTTTATATATTAAATCTAAAAATATTATTTATTAATTATCGTTCATTATTTTAAAGACAAAACTAATCCAAGATACCTTCAGCGTTTTCAAACTTGAACTCTTTCGGACCCAAAACATATTTTCGAAAACCCCCGGTCAGCATTTGCTTCTTGTACGTTTTTCAAGAATTATCGAACGACTGAGGTCGAACTTCAACTACTCAAGTTTTCTATCAAAATGATTTTGAAAAGAAAAGAAAAAGGGGACTCTGGTAGGTGTGGGAATCATTGACGAACGATTCCCGGGATTTGTAAGCGGCCGTGAGCCAGGCGGTCCATCAATTATTATTCCGGCCCAGGTGTTGCCGAAGGATGATTACGGATGTAGTTTTCATCGAGGGTGATTACGGATGTAGTTTTCACCCGAGGATAGTTACGGATGTAGTTTCTATCCTTCTACCGATAGAGAAGACCCGCGGATTATTGGACTTGGATGTGGCGACTGATCATCGTCAATCCTTGTCAGGTTTTCATGTTTTCTTCCAGTCCCATCCTCCACTTTGGAAAAATACTCAAACACTGCTTCTTGGGCCTAAGTGCCAAGTTGCCGATAGTGTAGTTTTTGATAAGAAAAACATTGACATGATATCGTGCAGTATCTAGAACTGCAAGATTTCCTATAAAGACTGGCACGTGTTAGTGCACTCTTGCAATTATTTCAAAGAATGAAATGTTTTTGAATGAGAAACCTTCTAAGCTAATGGAAGGAAAGAGGTTTTGCAATAATGTATTCCCTGTACAGTATGTTAACCGTAGAGTGTTTTGCCGAAAATGATATACTAATATGTATATATTTTCAAACCTGAGATATATTGAAATGGGAACCTTACAAAGGATTCATATGTTATTCTTAAAGCTCCTTAGCGAGTATAAACGTTTTATTCAAACTCGGACATATATATTGTCGAATTATGTTTTGAAATTTGAGATATATACCCATACAGTTGGGAACGTTTTCGAAATAAACCACATTATTATTTTTCAAAATGGCGAACTTGTTGAGCATTATGTAGCTCATTCTTGCTTTATAAAAACTTTTCAGAAAGAGAAGAATTTGGTCAGTTAACTCCGTACCAGCAGAAGAGGAGTAGAAGATTTATCCTGAGATGACTTAGTTCCGGATAAATACTACAGAGTAAGTCTGATAGGTTTTCAACTGTAATAGTAAGACTCGTCTTCAAGTGTAGTTGTATAAGTGGAAGTGCGTAAGATTCTGGATTGTACAGATGAATTGTAATATTTAGTGTTACTTTTGGTTATCGTTTCTGAGGCTCTAACTTGTATGTGCGTAAGATTGAGGTCTGGATGTATGTATTGTTGAGTTGTAAAGTTAATACAGGTATGATATGGTTGGATGGTGATGTGACGACCTGAATCTTTGACCTCGGATTTGGGGGCGTCACAAGGACTAAGCACATTGATGTCAGGTATCATTTTATTAGAGAACATATTGAGAATGGTACTGTGGAACTTCATTTTGTTCCTACTGACAAACAGCTTGCAGATATTCTAACTAAACCACTTGATGAGACTACATTCAGTAGACTAGTAAGTGAGTTAGGAATGTTAAATTTTTAGATTTTAACATCTGCAAAAGTAGCAAGGTATGTTGTTCTTAGCTTATAGACTTGATATTCCTGTCAGGATCTATATTTGATTGTTAAATGCTTGAGCTATAACACATTGCCTTGATAAATTTCAGTATGATAGACTTGTTAATAATAATCAGGATTAGATTTGTTATCAGGATGCTGACGTCATCAGTATTGTGTCAGTATCAGGATTATGAAAATTGTTTCAGATCCTGACGTTTACTTTGTGTAATAATCTGATTCTGTGATATGTTAAGTCTATGCTAGCAAGTTTTGATATTTGCATACTGATAATTTATACATCATTCAAAAATCAAAAGACAAGCAGATAACAAGAAATTGTATTTTCATTAATAGAAATCATTACATAGAAATGAAATACATCATCTTTTTGTCTAAATTTCTACTCTATACTTGTCTTTGATATGAACTCTAAGGAACAGGACAAGGAGCATCTCAAGAAATCCATCAGGGGATGAAAGCCTCATTTGCTCTTGAATTCCTTGTCTGGGCGACTTGAATGAGAGCAGCTAACTTAAATGAATAGCATCTCCATCAAGATCAACCTCAGACTCTCGGCCAAATTCTTCATCCTCAAGTTTTGAGGAGGTTAGGGGAAGATTGTATCCAACAGATGGATGTTCTAGGAGAAACCTCTGGATATTTTCGAAAACCAATCCATTCATGATTAGTTCGATGAGAAGAGTCATTTGTTCAAAGAGATGATCAAGAACAGGATGTTCATCAATCAAGAAAAATCTGGAAAATGGGTTTGAAGGGATTTTTGGTTTGAGAAGCATTGTTGAGAAGAAAAGAAATTGAAAGGTTATGGAGAATGGCATAAAGCGTTTGGTTCTTTTAAAGAAAGACGTGAGAAGCTGAGCAGTCACTTGGAAGTTTTAATGAAGTCAAATGCTAATTATTGCATGATACTGTATTTCTTGTTTCAAGAAATATTGAAAATATCTAACCAATTGATTTTCTGTTCAGATTAATTGTTTATTTTCTTTTTCAGATAAAAGAAAAATGCCACGTGGAAACTCCATATTAAGTCGCTGATAATATTGGTCAGGATTTCATGTGTGACCATCAGGATTTGAAAATTATATTTTTAAATCACATTACATTTTGTGATTATTTTGATGAGAGGTCATCAGGAAAAGGAAGCTGATCAGTATTGCTTATTTATACCCTGATTTATTTCATGAAAATCAATTTTGGATTTTATTTTCCAAAAAATCGTGGGTAACCGCATTTTTCAGGGACTGACACCTGTCAATCTACGTGTCAACGTGGGATAGTGGTCTGAAAGATTTGTGAAATATATTTGTTTTGAAACTCTAATCGTGTAATTGCTTTCTCTAATTTTACATTCTCTAAAGCAAAAATCACTCTTGAGTTTTCAAAATCACTAATCCATTTCAAGAATTTTTCAAGTTTCTTTTCAGATCAAAAATGGCAGCTCAGAGAAGATTACCTAAATCAGTAGCCTACAAGTTTGGTGACTTTGATTTTATGACAAACAATCATGTTGCAGCTATTACCAACAAGGAAGGAGTATCATCTGATTTTCATCCAATCATGGACTTTCTGGTGTATGGACCATTAAGTTATGCATTGACAGCATCTCCACAGATTAATCAAGTAGCTGTTTCACAAGCTTGGAAGAATGCTGAGGTAATTGATTCTACTCAGAGTCAATCAGGTAGGATTGTTCTACATTTAGGACAAGATTCATTTGACATTACTGAATCTGTTGTTAATTCAGTACTTTGCTTACCTGTTACTGATAGTTATGAGAATGTACCATCTGATGATAATATAAGAACTATGTTGTCTGAATTAGGTTATAGTGGACCTCTAGATAACATGAGCCAGTTGAATAGGTCTTTTCTTAGAAAGGAATGGTCTTTTTACTTTGATCAAATTGCTAAATGTTTTACTGGCAAATGTAGTTCTTTTCAGCAAATTACTTCTGTTACATCACATATTGCTTATAGTTTGCTTTATGACAGAGTAATCAACATTGGTCATATTATCTTAAGTCAGATGAGTATTAAACTTGGGTTAAGAGATCAAAACAGGAAAATGGTTTATTATCATAGATTTATGCAATTGTTTGTTAATCATTTCGTTCCTGATGTTGAAACTAGATTTGGTAGAGAACATTGTGTTTCTTCTTATGAACAGCAAAAGAGAATTTTTTCTGACATTACAAAGAAGGACAATGAAAAGAATCTAGATGAAATACCTGTAATTCATTATCCACATCATGTTCAGGTAATTCTTAAAACTCATCTTCCTACTCTCTACAATTCTTCTTTCTTTTGTGGTGAAATGGCTCAGGAATCTCAATTGGAGGAGAACCCACCTGTGTCTACCCAAGTAGCCCAAAACATTATAGTCTCTGAAACAATTCAAGAACCAAATTTTGATCCACAGCCTATTGTTTCAAAGAAACCAACCTCTGGTGTTTCTCAAAAGACATCAGTTGTAAGGAAGAGAAGATTTGTTGTGTCAAGTAGTAGTAGTAATTCTAGTGAAGATGATGATGATTTAACTCTTGCTGAGAGAGCAGAATTGAAGGCTGCAATTCAACTTTCTTTGTTAGCACAAAGAAATGAAAAACCTAGTCACAGCCAGGCTGCAGTATCCCAAAAGGCTGTAGTTCTTAAAAAGGGAAAACAGTTACTGGATACTGTCTCTCAAAAGACTGTGTCTATTGAACAAAGATCTCATCCCAAGATCACTTCTGTGTCTACACCTCTTGAGTCTTCTCAGGATAAATCTTTTGCTCACTATACCAGGAGAACAAGGAGAAAGATTCAATTGTCACCTACACACAGAGTCTAGTCCAACTAATATCATGCAGGTTTCTACAAATCAAGCTACATCTATGTCAGTATTTGACAAGAGAGATCTGGATATTGATTCTTCATGGGAAACGACATTATCATACAGACTGGCTATGGGACTAATTTCTCTCAAAGTGAAGTTGTCAAGGCCTGTTCTAGATTTTCTGGTTGAAAGAGTACCAAAACTTTTATTTCCAGATGAATATGGACTTCTACATCAAAGACTTGACTTAATGAAGATGTATTTCTATGTATCTGTCAGAAGACAATTAGTCAAGAAATTTGGACTCTCGAAGCATGTTGCACTTCAATCACTTCATGCATATTTATTTGACAAGGATGTAATTATTGAAGATGCTTCAGCTCAAGGTGAAAAACTGGAGGAAGTAGATAGAGGAAAGCAGTCAACAGAAGGTACTATTGCACCAGTGGTGAATAGTAGGAAAGATCAGATCACAGTCACTGTAACACAAGAACCATCTAGTCAGAGGAAGGATGACTCAGGAGCTGTGATAGCTGATGTTGAAAGGTCTTCTGTGATGACTGAGAATGCAAGTGAGATACCCTATGATATAGGAGGAATGACTTTGGTTGATTTTTCTGAAGATCAAACAAATTTTGTTCAGTCAGAGTCTATTCACCTTGAGGGTGTGTCTCAGCAAACAACACTTAAAGACGGTGATGTACTAACTATGGTGTCTAATGAAGTATTACTGAAGACATCAGAGTCTAGTAAAGAACCTGAAAGTGGTATACTGGAGCCTGTAGTTTCTGAAAGGAAAGAAGATGATTGTATGGGTTCAGAGACTATAGCAGCTCACTCCTTGGAGAAAACCTCAAGCCACATGCCATATGAGGAACCCTCTCTCCATGTGAGTTCATGTATAAAAACTCCTTCTAAATTCTATTTTTCTGTAGGTCATGAGAGCACTTATCTAAATTTGAGTGATACAGTTGAAAAGATGGACTTAGATCCACAATTTGAGCGGCTGGCTCCTGACCAGGCAAAAGGTGAGGTAGAAAGAGTGTTGACTTTAGAAAGTCAAAGTGAGAATGAGGGTATGGATGATCAACTCCATAGTGAGGGAGAGAAAATTAGGAAACCATCATTTGATTTCTGGGATCAGGTTTTTCCTGAATCTTGGTCTGAAAATTTGGGTATGGATGCTGGTACTTATTCATTCATCAAAATGTATCAGAAGAATGACCTAGCACATCACAATGCAAAGCCAGAAGTTAAAGCTCAGAAGCAAAAGGAGAGGCTTGCAGAAATCATTAACAGAAGAGGTGCCAGGATAAAGCAATCTCTTGATACATATGTACCAGATGAAGATCCTAATGATCCTAGTGTTCCTTTGTATGTACTTCCAATATCAGCTAGAATTGAGACATCAACAGTCTCTGATCACTCTAAGGAGGAGTCAGGATTTGAAGATGTTAGTACACAGAATACTGGTGAAGGAGATGATGATCATGTTTCAGTTCCAGAACAGAAAGATGAAGATGTTGATACTTCTAATCAGGTTTTATTACTTGAATATCATACAACTCAAGCAACTTCTTCTACAAGACTTGAAGATACAGTTCTTTCTGATTCTGATACTGAAGATACTAGAAGCATTTCCAATATTGAAGTTCATTCTGATGTTTTGAACGATATTCAGAATTCTCAAATTGCTATTCAAACAAGACTTCAATCACTTGAAGATAACCAAGTCACAATTATGGAAAATCAAGCAGTTCTTATGAATCTCATTTGTTCTGTTTCTGAATCTCTTGGAATTAATGTTGCTGATGTCAAAAAGGAGGAGATAAAGACAATTCAAAGACAACAACAACACCACCAGACTGAAGATAAAGCTGGGGGAGATAAAGATCAGACAAAGGATAGTAAAAAAAAGAACCAGGAGTGACAGTGGTGAATCTCAGCTAGGAAGAGGTAAAGGAAGAGCAGCATTAATAGTTAAAATTCTTTCTTCTAAGTACTAGATAAGCGTCTACATCTGAGAAGGAGGTACTTAAACTTCATAATTCTACATTCATAAATTCTATTCTGGTTGTATTGTTATATGTTTTGACATCCACAACTTAGATTTATGCTTCAGATTATAAAGCATAAATAGGGGGAGATTGTTAGGAATAATTCATAAGTTGTGATGTTAAGAATAGAATTTACACATTATACTTCTTGTAATCCTGATCTTATAAAGGATTTAGCACTGTATATAGGTTTTATGTGTAAAACAGTTATCTGTATAGTTTAGTCAGGAATGAACAGTGTATCGGAGACTACATGTCAGGAACAGAGAGCAAATCCTGATGACGGTCCAATACTGATGGTTGATCAGATACTGATGCAGTGTACAGATCCTGATATCAGTCATGTTACTGATGATGTCATTATAGATACTACAGAAACTGGCAAGTGCTATAAAACAGGATCGTTGTTTGAAGAACAAGCAAGAAGACATTATGAAGGAAAGAGTTTTCTATTGAAGGAAACTATCGACTAGAAGGCAGAACATTGTCATGTATAGATTATATCTTTCTGTTATTAGTTGATAGGTAGCATTATAATACTCTCTCAATATCATTGTAAAGAGCGACGAAGTTGTAAGTTCGAGTGCGTAGCTCTGTATAAGGTTTGTATTCGAGAGTTCGAAACAAACAGAGAGATATTTGTATTGTCAGCAGCTGCTAAAGGTATTGTACACCTTTGGTAGAGTTTGTATTTGATCTTATTAATACAAACAAGAGTTTGATTCATTCGTTTATTCTTGTTCATATAATCAAGCAAAAATCAGACACGATTATATAACTTGTATTCAACCCCCCCCCCCTTCTACAAGTTATTCGAGTTAACAGCTTGAGACACTTCAACTACCTCTTCTTCTTCAGTAGATTTGTCATCAACTGATAGTGATGAAGGCCTATTTGCCCTTTTGATGATTCTTCTGGTATAAACAGCTCCAGTAGATGTCTGTTTAGCCTTGGAATGCCTTGTATTATGTGCAGTATGCTTTTGCCTTTTTGCTTTAGATTGTGGTTGGGGTTAAGTAGTAGTGACTCAAGTTTCAGAGATTATTGAAGGTGGTATGATTTCAGGTTGAGTGTGAAATGAAGGTTGAGAATGTGATGCAGAGTTTAGAGGTGGCTGTGAAGTTTCAGGTGATGGGATAGGTTTAGAGTGTATGGTTTCAGTATGATCAATGGCCAATGGTTCAGGCATTTGTTGTAGTTCTGGTTGTTGTGTTTGTTGTGGTTCATTTTGTGGTGACTGTGGATCTTGGGGTTGGTTGAGAAAGTTCTGCAAAGCAAGTGGCAAAACTAAACCAGGTAGGTTCTCTTTACCGGCATCCTTATTAGTCATATCAGAGAATATTCTCTTATTGACTTTAAAAGGCTGAATCACATCAGCTTCATCAATATCTAACCCGGATACACAAGTAGTGAATAGTAGTTGACAAAATCTAGCAAAGTATACTGTAGTAGACTCTGACAGTTTATCACCTAAATTCATTAAGACATAACGACCAAAATCAAAATTACTACAATAGAGTAGAGAATACCCAATTTGCAGACTGTCGATAGGAATGGCATCCCAGTTGGTGACCTTCTTCTGGAATGTTTTTGTGATACAATCAAAGAAAAAGTTCCATTCCTTTCTGAGATTTGGCCGTCTTACAGTGCCTAGCTTTGCAAGAGAGTCCATGTAACCAATCTCTGTTAGAATTTAATTATATATAAAGCTGCTGTCATCAGAATCTCCGCCAATGTTGCTGTCAAGTCGAAACTTGCTGTCGACTCCATGAAACTTGCTGTCGACCTAGGCAACATGCTGTTTCCTTGTAACCTTACTGTCAAGGCTTGACAGTAACTTTTTATTCCTGCTGTCGAACTTATGTATTTCTTGAGGCTTGAACATAATCGAACTTCTTCCAAGAATTACACTTATTACATGACAGTATTTATTTGAATTACAAGAATACATTTCTGGCTATGACAGTATGTTCTACTTAGTAAAACTAAGTATACCAATGAATCTAGTTAAGTTGTCTACTCTATCACCCATAAATCCCAACAATGTCCGATTAGAATAATGTTTTCTCATGCCACACTACCCACCTTCAACAATGTTGAGGCTAAGAATTATCAAGCCAAATACTTCATAATCTTAAATCATAACGAAGCAACTACAAAATCACCGACTTCAAGAAGAAACACGACATTAGAAAATACAATTATTAAAAACTTCAAATAAAAAATACAATTATTACTATAAAAAACGGACATTACATTATTTATACACAAAAAAAATAACTACGAATTTGTTTATCTCATTCAATTTAGGAAAAATTGAGTTCCTTTAAAAATAAAATAGGAAACTTAAATTTCTAAATTTCAAATAACATATTAATATAACATATTGTAACCTACAAAACATAAATAATATTTAAAATTCTACACATAAACTTCAGTAGATAGAATATATTAACGTAACTAATGACAAGAAAATTTCAAACAAAACTGATTACTTATATTGGTTTAACGTTGCAATGATTTTTACAAAAATTGAAATTATTAACTTAACATTGATAAAAAAATTATTTAAGGATTTATTTTTGTAAAATGTTATTTATAAAATTTAAAATCGTGTTGTAACCTATTTAAAAATAAAATCTCAAGTGTAATGATATAATTTCAATGATGATGCAAATAAATAAAATAGCAAATTTGAAAATAAAATATATAAAATTAAATTATTAAATAAATAAAATTTAAAAACCGTGCATCGCACGGGCTATAAGCTTAGTTATTAAAATAAATAATATGGTTTTTGGTTTGGTTATCCTAATAAATTAAAATAAATAATAACATAATATAATTAATGGTAATTAGTCGATTGTCTTTTTCACATTTACTAAGATATTACCTTTCATAAATTCCAATCATTAATATTTCCTTTCTAATTAAAATACGTTGCCTTTTCAATTTAGATCTAATCTTACATCATTAATATATACCCGAAAATGTCAAACATTGAAATAAATCAAAAAAAGTAATGTGCTTTAATTATAAAGAAAATATTAATGAATGGAAAATATGATACGGTTGATATTTTTAGTTGTTTATAAAAGATAATATTTTTAACTAAAAATAAATTTGAAAAGGCAATCGATCATTAATTATATTGTGTTATTAATTAATGATAATTAATTAATTGCTTTTTTAATAAAAGAACGGCATATAAGTTAGTATCTATTAACTGATGTTTTACTGACCTTAATATGATAAGAATATGGGATTCCAAAACCTCAAATATAATTGGATTATGGTAAAACCCAATCCTTTTCCTATTTTAAGATTTTATGTTACAGATTATTAATTAATCAGTATTAGTTTCTTGAGGAAGAGGATTGTAACAATTCTTAACAAAAAAAGGAATAGGTTTCTTTTTTTCCAAGAAAACAAAGAGGTCTATATATATGACTATACCCCGCAACCCCTAATTAACTACAGTGTGATGGGCCAAGTATCTTCTTCTTCGCACGAAACCCCAGTATTTTCTTCTTCGCACGAAACCCCTTTTGGAACTCTTAAAATCAATCATTATTTTAAGTCTCAAAGTAGTGTTGAGAGAGCATCAGGGGATTCCAATGGTGTTAAGGCTGACGAAACTCCCAAAGAACCCGAAGGGCGTTGGGAAGACGACCCAGATTTGGACGAAGAGTTTGGTCCATGCAAAGACGTTCTTGTAGCACTGGGCAAATGTATGGAAGATGCTTCCAAGAACGAGAAGTGGGTGGAGAAACAATTTTGCTTAGATGCAGGAATTGTTGCGGCAAAATGTGTGAAGGCTAATTTAGATTATTGGGTACAAGACGAAACTCCAGAAGATTCCAATGGTGTTAAGGCTGACAAAACTCCTAAAGAACACGAATGGCGTTGGAATTGGTGTTGGGGCTAATTTAGATTACTGGATACAAGAGGATGACAAATCATAGACATCGGAAAGCATTCTGTGCTTGATGTTCACTTTCAGTTTCTTTTTTAGCCGAAAAAACAAACAATTTTTTAAGCTTCTTTCACTTATTAATTTTCTTTTCATGTTTAACAACTATCCTTTTTGTAACGATGATCTTCAGACGAACGAATTTCTTTTTGAGTTGATTGATTTTATTATGTGTTCGTTTATTTTGATTTTTCTATAAATCTCGTCCGATTTTTTAATAATGAATTAATTACCTATAAAACAAATAATGAACTTCAGAAGTTTATTAGCTTTAACACTTACAATCTTGAGAATTGTTTTAGTGTTTGCCGTAGGGATTTCCGCCATCATCGGAAGATTGTTTTCGTATTTTGTGTTCAAGGCTCTGTTCTATCATGTTTATTTTCCAAGACCTTGTGAAAGCGTTCATCTTTTGTTTTCTGTCTATGTTTATCAAATAATCGAGGGAGCTTTCTGTCTGTGTTTATCAAATAATCGGAGGGATCCTCCAGTTTTGTTTAGTGTTTAGTGTTGGTCTCTGCCTTTGGTGGTGTTCCTCCTCCTTTTTTCCTCTCTGTTTTCTGTATATATCTTGATTTAAATATTGTCCAGGAAGAAGGAAATTTTCCGCAACGCTCCGCGGAATTCTTGGAAGTCCAACAGGGGATTCGAATATTGTTGAGGCAGAAGGAACTTTTGAAAGCCAACAAGCTGGAGATTCCGATACTTTTAAGTCGGAAGAAGCTCTTGAAAACCCAACTGTAGATCCGAGTTTTGTTAAGGTTCAAAGTCTTGAAGAGCCAGAAGGGGTTTCTAATAGTGTTGAGGCAGAAGAAACTCTTGATACCCCACAAGGAAATCCTAAAGCTCTTGGAAACGCAACGGTGGATTTGAGTAGTGTTGATTTTCAAAGTCTTGACGAGCCACAAGGGGATTCTAATAGTGTTAAGGCAAAAGAAAATCTTGAAAGCCCACAAGGAGATTCCAATACTTTTAAGTCGGAAGAAGCATAGCATCTATGTTTTGCCTCTACTTTCTCTTTACAAGTTATATGGTGGATTGCTAACACGACCTTTGTCTCATAAGAGAGGGTGGGTTGCAATACTACTAATTTAAAATTTAATATAGATCTACATAAATTTTGATTGGTAGTTAGCAAAAAACTATAATTTGATTGTTAGTGAGATCATAATATTTATAAGCTTCTGCAGAGCGACACAAGTACATATGCTTAGATGAACATAGAGCTCTGTATAAGGGCTGAATGTGTCTTCACTGACGTACGAATCGATCCATCTTTTCGGAATTGAAACAAAAGAAATGAAAATCCTTGAAGGCATGATATAAGCACCCTTGTCTATCATAATCAAGTGAAATCGCAGACCATGTACTACAACGTTTGCTTGTGTTTATTTATCTTATTAGTCAATTTCATATCCAGTTGTTTGTCCTTTTTTTTTGTTAAGCAAATGTTTATCCATTTTCGTTAGACGGTTAATCCCTACGCATACCATTAAGTAGAATTTTGCAATCAAAGTTTGATAACTTCTGAAAATTTTATACATCCAACAGATAGTGCTCAGTTCAATTTTTAACCTCCAAACAGACCTGATGCGATAGCTTAGACCCAATCAGATTATCCGCCTGTTTGGCTGAACTTATTAGATGGGCTTATTGATTTATTTTCGGGTAAAAATTTTATATTTTTATACAAGTATTTAATGTATGTTTGAGATTCAATAAGTTGAAAAAAAAAGTTCAAAAAAAAGTTGGAAAGTTAGGATTCTTAACTTTCAACTTAAAATAAGTTGACTTATTCTGGAAAATAAGTTTTTCCAAACACCCCCTATATTACAATGTACAGTAACTAGCTTATAACCCCGTGCAATGCACGACTCCTTTTTTAATATCTATAATTAAATTATTATTTTAAATATTTTTATGTTATTAATTTACATATCAAATTGTTAAAATTTTGATATATATATATAATATCAATTTAATATTTGTGCTCTATCTTGAATTTTTAAAATTGATTTGGACGATTTTATAGCTCACATGAAATTAACAAAATAATCTTTAATTTAGTGATGGTTTAACAATTATTTTCCAATTAAAACTATGCAAAAACAAAAAAGAGAAGAAATTGACAATAAATATAAAAGCGATTTTATCCAAAACTTTGGTAGTTGTTAGTCTAATCAAATACGGTTTTAATAATTATATCCTTTATACTCCCTCTGTCATGGTAGTTTCTTTACATGGGGCCGGGCACAGAGACCAAGGATAGTGGATGTAATATCGTTAAAATAAATGAAGTAATGGGTGTAATAGTGATTTTATTGTTAAAATAAGTGAAGTAGTGGGTGTAATAGTATAAAGTGTTGAAAAAGTAGAGTGAAGTAGTGGATGTAATAATATATTTTATTGTTAAAAGTTACTATTTTTAGTAATGTAAAGAATTGGTGGGACGTCCCAAAAAGAAAATTGTAAAAAAATGGATGGGACAGAGTATATAATAAGCAAAAGAGTGATCTTATACATAATTTTCGTCGCTGAACTAATAATTTCAACCGTCGAATCTATTATTTTTAAAAATAGACGATCAAGATTATATCATATTAAAAGAGAAAATTATAATAAAAAAAGGATATGATTAGAAAAGATTGCCTTAGAAGTGATTTTTAAAAATAAAATTATAATCTAAAAAGGATATAATTAAACAAAGGTTGTACTATAACTGAATTTTAAAAAGGAAATATAATTAAAAAGGGTTGTATTAGAATTAAACTTTATTTATTTTTATTATTAAAAAATATCCATATTTACTATTTGGGCTATATCTTGAGATCTAAAAATCAGATTTGGATGATTTTACAATCCAATATTTACAAGATTTAAGATCGAATCTCATCAATAATAAATTAAAATTTATATTTATAAACATAAAAATATTCCTTACTAAGGTAGCATTAATATAAGTGTATCAAGCCTTAAGCGTGTCATGGCCTCATGGAGTCATGGGTAATGAATGACTCTACTGACAATCCTAAAACCAGACCATGAAACTTGACTACATACTGAAAATATGCAACGTAGTCGTGTATTAAAAAAAGGGTTAAATGGTAGTTAGGTCACTCAAATGACTGAAAACTTTCAATTAGATCACTGAAATGACTGAAAACTTTCAATTGGGTCACCCAAAGTAGGGATCAACTCTTGTTTTATCACATTGATTCCAAAAAAGGAAGCTCCAGAATCAGCAGGAGACTACCGGCCCATTAGTCTAATTAATTTTGCCATGAAAATTCTGCTCAAGACATTGGCAAACAGACTCTCGATGACTTGGTTTCTGACCATCAATCAGCCTTCATTAAGAATAGGAGTATCTCAGAGAAACATAATTCTTATGGATCAATCAGCCTTCATTAAGAATAGCCTTCATTGGCAAACATAATTCTGCTCATTGACTGGTAGTCAATGAGGTTGCTCATAGTATAGTATTCTAACCAAAGAAAGCAAAGGAGTGATCCTGAAGTTGGACTTGGCCAAGGCTTTTGATACGGTTAACTGGGATTTCATGGAAAATACATTGAAAAGCATGAACTTTGAAGCCAAATGGATCTTATGGATCAAGTCAATCCTTATCTCAGCTCGTCCTTCAATCTTAGTGAACGAAGGAATTCAATATGAGCCAAGGTTTACGACAGGGGGATCCTCTATCCCCACTTCTATTCAACTTGGTAGGTGAAATGCTACATCTTTTTCTTATCAACGCAAACAACATAGGAATCTTTCAAGGTGTAGTTCTAAAATCAGGAATGAAGGTCACCCATATGCAGTTTGCTGACGACACGATCTTGTTTATTAAAGATGAGTTGAGTTCGATTAAAGGCATTAAAATCCTACTCAAACTCTTCGAGTTGATGTCTGGACTTAAAATCAATTTTCAAATAAGTTCCTTGTATGAAGATGGAATCCGCATAAACCAATGGGCTTCAGTGCTAAATTGCAATGTTGGTACTTGGCCGTTAACTTACCTGGGAGCTCAGATAGGCAAGTCACCCAGTTTTTTATCCTTTTGGCCGGGATCCGCGAATTCCATAAGAAAATGAAGAAGTGGAGAAACGTGGGTACATCCATTGCTATAGTTCTAAAAGCGGTTCTCGACAGCATTCCAATTTATTGGTTAAATCTTTACAAAATCCCTTCTGTGATTATTGCAAAGATTGACAAAATTCGTAGAGATTTTTTATGGAATGGTCTGAACAAAAACTCCAATAAGATGCACGGCACCTCATCAAGTGGGATACTATTTGCATGAGTTTAAATCAAGGTGGTCTGGCCGGGAGTCTCATCCATCAAGGCTAGAAATATTTCACTTCTTGCCAAATGGTGGTGGAAGTACAGAACGGATTCTGACAAGATGTGGCTCAAAACTATCTCTGGTAAATATGGTGACTGGGAGGAAACAACTGTTAAAATTAATAAGCTAAATTTAAATTCTCTAGAATGTGGTAGGTTTTGAATAAAATGTGGTAGGTGTTGAATGTTGAATAATTTGTGGTAGGTTGCCTAAATTGTGATGTAATCAATGATGTAAAATGCTTGAGATGTAGCCTATAAATAGGTTGAGAGTTTGCATGTAATATCATATCAAAAATTCAGAGAGTTCTTAATAAAAGAGTGAGTTTTGAGAGTTTGGGAGAAATAATTTTCTTTCTCCATCTCTACTTTCAAGCCATCAAAGTGGTATCAGAGACTGGTTGAAATATTCGCCATAATATATCAAATCGAAGATCTCTCGGAGAGGAATCCAACGCCGCCGGAATCACCCCGATCGGAGCTCGGACGCGCCGGCAATCGCCGCCGGAAGGTGACTGCAGAAGACAGTTTTCTGCAGAAAATTCTGCAGAATTTTTCCAGAATTTTGAAGGTTCCTGTTCATATATACGGTACTGTTCATACATACTGTACTGCACTGTTCATATACGGTACTGTTTATATACGGTACTGTTCATACATACTGTACTACACTGTTCATTTACGGCACTGTTCATACATACTGTACTGTTCATATACGGTACTGTTCATACATACTGTACGGTACTGTTAAAAAAAAGAAAAAAAATTCTATCAGTCTTGTTTTAAGATGGCTTCCAGCAGCAATACGTTACAACCTCAACTGCCACGTTTGACGGGAAAGAATTACAACCAATGGAGCATTCAAATGAAAGTGTTATATGGTTTTCAAGATCTTTGGGAGATTGTGGAAAATGGATATGAAAAACCGGAGGATCAATCCAAACTCTCGCCACAACAATTAAGCATTTTGAAGGAGAATCAAAAGAAGGACAAGAAGGTTCTCTACTTTATTTACCAAGCAGTTGATGAAGTTATTTTTTAGAGGATTTCAACAGCATCAACATCTAAGGAGGCATGGGACATCCTTAACAAGGCTTACAAAGGTGAAGAAAGGGTTAAAATGGTGAGACTTCAAGCTCTAAGAGGTGAATTTGATTCACTCAAAATGAAAGAAGGAGAAACGGTGGAGGAATATTATAATCGAACAATTTCGATTGTTAATCAACTTCGTGTAAATGGTGAAGAAATTTCAGATAGAAGAGTCTTGGAAAAAATTCTTCGAAGCATGACTCGAAAATTTGAACATATTGTCGTGGCTATTGAAGAATCAAAGGATTTGAATACTTTCTCTCTTGAAGAATTGTTGGGCTCACTACAATCTCACGAGCTACGCATAAAACAATTTGACTCTCCTTCAGAGCAAGCTTTTCAAGTTCAAGACACTAATCGTGGCGGTTTTAGAGGAAGAGGTGGAAGAGGATCATTTCGTGGTCGAGGACAAGGAAGAGGAAAAGTGCCAAGTGAAAATTCAAGCTCATATCAAAGAGGAAGAGGAAGAGCTCGTGGAGGTTACAATGGAAGAGGAAGAGGTAATTCTTTTAATTTTCAATGCCATTATTGTCATAAAAATGGGCATATGAAAAAAGATTGCTACAAAAGGATTAATGATGAAAAAGATGAATCAAATTTTTTACATGAAAATATTGAGGAGAAAGATGAAAGTATGCTTCTTGTTAGTAATGTTCAAGAAGAATCTCTTGAAGATGTTTGGTATATCGATAGTGGTTGTAGTAACCACATGACCGGAAATAAAAACTGCTTTGTGAATTTTGATGAAAGTATCCAACGAGAAGTCAAGACGGGTGACAACAAAAGGCTCATTATCAAAGGTTGTGGTGATATTCCAATCCGAACAAAGCAAGGTACAAACTACATCTCAAATGTTTATTATGTACCCGATCTTAAACATAATCTTTTAAGTGTTGGGCAACTTACAAGAAAGGGACATCATGTGAATTTTAAAGATGATTTTTGTGTGATCAAAGATAAAAATGGTGTTCTTGTTGCAAGAGTCAAGATGACATCAACTAAAATGTTTCCACTGAAAATTCAAAGTGAGTCTCTTCCATGTTTTGCTAATATTGTGAATGACAAGTCTTGGCTTTGGCATCTTCGATATAATCACTTGAGTTTTAGCACTCTATCAAAGATTTGTAAAGGTCATATGGTGAGAGGCATCCCAAATATTCAAAAGCAAGATCAAGTATGTGAAGACTGCATTTTTGGCAAGCACCATCGAGATCCATTTCCAAAAGAGAAGGCATGGCGAGCTAAAAAACCATTGGATTTGGTACATTCGGATTTGTGTGGACCTATGCGCACAAACTCTATTGGAGGTAGTTGTTATTTCCTCACTTTTATTGATGATTATAGTCGCAAGATGTGGATTTATTTTCTCAAAGAAAAATCTCAAGTATTTGAAACATTTAAAGTTTTTAAAGCATATGTGGAGAAAGAAAGTGGTCATTCTTTAAAGACACTACGATCTGATCGTGGTGGTGAATATATGTCCCAAGAATTTGGAAGTTTTTTGAAGAAGCATGGCATTCGTCATCAGTTAACGGTTCGCTCAACCCCTCAACAAAATGGGGTGGTCGAAAGGAAGAACCGAATAATCATGGAGCTTGTTCGAAGTATGTTGAAAACAAAAGGATTGCCTAAGATGTTTTGGGCCGAAGCGGTTGCTTGTGCATGCTATGTTCTCAATCGTGCACCTACTAAAAGTGTACAAGGGAAGACTCCACAAGAAGCTTGGAGTCGTAAGAAGCCATGTGTCTCTCACTTTAGAATTTTTGGAAGCATTTGTTACTCTCATGTGCCCGATGAAAAGAGAGGCAAACTTGATGATAAATCTGAAAAATGCATCTTTGTTGGTTATAGTGAAGCTTCCAAGGCATACAAATTATACAATCCCATTACAAAGAAGGTCGTAATTAGTCGCGATGTAATTTTCAATGAGGAGGCTTCATGGGAATGGAAGAATGAAAAAGAAAGTTCAAGTATCTTTCTTGATGATGATGCATTTGATCCAGTTGAAGAAGAAGGCGCCACTCCACCTACTCCACCATCAAATTCTCCTTTAAGCTCATCATCATCTTCAAGTTCCAAATTACCACCTAAAAAGACAAGAACTATAGCGGATCTTTATGGAGCAACAAGAAGAATTTTGGAAGATGAATTTGTCGATTTTGCTTTATATGCAAATGCGGATCCGATTAATTTTGAAGATGCCGCTAAGGAAGATAAATGGAGGCAAGCCATGAATCAAGAAATTGATGCAATTGAAAGGAATAAAACATGGGAATTAGTTGAAGCTCCTAAAGCAAAGAAACCTATTGGAGTTAAATGGGTTTATAAGACAAAGTTGAATGCCCAAGGTGAAGTTGAAAAATACAAGGCCCGATTAGTGGTGAAAGGTTACAAGCAAAAATATGGTGTTGATTATAAGGAAGTATTTGCTCCGGTAGCACGACTTGAAACAATCCGCTTGATCCTCTCTTTAGCCGCTCAAAATAAATGGCAAGTTCATCAAATGGATGTCAAATCGGCTTTCTTGAATGGAGAATTACAAGAAGAGGTCTATGTTGAGCAACCCCCGGGCTATGTAAAGGAAAATGAAGAGAATAAGGTCTACCGATTAAAGAAGGCTTTGTATGGATTAAAGCAAGCTCCTCGTGCATGGTATAGTCGCATAAATGATTATTTTTTAAAGATGGGATTCAAGAGGTGTCCATTTGAGCATACACTTTACATCAAAGAGAACAAAGGTAAAATTCTTATCATTGGCTTGTATGTGGATTGTAAGAACCCTAATTTTTGGTAATATTTTATTTTATTTAACATCTTGTGGCAATGTCAATATGGAACCTTTCTGGTCATCCCTGTGATTAATAGAATTGATTGTCTGAGAAACTGTGTTGTTGTATTCCCTATGTAAGATAAAAAAGGGAGATTGTGAAGGCAGGGGTTTTATTGTTAGTGAGATTTATAAAAACTTGGGATTTGAGAATGATTAGAGTGTTACAAGATTTATTAAGGATCATGACAAGGAATTATGGACATTAGAGGAATTTACACAATTAGTACTTAAGGAATTATAGGGGAAATCTCTACGCGACAAAATATTATTACAAGAGATTAATTAAGATACGATACGAATTAAAGATTAGATAATAAACATTGGTGGGAGAATAATAATACAAGGAGTAGTATTGCATGCAAGCCCATGCAACCAAGTAGTTAGAAACCAAGCCAACTAGTTAGCCATTGGAAGATGAATAGTAGTTGGTTACTTGCTTTTTGAAAAAGGAGGAGACATGTAGTACAAGAACCATACCTATAGCCATACCTAGGTGTACCATGCTTGTACATACAATTATATGTATCACCCAACACTTTAACCTCAATTATTCAACCAACACACACCACAAAATATCAAACACAAAAACATTTCCCCCCCCCCTTTTACCTTGCTCTCGGCCAAGGCTAAGAAACCAAGGAAGAAATTTTCTTTCTCCAACTTCTCATCACTCATAAATCATAATATAATTCCTAGGTCATCTACATCATTTAAGCAAGGTATGCTAGCAATTTCACTCCATTTCATCCATCCAATTCCAAGTTATAAATTATTAAAGTTTGGATGAATAGTAACCAAGTTTGTTCTTCCTTTAGATCTTGCATTGTGAGTGTTGTAGGAGGCCATCTAAGGTGTCTTTAAGTTGTATAAAGATTGTTCAAAGTCTCTAGGAGCTCAAGAAGGTATGAAATCTCAAACCACCCTTGGTTATGTGTTGTTCATGTAGTATGGTAGTAGATCCATGCATTTTAGGGGTTATCTTGGATGTATATGTATTGGATAACATGGATCTTAGGTTTTGATGTTGAGATGGTGAATTTTATGACTATGGTGAACATATATATCTCCATGAATGTTATGAGTCATGATCTAAGTGTTTTAAGTGGTGTTTATGTTATGGAAGCATGAAAAATGGTTGATCCAAGTGATTTGAACTTGCTGATTTTGTCCAGGAACTTTGACCTGTGTTGTAGCACGATTTTGAACACCCAAATGATGTCCCCTGATGTCCTACCTTATATTGTTGGAAAGATAATTGAATGTAGTTTCTGGATATGTAAGATTCATAGCTAGGTGATGTGTGGATTTTTAGTTATGGCCGGAGGAGTAAATTTTGTTTCTGGACTATAGACTGCATAAAGTGACCCCCTTGTGAACCTTGTTTAAACACCTTAAAAAATATTTGGGATCATGGAAAAATTAGAGAAGCTAGGAAATACAGTGGTGAAGGCTACCCAAAAAGAATTGGATTAAAATATGAATTTTTGGATTTTATAAAAATGCTAGAGTAAAATTCGCGCAATGGAAAAAAATCGATTAGTGGAACATTATTCTAGGGTTAGTGGTTATGGTTCGAACGTGGTAACTAAATTAAGTCGAGTAAGTGACGAGCGTAAACGAATGATGTCATGGACCTATAGTGGGGCTAGGGAGTCATAAGACGAAGTCGTTAAGTTAATTTCGTATCCCCTTAAAACTCCGTAATTAGAAAGAAATTGTTAAGGTACTAACGAACGATTATTGTTTATGTATAGATCGTTCGAATTCGCACGCTCGACCACCCCAACCAAACCAAGGCAAGTTTACTTTTCAAAACTTATCCCTATACAAGGATTTTCACTGTTGTGTTTGTAGTGTTCAAATTATATCAAATGCTATGTTTATCGAAGTATTGATGCAATTGAGATTGAACAAGTACATGTATGCTTTTACCCCTTGAACTTAGATTGAAATGTTTTCTTCGGACAACGACTCTAGCAATAGAGGTCGTAGCGGTCCGTATATACTATTGGCCGGGGAGCGGTATATTATTATATCGTATCTAGATTGCGAAAACCCGGAGGGTTTTTCGGGAAGTATCATATACTCAAGTTTTATATTCATATCTTCGTAAATACTCGAAACCCTATCTTGGATTAAAAGTTTAATTTATTAATTAATTATTTTATTAATTATTAATATTAAATCTTAAAATATCAGTATTTAACTATTGTTCACTATTTTAAAAACAAAGTTAATCCAAGATACCTTTTAATACTTTCAAACTTGAACTTTTTCGAACTCAAAACATTTTCGAAACCCCCGGTCAGGTCCTGTTTCTCGTATGATTTCAAGAACTATCGGTCGACTGATGTCGAACCACAACTACTCTGTTTTCAATCAAAATCAAGTTTTCAAAAGAAAAAGAAAAAGGGACTCTGGCAGGTGTGGGAACCGTTGACGAACGATTCCCGGGATGTGTAAGCGGCCGTGAGCCAGGCGGTCCATCACTTATTATTCCGGCCCAGGTGTTGCCGAAGGATGATTACGGATGTAGTTTTCATCGAGGGTGATTACGGATGTAGTTTTCACTCGGGGATAGTTACGGATGTAGTTTCTATCCTTCTACCGGTAGAGAAGACCCGCGGATTATTGGACTCGGATGTGGCGACTGATCATCGTCAATCCCTGTCAGGTTTTATGTTTTCTTTAAGTCCCATTCCTCCACTTTGGAAAAATGCTTTGACACTGCATCTTGGGCCTATGTGCCAGTTGCCGATAGTGTCCTATTTTGATGAGAAAGACGTTGACTTTATGCAGTAGCTAGAACTGCAAGGTTATTTTGAAAACAAGGGCACGTACTGGTGCACCTTTGAAATTTACCACTAATGACAAGTGATTTTATAACTGACTGATACAACGAGTTTAATGACTGTTATACATATGAAATGTTATATTACTTATTTTATACCTATATTCTTGCTGAGCTATAGTTGCTCACTCTTGCTTGTTTTCAAATTTTACAAACACAACAGCTAAGAGAAATGGCAAGAACCTGTCAGACTGTTCGAAAGCAGGTGACTAGACCCCAGGCTGCAGTTGAGATCCCACCGGTAGGCCCCATTAGCCGGATTGGTTGGCAGCTTTTGTTAGTACGTTTTATTTATAAGTATGACCTGTGCAAGGCAGTGTACCGCAACAAACTTTCAAGCCGCCAACTTCGCTTCATATCGAAGTGTTGCTGGTAGCATAAATGCTATTTAATTCGGTCTGTAATAACTCTAAAACTTTTACTTTTGCTTAATCAAATGTATGACGTTTCTGAGACTCTAACCTCTGTGTGTGTGTGTGTGTGTGTGCGGTGTGAGTTTATTGTGGGGTCGACGGATGTTTATTTATATTATGTGCAAGAACAAGTATGTTATTAATGGAAAATGGACCGTGAGCGCCTAGATTCCCGACCCCGGATCTGGGGGCGCCACAGAAATGGTATCAGAGAGAAGGTTACAGTTCTCAGAAACGATAGTAATTTAGGAAAGCAACCATAATAATACGAATAATATAACACTAATAATAATCCCATTAATACCTAGAGCTCTCATCGAGTTCACAGTCGGGTTATCGGATGTAGCCCTGACTTCTAAGGCCCGTGAGGGAACTACTTCTTAAACCCTTCTTTTTGGTTAGTAACCTAGCTTATTTCCCTTGTGTAGATGGAGGATATACCAGACCCTGAGGCCTATGAGAGGGAGCATGATGAGGCACTACTGAGAGAGACTGAGGACCATGTTGAGGATACTGATGCTGACCCTGAGCTGGGCCCCTGGATTACGATATTAGGGGATACTGATGATGAGGATCCCGAGGAGGAGCCCTTTATGGAGCCTGAGCCTGTTACCCCCTCCCCTGTGGCCACTGATGAGGAGAGTGTGCGATCCGGTGAGGACCGTGTTGTGTCACCCCCACCCTCTCCACAGTCATTGAGCCCCACTTCTTCAGATGATGACCCCGAGGAGGATACTTCTAGTGAGGAGGAGCGTGACCCTACCCCTGCTCCTGCTCCTGTTATGCCACCCCCACCACTGGACCTACCCCCGGTGTCGGGCGCTGAGCACGCCTATGTCGTGCAGTTCATGACCCGAGACTTACTTTCTGCGGAGGCCCGACTTAACGAGGCGAGGAGGGTGATAGTGGAGGAGCGCGAGGCGCGCTTGAGGATCCAGGCTGAGAGGAGGACTACTGTTGCTAGGAGGACTAGAGCTCGACTCCACAGGATTGAGAGGAGGAGTCGCGAGAGGGTTCTCGGATTAGGGATCCGCGGGGGCGGAGTGATCCAGGCTAGGGATGTTAGACGTGTTGTGTGTCGTGCATTTGCCCGAGTGAGGGCCTTGCTCCGTCGCGGTGTGGCCCCGTGATGTGTTACTGATAGCTCAGTCCCCTAGGTTCAGATGACATTAGTGTGTCGATTTTGCGGGATAGTTGACTTGTGCAGTGGCGTCCTTTCTGACCAGTGGATGAGTAGACTGACCTACATATATGTAGATGTGACTTCGGATAGTATGTACGGATGTAGCCCTACTTTTGTGTAGCCCTGACTATTCGGATTATGTACTTGTATTTGTTCCACTTTTGCTAGACTTTGACATCGGAACTATGTATTTGGCTCTAACATCCAAACTTTGTGACAATCCTTGTACCGTACTTATTTAGTTTCAGTTTCCTTGATATTGCCTCAACTGCTTTACTTTCCGATGCCATGCTCTACTGTTTTGATATACAACTGTGATTATACAACTGCTACAAGCTACAAATACAACCATACTGTTTCAAATTACGATATGTGATTTCAAATTGTTCTCCACATTTTCCAAAAATATTCCTACAATTTTTCAAAATAAACCTTTCAAAAAAAAAAAAAAAACGGTTTTAGTTATTTAAAATTTTGAAAATACTTCTATAAGTTCGAAGTTTTGAAATCTTGGAAATTCCTACAAATGTTTTCGAACCACGTAACGACTTCCCCTAAAAAGAGTTTTACAGTTTATCGCCATCATAAGGGCACTACGAGTTTCGAAATTTTAACCCTGTATAAAGAGGAACAATACGATCCTGACTTCTCTAAATACGGTCAAATAATCTGCAAACCCTAACCCATTTTTGTCTTATTATCAGAATCATGCCACCCAGAAGAATGAACACTCGAGCTCACCCGGCCAGCTCTGAAGGCCAGGGTAGCCACCATGGGCCGGAAGGCCACCAAAACCGAGAGAGAGAGGATCAGAACCTGAGCGAGGATGAAGGTAGTGACTATAACTTGTTTGATAACTCTGAGTATGATGAAGAGGAAGCTGAAGATGATACCCTAGAGGTGGAAAACCCAAGGAGAGACCCTGTGGAGCGATTCATGGACCTACTCAGGCAGAACTTGGACCGTCCCCCGGTTCAGCCACCACCCAACAATGCGAATGCCAATGCCTTTCGGAATTTCAAATCCCTGAAACCCCCGGAGTTTAAGGGAACTGCGGACCCAGTCGAGGCAAGAGCCTGGCTGAAAGAAATGGAAAAATCTTTTGAGATACTAGGAGTCGCTGAAGAGCAGAAAACTGTTTTCGCCACCTACCTCCTGAAGGGTGAGGCAAACTACTGGTGGGAAGCTAAAAAGAATTTGGAGGGAAGAGGTGTGGTGACCTGGGAGAGGTTTAGCGAGTTGTTCTTGGAAAAGTATTTCCCTAGGTTCATGGAAACGCAAATGGAGCTGAAATTTTTGGAACTCAAGCAAGGCAACATGACGGTGGCCGAGTATGAGGCAAGATTTACTGAGCTGTCAAGGTTTGTGCCGAAATATGTGAACTCTGAGGTGAAGAGGGCCCGAAGGTTTCAATTGGGGCTAAAGCAATGGATTCAGAATCGTGTGGCGGTTCTTGAGCTGACAGACTATGCCACCCTGGTACAGAAAGCATCGATTGTTGAGGCTGGAGGTGAACAGATGCAGAAGGAGAGAGAAGGAAGGAAGAGGAAGTTTGATAGTCGAAAGGGGAACTCTGCGGGAGGTAGCTTTCCGAGCAAATTTAAGCGAGGAACAATGTCCCAACCCAGCGGAAACTTTGGAACCAAGAAAGCTGAAAGTTGGAGTGTGGGCCAGGGCGGCCGACCACAGGGATCATCGTACTCTACCCCACCCCGAGCCCCACTCCCGGAATGCAATAAATGTGGAAGGAAACATGCGGGCGTGTGTAACCTGCAAGATGTGAAGTGCTTCAAGTGTGGGCTGACGGGACATTATGCTAACACCTGTCGAGGGACTAGTAACAACACCAGTGTTGGAGGTAATTGCTTCAAGTGTGGGAAACCAGGGCACCGAATGAGGGAATGTATGTCCTCTGGGCCAGCTGCACCAAGAGTGAGTGGAACTGCTTCTAACAGGGCCCCTACTGCAAGAACTTTTAACATGACTGTGCAAGATGCCGTGAGGAACCCGGATGTGATCGCAGGTACCCTACCACTCAACTCAGTTAATGCGAATGTTTTATTTGATTCGGGAGCTACCAAGTCTTTCATATCTCTAGATTTTGTATGTCGGTTAGGCCTTAAGACTGAACCACTGAGAGACAGACTGCAAGTAGAGATAGCAAATCATGAAATTATTCCTGTTAACCAAGTATGTCCAGGTTGCGACCTAGAAATAGAAGGGCGACACTTTCGGGTAGATTTAATACCTTTTAAATTAGGGGAGTTTGACGTAATAATAGGTATGGATTGGTTGACAACCCATGGAGCTCAGATTGATTGCGTGAAGAAGAAAGTGAGTTTAAGACTGCCAGGGGATAAGGAAGTAGTGTTTAGTGGAAAACGACAAACCCAAAAGTTCCTGACTATGATTCAAGCTAAAAGGCTGTTACGTAAAGGATGCGAGGCCTATTTAGCCTATGTAAAGGATACCAAGAAGGAGGCGCCAAACCTACAGGAAATCCCAGTCGTTAATGAGTTCGCGGACGTATTTCCGGATGATCTTCCAGGACTACCACCTGATAGAGACATCGAGTTCGCTATAGATTTAGTTCCGGGCACGGCCCCAATTTCAAAAGCCCCGTATAGGCTAGCCCCAGTGGAGATGAAAGAGTTGGCCACCCAATTGCAAGAGCTGTTGGATAAAGGAATGATAAGACCTAGTGTGTCACCGTGGGGAGCCCCGGTGCTATTCGTGAAAAAGAAGGATGGCAGTATGAGATTATGCATAGACTACAGGGAGTTGAATAAGGTGACCATCAAGAATAAGTATCCTTTGCCCAGAATAGATGACCTGTTTGACCAACTAAAGGACGCGGTTTATTTTTCCAAGATCGATTTGAGAACCGGGTACCACCAGTTAAGGATTAAGCCAGAAGATATACCAAAGACGGCCTTTCGCACCCGGTACGGACACTATGAGTTTCTAGTAATGTCGTTTGGGTTAACGAATGCACCCGCAGCTTTCATGGACTTAATGAATCGAGTCTTCAAGAAGTACCTGGACAAGTGTGTTATAGTCTTCATCGATGACATCTTAATTTATTCCAAGACGAAAGAGGAACATGCAGAGCACTTGAGGATTGTATTGGGAGCATTAAGAGAAGAAAAGTTGTACGCTAAGTTCTCGAAGTGTGAATTTTGGTTGAAGGAAGTTCAGTTTTTGGGGCATGTGATTAGCGAACAAGGCATCCTAGTGGACCCAGCCAAAATAGAGGCTGTATCAAATTGGGAGAGACCAACCACTCCGACAGAGGTGAGAAGTTTCATAGGATTGGCCGGCTACTATAGAAGATTTGTCCAAGACTTTGCCAAGATAGCAGCCCCTTTGACCCGGCTAACCCGCAAGACCGACAAGTTTGTGTGGACTGAGAAATGTGAAGAAAGCTTCCAAGAGTTGAAAAAGAGGTTGGTGACAGCACCAGTACTAGCCCTACCTGATGATAAGGGAGATTTTGTGATCTATAGCGATGCATCCCATAAAGGTTTAGGGTGTGTGCTTATGCAGCACGGTAAGGTGATTGCGTATGCGTCCCGACAACTTAAGGAGTATGAGATAAGATACCCCACCCATGATTTGGAATTAGCAGCAATAGTCTTTGCTTTGAAGATCTGGAGACATTATCTTTACGGAGAAAAGTGTGAAATCTACACGGATCACAAGAGCTTAAAGTACATATTCACTCAGAAAGAGTTAAACATGAGGCAGAGGAGATGGTTAGAGCTAATCAAAGATTATGACTGTGAGATTCATTATCACCCAGGGAAGGCCAACGTGGTGGCCGATGCACTTAGCCGAAAGGAGAAGCTTAAGATGATAACGTCAGTGGACGAATTAATCAAGGACCTTGAGAAACTGGAGATTGAAGTGAGGCTACCAGGAATTGGACAAGAAAGTCTAAAGGAAATAAAAGTCCAACCACCGCTATTGGAAAAGATTAAGTTATGCCAGGAGAAGAAGATAGAAGAAGAAAAGAATTCGATGGAGAAAATTTTGACTGGCGAAGAAATTAGGTGTGAGAAGGATGGGAATGGAGTTATGAGGTACGCATCTAGGATATGGATCCCGAACGTTCGAGAATTAAAAGATGAGATTTTGCAAGAGGCTCATAGTTCAAGGTACTCGATTCACCCTGGAGGCACTAAGATGTATAGGGATTTGAAAGAGTATTTTTGGTGGCCAAATATGAAAAAGGACGTGGCAGAGTGGGTAAGTAAGTGTTTGACATGTCAAAGAGTAAAGGCCGAACACCAGAGACCCAGTGGATTGTTGCAACCCTTAGAGATACCCGAGTGGAAGTGGGAGCAAATTGCGATGGACTTTGTGGTCGGATTACCAAGGACCAAGACTAATCATGACGCCATTTGGGTAATTATTGATAGATTGACCAAGTCAGCACATTTTCTTCCAATCAACGAGAGATACACTGTCGACAAGCTGGTAGATATCTACTTAAAAGAGATTGTGGTTAGGCATGGGGTTCCTGTGAGCATTGTATCAGATAGAGACCCAAGATTCAACTCCAGGTTCTGGAGGAGTTTTCAGGAGTGTGTGGGGACTAAGTTAAACATGAGTACTGCATACCATCCCCAACCAGACGGACAGAGCGAGAGAACCATCCAGACCATCGAGGACATGTTGAGAGTATGTGCCATCGATTTCAAGGGAAGTTGGGACGACCACTTGCCGTTGATCGAATTTTCCTACAACAACAGTTACCATGCGAGTATAGGCATGCCCCCATATGAAGCTTTGTACGGACGAAGATGTCGGTCTCCTTTGTGTTGGGAAGAGGTAGGAGAACGGAAGATATTAGGGCCTGAACTGGTCCAACAGACAAGAGAAACTATTGAACTCATAAGAGGACGGCTGGTAGCGGCCCAAGACAGACAGAAGAAGTATGCGGACCAGTCCCGCAAGGATAAGGAATATGAGGTAGGAGAGTTTGTGATGTTAAAAGTATCACCGTGGAAGGGATTGATGAGATTTGGTAAGAAGGGGAAACTAAGCCCGAGATTTATTGGACCTTTTGAGATCTTGAAACGAGTTAGAAAGTTAGCCTATGAATTGGCTTTACCTCCGAGCTTACAGCAAGTACATAATGTGTTCCATGTGTCCATGCTACGACCCTACCATACCGACTTCCGACATGTGATAGAACATGATCAAGTGGATCTGCAACCAGACTTAACATATGTGGAGCAACCCGTAGAAATTATGGATAGAAAAGAACAGGTGCTGAGGAACAAGGTTGTCAAACTAGTGAGAGTCTTGTGGAGGAATCAGAATGTCGAAGAATCAACATGGGAACTAGAAAGCGCAATGCGTGAAAAGCACCCCCAACTGTTTTCAACCTGATTCCGGGACGGAATCCTTTTAAGGAGGGGAGGCTGTAAGAACCCTAATTTTTGGTAATATTTTATTTTATTTAACATCTTGTGGCAATGTCAATATGGAACCTTTCTGGTCATCCCTGTGATTAATAGAATTGATTGTCTGAGAAACTGTGTTGTTGTATTCCCTATGTAAGATAAAAAAGGGAGATTGTGAAGGCAGGGGTTTTATTGTTAGTGAGATTTATAAAAACTTGGGATTTGAGAATGATTAGAGTGTTACAAGATTTATTAAGGATCATGACAAGGAATTATGGACATTAGAGGAATTTACACAATTAGTACTTAAGGAATTATAGGGGAAATCTCTACGCGACAAAATATTATTACGAGAGATTAATTAAGATACGATACGAATTAAAGATTAGATAATAAACATTGGTGGGAGAATAATAATACAAGGAGTAGTATTGCATGCAAGCCCATGCAACCAAGTAGTTAGAAACCAAGCCAACTAGTTAGCCATTGGAAGATGAATAGTAGTTGGTTACTTGCTTTTTGAAAAAGGAGGAGACATGTAGTACAAGAACCATACCTATAGCCATACCTAGGTGTACCATGCTTGTACATACAATTATATGTATCACCCAACACTTTAACCTCAATTATTCAACCAACACACACCACAAAATATCAAACACAAAAATATTTCCCCCCCCCCTTTTACCTTGCTCTCGGCCAAGGCTAAGAAACCAAGGAAGAAATTTTCTTTCTCCAACTTCTCATCACTCATAAATCATAATATAATTCCTAGGTCATCTACATCATTTAAGCAAGGTATGCTAGCAATTTCACTCCATTTCATCCATCCAATTCCAAGTTATAAATTATTAAAGTTTGGATGAATAGTAACCAAGTTTGTTCTTCCTTTAGATCTTGCATTGTGAGTGTTGTAGGAGGCCATCTAAGGTGTCTTTAAGTTGTATAAAGATTGTTCAAAGTCTCTAGGAGCTCAAGAAGGTATGAAATCTCAAACCACCCTTGGTTATGTGTTGTTCATGTAGTATGGTAGTAGATCCATGCATTTTAGGGGTTATCTTGGATGTATATGTATTGGATAACATGGATCTTAGGTTTTGATGTTGAGATGGTGAATTTTATGACTATGGTGAACATATATATCTCCATGAATGTTATGATTCATGATCTAAGTGTTTTAAGTGGTGTTTATGTTATGGAAGCATGAAAAATGGTTGATCCAAGTGATTTGAACTTGCTGATTTTGTCCAGGAACTTTGACCTGTGTTGTAGCACGATTTTGAACACCCAAATGATGTCCCCTGATGTCCTACCTTATATTGTTGGAAAGATAATTGAATGTAGTTTCTGGATATGTAAGATTCATAGCTAGGTGATGTGTGGATTTTTAGTTATGGCCGGAGGAGTAAATTTTGTTTCTGGACTATGGACTGCATAAAGTGACCCCCTTGTGAACCTTGTTTAAACACCTTAAAAAATATTTGGGATCATGGAAAAATTAGAGAAGCTAGGAAATACAGTGGTGAAGGCTACCCAAAAAGAATTGGATTAAAATACGAATTTTTGGATTTTATAAAAATGCTAGAGTAAACTTCGCGCAATGGAAAAAAATCGATTAGTGGAACATTATTCTAGGGTTAGTGGTTATGGTTCGAACGTGGTAACTAAATTAAGTCGAGTAAGTGACGAGCGTAAACGAATGATGTCATGGACCTATAGTGGGGCTAGGGAGTCATAAGACGAAGTCGTTAAGTTAATTTCGTATCCCCTTAAAACTCCGTAATTAGAAAGAAATTGTTAAGGTACTAACGAACGATTATTGTTTATGTATAGATCGTTCGAATTCGCACGCTCGACCACCCCAACCAAACCAAGGCAAGTTTACTTTTCAAAACTTATCCCTATACAAGGATTTTCACTATTGTGTTTGTAGTGTTCAAATTATATCAAATGCTATGTTTATCGAAGTATTGATGCAATTGTGATTGAACAAGTACATGTATGCTTTTACCCCTTGAACTTAGATTGAAATGTTTTCTTCGGACAACGACTCTAGCAATAGAGGTTGTAGCGGTCCGTATATACTATTGGCCGGGGAGCGGTATATTATTATATCGTATCTAGATTGCGAAAACCCGGAGGGTTATTCGGGAAGTATCATATACTCAAGTTTTATATTCATATCTTCGTAAATACTCGAAACCCTATCTTGGATTAAAAGTTTATTTTATTAATTAATTATTTTATTAATTATTAATATTAAATCTTAAAATATCAGTATTTAACTATTGTTCACTATTTTAAAAACAAAGTTAATCCAAGATACCTTTTAATACTTTCAAACTTGAACTTTTTCGAACTCAAAACATTTTCGAAACCCCCGGTCAGGTCCTGTTTCTCGTATGATTTCAAGAACTATCGATCGACTGATGTCGAACCACAACTACTCTGTTTTCAATCTAAATCAAGTTTTCAAAAGAAAATGGGACTCTGGCAGGTGTGGGAACCGTTGACGAACGATTCCCGGGATGTGTAAGCGGCCGTGAGCCAGGCGGTCCATCACTTATTATTCCGGCCCAGGTGTTGCCGAAGGATGATTACGGATGTAGTTTTCATCGAGGGTGATTACGGATGTAGTTTTCACTCGGGGATAGTTACGGATGTAGTTTCTATCCTTCTACCGGTAGAGAAGACCCGCGGATTATTGGACTCGGATGTGGCGACTGATCATCGTCAATCCCTGTCAGGTTTTATGTTTTCTTTAAGTCCAATTCCTCCACTTTGGAAAAATGCTTTGACACTGCATCTTGGGCCTATGTGCCAGTTGCCGATAGTGTCCTATTTTGATGAGAAAGACGTTGACTTTATGCAGTAGCTAGAACTGCAAGGTTATTTTGAAAACAAGGGCACGTACTGGTGCACCTTTGAAATTTACCACTAATGACAAGTGATTTTATAACTGACTGATACAACGAGTTTAATGACTGTTATACATATGAAATGTTATATTGCTTATTTTATACCTATATTCTTGCTGAGCTATAGTTGCTCACTCTTGCTTGTTTTCAAATTTTACAAACACAACAGCTAAGAGAAATGGCAAGAACCTGTCAGACTGTTCGAAAGCAGGTGACTAGACCCCAGGCTGCAGTTGAGATCCCACCGGTAGGCCCCACTAGCCGGATTGGTTGGCAGCTTTTGTTAGTACGTTTTATTTATAAGTATGACCTGTGCAAGGCAGTGTACCGCAACAAACTTTCAAGCCGCCAACTTCGCTTCATATCGAAGTGTTGCTGGTAGCATAAATGCTATTTAATTCGGTCTGTAATAACTCTAAAACTTTTACTTTTGCTTAATCAAATGTATGACGTTTCTGAGACTCTAACCTGTGTGTGTGTGTGTGTGTGTGTGCGCGGTGTGAGTTTATTGTGGGGTCGACGGATGTTTATTTATATTATGTGCAAGAACAAGTATGTTATTAATGGAAAATGGACCGTGAGTGCCTAGATTCCCGACCCCGGATCTGGGGGCGCCACATGGATGATTTGATTTTTACAGGAAATAGTCATGATAATATTGAAGAATTCAAGAAGAGTATGATGCATGAGTTTGAAATGACCGATTTGGGATTACTACATTATTTTCTCGGCATAGAAGTAAAGCAAGATGAGAGTGGCATTTTTATCTCTCAAGAAAAGTATGCAAAAGATTTGATGAAGAAGTTTCGAATGGAAGATGCAAAAGCAAGTAGTACTCCTGTTGAAGTTGGATTGAAACTGAGCAAGGATGATGATTCTAAATATGTTGATCCAACATACTATAGAAGTCTTGTTGGGAGCTTGATGTACTTGACTGCCACTCGTCCAGACATTACATATGGTGTCAGCTTGATCAGTAGATTCATGGAGAAACCAAAGAAGACACATTGGGAAGCCGGGAAAAGAATCTTAAGGTATGTTCGTGGAACACTTGGAGATGGAATTTATTATCAAAAGGTGAATGACACTAAGGTAGTCGGATATTGCGACAGTGATTGGGCTGGAAGTGTTGATGATAGTAAAAGTACTTCAGGTAATGTTTTCTTTCTTGGCTCGAGTGCAATCACATGGATGTCGAAGAAACAACAAGTTGTGGCTCTCTCAACGGCAGAGGCAGAGTATATTTCTTTGTCATTAGCTGGTTGTCAAGCTTTGTGGATTACATGGGTGTTAGAAGATCTCAAGCATGTCGTGAAAGAAAGTCCAGTAATATATTGTGATAGTAAGTCTGCTATAGCACTCACGGAGAATCCGGTATTCCATGGGAAGAGCAAGCATATCAGAATCAAGTATCATTTCATTAGAGACTTGGTTGAGAAGGGAGAAGTAGAGATCAAGTATTGCAAGACAGAAGACCAAGTTGCAGATATTTTTACAAAACCTTTGAGGCCGGATATCTTTAAAGAATTGAAAAAGAAGCTTGGCATGTGTGGAAATTTAGCTTAAGGGGGGATGTTAAAATTAATAAGCTAAATTTAAATTCTCTAGAATGTGGTAGGTTTTGAATAAAATGTGGTAGGTGTTGAATGTTGAATAATTTGTGGTAGGTTGCCTAAATTGTGATGTAATCAATGATGTAAAATGCTTGAGATGTAGCCTATAAATAGGTTGAGAGTTTGCATGTAATATCATATCAAAAATTCAGAGAGTTCTTAATAAAAGAGTAAGTTTTGAGAATTTGGGAGAAATAATTTTCTTTCTCCATCTCTACTTTCAAGCCATCAACAACGAGGAACCCAAGTAATATTAATTCTTCTCCTATTATGAAAAGCATCTTTTCAGTCAAGGATACTCAATCTCTAAAAATCTGCAACAGAGAAGATTTTGTCTGGAAAACTGGAAAAATACAATTTTGGCATGACATCTGAAATGGTGACAACCCTCTTAAAGCTAGATTTCGAAGACTTTTTGACATTAGTATTCACAAAAACATCTCCTTATACAATATGTCAATCATGTGGAATATGCAGCAGATTGAAGATAACATTTTGTGGAGAAGATCCTTAAGAGGCTGGGAAATCGATGAAGCAATCTCCCTACATGTACGTACTGATCACCAGCTTAGTTCCAAAAGATATCCCTGACACTACAGTTTGGAAACTATCGAAGGGCCATTATAGCTCCTCATAGGGATACAAAGTCATCACAGGTGCCAGTAATAACACCAGTTGCATGTCATGGATTTGGAAATGTAAAATTCCCCCAGCAGTCAAGGTTTTCCTTTGGAAAATTAGTCATAATATCATTCCTACCAGGACGTTTTTAGTTCGAAGAGGTATGATGATCTCTACTGCGTGTGCTTGGTGTGGTTTATACCAGGAAGATCAAAACCACCTTTTCTGGGCTTCAACTACGTGGAATTTTCTTTGCTCATGGCTCAGTATAGGTCAAATTAAATTACCTAATGATTCCTTTGACCTATTCTCCATGTTCTCCTTTAATCTGGACAAAGATCTTGCAAAACATTGGCGTACTTTCGCAGCATCATCCCTTTGGACAATTTGGAGAACTAGAAATGAGTGTAATTTCCAGAATACAATAGCATCGACTTGTAATGTGGAGCTTCTACTCAAATCAACTGCTCACAAATGGATCAAGTTGAGTGAAGGAAACTCAATATCTTATAATGGACTGGATAACATTTGGGACCTTAATCCATTGGGCTACATCAAACTACATATTCTTAAGTCCAGGGACATTCTTATGAGTATGTTAGAGTCCATGTACGATCTAGTTGGCTTCACTGATGGTGCATGGTCACACAACGTCAAGGGATTACCAAAGGCAAGGATAGGAGGTATAGTCTATAAAACAAAAAGGTGGTTTTCTTTTTTTCTGGTCCTATTAGTTCAAATTCGCCGCTAGAGACGGAGTCCTTGGCCTGCCAATTTCTGATTAAAGAGATTTTTAATTCCAATTTCAAAAAAGATAATGTTGCAATCTGCACAGATTCCTTTTGGCTCCAGGAAGATTTCTCAAGAATTAAGGCAACTGATCACACCTTAGGCAATATACATGTTATATTTTGCGATAGAGATTTAAACAGAGAGGCAGATTTTTTAGCAAAAAATTGCCTCAGCCTCCCAGCAATTCGATCAGAATGGTTTTGGTCATAATGATCCCCATCACAGGCTATCGAAATCTTCAATGATGAGGAGGACCCTGTTGATTTTGGCCCAATTACTATGCAACCTGAAGGCATAATCCACAATGGGTACGCCTTTCTTGTTTCCAGTGCATGAAGTTCTTTCAGAAGAGTGCATGATAGGATATGGCTTCTCAGTCTAAGTATCCAGGAACGCAGCAAATTCCAAGATCCTTTAGTCCTTCAGTTTAATTCCAGTTCTCTGTTTCTAGTTTATTTCCAGTTTTCAGTCTCTAGCTTGTGTTTTCCCCCTGTTTTCTAAGAAGTTACATTAGAATCATTAGCCTGTAGCTTTTAGTTCTAGCCCTTCCACCACCTTCAATGATCAGATGTAAAGGTGTTGCCCCAGTTGTTTTTTCCTTCAATAAAATGGCGTTTCGAAAAAAAAAAACAAATAAAAACTTTCAATTAGATCATTAAATACGTTAAATGACCTGATTTTAACGTGTTTAATGATCTGATTTTAACATGTTTAATGACATGATGGAAATTTTTTAACGTGTTTAATGACCCGATTGAAAGTTTTTATTTGTTAAGTGACCTGATTGAAAGCTTTTTGAGTTGGATGATCCAACTGAAAATTTTCAGTCAGTTGAGTGACCTAACCGCCATTTAACCCATTAAAAAAAACGTATTTGTATGTTTTGATTTCATCATGTATATATAATTTATACTCCGTATTATATTCTTATATCCGTATTATATTCTTATATAGAATTATATCCTTATATATAATAAGCGTAAGAGTGATTTTATCCATAATTTTGGTTTGGTCACTGTATCGCCAAAATAATCTCAACCGTCGAATATAATATTTTTAAAAATAGACGATCAAGATTATATCATATTAAAAAAAATTATAATCTAAAAAGATATAATTAAAATGGTTGTATTACAATTAAATTGTAATAAAAAGAACTTATAATCTGAAAAGGATATAAAAGATTGTATTAGAACTGAATTTTATTTATTTATTTATTAATATTAAAAATGTTCATATTTACTATTTAGGCTCTATCTCGAGATGTAGAAATCAGATTTAGATGATTTTACCGTCCACACGAAACTCATAAAATTATCTTTAAATTAGTGATGATTTAAAAATTATTATCCAAATGAAAACACTCAGAATCTCAAGAGAAAATATAATTACGAATTTTAACATTAATCCTATTTAGTGTAGAATACCTACATTAATAATCCTATTCAATATAGAAAACCTAATTATATATTATTTAGATCATTGACAAGCACTTTTTTGTTATTCAATATACACTTTTTACTTTACATGTTAAAATATAAAATATGATCAAACGTTTTTATCTATTTATTTTAATATCTAACAATTCTTATTTATTTTATCGTACCGAGGACCAGACTACCAACTACCAAAGTTTTGGACAAAATCCCTCCTACACTTATTATTAAAACTGTATTTGGTTGTTAGTACAACTATCTTCAAATAATAAGAAGGTTATTTTGATAATCAAAACAAAATATAAGTAGATTTCCAGAATAGAATAGAATTTTCAATATAAAAAATCGTCAATTTCATTTCTCTTTTGTTTCTTGGTAGTTTTAATTAGAGAAAATTATTAAATCATCACTAAATTTAAAGATTATTTTGTTAATTTCACATAGGTTGTAAAATCATCCAAATCAAGTTTTATGAATTTACAATAAAACACATAATAAATTCAACGTATAATATATATATATATATATATATATATATATATCAATTTCATAACAATAATTTCATATGTAAACTAATAACAAAAAAATAATATAATAAATATTAGAAAAAGAGTCATGCGCAGCACGGGTTATAATAAGCGTAAGAGGAATCTTATCCATAATTTTGATTTGGTCAATGTACTACAAAAATAATCTCAACTGTCGAATTTAATGTTTTAAAAAATAGACGATCAAGATAATATCATATTAAAAAGAAAATTATAATCTAAATAGGATATATATCATATTAAAAAAATATAATCTAAAAAAGATATAATTAAAAAAGGTTATATTGGAATTTAATTTTAAAAAGAAAATTATAATATGAAAATGATATAATTAAAAAAGGATACAATTGAATTTTACTTAATTATTTTGTTAAGATTAAAAAAAGTATATATGTACTATTTGGGCTCTATCTCGAGATCAAGAAATCTTTATATTTGGATGATTTACAATCCTTGCGAAGCTCAAAAAATTATCTTTTAATTTAGTGATGATTTAAAAATAATTATCGAAATAGAAACACTCAGAATCTCAAAAAAAAATATAATTACAAAATTTTTACATTCTTGTTCAGTGTAGAAGACATGCATTGATAATCCAATTCAATTTAGGTAACCAAATTATTTATGATTTAAATCAATGACATACACGATTTCGTATTTCAATATAAATACACTTTCAGTTTTACATGTTAAAAAATAAAATATTTTTTATGCTAGATCCATCTTTTTACATCTAATTATTTTATGATATAGCGGTTCTTAATTATTATTAAACTTGTATATGGTTGTTAGTAGAACTATCTTCGAATAATAAGATGAGTATTTTGATAATCAAAAACAAAATATAAGTAGATTTCATAAATCGAATAGAATTTTCAACGTAAAAATGGTCAATTTCTTCTCTGTTTTGTTTATGCGTAATTTTAATTGGAAAATAATTGTTAAGTCATCACTAAATTAAAGTTTATTTTTCTAATTTTATGTGGGCTGTAAAATTGTCTAAATAAAATTTTAAGAATTCAAAATAGAGCACAAATATTAAATTGAACGTGTAAAATCTTATATATGTTAATTTTTTAATAACATTTGATATGTAAATTAATAACATATAAATATTAAAAAAATTAATAATATAATTATAGATATTAGAAAAGGAGTCGTGCGTTGCACGGGTTATAAGCTAGTAAGTATAAAAGCGATTTAATCCAAAACTTTGGTAGTTGTTAGTCTGGTCTTCAGTATGACAAAATAAATAATTGAACAGTTAGATCCTAAAATAAATAGATGAAAAATATTGGATCTAGCATTGATAAGTGGATTTTATATCCACTTGGAGCGTTCCATATCGGCTTAAATTGATTCACTTGGCCTCAAGTTTGTTGTAGTTTTGATGTGTTTTGTTTAATTGTGCAGGGTTGCAAGAATGTGAATTAGAGTCGATGTTTCAGTCAATTTTGGAATTGAATGAAGAGTGGAGTCTTGTTGTGAGCCACCATGAAGATGCCAAGCCTAGAGAATTGAAGAAGGAAGCACATGCCAAAGAAACGGAACAAAATTTTCTGCCAGCAGTTTTTCTGGTATGCCGCGGCGTAGTGAGGTTTGCTGCGGTGTAGTAGCTGAGCAGAAATTGTAGTTTGTTGCGGTGTAGCTAAGTATGCTGCGGCGTAGTTGTGAATCTGGAAATTCCGAATTTTGCTCTAAAAATTTTAAATTCTTTCCTGTTTCGAATTAAATTGTATTTTTAGGCTTTTTCTTGTTGGACAAGACTTCTAGGGCCTATTTAAACACCTTGTACCCTTGTAATTTGGATCATTTTTATTATTGTAACATAGATTAGCAAGGGAGAAAAGTGGAGAGAGATTCAACGCTCGGTGACAAGCACGGATCTAGATCTACTTCATCTTTTGTATACGTTGGATCATAGATTTGTTTTCTCAACTCTTGTTTTAATAATATTATCGCATCTTTCTTTCATATCTTGTTATTTATCATGTTTTCATCAAATCCCATGGTGACGAACGGTTCGATTATGAACTAATCGTTGTCATGGGATCCTAGCGGATTTATCTATATAGCTTAATAGTTTGTATGCTTTAAAGATTTACGTGTGATGAATACTTGGTATCCTCGTATGGTTGTGCTTCATGAATTTAGATACGTAGCTAACATCTAACATGTTAATCTCTTTCTAAACGAGAGTGGATCTTGAGATTTAGAACTTGCCATGCTAGCATAGGATAGGTTGATGTTTTGACATCATGATTTGTGGCGTAAATAGAGATATTATGCCGCTCTATGTGATCTATGTGGATAACTTATGCTTAAACCTTTATGTTTTCAAATTCTATAGAGATATAGGGTCTAAACATAATTGGTGTCTACCCATCTTCTATCTCTTTTGTGGATGCATGCGTAGTTTGGTATTAGTATACCGAGAGGTAACTTTTACTTGTTTCGTGTTATCCGATCAGATATCAAAACCATTACGTGCATTGATTAAAGGCATCAACTCTAAGTGAAGTATTTAATGAAGTTAGGATCCCATGTTTATTCTCATATAAGTAATTTAATTTTAATTCCTATTAGTTAATTTCATTCTTAGTTTAATATTTTGCGCCTTAGTATAATTTAGATAATCAAAAACCCCAATTTGTTATTTGTCTTAGCAGTGAATTAAAACCATTCATTGTTGCATAGGTACATCTACTGATTGAAACCAGATCTCTGCGGAACAAACTTAAATTATATTACTTGTGACCACGTGCGCTTGCGTGATATTGTGTTAACAAGTTTTTGGTGCCGTTATCGGGGATCATCTGTGTTTTATTTTTAGTTTTTGTGCTTGTCATCAGTGGTCGTTAGCGTTCACTGACTCGGATATCTTACTTAGTTTTTTGGTTTTGTGGTGTTTTCAGGTACTCGAACGTGTATGCGAACACGTTTACATGCTCGTAAGGAAAAACTGGCGGAAGACGATCTTGTAGTAGATAATAAGGAAGAGGAACTTGAAACTACTGTAGAGATGGGTGATGTAGCAGCAGTTAAGGCTTTGAAGGATTATTCTCAGCCAAAGATCAATGACATTCAATCTAGCATTGTCAGGTCGACTATTGTAGCTAACAACTTTGAAATCAAGCCGAGCACGATTCAGATTGTGCAGAACTCAGTTCAGCTTGGGGTGCTTCTACAGAGGATCCTAACATGCACATCAAGATTTCATCGAGATCTGCGATACTTTCAAGTTCAACGGTATGTCGGATGATGCTATCAAGTTGAGACTTTTCCCATTCTTTCTTAGGGATAAGGCTAAGGGCTGGTTAAATTCTCTACCAGCCGGTTCCATTACTACATGAGAGGATCTTGCTCATAAGTTTCTTACTAAATTCTTCCCTATGGCGAAAACTACAGCAATAAGGAACCAGCTAACTCAATTTTAGCAGCAATTTGGAGAATCTTTGTGTGAGGCTTGGGAACGATACAAGGAGATGCTTCGTAGGTGTCCACATCATGAGATGCCTGATTGGATGGTTATCAACGGTTTCTACAATGAGTTGGGAGCACAGTCTAGACCTTTGCTAGATGCAGCATCAGGTGGAGCTCTGTGGGCTAAGAGCTATGCGAAGGCTTTTGATCTTATTGAGACGATGGCTGCTAATGAATATCAAAATCCAACCCAGAGGCTTTCTCAAGGCAAGGTAGCAGGTGTTCTTGAAGTTGATGCAGCAACAGCTATTGCAGCTCAGTTGAAGGCTCTTACGATGAAGGTGGATTCTCTTGCTAATTATGGAGTTCAGCAGGTGGCTAGTATTTGTGAGTTATGTGCGGGCGCACATGAGACAAATCAGTGTGCTATCTCGTCTGAATCAGCACAGTTCGTGAGTAATTTCCAGAGACCTGCTGCACAAGTTCCAGCCACTTATCATCCTAACAATCGGAATCATCCCAATTTCAGTTGGAGCAATACTCAAGGTGCTCAATAACAACAGCCTTATCAGCAGTTTCAGGGACAGCAAGCCAGGCCATTCAATCAAGGTTTTCAGCAGCAGTATGCTCCAAGGCAACCATATCAACCTCCTGGATTTCAGCAGCAGCCTCAGGCAAGCGCGGGGCAAACTTCTAATGAAAAATGAGAAATAGAGGAGTTGAGGATGATGGTTAAAAGCTAGGCAGTTTCTTTAAAGACTTTGGAGAACCAGATGGGGCAACTTGCTAGTGCTTTACTTAGTAGGCAACAAGGAACTCTGCCTAGCGATACGGAGGCTAATCCAGGCAGGAGAGACAACAAGGAACAGGTGAAGGCCATGACTTTGAGATCAGGAAAAGTTATAGCAGGTCCTAAATCAGTAGCTGAAGAAGATAAAGATGTTCAGAATCAGCAGGTTGAAAAATCTGCAATACCAGAAATTGAGAAATCTGATTTGGTGGCGGATCAGCAAGATGGTGAAGTAGAAAAGAGCAAGGAACCTATTGAAAAAGCTTTTACGGAGCAGTCTAAGAAGAATACTCAGATCCATCCTCCTCCTCCATATCCTAGAAGACTCTAGAAGAAACAGTTGGATAAGAAATTTGCTAAGTTCTTAGAGGTGTTCAAGAAGTTGCAGATTAACATTTCTTTTGCGGAAGCTCTTGAACAGATGCTGAGCTATGCCAAGTTCATGAAGGGTATTCTTTCTCGTAAATTGAAGCTCGAGGAATTAGAGATCGTTGCTTTGACGGAAGAGTGTAGTGCGGTGCTGCAGTAGAAGTTGCCACCTAAACTTAAAGATCCGGGAAGTTTCACCATCCCATGTACTATTGGCAATCTTTCATTCAGCAAGTGCTTGTGTGACTTGGGGGCTAGCATCAATCTCATGCCCTTGTCGGTATACATGCAACTTGGGCTACCGGAGCCAAAGCCAACTAACATCTCTTTGCAGTTGGCCGATCGATCTATCACGTATCCAAAGGGCATAGTGGAGGACGTTTTGGTGAAGGTTGATAAGCTCATCTTCCCGGCTGATTTTGTTATCTTGGATTTTGAGGAGGATAAGAAGATTCCCATAATCTTGGGAAGACCGTTCTTAGCTACAGGTAGAACCTTGATCGATGTGCAGAAAGGGGAGCTCACTATGAGGGTGCAAGACCAGAATGTCACTTTTAACGTGTTCAATGCAATGAAATTTCCTACAGATGAAGAAGAATGCTTGAAGGTGGATTTGGTTGATTGTGCAGTCAATATGGAGATTGAGCAGTTGTTAAAGTCTGATTCTTTGGAGAGGGTTCTAGTTGCTGATTCTGATTTTGAAGAGGAAGACATAGCCGAATAGCTACAACAATTAAATTCAGCTCCTTGGAGAAGGAGAGTTGACATGCCTTTTGAATCTCTTGGGTTAGCGGAGCTGAAAAATTCTACAAAGCGTCTTAAGCCGTCTATTGAAGAAGCTCCTACACTTGAACTCAAACCATTACCTGAGCACTTGAGATACGCTTTTCTAGGTGATGCATCTACATTGCCTGTTATTATTTCATCTAACCTGTCAGATAGTGATGAAGAAAAGCTCTTGCGAATTTTGAGGGAGTTCAAGTCAGCAATTGGTTGGACCATAGCAAATATGAAGGAAATCAGCCATTCTTATTGTATGCACAAAATTCTGCTAGAGGAATGAGCTAAGCCAACTGTGGAACATCAGCGAAGACTTAATCCTATTATGAAAGAGGTGGTGAAGAAGGAAATTATAAAGTGGCTAGACGCGGGTATTATCTATCCTATCTCAGACAGTTCTTGGGTGAGCCCGGTGCAGTGTGTACCAAAGAAAGGAGGCATGACAGTTGTTGCTAATGAGAAGAACGAGCTCATCCCTACTCGGACAGTCACGGGGTGGAGAGTGTGCATGGATTATCGGAAGCTCAACAAAGCCACGAGAAAATATCGCTTCCCTCTTCCATTCGTTGATCAGATGTTAGACAGATTGGCTGGTCATGAGTACTATTATTTTCTTGATGGTTATTCCGGCTATAATTAGATTTGCATCGCTCCGGAAGATCAAGAGAAGACCACATTCACATGTCCTTTTGGCACTTTTGCTTTTCGTCGAGTTTCGTTTGGTCTATGTGGTGCTCCTACCACTTTTCAAAGGTGCATGATGGCTATTTTTTCAGACATGATTGGCACGAATGTGGAGGTTTTCATGGACAACTTCTCTATTTTTGGTACTTCTTATGACGAGTGCTTGCATAATCTTGGCTTGGTGTTGAAAAGGTGTGTGGAGACTAATTTGGTGCTTAATTGGGAAAAATGTCACTTTATGGTGCAAGAGGGAATTATTCTTGGGCACAAGGTATCGGGTAGAGGACTTGAGGTGGATAAGGCTAAGATGGAGACAATTGAAAATCTTCTTCCTCCTAATTCAGTTAAAGGAATTCGTAGTTTTCTTGGTCATGCGGGTTTCTATCGGCGATTCATCAAAGATTTCTCGAAAATTTCTAAACCTTTGTGTAATCTTTTGGATAAGGATGTTCCTTTCAAGTTTGATGATGATTGCTTAGCGGCTTTTGAGCTGTTGAAGAAGAAGTTGACAACTGCACCTGTCATAACCGCACCCAATTGGGAGGAGCCGTTCGAGCTAATGTGTGATGCTAGCGACTATGTTGTGGGAGCTGTGCTTGGTCAAAGGAAGGATAAAGTTTTTCATGTGGTTTACTATGCTAGTAAAACCCTCAATGATGCTCAGCTTAACTACACTACCATGGAGAAAGAGTTGTTGGTAGTTGTCTACGCTTTTGAGAAGTTCAGATCTTATTTGCTTGGTACGAAGGTGATTGTTTTTACGGATCATGCAGCGATTCGATATCTGATGTCAAAGAAGGACTCAAAGCCTAGATTGATCCGTTGGGTGCTTCCATTGCAAGAATTTGATTTGGAGATCAAAGATAGGAAAGGCACAGAAAATCAAGTAGCGGATCATCTCTCACGTTTGGAGGACCATGGTAGGGATTCACATGGTAAATCTCTTATTAATGAATCTTTTCCTGGTGAGCAACTTTTTAGGGTGCAAGGTGAAGAGCCATGGTTTGCAGATTATGTGAACTATCTTGTTAGTAATGTCATCCCTTCGGAATTCTCTTATGCTCAAAAGAAGAAGTTTCTACATGATGTGAAGTGGTACCGTTGGGACGAGCCATTCTTGTTCAAGCTTGTTGTGGATCAGATTTTGAGGAGGTGCATTCCCTACAGTGAGACGGAAAGTATTTTGTATGATTGTCATTCTACCACATATGGAGGCCATTATGGGGGTGATAAAACATCTCAGAAAGTACTTCAAGCGGGATTCTATTGGCCAACTCTGTTTAAAGATTCTCATAGGTTCGTGATGAGTTGTGATCGATATCAAAGGGTTGGTAATATTTCTAGGAGGAATGAGATGCCTCTTAATACTATTCTTGAAGTTGAGATTTTTGATGTGTGGGGAATTGATTTTATGGGTCCGTTTGTTTCTTCTTGCAATAATCAGTACATTCTCTTAGCAGTGGATTACGTGTCTAAATGGGTCGAGGTGAAGGCTTTACCGACCAATGATGCTAAGGTGGTACTGAATTTTCTTCATAAGCAGATATTCACGCGTTTTGGAACTCCACGAGCTATAATTAGTGATGAGGGGACACACTTCTGTAATCGTCAATTTACTGCTATGATGGCAAAATATAATGTGACGCATCGTGTTGCCACTGCTTATCATCCCCAAACTAATGGTCAAGCGGAGGTTTCTAATCGTGAAATCAAGATAATTCTCGAGAAAGTCGTAAATCCATCAAGGAAGGATTGGTCGTTGAAGTTAGACGAAGCGGTTTGGGCGTATAGAACTGCTTACAAGACACCTCTAGGGATGTCTCCTTATTAGTTGGTTTTTGGTAAGTCTTGTCATTTGCCAACCGAGCTAGAGCACAAGGCCTATTGGGCATTGAAGAAATTGAATTTAGATATCACGGCTGCGGGTGAGAAACGTCTACTTCAGTTGAATGAGCTTGAGGAATTTCGTGAGTAGGCTTACGAAAACACGAAAATGTACAAGGAGAAGGTTAAGAGGTGGCATGATAAGAAGTTGATGCATAAATCTTTTATGACGGGTCAACAAGTGTTGCTATACAATTCTCGTCTCAAACTTTTTCCGGGTAAGCTCAAGTCAAAGTGGTCGGGATCGTTTACAGTCAAGACAGTATTTCCACATGGAGCAATAGAGATATATAGGGGTTCTTATGATGATTCTTTCAAGGTGAATGGACATATAATCAAGCCTTATTATGGAGGAACGGTGAACCGTGAGAACTTTGCCGCCGTTTTAACTAGTTCGTGATTTTTCGGAATAATGTCAAGCTATTGACATAAAACGAGCGCTTCTTTGGAGGCAACCCAAGCTATGTGGTATACCCTATTATTCCATCTTTCTTTAAAAAAAATCTGAACAGAAACTTACCTGCGCTGCAGCGTGCTCCAGTATGCCGCAACATACTCTTCCCACTGTCCAGGAGAGTGTGTTGTAGTAATTTTGTGTTTCTTTCAAAAAAAATATATTAACAGTGCGCATGCTATGCCGCAGCGTACCAAATCCTCTTCCAGGTCGTATTTTTTTAGTCGAAACTTTGTGTTTTTAAAACAAAAACACCCCACTTACACTTATATTCTTATAACCCCAAAACCTAATTCCTAATTCTAGTCCTAAACTAATTCCTCTCCGTCCAAATCTCTCATCCATATCCTCCCCATCAATTTCTTACATATCTATACATACACTTCTACACACAATTATAAACTCTTTCCCACAAAAAAATCAATTTCAATTCCAAATCTTGAAACCTCCATTCCAATTTCAAAGTTCAAGAAGGGTTCAAGTTTGGGGGATTTGCATTGCACGGTTCACCTCTTCAATTCGTATTGGGTATATCTCTTCCTTCAATCTTATTTTAGTACGAATTTGTGTTCTTGCAATTTTGGGATATTTTTGTGGTTTTCGTGTTATTTGGGTAATTAGTTGTGAAATTGCTTGTTGGGTGATTAGTGTTCTTGCTTGAGTTGAAAATTGTTGTAATGGCTCCGAAACGTCAAAGAGGTAGTACTAGTGCTCGTCCAACCTCGGATGAGGATTCTAGTGGAGATAATGTGGGGAAGTTTGTGTTGGTAGAAGCCGAAAAGGAGTATGATAAATTGATGGAAAGACCGATTGCTAAGGAAAGAAGGTTTTTGCCGGTTGCTCATTCGGATTTGGTTCGTATGATTAGGGGGCAACGATTTGAAGTAATGTGTTCCCTCGGGCGTTGTTAAGGAGTTCTATGCTAACGCTAAGATAGAGCAGAATGGTTTTTCTGTTGTGCGTGGTATGAGGGTGGATTATAGGCCAAATGCTATCCGTTCAATTTTGAAGCAGCCACCTAAGCCGAGGGGGGTATCAGATTGGGTTAAGAAGACTCGTGCTATTATAGCGGAGATCTGTGTGCCGGGTACAGTATGGAAAGTAAGGCCGGACACTGATGAGCGTACTAATTTTCCTACTACTGCTATGAATAAGTTCGCACGGGCGTGGAACTTGTTTATTTGTGCTAATCTCATGCCTTCGGAAAATCCGAATGACGTGACTGTGGATAGAGCTATTATTCTGTGGGGTATACTAAAGGGCAAGTATGTCGATTTGGGTTATTTGGTGAATCAGAACATTCTCAGGTTTTTGAGTGGGGGTACAAAGGCAGCGATTCCGCATGTTTCTATTGTAGCTCACTTATGTTGGGGTGTTGATGAACCTTTACAAATGCCGGGTAATGCTATTGTTGACACTACTATTGATAATTTGGTGGACTGGCCGGGCGGCGTTCCACCACAGGTTCCTCGGGTGCCTAGAGCGGTGATAGCAAGTCCGCCTCACGATATGGTGGACATGTCAGCACTTGATACACACTTCCGGCTCCTTAATAGACGTATTGACGCTATGCACGCGAGTAACAGGGAGTATACTGAGGACATGACTGTAGCACTGAGCACAGCTTTTCAGTCCACGGGTATTATAGTACAGTGGTCGGCATATGGATCCCGGACGCAGTATCCTCCACCTGATTCACCTGAGGAGGGTGATGACGCTGATGCGTAGGTATATTTCTACTTTCCCTCGTATTTACTTCCATTCAATGCGGTCATTGAATATCCTAAGTTTGGGGGTGGTTTGGGGGATTAGTAGTGTATATGTTGTTGTTGTAATTGTGAGTCATTGTGTTCATGTAGGAATCATATCTTTGCATATTAGTAGTAATTCATGCATGTATGTTCGTATTATCTATGTTTGTTTCATATATGACATTCTGTTTTTTTTTATTTTTATCATGTGAGTCCATATTAGTTGCATTTTCATGGCATGCATTTTTCATGATCCCTTAAAATGAGCTAATTCTGACTGGTAGGTAGGTGTCTAATTGAGTATGGTGATGATGAGTAGAGGATTGATTTAAGTTCTTATGAAATTGACTTGCGTGCTTCAGAAACAAAACTAATTACACAGTCTCGTTGGGTGCTTTTGGGGCTAGGTTAGGGTCATGCTTGTTTGGATGTTTTGAGATTTAGTCACTTGCTTATATTTAGAATTTTCGTTATTCCCTTTATAGCGTAGGAGCACTTAAGTCTAAGTTTGGGGAAAAACAGGAATTTCATGCTTAATTGTAAATAATTGTCAATAATTGCTAGGTGTCAAATGGCTAGTAGCCGGCTCATATTTATATGAGTAGTCTAGGGTTGGAAATGAGAAAGGCTCATTCCATATTGCATAAAAAAAGTCAAAAAAGAGTCAAATAAAAAAAGAGTCATGTAAATAGTTTAAAATGTTAAATGCAAAATTAACCAGGATGAGCTCTTTAATACTCGAGAAATTAAGTTCGCGGGGACTTTGTGCCTAGTGACCTAAGGCTTTTTATAGTCTGGGATCCACTAACCCAACGCTCGCTACATGGGTATTATTGTATAAGCCTTTTGGGGTCTCATCCATTGCACGGTTAAATACATGTCTGTATATATTTTTATTTGTCATAGTTGTTCGTAATAAGCATAAGTTTCTGTCTACCTTGGATAAGGGTGGAGGTGTTCCTAGGTTATGAAGTGTTTACAGTCTATTCTATTTATAAACCTATGATTGTCTTGACGAATAGCATGTATGGTTTTGATCTAGTGTTGGGAGTATTCTGATGAGCATCACACACACGCACATTTCTGTTCATGTGATGTTAGTATACGGGGACTTAGTCGAGCTCTACTTGGATTTATATGCATTCTTTGAGATATTTGCTTGCTAGTTGGTTTTGGTTAGTTTGAAGGGGATCCTTGCATTTTCATAATTAGTTGCATTCATGCATTGCATTGCATTGTTAGTTAGATGGATTTTGTGGGTACATTCACTATAGGCCCTCACGAGACCTTACTCGTCCACTAGGGCTGCCTAGGGGTTTAAAGGGCTTGTTGCATATGCCAAATGCAACCGTAATCACCTACGGAAGTGGTACTAGTTAGTTGTATAATTGTTTATGCTTGAAGACAAGCATCGGTTTAAGTTTGGGGGTGTGATAAGTGGATTTTATATCCACTTGGAACGTTCCATATCGGCTTAAATTGATTCACTTGGCCTCAAGTTTGTTGTAGTTTTGATGTGTTTTGTTTAATTGTGCAGGGTTGCAAGAATGTGAATTAGAGTCGATGTTTCAGTCAATTTTGGAATTGAATTCGAGTTTAAGAATGAAGAGTGGAGTCTTGTTGTGAGCCACCATGAAGATGCCAAGCCTAGAGAATTGAAGAAGGAAGCACATGCCAAAGAAACGGAAGAAAACGGTATAAAAACGAAGAAACAGAGCAAAATTTTCTGTCGGCAGTTTTTCTGGTATGCCGCGGCGTAGTGAGGTTTGCGGCGGCGTAGTAGCTGAACCGAAATCGTAGTTTGCTGCGGCGTAGCTAAGTATGCTGCGGCGTAGTTGTGAATCTGGAAATTCCAAATTTTTCTCTAAAAATTCTAAATTCTTTCCTGTTTCGAATTAAATTGTATTTTTAGGCTTTTTCTTGTTGGACAAGACTTCTAGGGCCTATTTAAACACCTTGTACCCTTGTAATTTGGATCGTTTTTATTATTGTAACATAGATTAGCAAGGGAGAAAAGTGGAGAGAGATTCAACGCTCGGTGACAAGCACAGATCTAGATCTACTTCATCTTTTGTATACGTTGGATCATAGATTTGTTTTCTCAACTCTTGTTTTAATAATATTATCGCATCTTTCTTTCATATCTTGTTATTTATCATGTTTTCATCAAATCCCATGGTGACGAACGGTTCGATTATGAACTAATCGTTGTCATGGGATCCTAGCGGATTTATCTATGTAGCTTAGTAGTTTGTATACTTTAAAGATTTACGTGTGATGAATACTTGGTATCCTCGTATAGTTGTGTTTCATGAATTTAGATGCGTAGCTAACATCTAACATGTTAATCTCTTGCTAAACGAGAGTGGATCTTGAGATTTAGAACTTGCCATGCTAGCATAGGATAGGTTGTTGTTTTGACATCATGATTTGTGGCGTAAATAGAGATATTATGTTGCTCTATGTGATCTATGTGGACAACTTATGCTTAAACCTTTATGTTTTCAAATTCTATAGAGATATAGTGTCTAAACATAATTGGTGTTTACCCATCTTCTATCTCTTTTGTGGATGCATGCGTAGTTTGGTATTAGTATACCGAGAAGTAACTTTTACTTGTTTCGTGTTATCCGATCAGATATCAAAACCATTACGTGCATTGATTAAAGGCATCAACTCTAAGTGAAGTATTTAATGAAGTTAGGATCTCATGTTTATTCTCATATAAGTAATTTGATTTTAATTCCTATTAGTTAATTTAATTCTTAGTTTAATATTTTGTGCGTTAGTATAATTTAGATAATCAAAAACCGCAATTTGTTATTTGTCTTAGCAGTGAATTAAAACCATCCATTGTTGCATAGGTACATATACTGATTGAAACTTAACCAGATCTCAGCGGAACGAACTTAAATTATATTACTTGTGACCACGTGCGCTTGCGTGATATTGTGTTAACAAGCATAAAAAATATTTTATATTTTATCATATAAACTAAAAAGTGTAGTTATATTGAAATACGAAAAATATATGTCAATGCTTTAAATCATGTATAATTAGGTTTTCTACATTGAATATTATTATCAATGTAGGTCTTCTATACTGAATATCAATGTAGGGGTTCAAAACCCTCTCACAAGACAGTACATGCCCCCAGGATTTAACACAGCACACATCTTGTCTTAAACATTCAAGAACTCACTTTATACATCACATCTACCATCAAAACCACCAAGACTTGCCTCTATAGCATACATGGGGTTACATACTCTAAGTACAAGCCTTACAACCATCATAACAAGCACATAACTTCAAGATTTCATCATCTACAACTCAAATCACCAAGATTCACTCTAAAACTTATAGATCTAACAATATAAACTATAAACAAGTCATGCTAAGGGTTGAGAGAGTTTATACCTTCCTTGATGTGTGTAATAGCTTTCTAAACCTTGTATAATCCTTGTATAGCCTTGGGTAAGCTTGGATGATCAAAAGAAATGAAGAAAACAAAGTTAGTAATTCGGAGTTATTAGAACCCGACTGAAAGATCATGGAAAACGAGGCCCTTACCGAGCTTTTCTGATCGAGGCTTCTAAACGAAGTTGTAGAGCATCTTAACAGCTTTCTAACCATATAAAGAACACGAAATTTCATTGAGTAATGAAGGCTCTAGGCCCGTTTTACTGAGAGGACGTTCTGCTGGGCAGAATGGAGAGAAAATGGAGTTTCTTGGTTTTTTCTTTTTGTTCTTTATCTCCAATAATGCTTACACATGTAATATATATCTAGATAGTTTGGATGCATCCTTATCCTTGCTAGGTGTCACACTCCCATTGGCTCCCTTGGATTCTTATCCACTTAAAATGCAACCAAGTCCTTCCTCCTTTTGCACCTAAGTCCTTATCTCTTGTTTCTTGCACTTAAGTCCCTTGGCTTTGTTTTCTTTCCCACCAATTGGATTCCCTTGTTGTCTCGTGAATAAAATTAATACGTTACAACTAATACTTTGCATATTATTGCTCTAATATGGCACAATACCTCGAATGAATATTAATTCCAGCATCCCTTGTTTATTTCTCTTTATCTCAGAAAACGTTCTCCCGCTTTCTCAAGCATTCTCTATTTCTCAATTCTAAGAGTTTATTCTCAATCCTCTTTCTTTCTCATAATATATCCTTCCTTGGACTCTTAATATACCATATCCTTAATCCATGCTTCGTTCGCTCAATCGCTTAATCTTGTTGTAACGTCTCAGTGGTTCTCGTTCTAAATCCTCGAATCAAATATAATAAAATCCTAACATATTAAATCCTTAATTCCTCAAAATTAATATCTCATTTCTTGAATATAATAAAATATAATTCACCACCCGGTCAAATATTACACCAGAATACAAATTGGAATTTCTGAATTCCGATCGTCTTTACATACACTTATTTGCTCCGTGAATCACTAATATGACTTCGAAATATCCATACCATGTCTTGTACATAGGGTGGCGTGAAAATTTTCTTGGTCCTCAAAATCACTATTCATCCATAAATTACTATTCACGCATGACAAACACTATTCACGTATATACTTATTCTTAATAAGAAAAGTTTTAATTCTACCGAAAATCTGGGTTCTTACAGTCTCCCCTCCTTAAAAGGATTCTGTCCCGGAATCAGTTTAGGAATCACTGGGGTTACTCCTTCTTTGTTTCACTCTTTCAACTTCCAGGTGGATTCTTCCACATCTTGATTTTCTCACAATTCCTTATTAGTTTGAAAACCTTGTTCCTCAGCACTTGTTCTTTTTTATCCATGATTTCCACGGGTTGCTCCACATAGGTCAAGTCTGGTTGTAGGTCCACTTGGTCGTATTCTATCACATGTCGATAGTCGGTGTGGTAGGGTCGTAACATAGACACATGAAACACATTATGAATTTGCTGCAAGCTTGGGGCAAGGCTAACTCGTAGGCTAACTTCCCAATACGCCTCAAAATCTCAAAAGGTCCAATAAACCTCAGACTTAGCTTTCCTTTCTCAACAAACCGCATCAATCCTTTCCAGGGGATACCTTTAGCATCAAGAAGTCTCCCACCTCATACTCCTTTGATATCTCATAAAATTTGACCATTCGAAATAATGGGTTTCGTAAAAAAAACTAATGACTTTTACATACACTCGTTTGCACCGTGAAAACGTAATATCAATTCGAAATCTTCATTTAATAATTCGTACATATCGTGATTGCAAAAATTTCTCATCCACCCATAACATTACTATTCATCCAGGTTTCGAATATTCACGAAAATTAGGGTTATTGCAGTCTCCTCCCCTTAAAAGGATTCTATCTTGAGAACCTAAGGTAAATAGTTGTGGATACAATTCCAACTTTACCCTTTCCAACTCTCAGGTTGACACTTCAACCCTTTTGTTCTCTCACCTTTATCTCACCAACACTTTAATGTTGTTTCTCAATGCATGCTCTCCTCGACCTGTATTCCTTATCGGTTGTTCTATGAAAGAAAATTTCTATCCCACTCCTTATACGTTCCTCTTCTACCTTGTTCATAGTATCCCTGTTGAGTCCTTGTATCGTTGGCCCGTGAATACTTTGTGGTCGTGTTTTATAATCTGAGACAATGTCAATACGCACGGTATTCCTCATGTTCCTTGGCTTAATTAACACGCATGTGTTGCCTCCCGTCAGCCGTTACCACTTGCTATGGATACTGTATAGTCTTCGGTATACGTCGAACCAGTTCAGCTACTATATCCCTCGTTCATTGACTTCTTCGTAACGCAAGAAAATCGAAACTTCTTCTTTCGCAGTACGCTTTACAAGAGACGTCCTTACGTTCACATGGTGACGATCGTGATAACAACATTCATTTCATGGATAAGATTTTATTCTCGACTGCCCCGTGAAATCTAAGGCACGACACTAAATATAAATTCGATCGTCTGGACAATTCTTCTTCCCTATCCGTCAACCACAGATCAAATTAGTGCATACGCTCAATCTCTTTGTTAAATATACTTGAAAGCACCTTCAATATTCGAAGTTTAACCTTATGTCTTTATCTGACGTAATCGCTGCAGAAGTTTTATATTGCACCACCATCTCTTCCGTATATAAATCGATAATCTTCTAAATGGAAAGTCTCTCGTAGGTAAATCACTTGGTCCAACAATTATAAATCAACTAGGGCCATCTCTTGGCTCGGTCTTCGGTGACCTACTTATGAAATTCATTATAATTCTGTCCACGTTCAAGATTTTCTACATGCTGAATTAATCCACTAGATCTCTATCATTCTGCTTTTGACATGTCACGTTTGTACTTAATAGTTTGCCAATACCATTCTTCGTATCCGCTTGCCAATATTCTCTTAATTCTCTATACCTCTTTGTCCTTCCTCGTAATTTAGTCATTTTTCCTCTAACATTATTCTTTATTGTATATACTCTATTTTCTTGGTCAATACTGACTGAATTCCAATTTCGAATAATCCCTTCTATAGGTATCGGCCACCACACTAGCCTTTCCTGGGTAATAACAAATTTCTCCATTATACTCCCTGTTCCATTTCGTCACCTTCTCTCTTATGTTTAGTTCTAATATGAAGATATACTTATGGCACTTGTGGAAAAATTTCACACTTTTCTCATAAGGTTAACGTCTCAGTTTTATGCGTGAACGCTATCATGACTAATCCCCGACTCACGGTTAGTATATCCTATCCTGTAACCTTTATGTTGTTTAGAAGTATAGGCTATCATCCCCTTTCTACTACATCAGCACACCTCTTAACTCTTGAAAGACGCATCATCGTGACCCTCAAAGTCCTCTTCTCATCATAAAGTATAGCTAACAACGAGGTTGTTACTAATCGCTCATATCATTCTTAAAACTTTATTTATTAACCCACAAGGGCTTCTGACTCACTAGTCAATCCACATGATACTACCAAAATTTATAATGTTTATATTAGTGTGAAATGCCGACTTTGGTGCAGTACAGAGATCGATCTTGAGTTGGTGAAACCTTCTCTTCAACCTTATTTTTTAAAAACAACTACACATTTTAACTAGTCAACAATTCCTCCATTTCCGAAAAGGGTATCAGTTCTCGATGGTATATGTAAGATGTCATACGCTCGTCCTCTTTCACAACTGGTGCCAATCAACTTGAGGCCCGCATGCTGCTGCGATTCCCAATAAACTTGATTAGGTGGTAATCTCGAAGGATCATTGGGATATATACATGCATCCATTTACTATTAGGGCCTTTTAAACTTTATGTCTCTCTATGTGCATCAATCCCTTTAAGCTAAGTAAAGCTTCACATTCTTACCACAATATTTCTTCCTTTCTTGTCCATCTCACTTCCATGTTAGTTTCCTCTAAGGATATGTCTTACATCGCAATCGATTTGCATTTCTTGGATCAGGAAAAGGCTTGGTAACTCCAGAATTCATTAATATAACATCCTGACGACGGTTGGTAGGGGCGTGCTCCCAACCACCTCATCATTTCTTATAACCTTCCTCACACTAATATTAAAGGTCATTGTGGTATGCCCCGACATGTTATTCCTACTTTAAATAATCACTCGGCATAACGCTCTGGCTGCACAATTACAACATTTGGTTTTTGATCTCATATTGGTGCAACAGTTCACAATTGTACCTCCCGTTCACCTTAGAGTAATCACTTTTGAAAGGAATGGTTTCAAAATAACAAGGTCCAATAGATAATTTCAATAAGAATTCCACATTGGATGTTCCAAGAATGTTGATGGTTCCAAATACTAGGAGTCTCGATTTTCGGAGATGTAAGGATGGACAAAAAGAATACAACAAGGTTTATTCCTTCATGTCCTGATAATTTTGTAATGTGATATCATAGAGAATGTTGCACGAGGGCAATGATTGTTGGATACAAAAGTCATAAAGACGGTCTTTATACAATTCTTACATCTGGTGAATACTTTTCCTCTTGAAAAATAGAGGATCTAAAAAGTCCCATTGATAAAGGTCAATCGATCAAAAGAAATTCTACTCTATGACGATAAAAATGAAGCAGTTTATCATTCAAGTAATCTATGGTTTCAAATGAATCTTCATTATATGAATGAAAGAACATAATATTCAAGTGACATAAAGTCTGATACGAAGATGGGTAGAATTCAAGTTGAGTGGACGACCTCACTAGGTCTCAATCAAGTCATTCGTCAAAACTTTCATAATCATACTTTACCACATGCAAAATGCATTGCGGAATTACTGAATGAATTAAATTGGGAGTTGGACCAGTGAAACAATAACTAGTGCTTTTCAAGAAACACTAGCAACTAGCTAGACAAAATTTGCTAGTTCGCCTGTTTGAGACATCACCACTAGCTAGGACAATTAGCTAGGTGTTCTTCACAACATTACAATTTTGACTAGTTAGAACAATCAACTAGTCATTCATATTGACATATCGACTAGCCAGTTTCAATTGGCTAGAACGGAATTTCAACATCGTAGCCACTGAAGAAACTTTAGGCTACTCGGACAACGAATGGAAATAAGAAGTTATTAAGTTTGAAAAAAGAAAACTATAAAATCTGAAGAGAATGTTCTAGGTATCGGAACAATCGATAACCTCTCATCAAATATTACTTATCAGTGAAACGGTCCACCCAAGGGTGCCTCCGTACACATGCTTTATCAGATCTTACAGTAGAATGAAATTCAGAATACTAGTATCAAAATGATATCATTACTATAATTTCAATGTACGACGCACAATCTCATTTTGAATAGAAGAAAGGATTCATGAGGAATATCTGGATGTTAAATCATCCCTGTTCTCAACAAGTTGATAAATATTTATGGGCTCGACTGAAGAGTGCAAGTATGAAAGAAGTAGTCAAATATCAATATTCGTTTAGGAATATTCATTGATTAATTAAGGAAACAATTGTTGAACATTCCTTGGATAATTGAAAGGAAGTGTAAATAGTCCTGAGCAGAACGAAATAATTATAAACTTCAAATAGAATACTCGGGCATCAAATAAGATACTTTGGATGAGTCCCGGTTTAGAGAAAGTATATCACTGGTTGTTATTCCACAAGTTTGAAGTAGAAGGCTAGAAGGGTTACCTGATATAAACTAATCGAGGTAACATGGTTAGTGAACAGTTTAAAATGAAGTAGTGCACCAGCCGGTAGTTACCAAAATAAGTTAATAATCATCCGTGCATCTCATTATCACCATTATGAGGGTAACTCCATCTCTTCGTCTTCGTAGTACAAGACACCAACTAGTGCGTCTCTCAATCATCATCTTAAAGTCATTTATCGAGTTAGGGTTTCACAAATATATCTGTCATTTCCGTGCTTTATCTTGAAGACCAAGCTTCACATCATTTCGGGGACACCTGCTAAGTCCATGGGGTCCTACTTCATGCCTTCCGACATGAATCACAAGTGGCCAGTTCCCCCTGAGAACAGATCAAAGAGATCTCTCAGGGATCTCAGTGCAGTCCATAGGTTCAGTGGCGGGTGTGTACATGTGAACATATACCAAAATATTGAGGTCTACAACACATATATACGTAGTCCCTGATAACATCTCTATCAAAGGATCCCACTCTAGACCCACTGGTCTTTTCTTTTGGTAGACTCTAAGATCACTGTATCGCTCGTTGCAACCATATTCAACTTCACTTGAGTCCCTTTGTTAATTCTACTTGTTTGTTCTCTAAGTTGAACTACCATGCTCTAGCGCCCGAATCATGCGTGGAATTATCTAGCACGCTCGTCTTATGATAACATTCTCGTATAACACATGTAAAATTTGCCATCAAGGGTAATGAAATCCACAACGGCATAGTAACCACCTTTCAGGTAAACCCGTTACTTATCGAAAATCGGATCTTATAGCCAAAGTAAAAGACTGTCATTATTCCAAGTACTAAGTACCCTTAATTATGTAGGGAAGTCTAAACTTCTTGATTCTTAAAATGCTGCCTCCTAAACTGTGGAGGACTATGGGCCACAAAATTTATGCCAGCCTAGTCATCCGATCATATTGGCAATATCGCCTCTATCTCAGCTGCTCTTGAGATTTCGCTCTGCTTCCTATATCATTACCTATGATAGGTCATGTACGACTCTCAAACCTCTATTCATCATTCTAAAGGTCTCTAAGGATTCTATCGACCCTAGTATAATACCTCCAGTAAACACTCCAGTCCATTCTACTCACCGGTACCTCTTCCGGTAGTCCAATAATAAGTTTACTACGATCTCTTATGTCATTCTCCTACTTAGACTTAACTCTCCACACTCTCGTTTCTGAGTACTGTAACTTATCTCTCTGATACAATTTCTGTGACGCCCCCAAATCTGAGGTTAGAGATTCAGGTCATCACATCACCATCCAACCATATCCTACCTGTATTAACTTTACAACTCAACAATACATCCATCCAGACCTCAATCTTACGCACATACAAGTTAGAGCCTCAGAAACGATAATAAAAAATAACACTAAATATTACAATTCATCTTTAAAATCCAGAATCTTACGCACTTCCAATTATACAACTACACTTGAAGACAAGTCTTACTATTATAGTTGAAAACCTATCAGGCTTACTCTGTAGTATTTATCAGGAACTAAATCATCTCAGGGGTAAATCTTCTACTCCTCTTCTGCTGGTGCGGAGTTAACCGACCAAATTCTTCTCCTTCTGAAAAGTTTTTATAAAGAAAGAATGAGCTACATAATGCTCAGCAAGTTCACCATTTTGAAAAATAATAATGTGGTTTATTTCGAAAACGTTCCCAACTGTATGGGTATATATCTCAGATTTCAAAACGTAACTCGACAATATATATGTCCGAGTTTGAATACAACATTTATACTCACTAAGGAGCTTTAAGAATAACATATGAATCCTTTATAAGGTTCCCATTTCAATATATCTCAAGTTTGAAAATTTATATATATAAGCATATCATTTTCGGCAAAACACTCTACGGTTATCATATTGTACAGGGAATACGTTATTGCAAAACCTCTTTCCTTCCATTAGCTTAGAAGGTTTCTCATTCAAAAACATTTCATTCTTTGAAATAATTGCAAGAGTGCACTAACACGTGCCAATCTTTATAGAAAATCTTGCAGTTCTAGATACTGCACGATATCAATATTTTTCTTATCAAAAACCACACTATCGGCAACTTGGCACTTAGGCCCAAGAAGCAGTGTTTGAGTATTTTTCCAAAGTGGAGGATGGGACTGGAAGAAAACATAAAAAACCTGACAAGGATTGACGATGATCAGTCGCCACAACCAAGTCCAACAATCCGCGGGTCTTCTCTACCGGTAGAAGGATAGAAACTCCATCCGTAACTATCCCTTAGGTAAAAGCTCCATCCGTAATTACCCTCGATGAAAACTCTATCCGTAATCATCCTTCGGCAACACCTGGGCCGGAATAAATGACGGACCGCCTGGCTAACGGCCTCTTACACTAAACTCGGGGTCGTTCGTCAACGACCCTGCACGCCAGAGTCCCTTTTTTGCTTTTTCTTTCAAAACTTGTTTTGATTGAAAATCGAGGAGTTGAGGTCCGACATCAGTCGACCGATAATTCTTGAAAAACGTTTAAGAAGTAAAACCTGACCGGGGGTTTTCGAAAATGTTTTGGGTTCGAAAGAGTTCGAGTTTGAAAACGTTAAAGGTATCTTGGATTAGTTTTGTCTTTAAAATAATGAACAATAATTAATAAATGATATTTTGAGATTTAATATAAATAATTAATAAAATAATTATTTAATTAAAATAAGCTTTTAATCCAAGATAGATATTTTTGAGTATTTTAAACAACGTAAAAATAATAAATACTTAAGTATACGATACTTCCCGAATGACTCTTCGGGTTTTCGCAATTTAATCACGATACAATAATATACCGCTCCCCGGTCAATAGTATATTTGGACCGCTACGACCTCTATTGCTAGAGTCATTGTCCGAAGAAAACACTTTCATTCTAAGTTCAAGGGTGTACAAATACATATGCATATATCTCAAACTTCAACAGAATCTCGTAAAGCATAAGCATATAATACGTTTGGAAGCTATAAACACAACAGTGAAAATCCTTATATATAAGTTTTGAAAAGTAAACTTGCCTTGGTTAGGGTGGGGTGGTCGAGCTCGCGACGTGGAACGAAGATCTATACATAATCAATATTCGTACGTTAGTACCTTAACAACACTACTTAATCGTAAGGTTTTAAAGGATGTTAGACCAACTTAACGACTCCAATTTGTGACAACTAACCCTCCCATATGACCAAGTCATCACTTTATCACATTCGTTACCCATTCGACTCGAATCCATTCCTCAAACTTGAAACACAAGTGAGAACTCTTAAAACTACGTTAAACTAACCTCCTAGGTGATTTTTCACTCGTGCACACTTCGCTTTAACATTTTTATAAAATTGCAAAATACAAATTTTACTCCAATTCTTTGGAAAGCCTTCACAACTGTATAATCTGACTACCCTCAAATTTTCATAACACTAGAATAATTGTAAGGGGTCCTAACTCAGTTCACAAGTGGACAACACAGTGTAGTCTGAATTCCAGAACCACACTGCACTAACCCGGCCATAACTCAAGATCTACACATCTCCTGGGTATGAACCTTATATTTCTAAAAACTACATTCAATTATCTTTCAAACCATATAAATTAGGTCCTCGGGTGACAAGATTTAGGGGTTCAAAACCCTCTCACAAGACAGTACATGCCCCCAGGATTTAACACAGCACACATCTTGTCTTAAACATTCAAGAACTCACTTTATACATCACATCTACCATCAAAACCACCAAGACTTGCCTCTATAGCATACATGGGGTTAAATACTCTAAGTAAAAGCCTTACAACCATCATAACAAGCACATAACTTCAAGATTTCATCATCTACAACTCAAATCACCAAGATTCACTCTAAAACTTATAGATCTAACAATATAAACTATAAACAAGTCATGCTAAGGGTTGAGAGAGTTTATACCTTCCTTGATGTGTGTAATAGCTTTCTAAACCTTGTATAATCCTTGTATAGTCTTGGGTAAGCTTGGATGATCAAAAGAAATAAAGAAAACAAAGTTAGTAATTCGGAGTTATTAGAACCCGACTGAACGATCATGGAAAACGAGGCTCTTACCGAGCTTTTCTGATCGAGGCTTCTAAACGAAAGTTGTAGAGAATCTTAACAGCTTTCTAACCATATAAAGAACCCGAGATTTCATTGAGTAATGAAGGCTCTAGGCCCGTTTTACTGAGAGGACGTTCTGCTGGGCAGAATGGAGAGAAAATGGAGTTTCTTGGTTTTTTCTTTTTGTTCTTTATCTCCAATAATGCTTACACATGTAATATATATCTAGATAGTTTGGATGCATCCTTATCCTTGCTAGGTGTCACACTCCCATTGGCTCCCTTAGATTCTTATCCACTTAAAATGCAACCAAGTCCTTCCTCCTTTTGCACCTAAGTCCTTATCTCTTGTTTCTTGCACTTAAGTCCCTTGGCTTTGTTTTCTTTCCCACCAATTGGATTCCCTTGTTGTCTCGTGAATAAAATTAATACGTTACAACTAATACTTTGCATATTATTGCTCTAATATGGCACAATACCTCGAATGAATATTAATTCCAGCATCCCTTGTTTATTTCTCTTTATCTCAGAAAACGTTCTCCCGCTTTCTCAAGCATTCTCTATTTCTCAATTCTAAGAGTTTATTCTCAATCCTCTTTCTTTCTCATAATATATCCTTCCTTGGACTCTTAATATACCATATCCTTAATCCATGCTTCGTTCGCTCAATCGCTTAATCTTGTTGTAACGTCTCAGTGGTTCTCGTTCTAAATCCTCGAATCAAATATAATAAAATCCTAACATATTAAATCCTTAATTCCTCAAAATTAATAACTCATTTCTTGAATATAATAATGTATAATTCACCGCCCGGTCAAATATTACACCAGAATACAAATTGGAATTTCTGAATTCCGATCGTCTTTACATACACTTATTTGCTCCGTGAATCACTAATATGACTTCGAAATATCCATACCATGTCTTGTACATAGGGTGGCGTGAAAATTTTCTTGGTCCTCAAAATCACTATTCATCCATAAATTACAATTCACGCATGACAAACACTATTCACGTATATACTTATTCTTAATAAGTAAAGTTTTAATTCTACCGAAAATCTGGGTTCTTACACTCGCCATGCCACGACACGACTCGGGTCGGGTCGGGTCAAAGGGCGATTTGGGTGAATGTCTCGGCGTCTCGCGTACGCGAGGCGACCTGGGCGAGGAATTTTATTACCTGGAATATTGATTTATTTTAACAGAACATCATACTTTATTTGTTACTGCTGTTGGATCAGTACTTGGAATATTGGGCCTGATCAGACATCAAATCCTGATGGACAGACCCTGAACATAAACCAATACTGATGGGCATCAGATCCTGACGGATTAAAATCCTGATGGATCAGATACTGATTGTTGACCAATCCTGATGGACCTCAGATCCTGACGATGGTTAAATCCTGATGCAGCTGTAACTGAAAAATAAATACTGATGCAGTTAATGAAATTAAATCAGAATATTTACTTTCCTTTTAAGGCATAACTCTTACGTTTTATTTTTGGGTATTATATATATTGAAGATATAACGTTGAGAGGGTAGAGATATACGTTAAGGAAAAAAAACCTTGGTTGCGATTACTCTCTGTTCTTCCTCAATACATACAGTTCTTATTCATAGTTCTTAGGCGAATTGAGGTGCTGGTCGCTGTTGATCACTGGTGTATTTGTGAACCCTTTGATTTGTTGATGTTTTATCCTGGAAGCGATATTGCTGCAACCCAATCACAACGTAAGTGGGGCAATATTCTTTTCAAGAATAGCCAAGTCTTCTTGAAGGGCTTGGTGACTCAGCTGATCAATCTCCTATCAGTACTTGCCATAAGCTTCTGTGGGAGATAAGTTTGTTCTCACTTTTCTTATTAATTACAGTCTCTAATTATATTCTTGTTTTGCCTTCATGATTTGTTTTGTTAATTGGTTAATTGTCTGTTCTTGTTTTAATACATATATATATATATATATATATATATATATATATCACTGCCTCATTGTTGCTGTAGTTAAATAATTCCCAACAATCTTGAAGAGAATATTTGTGTTATATATTGTTAATTAAACAAGATGGTTAACGAAACTGAAACTCCTATTGTTCAGACTAGCTCTGGGTCTGGTGTTATTGTACCCACCATGGATTGGACTATGTATCGTTTCCCACAACCTATTGATTTGTCAGGAATGCCTGATAAATTCAGTGGGGGTGTTGGTTTTTCTCGTTGGCAGAAAAAGATGAAACTGTGGTTAACGGTAAAGGGTCTATGGCCGGTGGTACAGTATGAGAAACCAGTTGCGGTTAAGGAGAAGCCTGAATCTGTTAAGGCTTATGCTATGTGGGAAGAGAAGGATGGGGTGGCTAGGGCTGCAATTCCGGCAGCTTTAGCGAACACTCTATTTGATGTTTATTCATCTGATTCTTACACTGCTAAGCTTTTATGGGAGAAGCTTGACCAGACACATAATAATGACTCGTAAGGGTTGGAAAAATATTCTGTGGCTAGGTTCCTTGATTTCAAACTGGTGGATACTAAATCCATGACTGAGCAGGTGCATGAGTTTGAGATGTTAGTTCATGCTTTGAAGGAGTCTGGTATGGACCTTCCTGAGAAGTTTCAGGTTATGTCTGTGATTGAAAAGCTCCCTAAGTCTTGGGAAGAGTTTGCACTTTCCCTGAAAAGACAAAAAGGATATATCACTTGGACAAACCTGATGTTGGACATCTCTGTGCAGGAGCAACACAAGTCCAAGCAAAGACATGTGATGCCTACTGAACATGCTGGGAGTTCGAAGGTGAATGTAGTGACTGTAGGACAGAAAAGAAAGTCTGTCACTAAGAAGGAAAACACTAAGTCTAAAGACAAGAACAAGGCTAAGAAACCAAAGGCAAACAAACCATGTTGGTCTTGTGGACGGGTTGGTCATTGGAGCAAGGACTGTCCTGTAAAGAAAGCGAAGAAACCTATTGTAGGAGCACAAGCTAACACTGTGCTTGGAACCACTGGTGGGCCTACGGTTAACATGGTTGTTGGTGAAGCTGTTGCTTCTGAAACTGACAACGGGTATGTGACCTACAACCCTGTACTTCTTTCCACTTATTCATCTCATGAATGGTTGATTGATACTGGAGCTAATGTACATATTTGTACTAATATTACTCTATTTGTATCTTATCAACAGACTCATGGAATGACAGTAACGATGGGGAATGCGAGTGCAGCTTGAGTTCTTGGAATAGGAAATGTGGACCTGAAGTTCGCTTCTGGGCGTGTTCTATCCCTCACTAGAGTGCATCATGTTCCTGATATTCGTAGAAATATAATAAGTGGAAGTTGTTTAGTTAAGAATGGTTTTGAAGTTTCTTTGAAATGTAATAAAGTAGTTATTACACATACTGGTGTATTCTTTGGCAAAGGTTACTTGTCTGATGGATTATTTTTAATAAATGTTGAGCCTGTTTTGGGCAGTTTTATTAATAATAATGTTGCTCCTTCTGTTAATTGTATTGAATCATCAGATTTGTGGCACATGCGTCTTGGTCACTTAAATTTTGGTGCTCTAAAGAATATGATGAATTTAGAGTTAATTCCAAAATATGCCATTGATAAGAAATCTAAATGTCAAGTATGTGTGACTGCTAAACAAACTAGGAAACCCTTTCATAACGTGATTAGGGATTCAAATGTGTTAGATTTAGTGCACACTGACATATGTGAATTTGGTGGTGTTTTGACTAAGGATCATAATAGATATTTCATTACCTTTATAGATGATTGTAGTAAATATTGTTATGTTTATTTGCTTAAACATAAAGATGAAGCACTAGATAAATTCATTATGTTCAAAACTGAAGCTGAAACACAAACTGGTAAAGTACTTAAACTTTTGAGATCAGATAGAGTTGGTGAGTATACGAGTACCTTGTTTAATGAATTTTGCAAAAGCAATGGTATAGTTCATGAGGTAACTCCACCATACACACCTGAGTCTAATGGGGTGGCAGAATGAAAGAACAGAACTTTTAAAGATATGATCAATAGTATGTTGATTAATTCAGGGTTGCCTAAGTACATGTGGGGGGGAGGCTCTGAATACGGCTTGCCATATTCTGAATAGAGTTCCTCTGAAACATATGGACAAGACACCTTATGAATTATGGACAGAGAAAAGGACTAGTTTAAAATATCTTCGTGTGTGGGGGTGCCTTGCAAAGGTACTTGTCCCTGAACACAAGAGAAAGAAACTAGGGCCGAAAACTGTTGATTGCATCTTTCTGGGCTATATTGAAACCACTACGGCTATGAGATTTTTAGTGTTAAAATCTGACATAGATGGAATAGTGGTTAATACAATAGTTGAATTTCGTGATGCAACATTCTTTGAGGATGTGTTCCCGATGAAGACTGGTATACCTCAGGGTATTCCTGATGATGATCCCACTCACACATCGAGTTCCATTCCTGATCATGTGGAAAGGATGACAAATGTGGGGGCAGATCCTGATAGTAGCTCCATTCCTGATGGAGTAGAGGAACCTAGAAGGAGTAAGCATACTAAGGTAGTCAAGGATTTTGGAAGTGATTTTATCACTTACAACATCGAGGATGAACCTTTAACTTTCAGATAGGCCATGGATTCTTCTGAATCAAGGAACTGGAAAGGTGCTATGAAAAGTGAAATTGACTCTATTGTTTCTAACGGAACATGGGAGTTGGTTGATCTACCTCCTGGGTGTTCTACTATAGGATGTAAATGGGTATTAAAAAGGAAGATGAATCCGGATGACTCAATAGATAAGTATAAGGCTAGGCTGGTAGCTAAGGGCTTTAAGAAAAAGGAAGGCATTGATTACTTTGACACATACTCTCCAGTTGCTAGAATGAAAACAATCCGAATGCTTATAGCATTGGCTTCTGTACATGGTCTTATCATCCATCAAATGGATGTAAAGACAACTTTTCTTCATGGTGAACTTGAAGAAGAGATTTATATGGATCAGCCTGAGGGATTTGTTGCCTCTGGTAATGAAAGGAAAGTATGTAAGTTAATCAAGTCTATATATGGCTTAAAACAAGCACCTAGAGACTAGCATAAAAAGTTTGATGAAACTGTTTTAGAATCAGATTTTGTAGTTAATGAAAGTGACAAGTGTGTCTATTACATGGTTAAAGGAAGTGAATGTATTATTGTGTGCTTATATGTAGATGATATTTTGTTGTTTGGAACCAATATTGAGATTATTAACGAGACAAAAAGGTTCTTAAAAAGGCATTTTGAAATGAAGGATATGGGAGAGGCTAGTGTGATTCTTGGTATCAAGTTGACTCAGTCAACTGATGGAATAACGTTATCACAGTCTCATTATATAGAGAAATCTATACTTGAGAAGTATGGTTATTCAAATTGTAGAATCGCAAGTACTCCGTATGATCCTAAAATTGCCCTTGTCAAGAATAGTTCAGGAGTACCTGTGTCTCAGTTAAGGTATTCTCAGATTATTGGGAGTTTGCAGTATCTTGCTAATGGTACTAGGCCGGATATTTCATATTCAGTGTCTAAGTTAGCAAGATATACAAGCTGTCCAAACAAGACTCATTGGGATGCTCTTGATAGAGTACTTAGATATCTAAAAGGCACCATGTATCCTGGTTTGCATTACAGGAGGTTTCCTGGAGTGCTAAAGGGATATAGTGATGCAAGTTGGATAGCTAAGAAGTCTGGTTCCAATGGAGTGACTGGATATGAGTTTACCCTTGCGGGTGGAGCAGTATCCTGGAAGTCTTCTAGACAGACTGTTATAACTCGGTCTACTTTTGAGGCTGAGTTGTGTGCATTAGATGCCACAGGGACTGAGGCTGAATGGTTACATGGACTTATGTCAATGTTACCTGTAGTAAGTCGTCCACTTCCTGCTTTTGTTGTTCATTGTGATAACCGTACAACTATCGATAAGATAAACATCAAGAAGTATAATGTGTAAACAAAGAGACATATCCAAGTTAGACTGAAGTCTATAAGGGGTCTAATGTCTGAAAGGATTATTGCTATTGAGTTTGTTGGAACTCAAGATAACCTAGCTGATCCTTTGACTAAAGGGCTTGAGCATGCTGTAGTCCTTAAGTCTAGGTTGGGGATGGGACTGATAGCCCATAATAATTCATCTACAGCGGGAACCCAATACACATGAGAGGAGATCCCTCGAAAGTGTATTCAATGTGGTAATAACAAGTTGTAAGGGTGAATTGGTTGTACCTTAACTACATAGATTAATACTCACGTATCTGGAGTCTATCCCCTGTAAACCAATAAGGTACTATCACTGCCAGAATAGCAAGAGTTATTTTGAACTCTGAATGGGGTCGAGTCATATGGGAGAGGCTAGTGTGATTCTTGGTATCAAGTTGACTCAGTCAACTGATGGAATAACGTTATCACAGTCTCATTATATAGAGAAATCTATACTTGAGAAGTATGGTTATTCAAATTGTAGAATCGCAAGTACTCCGTATGATCCTAAAATTGCCCTTGTCAAGAATAGTTCAGGAGTACCTGTGTCTCAGTTAAGGTATTCTCAGATTATTGGGAGTTTGCAGTATCTTGCTAATGGTACTAGGCCGGATATTTCATATTCAGTGTCTTAGTTAGCAAGATATACAAGTTGTCCAAACAAGACTCATTGGGATGCTCTTGATAGAGTACTTAGATATCTAAAAGGCACCATATATCTTGGTTTGCATTACAGGAGGTTTCCTGGAGTGCTAGAGGGATATAGTGATGCAAGTTGGATAGCTAAGAAGTCTGGTTCCAATGGAGTGACTGGATATGTGTTTACCCTTGCGGGTGGAGCAGTATCCTGGAAGTCTTCTAGACAGACTGTTATAACTCGGTCTACTTTTGAGGCTGAGTTGTGTGCATTAGATGCCACAGGGACTGAGGCTGAATGGTTACATGGACTTATATCAATGTTACCTGTAGTAAGTCGTCCACTTCCTGCTTTTGTTGTTCATTGTGATAACTGTACAACTATCGACAAGATAAACAGCAAGAAGTATAATGTGTAAACAAAGAGACATATCCAAGTTAGACTGAAGTCTATAAGGGGTCTAATGTCTGAAAGGATTATTGCTATTGAGTTTGTTGGAACTCAAGATAACCTAGCTGATCCTTTGACTAAAGGGCTTGAGCATGCTGTAGTCCTTAAGTCTAGGTTGGGGATGGGACTGATAGCCCATAATAATTCATCTACAACGGGAACCCAATACACATGAGAGGAGATCCCTCGAAAGTGTATTCAATGTGGTAATAACAAGTTGTAAGGGTGAATTGGTTGTACCTTAACTACATAGATTGATACTCACGTATCTGGAGTCTATCCCCTGTAAACCAATAAGGTACTATCACTGCCAGAATAGCAAGAGTTATTTTGAACTCTGAATGGGGTCAAGTCATATGACGAGATGCTAGCAGTACATCTCTAGAGATGCCCAGCTAAGCGAATGTAATTGTGTGGTCGCAATTAGAGGAAAGGGTTATTCCTTGAAACATTCGACGAACAGGATCGAGACATGACCATTAACGTCTCAAAGCCGTAGATTAGCACCATAGCCTTCGATTTGTCGTCGTCTATGGAGTGTGGTTACACCAAACGGATAAAGATTCAAGGTGAAACATTCCATCTAAATCTGGTAGCCTTCGAAGTAGAGGACTTAGGAGGGCTCAAACCCGGAAGGGTACCTACTCTGAAAAACAAGTCATGATGAGAATAGATATGCATTTCTGTATGGATTCGTGGGGGATTGTTAGAAAATGGAAAGTTTGAGGCATATTTATAATATGTTCTTGATGTAATTTCTCGAAACTAACAAGTGGAAGTTGTTCCTTGTAATGAGGACTTAAACCTTCATGTTTGGATCTAAGACATTTTCTTAATGGAATCCATAAATAAATTGAGTTGAAGTTGCTTGCTTGAAATGGGTTATGTGGGTTATTTAGTTGAAATAACTTGAGTCCCACATAGAATTGGTAATGAAAGGTTGGTGGCTTTATATAGCTCCATGTGCAAGTGTAGTATACAACTACTAAGGCATGTGGGTGTGCATGGATGTAGAGTGGGCCTCGCGCACACACACACGCGCGCGCCGCCGCCGCCCCCCTCGCCATGCCACGACACGACTCGGGTCGGGTCGAAGGGCGATTTGGGCGAATGTCTCGGCGTCTCGCGTACGCGAGGCGACCAGGGCGAGGAATTTTATTACCTGGAATATTGATTTTTTTAACAGAACATCAGACTTTATTTGTTACTGCTGTTGGATCAGTACTTGGAATATTGGGCCTGATCAGACATCAAATCCTGATGGACAGACCCTGAACATAAACCAATACTGATGGGCATCAGATCCTGACGGACTAAAATCTTGATGGATCAGATACTGATTGTTGACCAATCCTGATGGACCTCAGATCCTGACGATGGTTAAATCCTGATGCAGCTGTAACTGAAAAATAAATACTGATGCAGTTAATGAAATTAAATCAGAATATTTACTTTCCTTTTAAGGCGTTTTATTTTTGGGTATTATATATATCGAAGATATAACGTTGAGAGGGTAGAGATATACGTTAAGGAAAAAAATCCTTGGTTGCGATTACTCTCTGTTCTCCCTCAATACATACAGTTCTTAATCATAGTTCTTAGGCGAATTGAGGTGCTAGTCGCTGTTGATCACTGGTGTATTTGTGAACCCTTTGATCTATTGTTGTTTTATCCTAGAAGCGATATTGCTGCAACCCAATCACAACGTAAGTGGGGCAATATTCTCTTCAAGAACAGCCAAGTCTTCTTGAAGGGCTTGGTGACTCAGCTGATCAATCTCCTATCAGTACTTGCCATAAGCTTCTGTGGGAGATAAGTTTGTTCTCAATTTTCTTGTTAATTACAGTCTCTAATTATATTCTTGTTTTGCCTTCGTGATTTGTTTTGTTAATTGATTAATTGCATGTTCTTGTTTTAATACATATATATCACTGCCTCATTGTTGCTATAGTTAAATAATTCCTAACAGATTGATGGTAGGGGTACCGTAGAGAATGGTATAATAGTACAAGGGTACCATTCAGAAGCCAAAACTATTTGGCGTACCATTTGGAAAAACCAAAACTAGGGGCGTACCATTGAGAATTTCCCTATATAATATAATAAGCGTAAGGGGATCTTATCCATAAATTTTGGTTTGGTCACTGTACCGTTAAAATAATCTTAATCGTCGAATCTAATATTTTTAAAAATAGACGATCAAGATTATATCATATTAAAAAGGAAATCTATCTATTACTATATATTATAGGGTGACACAAGGACAAAAAGTGCCTAAAAATTCCTGTGAAATTACCATTTTGTCCCTATTTTTTGAGAAACTACAAAAATGCAATCCCTGTAATTAATGTAAAAAATAAATAAATTTATGTTGCTTCTAGGAATTGAACTTTTAACTTACAAGTACAAAGTTCTTCATACCATAACCATTGTGCTACTACGATTGTTGTGTTTACTTTTAAAATATTATTAGATAAGCCTCATGTTCTTTTATTATTTTATTTTCCTTTTTCTATTCTTATCTTTTGAGTAAATAAATTGTTGAATTTATTATTTATAGAAAATAAAACTCAAAATTATACATAAATGTAACTCAAATTAGATAAAAAAAAAAATTAATTTGTTAACATTCATTTCATTGTAGCTATAAATATTAGATTACTGAAATCATAAATAAAATTATATTTCAATTAAATAAAAAATGTGATTAATTTTGGAAAATATTATAATTGCATCCTATATATTCTTTAGATTTATAAAAATGCAAATATGTGAGTTAATTAGAGATTTTTGTACGAATAATCATTTAGACTTTAATCAATTTAATACATAATTGAATTTGAGTTAAAAAGTATGATCTTAGATGTTATATAAATTAATAAATCATCTTCTTCAATATATAATATGAGAATATGGGGATATTTTAGGATCATTTTGAGCCAATAAACCCTATATGAAATACGATTTACGCTTATATATTACAAAATTACATTGATTTGCCACTCCCTTATTTGAAGAGAAAAAAATAAGTAATTTTGTGTTTATGGGGAATTGAACCAACAAGCTCCTCTATATATTTTTTTGTTCCAAACCATTATGCTACATTATGTTTTTTGGTAAGAAGTTAAAACTATATTTACATAAGTTCGACCTCTATTATCCTATTTGTACTATTTGTTTAACTTATGTGTAAAAATAGTAATGACAAATATTAATTTCAAAATTTAAAAATTTACTTTTCAAAATATGGTACATACTTATATACAGTAATTTCAAAATTTTATTCCACTCTCTTATTTTAAATGAGTTAGTTTGTCTTTGTTGTGAATTGAATCATTAACCTCGTCCAAACAATTCATCTTTCTGATCATTGTACTACGTATATTTTTGGTTTTTAGTTAAATTCTTTTAGATAAATTCGACCTCTTATTTATTTTATTTTTACTACTATTTTAATTTTTGAGCAAAAGATAAAGGTGATTCACATTAGTACTTTTAAAATTTTGTATTTTAGTTTACAAAACATGGTACATGATTATATATACAAATAATTTAAAATTTTGATAAAAATATCACTTGATGTAAATTGGATTATTTTCAATAAATTAAAAATTTCTTACATATAATATTAACTATAATATATTCAATGTTTTTACATAATAATATTTAATTAAAAGATGAGATTTTTAAAAATGATATATAGTACAAAAGTTAAAAAAAAAATGAATCATGTAGATAAGTTGAGAAAGATAAATTTCATTGAAAAATAATCATATAATATATATTAATACAAATATAGGAATCAGTTCATATATACATCGATTAAAAATTGAATTATACACATAAAGAAATTTTGGCTGGAAAGAATATTAAAAAATTCAAAATAAATTGTAACAAGGATTATAATATACAGTCAAGTTAAGAAATATCTTAAAAAATAGGATATTACATAGCATGCACACACACACACAAAATATTATGATCGATTAATCACATTATATACCCGAGTTAGTTAAAATAATTTGCTAAAAAAAAGATAAAATTTTAAAATATGCAATTAATTTTTTACATACTAATTGAACAATATATTTATTGTGAAACATTACGTGGGTAAATAATAGGTTTCTTAAGTTGTCAAAATTATAACTGGTATATGAATAAATATGTTATTTATGTACTACTCATTTTTTTATGATTGTATTCTTAAATATACCTTAGAAGAGGTTTAGCAAAAAAAAATACCTTAGAAGAGAAAGAAATCAAAAGAACTTTATTCCTCCCTCTTATATATTGACTGGATTGTTTTATGAAAGAATGACAATAAAAATAATTATAAAATATTAAAAAGTACCATTCCAAAAATTGATTTGTAGTGGTGAAAAACACCAAAGAGAATTAAACCGAAAACCCCACTTATTATTTAAATTTTATGTTCTTTTACCCAAATTTATTATAATAACAAATTATTAGATTTTTTTTTGCTTATGACATAAATTTGTGTAAATTGATGTAAATGTATTATACTATACCCAACACATAATACATCCAACACATTTATATGACACAAAATATCTTATTTTGAGTGCTTATCTGAATAAGTAAATCAAATTTTTTGTAAAATGAAAATTTGGACATTATAACAAACATGTTTTAACGGAAACTATACAATAGTTTTCATATATATTCTTCAAATCATAAAACAAATAAATTTATTCAATTTCTAGAAGATGACCCGTGCCTCGTACGGGTTAATATGCTATGCTAGTTATAATCTAAAAGGATATCACTGTACTACCAAAATAATCTCAATTGTCGAATCTAATATTTTTAAAAATAGACGATCAAGATTATATCATATTAAAAAGGAAATTATAATCTAAAAATGATATCATTAAAAAAGGTAATATTGGAATTGAATTTAAAAAAATATATAATATGAAAAGGATTATAACTAATAAAATCGTCACAAAAAATTAAAATATACGTAGATTACCATATTGCATGAAACTCTATATGACCAACAAACTATGTCCGATTAGAATAATGTTTTGCACTACCCACCTTCGTTGAGGCTAAGAATTATCAAGCCAAATACTTCATAATCTTAAATCATAACGAAACAACTACAAAATCACCGAATTCAAGAAGAAACACGACATTAGAAAATACAATTATAAAAAACTTCAAATAAACAATACAATTATTATTATAAAAAACGGACATTACATTATTTACAGACAAAAAAACAACTACGAATTTGTTTATCTCATTCAATTTTGGAAAAATTGAGCTCCTTTAAAAATAAAATAGGAAACTTAAATTTCTAAATTTCAAATAATATATTAATATAACATATTGCAACCTACAAAACATAAATAATATTTAAAATTCTACACATAAACTTCAATAGATAAGAATATATTAACGTAAATAATGAAAAGAAAATTTCAAACAAAACTGATTACTTATATTGGTTTAACGTTGCAATGATTTTTACAAAAATTGAAATTATTAACTTAACATTGATAAAAAAAATATTTAAGGATTTATTTTTGTAAAATGATATTTATAAAATTTAAAATCGTGTTGTAAACTATTTAAAAATAAAATCTCAAGTGTAATGATATAATTTCAATGATGATACAAATAAATAAAATAGCAAATTTGAAAATAAAACATATAAAATTAAGTTATTAAATAAATAAAATTTAAAAACCGTGCATCGCACGAGCTATAAGCTTAGTTATTAAAATAAATAATATGATTTTTGGTTTGGTTATCCTAATAAATTAAAATAAATAATAACATAATATAATTAATGGTAATTAGTCGATTGCCTTTTTCACATTTACTTTTAGTTGAAGATATTACCTTTCATAAATTCCAATCATTAATATTTCCTTTCTAATTAAAATATGTTACCCTTTTAATTTAAATCTAATCTTACATCATTAATATATACCCGAGAATGCCAAACATTGAAATAAATCAAAAAAAGTAATGTGCTTTAATTATAAAGAAAATATTAATGAATGGAAAATATGATACGATTGATATTTTTAGTTGTTTGTAAAGATAATATTTTTAACTAAAAATATATGTGAAAAAGGCAATCGACTAATTAGCATTAATTATATTGTGTTATTAATTAATGATAATTAATTGATTGCTTTTTTAATAAAAGAACGGTTTATAAGTTAGTATCTTATTAACTGATGTTTTACTGACCTTAATATGATAAGAATATGGGATTCCAAAACCTCAAATACAATTGGATTATGTAAAGAGTAAATCTTGGGCTACATCCTTATGCACTACTAAAACACTACTAGCATTATAAAAGTGCTCCTGGCGGGGCCCATTTCAAGAAAATAAAAAATACAATTATAGAATAATATACTAGTCCTATAATTTAGGTAGTGTTTAAGTAGTGTATCAAGATTTATTCTTATGTAAAACCCAATCCTTTTCCTATTTTAAGATTTTATGTTACAGATTATTAATTAATCAGTATTAGTTTCTTGAGGAAGAGGATTGTAACAATTCTTAACAAAAAAGGAATAGGTTTCTTTTTTGCCAAGAAAACAAAGAGGTCTATATATATGACTATACCCCGCAACCCCTAATTAACTACAGCGTGATGGGCCAAGTATCTTCTTCTTCGCACGAAACCCCATTATTTTCTTCTTTGGTAGAAACCCCTTTTGGAACTCTTAAAATCGATCATTATTTTAAGTCTCAAAGTAGTGTTGAGAAAGCATCAGGGAATTCCAATGGTGTTAAGGCTGACGAAACTCCCAAAGAACCCGAAGGGCGTTGGGAAGACGACCCAGATTTGGACGAAGAGTTTGGTCCATGCAAAGACGTTCTTATAGCACTGGGAAAATGTATGGAAGATGCTTCCAAGAATGAGAAGTGGGTGGAGAAACAATTTTGCTTAGATGCAGGAATTGTTGCGGCAAAATGTGTGAAGGCTAATTTAGATTATTGGGTACAACAGGATGACAAATCATAGACATCGGAAAGGTTTCTATGCTTGACGTTCACTTAACGATCCTTTTTGTAACGATATCTTCAGATGAACGAATTTCTTTTTGATTTGATTGATTTTATTATGTGTTCGTTTATTTTTGATTATTTGTATAAATCTCGTACGATTTGTGAATAATGAATTAATTAATACCTATAAAAAAAATAATGATCTTCAGAAGTTCATTAGCTTTAACACTTACAATATTGTGATTATCACATATTACTGATTCTTAATTTTTTATTATACACGATGGCGGAGAATTGTTTTAGTGTTTGCCATAGGGATTTTTGCCATCATCCGAAGAATGGTTTTCGTGTTTTGTGTTCAAGAATCGGAGGGCATCCCTCCGATTCTTGTTCAACGATTTCCTTTTTGTTTAGTGTTGGTCTCTGTTTTTGGTGGTGTTCCTCCTTTTTTCCTCTTTGTTTTCTGTATATATCTGCAATTACTTATATTACTGAATTTTGTAAACTGTAAAGGTGGAAACATCATTCAAGTAAATTGGATTTGGCAAAAAAAAAAAAAAAAATTGAAAAACTTGAATCCGTCAATAGTAAGGCGATGGTTTGATACCGTCATGGGTCAAGTGTGAAACTTCTTAGTCGACCAACAAACAAAAAATAATGATTAATTGTAGAAAAGATGTGAAGAGAAAAATTAAATAAGAATGCTGATTTGCTTTGATAAAGAAATAGTGGTTGGGAACATATGGTTATAAAATTAAGTGCGTGTGCGTTCTGTCAACACAATTTGTTTATATTGTCGATTCTAGAAACCGGCTGGCTTGATTTATAGACAAATTTGATATTTTTATTGACTAGAAAACCGATTTAAAGCCACCTTACTTTGACTTGAATTAGCATTTGCCTTAACCTTATCAACCCACATTCTAATTTATTCAACGTCCCTCCATTCGTTTAAGTTTCCTCGTTTATATGTTGCGCACACACGCAAACACAAACATTATTCATTTTTCAAGCAAAAGCTCTCCCAAACCATGGCATTGTTGAACAATTTCTTCAACTGCTTTTACGAGAGCACGCCTGATTCCAGGCAATATGTCTGCGACGGAGATGTCTGTGTTATGCGTGATCCAAAAGCCTCAGAGGGGACTAAAATGAAGAAGAACAAACGGAAGCTCATCTCGCGTTTTAAGCGATCATCATCCAGGATGAGAAAGAACAACTTCAAAAATGATGCTGCTGGATGATCTTTTCAAGGTGAAGAAGGAAAAGTTTTTAACTTTATATGAGATTGCAGCTGCAACGATCCTGCATGTCGTCGTGGCAATTAGCGTAAACTGATCGATCATATGCTTGTAACGAAATGCTGGTGGCAAACATTATTTGTTCTTGGAATTTACTCCCATATTTCATGTTACAGATTTAGATATCAATCATACATCTTATCATCTGCCGGCTGATTATTGACTTTGCTTGTCCTCCGTTTTCTTCATCCAGAGAACAATGGTATTTTTTTTAATTTTTATTTTTTTGCTGAATGAACAATGGTAATTGGTATGTATATTCCCTTTGCTGAATGAATGGTAATTTCAAATAAATCAAACACTAATTTTAAATAAATATTCATTATCCAAACCAAAATAATGATAATCGACTTCTAGGGAGGAACACAAATTCTCATAGGCATCTGTTATTTCGTAAAACGACATTAAGTTATCGATTTTGAAAATTAAAAACTACAACTGCAGAAAGGGCCATCATACAGTAAAACTTTCCAGGCATCAAATTACCCTTGTAATTATCATCAGCCTGCTAATGCTTTTATATTAACTTCTGATCTCATTTGAACCAAATCCTTTGATAAGCAGTAATCCATACTTAAAACAAAGAGAATTAATAACTGGCACTGCATACAAGGAATATCACCAAGATCTTGAGATGAACTTTTTTCTGATCTATCCTGGAATCTTCATGGATGATATAACTTAACTGACCAAAACTAACTGTATAAAACCCAATCACAAGGACTTCTACTAAGTTTTTCTCAGAGATACATCCGCACTGAAATCGATCCTTACACTGGATTTAGCATCAAGCTCATTTGCCATTTAATCATATATGACTATCTCCATCTGAAGGTAATTAACGAACATATAGCCAACAGAATAGCCAAACAAATTGCTCCAAACTCTTTCTCACTACTTCTGCAAAACTGTGCAACCTATAGTTGGAGAGCTAAGTCTGGTTGTTGAGCATCTACCAGAACTCCTGAAGACTGCCTCGCAGGAGACCCTGACGACTGATATCCGATATTTAAATCTGGAGGAAGTGAATCTTGCTTTTGTCTAGGCTGCGATTGTGGATTAGGACCCCTCCAGGGAGCCTGCATCTGGAACCTAGACAAATCGGGTGATACTAGTTGGGGGAAGACCATAGGCTGGTGTTGAAACTGACCTTCATTAGATACTCTGACAGGTTGTGGCACAAACGCATGAACTGGAAAATTGCTTTTATCAGGATGAAACTGAATCGCCGTAGCAGGATATTCTCCCCGGAAACGTGAAAGATGTGGCTGGTGATCACGAGCATTATACAATGGATCTGCAGATAACTGAACTTTGTGAGCATTTGTGTTTTCTGCTGCTGGCTTGAACCCTCCTGCCCCTATGGACATCCATGCCCGAGCAGCAGCTGCTGCAGCATTACTTGAATCTTCTCTTTTCACCAATGGACTTGATGAAACTGTAGACCTTAAATCGTTTGGAGAATGATTTAAACTATGCTGGCGTTGATCTTTTTCAGTTAACATTCTCATCAGCTCAACTGGGTCGCTCAGTCCCTGCTCCTGACTATGGGGGAAATAAGTTTCTGTTCCACCCATTGGTTTCGGATTATTAGAGGTTGAGGTGGCCATTCTACCATCTAATACACTAGTCCTTGCTTGTCCATTCGGCACCCTACCAGCAAAACCTTCATTGACATTTTGTTGTTTAGAAACTGCAGATTGCAGAGTGCTCCTGTTCAATGAAACTGTTTCCGCTGACTTAGCATCCGGGGTTTCTAAACCTCTGAAAATCTGTTTCCCTGCCGCAGCATCAGCTAACCTATGGTTGGCCAAGAGTGGAGAACTCAGTCCAACATGATTCGAGGCTTTCTTTTCAGGTTCAGCAAAATTCCTTGACTGCATGTTTTGCTGCTGATATGTGGCTCTATGATCAGTATGTCTGGTCCTTGGTGAAGAGACGAATGATGATTTTCCATCTAAACTAGTTACCCTGAGAGGCTCTTCCTTGACTGAAACTCGCATGCTGGAACAAGAATTTATAGGTCTAGCTTCAGGAAGACCACACAACGGCGGCCCCGCTGAGATAGATCCTGCAACAGGAGCCTCCTTGCCTGATAATGGGGCTCTGACAGCCCTGCATTCTTGCGTCATTTCAGAGGTGCAAGGAAACCTCTGGGGAACAGATTCATTCAGGGTGCGATTCCCAAGCATCAACACAGGTGTTGGAAGTGGCTCGTATTCGCCAACCCAACCCCGCCCATATTTAAACCCTTCAGGCAGAGCCTGCTCAATTCTTTGTGATGCAACTTTCCAAGCAACAGAACCAAGGGTTGCAGCAAAGCGAGCAAGGCTCCAAGCATAAGAATGGTCTGCATTAACCCCAACCTGTTTTATAGAAATTTATATCACATGAGCAAGAACCTACTAATTACACAAACCAATATACCACTTAATATTACTTACAGGAATAAGTTGCTTGCTTTCACCCTCAAAAGTTGTAAAAATCGACTCTGATGCTGTTGCTGAAGGAATTGATAGGTTGTATGTAGCTCGACGGTTCTCATCAAGCACAGATGCCTTCCTTACAGGCCTCGATAAGAGACCTTTCCCTGCCAATAGAATATGGAAAGAACAGAGATTCAACATGTTGTATTGTAGTATGCTTTGCAAAATAATTGTAGAGCATTAGAGATTGAAATAATAAAGACCAAAGTAAACATTTTTCAGAGCTATAATTCATGGAAACTGCCTTAATGTTCAGTATATTACAAGAACTTCATTGTCAATGTAATGTAACAATTCATATAGTTACCGGATACTAGTTCTTCTCCCCTGTCCATAATGTTGTCAACTGAAGGCACATTTCCTTCTATTATCTTATCAACACTGTTTGGCTTCTCACACACCACAGCTTGGGGTAAATTAGAACCATTCACAACATCTCCTGCCATAGCAAGAGTAGCTCCAGAGGAGAAATCAGAGCCAACGGGTTCTTGCAGTGTACGGCTTATTGGTTTCTTTATTTGCTTTTTTGGAAAAGAGTTGGATGTTGTCTTCTCTTCTACCTTGAGCTCTTTCTCAGGGTAATCAAGCTCGTTCCTTAACCTTTGAAATTTTCTTCTTGCCAGCTCTTGAATAGAGAATGCCTTTCAAACATATCATAGAATCATAGAAATAACTTATAGCATTGCAAGTTATTATACAACCTCAAAGGGACAATACAATATCATTACGCTCTTACCTGTTTAAAGTATATGGTATCTGAAGAATTGTATTGCATTGCATTTTCACATATCAGAAACACATCATGCTGCATTGAGGGATAAAAAATAGAGCTCTTATAAGAATACAAAGATATAACAAGTAATTCTACTGTAGTGAACGAAGGTTCTTAAAGTGAAATGCATGTCACATATTCTAATTAGATTTTTTGTAAAATATGGGTTATATAGCAGCTCACTCGATTAGCTTGTAATCTGCATTTAATATTTGGGAAAGCTGTGACATGTCTATGTAAAGAGATCAGATAAATGAGGGCCTAGAAAAAGCATACAGTACCAAGTTGCTTCAGGTAATAGAAAACAAATATTTGCAGTTACAAAATGTGATGTTACCATTCATAGTCCATTTTCACTGTAAAATAATACCATTTAAAGATACACTAAGAACCAGGGTTATTATTGATCAGTACCCAGGACCTTTCCTCCGTCATATTTTCCTATCATACAGTACTTGTTACAGTTAGGGTAATATATAACAACATATTGGTACAGTATTTATTAGTAGAATAATTATTGTTTAGTTGAATATTTACCAAAATAGTACTCCTATTTAGTCAAAAGATTCAAAAATGATCAGGAACTTTTAAATTTTTTTAGCATCATCTAAAAAAGCTCAAAAATTGAGGATTTTGTACACGAAAACATCCTCTTTCGCGTAAGCTTGATTTTCTAAAAACAGCTTGTCCAAGAGGGTCCCACTGAATGCACATTGTTGGCTACATTTTCCAACAACAAATTAAAAGTTGCAGTCGCAGCCTAAAGGGTAAGCTTGTTGCGGCATGTCTAATTTTTAGGCGGCTAACTGCGTATCAAATTAAAAGTTGCAGTCGCAGCCTAAAGGGTAAGCTTGTTGCGGCATGTCTAATTTTTAGGCGGCTAACTGCGTATCATGTAGATGGGATCCATCAGCACCATGTAGCAGGTTACGCCATGTATTAGGCAGGTAGGCGCCACACCACTTAGATGACACCTACTTATTAGGCGGGTTATGAGACTAGATAATTTTACACCTGCTGAGCTCCGCTTGATATAATTGGAATAGTATATAATAACATGATGGAATTTATTACTTTAGTAGAAATATTGCTTTGTCTTGATTAGTTGAATATGTACAAGAATAGTAGTTCCTCCGTTCCAACTTACATGGCAGATGAGAGAAACAAGAAAAAGGGGACATATTGACGGGTCCTAAAAAGATTAACAAAGAAAACTCTGCCATTTATAGAAATGTAAACGGGGAGGAACATCAAAACAGGAAAATGTAAGGAGATGGATGTGACAGAGGAGTAATAATTAGTCCAAGGATTCCAATAAGATCAGGAATTCCTATAGTCTAAGAAGCAGACTCGGATACGGCGACACGGGACACGGGTACGGGGACTCGGGGATTTGCCAATCATCGAAGGGTCTTGGATACGGTACTCGGCAAATAAAATAATAATAAATATATTTATAAATATATATATATACATATATATATATATATATATATCTACAACTTTGTTCCTTTCAGTTTCTTCTGGGAATAACCTCATCAAACAGTTGTTTCTTTCAACTGAAATTTCGATGTCCCTATGTGGAGGAACACGTCCAGGAACCCCTTCATCAAGCCATTCTCTACTGTAATACCTTGGGTTTAATGACTAGTGAGCAAAGCAGCGAAGTGGAGTATTGCTTCTGTTCCATCTATCGACCAAAATCTGATAATAAAGTGGGCTTGGCCAAGTCCATGCCGAGTCCAGGCCAAGTCCATGCCGAGTCCAGGCCAAGTCCAGACCGAGTCCAACCACGTTTTCGTCCCGACTCTCCACCTGGCGAGTCCGATACGAACTCAGCAGAGTCGGGGCCGAGTCGCCGAGTCGGGCAAGTCGGACTCGCATACGGCAGCCAAAATGAAGAGTCCGTGCTTCCTAGCCTAGTTATCAACATCTTCAAAAAAAAATCTAAAGAACCGAAGAGTGGTTTACAAGGAAACATTCTCTTTTGCGCATGCTTGGTTCCAGTTAAAAATTACTAAAACGGCTATCTCAAAAGGGTCCTGCTGTATGGACAAATGTGGGATACATGCTTTCCAGCAACCAACAGTCAAATTGACAGTTGACAGCGGGTGAGAATTGTTGTGGCATATTTAATTATTAGGCGGCTAACTGCTTATACACCTAATAATGATGTTTATCAACTGTAGATGGGATTTGTCAGTGCCACATAAAGTAATAGCCATGCAGGCCACCAGCCAGGTTGAACCTGCTTATTAGGCAAGGATGTGTAAGTATATATCATTTTCCTGGATCTTCAAGTAATATAACATTACACAGATATCTTCCTCAGCAATTATGATGCAGCTGATGTATGGAAGGAAAAAATATCATGCTATGAGCAACGATGGTGCTGGTTCTATTGATGGCTTGGTGCTGGAGGGAAGGCGGCTCAGAGGAAAGGAAAAATAGATGATAGCATTCTCAATCGGATATTCACAGACTTTATTAAACACTGACAAATCTTCATTTACAGTATAAAAGGAAATTACTTTCATCCCACTACCTTGAGGAGTCCCTCCCTAATTTAAACATATAACTTATGTGCTGACATAACCTGTCTATCTGAAAGGAAGCATTCAATGAATGATCAAAACCTTATTTGCCTACTCCATTGCACACAGAAAGATATGAATATATAAACATCCAATATGAGCAAGTGAGGGAGAAATTTCATTGTGAAACAAGCGGCAATAACATAAAAGTACTAAATTCAAGTTATACACTTTTCAGAGGGTAGAGCCACTAGTCAGTGACTCAGTGGATATCCATTGCCCATTTCAAACTCACAATACGCTATGATGAAAAAAAGATTCCATTTCTAGTGGTTACCTATAAAGTATAAAATCTAGTTGATCGATAGAAAAATTGCAATAGCATTGACAGGGATATTAAAACAAGTAAAACCTTCTCAGAATCTCCTAGTAAGATAAGGCTACAATCTAACACAGGCAAAGACAAGCACCGTATTTAATGAAATCATGGATGCTTGCAATAACAACAGACATGTATGTTTACTGTTTTAGCTTCAAAATGCAGACTGAAAGAAGAGGAAGCATAGGTAATTCCCTGGAAACAAATACTGAAATGGTTGGAAGTATCAAAAACATTTGGAGCAAAACGGAAACGGCTTGCATTTGATGGAAAAGAAAAGGGAAAAAATTGAACTACTTACTGCATATGTTTAGATTCAGGACAGGAAAAAATGGAAGGAAGATAAAAGTTGGTTACAAAAAATTTAACAATGATTTCATCATTAAAATTGTGTTCCAACTTCCAAGAAAAAATGGAAATACCATGATTAAACATAATTTAACAGATTAAACAAAAGGCACCAACCTCAAATTGTTCGAAGGTTACATATTTGCCACTCCCTAGTTTCTTCCTTACAGTAGAGAAGTCCATTGGGTTCTTGATCACTTCATGATAATCAGGAAGCTAGCAGACAAGTAAAGCTACATATCAACTTCATTATAAGAAAAAGCCTTCCAAACAGCATTTAGACAGAATAAACATGGAGAGAGAGAACACCTCTTCGGGATCCACCGGCTCAGCATAAACACCATAAATATCTTTCCTGCCACAACCAAACCAATTTAACAACTTTGTACAAACTATATATCAAAGCAACCAATACCAAAAACACCTACTTCTGAAGTTTGTCAAGAATCAACTCCAACGTCTTCTTATCAGGCAACGGAAGCCCAGACGAACAATCCACCGGAGTACCTGCAAGCACAACAAAATCAGAATCAGCAAACAAAAACAAAAACCCCAATGCGACAATACAATATAATTTCCAATACCAACCTGGAACAGAGTCCATCTCTTTTGCCTCAACCTTCTCCTCGCTTTTAACCTGTCAAGTGTCAAAATCAACAAATAATAAAACTTACAACCCGGAACATAAAAAACAAACAATAAATGCTACAGAAGCAATACAAACAAGACAGAAGCTTGACAGTGTGTGTGTGCGTGCGTGTGTGCCTAGAGAGAGAAAGAGGTGGGGGGGAGAGAGAGAGAGAGAGAGAGAGAGAGAGAGAGAGAGAGAGATCAGATTCTGTGGGGATTAGTTTTTTTTGACACTTGACCTGACGTTGAAGTGCAATCTTCCCCGACATATAATACAATTAACATCCCCTATATATATGCATCTATAATAGACACTAGTACTATATACAACAGCACAAAACACACATGTGTATAAGTACTAGTATATCTTTATATACACACACTCAACACTCGAAGCTCAGAACAAACTTATGCTTATGTGGACACACACTAACTCACTCGCAGATCCAAAAGCAAAACACACACAAACATATATTAGTGTGTGTTAATACCTCATCATTATTATTATCATCATCATCATCACAACTATCAATATCATTATCATCATCTTCTTCGTCCACGTCATCATCATCGGCGTCGTCAATTTTCCTCTTCTTCGACGCCTTACCTTCCGAAGAATCCGGCGACACACGCCGAGTCGAACTCGGTGGCGACGACTCAGCACCGCAACTCTGTAACTTAAGCAACATCATCAGTTTCTTATCTCTCCGATCATTTTCGTCATCGTCGTCGTAGTAATCGAAGTCTTCGTCGATATAATCGTCGAAATCGAACGTGTACCGCACATTTCGCCGGCGACCGCTCCGGCGAAGTTGCCGTTCGGACTCCGATGACTTCACCGGAGGTGAATCGGAGCTCCGGCGAGCAAGATCTGCCTTGGAAGGTCGGCCTTTCTTCTTTCTCTTCACGATCTGTACCATCTCTCTCTCTCTCTAGCTTCTCTCACTAGGTTTAACTCTGTAAGTAATAATAATACACACACAATCTTCTCTCTCTGTGTATAGATAGATACAACTTTTTATATCTATAGACTACTTATTTAATAACTCCATTATTATTACTTACCTTTTCTAGAGACAAGTGGAGGACTTTTTGGAATTTTCGAGGCCATCTTTATTAGTGTCTGTTTGTGAAAAAATACAAGTAAGAAGAAAGCAAACGACGTCGTTTGTAAGGATGACTGACGGCGTTAAAACTGCCCGTTTGTCTGCCCAGGCGACTGTCGTCTAGTGAAACATTGCCCGGATTGACCAGGTATTCACATGTCTTTTGTAGAGGGAATTTTGAATTTTGTTTTTGGTAAGGATATTAATAAATTCCAAAAATTTGGAGCCAAACTACAATTTACGCATCAATCTAGCATTAATGAGCGCAATTAACTATGTTTATTATCGTTAGGATAGGAGCAGGGTTCTAAAAATCGCCGAATCAGCCGAGTACTCATTCCGAGTACTCGTTTTTTATCCCTCGTCCGATCCGAGTTCCGAGTTCCGAGTTTCGGAGTCAAATCGAATTACACTTACTCGTATTTTTAATGTTTATCTATTGGTTTTAATATTATTAAATAATTATTATTAGTACATATATATATAATATATATTATCGTTAAATTCTAAATTTTAACACATGTACATTAAAATATGAATGAATAAATTTAATATATGAGAAAAAAAATTAAAAAAATATCCGATTTGTTCTCCGAGTACTCATTCCGAGTACTCTCCGAGTTTCCGAGTACTCATTTTTCCGGAATAAAACCGAGTCGGACCGAGTTCCGATTTTTATAACCTTGGATAGGAGTATCAAAATTTATCTATTGAAACTTGTTATTAATATCGACTGATTGTCAGTACTTGTTCATGAGTATCAGGGAGGACACGGTTCGGTTCGACTCAATTTTTAGATAAAATCAAAATTGGAGTTTTTCGGATTTGGAAATCAAAAACCGCACCTACAACCAAAAGATTTTGGTTTCGATTTCAAAAATCTCGGTTCGATTACGATCGGATCAATTTTAGTTTTAAAATCATAAAAAAAAAATTACAACTTGAATAAAAGAGTTTGGTTAATTAAAAAAACCAAATGCATCATCTTAGTTTACACAATTATACATCAAAATGAGGTATTAATGTAGTATTAAACTTTAAATCAGATACGAAATTAAGAATGAGAAAAGGCCTGATATTTCTGATAATCCGTTTAGTGACCAATGTTAATAGTTTGTTTTCAGTATGGTTGTAAAAATCGGTAATCGGCATAAATCGATTGAGGTACCGATTTAAGATTAATCGGATAATCGGGGATTAATCGGAAGGATTAATCGGAGTATTAATCGGACATTATAATAATATTTAATATATTAGTCTAATTTATAGTTAAAACATATCATTTTAAATAAATTTATAGGATTAATCGGATTTCAAAAATCGAATCGATTAGTTACCTTATAGAGGATTAATCGGGGATTAATCGGCTAAATCGGGGATTTTTAGAACCATCTTTTCACAAGTAATTGGGTGACAAAAATAGATCAATTAATTGAATGCTCCAAAAGTAGAAGTACGTGTCTAAGTGATTGAAGTCTTTGTGTGTTAAAGTATTGAGCAAGTGCTTCCTATGTACTCCTATATGAGTATGAAAGTATCAAACTTAAATACAAAATATCACAAAACTTGATCAAAACTTGAAAATAACACAAACCATTGATCAATCATACCAAGAAGAACAACAAAATAGTAATGATCGAGAACTAAATAATTGAATAATTGCACCAGTGTAAACACATTCGGCTAAATCGGGGATTAATTGGCTAAATCGGAGATTTTTAGAACCATGGTTTTCACAAGTAATTGGGTGACAAAAATAGATCAATTAATTGAAGGGGTCCGGTCTGGTGCAAACGTATGCACCAGACTGTTTATGGAACATACGGTTCCAGAGCCGTTGGATCGTTGATCCAACGGCTCTGATTTAAAAAAAAAAAATCATCGTACCGCAACAAGTTTTCGCGGTACGAGCAATTACCAAAATGCCCCTACTGTTCACGTACCGCAGAAACTTTCTGCGGTACGGTGAACAGTAGATTTTTGATGTGAAAACAGGGGCATTTTGGTAATTGCCCCGTACCGCGGAAACTTGTTGCGGTACGATGAAATTTTTTTTTTAAATCAGAGCCGTTGGATCAACGATCCAACGACTCTGGAACCGTATGTTCCATAAACAATCTGGTGCATACGTTTGCACCAGACCGTTTGTACCAACGGCTCTGAATGCTCCAAAAGTATAAGTACGTGTCTAAGTGATTGAAGTCTTTGTGTGTTAAAGTATTGAGCAAGTGCTTCCTATGTACTCCTATATGAGTATGAAAGTATCAAACTTAAATACAAAATATCACAAAACTTGATCAAAACTTGAAAATAACACAAACCATTGATCAATCATACCAAGAAGAACAACAAAATAGTAATGATCGAGAACTAAATAATTGAATAATTGCACCAGTGTAAACACATTCATCTGCAAGTTTTAAGTACAAAATGGACGGGTTTTTTTTTCTCTTTGTTTATATTGTTAAGTGTGAAACTAAAGCATCTAAACAAAAGCCGCCGTCTGGTTTCTTTTTCTTCTTCCGGCTTCCTCTTTCTTCTTCTGCCGCATGACGGAGATTACTCCGATGAGAGTCGATTAAGCTTCTTCATTTCTTAATAAAAGGGTACTCTTTTTCCTCAATAGGTTTTTAATGAGGCCCTCCAATTAAATTTTAGTTTTTCTTACTTTTATCCCTTCGGATCTAAGGTTTCTAAACCTTTTCCGATTTGTCTCTTTTCTTAGTTTCTTAAACCTCGGAACTCCGGCTATTTCTCCTTTTCCGACCTGCACCGGACTGGTATTTCGCCTTTTAGGGTTTCCATTTTTCAGATCTAAGTTTGTAGGCTTCGTTTTTTCAATTTCTGTATTTTCTTTCAGTTGTAAGCTTTGATGTCTCACCGTTTGCGTGAGTTTTGTAATTGTCTCACCTTTTGTGTGAGTTGTCTCACCTTTTGTGTGAGTTTTGTTTGTGTTTGCGTGAGTTTGGATGTTCTGAAACACTTTGTTGAAGTGTTAATGTGTTACACTAATAGGCCTGCGATTATTGTTGCTCGTAGCTTAGCGAGGGCGACTTTATTCTATGTCTGGTCTAAGGACTCATCTTGTAATCGGTTTCTGAAGATTTGTTAATGCAAGTTCGTTTATTGTCAAAAAAAAAGTACAAAATGGATGAGGGACACAGTTCTACCGTTCAAATTAATGTAAAAAAAATCAGGCTGAAAAATGCATTATTAACATAAACGGTGTCACATAAAATAAAGGAGTACAGAAACATCACAGAAAATCCATATATTTTTACAAAAAAAATATAAATTATATATATAATTATACATTAATATATATTAATAACCGGTTAGATTTCGATTTTTTCGGTTCGGTTTTACTCCAAATCCGAAACCGAACAATTAGTAATGGTTCGACTTTTCGATTTTAGTTCAGTTCGATTTTAATAAATTTGTTTTTTTATTTCGATTCAATTTCATTTTGATTTTTCTGCTCAGCCCTGCTGAATATTTGTTCAAATTGAGGCAACATGAGTTAATTATGTGTGAAACTGAAATAGGATTATAGGATTAATATCTTAATCTGTCTCGTTGAAGAAAATAATATATCACTAAATAGACGCAAACATTTATCGAAGAATATCATTTTTCATATCCATATTTTGCAATTTTAGCGCTTGGTTTTCTTTAAATGCTAAAAGTCATATGTAAAAGGTCATTTATACAACTAGATATAAATATTATTTTTATGTGTGAACTTTTATAAATAAAAATTATATTTGTATGAGTAGCAAATCTATGCCTTCAAGGTGATAGTGATGGGTGGAGAGGGAAATGTCTCGTACTAGAAATTTAGTTTTAAATATTTTAGTAACTCTCTTAACTAAAAAAATGGTGTATTGCTAAATTTATTTTATTGCTTATGCGCCTTGTTTTTAACTTTCGTTTACAGAGTATGATCAGGCATTCGAATTACAAATTTTTAGCTTTAAACAATTATGTTTAGAAAAATTATCAAAAATATAATTTTTTTTTTTTCAAATAGCAATTATTTGGGTCTACCGTCAGTGGTTGGGAGATCAAAAAAGAGAGTCTTTGGCTTCTTAAAGGAGAGAGTATGTAAGTAGATTGATGGTTGGAAATCGGCTCCAAAATAGGGAAGTCGATTCTAATCAAGAATGTGGCGCAATCATTACCGTCGTATTGTATGACTTGTTTTTTGTTGCCTAAGTCCTTAACGCAGGAGATTGAGATTGTTTAATGCATACTGGTGGAGTTCAGGCTCGGGGCAAAATAAAGGAATTAAATGGTTTTCATGCAAGGCGCCCAAATGCAAAAGAGGTATAGGTTTCCGAAATTTGGTTGGTTTTAACATTGAATTGCTGGGTAAACATATATGGAGGTGTATTCAGAATACTGATTTGCTGGTTTCGAGGGTACTTAAGGCCCGAAACTTTCCAAACTTACACATTTTCGATGGTAGTTAAGGCTCGGAACTTTCCAAACTTACACATTTTGGAGGCAGGTAAAGGTGCTAAGTCAAGCTTTATGTGGACGGGAATATGGCAGGCTAAGGAATCACTAGCTAGAGGTTTTAGATGGGTCGTTGGGGATGGTAAATCAATCGTAGCAATTAAAGATCCTTGGCTTGCAAAAAAACATGATAATATGGTTGATTATCTGCAATTCTGGCTGTGCTCAATCAGGAGGTTGGAGTCGTATATGGCGGTTGTCTATTCCTCATAAGATAAAGATCTTCATTTGGCATCTCTGTCGGGATAATGTTCCAGTTCGTATAAGATTGAAGAATAAGGGTGTGAGCCTTCCTATCATATGCCCAATGTGTAATGTGGATATAGAACACCTTCTGCATCTATTTTTTGATTGTCAGTTTACGAGCAGCTGTTGGCATTCCGTGGATCTATTGTATGACATGATAGAAGTATACTCGGCTCCAGAATGGTTGTTGAGTAAGTTGGAGCTTACAAAGCATGATGAGATTAATTCTATTTTCATTGTGTTATGGGGAATCTGGGTTTGACAGAATAAAAGAGTTTGGAAAGGGCAACTGATGAATCCAGCTATAGCCATGGATAATAGCTTTAACTATCTCAAACAGTGGAGAGATGTCCGGTCTGTTTCAAAGCAAGGAGGCAGTGGTGTTAGGGAAAAAACAAAGACGTCATGAACTGGATGCCACCAGAGCCAGGGGATCTAAAAATCAATGTAGATGCTTCTTTTTCCGCTGAGGCTGAGACATTTTCAGTTGAGATGGTCATTCGGGAAGGTGTTTTTATGGAAGGTAAATGTCTCAGCATTCCATGTCCGACAACAGTGATTGAAGCTGAATGTATTGGGGTGAGGAAAACTCTATCATGGGTAATGAAGTATCCATGCAAGATATTGCTTCGAAGCTTACTTAAAGTCCGTGTTAGACTCACTACACCATATATTGGCTATCGCAACCAGATTCGTTAAAAAGCGTTGTTATTTCTTGATAAGTTTTTACAAAATTAAATATATTGTAATGCTTTTACAAAACCGTTACAATAGAAGTGAAAATTTTTGGAGGAAAGTAAAATTTGCTATCTATTGCAATGATTTTTTTAAACATTGCTGTAAGGCGTTGCAATAAATTGGCGGACTTTTCAAAAAGTTATGAAAAAATGGACGGTCTTCTAAAATTTGTTTTGTCGGGCTATGAAAAATAACAAAACAAAAGAAAAAAAAATAAGACACACACAAACACAAAACACAAAACACATAGTCACAAAAGTAAATCGAAGAATACTGAATCAAAATCATGAAAGATTACAACTTTCGTTAAATTAACTCATTTTCTTTGCTTTTCTACTGCTTGGGGTGATGTTCTTCGGGTCACTTTCATTGGTGGTATCATCATGTTCAAGTAATTTACTCACACCCTTTTTTAGTTTGTCTTGATCTTGTAGTTTAATTGCCTAGTTTTCTTGATTTAAAAGAACCCATTTTTGTATTTTGTTTTGGTTTTGTAACAAAATTGGTTAATTTTCTTGATTTCATTTACCCTTTTTTTAGTTTGTTATGGTTTTAATTAGGTTTGTTAGTTTTCTTGATTTCAATAGAACCCTTTTATTCACGTGATTTCACAAAAAGGTTTCTATATTATAGCAATTTCGATCTGTACAAACGACTTGCTGCAAATTGGGGATATACCATTTTTTGCAATATGTCTCCAGAGTCTCCTACATCGGAAGAAATGCCAACAGTGTGCAGGTATTAGCAATTATACACTTTGTTTTCGCTGTTTAAGACAATGCATACAGTACATCTGTACTTTAATTTGTGTTATTCGTGATGAGAACAATTAATCTGTATATATTTTAATGACATGCGTATATATCCGGTATTGAGCTTCACAATGTACTGATATTGGCACATTTATCTCATCTGTAATTATAAGTTAATGAGGGCTTTGCTTTATAGTTATGTATAATATATAATATTATTGATGTTCAGAGATATTATGATTACTTGATCGAAGTACATTATGGATATGGGGATTACTCTATTGGAACTGATCTCCGAGGCTCCAAATCACTTAAAAGACATGGATTGTGCTGAAGGGCTATTCCAAATTGGCCATTACTACCCTGCGCGCTGAACCCGAAATTACTCTAGCCACTTGCAACTATTCTGATAGTGGTTTCATTACCATACTTTTACACAATCATATTGGCGCCCTCCAAGTCATGCATAAGAACCAATGGGTAGATGTCCCTCCTATTCGTGGATTATTAGTAGTTAATATTGCTGATTTTTTGCAAGTAAGGCTTCCTATGTCACTTTAGCTCTGCAATTGTTACTATTATATAGTATGTTTTACATCGTGCTTAGTTCTGCAAAATATTTAGAATCGTGCAGTACTTGGAATTATGAAATAAGTGAATTCATAACATGTTATAACATGTTGAAATATCTGTATGTGTGCAGCACATAACCAATGACAAATTCAAGAGTGTGAATCACAGGGTATTGGCACAGAAAATTGGTCATGTAGTTAAAACTTAAACCTTTTTTATTTTATTTTTCTGAGTGGCGAACTTGCAACTGTTACCTTCAATTTGTACTTATTCTTGCAATTCTCTGCATTCTTTAATTGGCATGTTGTATTGAAATTTATATCTTATATGTAGAGGTTCTGCATGCTTGAACACTTGCAAATATGATATATCTGTTTGGTGTGACGAAAGTTTTTTTTTTGTCAAATGTGACGAAAGTTTTGGTTATTTTACTTCTGTTAACTTGCTTCAAATTTTAGTGGTCTCATAAGTCATGACCAGGTGCGTTATTTACGAGATTTCAACCTCAAATTTTTACACATCTCATACTTGTTTTTACATTTGCATTTACATCACCAATCAGTCCGTCCTCTATCTATACTTGTTTCCAGACATGTGTTAGAATTGGATTGGAGGGCATAATGAACTGTAACGTGGTTTGTAGCGATTATTTCTAGCATTTATTTTTTATAGTTTATAAAAACGTTATTTTCTTTATATGATTATAAGATTTTCTTTATATGAAAATGTTATTTTCAAGATATGCTGCAGATGCTTTGTCTTCTTTAATATCCAGGAGCACATTACCTTGCGATTTAATTCAATATGTAGTAGCAAAAAGGAGATATCTCTCTTTTATGTGATTGTTGTATTTGTATGTCTTCTTTGACTATTTCCCACTTTATCTTACATAAATCTAGTTGAACTAACATTTAATTTTTTTTTGACGAAACATTTAATTTATTAATTAGGTGTCACTTGTCACTGTTATTTCTTAATTCAACTACTAATAATTCAACATTTGTATTTGTGATCATTTGCTTAGTATGTTATGTCTCTGAACATTCTTTTTCTTTCCTGTATTGGATCTGCAAACCACCTATTCTTGTCAGTGATTTGCTATGGCAATACGATGATGAGCATCGCTCTACAATAGCATCAAACATTGTGTTAAGAGTAGAAGCTTCACAAGGTAATTTTTGTTCCTTTGTTTTAAGGATATGACTGCAAAGTGCAAACACTATTTTAGGCCTCAGAAAGCCCATTTCCCCTATTTCATGTCTCTTTAATCTATACCTAATAACCAGAAGTGATATTTGATATCTGTTTATTTGTTTTGGTAGTTTTGGTTCCCCTTGTTAGGCATTTTGGATATTAGAAGCTTGGTAATCTTGTTTGTTTAGGCCATAGGAACACATTTTGGTCATTTTGCAGTGAACAAGACTGTTAGAACTTTAGAAGCACACAACCCTTCCATAAGATTTACAAGCTTTGTTGATGGAGAACAGAAGTGAAAGTTTTTTTTATAATTGTTATTAAGAGAGTTGAACCTTGGCCTATTTATGTAATTTAAATGTATATACATTCTGGATAAAATTCTGGTTACTCGAAACAACCATAATTAATATTTATCAGATCAACCTTTACAGTAAGAAATAAGTTCATTTTACTTATTTCTTAATTCTTACTGGATTAATTCAACTGATTAGTGATATTGTACCTTGTGCTCTCAGGATTCCGGTGATTAGTTACGGTTTGGTTATCTGGTGTTGTAAAGGTAACTTGGATAAACTTTGCTCTATGCAATATGTTGCTTAAGGATGTTAATTGCTTACCTTATACTGTGTACAGACTCGGTAACTTAATGCTATAGCTGAAAGTGAACTTTCTCTAAGTGTGTATATTTGACCTTTAATTTAGTACAGCAGTTGAGAATAAACTTTCTTATAAGTTTGTGCATTTGACATCTTGCGTACCTAAAAGTCATTTTATTTCTGCTCTGTTGTGTTTGCAGTACTGTGGCGGATCAGGCTCCCTCTGACATCTCAAGTTCAGTGTTGTGCTTTGAACTTTGTTATAGAGGGGTTTATTTGCTTTCTCAATAGTGGGCATCAAATTAGATCCAGTGTTTAAATGGATAAGTACAGTGTCAAATATTGTCAAAATTGTCAGCTTAAGTTAGGCACCATCCTTGAATATATACACTCTAGTATAGACTTATAACACCCTAGTATAGACTTTGGTGTCTTAGTTCTTCTATATATTGAGGCTCTTGCCTCCTTGTAATATTGCAGTTGAAGTATTAATAATATACACATTTTTCACTTCTCTGCCTTCTCTTCCTCTCCTTGTTAACTCAGATCCCTTGTTATATTCTAGATTTTGTCATGGTATCAGAGCAGGAGAGTGTAACAAGGCAGGAGAGAGTTTTTTATTAATCTGTAACAGCAAGTTTTTCAAGGAAAACTTCTGCCAAATTTTTTGTTTTTCCAGAGCAGGTGCCTGCAAAGAAACAAAAGCAAAATAAGGCTGCTTTGAAACAAGCAATCGCTAAGTAGCAAGCAGAGACCAAGGTTACGAAGAAGAGCAAGAAAGCCGAGAGTAGTTCAGAGGATGATTCTTCTTCTGAATCCGAGGAAGAAGTCAAGGTTAAGCCTGCTGTTAAGCAACCCGTGAAGAAAGTTGAGTCAGTAGCGAAGAAGATAGCTCCTCTGATGAGGAGACTGTTGTCCCTGCTAAAGTTACCAAACCTGCTCCTAAGGCTAAGGCGGCCAGCAGCAGCTCTGAAGAGGATTCCTCATCCGAAGATGATGAACCCAAGAGCAAAGTTCCGGTTTAAACGGTTTCAGCAGCCAAAAATGGTTTTGTTGTTGCCAAGAAGAAAGACTAGTGCAGTGATACTGATCAGGTACTTGAAAAAGCCTTGGCATAATATTCATTCTCGTCTTGAAGGTCCAGTTGCTTGGGATGTATTGTTTAATTTTTGAGCAGCGATGGAGAAAGCAAGTGGAGGAGTTAAAGAAAGTGGAGGTGCTAAAAAAAACATAAGGCAGACAAAGCAAAAAGCATCCACTAAAAAAAAGGAAGATGCTAAAGAAAAAAATCATACAAAGCAAAAGCATTCATTAAAAAAAAAATTACATTTATTTTCTTAAGGGAAAGTAGTGTTAATATTAAAAAAATCGTGATCTTTTGAAAATGTTTCACTTTGATTTAAGAGTTTGCCCCGGTTATAGATTTAATTGTGTAGTATTAAGTGGTTGTTGATATTACGGTATCTCTCCAATTTTTTACGATGCTGCAAATTAAATAGTTCAGGGGGCGTTATTCCGACGAAGCAGCAGAAGTAGTGTATATAAAGATGTACACACAGTTCACTGCCACAAATGGAAAAGCAAGCAGCAGAAGTAGTGTATATACAGATGTACACACAGTTCACTGCCACGACGACAAAGCAGCAAAAGTAGTAGTATTTATACAGACATACACACAGTTCACTGCTATATCTTGTTAATACTGAGTGATCACAAAGTTGAGTCTCAGTTCCTTCAAAATAATCAGTTCAAGGACTGATTGGTGGTCATCCACCGTTGTGCTGAAAAGCAGAACTTTTATTTTTTTGACATGGCCTAAAATATACTGTGTGGTCGCAAGTTCGAATCCCGGTATCCCAAAAGACTCAATAAACTCAAGATCGGTCGATCCTAAAAATGGGTATAGTTGGACGCTTAGATTAAGCTCAAGGGCTACTAGTGTCCACTCTTCAATCCCTAGATAGGTCTTTCATCCGAAGATGGGATTTCGAGTGAGGGGCGTGTCAAATATTGTCAAAATTGTCAGCTTAAGTTAGGCACCATCCTTGAATATATACACTCTAGTATAGACTTATAACACCCTAGTATAGACTTTGGTGTCTTAGTTCTTCTATATATTGAGGCTCTTGCCTCCTTGTAATATTGCAGTTGAAGTATTAATAATATACACATTTTTCACTTCTCTGCCCTCTCTTCCTCTCCTTGTTAATTCAGATCCCTTGTTATATTCTAGATTTTGTCATACAGTGTCTTGGATATACTTTGCTGGATGTTGCACTAAAAGTCTACAACGGTCTCATTGGCATAAAGGTTTCATTGGTAGAAGTGGCATTACGAGGAGGACAAATAAATCTTTGGCAAAAAATGACAATAAGAAATCTAGAGAACTGGCAAGCATACGAGAAGAACTTTCTATTGATGCAGATGCTTGACATGGCGCATATTCATTTAATTTATATCAAATCTTTTGGTGAATGTAAACTAGAATTGTACCATGTCTACGTTGTCGTTTTTGCATTTAGTCGTTAGACGTTGAATGGCTATGTTGACAATGTAGTCAGAATAGTTTTGGTATCGCTTTTGGGCAAGTGATAATGATGTACCAAGGTACTTTTTTGGATATTTGGTGTGTATGAAATACCATGTTAATGGTGGATTTCTATATAAACAAATGGGTCATGTCCATTTTTTTTAAAGAAAAGCATTGCTATTGCCTCATAATGTGTTGCCATTTATTGTTAATTCCTTACTAAAAGCATTGCTATTAAACAGAAATGTGTTGCCATTGCCACCTTAAACGTTGCAATAAATATCCAAAACAGGGTTGCTATAGCCTATTGCAATGAATTTAAATTGTTGCTATAGACTGGAAAACGTTGCTATAACAAGCTTTTGCAACGACATTAAAGCATTGCTATATGGCACTATATTCGTTGCTATAGGGACCTATTGCAATCCAAGCAAAGTTCACGCCCAATTTTTGCAAAAGCATTGCCATAGCATCAATGGCAACGGTATTAGGCCCTTTAGCAACAATTTTAAGGTGTTGCTAAAGGCAATATATGGTGTAGTGACTGTTAGTCACATTAGAAGGCAAAGCCAACAGGGTGGCGCATAGTCTTGCAAGAATACCTTATTCGTTATATTGCTTTATTGTATTTTCATCTCCTCCTACCCATTTAGTGGAGACTATTCTGAGCGATTATTCGAGATAATGAAAGTTCGTTAATTTAAAAAAAAACATTTTTTCTAATTTTTTTTGTAATATAATCATAATTTGAAAATATTTTGCAAAAATACTTTTCGCAACCAAAGTAATCAAATACAACATATTTTACATTTTTTTTTGAAAAATAATTTGAAATTGATTTTGATTGCATTTGAGGTTGATTTTGGTTGTATTTGAGATTGCATTAGATTTAACGAATGCAATTTGTTAAGTAATCTATTATGCAAACAAAAATGATTAAATTTTTAAAATTATATTTATAATAAATTTTTGTTTTCTTTTGGACAAAATATTTTTGTTTCTAATGAACCATGTTCTTGAAGGTATAAAAAACAAACCGGTTGCAACTTGCATTGGCCTGTTTTCTATTGTTGGACTTGTGGCATGTGCTTTGCTTATGAACATAAAATCACAGAAGCTGGGCTTGAAATTTAAGTGGACTCCAGCTGAAGCCTGAAGTGGACTTCTACAGACCACAAAACTGGACTGACATTGCCTCACCTCACACCGGACGTTGCTAGGTAAATGGTATATTATTCCAATTTATAAAATTCGAAAATGACTCTAAAACCCTAAAATTAAAATTTTACTGTATTACCTATTCTTTTTAAAAAAAAATAATAAAGAAAAAACATATCATTGTTAATTAGAAAAAAAAAGAAGGTTTATCAAAAAAAAAAATTGTCATCGTTGACCAATATACGATAAGTATAGTATTAGTTACGTGCTAGTTTGGTGGTGGTGATTTAAAGACTTTAAACTAGTTTTGTATGAATATCTTCATATTAGGTGCATGATCATTGATCACTCTTACAATGATATAATGGGTTTTTTATATTGGAAAATGCAAAAATGTGTGCATTATGTTCCATCAGGCATAACAAATTTGGATAATATTTTCTTTGATATTAGGTATGTTATCGATGTAGGTGATGATATATTTGTATATTTCATTAAGGGAACTACTTACCAGATATCTATATTATATAAAAAATAACTTGAATATATTTTGTATATTATTCTATAATTAATTCAAATATTACGAAAATTAAAGAAGCACAAGTCAGCACAAAATGAAATTTATATAAGTATGAATGTGATCTTTGTTTAACAAAAAATCAATAATGCAGGGAGAGATTCCAAAGAACAGCTAAGTTATTGATAGCTACCGACATAAATGGTGAAAATTATACATATAAAAGATGCAAGTATAAAATGCATGAGAGAGATGAACTTGATTAATCAGCTGTGTAAAATGAATACAATATAAATCTATTTTGTGTTTGGCTCATCTTTTTTTAAGTTCATATTGACTTATTTTTGGGTAAAAATTTTATATTTTAATAATTTTTTATACAAATATTTAATATATTTTTGAGATTTTATAAATTGCAAAAAAAAATTAATTTTTTCAAAAAAAAGTTAAATTTCTTAACTTTATCTTAAATAAACTGATTTATAGTTCCCCAAACACCCCCTTTATCTATACTTTACACTGTATCTAATAATAAACTCGTACTCCTAACAAACTTAACAGTTAACCTGGTTTTGCCCCATCATACTTTGACTAATGACTAACTGATTGTATGTACTACATTACATACAAAGTGATACGAAGTATAGTTGTATCTGAAATAATTTTTTTTGGAAAGCAAATTTCATAGATAATAAGGCACAAGGCCGAGAGTTTGACAGTAACAGAAACAATTTAAACTGCAACCAATACAACCTTGGTGTGCAGGCCCAATACAAGAAATAGATAACTAGCAAATAACAAAAGACCCATACTATAAAACTTAGCCTAATATCATGAATTAAAAAGCAGCCCACTACTAGCCCACTACAAGCCCAATTCACAGTAGAGCGACGTTTGATTTACCAGTCCTCCATTCCCACAAAGACATTGCCAGCATGCAATGGTTCATCCTCCTGAGCTTCCATGACTGCCAGAACTGGGTCCAGAACTTCATCTTCCATGGCTTCAATGTTGACTTCCTCCTCCAAAATCCATTCGTACTGAGGGCCAAACATGCCCAAACCCATATCATTGTTCCAGATTTCCATGATTCTCCCGAATGGCTGTTTGATGATAACCATGCTTTTCCAGTGAGAGGCTCCGTGTTGAGCCAAATAGGAGGCCATTTCATTATCCACTGCATCAGCCAATCGAATCCTCTATAGAAAATTTTTGTCTCTCCTTCTTGTGTTTAGCTGCCTTAAAATGAATTCATCATCTGGATGCCCTCCAGCTTGCAAAGAGTCTTTCCACTGCCAATATGCATTAACATGGTCTGTTTCCAGTGTGATCCTCTGATAATTCCTTGCATAGGCGAGCTTTAAACCTTCCATGAAAGCACAAAATTCATTGTTCCTTCTTCGTTCTTTGCCCAGTGATCCTGCTAGCATGCTCAAAATGTTGCCCATATGGTCACGAGCCACAACACCAATGCCGCTAATGTTGCCATTTGGTAGCCTTTGCTCGCTAAAGAAGCTATGCACATTGATTTTGATGAAGCCTCTCCTAGGGAGCTCCCACCTAGGTTGCACATCAACCATTTTCTGATAGTATTTGGAGTTTAAAGAGGCGAATAAGATGAAGAGAAATGATGAAAAGACTTGTGTGTATAGGAGATTTTGCTTGTGCAGTCTTCCAATAAATATTACTGCTCATGCCAACACAACTCCCTATAACATCATTTGTATTCTGAAAATGTTTCGTTTCCCCGTAAAGAGACTGATGTAATACTCTACCTTGTCCTACTATTGATGGGCTTGAAAATAGAAACGATCATAATTTCTTAGCCCAACAATCAGCCCACATGATAAGATGATTTAGACTTAAGGCTTAAAACTTACGACCAGAAATAGAAGAATCCATTTCCTTTCTTCCCCCTTTTGGCCCAAAAATCAGCCTCCTTATTGAAAATTCTATCTATTTTCTTAAAAGATATATTCAACGTGAGAAGGATATTTTTACAATTCTCCTCCAAATGCAGATTGGTTGTCCTTATAACTCTGAATTCTTGCAATTTCTGAACAAGTTCTACATTGTCAATATAGACCGAAAAACTAAAATTTTGCTTACCACATTTTTCTATGAGAAAGATAAGATATTCCAGAGCTTTTACTTCTGTCATGAAAGCATTTTCAGCATGAAGAGGACCATAAAAGACCATTTTTGTACTACCTTCTGTATTCTTGGCTAGACCCCCTATTCCTGAAGATATTGTTCCATTGACATTTTTATTCCAGGCACCATCTATAAAGCAAATGAAATCACAGTCAGCTTGAAGTATTTTTTGCTCTATTTCATCCCTTGATCTCGTGACTACTCCCATAGGATTATTTTCCCACCACTTTATATGATCTTGAGATATGAAGTTTGAAGCCAGGTTCCATTCTTGCGAACGTTTATGCAAAAGAATCATTAAACTAGCTTCTGAAAAGGTATTTTCTGTGAAAACTCTTTCATTTCTGCTCAACCACAATGTCCATATTAAAGCAAAAATTGTCAGCTTCCAAACTCTTCCTATGTTTGCATCCTTAAACCAATTTACCATCTTCAATGTGTCTTCAAGATTCGATGGAATTGGTTTATAATAAAATCCCCACCAGTCTAGACATTTTCTCCAGACTCTTTTCGCCACCCCACATTCCCAAAATATCTTAACCTCAGTTTCAGGCAAACTTGTGCATAAAGAACAAAAATTTGAATCTGTCCAAGCTGTGATTCTTCTAGCTAGGAAATCTCGAATAGGAAGTATGCCTCTTACCAGTTTCCACAAAAAAATTTGAACTTTTACTGGTATATGCTTTTTCCATATTTCTTGAAATGATGCAAAAGATTCTGTGTCCAAATTTTACATTAAGACTGTACCACTCTTTACATTGTACTGACCATTTCCTGGCAGCCACTGTAATATATCACTTTTAGAATTAAGTGAAAAACCTGAAATTTCTTTAATAATTATCATTTTAATAGGGTATCTACTGTATCATGTCAGGTAGGTACGTAGCATCTTGTTTAACACTATTTTTTTTTGTTAATTTGTTTGACTTTAATTTTAGTATAAATGAAATTGATCGTAAAATTGTTGAAGTTAATATAATGAGATGAAATATGCTGACTTGATTTAGATAATTTATTTAGTTAATATACTGTTCGAAAGATTTAATATATTTGTATCCTAGAAATACATGTCATTGAAGTTAAAAGGGTACTATGGTATTTAGCCAAAAAGAAAAATGAAAAAGAAAGTGTATCACGGAATGTGGATTATGGGATTTCATTTATTTATTAATAAAATATTCCAAAATTTTGTAAAATAATAACTTCTTTTAAACATTATTTCTTTCATGACTTATAATATTTTCATCTCTCGAGAGGAACTAATCAATTTGAAAATTTTACTAACTGCCTGCATTTTGAGAGACGCAATTGAAATCAATCAAAATTAGACTAACTAAAAAGACAAAAACACTAACAACGTTGATCAATATTCTTTCCAAAAAGAACCATTGATCATATTGTATGTTATTATTCGTTCATATAAAACATCTTACGTTAGTAACTCCAAAACACTATGATAACATAGGAGTAATATTGTGTTCCCGTGATGCATCATCCATTAAAACGTGTTTCTCAACACTCCATTATGTGAGGCACATCTTCTTTATGGATTTGGTAAAAATATGAAAACTTACAAGATGAAACTTCGTATAATAAATGTGTCCTCAAGATACGGCAGTGGGTCAGGCACAACTTTTGATAGGCTACTACTCATAACATGACCGGTGGGTATTGAAGGCCATTCTTCTCGTCCGCAAGCATTTTGGTAATGATTATTTAAATTTTAGTTATTTAGGGCCTTCATCCAATAATTATCATTTTAATATACTCATAAAATGTATAAAAATATGTATTTTATCAAAAATATTAATTTATGCGAAAGTTAGGATCAATATATATTTAACATTACGATTTTCTTAAAAAATATTTAATATCATAATTAAGAAATAATTAAATATAATATTGATCCCGAATTAGGATCGATTTTTTTTTATCAATTTAGAGAATGTTAATTTAGAGGGTATCTACTGTATCATGTCATGTAGGTACGTAGCATCTTGTTTAACACTATTTTTTTGTTAATTTGTTTGACTTTAATTTTAGTATAAATGAAATTAATCATAAAATTGTTGAAGTTAGTATAATGGGATGAAATATGTTGACTTGATTTAGATAATTTATTTAGTTAATGTACTGTTCGAAAGATTTAATTAATCTTTTTGTATCCGAGAAATGCATGTCATTGAAGTTAAAAGGGTATTATGGTATTTAGCCAAAAAGAAAAATGAAAAAAAAAGTGTATCACGGAATATGGATTATCCAATTTCATATATTTATTAATAAAATATTCTAAAATTTTGTAAAATAATAACTTCTTTTAAACATTATTTCATTCCAAAAGGCATTGTTGTTGTGGAATAAAAACTAGGGTTTGTGCGTAATTAATGCGAAGGGGTTGGTGAGCTTCAAGATTTAATGGCTGTTTCCGTGTTCGAGACTGATCGGTCCTCACAGAGTACCTACGTATCTCGTATTGAGAATCAAGCCAAAAACGTAGTTCTGAGAATGAGGGGTCAGACCCTTATATAGGCTGAGAGGCCCTAGGATCGTAGTAGAATTAGGTGACTTGGTGGGCAAGGCACCGCCTTGAGGAAGGTTCTAGACTCCTTCCTTGTAGGAATCAATTTCCTTGTTGAAGTAGGTACCTTGGAGGCTCAGTCAAGCAGGAGTAATATCCTTATTTGACTCTTATTGCTGAGCTGGTTATTACCCTTGATATTAATTACGAAATTAATATCATAAATAGGGTTTGGGCCCATCTGGTGGGCCCCACATTTTGACCATATTGGGTCTAATTAATGACACATTAATTGTGTCTTTAGGGCTTATTTTTAACCCATATCATTTGCCCCCCAACTTCTAGGAAAACTGATCAGGTTTTTCTTGAAGTTTTAACGGCCTTATTCGAGACTCGGGTTAGGGTTTATTGCTCATATGCAAGCATTTTCAACAACATTGTCTTAATGTAAAGCGTGGAGCAACCGACGCATTTATAACGACCATAAACGACACTAAACGGTGCTAATAAGCCTTAAACGACGTTTAAACAGTGTTAAACAACGTTAAACGGCACTAAACGGTGCTAAATGACGCTAAACGGCGCTAATCAACCTTAAACGACGTTTAAACAGTGTTAAACGACGTTTAAACGGCATAAAACAGCACTAAACGGTGCTAAACGACGCTAAACGGCGCTAAACGACGTTTGAATAGTTGAATAGTGTTAAATGACGTTAAACCGCATAAAATGGCACTAAACGGTGCTAATCAGCCTTAAACGACCTTTAAACAGTGTTAAATGACGTTTAAACGGCATAAAACAGCACTAAACGGTGCTAATCATATTTCAGTTCAAACCCATTTTCATATTTTTTTACGGAATTTGGCCAATCAGAAATCTTCATGTTCTTGACGAAAATGGGTTGGCCAGAAATATTCGTGTTCCTGATCGACCCCGGTTGGCAAAAAATACCCATACTGATGATCAACCCCGGTCGGCCGAAGCCTCCCGGGAGCACCGGTCGGCTAGCCACCGGTCGGCTGAAACCTTCCGGTTTGCCCTGGTCGGCTGGCTCTCGATCGGCCAAAGCCTTCCGGTTTGCCCCGGTCGGTTGGCTTCCGGTCGGCCATTTTCAATTATTTTTTTTGCACTCTTGGCTTTAATACTTCAACTTCCTTCTTGAACACGATGTTTTCATGAACATGAGTTTTCGTGTTTGTGACGACCATGAGTTTTCATGTTTGTGACGACCATGAGTTTTCATGTTTGTGATGACCATGAGTTTTCATGTTCGTGACGACCATGAGTTTCATGTTCTTGATGAACACGAGTTTTCATGTTTGTGACGACCTCGAGTTTTCATGTTCTTGATGAACATGAGTATGGAGAATCAGCAATATGGTCATTCATAACTTTTGCTTAAAACTTCCCCTCATTTCCTGATTAGCACTGTTAACCCCGTGCTTTACGTTAACTTCTTGATTAGGCTTCTAAAGCTTCCTTTGTCAGATACCAAGTAATATTCTCAGTTCCTTATTCTGAGTCTTTGACGAATCTTCACCATTTATTAACAGATAGTTTTCGCCTCTTTTTTGCATTTACTCGATACATGACCTGTAAATACGATCTAGCCTGTATCTCAACCTGTGGTAACAGGTCACACTTTTCTATAAAAGAAGGGGAGCATCCTTCATTCTTCCTCACTTCTTCATTTCTCAAATTTCTTTCAAGCTCTCAAATTCTCTAGTTCTTTAGCTTTTCAAGTTCATCTTCGAGTTCAAGCTCGACATGGCTGACAAACGCCCGGCTGCCCCTCAAATCTCCATGGAGGAAGCTATGAGGAAGAGGAGCATGGCAAGAACGGTTAAAGGTATGCTAAAACTCAAGCTTCTTCGTTATGTTGATCGTCGATTTGAATCTTTATTAGACTTGTTGAGCACCATGGGGGAAGCTTTTCCCAACAGTTCAAATTTGGCTGCCTTCCATTGTCCTTCTAAGTTGAAAAAGAAGGATATTGTGAAGATTAGGAATACATGCAGTTTTCCCGACGTGATTAAGGTTCGTCTACCAGATCCGGGAGACCGGACTTGCAATTGACACCCAGAAAGATTATGCGTTTTTAAAGGTGCTTTGGAAGCGAGATTGAGGTTCCCGGTTCATCCCTTTATTATCAGGTTCCTAGCGGAGCTCCAAATCCACTCGTGTCAACAATATCCTAATTCCTGGAGGTTCTTGATTATCTTTATGCTAAGATGTAAGGAGTTGAAGATCACTTGGGACACAACTTTGTTTAGAAGCATCTTCATGATCAAGAATTCTCCTGAGTCCTCACCAGGATATGTTAGTTTTCAACTCCGAAGCAGGCTCCCTCATATTGTAAACTCCTTCTCCTTTCCCGATTCTCATCATAATTGGGATAGGGAATTTGCCATTTTGGAATGGGAAGGTGGCGACTGGGGCCACTTTTTTGTTAAGAGATTCGGGTTCGTAGAGGATAGTTCACACTTCGTGTGTGACCTTACCGATCAACAATTGCTAGACAGAGATAAACTGCTTGCCGATGAGGGGCGTACTCATTACAAAACTATTCTTACTGAGAAGAGGCTTATCGAAGCTGGCTTAAGCTTTCTTTCTGTTGAGGGTAATTTTTCATTTATGACTTCATTATGAACTATGTTTGTTCTTATTCTGATATCTTTTCTTTCATATTTCAGCTGCTGAGGAATTGGATAATCTCCCTGCGAATCAACTGACTGTCACAAGGCGGTTGATAAAGAAGGCAGAAGCTCAACTGAATCCTCCTGAACGACAAGCTCCCCTGTTCCTGACAGGATGTAGTCAGGGGGAAAAAGGTCCCGAAATGCTGGTGAAGGCGTTAGAATCCCCTTCACTCCAGATTGGGGCATTTGCGAGCAAGATTCTGTTATGGGGAGCTCCGCCCTGTCCTTAGATTGGTCAAGGCTCTCTACCACCCCTCCTGATCTCCTGACCATCACTACGGGGGACAAAATCGATGAATCTGAGCGCCTCGGAGCTCAGGTCTTATATCAGGTACCAACTTTTGAACTTAACGTTCTTGTTTACTTTGTTTATTATAAATGTCTTTCTAATTCCCTTGTTGGAGGTCAATGCCTATCTTCAGTCCGCGACTCGTCAAGGTCGTGCTCATAGGGATGACAATGAAATACTGAAGAACGAGAAGGCAAAGCTCCAAGAGCAGATGCAGGACTTGAACTCCAGAGTTGTCCGAGCTGAGGCCGTGTAACGACCCGAAAAATTACGTGTAATTTATTATATTAAAATATAATTTTAGTTGATTTTAATGTGTATTAGTTTATTTTTAATGCATTTAAACGCGTTATGATTTTTATTAAATAGGAAAATTATTCCATACGTGTTATGTGACTTCTGTGTATCATAGAATATTTTATCCTATTTTTCTGTAATTTTTATATTGTTAGAATACAGTTATTTTGCATTTTAAATTCCGGACCCAGCCCCTGTATTGGATTCGAGCCCCTGTTTTTCATAAAATTATTTTTATATAATAATGGGATGTTCAAAAATGCATTATGTTGTAATTTTTGTAATATTCATAATTTTTGGAGAATTCTGGCATATATATTATATTCGTTTAAAAATAAAAATTTTACATTTTTATCCCATAAAAATTATTTTTAAGGCTTAATAATTTTAATTGGGGGCTAAAAATATTTTTGGGGTATTAATTTTTGATTAATATAAATAGAAATCAGATTTAATTTTTTTATATTAATAAATCATAAAAATCAGTTTTTATATATAAATAGATAAATAAATAATATTTTCTCTCTCCTGTTCTTGAGGATCAAAGCTGAATTTGAAAGTGTTATAGACATCTGATTTTGGCGATCTTATAGTCGAATCGAAGCTCTCAACATCTAGTTTCATAATCTACAATAAGTTTTCGTGTTGGGTAAATTTCCGATTTTATATTAATTTTCTTTTGAATCTGCAAAATTAGGGTTCTTCATTAATTTGGGGCTTTTTGATTCTTTGATTTTCCGGTTGAATTGATTGTTTGTATAGCTTCATATTGATTTTAAAAGTTCAATTCCATGCTAAATTTCATCGTTATATTGCTAGTTTGTTCAATTCGAAAATTAGGGTTCTTGAGCCTAATTTGGGGTTTTTGATTGAGTGATTTTACGGTTGTTTTGATGATTCCAATAGTTTTATATGATCTTTTGGAGTCGATTTATGTGGTCAATTGCATCATTATATTGCCGGATTGTGATATTCGAGTTTTAAAGTTTTAACCGAAACTTTGAATCAATAGTCCGTTGTGTGTGTTAATTATTTGCGTTAGTGGTTATGGGGGAAAGATTGTATGAGTCTTAAGCTTCGTTTTACCATAAGAATATTGAAGTTTGGTTGAGTTTTAGCCAATTTCGAGTTTTTAGCCGAAGTTAGTTTGATTTTTGGCCGGATTTTAATTTCTGATGATTATTGGTTCATGTTGTCGTGTTAATTGGATTGTGGAGTGAATTTGGTACGTGAACCCGTAAAAACCCATGCGTTTTGGTCAGTTTTTGAGCTTCGAATTGTCTCGCCGGAAAATATTCCGGTTGCCGGAATCTGGTAAACCTCCATTGTTGGAGGTGGTGTTCTTGAAGCATTCTTGGTGATGAATATGTGAAGATGGTGATGAATAGTGCAGTTTGATTCAAAAATTTTCTAAACTTTTCAGAAAAATGTTTTTGGGTCAAATTTTTTATAAATTTTTCTAAAATTCAGATTTCTTTTAATTATTATTATTTTAACTTCTAAAAATTAAATTTAATTAGTTAATTATTTTTAAACAATAATTTAATTGATTTAATTAATTGATTAATTCATTTTAATTGATTAATTATATTAATTAATTATTATTTAAATATATAATTGACTTCATTGAATTTAAATCTTTTTATTATAAAAGATTTATTATTTTTATGAGTTGATTAATAAATAATTAATTTGAATATTCAATTAATTTAATTATTAATTGAATTATTCTTATTAATTGCGTATTAATTAAACCGCATGTCCGTTTTTAACGAGAAAAATATTTCTGGAATTAGAAAAATGACCCGGTTCTTATAAAAATAGTTTTAAGTTACAATTCAACTTTTAAATTTGGATCGACTTTTTACCAAACCTTTTTATTGAGTCGGTTATATCCGATAATTAGGGTTTTGACTCGTTTTCTGTTTTAAAAATATTAGATAAAATCTTTTTATGATCTGATCAAACGTGCTATGTGATTATGTGAATTGCGTGTTATTATTCTTTGATTATCTATTAGTGATTTGTAAATATTCTATGAATAATTTGAGTGCTCTTTTATTTATGAGCCGTATATGCTATGTGTTAATTGGTTATGTGACAGGTATATATGTATTTAATTCGAGGATTAATTATTATCTCTAGGGTTAATTATTGTCTTGAGGATTAATGACTTATTTCGAGGATTAATTGTTATCTCGAGGATTAATCGTGTCTTGAGGATTAATGGATTTTCATGTTTCTTTATTGAGGAATAAGATAAATGTTTTGAGGATTATTTATAGATTGAGTTGGACTAAGTTGAATGCATAAATGTTTAATTCGAGGATTAATTGGTAAATATTGACTTAGGTTTGTCAGCGGAGATAAGTAGATGTTTAATAAAGGGGGTTGGAGATGGATGAAATATTCTTTGTGGGTTATGAAGAAGGTTGGAGATGGATGAAGTATTGTTTGTGGATTGTAATGAAGAAGGTTGGAGATGAAGGTATTGTTTAATTGTGGAATTGCTGGGTTACTTGTGAGGTGTTTTAACACCGGGAAAACGTCTATGTTCAAAGGGGGCATTTCCAATTATTTTCTTCTGGCAGAGATATTGAAGTAGACGCGCGGGCTCGATATCGTCGGATCAGACTCGTGGCAACCGCTGAAGCGTAAACCAAAGCAAGATTAAAATAGAGGGCATGATGACGTGAGATAGAAAAAAAGGATAGTTGTATTACTGCGGCATTAAAGGATAGCTAAGGACCAAAGGCAAGTATTTTCTTGATCATCTTAAACACTTTTATTTTATGTTTCATTGATTCATATCATGACGAATAACTATTGTTCAGAGCTATTTGTGATTCTTAAATATTTTTGTGCGAACTCAGTTGCTTGTTATTGGTACCCTTGATGTGGGGAATTGTTTAAGATAAACTCTTCATATCCTTATTATCGTAGTAAATAATAGGGATGTGAACTGTATGTGAAACTAAGCATTTCCTGTTGAATTCGGAAATTGCTCTATTGGATTGGAAAAATGATAAAGCGTAGGAGGCCATGGTTGATGTCATGGTCCAGCAATATTTATTGGAAAATGGTAAAGCGTAGGAGGCCATGGTTGCTGTCATGGTCCAGCAATATTTAAGGAGGATATGGTAACCATACCATCTTCCTATAGGCTAACATTACTTGCCTATTTTGGGTACCCCAGAAATCCGGACTATACACACACGGAAAAAAGAGAATACCGGTGGAGTATAGAGGGTCCCATTGCCTTAGAACCTGATCAGGGGGCAATGGTGTTCAGTTATATATATATATATATATATCCAATCCATATCGCCAGAATGGCTATTATATATTGTGAATTGGCAGATGATTCATTTTTATGACATGCCAAATGATTTCAGTTATGATGTGAATTATATCACCGTTGTTGATTCAGTTTCTCTATAAACTGTTTTACATTTCAGATGATTTTATGCCCCACTTATCCTGGTTTTATATCCAAATTTTTATACGCTTGCTGAGCATTTCTTTCGCTCATACTTGCTGTTGTAAATTCTAATATTTCAGTAAAGTAGTTTGGCGAGACTTATCCGCACACTTCAGAAAGAGAAGAGGCGTGATGCTATTTCGAAGATGACTTGGGCTCAGGATGTCTGGATTTAGAGTAAGATCTATTTTATATAATTGAGTTCTAATATTTATTATTATTATGTACTAGTCTAGTTGGCCTGGCGTACTTCTTATCGAAGTTACACCAGTGATTTAAGATTTGATCAAAGAGAATGTTGAGAATAAATGCTTTTTTTATCTAATGGAATTTGGATTCTTGTTTCTAGCCCTATAACCTTAAAAGATCTTGGTATGTTTGGGGTCACAGATGTTATATTTCCAGTGTTGGTCAATCACATGTGAATGATTATTATTAAACAGATGTTTTATTTTGAGGATTTTCGCGTGACAACCAAATCTCCTGACCCCGGATTTGGGGGGTGTCACAGTTGGTATCAGAGCTGAGGTTATAGTAAACTAGAAATAAGAGTGTGTAGGAGTTTGTATAGCTAAGTAAGGAACGTCAGAGCTCATGTAGAGTTCGTGTTGGACTATTGGGTATAGTACCAATTAGTAAGTTAAGATTGGGGTACTCGTTTGAGATAGTTGTGGTGAACTGGATAGACCGCCTGGAGAATGGAGATGTCTACTGTGGAATCTTCAGAGATTATTACGAGTTGACGATGGCAAACGATATCGATATCCTTAAAAACGTGGAACGGAAGAAGCTTAAATTCGAATGACGAGCTATCGAAGGAATTGGCAAAGAAGGCATAAGTAGTGACCTTGGCAATACCTTTTCTTTCTATGAATTATTTTGATATTCCGCCTATAGAGGCATTTGTTAAAAGATATATCTCCTCTTCTAAATAGTGACATTTTGAATTTCAACTTTTTGTTTTCTCCAGTGGTAATAACTTTATTTACAATATAGTACCACTTGTTCGGTACTTTCTTTTGGTTGTTCATCTTCTCAAAAATAACACTTTTGGAATTTTTTTCAGTTTTAATCCAAAGTGTGCTTCAGAGAATTATTTGTCCGAAAACATCAGTTATTAATTTGATTTCATATTCCTTTCATATTTCTCTAATCCTACTGAGACGAACAACCCTATTTATAGGGGACACCATGTATATCTGTCTGTGTGATAGAAGTTGGATGAGACGCCATCACTGGTGTGTTGTGTATTACAAGAAGGCTGATCACCTTTAATTGTAAATGTCGGAGCTAAGACAAACAACGTCGGGTTCATGTGATCATATTGATCTCTCAGTTATTCTCTTATTTCAAATCAGGTTGCTTTAGAATTCATAAAATTCATAACCACAATTGTGGAACATTTGCTATCATATGGAATCTGTTCTCTTCAAAATTTTATGATTTTTGTTATCTCTATTGAATTTCAAGGGTATGCCAATCAGGTCAGGATAAGCGAAATTCGCAGATAGAAATTAGATTCGCAACGGAATCGCCAAGAGTAAGAACGAGTCCTAAAATGATTAGAATATCAGTGACATATCAATGGAATCAATTCACTCTCTCTCCCAAGGATATTATGTTAATGGAAGGTTGGTCGAGCCATATTTGGAGCGAATGACGATGGGTTGTAAGACTCTAGTGATAACTGTGTCAGATGGAGACCCTATAATTGAATTGAGATTTTGGAGAAGTTGTTTAATAAAGGAACACTATCCCCAGTTTTGCAAAGCAAGTGTTGATGATGAAGGAGTTAAGGAACCCTACTAGTTACCTTAGCTGATTCCGAGGACGGAATCCTTATAAGGGGGGAATAATGTAACGACCCGAAAAATTACGTGTAATTTATTATATTAAAATATAATTTTAGTTGATTTTAATGTGTATTAGTTTATTTTTAATGCATTTAAACGCGTTATGATTTTTATTAAATAGGAAAATTATTCCATACGTGTTATGTGACTTCTGTGTATCATAGAATATTTTATTCTATTTTTCTGTAATTTTTATATTGTTAGAATACAGTTATTTTGCATTTTAAATTCTGGACCCAGCCCCTGTATTGGATTCGAGGCCCTGTTTTTCATAAAATTATTTTTATATAATAATGGGATGTTCAAAAATGCATTATGTTGTAATTTTTGTAATATTCATAATTTTTGGAGAATTCTGGCATATATATTATATTCGTTTAAAAATAAAAATTTTACATTTTTATCCCATAAAAATTATTTTTAAGGCTTAATAATTTTAATTGGGGGCTAAAAATATTTTTGGGGTATTAATTTTTGATTAATATAAATAGAAATCAGATTTAATTTTTTTATATTAATAAATCATAAAAATCAGTTTTTATATATAAATAGATAAATAAATAATATTTTCTCTCTCATGTTCTTGAGGATCAAAGCTGAATTTGAAAGTGTTATAGACATCTGATTTTGGCGATCTTATAGTCGAATCGAAGCTCTCAACATCTAGTTTGATAATCTACAATCAGTTTTCGTGTTGGGTAAATTTCTGATTTTATATTAATTTTCTTTTGAATCTGCAAAATTAGAGTTCTTCATTAATTTGGGGCTTTTTGATTCTTTGATTTTCCGGTTGAATTGATTGTTTGTATAGCTTCATATTGATTCTAAAAGTTCAATTCCATGCTAAATTTCATCGTTATATTGCTAGTTTGTTCAATTCGAAAATTAGGGTTCTTGAGCCTAATTTGGGGTTTTTGATTGAGTGATTTTACGGTTGTTTTGATGATTCCAATAGTTTTATATGATCATTTGGAGTCGATTTATGTGGTCAATTGCATCATTATATTGCCGGATTGTGATATTCGAGTTTTAAAGTTTTAACCGAAACTTTGAATCAATAGTCCGTTGTGTGTGTTAATTATTTGCGTTAGTGGTTATGGGGGAAAGATTGTATGAGTCTTAAGCTTCGTTTTACCATAAGAATATTGAAGTTTGGTTGAGTTTTAGCCAATTTCGAGTTTTTAGCCGAAGTTAGTTTGATTTTTGGCCGGATTTTAATTTCTGATGATTATTGGTTCATGTTGTCGTGTTAATTGGATTGTGGAGTGAATTTGGTACGTGAACCCGTAAAAACCCATGCGTTTTGGTCAGTTTTTGAGCTTCGAATTGTCTCGCCGGAAAATATTCCGGTTGCCGGAATCTGGTAAACCTCCATTGTTGGAGGTGGTGTTCTTGAAGCATTCTTGGTGATGAATATGTGAAGATGGTGATGAATAGTGCAGTTTGATTCAAAAATTTTCTAAACTTTTCAGAAAAATGTTTTTGGGTCAAATTTTTTATAAATTTTTCTAAAATTCAGATTTCTTTTAATTATTATTATTTTAACTTCTAAAAATTAAATTTAATTAGTTAATTATTTTTAAACAATAATTTAATTGATTTAATTAATTGATTAATTCATTTTAATTGATTAATTATATTAATTAATTATTATTTAAATATATAATTGACTTCATTGAATTTAAATCTTTTTATTATAAAAGATTTATTATTTTTATGAGTTGATTAATAAATAATTAATTTGAATATTCAATTAATTTAATTATTAATTGAATTATTCTTATTAATTGCGTATTAATTAAACCGCATGTCCGTTTTTAACGAGAAAAATATTTCTGGAATTAGAAAAATGACCCGGTTCTTATAAAAATAGTTTTAAGTTATAATTCAACTTTTAAATTTGGATCGACTTTTTACCAAACCTTTTTATTGAGTCGGTTATATCCGATAATTAGGGTTTTGACTCGTTTTCTGTTTTAAAAATATTAGATAAAATCTTTTTATGATCTGATCAAACGTGCTATGTGATTATGTGAATTGCGTGTTATTATTCTTTGATTATCTATTAGTGATTTGTAAATATTCTATGAATAATTTGAGTGCTCTTTTATTTGTGAGCCGTATATGCTATGTGTTAATTGGTTATGTGACAGGTATATATGTATTTAATTCGAGGATTAATTATTATCTCTAGGGTTAATTATTGTCTTGAGGATTAATGACTTATTTCGAGGATTAATTGTTATCTCGAGGATTAATCGTGTCTTGAGGATTAATGGATTTTCATGTTTCTTTATTGAGGAATAAGATAAATGTTTTGAGGATTATTTATAGATTGAGTTGGACTAAGTTGAATGCATAAATGTTTAATTCGAGGATTAATTGGTAAATATTGACTTAGGTTTGTCAGCGGAGATAAGTAGATGTTTAATAAAGGGGGTTGGAGATGGATGAAATATTCTTTGTGGGTTATGAAGAAGGTTGGAGATGGATGAAGTATTGTTTGTGGATTGTAATGAAGAAGGTTGGAGATGAAGGTATTGTTTAATTGTGGAATTGCTGGGTTACTTGTGAGGTGTTTTAACACCGGGAAAACGTCTATGTTCAAAGGGGGCATTTCCAATTATTTTCTTCTGGCAGAGATATTGAAGTAGACGCGCGGGCTCGATATCGTCGGATCAGACTCGTGGCAACCGCTGAAGCGTAAACCAAAGCAAGATTAAAATAGAGGGCATGATGACGTGAGATAGAAAAAAAGGATAGTTGTATTACTGCGGCATTAAAGGATAGCTAAGGACCAAAGGCAAGTATTTTCTTGATCATCTTAAACACTTTTATTTTATGTTTCATTGATTCATATCATGACGAATAACTATTGTTCAGAGCTATTTGTGATTCTTAAATATTTTTGTGCGAACTCAGTTGCTTGTTATTGGTACCCTTGATGTGGGGAATTGTTTAAGATAAACTCTTCATATCCTTATTATCGTAGTAAATAATAGGGATGTGAACTGTATGTGAAACTAAGCATTTCCTGTTGAATTCGGAAATTGCTCTATTGGATTGGAAAAATGATAAAGCGTAGGAGGCCATGGTTGATGTCATGGTCCAGCAATATTTATTGGAAAATGGTAAAGCGTAGGAGGCCATGGTTGCTGTCATGGTCCAGCAATATTTAAGGAGGATATGGTAACCATACCATCTTCCTATAGGCTAACATTACTTGCCTATTTTGGGTACCCCAGAAATCCGGACTATACACACACGGAAAAAAGAGAATACCGGTGGAGTATAGAGGGTCCCATTGCCTTAGAACCTGATCAGGGGGCAATGGTGTTCAGTTATATATATATATATATATATATATCCAATCCATATCGCCAGAATGGCTATTATATATTGTGAATTGGCAGATGATTCATTTTTATGACATGCCAAATGATTTCAGTTATGATGTGAATTATATCACCGTTGTTGATTCAGTTTCTCTATAAACTGTTTTACATTTCAGATGATTTTATGCCCCACTTATCCTGGTTTTATATCCAAATTTTTATACGCTTGCTGAGCATTTCTTTCGCTCATACTTGCTGTTGTAAATTCTAATATTTCAGTAAAGTAGTTTGGCGAGACTTATCCGCACACTTCAGAAAGAGAAGAGGCGTGATGCTATTTCGAAGATGACTTGGGCTCAGGATGTCTGGATTTAGAGTAAGATCTATTTTATATAATTGAGTTCTAATATTTATTATTATTATGTACTAGTCTAGTTGGCCTGGCGTACTTCTTATCGAAGTTACACCAGTGATTTAAGATTTGATCAAAGAGAATGTTGAGAATAAATGCTTTTTTTATCTAATGGAATTTGGATTCTTGTTTCTAGCCCTATAACCTTAAAAGATCTTGGTATGTTTGGGGTCACAGATGTTATATTTCCAGTGTTGGTCAATCACATGTGAATGATTATTATTAAACAGATGTTTTATTTTGAGGATTTTCGCGTGACAACCAAATCTCCTGACCCCGGATTTGGGGGGTGTCACAGGCCGACTGCCATTCTCTTCAAAAGAGTCTTCATTCTTTGGCCAAGAAGAAATCTTCCGAAGCTGACAAAGTGATTGATGCCTACCATAGGTCAGAAAGATTTTATGAGTTCATAGACAAGCATGATCACGAAATGTGATCCTTTAACATGTCCGTTGGTTGGGACAAAGCCGTTGGTGCGGTTAGTCACAAGTATCCTGAAGTGGTCAACCCGGCAGACTTCCCTTGCCCTAATTGGGATGTTGGTGGTGAAAGTCAAGCGGATCATGCATCAGGTTCCAGGGGTAGTCGCCGCCCTTCCAGTTCTGGCTTGAGGAAGGCGGCCAACGTTGTTAGCTCCGGATCGTCCTCTTCCCGTTCTGCTGGGAAAAAGGCCATGTCAAAGAGGGAGGCGGCTGTGAGGCAATCTTTCCCTGGCAAGCAACTCCGTGCCAGAGCCAACTCCTCGACCGAGACTTCAGAAGAAGAAGTGGACGTGGTGAAGAAGGGAATGGCGCAACCAATGGAGACAAAAGCCGAGGATGATGATGATGATGAGGGCTCCGAAGAGGAGGAGGAAGATGAAGAGGAGGAGGAGGGAGGAGAGCAAGAAGCGGTAGAGGAATCCTCAGAGGAGTAAGTGGCTTTGCATAGCCTTGTTAGTTGCTTGTGGCTTTATCTTTTCTGTCTTCAATCAAGGTCCTTCGAGACTTAACTTTTATTCGGTTATGTAATCTTAACTTCAACCTTGGCCCCTTGGGGGTGTTTATTTATGCACTTGTTTTATTTCCATTTGTGTATTCTTTATTTTCGTTACTTGGTCATCTTTGACTTGCACTCATCAGGTGCTTGGCACATAAATAAAATCACACAATCATAGAAAGTAAAACAAACTTGCATTAATAACTTGAAACAGGTTCAACCCTTACATAATTTACTACTGTCCTACTCGGGGCACTAGGCCCTGGAATGGTTTCATTGAACCTTATTTCTACTTCTCCTAATAGATAGATAAAAGCCAAGTCCTTACTAGGAAGGCTTACACATAATAAATCTTCAAGTTCATAGCATGCCAAGTTCGTGGCACTTCATTTCCATCTAACGTCTCCAACTTGTATGCTCCTCGTCTTAGTGTCTTCCTGACTCGATATGGCCCTTCCCAGTTAGGGGCAAGCTTTCCCTTTTCGCCAACTCCAGAAGCCTTTATCTTTCTCAGAACCAAGTCACCTTGCTCGAAGAACCTCTCCTTTACCCTATGGTTGTAGTAAAAGGATGCCTTCTTCTGATGCTCCACATTCTTGGCGTTTGCCTCGTCCCTAATTTCATCAATTAGATCAAGGGCGAGCCTCATGCCTTCTTCATTGGTCTCTTGTTCGTATGCCTCAACTCGAGGTGATGCATGCATGATCTCCAAGGGCACAACTGCCTCGACTCCGTAAGCCAGCAAAAACGGGGTTGCTCCAGTTGTCACCTTACAAGTGGTGCGATATGCCCAGAGTATAGGCAGTAACTCATCCACCCAAGTGTTCCTTGAGTGTTCAACTCTTTTCTTTAGTCCATCAAGGATAATTCGATTAGCTACCTCTGCCTGTCCATTAGCTTGCGGATGTGCTACTGAAGTAAAACGAAGCTCAATAGCATTTTCCTCGCAATACTTCTTAAACTCTTCATTGTTGAACTGCATCCCATTATCTGTCACAAGAATTCGGGGAATTCCGTACCTGCAAATGACGTTCTCCCAAAAGAACTGGGCAACTTGCTTGGTGGTTATCTTGGCTAGAGGTTTAGCCTCAATCCACTTGGTGAAGTAGTCGATGGCCACTATCAAAAACTTCCTTTGTGCTGATGCCATAGGGAAAGGACCAAGTATGTCCATCCCCCACATTGCAAATGGGAAGGGAGAGTTAACTGAGGCTAACATCTCAGGCGGCTGCCTTACAATGGGGACGTGCTTTTGACATCTATTACACTTCTTGACATAATTCTGCGCATCTGCCATCATCTCTGGCCAATAGAATTCCAATGCTTCCTTAGCCTCTTGGGGCCTCAAACACTTCAAATATGGGATGACAAACGATCTCTTTTAAAGAATGCCTTCGATTAAGGCGTACCTTAATGCTCTTACTAACAGCTTTCCTGCCTCCAAGGCATTGTCAGGGAGCCAGCCGGTTTCGAGGTGAGCTTTGATGGGATCCCTCCAACAGCTTCCTACATCAATTGGTGCCACCAACTTCGAGTTAATGGTCGGGGCCTTCAAGACCTGGAAGTAAACACTCCCTGCATAATTCTCTATCTCAAAAGAAGCGAACTTGGACAGGGCATCGACCTTAATGTTCTCTTCTCTCGGAATATGCTCCATATAGCATTCATCGAACTGGGTCATAACAGCCTTTACAACTCTCAAATACCTTACCATAGTTTCATCCTTGGCCTCAAATTCGCCATTCACTTGCGAGACTACCAGTCTTGAATCTCCACAAACTTTGAGGTTCTTGACCCTCATGACTCTGGCCAAGCCCAATCCAACTATCAATGCCTCATACTCCGCTTCATTGTTGGTAGTTGGAAAGTCCAACTTCAAAGCGTACTCAACTGTGAACCCATCGGGGCTTTGTAGAACCAAACCAGCACCACTGGATTTCGTTTTTGATGCTCCATCAAAATAGAGCACCCAATACTCCTTCAAATCAGGTACAAGTTCCTCTTCTTTCTCAGGGGTAATCACTATCTCTTGCCCCCCGACTTCTTGGTTGTCAATGGTATATTCAACCACGAAGTCAGCCAATGCCTGAGCCTTGATGGTTGTTCGAGGCTTATACTTGATGTCAAATTCTCCAAGCTCTACGGCCCATTTAATTATCCTTCCACTTGTCTTTGGACTGTGCAAAATATTCCTCAACTGTTGGTCCGTCAGGACTTCGATCTTGTATGCCTGGAAATATGGTCGTAACTTCCTTGAGGCCGTTATCAATGCCAAAGCAAACTTCTCGATGGGGGAGTAATTCAATTCAGCCCCATGCAACACCTTGCTTACGTAGTAAATAGGTTTTTGAACCTTACTCTCTTCTCGAATGAGAACAGCACTCAATGCTTGTTCAGATACAGCCAGGTAGAGGTAAAGAGTCTCTCCGGGACTAGGCTTGGCCAACAACGGGGCTTCAGCCATGTACTTTTTCAACTGCTCAAAGGCCTCTTGACTCTCAGGAGTCCATTCAAAATTTTTCACCTTCTTCAATGCTTGAAAGAAAGGCAAGCATTTCTCACCAGACTTGGAGATGAATCTCCTTAGGGCTGCAACTCGGCCAGTTAGTTTCTGTACATCTCGTATAGAGCGGGGCGGTTCCATGTCCAGAATTGCTTTGATCTTGTCCGGATTGGCCTCTATGCCTCTCTTCGAAACCATCAATCCCAAAAATTTTCCTGATCCAACTCCAAAAGCACACTTGGCTGGAATCAACATCATCTTGTGGTGCCTCAGCACTTCAAATGCCTCTATGAGGTTCTTTATTTGATCTGCCTTGCAAAGGCTCTTGACTAACATGTCATCAACATAGACCTCCATGGTTTTCCCAATCAAATGGGTGAATATCTTATTCACCAGTCGTTGGTAAGTAGCGCCTGTATTCTTTAGACCAAAAGCCATAACAAGATAACAGAAAACACCAAAGTCAGTTATGAAAGATACCTTTGGGATGTCATCCTTGTGTATCTTAATCTGATTGTAACCGCTAAACCCGTCCATGAAGCTCAACATCTCGTGTCCATCTGTGGCATCTATCAACATATCTATCCTTGGCAGGGGAAAACAATCCTTCGAGCATGCATCATTCAAATCAGTGAAGTCTATACACATCCTCCACTTCCCATTCGCCTTCTTGACCATTAATGGGTTAACTAGCCATTCAGGGAACTGAATTTCTTCAATAAACCCAGCTTCCAAAAGCTTGTCAACTTCTTGCTTAATGGCCTCTTACCTTTCAGGAGCAAAATTTCTCTTCTTCTGCTTTATTGTTTTCCGTTCGGGATCGACATTCAACCTGTGAGTTATGAGTTGGGGATCGATCCTCGACATATCAGCTGCGGTCCAAGCAAACACATCACTGTTTTCTTGTAATAATGTCGTCAACCTGCCCTTCAAGGGTTCCTTCAAAGAAGCTCCTATATAAGTAACTTTCTCAGGATCGTCTAGCTATAGAGGTATGGGGACCAAATCCTCTGCTGGCTTCCCTCGGTGTTCATCATCACCACAGACATCCATGTCTTCAATCGGGAGTACCTGCCCCCCGACTCCATCAGCCCTTAAAGCAGACACATAACAACTTCTTGCCATCTTCTGGTCGCCTTTTTGTTCTCCGACACCATTCCGGGTTGGAAACTTAACCTTCATGTGGTAAGTTGAGGCAACAGCTTTGAACGCATGAAGTCCAGTCCTTCCTAGGATTGCATTATAAGTTGAGGATGCCTTGATTACCAGAAAATTCAACATCTGAGTAGCCTCCTTAGGTTCTTGTCTGATTGTCATGGGCAACTAAATAGTCCCTTCAACCTTGGACTCAACTCCATTGAATCCGTAGATTGGCATGTTGGTCGGGGTCAACTGTGAATCAGTATATCCCATTTTTATAAACGCATCATGAAACAAAAAATCAACTGAAGCTCCATTGTCTATCAAGACTCTTTTTACTTCTAAATTCCCAATTACAAGGGTTATGACCAACGGGTCATCATGGGGAAACTTTACCCCTTCAAGGTCAGAATTATCAAAACCAATTGCTATTTCGGTTCTAGCACGTTTCGGGGCTTCTCCCATGATGTGCATCACTTCTCTGGCATACGCCTTTCGAGAGTTTCTCGTTGTGCCGGCCGCTATCGGGCCTCCCTAGATCATGTTGATAACTAGCCCTCGGGGCTGTGTGTTACGATCACGATCATTATCCCTTCTATCATTGTCTCTCCTATCGTAATCCCTTCTTTGGGCTCCACGATCTTCACCCTTAGTGAACTTATTCAGTTTCCCTTTGCGAATCAGGAATTCAATTTCGTCTTTCAACTATCTACAATCATCCGTATCATGTCCCACATCTCGATAGAACCTACAATATTGATCCTTGTTCCTCTTGGCGGGATCACCCCTAAGTGGCTTCGGCCATCGAAAGTCCTTATCCTTCTCAATTTCTAACAAGATTTGACTCCTGGGTGCATTCAATCTTGCATAGTCAGAAAACCTTTGTCCCAAATTCTTCTTTGGTGTTGGCTCAGAGTCTTTGCTAGTACGGGGATACTTGTCCCTAGCATCATACTCCTGGTCTTGCTTTCGCTTTTTGGAGTCGTTATTACCTTTGCCATTAATTCCCGAGGCTTCTTTCTTCATGCTATCCTCTGCCTTGATATACTTATCAGCCCTTCGTTGGAGCTCGGCCATGTTTTCAAGAGGATGCTTTGCCAATGACCTTTTAAAGAATTCATCAGTAGTTCCGTGTTCCAGGGCTACCATGGCCACCTTATCCTCCAAATCTGTGATATTCAACGTCTCTTTAGTGAACCTCTTGAGGTAATCTCTCAGATTTTCATTCTTCCCTTGCACCACGTACATGAGAGACGCGAAACTTTTTTCATGAATTCTCCCGCTGATGAACTGGCTAATAAAAGCGGCGCTCATCTCCTTAAAAGAGCCAATTGAGTTCGCAGGTAGGCGACTGTACCATCTTTGAGCCATGCCCGACAAGGTTTGAGGGAACGCCCTACACTTTAAGGCATCACTTGCAGGCTGCAGCAACAGTACGTTCGAAAACGTCTTGACATGATTTGCGGGATCACCCATTCCATCATAAGCCTTAATTGTCGGCATCTTAAACTTCCTAGAGATGTGAGAATTCATCACCTCCTCGGTAAACGGGGGTGTGGGATCATCAGGATCCCCAAGCGGCATCAGATCCTGGGGGTTTCCACCCTTGTTGTTCTTCCAGTAGGGGCGTCAGCCCTTCTCTGCCTTCTTGAAGACCTCTCTAAGTCTATAATGGGAATCGGTCCTGAGGTTGGAGGGGGTTGAGTTTGATTCAACCTAGCTTATTCTCTCGCAATATCTTCTTTTATCCTTAAAATCTCGGCCTCACGAGCCTTGATTTTCTCACCAGTTGTCAAAGGGGGTCCATCATGGATAGTTTGTGTTCTCCTTCTTGGTTCTCTGCTAGCACGTCGCCTTCTCGGGGCTTCATCACGATCATCATCCTCAGACGATGAATCATCAGTATAGGGACCAGAGTAGTCATAATACTCTCGATCTCGGATCTGCAAAGCATGGCCACTGGGTCCAGGACCTTGAGTAATTGGAGGGTAATTAGGTAGACCATACATCGGGTCGGTATTCATGGGGAGATCTGTAGTATGGATCTGTACCCCTGGTGGTAACGGGCGATTGGGATCAACTAAAGGAGAAACCAGCGTCTGAAGAGAGCTGGTTTCTTGACCTGGGTGGATGACCATCGGTAACGTTCTCTCAACATGGGGATTCGTCCCTAGGGGTTGAGAAACCTGGGTTTGAGAAGCTTGAGTTTGAATGATCGCCCCTGTTGTTGGGGGTACCTACTCAGTGACAGGCGGAGCAGAGCTTAGAGGCAGAGCCTCAGTAGTAACTGGTGTTCTTCGTGTTTGAACCATGGTTGATGTCTTTTTTCCACAGACGACGCCAAATGTTGTGGAATAAAAACTAGGGTTTGTGCGTAATTAATGCGAAGGGGTTGGTGAGCTTTAAGCTTTAATGGATGTTTCCGTGTTCGAGACTGATCGGTCCTCATAGAGTGCCTACTTATCTCGTATTGAGAATCAGGCCAAAAACGTAGTTCTGAGAATGAGGGGTCAGACCCTTATATAGGCTGAGAAGCCCTAGGATCGTAGTAGAATTAGGTGACTTGGTGGGCAAGTCACCGCCTTGAGGAAGGTTCTAGACTCCTTCCTTGTAGTAATCAATTTCCTTGTTGAAGTAGGTACCTTGGAGGCTAAATCAAACAGGAGTAATATCCTTATTTGACTCTTATTGCTGAGCTGGTTATTACCCTTGATATTATTTACGAAATTAATATCATAAATAGGGTTTGGGCCTGACTGCTACTGTTCATGCGCGTCCGTTACTGTTCATTTCGCTGATTTTGCTGATTTTGCTCTATTTTCTTCGTTTTAACTCCGATTTTCATTCCGTTTCTTCCGGCTCTCTCGCAATTTGATGTACTGTTATTCTTTAAGCTCAAAACCCACCATTTAAGAATGAAAAACATCATCCCACATCCGACTCTTATTCCTGCACAAATTCACTAAAAACACATCAAAAACACCACATACTTGAGTTCAAGTCATCAATTCAAGCCGATACGAAGCATTCCAAGTGGATATAACATCCACTTATCAGGGCCCATCTGGTGGATCCCACGTTTTGACCATATTGGGTCTAATTAATGCTACATTAATTATGTTTTTAGGGCTTATTTTTAACCCTTATCAATTGTTTTATAAGTTTTGTGATGACTTATAATATTTTCATCTCTCAAGAGGAACTAATCAATTTGAAAATTTTACTAACTGCCTGCATTTTGAGAGACACAATTGTAATCAATCAAAATTAGACTAACTAAAAAGACAAAAACGGTAAGAACGTTGATCAATATTCTTTCCAAAAAGAACCATTGATCATATTGTATGTTATTTTTCGTTCATATAAAACATCTTAAGTTAGTAACTCCAAAACACTATGATAACATAGGTTTTATGTACTACTGAGAGCATCTCTAAGGGGATTAATTAACTAAAATGGTTAGCTAAAATAACATAAAATAATGGTTAGTTAAAATTTGCTGAACCTGTAAAAGATTGTGCTCCAATGGTGTTAGCTATAATGATTAGCTATAATTAAAAAAAATAGTATTTTATTATTATTTATAAACCTCAAATACATAAATTGTAAAATCTTTGCCACTCCAACCGTGTTTATGTATCCTGGTTATGTAAAATTAAAGACAGAGATGGCGTGGCACAAGAATAGAAGATATGTAAATTTTTTAGAGGATTTCTAAATATAGAATATATGTATCTTGTTTTCTAAAATTTTGCCTAACAGTTGGTATCGTTGGAGGATAACTTTTCAGCATATTAGGTAAAAAATTCTGACACGTCAGATTTATGGCTAAGGGTGGGGGTGGTTGGAGATGCACTAATAAAATATTAAAGGTCCTATAATTTTAATTAATTTTCAAATAAAATTTCATTTTTCTTTATTTGAATAACTTTTATCATTTAATTATTAACCAAGGAATTTAGAGTTTGTGAACCATAACAAACTACTTAAAATATTAATCAATAAATAAATATTTTGAATCATATGTTAAAAAAAGTAATTATTGAGTTTTAAGATATTTGAGAAGAGTATTGCTAGAGTTACCAAATTATGTACAAAATATTGTTCCCAAATGACATTGCTTGGATGATGTGGAGTTTAGAAATGACATTGCTTGGATGATGTGGAGATGTGGAGTTTAGAATTTTTTGATTGGGGTTGTTAGTGTGACAGGGGCCCATTTATTATTACAACAAATTAATATCCGTCACATGTATTTGGAAAAAAATTTGGGGACTAAATTTGGTATCCCTAACATTATTCATTTCAAAATATATATTCTCAATATGGCGATAGATACTGTGGCTCTTCATTGTCGTCTAATATTAGAGAAATAAATACAAATAACAATGATATAAATGTACGTGTTTATCTTTTCTTGGAAAACAAGAACCCAACTCGAAAAGAAAAATTGAGACAAAGGGACTAAATTTAGTATATCTGCACTCCACAGTTACTGCTTGAACATTACTCACTCCGTCTCTAAATACTTTTTCCATTTGAGTTGGACACGTTTGCCAACGCACACTTTTGATCGTTAATATCTTCAATTTCGTATTAGTATTAAATATAAAAACTTCACTGTATTAAAGTACTCATAAATACGAATCCAACAAGATCACTCATGACTATATTTGGTCTTATAGATTAGACGTAAATTAGTAATTTGTCTTGTGTTATGAACAGTCCCGACATATGAAACGAGAGTATCATTATGAGACTGAGGGAGTACTTATTTCGAAATACTTATATTCTGAATAAAGTTTTATCTATTCATATAAAAAATACTCCCTCTGTTTCAATTGAAACTTCCTGTTTTGACTTTTGTTCTTGTTCATTGTAAGCGCTTGACTACTAATTTATGCATAATTTATAAGATAAAATATATTCATGAGTGATCTTGTTTGATTCGTATTTGTGAGTACTTTAATACAGTGAAGTTTTTATATTTGATACTAACACGAAATTAAAAATATTAACGATCAAAAGTGTGCGTTGGCAAACATGATAAAGCAAACAGGAAAAACATTTAGGAACGGAGGGAATACTGAGTAATAATAATAAAATTCTGTCCCAGAACCCTGATTGAGGCTTGAGCACATGCATGTGTCCTTCAGTCTGCCGTCCGCGTTGTCATAAAGCTTCCTGGATAAAGGTACAATATTCGTTTGCTTTTTAAAAATTATTTAAAAGTAAATAAAGGCAATAAATCTACATGCACTAAATAAAGAAAAGAAGACGAGTTGGGTTACATTGCATACTGGCGCCTCTGTTCTGAAAATCGGTGATTAATCACGATTAATCACCGATTAATCCCTGTTCCATGGGTTACCGAACTGATTAATAATCCGATTATTCGAATAATCATTCCGATTAATCCTAAAATACCCGATTAATCCCCGATTAATCCCTGGACAGTGCCTCTACCGATTAAGTCCGATTCCCGCTTTTTACAACACTTTGCCACAGTTATTAGTAAAATTTACCTTTTTTTAAAGGAAAAATGATCCATTAATAATAAACGGTACAATATCTACAAAGATAATCAAATATTAACAAATACATAATAAAGATTAAATCATTTTTTTCCGTTAAAACTACTATCGTGGAGTAGATCTTATATTGTGACTTGTGAGCATCTCTCGTCCGAGATAAACCTACTTGTAGTCGCTAATTGTTTGTTAGAGACCATTATATTGTTGGTGAGATATATATATATTATGGAAGTGCTTAAATACAAACCATTCTTAAAATGAGAATCTACAAATTATCAACACTAAATTAATTATATTTCATCTATTATAAGGTTCCCGCCAATGGTACCATCACAAAAGATGCTTAAAATAATTGGCTCTATCCAACAAAAAAAAACACTTGTCGTGGAAATGCGAAGCATTTAAGACAGTAAACGGATGAGTTAGGTAGTCATGAGGGCCGAAGGCTCTCGATACACCCGTCACTCGTCAATTGCCTTTACCATTGATTGTCATTCCTCACAACTTTAGAAAGATAAAAGCACGAAGCGCCGTACAAGAAGGTGCGAAGCACCGTTAACCTGTGAAATCCACTGTCACGTCATCACATGGACAGTGATTTTTTTTTTTTTTTTTGTTGGATAGAGCCAAGTATTTTAAACGTTTTTTGTATTGGGGTACCCCTAGTTTAGTCGTTAGATTAGCTTGAAATATTAGATTATGCTTGGTTTGTATTTTAAGAAGGTTTGTATTGAAATAACCCCTATATATTATATACCCGCAATATACACCGCGTAAACTACAAAATTTGGAACAACCCAATAGAAACCCGACAGATTAAAAATCTAGCAGACTCCATGCACTAGTTATGATTGACATAGCTTTTCTGGAAGGTCAAAACGAAAAGATATATATATGGCCACATTCTTATTCAGAAAATTGACAGGAGAAGTAAATATTTTTACAAATATATATAATTAATCATAGCTCGCGTATCATGTTTTCTAGCATTCACACATTGCTTTTACACCATGCATTATCCTACACGTACATATCTGCGGAAATTTCACTATAAAACCCTCACTTGTCCAGCATTCATTACAACTCACGGAGTAGACAGGAATTAATTAGTTAATTGGGAGCATAACCAACGAGGTTGTAGCTTAGACTAATTACGAGTCATGGGAGATAAACTGGTTTTAAGTCCATATCTCTTGATCTTCTTAATCAGTTTCACATATTTGTGTAAGGCTCAAGATACTAGTAGACCTGGTAAAGTCACCGCCATGTATGTGTTTGGTGACTCCTTAGTCGATGTGGGCAACAATAATTATCTCAAGGTCTCCCTTGCTAAGGCTAATTTTCCTCATAACGGTGTCGACTTCCCTACCGGAAAACCTACTGGACGCTTCAGCAATGGCAAAAATGCTGCTGATTTTTTTGGTAATGTTATAATTTCTCTTGTCAAATATCCATGTTGTAAATTTAATTTATATTTATTCTTTCTGCATTTCTTGATGTTGTTTTGTTTGGCGTGCAGCTGAAAAACTTGGGTTGCCGACTGCCGTACCATATCTCTCCATACGGAAATCCAAATCCGAGGATCCAAATGCGTTGATAAGTGGCGTTAGTTTTGCTTCCGGAGGAGCAGGAGTCTTCAATGGCACTGATGAACTTTTTGTAAGATTATCCAAATTAAATTAATTACTCTCTTCAAATTTTAATTAGTGCTATATAATCATACACAATTGATAGGATTATAATTCGTAAACTAAATAAAGTGATCATCTATTGAAGTTGATCATTTATGTAGAAAGAAACAATAGTAGAATTTATGTAGTATTCATTAATGCAACTTAGAATGACCAACAGTGACTATATTTAGAATGTAGTGAAGCCGTGTGGAGCACATATAAATCAGTAGAGTAGCTTTCATACAATGACCACCAAATTGTCATGCGTATTACTGTAATAAAAAGACAGATTCTCTTTCCCACCATTTTCCTAAATCACACGCATTTCCATTCAGCGACCAGAGCATGAACGGATCTAGAAATTTTCTTTCGGGGGATACCGATCGAGTAAATTTCATCGAGACACTTTGGTGTTTTTTAAATTTTATGAGAACACATAGTTCATATATCCTTAAAATTTCAAATAATGAAAAGCATTATATTTGAGTTTAGAAAAAATACGTGCTTCCGTGCACCTTACTAGATCCGTTTTTGTTCCAAAACCCCCTTCCCCACCTCACAAGACATATTATTTCCTTTCACCGGGATCTTTAATTATTTTAGTTAGATAAATAACCAAGCTCAAAAAATAGTTAGATGCTCAGCTTTTAAAAGTTAAATAGGAATTAAAAGTAACATGTAGAAGTTAGAACCAATTCTGACATGCATGGCCTTATTTGTATCTATCTATCTATATTATAAACTGAAAGTACGTGTTATATATAAAATGACAGAAACAATCAATTCCATTAACAAAGCAAGTGGAATACTATACGGTGGTATACGAAGGACTAGTACAAGCCATGGGATTGGCTGCTGCTGAGAAACACTTGTCCAAGTCAATTTTCCCTATTGTGATAGGAAGCAACGACTTGTTTGGCTACTTCAAATCCGGCTCGGACGTTAGTAAAAAGAGTAGCCCACAACAGTACGTGGACTCCATGGTGTCAGCTGTCAACGTTGTCTTGAAGGTAAATTCGGATGAACAATTATTCTAAATTTTTCGAATGGATTTTTTTTAATAATCATGGTGTTGATCGAACAACGAACAGAGATTACGAGATCTTGGTGCACGCAAATTTATCATAGTTGGAATCGGAGCAGTAGGGTGCACTCCATCGCAGAGGGTTCAAAATAAAAGTCAAGTCTGCAAAGAAGAAGTGAATTTCTGGGCTACCAAATACAATGATGGCCTTACTTCTGTACTTAAGGCGTTCAAATCAGAATTCAAGGATATCAATTACTCTTATTTTGATGCATACAGCGTTTTTGTGGACTTCATTCAGAATCCATCTACTTACGGTACATAAAAATAAAAATAAAAATAGAAGTCCTTTCTTCATTTGGAGACTAATATATAGGTTGGTTTTTTTTTCAATATATATGCAGGTTTTACAGAGGTGAAAGCTGCATGTTGTGGGCTGGGGCAGCTAAAAGCAAAAGTTCCATGCATACCCATCTCAACATTTTGCCCCAACAGAAATGATCATTTATTTTGGGATCTTTACCATCCCACCCAAAAGGCTGCTGGCTTGTTTGTTGACATGATCTTTGACGGTTCCAAATATGTAACTCCTATGAATGTCAATCAGCTGGTTGCTCTGTAACCAACACAAGATGCACACACATACACATAGTTATGAATGTAATTTTTTTTTTTTTTTTTGACAAACAAGGAAATTTTATTAATACGCATCAGCTTTCAAAGCATTCTCTACACCAATAGGAATAAAACTCCTATCGAACTCTCGATCTGGGAAAGAATACGACACACGAGCAAGCTCATGAGCTGCCATATTAGCAGACCGTTTAATAAAAAACAACGACATTGTGTTTTGATTTTTTAACATCCTCCTGCATTCTTCAATTACCCGGCCATACGGGGAAATCATCCGAACTTTGCTCCTTACTGCTTGTACTGCAACCATGCAGTCCGATTCAAGCGTGACTGCACTCCAATCTTTAGCCTTTATCCAGCTTAAGGCTTCTTTAATGGCTAAGCCTTCAGCCATCTCCGGAGAGTTCAAGTCTTGAATATACAAAGTTCTTGCTAGCAGTAACTCACCCTTGTCATTTCTGGCAATCATACCAATTCCTGATGAACCATACTCACTGAAAGTTGCAGCGTCAACTGATACCTTGATATGCATCTCCTGTGGCTTAACCCAAGAACTACCTCCATCCCCTTCATTAAGCAGCGGGAATCGAGGAATTGTTATACTTCTTTGGGCATATCTCCATTGATCAAGATATTGTTTAGCCTGTGCAACAATAACATAAGCTCGAGTGATTTTATTATTCCACACAACCTCATTTCGAGCCTTCCATAAGGACCAACAAACAGCAGCTATCTCAGCCCTTTTATCACTGTCAAAATTAACCAGAACTTTCTCCCACCATTGAAATAATTCCACTTCTTCATGATGGAAACTTGGAATCACTACCTGCCAACACTGAACTGCTGGAACACATCGCAAAAAAACATGATCAATTGTTTCATTTTCCATTTTACATACTGGACATAGTGCAAGCACCGAGACCCCCTTCTGTTGAAGCATCACTGTTGTAGGGAGACAATAAGAAAGAGATCGCCAAACCAGGTTCATTATTTTTGGGGGGGCCTTAATACGCCAAATCTTCCTCCAGAAGCTGTTATTATCCTCCTCCCTCCAATTCGACTTTTGAAATTGCAACAGACGATAAGCACTTCGAACCGAGTAATGACCATGATTTTCTTTACACCAATACACCTCATCAATGCTTCCCAGATCACCTATAGGAACTTTATTAATACAAGTCTGATCCCTTTCGTTAAAAAGATCTCGTAATATTTCTTGGTCCCACTCTCGACCATTCATATCAATCAAAGAGGCCACCTTATTATTATTAAAACTAGGGGACTCTGAAGAAACATAAGGATTGTCCTTATCCACCAGCCACGGTTGTCCCAGAATATTAATGGAACTCCCAGAACCCACCTTCCACCTTGCACCAGTAGCCACCAGCTCTTTTGCCTCCATGATAGATCTCCATATGTAACTGGGATTATCCCCTCTAGTAGCTTTCAGAAAATTTGTGTTAGGGAAATACCGAGCTTTATATATTCGACTAACTAGACTGTCAGGATTGGACAATAAACGCCATCCCTGTTTTCCTAACAGTGCTAAGTTAAAATCTCGAAAGTCCCTAAAGCCCATGCCTCCTACTGCTTTGTATGAATGTAATTTAATTACTACCAATGTTGGTTTACAAGTTTCATGTTGTTGGACACAAGATTTTTGTTCTTTGATAAACCAACAGTTTTATAAGATTAATTTGGAGAGAGAAAATCATAATTGCATGTTTAGCTAACTTTAATCTCTATTTAAAAAGTAAAAACTAGTAGTAGTAGTCATTTCAACTTTGATTAGGCTAGTTCTTATAGCAAGATAATTTGTTTCACCACACAAAAAGTTTTGCTAAATTTTTTGATACTGCTATTTTTTTTTATTTTTTTTTATATAAACGTGTATTTGACTCTTGGCCATGCCATTTAAAATGAACACATGATCTCTTTTGGTATTTTGTAAATATTAATGTCAATATCTAAAAAAATATAGAATCATGATTGAGATCAGTACTTGAGTGAGTAAGCTATGCATAATTTTTAATATGTTCTGCTCCTACATATGCATGCACCAAAAGTGTGTCGGTATAAAATGATGGAAACAATGTATTTTTTTTAAATACAAATAGACTACTATATATCGACTGTACAAAAAATATTAGTGCAAGAATTGGAATCTGATGCTACTCAACACCATTCACCATTTATTGAAGTCTCTTTTTGCCATTGCGAACCAATAATCTATCTGAATATTTCGAAGCAGATTCGAGCATTGGTACATACAATATTGCACCACAAGATAATGTGAACTCAATGGTGTCAACTATGAAGCGAGTTTTAAAGGTAAAAACGAGTTCAAACAGAAAATGAACATACTTTTTTATAGATTATTAATTTATTAATTGAAAGTCACAAGGCATTTATAAAAATAATCAAAATTTATCAAACATGTAATAAAATTGATCAAATTAGATTTTTTTTTCATCCAAGCTATACAATCGTTGATTAAATCTTAAATCATCATCATCAATATGTTATAGCGTGAGGAACATATCTATACTATCTATACTATCTATCTATCTATCTATACTATAATAAGCAAAAAGGGGTATAATTTGTAGTTGGTTATCGCTCTTTTTGGTTATCCCCTTTTTTGGTTATCCCACAATAAAAAAAGAATAATAAGCAAAAAGAGTATAATTTGTAGTTGGTTACCCCTCTTTTTGGTTATCCCCTTTTTTGGTTATCCCACAATAAAAAAATAATTTAAAAAGAAGAAAATAATATAGAGGATAAGCAACAAAAGAACCGAAGGGGACCAGCGCTTCTACCCTCGGACTCTATCACATCAAAAGATAAAGAACACATCAAAAGATAAAGAACACTGCATATCTATCTACTGGATGTACCATCATCTTGATAACATTCGATAATAAATGATAGTCACATAAAATATTCAGGCAAAATACAAAAATTTATACAATTATAAAACATAAACTTACCGGAGGAAGCTGAAATATTAAAGGTAGTCACTATCTATACTATTATATTAATATTAAAGCCGAAACATTAACTTACCGGAGGAAGCTGAAATCTTAAAGGTAGTCACTATCTATACTATTATATTAATATTAAAGCCGAAACATTGAAAACTTTTAAAACTTTTGATTTTCGGATTATAATTATAAAAACTATATACCTTTTAATTATAATATTGATTTTATAATGAGTTTAATTTTAATAAATAATATAATTTTATATTAAATGAGTTTGGTCGGTCGGTACGGTACCTGTTGATTTTACTTATTTACCCTTACTTAATTTTAGATAAAATCCATATTTGAAAAGGTATATAGTGTCTTTAATTATAATTAAAAGGATGTTATATAGATTATTAATAATATATATAGTTATATATTTTAATAATATATATTATAGTATATCTAATATATCAAAACGTATTCGAACAATGAATCATGATCGCGATTGCATACAATACATATCAAGACCATTATTCCAGAGAGGACCTCCTCTTATATGGAGAATATGAGAGAATGGAAATTTTTTATGCTTAATTTCCTAATTTCTTCCTTGCTTGGAACCAATTCAGGAGAGAACACTGTGAGCGCTATGGGGCGCTTGGTGCTTATTTTATGGCTATTTGTAGTGTTGATTATCAATTCAAGCTACACAGCTAGTTTGACATCCATCCTCACAGTGCAGCAGTTGTCATCACAGATTGAAGGGATAGACAGTTTGGTCTCAAGTAATGTACCAATTGGAGTTCAAGATGGATCCTTTGCATTAAATTATTTGATCGATGAACTTCAAATAGCTGCGTCGAGAATAAAAATTATGAAAACTCAGGATAATTATGTTGATGAGCTCCGTAAGGGTCCAAAAGGCGGTGGTGTAGCTGCTATTGTTGACGAGCTTCCTTATGTTCAGCTCTTCTTGTCTAATGTAAATTGTGAATTGAGGATAGTAGGACAGGAATTTACAAGAAGCGGATGGGGATTTGTAAGTACTTCTCTATTGTTCATAGTAACTGAAAATTTAATTACCTAAAAAATTGAAATTATAATTGAACTTAGCTTTAAGATTTCATACTGTACAAGCACCTATGTTGTGTTTGGTTGGGGTGAATGAAAGTGGGAGGAAATGGATGAATTTTGTACTATTTTAGGGTTGTGTTTCATTCCCTCCTCCATTATATTTTTAACAATTTAAATTAGAGCTCAAACCCACCCATTTGAGAAGCAACAATCCATTCCCCATCCTACTCATTATTTGCACAAGTCTTATTGTAGAGCATTTTCACTTCATCGTATTTTTTTTTCATCGTATTTTTTTTTCAATTCTTCCCTCCTACCTCCATTGTTTCACATTTAGTCTTGTTCACAGTTACTCATTTGATTCCATTCTCCCCAACCAAACGGAGCATTAGTATAATCTACATGGACAAAAACATATTGGGTGCTTGCCGCTAATGATTTATATCTTTTTGCTGGTAACTATCCAAACAAATTTGTTTAGTCTCACATCTATAATTCATGACAAGTACTTCTTTCATTCAAATGCGTGTACACACACATCAAGGTCACTTGAAAGATCTAGAGTTAAATGTTTTAAGTTGTAGTACCTGTTAATTGTTTTAAAGTTCAAAATTACATTTCCTTCCCAGGCATTCCAGAGAGACTCTCCTCTTGCAGTTGACTTATCAACTGCAATCCTTTAGCTATCGGAAAATGGCGATCTGCAAAGAATCCATGACAAATGGCTATCAAAAAATGCTTGCTCTGCACAAAGCAGTCAAGTTGACGACAGCAGGCTCTCTCTAACCAGCTTCTGGGGATTATTCCTTATCTGTGGCATTGCCTGCTTCATTTCTCTTACCATATTCTTTTTTAGAGTTTACTTACAATATCGTAGATATATCCCAGAAGATGAGGAGAATGGATTTGAGGACCCGGGATCTATAAGGACTGATAAACGCCCCTCTCGTGGAACTAGCTTTAAAAAGTTTGTTGATACGAAAGAGACCGAGGTCAAGGATAAGCTTAAGCGTAAGGGTGGTGATAGCAGTAGCAAGCAACAAACCAGCCAAATTGCAGACGGGTAACTCAGCTCACCTTCCTGAAAATCGAGGTGGTGATGCTTCTGATTAATTTTTTTGGATGCTCCTGCATTTGTATATGATCAACACAAATATCACACGTTTAGTTCTTCAACTTATTATATATACTTACGGCCAAAAATTAGTAGCCAGCACCGTTGGAGCTAGAGTATTATTCTATATGATTGTTAGATCATGATAACGGTCTTGATTGTATCGATTATTTTATATGATATCAAAGTTTTAATTTTTGGTTCTATAAAAAAAAAGACTAATTTGATGATTCTATGATAGAACCAAACATTTATTTTATTTTTTTTAAAAAAAATTTAAAAAAATAATAATGGTTTTTTTAAAAAAAATTAAAATCTATCTGCTGATGTCACTGATGGCGTGACAGTGACACATCAGCAGTGCTGACGTGGCACTGCTACGTGTCACTGCCATGTCATCAGTGACGTCAGCAGTGCTGACGTGGCAGTGACATGTGGCAGTGCCACGTCAACACTGCTGACGTCACTACGACGTGGCACTGCGGTGGTAGGTCAGATTTTTTTTAATTGCAAGGAGGTGCTTACGACTGGTGGCTCATGGAGAAGAGAAAGAACGAAACTGCAACCACTGAGGGAGATCCTGAACCATACACATGGGCAAAATTCAAGAAGGCATTAGAAGATAAGTACTTTCCGAGAATAGTTCGTCTACAAAAGGAGCGGGACTTCATTCGGCTCGAGCAAGGTGGAAAGACTGTTACCGAATATGAGGCGGAATTTGCAAAGCTCTCGAAGTACGCGCCGACCTTAGTAGCAGATGAAAGCAGCCGAGCAAGAAGATTGGAAGAGGGACTTCGAACCGACATTAGGAATTCGGTGGTGTCTTTTGAACTTCAGACGTACGAAGCTGTGCTTAACAAGGCTTTGGTAATCGAGAGAGGCCTAGCTGAATCTGAAAAGGCGACAAGCAACTGGAACAAGAAGCGATTCGCTCCAACTGGTGGATTTTCGTCTCAAAGGGGACCCTTCAAGAAGCCACATGTGTACGATCAGATGGGAGGCCAAGGTGATCGAGATAAGTGTTCAAGGTGCGGTAAGAACCATCCCGACAACGACTGCCGATGGAACACGGGTGCCTGTTTTCACTGTGGAGAAGTAGGACACAAGATTCGGAGTGCCCGCATAACCCACCACCAAGAAAGGAAGCTGATAAAAAGATGGGCATTGGACGTATGTTTCAGCTCACTGGAAGTCGCACCAACTATTAAGGTATGATTTATTTTCTTCGTGATTTATTTTATTTTATTATTGTGAATTTGGGGACCAAATTCTTTTAAGGAGGGAAGAATGTAAAACCCCGTTAATTTTAATTTTATTTTATTATTAGATATTAGATTTTATAGTCATTTTTATTTAGATAATTATTTTAATTAGTAATTTATAGAATTATTTTCGTGCAAGATATTTTGAATAAGAATGAGATTTATTATTAGAGGAAAGAAGTGTGAAAAGATATTAGAGAATCAGTATCATTTAATTTAAGATATTGGTGTGAACTAGAATATTTTAATTTACGTATTACTTGGAAAGATTGTACAAAAGTTTTAAGATTACCATAATTAATTTAGGGTTATAGGTGGTTATATAAGAACTCGTTAGCACCTCGAAAAGAGTCGTACAACTCTGCCTATATATTCTTTGAAAGGTACGTTTTCTTTCTTGAATCTTACTCCTACGTGCTTTTGTATGTTAATTGAAATAATATTTTATTTTAGTTGGTTCACATGACATGCTATTAGTTACTATTTGATTACATGACCATGATTTGTGTGATAGTTATATGACGAAGGTCCAAGTGATATGTCTTGATTTTGTTGTTATATTATAAGTAAAAGATAAGCATGTACTTTGATGTTTGTAAATATGTTATAATAGCTTCTGTCAACACAACTTTAAATATATATGTATGTTTTGTTTTAAAAATAAGTAAATTCTTGTTCGATTTAATCATGATTGACCACTAAAATTAGAGGTAAAAGCCTTGGGTTTGTAACTGCAGTGTGGTTAGGTTGCATGTTGCTTAGGTTGAATGTGAAACTTTTGCATGCTTCTGTGTTAGCCTAATTATTATTCAGTGATAGTTAATTATGTGATTATCATTGCTTAATAGCTACAGTGAATTAATGTGGTCTTTATATATATGTTTCATAATTATGCACGATAACAGTGATAAGTGTAGGTAATTAATAAATTTATTAAAAGATTGCTTATGATCATTCATTGAGTCCTTATTATTTTGTATTTTTAATACGTGTTATTAATTTTAATGTCAATCAATTACCATGTTGGTTCTGTTGTGTGAAGGAGTATGTTATTAAAGTAGTTACTTGATTGCTGGCTACATGTACTTAATTAAATATTGATATATGTTCTGCAAATTGTCACTTTCAAAATTGTCCTGCTTAATTGTTATATGCTGGTCTACCATTATAGTATAACATGGGTTTAAAGTAGGTGTACAATTGCATGTTAAAGTGTGGAAAGGTTAGGGAGGTTTCAACAATTTTACCATTAAATTGGCCATATCCGTTTGTATTCCAGGATGGGCTTTAAAGCCCATTTGTGTTGTTTTCTGTTTGCAAGGTTTATTAGATTGTTTTTATAATACTAATTAAGTGTAAAGATTCTGATGTTTAGTTAATTAATTCTTAAGGTTTCGGTTTTTGTCAGGTTTTATATAATATAACTGTGGATGTTTGTTTGATAGCACATGTGTGAAATCTGTTTATAAAATAAATTATTAATTGTGTTTGGTTTATTAAATTTATAGGATTATTCGTGCAATTATTTTCAGTATTCAGTATCGACCCCGAGGTAAGTACTTTTTGACTTACTTTTAATTTTCGAAAAGTATACTTAATTATGCAATTTTTGATTTTCGTATAAGATATAAGATATTGTTTTGAATTGTATAAGATATAAGAATTCTGTTTTGAATTTATAAGATATAAGTATTTGATTTTAGAATCCTCAGTCTCTACGTTTCGAACCCGTTCGTAATTTACGCTATAGTTCCGGAACTAGCCTTAGATACCCTTAGTAGGCGCACAAGTGTGCAACTTTAGATACCTATTAAGGGCGCGTAATTATTGAACTTTAGATGCCGGTCACTGGCAAAGTGTGACAAAAGAATAAGAATAAGAATAAGATGCCGGTCACTGGCAAAGTGTGCCCGTAGAGCAAGACTGTGGTATTTTTGATTTTTGATTTCGTATTATTTCTACTTCTGCTTCTGTTTCTGTTTTAAATTCTGTATTTTGAAAATATAAAACTTTGGGTTGGATTTATTTTCGCAAAGGTTTTGCAAACTTATATTTGATTTTGAAAATTGTTTTATTAAAAACGCCCATTGATTTTTAAGATTATCTATTAGTCAATTGTACTTGCTGAGCTGTGTAGCTCATTCGTTTCTAATATTTCAGGTTCTGATTTTGGGAGCTTAATAAGAATAAGGATGTGAACCTTGTGGATTTATTGCTTGCTGATTTGGATGCATTTATTGAAAAGACTTGTCGAATTATTAGAATAAATTTGGATATTTGATTATCTGTTAGACAATTAATGATTGGATTTATGGAGCTGCGTCTCCGATTTAATGATTTTGAATTATCGTATTTGACCGCTGCTTTGACTTTATGGAATATTTGGTTTATTTGAATAAAGTTTCGATTTTATTTTAGTTTCGTAATTAGATTTAATATCTCGAAAAGTCGGGATGTTACAGTTGGCATCAGAGCCTAGGTTTTCCTTCGGAGTGTATTAGGTATGGGACTAGTACATTCCCTAGGATGCGATCCGTATAGGTTTTGACCTTTAAGTTAGTAAATTATTTTGAATCTAGGGCACTTGTTTGTGTGATTATTTGACCTGTTTGACTTTTATGATTTTGATCATTGATTATAAGTTTGAAAGTTTGTCGTTTTTAGAAAAGATGGAGGGAGAAGGCAACAACGACAACAACAATGGCAACCAGGGCAACAACAATCAGAATGGCAACAACAATGGTGATGGTGGGAATGTATTCGACCAGCTAGCTGAGACTCTGGCTACACTCGTGAATCAGCAACCCAGGCAACAGAATATCGTCTCTCAGTTCAAGCGTTTGAACCCGCCAACTTTCGATGGGGCAACTGATCCGGCCATAGTCGAGATGTGGATACAGGAGATGGAAAAAGCTTCCGGACTTCTCGGTAGCAATGAGGAGCAGAAGGTCACCTTAGCTGTGTATCAATTGCAAGGAGGTGCTTACGACTGGTGGCTTATGGAGAAGAGAAAGAACGAAACTGCAACCACTGAGGGAGATCCTGAACCATACACATGGGCAAAATTCAAGAAGGCATTAGAAGATAAGTACTTTCCGAGAATAGTTCGTCTACAAAAGGAGCGGGACTTCATTCGGCTCGAGCAAGGTGGAAAGACTGTTACCGAATATGAGGCGGAATTTGCAAAGCTCTCGAAGTACGCGCCGACCTTAGTAGCAGATGAAAGCAGCCGAGCAAGAAGATTGGAAGAGGGACTTCGAACCGACATTAGGAATTCGGTGGTGTCTTTTGAACTTCAGACGTACGAAGCTGTGCTTAACAAGGCTTTGGTAATCGAGAGAGGCCTAGCTGAATCTGAAAAGGCGTCAAGCAACTGGAACAAGAAGCGATTCGCTCCAACTGGTGGATTTTCGTCTCAAAGGGGACCCTTCAAGAAGCCACATGTGTACGATCAGATGGGAGGCCAAGGTGATCGAGATAAGTGTTCAAGGTGCGGTAAGAACCATCCCGACAAGGACTGCCGATGGAACACGGGTGCCTGTTTTCTCTGTGGAGAAGTAGGACACAAGATTCGGAGTGCCCGCATAACCCACCACCAAGAAAGGAAGCTGATAAAAAGATGGGCATTGGACGTATGTTTCAACTCACTGGAAGTCGCACCAACTATTAAGGTATGATTTATTTTCTTCGTGATTTATTTTATTTTATTATTGTGAATTTGGGGACCAAATTCTTTTAAGGAGGGAAGAATGTAAAACCCCGTTAATTTTAATTTTATTTTATTATTAGATATTAGATTTTATAGTCATTTTTATTTAGATAATTATTTTAATTAGTAATTTATAGAATTATTTTCGTGCAAGATATTTTGAATAAGAATGAGATTTATTATTAGAGGAAAGAAGTGTGAAAAGATATTAGAGAATCAGTATCATTTAATTTAAGATATTGGTGTGAACTAGAATATTTTAATTTACGTATTACTTGGAAAGATTGTACGAAAGTTTTAAGATTACCATAATTAATTTAGGGTTATAGGTGGTTATATAAGAACTCGTTAGCACCTCGAAAAGAGTCGTACAGCTCTGCCTATATTCTTTGAAAGGTACGTTTTCTTTCTTGAATCTTACTCCTACGTGCTTTTGTATGTTAATTGAAATAATATTTTATTTTAGTTGGTTCACATGACATGCTATTAGTTACTATTTGATTACATGACCATGATTTGTGTGATAGTTATATGACGAAGGTCCAAGTGATATGTCTTGATTTTGTTGTTATATTATAAGTAAAAGATAAGCATGTACTTTGATGTTTGTAAATATGTTATAATAGCTTCTGTCAACACAACTTTAAATATATATGTATGTTTTGTTTTAAAAATAAGTAAATTCTTGTTCGATTTAATCATGATTGACCACTAAAATTAGAGGTAAAAGCCTTGGGTTTGTAACTGCAGTGTGGTTAGGTTGCATGTTGCTTAGGTTGAATGTGAAACTTTTGCATGCTTCTGTGTTAGCCTAATTATTATTCAGTGATAGTTAATTATGTGATTATCATTACTTAATAGCTACAGTGAATTAATGTGGTCTTTATATATATGTTTCATAATTATGCACGATAACAGTGATAAGTGTAGGTAATTAATAAATTTATTAAAAGATTGCTTATGATCATTCATTGAGTCCTTATTATTTTGTATTTTTAATACGTGTTATTAATTTTAATGTCAATCAATTACCATGTTGGATCTGTTGTGTGAAGGAGTATGTTATTAAAGTAGTTACTTGATTGCTGGCTACATGTACTTAATTAAATATTGATATATGTTCTGCAAATTGTCACTTTCAAAATTGTCCTGCTTAATTGTTATATGCTGGTCTACCATTATAGTATAACATGGGTTTAAAGTAGGTGTACAATTGCATGTTAAAGTGTGGAAAGGTTAGGGAGGTTTCAACAATTTTACCATTAAATTGGCCATATCCGTTTGTATTCCAGGATGGGCTTTAAAGCCCATTTGTGTTGTTTTCTGTTTGCAAGGTTTATTAGATTGTTTTTATAATATTAATTAAGTGTAAAGATTCTGATGTTTAGTTAATTAATTCTTAAGGTTTCGGTTTTTGTCAGGTTTTATATAATATAACTGTGGATGTTTGTTTGATAGCACATGTGTGAAATCTGTTTATAAAATAAATTATTAATTGTGTTTGGTTTATTAAATTTATAGGATTATTCGTGCAATTATTTTCAGTATTCAGTATCGACCCCGAGGTAAGTACTTTTTGACTTACTTTTAATTTTCGAAAAGTATACTTAATTATGCAATTTTTGATTTTCGTATAAGATATAAGATATTGTTTTGAATTGTATAAGATATAAGAATTCTGTTTTGAATTTATAAGATATAAGTATTTGATTTTAGAATCCTCAGTCTCTACGTTTCGAACCCGTTCGTAATTTACGCTATAGTTCCGGAACTAGCCTTAGATACCCTTAGTAGGCGCACAAGTGTGCAACTTTAGATACCTATTAAGGGCGCGTAATTATTGAACTTTAGATGCCGGTCACTGGCAAAGTGTGACAAAAGAATAAGAATAAGAATAAGATGCCGGTCACTGGCAAAGTGTGCCCGTAGAGCAAGACTGTGGTATTTTTGATTTTTGATTTCGTATTATTTCTACTTCTGCTTCTGTTTCTGTTTTAAATTCTGTATTTTGAAAATATAAAACTTTGGGTTGGATTTATTTTCGCAAAGGTTTTGCAAACTTATATTTGATTTTGAAAATTGTTTTATTAAAAACGCCCATTGATTTTTAAGATTATCTATTAGTCAATTGTACTTGCTGAGCTGTGTAGCTCATTCGTTTCTAATATTTCAGGTTCTGATTTTGGGAGCTTAATAAGAATAAGGATGTGAACCTTGTGGATTTATTGCTTGCTGATTTGGATGCATTTATTGAAAAGACTTGTCGAATTATTAGAATAAATTTGGATATTTGATTATCTGTTAGACAATTAATGATTGGATTTATGGAGCTGCGTCTCCGATTTAATGATTTTGAATTATCGTATTTGACCGCTGCTTTGACTTTATGGAATATTTGGTTTATTTGAATAAAGTTTCGATTTTATTTTAGTTTCGTAATTAGATTTAATATCTCGAAAAGTCGGGATATTACAGTTAGGGTACAAGAAAATTCACGAATGGAATACTAAAATTTTCAGAAAAAGAGAGCAAAGAGTTAAATGTAAAACATCGACTTGCAACGAAATATTGAATTTTTGGGCAAGAAAATACAACTATGGTCTTAAATCTGCATTACAAGCATTCAGGTCTGAGTTCAATAATACAAATTATTCATACCTCGATACATATGAGGCTGTGACTCAGTTTATTCATAATTGGAGTAAATACCATACATTTCTTCTTTTGTTTCAAGTAAATATGGTACATCTCATATACTTTTCTTTTTTCATTTTATTTATCATCAAAACGGTGAATACTAAAAGTTTTATTATACATATGCTAATATATACGATAGGTTCACTAGGACTCAATACGATATTTAAATTTAGTGTTTTAGAACTAAAAGTTATTATTGGTTTTTAATTATTTTTTCCCCGTTTTATTCATTTAAATTGACAATCAATAATGTGTTTGTCCATATATAATTCAATTTTCAGAATTTACAGAGATTCGGTCTACTAGCTTATTGTGGAGATGTGATGCTAGAGCTAATTTTCCTTACCTACATGCGGTATAGTTTAATTTTTATTTAAATTGAGATGATCACATTTTTTGGGATCTTTGCTATCTAATTTTCTAACCACTTTCTTTCTGTAGTCAGTGTTGTAAAAAGCGGGAATCGGAATTAATCGGTAGAGGCACTGTCTAGGGATTAATCGGGTATTTGAGGATTAATCGGAATGATTAATCGAATAATCGGATTATTAATCAGTTCGGTAACCCATGAAACATGAATTAATCGATAATTAATCGTGATTAATCACCGATTTTTAGAACAGAGTCTGTAGTCCCATAAAATTTTCACTACACCCAAACCTTGCTACAAAATTATCCATCGGAACACATGCAGCTTTTCAAGAATAAAAGTAACTTTGTGGGGAACCCTGCCACGCCAATTTAAAATTGATTACAAAGGCCTATGCAGCAAAAATGTCGTCCTCATAGTTACTGGTCTATTGGTTAAAAAGTAAGGTAAGCCTCGCAAAATAGAAAGGCATGTAATTATATTCAATCTACATGTTAACATGAGCCTAAAGATTTTGATGCTATACTACGAGAGTAAATCTTGGTATACACATTAATTCACTACATAAATTTACTATCACTAATTTAGGGATAAATTGTGGACCCAATCCCTTAATATTATTCACACTTTAATATTTTAATTATTTTTATAGAAAATATATGAGGTAATTGTATTGATAAATTATCCCTAAATTAATGGTAGTGAGTTTGTGTAGTGAATTAGTGTGTATGCCAAGATTTATTCTATACTACAAGGCTCCCGGTCATTACCATACGTATGGCAAGTACTGTTTACGGAACATACGGTTCTAGAGCCGTTTCCAGAGCTGTTGGATCGTTGATCTAACGACTTTGATTTTAAAAAAAAAATGTATCATACCGCGGAAAGTTTCTGCGGTACAAAGAAATTACCAAAATGCCCCCTGTTTTCACATAAAAAATCTACTGTTCACGTTTCACCGTACGTGAACAGTGAGGGCATTTTGATAATTTCTCCATACCGCGGAAAATTTCTACGATATGTACGGTACATTTTTTTTAAAATCAGAACCATACAACGACTCTGAAACCGTATGTTTCATAAACAGTCTAATGCAACCGATTGCACCAGACCGGACCCCATACTACAAATATAAAACATCCTAACCAATTTTGCAGAAAACATCTATCTAACATCCACACAGGCCACAAGCCTATTTTTCAATCCAATATGTCAGGTGGTGCACAACCTTTGGGAATTATTCCCTCCGTAATATTTTACATATTCTTTTTGTAATAAGTACACATATTAAGATGAATTAGTTGGATTAAAATTTTCAATTAATACCCTTATTTAATATATTGAAAAATGAGAATAGAGTTAATTTTGTAAAAGTCAAATTTTAAATACAATAAATGTAGGGATAGTTTTGTAAAACTAACCTTAAATTTGCATTGAAAGAAGAAAAGAAACTTGTAATTTGGAACAAATTTGTTTTTTTCAAAAGGGACATGTATTTTGGAACGGAATGAATATATCACAACAACATATGGGGACTTCATATGTCGGATACCCAGGGCCGGTCCTTGGGTAAGGCGAACGCCTAGGGCACCACTCGATTAAGGGCACCAAATTTTTATATAATTACATACATACATGCTTAGAACAAAATTTTAAAGACCTTAATCTTCATATTTGTTATTAAATGGTTCTAAATTTTAATCATTTATTGCTTCATTATTTGATCTTGTTGATATCTTTCTTTGCTTTTATTTGAGGTTATTCTTCTTCTTTCTATCTGGTGATGCACTTGGATTTCCAAGACTTTCCATTTGCTAGTAATTTCAATCCGTTTTGCTCTCATACTTGATTCCAAAGACACCCACGGAAATTTTTACGACTTGTTAATTCTAAAAGTGGATAAATTTCTCTTAAAACATTCGTATAAAAAATATCTCCACTAAGATTTAAAAAAAGAGTTTTAATAAACGGTACTTATATGTAATGCGATGTGTTATGCAAAAAACTCACACAACACCCCGAGAAAGCCTCGCCGTAAGAGTAGTAACTATCCTTGGTTTTCGGATGCAAAACTGGTTGAACAGCTGGCAAGAAACAGGACAGCTAAACCTAATAATGATGTATAGTGTTTAAAGGGCTGGATTAGCAAGGTCACTGGACAATAATGGCAAAGATCTCCGGCCAAATATGCCCAGAATATAATTACCCAGGGTACACGTGCCTTGTGTATGGAAAAGTAAAAACCGAACCCCTTGTTAATTGCCTACATATCCTATTTATAGGAATCAAGCCCTAATGTAGTTATTTTAGGTTAGGAATCCTTTTCTTGTCCATTAAGCCACGAAAATGATAGAGTTCCATCCTTCCTTCAGTGTTTATCTCGAAGTGTTTGTATAGAAATAGGCCTTATCCTTTAATCAGCTAGCCTCTTAGCAGAGTCCTGTTCGAAGTAGGACTCCCAAAGTCCAATCCTACAATAACTCCATACACATATCACAAATATATAATAATTATCATATTTAGAAACGTATTCCTCCATGAAATAGACTGTTAAAAGGACTCAATTTACGCCTCCTATTATTTAGGAGATAATCCTTATACATTCGAACCTTCGGAGGTGGAACCTGTGAGTACACCTGAACCTGCGCAGCTTCCCTAAAAAGAGAACCTCCACCTCCAGAGCTTCCCTCTAGAAGTACACCTCCCTTCTTCCTGCAAACTCGTTCCTACCTTATAAACACCCTACCCGACCTCCAACATCCATGGGCCCAAAACTAAGCCCATTACAAATTTTGGGCACAACACGATGTAAGTTATGATTATTCGAAAAAAGGGTATCATTTCATAAGTTCGCCTAGGACACCTAAATTTCTAAGACCGGCGCTACGGATACCTTATGAGGCCAAAAAACGATACCGATACTTTACTGAACCAGACAACCGTACTCCATACTTGACAGTACACGAACTTTCGGATACTTCGCTTTGGATTTATCAAACAGTATTTTTCTTCCTAACATCTTTCCATCATTATTCATAACACGACTTGAAATCAAAAACAATCTTCCTCCAACAATACTAACTCATGGTTGGGCACAACATTTCACAAATCAGGTGCGCTGCAATGTCACGATCGTTGATATTCAGCTGCATCGGTCCCGCTATGACGGCTCCTGCCTTGACTGTAAAGACAGCATCCTCCAAGATGGAAAACCATATTGTTGTGCGGGGCTGGCAATTTTGGACCCGCGACCCGAATCCGACCCGAACCCGATCCGAACCCAACCCGCATGGGTCGGTTTCGGGTTTATATTTTTCGGGTTCGGGTCGGTTTCGGGTTGACCCTAACTTGACCCGAAAAAATCGGGTTGGGTTCGGGTTACCCGAAACTGACCCGAATATATTTATATATAATTATTTTTAATATATATATTATTTATATTATTTATAATATATTTTATTATTATTATTAATATATATTTTTAATTAATATATATTATTTTAAATATATATTATTTTTAATAAATATTATTTTTAATATATATATTATTTTTAATATATATATATATATATATAGAGAGTCTCATTCTAGAGAGGACCTCCTTATATGGAGAATATGAGAGAACTACTAATTTTATATGAGAACCATGTATTTTTTCAGATTCTATAGTAGAACCATATTTTTTTTTTCAAAAAAATTTTTTCTAAAAAAAATTGCTTAAAAAAAAAAATCTGACCTGCCACGTCAATAGTGCTGGCGTGCCAGTGCCACGTCAGCACTGCTGACGTCACTGATGACGTGGCAGTGCCACGTCATCAATACCACGTCATCAGTGACGTCAGCAGACAGATTTTAATTTTTTCTTTTTAAAAACATTATTATTTTTTTAAATTTTTTTTAAAAAAAATAAAATAAATGTTTGGTTCTATCATAGAATCATCAAATTGGTCTTTTTTTTTTATAGAACCAAAAATTAAAACTTTGATTCTACTATAGAATCATATAAAATTAGTAGTTCTCTCATATTCTGCATATAAGGAGGTTCTCTCTGGAATAATGGCCTATATATATATTATTTAAATTTTAAAAAATTAAATTTCGGGTCGGGTTACCCGAAACCCATTCGTGTCGGGTTCGGGTTGAGCACCTGTACCCATTAAATTTTCGAGTCGGGTTCAGATTGGATCAAAAATGTGACCCAAGTCTGCTGACCCGACCCGAACCTGACCCACAACCCAAAATTGCCAGCCCTAGTTGTGCCACATGCTGGAGGAGTTTCATAGCACCTACCAACAGGTAACATTGTTGGCCACATATTGTCTTGAGTAGAAGGAATTATAAACTCGAAATGCCGAACCAAACATATATAAACTAAGGGAAACTAAAATAAAGGACTAAAATGAAATGTAAGAAAATGACAACTGTTGTAATAATAATTGTAAATGTTAGTGGTAATTTGTAATGGGGTGGTTGGAATGTTTTTATATTTTGTAGTGTGGTGGTTGAATTTGTAGTGGATTATTTGTATTTATTTTAATTGTAATAGTTGATAAATTTGTCCTATAAATAGGACATGATTTCTTGAATCAAAATCACACCTTAGCAATGTTAAAGACTTGAGTCCATTTCTCTCTATCTCTCTCTTTCATCTCTGTTAAATTAGTAACCCATAGCCTTGTGATATAATTAGCTCGGTTCTAATAAATAGTTATTCTCTACAATTTATCTCTATTTAAATTACAATGATTCTTGTCATTATAGCTAGTATTTTACAACACGTTATCAGCACGAGTCTCTGCCCGAGCTTTATCCGACGAAGGAGGTACATTCCAAATTTAATCCATTTTAGTTGAGGTCCTGTCCAAATTTTGTTTGATCAATAAGGTACGATCTAACCCTATTTATTTTATAAACGTTGTTATCATTATGCCCGTTACACATGATTAATTGTTCATGCCTTAATATGCCATATTGCTATACCATGTTTTAAATATTTATTTTACGTTCAGAATGACGAATCTTGCAAAATTAGACTTTGTTGCTTTGGATGTGTCTGGGGATAATTATCTGTCTTGGGTACTCGATGCGGAATTACACCTTAGTGCCAACGGGCTACAGGATACCATAGTAACAGGAAAAACCCCAACTGTTGAACAAAATGCCAAAGCAATTATTTTCCTTAGGCACCACATTCACGAAAACTTAAAATCTGAATACCTCACAGTCAAAAATCCACTCACCCTTTGGACCAATCTTAAAGATAGATTTGACCACCAAAAACTTGTCCATCTGCCACATGCCCGTTATGACTGGATCAATTTAAGGTTACAAGATTTTAAATCTGTTGCTGAATATAATTCTGCCTTGTTCAAAATAAGCTCCAAGCTAATCCTGTGTGGTGAGAAAATAACTGATGCTGAGATGATTGAAAAGACCCTTTCGACTTTTCATCCCAACACTATGATCTTGGCACAACAATACAGGAAACGCAATTTTCAGAAATATAGTGAGCTGATATCTCTCCTTCTTGTAGCTGAGAAAAATAATGAGTTGTTGCTGAAAAATCATCAAATACGTCCCACAGGCTCTGCCCAGTTACCTGAAGTACATAACACATCATTCCGGAAGAATGAGCGTGGGAAAGGGTATAGAGGAGGACGAGATTATGGACGAAATCGTGGACGTGGAAATTTTCGTGGTCGATTTCGAAATAAGTATAACTCTGGCCACCTGAAGTGGCAACGTGATGGTTACAACAACTCTAGTCACCAGAAGTGGCAAAATGAGGTGCCAAATAAAAGGAAGGCACCACAGGAAAGAGATACTAGAGATATATGTTTTAGATGTGGGGCTCATGGGCATTGGACTCGAACTTGTCACACACCCAGACATCTTGTAGATCTTTACGAGTCATCCCAAAAGCAAAATAAGCAAAGGATGGAAACAAATTTGGCTAGCTTTAATGATGAACCAATCAACAAGACCTCAAATGAACTAGACACTGGAGCTAACCTTTATTATGGATTAGATGACTAGTTTTCATATGTATCTCTTTGAATTCATGTTCCTTATGTATCTTCTTCAATTTCATGTTTTCATATACTTGTTTTGTGTTCTTGCTGTAAGTACATGGTTTATTATTAATAAAATTGTTGTTCACTGATATATATGCACAGCATAAAATATGGGAGATTTATGCATTGCTGATTGCGCCACCACTCACACAATTCTACAAAATCAGAAATACTTCTCACAGTTTACTAAAACCAACTCACATGTTTGGATGATTTCGGGTACATCAGATATAATAGAGGGTTTTAGGAAAGCCAGTTTTATCCTACCAAACGAGACACAAATTCACATACATAATGCTCTATATTCTAGTAAATCCACTAGAAATCTTTTAAGTTTTAAAGACATTCGTCTGAATGGTTTTCACGTAGAAACTACTAGTGAGAATGAAAAGGAATATCTCCTTATCACTTCTACCTTTTCAGGTCAAAAGAAAACCTTAGAAAAATTACAGTCAATATCTTCTGGATTATATGCTACCCAAATTAGAGTCATTGAATCTCATAGTATCACCATTCCGAAAATCATAAACCCAAAATCATTCACCCTTTGGCATGAAAGACTTGGTCATCCAGGAGTATCTATGATGCGTCGAATTATAGAAAATTCTGTTGGACATCCCCTCAAAGGTCAAAAGGTCATACCACACAATGAACTTCCTTGTTCAGCATGTTCTTTAGGAAAATTAATTGTTCGACCATCTCCAGTAAAACTTCAAACAAAGTCTCCAAATTTCTTAGAAAGAATCCAAGGTGACATTTGTGGTCCTATTCATCCGTCATCCGGTCCATTCAGATATTTCATGGTTCTAATTGATGCTTCAACTAGATGGTCACATGTCTGTCTACTCTCTACACGAAATACAGCATTTGCCAAACTACTTGCTCAAATAATCAAATTGCGAGCCCAATTTCCTGACCATCCCATTAAATCGATTCGACTAGATAATGCTGCTGAATTTACATCTGCAACTTTCAATGATTATTGTATGTCAGTAGGAATTTCAGTCGAACACTCTGTAGCTCACGTACATACACAAAATGGCTTAGCAGAATCCCTAATTAAAAGGCTTCAACTTATTTCACGTCCTTTACTTTTGAGATCTAAATTACCTACATCCGTTTGGGGCCACGCAATACTCCATGCTGCAAATATAATTAGGATAAGACCATCTGCTTACCACAAACAATCCCCTCAACAGTTAGTTCTTGGTCAAGTTCCTGATATTTCTCACTTTAAGATTTTTGGTTGTGCCGTATATGTTCCCATTGCACCCCCACAGAGTTCCAAAATGGGTCCACAAAGAAGAGTAGGCGTATATGTTGGTTTTGACTCACCATCTATCATAAGATATCTTGAACCATTAACCGGTGATGTGTTTACTGCTCGTTATGCTGACTGTCATTTTGAGGAGTCTGTGTTCCCTCCATTAGGGGGAGATAATGTTTTGCATAAATTAAATTCTGAACTATCATGGAATGCATCAGGGTTAAATGCTATTGATCCACGTACTAAACAATGTGAATCTAAGGTTTTAAGAATCATTCATATGCAAAATATTGCTAATCAAATGCCGGATGCTTTTAATGATTCCAGACTTATTATAAAATCGCATATACCTGCTGTTAATGCTCCGGCTAGGGTTGAAATCCCTATTCATAAATCAATTCCTGAAGAATTGGTTGGTGATTCAAAACCACGCCAGAAGCGTGGTAGACCAATTGGTGCAAAAGATGTTGTGCCACGAAAACGAAAATTGAATGGATCTGCCCCTGAAGTGGAAAATGTTCCTGAAGTAACTACATCAAAAACCCCAGAAGTGGTATCACCTCCTAAAGAGGTTCAAGCCCCTGAAGTGGCCGTGACAAAACCACCCGAAGTGGTATTACCTCTAGAAGAGGATGTTGTCCCTGAAGTGGCACATGCTTCCACAGAAGTAAAGGTACCTGAAAATTATGAGATCTCAATGAGTTATGTACATAACGGGAAATTATTGGATCGTGGGAGTAGTGAGGTTGATGATGTGTATGCTTTTTCCGTGGCATGTGATATTATTATGAACTCCGATCCTGAACCACAAAGTGTGGAAGAATGTCGACAAAGAGATGATTGGCCAAAATGGAAAACTGCAATCCAGGAAGAATTGCAATCCTTGCGCAAGAGAAATGTTTTTGGACCTGTAGTCCAAACACCGGCTGGTGTAATCCCCATCGGGAATAGATGGGTATTTGTACGAAAACGAAATGAGAAAAATGAAATTGTGAGATATAAGGCCCGATTGGTAGCCCAGGGATTCTCTCAAAGGCCTGGATTTGATTACCAAGAAACTTACTCTCCTGTGATGGATGGAGTTACTTTTCGTTTTCTTATGGGTATGGCTTGTATGGAAAAATTGGAAACACGTCTGATGGACATTGTGACAGCCTATCTTTATGGATCACTTGATAGTGATATTTATATGAAAATCCCTGAAGGATTAAAGTTAGAAGAAACTAAGCCTAAACATTTATACTTAGTTAAACTACAACGATCATTATATGGCTTGAAACAATCTGGTCGTATGTGGTACAACAGGCTTAGTGAATATTTATTGAATGATGGGTATATAAATAATCAAGTGTGTCCATGTGTGTTTATCAAAAGGTCACAATCTGGTTTTGTTATTATTGCAGTATATGTGGATGATTTGAATATTGTAGGTACTTCTGAAGATATTACTAATGCTGCAAACTATTTGAAAAATGAGTTTGAAATGAAAGATCTTGGAAAGACAAGATTTTGTTTAGGTATACAGGTGGAGCACTTATCTTCAGGCATATTTGTTCATCAGTCAACCTACACAGAAAAGGTTCTTGATCGATTCTACATGGACAAATCTCATCCACTAACTACACCGATGATTGTTCGATCACTAGAAGTTGAGAAAGATCCTTTCCGTCCTAGAAAAGAAGATGAAGATGCACTTGGGCCTGAAGTTCCATATCTTAGTGCAATTGGAGCTCTTATGTATCTTGCAAATAACACACGACCTGATATTGCATTTGCTGTGAACTTGTTGGCGAGATTTAGTTCTGATCCAACTAAAAGGCATTGGGATGGGATCAAACATATATTCAGATATCTTCGTGGGACAATTGATCTTGGACTATTCTTCCCAAACAATTCAAAATCGCAGCTGATTGGATATGCGGATGCTGGGTACATGTCAGATCCTCATTTTGGGCGATCTCAAACAGGTTATCTATTCACATATTGTGGCACCGCTATTTCTTGGAAGTCTACAAAACAGACTATGGCGGCAACTTCATCTAATCACGCAGAGTTACTTGCAATCCATGAAGCAAGCAGAGAATGTATTTGGTTACGATCTGTCATTCAACATATTCGAGAATCATGTGGTTTATCAGGTATCTCAGACAGTCCTACAGTTATGTTTGAAGATAACTCAGCTTGTATTAAACAACTCAAGGAAGGCTACATCAAAGGGGATCCAACAAAACATATTTTACCAAAATTCTTCTACACGCATGAACTACAAGAAAATGGTGACATTGATGTACAACAAGTTCGATCATGTGATAATCTGGCAGATTTACTCACAAAGTCACTTCCTACTTCAACATTTGAAAAGCTGCGAAATAATATTGGTATGCGAAGATTGAGGAACTTGATACATCACGATGTCAAATTGTGAGAAGTTTTATTCAGGGGGAGACTGTACTCTTTTTCCTTCGTCAAGGTTTTTATCCCACCGGGTTTTTCCTTGCAAGGTTTTAACGAGGCAGTCAATCTTTGTAATAACTCACATTGACAATTAAGGGGGAGTGTTGTAATAATAATTGTAAATGTTAGTGGTAATTTGTAATGGGGTGGTTGGAATGTTTTTATATTTTGTAGTGTGGTGGTTGAATTTGTAGTGGATTATTTGTATTTATTTTAATTGTAATAGTTGATAAATTTGTCCTATAAATAGGACATGATTTCTTGAATCAAAATCACACCTTAGCAATGTTAAAGACTTGAGTCCATTGCTCTCTATCTCTCTCTTTCATCTCTGTTAAATTAGTAACCCATAGCCTTGTGATATAATTAGCTCGGTTCTAATAAATAGTTATTCTCTACTATTTATCTCTATTTAAATTACAGTGATTCTTGTCATTTTAGCTAGTATTTTACAACAACAACTGATTTATCATGCGAGAAGACCGAGCTTAGCATATATAGCGAAGCTCATTTGGGCTTCGCCTAACATGGGTTTACTGTTGGGTGTGTCAATCAAATTATCACATTGAGGAGATATTAGTATTAATAATAATTAATAATATTTAAACAATTAATTAAATATTATTAATTAGTATTAAATAAAAATAAGTATAACTTCTTAAAATATGTATTGAGTGTAACACCCCTATTTTTTTTATTTTAAAATTTTCCTATTAATTGTTTTATTAGCCTTAATTGAGAATATTATTTTGATACAATTTATTCTATTATAGTTGACCACAAAAGTTGTTGAGATGATTTTTTTTAGAAAAAGAAATTGAAATTAAAAGTTTGATACAATGGGAAGGATGTAACGGTGAACTTATTAGCATTAATTAATATATTGAACTAGGGATGATTAAGAGACAATTATGAATTTTCATTGGTAGAGAATACATTATATAATTTGATTATAAAACAAGATATATAGCAAAGATAGCAGTGGCACAAAACAAAAAGGAGGAAGAGAAAAACATACGTGAGAAGGAAAATAGAGAACTCGATAGGAGGCTGTCAGCAAGGACTCAATCTTTTACTACTTTTGCTGGTAACTATGTACATGTTTTTTTTTTACTTGTTACTTCCGGTTAATATTCGTTATATAGTATGTATGTGCTCATGTGATTGAAATGATCTCTTCATACATACTCCCTCCGTCCATTGGAATTGTTATCATTTGCTTTTTGCACGAAGATCAAGATAGTGGGTGTAATATTGTTAAAATAATGAAGTAGTGGGTGTAATAGTGATTTTATTGTTAAAATAAGTGAAGTAGTGGGTGTAATAGTGTAAAGTGTTGAAAAAGTGGAGTGAAGTAGTGGATGTAATAATGTATTTTATTGTTAAAAGTTACTATTTTTAGTAATGTAAAGAAATGGAATGGACCGCCCAAAATAGAAAGTGTAAAGAAATGAAAAGGACGGAGGGAGTAGTTCATAATAGACAAGACGAGGTGCAACTGCTTTTGATTTGGTGAATACATGTTTGCATATTACCATTGTTCCTTTAAATTTATTTTAGTGGGGGCTGTCGTAATTTATCCTATGTATGAATATTTATATTAGGAGTTAATATCTTTGTGTTACAAGGTTACAATCATTCTTTGTAATTTTTATTTAGTTAATTGTTTATAAAAAGAGTATATATTTACGAGATATTGAATTTATGATTTTTTTTGGGCTTTTTGATACCTTTGCACTAAAATATAGTATTGTGAGTTGGTGCTCGATCCTTTTTTTTTTTTTTTGCTAAATTAATATATATTAGAAAGAGGGATTAACCCATGATCTGAGAGCCACAGAAAGAGCTATCTATAGACAATCTGATTGACAGATTGAGAATAGAAAGAACAAGAGCTACTAAGTACAAGATTAAATGATCAAATCGTTCCTACTACAAACTATCCTCGAGTACCATGTTGAGCCTGCAAGCCTGGATCGAGTGTGAACCAGGATGGTTTCCAAAACATTCTTTGGCTGCATAATATCTCCATTGTTCAAACGTGCATTCCTTTCTCGCCAGATGAAGTAAGTGTATATTTGAACCATAAGTAAGATCAGTCTCCTTCTTGCACTGTCTGTAGTGTGGTGTATGTGCTGTTGAAAATCAAGCCAATTGTTGCCAGAGATTCCCACGTTAAACATGGAGAGAAGCGCGGTTAAAACATGTCGACTAAAAGAACAATGCAAGAACAAGTGGTTATCAGTTTCTCGACCTCCCACACATAGTAAGCAGTGTTGATCCAGATCGATGCCAAACCTTGCTAGGCGAGCCAAGGTGTTTAGACGCCCATGACTGAGCAACCATTGATGGTGTGCGTACCTTTCCACTTTGAGATGATGCCAGACCGTGTGAAACCATTGAACCCCTTGTTCTCGATGCCTAATGGACTCCAATACATTCCAAGTTTTGACTTTACGAACATCCAAGCCATCCCACAAAATGACGTCCCGGTTATTAAGGTTGAAACAAGGATAGTTAAAATTGAGGATCCATTGAGCGAGTGTGCTATCCTGGTGATGCAGCCTCTGGTTCGGTCGAGGAAGACACCAGGAACCTGAACTGATGATGTTATGGACCTTAGAGTTTTTGTCCAAACCACTCTGTGAGATAATAGGAGCTGTGAATGTGTTCGCTAGGCAAACCCCATTCCACCAGGGATCAAACCAAAGAGAGATGGTTGAACCATCACCTATCGAGTAAGAGATAAATTTGATAGCAAGTGGACGAAGTCTCAACAATTTCTTCCAAATCCAAGAGCAGTCTGATGGAATTTGTAAAGTCCAAAAAGATTTGTTTCTAAGAACAGTTCGATTGACCCAGGTAGCCCATAGTGTTGGAGCACGCTTAATAATGCTAAGCAAGTGACAGATTATTTGTGCTTTGTTCCAATCAGACAAGTCCGTTAAGCCAAGTCCACCCTCCGCCTTAGGTAAACATAATGTCTTCCAGCTGACCTTGGCTCCTCCTTTGTCATTAATGTTCCCTTTCCAAATAAACCGTGTGAGCATGGATTGAATGATGTAATGGATTGCATTGGGGAGAAGGAAGTGATTCGACCAATACGCTTGGATGGCAAATAGAACTGACCTCACCAGTTGCACACGTCCTGCGAAAGAAAGGAGTAAAGAAGTCCAAGCACTGATCCTTTGAGTTAGTTTTTGAACAAGAGGCATACAGTCATTGATACATAACTGAGAAGATATAAGGGGGACTCCTAGGAAACGTACTGGCAGACTTCCCCGTGGTATCCCGTATAAGTCGTCAAACCATTGCACAAGAGCTGGATTACAGTTAGAGAAGAAGCTTGTGCTTTTATGCACGCTTGGTTTTAGACCACTTAGACTAGAGAAAACATGAACACAGTCCATGATGTGAGCTATGGAAACTTGATCTCCATGGGTGAAAAATAAGACATCATCGGCAAAAAATAGATGAGTTAAGTCGAGATCCTTGCAATGCCAATGGTGTTTAAACCCAAGAGGCTTGGACTTGAGCATTTGGGATAGAACATTCATACAAATAACAAAGATATAAGGTGACATAGGATCACCCTGACGGATGCCCTTGGTGCCAGTGAAATAACCATGAACTGTTCCATTTAGCTTGACAGAAAATTTTGGTTCGCAAATGCATAACTGGATCCAACGAACAAAACGAGGAGGGAAATTCATCTTATGTAACACAGCCAAAATAAAATCCCATCTAATGGAATCGAATGCCTTGTGAAGATCGAGTTTAAGAGCACACCTGGAGGTTCCTGTATCTCTATCAAAACCTCTGAACAACTCTTGTGCTAATAAGATGTTGTCAGTGATATGTCTGCTCGGGATGTAAGCGGACTGTGCAATATCAATGACTCCAGGAAGCACCGATTTAAGCCTTGTTGCAATAATTTTCGATATGCACTTGTAAGATGTTGTGCACAAAGAAATAGGCCTAAAATCATGCATATGAGTTGGAGTTGTAACCTTTGGAATCAGAGCAATGAATGTGGAATTGATGCCCGTGTGCATGTTGAAATCATTGAATAAAGAAGTCACTGCCTCACAAAAACATTCTCCCACAATGGTCCAAGTGGCCAAGAAAAATTCAATATTGAAACCATCCGGCCCAGGGGCCTTATTTCTTTTCATTTTCTTCAAAGTAGCGTAGATGAGGTCATTTGAAACAGGAGCCTCTAAATGAGTTGATTGAATTTCCGATATCAAAGGGCACTCAATTCCCTCAAGTAAATCAGCATTAGTAGTATGTATTGCAGGGGTCACAGGTGCACCAAGGAAGTCCGTGTAGTACTCCACCGCAACTTGGGCACATTGTTTTTGACCATGAACTATATTTCCAGAACGGTCAAGGAGGGCCAAGACCTTGTTTTGATTCCAGTTTGACTTGCACTGGCTGTGAAAGAACTTGTTGTTGCCATCCCCTTTATTAAGCCATTTAACCCTTGATTTTTGAAGTAACAAAGAATCCTCTTCAAGAATAGCCTTGTTTAGATTAAGGACTAATTCAGATTCCTTGACAATCAATTCAGGCGACGGAGCAGCTAAAAGGCTATCTTGAGTGTCAGCTAGTGCTTCACGAGCTAACTGGACGTTAGAATAAAGATTACCATGACTCTTATTGAGGTCAATCAAGGCATGCTTTACAGCCTTTATTTTCTGCATAAAACTGCCATAGGGTTTCCGAAGAAGATAGTGGAAGTCCAAGCATTTGAGACGGTAGTCTGAAAGTTTGGAATTTCGAGCATATAATTGAAGAACTGGAATGACTTACCAAATCGATCAAGCTGCATAGGAACAGATAGGAGAAGGGGGTTGTGATCCATGATACCCCTGTTTTTTACCATGACATACGCCTCAGTGTGGGTGTTGATCCAATGACCATTTGCAAGGACCCTGTCAAGGCGTTTGTAAATTGGATCTAGCCGACGCTTGTTTGTCCAAGTGAAAGGATCACCTACGGTTCTTAAAGTATCCAGACCTGCCTCAGAAAGACAGTCTTTAAATGCTTGCATATCTGTAGTCCAGTGCTCCCTTCCTCCACAAACTTCATTAAGGCTAAGAATGCAATTAAAATCTCCTAGACAACACCAGGGCAGGGTGGTATTGCTAATAGAATTTAAGTCATTCCATAAAGAAACACGATCTTGTGCTTCGTTTGAAGCATAGACAAATGTGGCCAAGAATGTAAAGTTCTTTTCAAGAAAGGTGACATTGCAAGTAATGTGTTGCGCTGACTTTTGCTGAAGAGAAACATTCCATATAGTGGGGTTCCATCCCACCCAAACACGACCATTGTAGTGGCAGTCGTAGTTGAACAACCAATTCCATGACCTGTTTATCTTCTTTGAAATACGCGTAGAGCGCCTTTCTTTCACTCGAGTTTCCATAATACCAATAAAAGAGAGATGATTAACAGAAATAAAATTAGTGAGCTCACGTTGATGAGGAGCTTTATTCAAACCTCTAACATTCCAGGCTGCAAAATTCATTTAAAAAGCTTAGATGTTGACAAACCTGCCAACCTGGGGCTTCTCCCGTGCGTGACTTTTGTAAACCCATCATTATCTACGTTTGTTTTACTCTTTGACTTGGGGGGCCTCTGCAATGAAGGACCGTTCTGATTAAGGTCAATCACTATAGAAGATATTTTAGTAGGCGTTCTGTCGTTCTTTCTTTTGGCCGGAGAGGTATTTACTAGCAGTAAGTGCTCCTCTGAGTTTCCTGCAAGAGCTGCAAATTCATTATCATTGGCAATTGGCTCAAAATCTTGAGCCATATTGTCAACATTTATAGAAGTTATTTCTGGGGTTGTATCTGGTATTCTGTCGAATTCTTCTAAATTGTCATGGTCCTTTGCAAGTTCCTGTAGGATTTCATCATCGTCCATAACCACTTTACAACCGCAAAATTCACCCACCACATAGGGCACCATCTCCATGTTCCTTAGATACTCCGTTTCATTTAAATCTGAGTCAGGAATATTTGTTGTAGAGATAGAACCCGTTCTAGGTTTTTTGCTAACTCTATCCGGGTTGTTTATGCATCGAGCCAGAGAATGGCCAAAAGCCTTGCACAAACTACAAGAGTACGGCAATTGTGGGTATTGAACTTCAATTTTCTCCTTTTCGTGTACCCCATCTTTATTCAGAACGTTTACCAAGACATAATCTGGTCGTGGTGCAGAGTATGCCAACTCCACTTGTACGTTTGCATATTTTAAGGGTTCGAACTTAAAAGTGGCCACATCAAACTTGATTGGTTTTCCCACAGCCTTAGCAATAGAAGAAAGGCTATCCCTTGACCATAGAGTGTATGGAACATCTACAAGCCTAATCCAGCATGGAACTTTGTCTATTACATTTCGTTTGAAGTTTGAACCCTCCATCCATGGCATCAAATACAATGTTTTACCACCCATTAGGACCGTATTCAAATTAAGGGCCATATTCTTTTCTTCTTGCGTACCAAATCGGAATGTGTAGTACCCTTTAGATCTGTAATAAACACCAGTTAAACCCTTATTCTTCCATAGTTTGTTAGCTTGCTCTCTAACAAATTTGAATGCAAAGCTCCCCCCAATAAAATGACCAATGATGCTATTTTCCCACTGTTTCTGAGCTCGAATCAAATAATCTGTAGTAAAGGTAACTGAAGCAGACCCATCCTCATTATAGGCAATATCAACTTCAACATTTTCATTATTACATGGAACTGGTTCAACAACATTTTTTGAAACAATATTACTCCATGTGACCGGTTTGTTCGGTGCACCAACTGGTTGAGAAGTATTACCTATGGGAGTATCTTGACCAACATTCTGCATCAGAGAGTTAACTTCAGGAGGTGAAGCAATTCTATTCGCTGAGCCACCTTGAGATGCCTTTGAAGAGACATCAGTTAAAGGACCAGTGACTGGGTGGATTGAACCTTCATTTAATATCAGGTTAGTTTGCTCTCTCATCCGAGCTAGTCCTCCTGGTGAAAGTGGTTGACCCATAACCTCACTTGTATTGAAGGATTCAATATCGGCTTCAAGGTGCATCGGAGGTTGCTGAAAATGCGCCGGGGCAGCATAGTTATGATTTATAAAAGCAGCGAATTCGTCTGAGTCCATAGAACCTGAATTTTCAGAGTTGCGTGACCCCATCAGAAATAGACAGATCAAGGAAGAAAATGATATGGTTGAAGAGAGAATAAGGCGAGGAGAAGAAAGAAGAAGAGCGTGAGAGGCGTGGAGGAAAAAAGAGTGTAAGGATGGTGGTCAACGGTTTTGAAACAATTTAGAAAGATGTGTTTTCCGGGGAGCCAAAAAAGAGAGCATTTTTGAGATCATGTACCCTTCCCTCTGTGCTCGATCCATTTATTAACATTGATTTAAGATAGGTAAGAACATTTTATTTTATTCCAGGAAGGTTTCATGCTTGTGTGATACATGCTAATTTTATATACATTTTATAGCATGTTATCTCTCATTTATCCTTAGTTTGTAATAATTTTGTCCTTGATTAGCATGTTAGTAGCATTTTAATTTGGATTGAATGCTAAGATGATTTTTTATGTTTATAGGATAATTTTGGAAGCAAAAGGAGCCTGATTTCACATCTTCAAGAGACCGTAGATTAGACCTGGACGAGCAATGAGGAAATAAGAATTGTCACAAAAATATGGAAAGTGATATATTCTTAACGCAGGAATCCCGGTTGGAATTAATATAATATTTGTGAAGCGAAAGGAGTCCGGTTCCAAGCCCTCAAATATACCGCAGCTTAGGACTTAAGGATTTATTTATATTAATAAATATCTAATTTATTTAGAAAATTATATTTATAAATATCTAATAATATTAGATATTTATTTTTATAATTTCTGGATTTAATTAATTATTTATTAATTAAAGATTATAAGCTGTGCGGGTTAAAAAGGAATTCTACGGAACCCATTCATAACAGGACAAAATAAGCTCATGATTCAATGTTAGTTGCCAGGATTGAAAACAAAGAAATGGAAAAGTAAGAGTTTGGCACCGGTTTTGTTGATTAGAGCAGCAGGTTATTAAAAGAGAATACTGCATGGGGTGTTGATTGGCCTATAAATAGAAGCATTGGAAATAAAGTTAAGGCATCAATTCATGTATAAAGCATTCAGCTGTATTCTCTCAAATTGTATCAAGTTTGTTTTGTAAATTTAGATTTAATTTTCTGCAAGTTTTATTTCGGTTGAAGATTGTAAGGGAATTGCTTGGAGTGCTCATTCATTTCATTGGAATTATTTCGGGAGGATAAATTCTTCAAGTTGTACTTTCTTTACTCTAAACTCTTTGAATTATGATTTTACCATTTATTATATGCTTATTTTATTTGTCTAGCATGATTAACTAATTTCATAATCCGAGAATTGGGTAGTATTCATTGGTGATATATGTTTGTTTGATTGTGATAATAACTCTCTATTTTTGCTAATCTATCATTGAGGGCTTAACCCAATTAAGGGCGTAGCTAACCTTTAATTGTATTCATAGGTATTGTGATAAATCGGGAGATGAGTCATAATTCTTGTTCATGATTTGATAGACATAGTTTAATTATTTAATCGGGAGATTAATAAGAGGACTATGAAACTTATAATTCTCCGGTCTTAAAATCTAAAATTGTATTTCGATTAATCATGGGAGTGACTTTTGAAATATGGTTTTAGACATTATTTTGTATCTTGGGAGAGAACATTATAAAAATTAGAAGAATTGTTTTTAGTAAAATATGAGAAAAATATATATCACATTAAAACAATATTATTGAACTAATTGAAGAACCCTATTTCTCGGATTACTTTTCCTCATCAATTAAATTTTAATTGTACTTGTGTAAAATTAGTTTATTTGAACACACCAATTATTTTTCACACTTCTAGATAATAAGAAATTAAAACTTGAACTTGTATTAATAGTCCTTCCCTGCGAACGAACTTCACAAAAATACTACCAACAAATTGGCGCCGCTGCCGGGGAAGGCAGTAATATTAAGTTTAGGTTATTTATTTCTTATAGTTTAGATTTTATTTTGTTCAGTAAAAAAAAAAATATTTAAAAAAAAAATAAAATTAGTTTTGTTAATATTCGGTATTTAGTTATCAGCTTTTAATTTGATTAATTCGAACCTATAGTGCTTGCTCTGTTTTCTCCCCTGTTTTATTCTTAAATCATAAGCAAACCCAGCACATCACTCCCCTTCTCCGTTCACAACAGCCACACCAATCCCCTGTGTCTTCTCTTCCATTCACCACACCCATCAAACACCCATCCTCTCACCTTCTCCGCGCAACTCCATGCACACACCTCCATCACCTTCTTCCTCCATCTTCAATCCAACCGCCTCCTCTCTTCTCCCCTTCTCCTTTTCGCTCCTACAAACACCTTCTCCTCCCCTTCCACAATTTCCAAACCACCACAAACCACATCCTTTCTCCTTTGTTTTAATTCGAATTAAACACCCCTTCCCCACTTACATCTTTAAAGCGCCGCTGTCTCCGAGTTCTTAATGTTTTATGGTTGTTTGTTTTGCTGAATTTCTGATGTGTGAGTTCGTTCTTCTTGCGCTGTTGAGTCGCGTGCGCTAAGTTCTTGCTCCGCTGATTTAGCGAGTTTGGTTTTTAGTTTTAAGTTTGATTTTTAGAATTAGTTTGTAATGGCCGAGTTCACTCGGTTCGATCTTATTGGTGTTTGTTGAATTCGACTTAGGAGTTCTTGTTTGTCGCTGCTTAGTTCGAATTGTTGTTAGTTCTTGCTGTTATTTAAGTGTCTGTTTGCAGCGTTTTATCCGAGTTCGTGGTTGCCGAGTAGCTTCCAGAGTGTTTGTTTAGATGCTGGTTTCGAGTTGGTTTGTATCGCCGAGTTTTGTGTCTGCTGTTGTGAGTAGGACAGATAGTGAATGGTATTTATTGAGTCAAATGCATTCGAGTGTGCTGCGTTTCTGTTTTTCCAGCTGAGTCTTGTTGATAGTTGCGTAGTATTACTAAGTTGCTGTGTTGATTGTAGTCTGCGCCGAGTCGAGTCGCCATTCTTGTTTTGGAACTTCTGAGTTGTAGTATCGTGTTTGAGTAGTCTAATCGAGTCGTTGTTGTGCTTATAATGTGGACTGAGTTTTTGATTATCAGAAGTGTGCTGTCGAGTTTCGATTTTCGTTTTGAGTTTTAAGGACTGACCATTGTTTCTTGTTTTGAATATTGCTGTGTAGTACTGCGATCTGTTTTTCTATTACTGTAGTTTGTTTTGCAACTACTGGTTTAGTTTCGTTAGTACGTTGCTGCGTGGCTGAGTTTTACTGTTCCGAGTTTTGAATTTTTGATTTTTCTGTAAATAATATCCAATTTAATAAAAAAAAAATTAGAATAAATATCAACTTATAATTTTTTATTTTTTTTTAGATTAATTTAGTTTTAGTTCTTTTCACTTTTATTTGTTGTTTTGTTTTGTCTATTTGTCCCGAGACTTTCTGTCCCTATGTAAAAAAATAAAAAATAAAATAATAATCATAATAAATAAATAAATAATAATAAAAAGTGAGTAATCTAGAGGAAGCTTTTGAGGAGAGAGACTACATGGAGTACAATTTTGGTTGGAACAACGCTCAGAATTTCTACAACAATCAAGAACGATATCAAGACTTCAATCCTTACCCACAATTCAATGCTTATGAGGATTGTAATGCATATCAGGTGAATTCGTTCTATTCTGAGAACTCATTTTATGCTTCATACCCCCCTAGCAATGATTTTTCATTTGCCTTAGAAAATCAATATCATGATGATCTTAATCCATATATGTGCAATGATGTTGATACGAGTTTAATTCAATCTGATCCTTCTTTACTTTCGATGGGAGTTTTTAATCACTTTGAGGACCCACCATTACAAATTGCTAGTGATAATGATATTCCATGTGATTCAATAGCTTGGTACGAGGAGAATGCTAAATTAAATAATTTTATTTGGGAAGTTCGAGCAGTGTGGCATGACGGCCGTTCTCTAACTCCCCCTTGTGTCAATTTTCCTCTATGCCATGATTCTTGTTTAGCAATTGATGATAATGTTGTGTCTGATGAGTCTACTTGTGTAGTTGATAATTGTCCCATGCGCATTAATGATAATTTGGATGCAATTGAAATTCTACCAAATCTAGAAAATTTTGAGCTTAATACATTGGTAGACGAGATTAAAATTGATGAGTGTCCAATTATAGAAGAGAATGAAGTTAAGATTGATGAAGTTGAAAATCTTGTTTTGGAATATAAGGATCCAATTTGGGAGGAGTTTATGAGTCGTATTTATGATGATTATTCTGACGACTTTTCTGGCTACTTTTGCAAGTCTCTTGAGCATGATAGGTTCTTGAAAGTTTTCGTACCTTTCAATGAATCTAAGGTTTATTTGCACATTATGGTTTTATTACTAATTCGTAGATATGTGCATCTATTTGCTTTTTCTCCTCACTAGTATGATTGTTTGTGCAAATAAGTCGAGCTAATGACAATAAACAAGCGCTGCTTAGGAGGCAACCCAAGGAATTTTGTTGATTTGAATAATATTCTTGTGTGTTTGGACTATGCAGGGAGATGGAAGCGTGTGGCAAGTGAAAAATTGATGGGGCATTGCAAAAGAATTCAAAGGCTTGAAATTAAGTTCAAGGGCTTGAATCATGATACACTACCACCTCGACCATAATTCAGGGGAGTTCTTTCTTTTCTTCATCGCATTTTAGTCAATTGTGTTGTTATATATATATATATATATTGTTTGTTTCTTTAGGGTATATGTGGTTAGTGGTTGTTTCTTGTGGACAAGAAACGTGATAAGTTGGGGGGGTGTGTGTGTTCATTGTGATGTTATTATTAAAGAAAAAAAAATTAAAAATTAAAAATCACAAAAATAATTCTAGCCTTGTGTAGATTACTTGTTGTAAGTAGCTTGATACGTCCATGCATGCTAAAAGAATCTTGTGTTATTGACACTTTTGATTGAGAAGTGATATGCTTTGTTCTTTTGCACACACATACACTAGCAAGTTGAAACTGGTAGACTTTTTGAAGGTTGTAAGTGATTAAAAGGACATGAATATGTGCAAGATGACTTGGTTTGCATGCTTTGTGTACAAGTAGGTGCATTAGAGAGACTTTTACTTGGGATTGATTATGTTTTGCCACCAAGTGAGCTTTTGAGCCGATATGCATATCTTTTGCATTTCATATTCGTTTGCTTGAGTGTCCACATATTGTTTGCATTGCTAGCACTTGTTTGAGAGCTTTCTTGAAATGCATGACATTATTTGATGATAAGATGATAAAGGCAGTTAGGTATAACCTCATAATTCCCATATTACCACACCATTTAAACATGATCAATTAGTTACCCCATTGAGCTTAATCCTATTCTTTCGGTGACACACCACATTAATTGCCTATATCTTTTTCTTGTATTGGCCTTACATTAACTTGAACCCAATTGTCAAAGGCTAGTGTAGTGCTTAAGGGAGTGATAAGGTGTGCAAAAAGGGGGGTTTATTGATGATCATTACTTTTGGGAAAATATTGGGTTTGGTTGTTACTTGTTAGTCGAAGTTTGTAATAATATCAATGGATCATTGTTCTTGTTTATATTTAGCTCTCTTTATAAATAAAAAAAAAGCAAAAAATAAAAATAAAATATTATTTATATGAGAGCATACTTATGTTTCTATGATCCTTTTTCATTCGACTAGTCAAGTTACTTGTTAAAAGAGAATAAAAAGAATTCAAGAGTGGGGATAATAGGGTGGAGTTGAATGAATTATGTTGTTGGGTACTAGCTTTTGACATTTAACCTGTTTTGGCTTTACTTGACATACCTTGTCCCTAACCCCATTACAACCCGAATAAAGACCTTTTGATTATCATCAGTGATGTATGTTGTGTTAAAATTAGATTGATACCAAATGTCAAGCATGCTTATGATTTTGTTGGAATTGAGTGATACACTTACCCTTGTTCCTGAGTGAATATTCTTTTGTGAGTGGAAGGTGAGTTATTACTTGAATTTTGCATATGAGATCCCAAGTTTTGACTCAAAGATGTACTCTTGTGGGCTTAGCATGATTACCAAATTATTCTTGCATCTGACATGGACTTTTGAGAACTTATGCATCTTCTTTGAGTAGACTATGTGACAACTTGTACCTTCGACACCAAGGCATTGCATAATTCACTTTGAATCTTAAGTTGATGTGGCGTGAGAGGACTTGCATGTGTGGTGTGTATTGGCATTTGATCTTTCACATGAGCTAGATGGATTTTGGGGGTACATTCACTATAGGCCCTCACGAGACCTCACTCGTCCACTAGGGCTACCTAGGGGTTTAAAGGGCTTGTTGCATATGCCAAATGCAACCGTGATCACCTACGGAAGTGGTATTAGTAAGTAGTTATTTTGGTTTACTCGAGGACGAGCAAAGGTTAAGTTGGGGGGTATTTGATACATGCTAATTTTATATACATTTTATAGCATGTTATCTCTCATTTATCCTTAGTTTGTAATAATTTTGTCCTTGATTAGCATGTTAGTAGCATTTTAATTTGGATTGAATGCTAAGATGATTTTTTATGTTTATAGGATAATTTTGGAAGCAAAAGGAGCCTGATTTCACATCTTCAAGAGACCGTAGATTAGACCTGGATGAGCAATGAGGAAATAAGAATTGTCACAAAAATATGGAAAGTGATATATTCTTAACGCAGGAATCCCGGTTGGAATTAATATAATATTTGTGAAGCGAAAGGAGTCCGGTTCCAAGCCCTCAAATATACCGCAGCTTAGGACTTAAGGATTTATTTATATTAATAAATATCTAATTTATTTAGAAAATTATATTTATAAATATCTAATAATATTAGATATTTATTTTTATAATTTCTGGATTTAATTAATTATTTATTAATTAAAGATTATAAGCTGTGCGGGTTAAAAAGCAATTCTACGGAACCCATTCATAACAGGACAAAATAAGCTCATGATTCAATGTTAGTTGCCAGGATTGAAAACAAAGAAATGGAAAAGTAAGAGTTTGGCACCGGTTTTGTTGATTAGAGCAGCAGGTTATTAAAAGAGAATACTGCATGGGGTGTTGATTGGCCTATAAATAGAAGCATTGGAAATAAAGTTAAGGCATCAATTCATGTATAAAGCATTCAGCTGTATTCTCTCAAATTGTATCAAGTTTGTTTTGTAAATTTAGATTTAATTTTCTGCAAGTTTTATTTCGGTTGAAGATTGTAAGGGAATTGCTTGGAGTGCTCATTCATTTCATTGGAATTATTTCGGGAGGATAAATTCTTCAAGTTGTACTTTCTTTACTCTAAACTCTTTGAATTATGATTTTACCATTTATTATATGCTTATTTTATTTGTCTAGCATGATTAACTAATTTCATAATCCGAGAATTGGGTAGTATTCATTGGTGATATATGTTTGTTTGATTGTGATAATAACTCTCTATTTTTGCTAATCTATCATTGAGGGCTTAACCCAATTAAGGGCGTAGCTAACCTTTAATTGTATTCATAGGTATTGTGATAAATCGGGAGATGAGTCATAATTCTTGTTCATGATTTGATAGACATAGTTTAATTATTTAATCGGGAGATTAATAAGAGGACTATGAAACTTATAATTCTCCGGTCTTAAAATCTAAAATTGTATTTCGATTAATCATGGGAGTGACTTTTGAAATATGGTTTTAGACATTATTTTGTATCTTGGGAGAGAACATTATAAAAATTAGAAGAATTGTTTTTAGTAAAATATGAGAAAAATATATATCACATTAAAACAATATTATTGAACTAATTGAAGAACCCTATTTCTCGGATTACTTTTCCTCATCAATTAAATTTTATTGTACTTGTGTAAAATTAGTTTATTTGAACACACCAATTATTTTTCACACTTCTAGATAATAAGAAATTAAAACTTGAACTTGTATTAATAGTCCTTCCCTGCGAACGAACTTCACAAAAATACTACCAACAAATTAAAAAACTTGATGTGCAAAAAATGGTACAATTAATATCGCAAGCGCACGATCATCGTTTTAATATTTGAGATTCGATCCACAGAGACTAATATTTTCGCAAGCCTTAACTTTTAATTTAATCGAACTAGAACAATTGAATTTCTTTAGAGAATTTTGATTTTTACTAATTAATTCCTAAAATTTAAACTATATTTAAAATAAAAATTAACTTTATTCTAAATTCTAAACTAAATTATTCTAAATTCTAATTTCGACTTAAATTTTGATTTTATTAACAGGAAATTTTAAACGCAGAACAAAACTCAAAAAACAGAAATCTCAAAAACAGAAATCACGATACTCTACAAATAAATCCCCAGTAGTCGACTCAGACGGACAAACAGAAAACAGATCGTGAATATTACAACTTGACATGAAAACATTTCCCATGAAAATAGCGACTCCAATACAACACTCGTGACTCAAAAACGAAGACTCAACAACCAACAGCTAATTTGCAAACTCAACGAAGGCAATACAAAACTCCAACAGCAACTGAAATAAACCACTGTAATTAACATGAACAAATTGACGCAAACAAGAAAAACTGTAACGATACTTAGAACCGCAGACTTGGTGACTCTCGGACACAAACACAAACTTGGCTAACCCAGCTAATACCCAACTCAGCACACAAGTAACGCAAAATTGCTGCAAATTCCGCAAACTCAATACTACAACTCTGGAAACAAGATTGCAAGCTCAGTAAACAAAATTCGACTATCAAACCCAAGCACTAAACCAACTCGCGACTTAGAAAACCCAATTACTAAATTGCTAAAACAATCCTAAATCTCAAAACTCGACTCACAACGCTACAGCATTACGAACTCAGAAAATGCAAACTAAGCTCGAACAAAGCGAAACCCAGGCAACCAAACAGATATTCAGACTTCTTGATTCAGTAAAACTCGAAAACACGAACACTCAATGAACCGAAAATCACACAACAACATCATTTAGCTAAGAGAAACAAACAACTCGGCAATTAACAGAGTTCGCAAAATCGTAATTAAGAATCAGTGATTTACAACGAAATGTGGGAACGGGGAGTTGTGGTTTTCGATGGAAAGAAAATAAACAGGGAGAGGGGTGTTGTGTGTAGAGAACGAGAACAGAGGAGACTGAAATTTTGTGTTTGTGCGAAGAGGAAGAAAAAGGGATGGTTGTTGGTTTGATGAAGAAGACGGAAAAAGATGAGGAGAGGGAGGCTGTGTATTGTGGTTGTTGGGTTTTTTTATTTTACTCGTACAAGAAAGAGAGAAACAGGGGAATGGCTTGTGCTTTAATTCTAAGATGTAACTGAAAACAGAGCAATTGATTTGAGCTTTAAACAACTTAAAACGAACTGAAAAATTTGCTTACAAGAACCGAAAAATTATAACTACCGAGTACCGACTAACAAACTACGGTTCTATCTAATTAATCTAATACTAATCTCCTCTCTTGTCCTAATAATAATGGGTTGTATTTATAGGCTTTACTAATTAACTAAGTTACATATGAATGTAAAAGTTGTTTACATGTGAAAAGGACACCAAAATCAGCTGCATTTTTTTTATTTTCAAGATTCCCTGCAATGCTTTTGAAATTACAATGCCGGCCGTTGAATATAAAGTCAGAAGGTTTCGGGGTGTGTTTGAAATGTTCCAATTTGCTCCAAACTCCTAATTCTTCGTCTTTTATTTTAGTACTTTTTCTTCATCTTTTGTCCTTCTTTGCACTTTATTTCTTTATTTTGAAATTTCTTTATTTTCCTCGAATTTCCTGAAATGCAACAAAATAATTTATTAAAATACGAATTCAAGCAATAAATAGGCAATAAAAATATGCAAAATTATGCACTTATCAAATGCCCCCATACCTATCTTTTGCTCGTCCTCGAGTAAAACAAAAAAGAAAAAATGCAGAATAAAACCTATACTCACTGTCGTAGGAATCACGGGTAATTTTAGGTTTACCAACCCGTTAAACCCATAGACGATCTCTACAGGAGGAGTGCTGTCTCCTAAGGGTTTACAGAAGATATACCCATAAAATCTATTTTTTTTTCCTGCCAAGTCTCAAGTATGCAACATATCATAGTACTCCACACAAGAAAACCTCAAACGCACAATATTGACAGTCTGTTCACTTACATCATATGCACAAGACTATCCAAGTAAGCACACAGTCTAGATAGACAAAAGATCATGAAATATATATCAATGCTGCATTCAGTGAGTAACATGCTATGGATAGAAAATCTCACATAACTCTCGAATCACACAAGTGTTTAGGTGAAGTGTATTCGCTCAAGTTCAATCAATTAAGTCATGTTCTACCATATGCTTGGTTGTCCACCAAATCTCCACTACTTTGAATACATGCATGCACAAATCAAAAGGTCTTTGTTAAAGGTTGTAACGTGGCTTAGGTGAAGGGTAGGGAATCAAGAAAAAGGCTAACAAGTGGCTAACTTGACAAACTAATAGAGCACAATGTTCATTTTTAATTAAAGCACTCAACATGAAATTTCGATCATGTAAAAGGTGATCAGACTCTCACAAGCATTAAACCCCAAGCACATATTATCATGTACTTTTCCATTTTCATATTGCACAAACCAATGAACACAACTCCACTTGACCTTTTATTCTTTCTTTCCTTTTTTTTTTCTTTCTTTTGTTTTTTTTTTTTTTTACAATATTCCCACCCAATTTTCACACTTTAACAAAGAAATCCCCACACTATGCACTCACCAACCCTCAAATGAATCAAAATGCTCTACTAGTCAATCAAGAGAAGAATAAACAAGTAGGCTCAAGAATTTAGATTGGTGATACAAAAGTAACGGATATAAAGCTCAAAGGGGTTCACTAGGGATAAATGATTCAAGGGTACTGTTTGGATAAATACGGTTAATCATAGTGCCTTTATCATTTTTATGCATACAGATATCATGTAATCTCAAAATGGTTTAAAGCAAGTTCTAGAGCAACATGCTAAATGATGAACTACACACAACAATAAAATTTGATCGATATAAAATGTACCAATCATGAATTAGGCTCAAGATCTCACAAGGTGAAAGCATGTTTTAGTACTCACTAAACTTGGCAAAGACACATCTCAAGTTTTAAAATTTTCGCAAGCACGTACAAGGAATCATCAAGTAACAAATAACTTTCAGAGATATGACATGTCAAATAATCATGCAAAATAAGCTCACAAGATGTATACCAATCCTTGTTAACACGCTATGAGACGAGGCAATTAATTTTTTTAATTTTTTAATTTTTTTGGATTTCTCAATTTTTATGTATTTACACTAAGAACTCTCCCCCATACCTAAATCATGCATTGTCCTCAATGTATGCAAAAAATGAAGTATGAACAAAAGTGAACGAAAACTCCCCTGAAAATGAGCAAGACATTTGTTCCTCTAGACTGAACATATCTTCAAGTTTTTCTTGCTTTCCACATAGCACCAATAATCCCCTTAGCCTTTCCTTCCCAAGAATAAATTTAAATCCATGTCAGCAACCTTTTCCTTGCCTTTATTACGCCTTCTAGCTTCTTGCTCATCCACCTGCTCCCCCTCAGTTGGGTTATCCTCCGGAATAGTTGGATGTGGAGTTGGGAAATTAGACGAAGCTGTCTTCATCAAGGAATTAATTGCATGACTAAACTGGGCTGCCATGGAATTCAATTGAACCTGGAATGCATCATTTTGAACAAGTTGCAATTTTTTTATTTCTGCAATGGACTCACGGATACGTGGCAACTCGTTCTCCAGTGATTGAACCCGTGCAAGGAGTCTGTTGTATCCCGCTCTGGTTATAGGTGCATGTGGTTGAGTCTGTTGCCCACTCTCATGTACTGCTGGTGTATCTGCAAATGAAATCATCCTAGGGCCTTTGTCGGATGGTGCAATGAAAGTTCGGGAGCTTCCCACCTCTCGTGAAGCAAGATGCCTGCCACTGGTGACGAGTGGTAAATCTGGGAAAAGATCAAGAGATTTTCTCCCTGGAAGGTTGAACTTGAATGGATTGAATGACACAAGACCCAAGTTTCCCTCGACTATCTCGGGTTCGCTAGGTTTACTCCGTTTAGCATAAGGTAGATCAGATGATGTAGCAAAATCCATATGTGGTGCTGCTCTGACTGATCTTGGTAACAACGGAAGTGGGACAGTCTTCAGATATTCCGTTAGGACTGTAGGCACATCCGTATAGTTCTTATTGCTTATGTAATTAATTACATTTGCCTTCATGTAAGAACATTCCACATCTCTACCATGGTCCAAGCGTAACCTGTCTGCATCACTCAAAAAATCGTTTAATATTAATTGCAGAAATCTTGGGTATAGACATTTTACCCTTTGAGTCTGGACATCCCTGGTTCCTAGTCGATTCATCTTCAAAATAATTTGACCAAGCACTATCTTACCAAAATTAATCCTCAAATTATTGGCGACCGAATACCCTATTGTTTGAATAAATTCAGATATTCGATCTAGATTTGTTCTTTCGGAGGAAAAAACATTGTTAAGAATGTGGAAGAAGAAATTCCAATACTGGGTTAGATATGATCTAGAGAGATTACCAGTATTGAAATTACCATCTTGGTACCTTATAAGACGAAAGAACCCTTTAATCTGGTCAGGTGTAGGATCAGCAACGAGATTTTCCATAGGAAAATGAAGAATCCGATTAACATCTCGTTCAGTGACTTTAATCGACCTACCAAACAGTCGATATGTGATCGCTAACCCGTCATTTCCAGAAGTGTTCACCGCACTGCAATACAATTCACGCAAGGCATCATAGTTGAGCGGCACTGGTGTAACTAAAGCATAGCGAATGATTGAATGCTCATTCAGAAATTGTGCCCAAGCTCGAAATTGCTCATCCCGGATGGTGCTGATTTCCAGAATGGAAGTAGGATTAGCTCTAGCAATCGAGAAGCTTCCCTGCAATGCCATTTTCAAGACAAGTAGGAGGTTGGAGTTTTCAGCAATTTTGTGTGGATACGCTCTGTATATCTGAAATGATGAATTAACACAGACAGAAACTCAATGATTATAAGGTTTCAAAAATTAGCGGTTAGGTGATATAGTACAAGCTATGCTATCCGCTTTTCTTCTTTTAGCCCCAACCCTACTCTCTTTTGCCTCCAAAGTCTTCCTCGAGCCACACAATGCTCCTTCTGTTTTTCTTTTTTCAACGACAAAAATATCTGCATAACCTTCTAAATCAATTCAGTGGGGATGAGTTCTCGATGAACAATTATAAAAGAGGAAAATAAAAAAAAACACAAAAAATCCTAAAAATTACAAAATAAATAAATAAAAATAAAAATAATAAAAGTAAAAAATAATTGGAAAAACTCCCCTAATGCATAAGCATGAAGTGTCGAGGTATGGAGTGCCACTCCCAAAAAGACCAAAAATATGTGGCACGAGACTACCACGAATAACAACCAGAGCATCAACAGTTGTTTTAATTCTGCACAAAATTTCCAAACAAGCATTAGCAATTTTTGCTACTACATCAATAAATAATAACTGATCAAGAAAATGTGTAGTTTTGGAAAATTTGGTGATAAAACAACGATAGAATTCACAGCCTCGAAAACGTCGAACTCCCTTGACATAAGGTGGAGGCTCTGGTGGTGGCGCTTCTCCCTTCCTTAATTTCTCTGGAGTTATTTGATCCTCTCGACTTTTTAAATTAATGAATACGGAATTCTTATCAGGATCTCCTTCTTCCAAGAATTTAAGAGTAAGAGCTGTTTGGAATGGATTATCAAGCAGAATTGGAGAAAGTTCTTCTTGAACAATCTTTGGCATCATGTCAACCTTTAAGCACAAATTCTCGTCCATACTCACAACATCCTCAACAATAACAACATCATTGATCTTAACATCGGTGGAAAGATCTTCTTCTATTTCAATAAGTGCATCATCAACACACACCGAGAAACTATTTTCTTCCTGATCACTTGTAAGAATGATCAAATCCATTTCATCTTCTGGTGGTATAGATGGCGGCAATGTAGAGTCAGGTTGCCATGCAGTAGAAGAGCTAGCTAATTGAGCAATTATAGCGTCCGTCATCTTGATACTAGCGTTTAACTCATTCATATTTTGCATGAACTCCTCTTGATCCTTTTGAACTTGCATTAGAAGTTTCTCCGACTCGCTCAATAATCGATCAACTTGCGCATTTTCATTGGTTTGATGAACCTGGAAATTTTGCGGTGGAGGATATTCATATTGCTGCCATGATGGTTGCTCAAATTGTTGCTGATAGTATTGTTCTTCATATTGTTGCTGAAATTGTTGTTGATCATGATATGAGAAATTCTGAAAATTGTTGTCCGTGTACGAAAAATTTGGTTGACCCGTCCAATCTTGATCATATGCATTATAGTACGGATTGGACTCGTATCTTTCTTGATAATCATTCACTTGTCCGAATTGAGCATTGTAAGTATTGTAAGAGCATTCGAAATCAAGGTGACCATAAATACCACAAATTTCACAATATGTGTAAGTTTCAGGGGCCATCCATGACATCGCATTATTACTCATCGGACATGTAGTGTACAAATAAATTCAAACACACAAAAAGAAATGGTGAAAAATCAAAAGAAAAATCTAAACTAGGTTCCTTAATAAACTAGACCTTGCTCCTAACTATAAGGACCACCAGAAACTCGGTAAATCAAAATTTATTCTAACCGATCTGGCCAGGTAGGTGCAAGCATTGCCAAGAGGCTAAACACCAGCCTAGACACCAAATCCTAATTGGCCAGGTAAGCTTTCGCTTGCCTAGACACCAAAGAGTCGGAATAATTAATGATTACTTCGTTTCTTAGGTACCTTCCTAATCGAGCGCGAAAATTCCTAGGGGCAAATGTCTAATTAATTTTATTAAAATACAAATGATGCAACAAACAACGAGATATATACAAAATCGGTAAACAAATATGGATGCATTACACTACGTGTCCTAATCTAAAAGAAAGAAGAATTTAACGTACCTTTGGGTCCTCCAGCAATCACCACAATTTATAAGGTACGAGAAATTAAAAAAAAGAAAATAAAAATCTAGATGATGTGCTCCTAAGTGATTAAATGCATGATGCAACAATTATATATTTACAACTCATTTTTTTTTTTTGTGATTTTTGATATTTTTGATTTTTTTTTTAAATAAAAAAAAGACGAAAAGAGTGAAATACGGGTTACCGCAGCACGCTTCCGAAAATTCCTAGATCTTCTTTCGCAATTTGCCCAAGCTTCCCGAATCTTCAATTTTCTGCAAAATAAAACAAAAACAAAGCAAGTAAAACTAATCCGAAAAATTAAAAATCAAGGCGCGAAAAATAATTAGTCCCCGGCAGCGGCGCCAAAAACTTGATGTGCAAAAAATGGTACAATTAATATCGCAAGCGCACGATCATCGTTTTAATATTTGAGATTCGATCCACAGAGACTAATATTTTCGCAAGCCTTAACTTTTAATTTAATCGAACTAGAACAATTGAATTTCTTTAGAGAATTTTGATTTTTACTAATTAATTCCTAAAATTTAAACTATATTTAAAATAAAAATTAACTTTATTCTAAATTCTAAACTAAATTATTCTAAATTCTAATTTCGACTTAAATTTTGATTTTATTAACAGGAAATTTTAAACGCAGAACAAAACTCAAAAAACAGAAATCTCAAAAACAGAAATCACGATACTCTACAAATAAATCCCCAGTAGTCGACTCAGACGGACAAACAGAAAACAGATCGTGAATATTACAACTTGACATGAAAACATTTCCCATGAAAATAGCGACTCCAATACAACACTCGTGACTCAAAAACGAAGACTCAACAACCAACAGCTAATTTGCAAACTCAACGAAGGCAATACAAAACTCCAACAGCAACTGAAATAAACCACTGTAATTAACATGAACAAATTGACGCAAACAAGAAAAACTGTAACGATACTTAGAACCGCAGACTTGGTGACTCTCGGACACAAACACAAACTTGGCTAACCCAGCTAATACCCAACTCAGCACACAAGTAACGCAAAATTGCTGCAAATTCCGCAAACTCAATACTACAACTCTGGAAACAAGATTGCAAGCTCAGTAAACAAAATTCGACTATCAAACCCAAGCACTAAACCAACTCGCGACTTAGAAAACCCAATTACTAAATTGCTAAAACAATCCTAAATCTCAAAACTCGACTCACAACGCTACAGCATTACGAACTCAGAAAATGCAATCTAAGCTCGAACAAAGCGAAACCCAGGCAACCAAACAGATATTCAGACTTCTTGATTCAGTAAAACTCGAAAACACGAACACTCAATGAACCGAAAATCACACAACAACATCATTTAACTAAGAGAAACAAACAACTCGGCAATTAACAGAGTTCGCAAAATCGTAATTAAGAATCAGTGATTTACAACGAAATGTGGGAACGGGGAGTTGTGGTTTTCGATGGAAAGAAAATAAACAGGGAGAGGGGTGTTGTGTGTAGAGAACGAGAACAGAGGAGACTGAAATTTTGTGTTTGTGCGAAGAGGAAGAAAAAGGGATGGTTGTTGGTTTGATGAAGAAGACGGAAAAAGATGAGGAGAGGGAGGCTGTGTATTGTGGTTGTTGGGTTTTTTTATTTTACTCGTACAAGAAAGAGAGAAACAGGGGAATGGCTTGTGCTTTAATTCTAAGATGTAACTGAAAACAGAGCAATTGATTTGAGCTTTAAACAACTTAAAACGAACTGAAAAATTTGCTTACAAGAACCGAAAAATTATAACTACCGAGTACCGACTAACAAACTACGGTTCTATCTAATTAATCTAATACTAATCTCCTCTCTTGTCCTAATAATAATGGGTTGTATTTATAGGCTTTACTAATTAACTAAGTTACATATGAATGTAAAAGTTGTTTACATGTGAAAAGGACACCAAAATCAGCTGCATTTTTTTTATTTTCAAGATTCCCTGCAATGCTTTTGAAATTACAATGCCGGCCGTTGAATATAAAGTCAGAAGGTTTCGGGGTGTGTTTGAAATGTTCCAATTTGCTCCAAACTCCTAATTCTTCGTCTTTTATTTTAGTACTTTTTCTTCATCTTTTGTCCTTCTTTGCACTTTATTTCTTTATTTTGAAATTTCTTTATTTTCCTCGAATTTCCTGAAATGCAACAAAATAATTTATTAAAATACGAATTCAAGCAATAAATAGGCAATAAAAATATGCAAAATTATGCACTTATCAAATGCCCCCATACCTATCTTTTGCTCGTCCTCGAGTAAAACAAAAAAGAAAAAATGCAGAATAAAACCTATACTCACTGTCGTAGGAATCACGGGTAATTTTAGGTTTACCAACCCGTTAAACCCATAGACGATCTCTACAGGAGGAGTGCTGTCTCCTAAGGGTTTACAGAAGATATACCCATAAAATCTATTTTTTTTTCCTGCCAAGTCTCAAGTATGCAACATATCTGTCACTTATCAAATGTGTAGAAAAGAGAATATGGCTTATTGTCAATGTGTATTTTTAGTAAAGTGACACCAAAACACTGACATGTAACTTAGATAAAAAAAAAACACTGACATGTATTTTTCTTTTGGCACTAGTCATAAAAATTGTTTATAATCATGTGTCTGGACTTGTAAATTTGATTTAGATATTTAAATTAGTTCGTAGAGTTGTTGGCTTTGAGCTCTAAAAATTCACTTGGTTTATTATTATTATTATTATTATTATTATTATTATTATTATTATTATTATTATTATTATTATTGCAATATTTTGTTTTAAGTCATTCTCGGTTATCTTTAAATTTCTAAAGTTGTGATGGTACAGAATCTTTGTTGTATAAAATATTGGTGTTGGAAAACAATATTTTATTATTAAGTTTAATTAGTTATTTACTAAGATATAGTGGTCGTATATATATGCATTATTAAGTTGCTTTTGGTTCAATTACTAAGCAAGATGTATATTAATATTATAGACGTGGTTGCATTTTGTTTTTCAGGAGCCGGATCGATATTGAGGTAAGTGACTTTTCGTTACTCATTGAATTAAAATTGTTTATTTTATTGAATTTGAAATATTTATTTTACCTTGATTATCGAAATTGTGATATCGAAAATAGAAAAGACTTTTAGTATTCCCTAGTTTTATTTGCGTATTGAATCGTAGAATCCGGTCACTGGATAGTGTGACATATATATAGAACTAGTTTACGCACGTTCCGAAACACATAGATACCTTGTTGAGTTTCACTTAACGAGGGACGTAAACTAGCCCCTATCGAATTATAGAAGCCGTGTCACTGGCATGTGACCGTATATAGAACTGTGGGATAAAAATTCAAGTGCATTGTTGAAACTCTATCAATTTAAATTCTGAATATTGATTCGAAAATGTTATTGTGAGTCATTAGACGATAGTTACTTGCTGGACTTCGTAGCTCATTATTGTGTAACATTTCAGGTTTTGGCTATCGAAAGGATAAGGAAGTCTGAGCATGCTACTTGGATTTTATTTGTTTCGCATATTATTATTGAAGGAATGTGGAAGCGCGATGCGTCTCCATTTTTAGTACTTTAGACTTTGTGTTGATTTTTGATGTCTTTATTCGAAAGATTTTCAGAATTTTGATTTAAAAATTGGATTGTTATACTTAAGTGTTTATTTTAATATTCCAAAAAAGGTCGGGATGTTACATTGAGATTGTATTAAATTTTATAAAATATGATGAAATAATAAAATTTAATTTGATATTCCATACCCCTTCCTAAGTGATCAAATCTCATTCATAGTAAGTTTTATGTATTGGTTTCAAAATTAAAAATTTGTCAACCAAACATCAAGTATGGATTTAGAATGAACAAAATTAACTATAAACCAAACGACCCTTACCGGGATTGACAAAATAATATTCAGTTTTGATTAGATATGCATCTTAATATTAAGGGAAATGCAACCATAGCCCTTAGGGTTATGGTTAAGCATTAAATACTCTTATATTTTCAATATCTTTTGTATGGTTTTTAGTTGTTTTTAATTTTTCAATGTCTTATTGCATTACTAATTTTATATCCAAGTAATAATAATGGACCCCGGCCCCTGCATTCACATTAATTTTCAACAACAAAAACATCCCAAATTTCTAAATAATCATATTGAATTTCGTGCAAAATTGATGTATTAAATGCATTTATCCATCTACATTAATGCTTAACCGTAGCCCTAAGGGCTATATTTAGCATTACCCTAATGTTAATTACGTATCAAAACAATAATCATGAGTAATGCAACCCATTTTTTTCATATCTACACTCTTATCATTAAAAATCTTGATAAATGTAGTCTTAGGGGGTATATTCAATCTGGATTTTGTAGGATTTTTTTGGATTTAAAAAATTTTAGGGTATTTAGTTAGGATTTTAAAAATTTATTAAAATGTGGGTGTATTCAATAAAGAATTTAAACAATTCTTTAAAATTTGATGGTATTCAATTCAAATTTTAAAAAGTTTGGGGGTATTCAATCCGAATTTCAAATAATCTTTTAAAATATAGAGGTATTCAATATGGATATTAACAATCTATTAAAATCTGGTGGTAATCAAATATTTATTGACTTTGAAGGATTTTAAAAGTTCGTGGATTTTGTGAAAATGTTGGTTTTCACAGTGTATTTTTAATTTTTTGAAACCTCACCAAAATCCATGAGATTTTAGTGGATTTAAGCTCAATTCTACGTAACTCAACTAACTCTACGTCGATTCTGCATGAACTCTACCAATTATACATGGATTCTACCTAGAATAATAAATCAGCAACAATCTACCAAAATTCATGAATTATTAATAATCTGAATTGAATACACCTTTAATTAGCCAGATTACCTCATTTTTTTTACTTTATAAAACCCCCTTAATCAATGTGGAGAATTGTAAAAACAAGAAAGCAATTCAAAGGGGTGGAGTTTAGTCGGTGGAGTTATGAATACTCAAAACTATTTCAATTTATATATACATTTCTTAATTATATTATTTTCTTTTATTATTTTTACATATGAAACTCAAGGTATTACTGGACCTGCTTTATACATTTTCGGTGATTCTTTAGTTGATGTGGGCAATAATAATTAGGGATAGTTTCAAAACTACCCATGTGAACTATCAGATTTTTAAATATATACTACCCATCTTTCTGAAATTCTAAAAATACCGACCTTGTTTTCAAAATTCCAAAAATACTACCTTCCTCAATTGCAACTTTTGCAACCTCATTTGCAACTTCCAGTTTTCAAATTTCTGATTTCATGTTCTGGGGCTCAGATGTCATTTTCGACCTCTTTTTTGGACTCTGATATATATATATATATATATATATATATATATATATATATATATATATATATATATATATATATATATATATATATATATATCAGAGTCCAAAAAAGAGGTCGAAAATGACATCTGACAAATGGAACTTGAAATCAGAAATTTGAAAACTGGAAGTTGCAAATGAGGTTGCAAGGCCCCGCCAAGGGCACTCATAATTGGTGACTTTGGGTTGCAAGGCCCCGCCAGGGGCACTCATAATTGGTGGATTTCTGATTTGCAACTTTCAGTTTTCAGTTGCAACTTTTGCAACCTCAGTTGCAACTTTTGCAACCTCAGTTGCAACTCCTCAGTTGCAACTTTTGCAACCTCAGTTGCAACTTTTGCAACCTCAGTTGCAACTCCTCAGTTGCAACTTTTGCAACCTTAGTTGCAACTTTTGCAACCTCAGTTGCAACTCCTCAGTTGCAACTTTTGCAACCTCAGTTGCAACTCCTCAGTTGCAACTTTTGCAACCTCAGTTGCAACTTTTGCAACCTCAGTTGCAACCTCAGTTTTCAGTTGCAACTTTTGCAACCTCAGTTGCAACTTTTGCAACCTCAGTTGCAACTTTTGCAACCTCAGTTGCAACTCCTCAGTTGCAACTTTTGCAACCTCAGTTGCAACCTCAGTTTTCAGTTGCAACTTTTGCAACCTCAGTTGCAACTTTTGCAACCTCAGTTGCAACTTTTGCAACCTCAGTTGCAACTTTTGCAACTGAGGTTGCAACTTCTCAGTTGCAACTTTTGCAACCTCAGTTGCAACTACGGTTTGCAACCTGAATTGCAACTTTTGCAACCTCAGTTGCAACTTTTGCAACTGAATACTGAAAGTTGCAAATCAGAAATCCACCAATTATGAGTGCCCCTGGCGGGGCCTTGCAACCCAAAGTCACCAATTATGAGTGCCCTTGGCGGGGCCTTGCAACCTCATTTGCAACTTCCAGTTTTCAAATTTCTGATTTCAAGTTCCATTTGTCAGATGTCATTTTCGACCTCTTTTTTGGACTCTGATATATATATATATATATATATATATATATATATATATATATATATATATATATATATATATATATATATATCAGAGTCCAAAAAAGAGGTCGAAAATGACATCTGAACCCCAGAACATGAAATCAGAAATTTGAAAACTGGAAGTTGCAAATGAGGTTGCAAAAGTTGCAATTGAGGAAGGTAGTATTTTTGGAATTTTGAAAACATAAAAGTATAATGAAGTAGTATTTTTGAAAAAATGATTTTATAGAAGTGAAAAGATAGTTGGGTGGTAGTAAAATTGGAAATAATTATTAAAATCTTATGTATTTATGTAAATATCCCAAATTTATATCAACTCCTCTCCTTATAAGTCTAATTTCCCTCACAATGGTATCGACTTTCCAACCGGAGCTACTGGACGTTTCAGCAATGGCAAAAATGCTGCCGATTTTATAGGTAACTACTTTAAAGTTTAAATCTTTTTATTTATGCATGTCCTCAAATGATTTAGGGGGTGGTATTCGATACCAACTTTTAATGACTTTTAAGGATTTTAAAAATCATGTGTTATTCAATTCTAACTTTTAAAAAATATTTAAAAGTATGTTGTTATTGAATTAAGACTTTTAAAAAGTCAGTAAAAGTAAGATGTATTCAATTTAAACTTTTAACAACTCTTTAATAGTAGGTTGTTATTCAAAAAGTCATGAATTTGCAATGACAATTACATTTAATGACTTTTTATGACTTTTAACTTAAAATATAACTAGAGATCTAATGTGAAAAGTCATGAGGTTTGAGGTAGATTTCACATGACTTTTATATTATTATTTTATTTTCTTCAATTTCATTTATATCAGAATTTTGTCATTTCTCTTTCACAAATAGAATATATTCTCTCATAAATTATGAACGATGGTTATTATCCCTTTGATTTATTTTTTTTGTCAAATATTATCTCTTTGATTTGACTGATTTACTTTTTAACTTGAAAGTTTTTAGCTTCCACTATCTTTTTAGTTTTGATTTAAGTTTAATTATTGTGTATTTATTGTGAATGTTAAGATTGTTAATGTTCATACTAACACATATTCATTTGCAAAAAAAAACTTATTAAGTCCTTTTTTACTTATCTTTATTTTATTTTAAATTTAATTAAACTATATTGATGTTGGAGGACAAAATTCTACTTTTTACTTGATTTTATACCATTTGGATATTTGACAAGTCTAACCAAATGGATTGGATTTCTATTTGTATTAATTATTAATTATATAATTTTATTCTCGTTTAGATTTTGTTGTAAAATTTTTTACTTTACTTAAAAATTCTATTTTATGAAATTTAATGTCGTCTTTTTCTCTCACGTGCGCTTGAAGTTCATGATCTTTAGATGTTTATTTTCCAACATTAAAGTTTTATTGTCTAAAATTTCCGGGAATACATTGCATATTCTTCGGTTAGATGATAAACCTTTGAAGATCTTTCCTCAGTTACTATGCCTCTAGCTCTTTCAGCCTTTCGCCTACATACATATATATCCAAGATTAAAAATTAAAAATCAATAATTTAATAATAGTTTATATTACAATTGTATATATATAAATTTATTGGTGAAATATCAATAATTCCATCTTCTTGTTATATAATTTTTAATACAAACTTATTATTTTTTACATTTTTTTATATATTACGTATTTATAATTTTATATTTATATTAATATAAGTTATCGATCAAAAGTCATTAAATGTAAGTAAAACTCTTCAAAATTCAATATAAAAAAGTCTGTAAAAGTAATGATGAAATATACAAACTCCATAAAAGTCATTAAAAATTTATCAAATCAACAAAAGTCATTGACTTTTTAGAAGTCAGTAAAAGTCATTTAAAGTTATAATACAATACCACCCTCTTAGTTGTGACCTACTTTTCACGCTTAATAATGCAAAAAACGTTATATGCATACAACATCAGACATTCGTTTTTTTTAGCGAATAATACACATGTAAAGTTTTTTTTTTATTTTAACAAAAAATTTAATTCGTTATAAAAAAGTCATACATCATCTACAAGAACAATCGAGTCGAATAAATAGTAAAAAGATACAATATTAGTAGATTAATCTAGTCTTCTTAGACCTCTTGGATATACCATCAAAAGATTTGTTGAAATTAATATATGTACATGTACCCGCTTCACCATATCTGGTTTGAGCTATCAAGCATAAATGCAATCCCATAAAAACTTCTATCACTACATCAAAATCTTGAAAATCTCGCAGATCTAACATCCCGAACATTAATTCATTGCAAAACACACCAAAAACACACAAAGCTCTCACAAGGAGAGAATAATCAAAACCCAAATAAATTGGGAACAAACTCAACAAAATACATATTTAAAATAAACAAAAGCCTAATATGAGGCTCAATTTTATTGAAACCGGAAAAAAAGTTTAAAACAATGGATGAAGGACCGAAGGAGGATTCGAAAGGAAAAAGGAGGCTTTAAACTGAGAAGAAAACATGTTTTAATATTTTTTACGTAATACATATTAATACCTTATATATAATAAGCATAAGGGAGATCTTATCCAAATTTTTGGTCATCGTCGCTGTACTACCAAAAGCATATGATCCGTTGGATTAAAAGTCATCCGTTGGATTATAAATTATATCCTTATATATTTATTTATAATTTTCACTTTGTTAATTTACTATAATACCTTTTCTTCATCGATTTGTTTTTTTTCTTCATCATTAAAACTAAATTTAATTTAAAAATATCTTTAATTTAGTAAACAAATAAAATATGTATAAATAAATAAAATCAATTACATATAAACAAATAAAAAAGATGTCTACAATGAATTGGGAAAAAATCCTAATAGAATAATAATTACATTATTCTATCAAAAATCTATAAATACAAGGGAAAAAAAATCCTAATACAATTATAATTACATTATTCTATAAAAAATCTATATATGAACTAAAGGCGAAGGATTTATATGTTTGTCTACCTGGAAAACATCACCCTCCTGAAGTCGGTAACATTTTAAGAAGCCATGGAAGAGAAACATACATTATGACAATAGATTCGGAGGATGTGCACTGTTCTTTTGTTGATGATATGTGTATATCATATTAAAAAGGAAATTATAATCTAAAAAGGATATAATTTAGCAAAGTCGTACTAGAATTGAAATTTAAAAAGAAAATTATAAAATGAAATGGATATAATTAAAAAATGATACAATTAAATTTTATTTATTTTATTTTATTAATATTGAAGTTTTAATTGGAAAATAATTTTTAAATTATCACTAAATTAAAGATTATTTTGTTAATTTCATGCGTGCTATAAAATTGTCAAAATCAAATTTTAATAATTCAAGATAGAGCAAAAATTATATCCTATTATATAATAAGAGTAAGAGAAATAATAATAGGTATTACCATAGGTCAGAACTATACTAGAAGAGTATTTATTGACCTGCCTCCTATTCCCACCAGTAGTCCAATACAGTATGTAATATTAATGTATAATCTCTCGCTTAATTATGAGAAAATTATTATAATATTAAAGTATTTATCTCCAGCTTTAATTTATATGTTCCATGTTCGTAGATGTGAACTTTTGGGGCTCTGTCTACGCCTAAAAGATAGGAAACTAAGAAGTTTTTAGCACACCATAATTAATATTTTTTAAAATATTTTAATTCATCAAATTTAATTAACATTTTTAATAAACAATTTTATAAGTATTAAATTCTTCTAGATTGTCTCAAAATCTATATGATTTTCAATATTTTAATTAAAATTTTATATATATAATAATTGTAAAAGATATTTTATCCAAAATTTTGATACTATGATAATTTGTCGTTGCCAAAACAATCTCAACCGTTGGATATAATTTTTTTTTTTTTTTGAAGAACAAAGGTGTTAATTCAATAATAAAAAGCCATACGGCATCTACACCAATGATCGAATCGATCAAACAGGAAATTGCAATCGTCTGTTCTCATGAAGAGACAGTTAAACGATATTTTACTATATAAAAAATAATTATTGTATAAAAAGATTATAAGTTAAAAGAGTTATATTAGACCTGGATTTTAAAAAAGTCTAAAATAAAAAAAAGTTATAACTTAATAAGGAGACCAATTTAATTATTATGTAAATAACATTAAATTTCTATTATATACCAAAATAAAAAAGATCGTTAGGTCTTAAAATCAAAAGATGGAAATCGTTATTTTCTAATATTAAAACCTGTATTTGGTTGTTAGTAGAAGTATATTCAATACTGAAAATGATTTAGATAAATTCAACCAAATATAAGTAAATTTTCTAAATCGAATAGAATTTTCAACGCAAAAAATCCTCAAATTCTTTTAAGGCCTAACAGAATTTGGTTGAATATTCAACAAAATTTTCAATAGAATTTTCAACGCAAAAAATCGAATAAATTCAACCTGTGTTTGATTCTGCGTTGATTTGATTTGAAAATAATAATTAAACCATCAATGAATTAAACATTATTTTGTTAATTTCACATGGACTGTAATATGAGTCCCACTCTAGGGAGAACCACCTTACGTGGAGAACCGTGGAGAATCACTTAAAATGCATTAAAATAGTCCTTTATATAAGGCCCCTGGCGGGGCCCCTTCACATAAAAGTCTTATAATTCTACCCTCTATCCATTCATCAAAAAAAAAAATTTAAAAAAAACTTTTAAAAAAATTTAAAAATATGTTGCCACGTCATCATTTTTTGAAAAATTTTAAATTTTTTTTTTTGTAATTTTTTTTATAAATAGATAGAGTATAGAATTATAAGACTTTTTTGTGAAGATGTCCTTGCGGGGCCCTTATATATAAAGCAATTATAATGTATTTTAAGTGGTTCTTCACGGTTCTCCACGTAAGATGGTTCTCCATGGAACAATGACATATATATATATATATCAATTTTTTAACAAAAAATTGATATGTAAATTAATAACATATAAAATTTAAAATTTTAATATAATTATAAATATTAAAAAAGGAACCGTGCGTTGCATGGATTATAAGCTAGTAAGAACATAAGTGTCATCTAACATTAGTTGTTGGGGACATGTTCACATTTTGTTATTCCTTTACCTCAGACGTAAAAAATTTCACTACTATCTTAATACCGTTATGTTGTCTGCATTATACATGCTGATTATTTATTGAAAAAAACTTGTTTGCTATGCAGCTGACAAATTGGGATTGCCAAGTCCCCCACCATATTTATCGATACCTAAATCTGATTACAAAAAGGTTATACTTGCCGGTGTTAATTTCGCTTCTGGAGGTTCGGGAATTCTCAATGGCGCCTATGATACTCCTGTAAGTTATTTATTTATTTATTTATCAACCAACAATATTTTACGATTTGGAAACAGAAGAGCATAACTGCTTGGTTAATCAATATCAAAATAAATACGCATACTAGCTTATAACTAATGCATTGCACGGTTTGTTATAACCAAAATTCGGTCTGGTTATTTTCAAGATGGATTCGGGTCAATAATGGGCTCAATTTGGAATTCTAGAGAACGGATTAGGTTTTTGGATGTTTGGACGCGCCCTGGGTGTTTAGGCCGCGTCCTGGATGATATGTTGGAATTCCAGGGTGGCAACAATGTCGATTTTGTATTTGATTATTGAAAAATTCCCTCATGTCGTATCTCAGGAGGGGCATGTCCGTCGTAGAAAGCCTCTAGGGGTTTTCCTAGATTTAGGGATCTTTCTTATACACTGAGGGCATGTTCTCCTCGGTGCAAAGATAGATCTCTCCTTGGTGTGTGCTTTGGAGCTCTGTTCCTGTAGCCAATGGGCGCGCTCTCATTGGGGAACTTTGGAGTAATCTGCACTTTGCACCCAAAAGCTCTGGATCACCTGTCCTGCTATCTGGTGGGTGCTTCTCATTCGGGGGACAGGGATGCGTTCTGCACTTGGGGTAAACCATGGCTTTACCTGCATCCTTGAAATCAAGAAATAGCTTGTAGCAAATAGGACTAGTCCTCGACGGGGGAAGTTTCCATATTTGTGAAGTCTTGAGATCTTGGATGAGTCTTGGGCCTTTTGTGGTTAGGCCTCATAGTAGAACATTCCGGATGCTGGACCGATATCCAAGCCCATTTGGGTTTCTTGCTCTCCAAGAACTACGTATGGCTTGATCCCCTATAAATACCGGGGTACGTAGGCCGATTGAGGGGTTGGAAGTCGAGAGCTCTGAAATAGCCGCCACTAACCCTATCAATCTCAGCCACCAATTACAAACAGCCACCACACACGACCACTCTTTTTCGGCAAAAAACCACCGCTGTAGATCTTGTTTCCGGCGACGTACCTCGAATTTTGTTGTTACCAAATTCCTCCGTCAACAAATTGGCGCTAGAAGGAGGGGAGCCAATCAAGATCTTCATCTTAGGAGGAAAAGATGTCTCACAATCAAGGCAGAGGTTCTCATGGAGAGGAGGATTACGATTCTGAAGATAGCATGGGGGGAAATCCAACCCACCATGAGGCTTATGTTCCGGAGAAAATCTCTGCTCCTCCGCACCATCGTGGAACTCCAGTCGCCGCCGGCGGACAGCCGCCTGTTCTTATCAGTAACGCGGCGTTAATGGAACAGTTGTACCGTATGGGAGATGCCCTAAATAATTTCGGAGCAAGATTGAATTCGATGGAGGAAAATCAGGGATCAAGGAGAGAATCTCGGAGTATCCCACGAAATCATCGCCGGTTAGGGAAATCCCCTCAGATTGAGCAAGATTCCCGAAGGAGGGAGGAAAATCAGGAAAGGAGATTTCAGCTGGTTACTCCTCGAAGGTTAGATTATTCTGACCCTATTGTTGAACATCCTAGTGAAGATAATTCTGAGCGCAGGTTGTTGAATCCTCAAGAGAGGGCGCGCCCTCATCCTCACCGTTCAGGGCACACTCCTGGTGAGATTCAAAGGGATGAAGAGCAGATGGCTAGAGAAAGGAGAGATTATGCCAGTTTGAAGGAACGCCATGGAATAAGGCTTAGTGATGACGATTTGAGGATGGTGCTCCTTGAGCAACAGAAGAAAAACAAGTATTTAGAATCGCGGCCCCATGATTCACAGCGCGTGCCCCCTGATAACAGGTCGAGGCCCCTTGGACATGAGCGAGCCCTTCCACAGAGCCACGATCCACAGCGTGCGCCCCCTGACAACAGGTCGAGGCCCCTTGGACATGAACGATCTCTTGCCCGCAATGACAATCCACAGCGCGCGCCCCCTGTTCACGACAGGTCGCGGCCCCTTGGATCAAAACAAGCTTTTCATCATGACACCCTTGGAAGAAGAGGAAACCGTGATAGCGGTGATAGAAGAATGGATTTGCATCAAGGAAATAGGCGACCCCGTAATCAGGGCGCGCCCTCAGGGGGAAGATCGCCCCGTATCCACCAAATTCCCTCGAGCATCTCAGGAGAGTCTAGATCAAGGACGCGCCCTCACTCAGGAGAACAACATCAGAGGAGTTCTCAATGGAATCCACAACTCCATGGAAACCCTGAGGAACAACAAACTCAAACTCAAACCCAAGAGGATGTTCCGATTCCACCACAAGCAGGAACTCAAGGTGTTCCGACAGCGGCTCCACCTCCACCTCCACCCCCGGAGGGTACTCAGACTGTGGCACAACCAAATATTCAGAATATTCCCGAAGTGGAAATATTCAATGTGGATGATTTGAAAAGACTTCTTACTCACCTGGATGGAGGAAGAATATCTGCTACGGCACCAACATCTTCACCATTCTCGGTTGAAGTAAGAGAAGCACAACTCCCTACAGGGTACCGGTCTATGACCAATGATTTACGCTTTCACGGAAATGCTGACCCAGTAGAATTCCTGGGTCGGTTTGATATCGAAATGGATGTCTATCAGGTGACCGATTTAGCTAGATGCCGGTTGTTAGTAGCAACATTTAGAGAGAGTGCGCAACAGTGGTTTCAGAAGCTTGGGCCAGGAGTAATTACATCTTGGCAGGTGATGAGGAATCTGTTTCTAACCAAGTTCCAGGCAGCCGTGAAGTATGCTCCTCCTGTCACTACTTTGGCTAACATTAAGCAAAGGGAAGGAGAAAGTCTACAATCTTACTTCAAGAGATTCAACTCGGAATCTACTTTGGTGAGAGGAGCAACCGATGAAACACTCAAAAGCTTCTTAATAGCTGGATTGTCAGTGGGAACTGATTTCTGGAAACATTTTCAAGGACGTGATCCACCTAATTTGGCTGATGTATTTTCACAGGCTGAGTCTTTCAAGATTGTGGAACAATCCTTGGCAGATAATCGGAAAACAGACGGTCAGGGGAATTCTAAAGGAAGAATTAACAAAAGGAAAGATCGGTCCTTGAGTCCGACACTCCGTACTGGAATTGGTGCTAATCGTGTGAATTCCACTGAAGTTGGACGGAATTGGGGACCTCCAGATACCTATACTTATGATAGAAGGGAAAGTAGATATACTCCTTTGGCTGCCTCTATTGAGCATATCTTTGAGGTAAATAAAGATAAAGGATTCTTTAGGAAGCCGGAGCCATTAACTTCTTGGCAGAGTAGAGATAAGAAGAAGTATTGTGAGTTTCATGAGTCCTCAGGGCACAACACCTACGAGTGTCGGCAATTGAAGGATGAAATTGAGGACCTGATCAAAGAAGGATTCCTGACGGAATGGATTGTTAGAGAAGTAAAGAAGCACAAGGAGAATCCGGATAGGAAGGATGGAGGGCGCGCCCCCCAGAATAATGATAAGCCTGAGGAGAAGAAATTTGTTAGGCAAGGTAGTATTCATACAATATTTGGAGGACGACACTTGGGGGGAGATAGCAATCATGCTTTGGAGAGATATGCAAGGGAGGCAAAATATCGCCCTCTCACTAATGTGAACAGCTTGGAGTCTAGTCCGCCCAAATTATTTAAGGGGGAATGTGTGGATATCACTTTCACTGAGGAAGAAGCTAGATGGGTGCACTATCCTCATAACGATGCTTTGGTGGTAGCATCTAGATTGGTTCCAAGAACGTACATCGGGTTCTTGTTGACAACGGAAGTTCCGTGAACATCCTATACTACAGTACTTATAAGAAGTTGGGACTTCCTGATAAGGATATGATTCCAGACAATGGTTGGATATACGGTTTTTCGGGCGAATCTGTGAAAGTCATGGGAGCTATCAAGTTACCGGTAACCCTCGGTGAAGGGGTTCTTTCTGTGACCCAAATGATGGACTTTATGATTTTGAATGTGGAATCATCTCACAACGCTTTAATTGGGTGCCCTCTGTTAAAAGAAATGAAGGTTGTAACCTCTATCTACCATCTTGCAATGAAATTTCCTACACCCAATGGTGTAGGAACTATACGAGGATCTCAACATGATTTGAGGGATTGCTATCACAAGGCAATCAAGGGGTTTAGAAAGCAGCAAGGTGAAGGGCGTGCCCTGAGAGAAGGAAGTTCAGAAAGAGAGATGAATCTTACTCCAGAAGAGGTTAGAGTTCATTATCTTGTCCAAGAACCTGAAGAGGTAGTAAGGGAGAGCATTCCGATACTTGATAATTTACAAGAAGGAATTCTAGAAGAAATCGAGGAAGACTCGGAGGAGGTTATCTCTGTTAACCTTAGAGGGGAGCAGGTTGAAGGAAGACGGATGTTGCTTGAAGGTCTAGTACATACCCTTGTTGAGGAAGACTTCCCTCTTGAAGAGGATGTGCCCTCCAGGGATGACATGCTAGTTGAGGACCCACGACTTTTTGATTCTGATCTGGATCCTAGAATTCCACAGTTGGTTGAAAAGACTTGCCCTGCGGAGGATACACTCTCAATATTGGTAGATGAGAAGGATCCGAGTAAGGTTTTAAAAATTGGGTCCCAGTTTAATTCCAAGATGAGAGGTATGCTCACTAATTTTCTCCTGAATAATCTGGATGTTTTTGCTTAGAGTCATGCTGATATGGTGGGGATTGACCCGGAAGTCATGTGTCATCGTCTGAATATATATCCTACCAAGAAAGGAATCCGCCAGAAACGTCGATCGGTAAGTGGAGAGAGAGCTATAGCATTGAAGGAGGAGGTTGATCGACTTCTAGAAGTTGGATTGATTAAGGAGTCATATTATCCGAATTGGTTGGCTAATCCAGTGCTAGTGAAGAAGCCAAATGGAAAATGGAGGACTTGTGTGGATTTTACAGATTTGAACAAGGCTTGTCCTAAAGATAGTTTTCCTCTTCCTCGGATTGATCAGTTGGTGGATGCTACGGCCAGTCATGCTCTTTTGAGTTTCATGGATGCTTACTCAAGTTATATCAAATCCCAATGTATGAACCCGATCAAGAACACACCTTTTTCATCACATATAGAGGGTTATATTGTTATATTGGAATGCCGTTTGGTTTGATTAATGCTGGAGCAACTTATCAGCGATTGGTGAATATGATGTTCAAAGATTTAATTGGGAAAACCATGGAGGTGTATGTTGACGATATGCTTGTTAAATCCTTGAAGGCAGAAGATCATGTGAAGCACTTGGGGCAAATGTTCGAAATATTAAGGAAGTTCAGGATGAAGTTAAATCCTCAGAAATGTGTATTTGGGGTGGAATCCGGGAAGTTTTTGGGTTTCATGGTAAATCATAGAGGAATTGAGGCAAATCCAGCAAAAATTAAGGCTTTGCTTGATATGAAATCCCCGTCTAGTGTGAAAGAAGTGCAGAGTTTGGCCGGAAGAATAGTAGCATTGAATCGCTTTGTGTCAAAGTCTTCAGATAAATGTAGAAAGTTCTTTAAAGCGATCAAAGGAGCAACTAAGGATTTCGTATGGACTCCTGAGTGCGAAGAAGCTTTTCAGAGAATCAGGGAGCAATTGGGAAATCCACCACTTTTGGCAAAACCAGTGGAAGGAGAAACTTTAATTCTTTACTTGGCAGTGTTAGAATATTCCATCAGTGCAGTGTTGGTAAGGGAAGAAATTGATCATCAGTCTCCAGTGTACTATGTGAGTAAGCGTTTGCTTGATGCAGAAACCCGATACACAAGTATGGAGAAGTTAGTTTTCGCTTTAATCCTAGCTTCGAGAAAACTTCACCCTTATTTTCAAGCTCATAAGATCGAGGTTCGTACAACATATCCAATGAGAGGGATTCTTCATAAGCCGGAAGTTTCTGGAAGGATGCTAAAATGGGAGATTGAACTGGGGCAGTTTGATTTAGAATATACCCCAAGGACGGTAATTAAGGGTCAAGCTTTAGCGGATTTCATCCTTGAATTCGAGTCAGATAATGAAGAGAAGTCACTTGTATTGGTAGAGTCTGGAATTCCAACTCAGAGGGCGCGCCCTCTTGAGGAAATTCCTCAACCATGGTGGAAGTTACATGTAGATGGAGCAGTGAATAGTGGAGGAGCTGGGGCAGGTATAATCTTGGTTACTCCTGAAGGGAATCAGCTTATGAGCGCTATTCATTTCAAATTTCAAGCAACTAATAATGGGGTCAAATTTCAAGCAACTAATAATGGAATTTCAAGCAACTAATGGAATTGGGGGGTAGTTGTTATAGCCAAAATTCGGTCCGGGTATTTTCAAGATGGATTCGGGTCAATAATGGGCTCAATTTGGAATTCTAGAGAACAGATTAGGTTTTTGGATGTTTGGGCGCGCCCTGGGTGTTTAGGCCGCGCCCTGGATGATATGTTGGAATTCCAGGGTGGCAACAATGTCGATTTTGTATTTGATTATTGAAGAATTCCCTCCTGTCGTATCTCAGGAGGGGGATGTCCGTCGTAGAAGGCCTCTAGGGGTTTTCCTAGATTTAGGGATCTTTCTTATACACTGAGGGCATGTTCTCCTCGGTGCAAAGATAGATCTCTCCTTGGTGTGTGCTTTGGAGCTCTGTTCCTGTAGCCAATGGGCGCGCTCTCATTGGGGAACTTTGGAGTAATCTGCACTTTGCACCCAAAAGCTCTGGATCACCTGTCCTGCTATCTGGTGGGTGCTTCTCATTCGGGGGACAGGGATGCGTTCTGCACTTGGGGTAAACCATGGCTTTACCTGCATCCTTGAAATCAAGAAATAGCTTGTAGCGAATAGGACTAGTCCTCGACAGGGGAAGTTTCCATATTCGTGAAGTCTTGAGATCTTGGATGAGCCTTGGGTCTTTTATGGTTAGGCCTCATAGTAGAACATTCCAGATGCTGGACCGATATCCAAGCCCATTTGGGTTTCTTGCTCTCCAAGAATTACGTATGGCTTGATCCCCTATAAATACCGGGGTACGTAGGCCGATTGAGGGGTTGGAAGTCGAGAGCTCTGAAATAGCCGCTATTGATGAGTGGATTTTGTAACAACTTTTGAGAGGTTTACAGGTAGTTGTATAGACTAGCGATCAACTGTTCTGTGAAAGGTTTGGGTTGTGTTTGTGGGGGTTGAGCTGTGCTCGAGGGTGTCTCCAATAATCTCAAGTGCCTTTAGAGAAAATTAGAGAACTTAATGCGTCTTACCCCTGAGGTGCCTACGTACCCTTGTATATATAGGGATCAAGCTCACGTAGTTCTAACGTGATTCTGTCTCTTGCTGGAATAGCTGTATTCGGTCACCTAGTTCGTGTAGGACTCAGGTTCCTTTAGAGCCTTCCACGAACTAATTGGCTAAGTAGAATAGAACTCGAGTTCGTACCCTACTATAATTCTCTCATTGATCAGAGATAATTCTAGGATCATCTGCGCCCTAGAATTATACTCCAATATCAATTCGTTTGTCGGTTCTAGATGGCTTCTAGAACCTTCTGTTGGCAACTCGTAGGAACCTGGTACTCAGGAACCTATATCTCAGGAGCCTGTTTCTCAGGAACCTCCTTATTTCGGGACATATCACTTAGGGACCTCCCTTTAGGCATCAGTACCTGCACAAATAACAAACTGGTTAGACTGGATAGCTCTTCACATGCCCTTATCATCTCTGTTGATGTTGTTATGCAAACTCGAACTCTTCCGCTGGGAGGAACCTGGTCTTCTAATGTTCAGCTCAGCTTCCTGACCATTGGGAACCTCCTGATACTCATACTTCCTTAGTCATTTCTTCTATATGATCTTCATAACTCGTACTGGATCTATCTTCTGGCTCGTATGGATCGAACCCTATAGCTTAATGGGCCTAAATCCAGCCCATGGAGATTTTGGGCACAACAAGTACCCCCCGGTTCCTTGAAATCATGTAATGTGAAAGGAACCTATTCTAATTCTACGATCAAGGGTTCAACGCTAAACCATTCTAGTAACAATACATCGCTTTAACATTTTATATCCAAGCCTACATGAGCTAACTCCGCGTAGGAAACAGGACATAAAATATTTTCAGCTTAATATAATCTTGAGTAAGCTTCCTTTATACCAGGGAACCTGTTATCTCGTTATTTTCTTCTTCTTGCTTCAGCTCTCGAAATCAACTCAATGCTTGCATTTAGCTCCCCAGGGAATCTAACTTGTCACTCAACTCCACGTCTCTTTAAATTTAATAATTTAAGAGGGGATAATGGTTGGTAAGCAGGAGATAATTCAAATTCAAACTTATCACTTACCGAAGCTGCAATTAATGCATGAGTTCCCTAGGTTCACACGCCTTTCATGCGTGTACCTCTTCGTTTTACCGTTCCAGTAATGCTCTGCCACGTGTATGGAGCTGTTTCATTTACCTTGACTATTTAATCACCATCTCACCCCCTCAGGTCCATTTTTACCTTTACCAAATTCTTGCAAAAACCCTTGGAGAGAGAAGAAGAAAACCGACGGTCCTCCGCTCAATTCAACTTATTCTTTGCCATTCGCTTCGATTCAAGGTACGATTTCGATTCATTTCTTTCTGTCCTTGCGTATTTTCAACTAGATTTCTAACTTTTTGTTTACTTCGATCTTGCATGTTGTCTTTTATCTGATAGTATATGTATATGTCTGCATCTGTTCGTCACACTCCATATTTCACACACACGAATGTTCACGATCTCTGGTTTATCAGTACTTTAACCGTCGATTCATGGTTGCGTCATCATGATTTTATCATAATCTTTAACTGTCTGTCTATTCATATGTTTCTAATTTTGTTGATACATGCCTTCTTCAAGGTTTTCTGTAATATACCCTGTCAATAACTGCACCGTGTCTAAACACTTTAGAACCCTAATCTTTCTCCTAGGTTCCATAAAACCTGACCCTTCTTCATCTGTCTTTTTGCAGATGTCTTCTGAGTCTACCCATTCTGACCACCAATCTTCAATTCAACCCTTAGTTGCTATGCCGATTGGTGAGAGAACTAGATCCAGGGTTGTAATACCCAATGTAAATGAACCTGAGGACATACTCATTAAACCCACAATATCTCCATTGTCTCAACCTCCTGTCCCTGCATTTGTTGACTTAGGAGATGATTGGCCCTCTGATGATGAGGAGGTGTCAAAACCTGAACTTAAACTTGAATCCCTCTTGGAACCTGATTTTCAGAGTGAGGTGACTGTTGAGAGAGAGTTGTACAAACAGGAAATTACACCTTTTTGTGAGAAAACCGATTCCATCATGACCTCTGTTAAATTAGAAAAACTTCTTGAGGAATGTCCCCGTCCAATTTGTAGTATTGTGATTCCTAAGCCTGGTGAAAGAGCTCACAGGTTTGATGTCAGAACCCCTGATCGTAGGATTCCTAATGCTGTCATCTCTGCTGCTTTTTTGAGAGTAGGTTTTTCTATACCCCTTCATCCTTTTCTAAGGGAAGTATTAGAGTTTTATAACTTCGCACCTATGCAACTGACTCCCAACTCTTATCGTTTGGCCATCAGCACCTTTATTTTGTATTCTAGCAAATTCACAACTCCCGTGTCTGCCCCTGAGTTAGGTTATTTCTTTAGGGTAAAAGATACTGGGAGAAGCTCAGGTTGTTTTTATTTATCAGCATGGCCTTGTCATCAGGGTCAATGTATAAAAAATGTCAAACAAAACTTCGATTTTTGGCAAGAGCAATTTGTCTATTGTTTTGACTGCCCGGATGTTAGGTATGCTTTTAATCGTCGACCAAATATTCCCAAACAAACCGTTCTGACTGGAGTGTGTTTAGAGAGGGCAAAAGAGATCTTGAAACTATCAACTTCCATTAGGGATTGCTTGATTCTGATGACCCCTGAAAATCTGACTTCCCTAGGTTTTATTCCTTCAAACACCGGTATGAGCATCCTTATCGTTATGTCCTTCCTTCTTGATTGTATCTTTGTGAATACATCTTTTTATTCCATGTACACCTCTCTAATTTTTAACTTATTGACTTATGCAGGCATGGCTCCCAAAGTTCCCTCTTTTGTTAAACGAACCAAGAATGTAGACGAGATCTTTAAAACTGATGTTGAGACAAAGGAGGTTCCGCTCACAGCAACTCCAATTAGCAAAGTTCCTACCCCAGCTTCCATCCAGACTCAACCATCTAGTTCCTCCAAGCGCAAGCTAGCTCAAACTACTCTTGACCTCTCTGGGAGTTCACAAACCAGGTCCATGAGGAAAAGCAAAGTTGTGAAAGTTGAATCAGCTGTGGCACAGAATCAATTTAAAGAATTGATTGAAACACATGTGCTTCCAGAAGCGATTGCCAGCTGGGCCAAGATGGATTCTACCGAGGCTATGCATGCCATGAGGTTCTCTGCTGCCCAAAATGCGTTCTTTGCCCTTTGATACTGTGATGATTTTGCTTTAAAGACACAGTATGACCTCCGATTGCAAGGAGAGATCTCAAAACTCAAAGAGGAGCTGGCTGCTAGGGAGGAGAGCGCGAACATTGCCACTGCTGCTGTAAGGAGGCCAAAGCTGTTGAGACCTCTTTAAAGAATGATAAGGAAAAACTTCAAGCTCAAGTCAAGAATCTGGGTGATGAGAAACTGTCGATGTTGGAGAAGGTTAATGAGCTAGAAGCTCAAGTTGATGCTTTAAACACTGCTGCTGCTACTGTCAAGTCATCCATGCTCGTCCAGGAGAAAGCTAGATATGATGAAGGTTATAATGAAGGCATCAGAGACTACATGAAGTCTATGTGGGAGAAAATGCCTGAGCTAAACTGGTCTCTCTTGGGCGACGACGTGGTAAGCATGATCCATGATTTTGAAGATGAAGCTGCGATTCCACAGGACCCTGTACCTCCCGTGGCTACGGTTGAGAGGTCTCCAGGTACTATCCTTGAGACTGCAGAGGTTCCTGCTACTGTAGATGCTCAACCTGTCCTTCCAACTCCTCCAGCTGTTGAAGATCCAGACAAAACTCCTACTGCTTGAAACTTTATGATTTATTGAACTCTTGATAACCTTTGATGAGGTCGCGGGCCCCTCGTAGCGCCTCGCATAATGTAATCTCTAATCACGGCCTTTGTGTCATTAACTCTTTTGCTGGTTTCCTGGGTCCTTGTACCCATAACTATTTTTATGGTTTTTTATGACAATTATCTGCTTTTGCTACATATCTATGTCACATATTTGTACTTATATGCTTCCATCATTGTATCTTACCTTTATTCCCCCTAGCAATTACTTAATGTCCATACTTGTGCATTCAAGCTTACGTGGGGTAGCCCTTTGTAAGAAACAGAATATACTCGTACTTTCACTTTATAATTTCTTGAAATAAAAGGCAATCGAATCGCAACAACTTACTTGTAAGCTTAAACACGTCTTTTCTTATGCTTCACTCAAAATTTTCAGAGTCGCATTCTGAACTAAAACCCTTTTTGATAATCTTATATCCTAAATAATTTGACCAGGTTCCTCGACCATTAATCCTGCAAAATAAACATAAAACAGAAAACAGTTAACGTTAGTAAAATCTTTCTCTTGTTTAATTCGGGTCATCTCTTAGAAAGGTTGCCTGCTTGGCTCCCAATCCTTATCTCTAGGTTCCAACATGCCTCGAGGCATGTTGGTCCCTTTTATCTTTTTGCCTCGAGGCGATTCTAGGAACCTGTGCGCCGTTCTGGGAGTCCACACAGATTCCTCTTCTTCATGTGTCAGGCTAGACATCTTATGAAGGTAAATGCTAAGGATTTTATCCCTTCTTCCCATGTGCCAAAGGCGGTTCCACATGAGGGAGAGCTTATTAGGCTTCTCTTTAAGAACAAGTGTGCCGGTCTAGGATCCACACAGGTTCCTTTAAGTGCCTTTTGTCAGGACTTTAGGTGCCTTTTGTCAGGACTTTAGGTGCCTTTTGTCAGGACTTTAATTCACGTGCTCAAGAAACTTGAGGCTTTTGGCAACAATGTCGTGCTCAGTCAGCTGAGGCTTTTCAATCACATTTGCTCAGGAAGCTACCTGAGGCTTTTCTCGTGCCCAGGAAGCTACCTGGGGACTTTGCTCGATGCCCAGGAAGCTACCTAGGACTTTTTCTTGATGCGTGCTCGGGAAGCTACCCAAGGCTTAATTCATACTCAGGAAGCTACTTGAGGCTTTGGTTCAAGTCAGTCATTCTCAATTTGCATACTTTGTCGAATCACATTCATACTTTGCTCATACTTTCAATGCTACAGGAACCTGTAAATCAAGGTGACCTGCAAATACAATACAATGCTACAGGAACCTGTTAGCCTAGGTAACCTGCAAATACAATACAAGTACTAAAGCAAGCACTTAAAAAGTTTCAAATTGGCATATGAAATATCAAATCATATCAAGCACAATACTGTCTAAGTAGGAATACTACCCCCAGTTCTTTTGGGTAATTATTGTTACGTAAAAGAACTATTAAGGAGCTATAGCTGCAAAGAATGCACTCAAAATATCCAACGTAGAGCTATCTATCGCTCAATACTTTAAAAAGAAATCGTCTTGCAAGTAGGGGGGTTCACATCAAGTACCCCCCGAGTACATGCATAATCAAATACTGAAATCAAAATGCTGGTCAGCTATAACTAATAAGCTGCCTTTATTCTTGGGCTGAAAGAGCCTTACTTTTCCTAAGAAAAACACATAAAAGAGTTACTGATAATACTTCTTGAGATGTTCTGCATTCCAAGCTCTCGGAATGAGGTTCCCATCCATATCCATCAAGTGGTAGGTTCCTTCCCAAATGGTTGACTTTATCTGGTAAGGTCCCTCCCAATTTGCTCCAAAAGCTCCATGTACCAGAACCCTAGTATTTGGAATGACTTTTCTCAAAACTAGGTCTCCAACTTTAAAAGGTCTTGCCTTCACCTTTTTGTTGTAATACCTTCGAACTCTCTGTTGATATGCTGCTAACTTCACTTGCGAATCTGCTCTCAACTCTTCGACCATGTCCAAATACAGTCTATGATTGACCTCATTGTTCTCGAGGTCAAAATGCTTTCTTCTCAGGGAACCTGTTCCAACTTCCACAGGTACCATAGCTTCACAACCATAAGTGAGAGTAAAGGGAGACTCACCAGTTGTAGTTCTAGGCGTGGTGTTATACGACCACAAGACTCCAGGAAGCTCCTCTGGCCAGCTTCCTTTCTTATCTTCAAGCCTTGTCTTCAAAGTATGCTTGATAATCTTGTTCACCGCTTCAGTCTGTCCATTACTCTGTGGATAGTACACTGCTGAAAATGCCTTCTGAATTCCAAACTGCTCACACAATCCTCTAAGCTCTCTACTATCAAACTGCTTCCCGTTGTCAGAAATCAGCTTCTGCGGAATGCCAAACCTGCATACAATGGCTCGAAACACGAACTCAGTCAATTTTGATGTTGTAATCTTAGCAAGTGGTTCTGCTTTCGCCCACTTTGTGAAGTAATCAACTGCAACCACTGCATATTTCACTCCTCCTTTTCCTCTCGGGAGCTCTCCAATGAGGTCTATCCCCCAAACGGCGAATGGCCAAGGACTAATAATCTGTTTAATAGATGCTACAGGACGATTATCAAAATTTGCAAACCTCTGACAATTACTGCATGCCTGTGCGAATTTGGTAGCATCTGCTTTGATGGTTGGCCAATAATATCCTTGTCGAAGGATTTTCACGGCTAAAGAATTACCCCCCGAGTGATTTCCACATAATCCTTCATGAATCTCCTCGAGGATGTGTTTGCATTGTTCTCCAGCTACACACTTGAGCAAAGGTTGATTGAACCCTCGTCTATACAGAACTCCATCATAAATTACATACTTGGCAGCATGATACCTCAACTTCCTGGCATCATCTTGACCGGGAGGTAGCTCCCCCTTATCCAGGTAACGATGTATTGGGGTCATCCAGGAATCTTCAACTGGAAATTCGATGTCCATCACTTCTTCTTTGAAAACACTAGGTTGCTCTTGAATCTGAAGTGGGATTACCCCCAATAATGTGGATTCTCTCTGAGATCCTAGCTTGGCTAATGCATCTGCCTTGGTATTCTTTCCTCGAGGTATTTGATCTAGCTTCACCTCTTTGAACCTCGCGATCAACTCCTGGGAGTACCTCAAATACAAGTCTGTTCGTGGACCTCTTGCCTGAAAACCACCACGAATCTGCCAAACTACTAACATTGAATCACTGAACACTCTGATATTCTCAACTTTCATCTCCAAGGCTAACTTGAGACCTGCAATCAATGCCTCATACTCTGCATCATTGTTTGTGGCTCTAAAAGCAAAATAAATCGAGCTATAGAGTTGGTGTCCTTCTGGACTAACTAGCTCTATGCCTGCACCTGCTCCACCACTATTAGCAGCTCCATCTACATACAGTGTCCACCAGGGTGCACAGTTGTCATTCTCTGTCTATTCTTCCACCACCTCTTTTGGCCCCTCCTGGCCAGTAACCTCCACATGAGGTGGAAACTCGATTAAGAAATCTGCTAGAGCTTGAGCTTTGATTGCTGTCTTTGGCTTGTATTCTATGTCGAACTGTCCTAACTCCACAGCCCACTTTAACATTCTCCCAGAAGTTTCTAGCCGATGCATCACTTGCTTAAGTGGATATGAGGTTCTTACCTCAATCTTGTGAGCTTGGAAGTAAGGTCGCAACTTCCTGGAAGCTAGAATCAATGCAAAAACCAACTTCTCCATTCCTGTATACCTCGTTTCTGCATCAAGTAACCTTTTACTAACATAGTAGACTGGGCTCTGCTGTCCATTCTCTTCTCGAACCAGAACTGCACTAATGGAATACTCTGATACGGCCAAGTAAAGTATCAATGTTTCTCCATCCACGGGTTTGGCTAACAGTGGGGGCTCCCCAAATGCTCCTTTAACTTTCCAAATGCTATCTCACATTCTGCTATCCACTCGAACTTGCTTCCTTTCTTTATAGCTTTAAAGAACTCCTGACACTTATCAGTGGACTTCGAGATGAATCTGTTCAAGGCTGCAACTCTCCCTGCAAGGGACTGAACCTCTCTCACAGTCCTTGGTGACCTCATATCAATTAATGCTTTAATCTTGGCTGGATTGGCTTCGATACCTCTGTGATTCACCATAAAACCCAGAAACTTTCCTGATTCTACCCCGAACACACATTTTTGAGGGTTCAGCTTCATTCTGTACTTCCGCAAGATTCCAAACATTTCTTCTAAGTGCTTTACATGGTCAACAGCTTCCTTGGATTTTGACTAGCATATCATCCACATATACCTCCATAGTATGGCCAATTTGGTCTTTAAACATCATATTCACTAACCGTTGGTATGTGGCTCCAGCATTAATCAATCCAAATGGCATGCATACATAGCAATAAAGACCTCTATCCGTAATAAAAGAAGTATGCTCTTGATCAGGTTCATACATAGGGATTTGATTGTAACCTGAATATGCATCCATGAAGCTGAGGAGGGCATGTCCAGCTGTTGCATCCACTAGCTGATCAATCCGTGGCAGTGGGAAACTGTCTTTCGGGCATGCTTTGTTAAGATCTGTGAAGTCCACACAGGTTCTCCATTTCCCATTAGGTTTCTTTACCAAAACAGGGTTTGCCAACCATACTGGGTAGAAAGATTCTTTAACCAATCCTGCATCCAATAACCTGTCGACCTCTTCTTTCAACGCTTGAGCTCTTTCTCCACTAACTGGTCTTCGCTTCTGTCTCACTCCTTTCTTTTCTGGATCAATATTTAACTTATGACACATGACCCTTGGATCTATCCCTTCCATATCTGCGTGACACCATGCAAACACATCCAGGTTCTTGCCCAAAAAGGTAATAAGAGATTCCTTCAAGGCTGGGTCGAGTTGAGCTCCAATCTTTAACACTTTCGTATTATCTTTGTCACTTATCTTCACATCCAATGTTTCACCAGCTGGTCCAGCCTTGACCATGGTTTCTGGCATTCGAGGATCTAAGTCTACCTCTATCTCTGTGGTTGAGTCCCCTAGAGGTTCCTGGTGTGTAGACGGTTCTTGAACTTCAGACATGACATTCCTTCTTTTTTATGCTGGCTGACTGTCTTCACTAACTTCGTCATGTTTCAGTTTTCTAGATTTCTCTTCATCCAAACCTTCTGTCATATACACATCACCATCCTTGTCCATAGGGGGTGCATTTTCTATCAGCAAGTAGGGGGTATCCAGTCCCCGAAAAACTGGAATCTCAGCGTGAGGTTCCTCTTCTATGATCTCTTCAATTCTTACAGCTCTACAGGATGCTGGCACAAAACCTTCCAAGGGAGGACTACGCAGGTCATGCGTTATTTTGTCTGGGTTCTTTCCCGGAAAATCATCAGGAACCTCATCCATGGGTTCAGGCAATTTGGCATCCTTAGCAGCATGTTGCAAAGCTTTGGTGTAGCACTCTCTAGACTCATACTGGCATCCTCGAACTATACCAATTCCATTTGGTGTTGGGAACTTCATAGTTAGGTGGTAAATGGAGGTTACCACCCTCATCTCTTTCAAGACGGGTCTTCCCAAAATAGCATTGTAGTTCATATTCTCCTCTATAACGATGAATTCTGCTAGCTGTGTAATGCAACATGGTTTGTTACCTAGAGTTACTGGTAAACGAATCTTACCTTTGATAGGAACCTGATTATTAGTGAATCCGTACAAGGTATCCTTTGTTGGAGTTAAGTCTTTATCCAGAAAGTGCATCGTCTTGAAAGCTGAGTAAGATAACAGGTTTACAGAGCTTTCATTATCAACTAGCACTCGATGAACCTCATAAGACCCGATTCCTGCCTCGACCACTAAAGCATCGGTATGGGGATGGTGCACCCAAGAAGCATCTTCTTCAGTGAAAGTAATATCTACATCCTCTCCTTCAAACAGCTTTGGAGACCTCTGTGACAGATTATAAACACTGGTCAAAGGACGTTCTTTAGCTTCACGGGTATATCTCTCCATGGCACTCCTGCTACTTCCTCCAATGTGGGGACCTCCTATAATTATGCGTATGCACCCAGCCTTAGGTGGTCCTTCCATCACAACAGGTTCCTGTGTCTGTACCTTCTGAGTCTTCTCATCTCTATACTTTTTGCCTTCTTGAGCCACCCATTCACTTAACTGCCCTTGTTTGATTAGAGTTTCAATTAGGTCCCTGGGGTGACGGCAGTCTGCAGTATTATGCCCATTGTTATCATGGAAGTCACAGTATGGACGCTCATTCTTATTCCCTGGAGGACCAGTTCTGAAAGGCTTCTTAAACCATGAGGACTTCTCATTCACCGCGTAAATGTGATCGATTGGAGCTACCAAAGGGGTGAAAGTTTCATAAACAGGTCTCTCATGTTTGTTGTTGTTATAGGAAGCTGGTGGCGGGACCTGACTCATGACAGGTCTAGTAGGATTCACAGCTTCAACTTCAGGCTTTACCTGGTATGTACGACTAACCACCTTCTTACTGTCACGACCATTGGGGCTTTTTGGTCCCGACCTCTTGCTTCCTGACCATCCACTTTGCCTTGCGAAATCTGGATCCTTCTTTAACTCGGCCAGGGATTCCTCCACAAGACGAAAAGGTTCTGCCTGGGCATAAAAATCTGCCAACGTCTCTGGTTCTTTTCCTTGAAGTGCTTTCCAAAAGTCTGAGCCTCCTTTGAATCCAGCAATTAAGAAATTCTTTATGGTTTCCTCAGATGCTTTCCTAACCTTTGGAACCTCCGCATTGAACCTCTTGAAGTATTCCGTCAATGTCTCACTAGGTCTTTGCTTGATGTTGGCTAAAGTATTGGTAGGTGGTGCGAATGCAACGGATGCTCGGAATTGAGTGACGAAGAGCTTCCCCATACTCGCCCAAGAACCAATCGAATCGGCAGGTAACCTCTTGAACCATTGATGGGCTCCACCCTGTAGAGTTGCAGCCAGTAACCTGCATCTGATGGCTTCCTTCACTTGATAGACATCCATCTCTATGTCGAAACGACTGAGGTATTCAATGGGGTCAGTAGTTCCATCGAATTTCAACTCGTTTGAAGGTTTGTAAGACCTAGGCAGAGCCGACTTTCGAACCTTCTTGGTGAAAGGAGAAGCAGTTATAGGATTCACAGCAAGATTCTTTTCGTCCTTGAGTTGAGCCAAAATTTTCTTGATATCTTCTGCTGTCACCTCCCCAGTAGCTTCCGCCTTTGTCTTTTTGCTCGTTCTTTCCTCCTCTGTCGACTCTACAGTGCTTGATTCTTCAGTAACCTCGTCTGAATCTGTGTTTTCTTCTTCAATTATCTCAACAGATGGGTCCTTATCTTTTTTCTTTTTCTGTGAGGAACTTCCAATCTTGGTCTTCTTCTTTCCCTTGGACCCTGTACGGCCCTTGCTAAAAGTTTTACTCTTCTCAGGATTTTCTAGTTCTTCATCACCATTACTCTGCTTTGGTTCTTCACCATCTTCTGGAACCTCCTCTCGATCCTCAGATTCTTCTTCCTCAAAGTTCAACTGTTTCGGAGTAACCTTCGACTTCTTGCCTTTCTTTGCCTTCTTTTTCTTCTTTTTGCTTGAAGCCTGCTCCAAAGTCGACAATCATTCTCCCACAGTCTTTAAGACTTCCATCATAGCTGCTTTGGTAACCTTCGTTGCTTTGGGAGGAGATTTGTTCCCATCGTGAATCTGTCGCTCAGAACGGGTTGCTTCGCTATCAGAATTGCCTGACATCTTTTCCACTCTTAAGATGCTAACTATCCCCTCCTTCTAGCGCCAATATTGATGAGTGGATTTTGTAACAACTTTTGAGAGGTTTATAGGTAGTTGTATAGACTAGCGATCAACTGTTCTGTGAAAGGTTTGGGTTGTGTTTATGGGGGTTGAGCTGTGCTCGAGGGTGTCTCCAATAATCTCAAGTGCCTTTAGAGAAAATTAGAGAACTTAATGCGTCTTACCCCTGAGATGCCTACATACCCTTGTATATATAGGGATCAAGCTCACGTAGTTCTAACGTGATTCTGTCTCTTGCTGGAATAGCTGTATTCGGTCACCTAGTTCGTGTAGGACTCAGGTTCCTTTAGAGCCTTCCACGAACTAGTTGGCTAAGTAGAATAGAACTCGAGTTCGTACCCTACTATAATTCTCTCATTGATCAGAGATAATTCTAGGATCATATGCGCCCTAGAATTATACTCCAATATCAATTCGTTTGTCGGTTCTAGATGGCTTCTAGAACCTTCTGTTGGCAACTCGTAGGAACCTGGTACTCAGGAACCTATATCTCAGGAGCCTGTTTCTCAGGAACCTCCTTATTTCGGGACATATCACTTAGGGACCTCCCTTTAGGCATCAGTACCTGCACAAATAACAAACTGGATAGCTCTTCACATGCCCTTATCATCTCTGTTGATGTTGTTATGCAAACTCGAAGTCTTCCGCTGGGAGGAACCTGGTCTTCTAATGTTCAGCTCAGCTTCCTGACCATTGGGAACCTCTTGATACTCATACTTCCTTAGTCATTTCTTCTATCTGATCTTCATAACTCGTACTGGATCTATCTTCTGGCTCGTATGGATCGAACCCTATAGCTTAATGGGCCTAAATCCAGCCCATGGAGATTTTGGGCACAACAGCCGCCACTAACCCTATCAATCTCAGCCACCAATTACAAACAGCTACCACACACCACCACTCTTTTTCGGCAAAAAACCACCGCTGTAGATCTTGTTTCCGTCGACGTACCTCGAATTTTGTTGTTACCAAATTCCTCCGTCAACACGGTTCTTTTTTAATATTATATTTTCTTATTTTTCTAGATATTTATATGTTTTTAATTGTTTAAATTTTGTTTTACTATTTTTCTAAATGTTTATATGTTATTAATTTTCAAAATTTTGTTAATATTTTTAAGGTTTATAATACAAATTTTTTTGATTGGGTTCGAACTAAAAAGTAATTTATCTATAAAATATTAAATATTTCAATATATTATATGTAACGATTCTCTTCTATTTATTTTAAGATACAACGATTTTTTTTGTAATAATGTACCGTGGTGATCAAAATTCTGTATAAAATATGTGATGCTCGTGAGCGATACTTGTGCTATGCACATATATTATTGTCATCGTTGCACGAACTATTTTATCTAGAGTATTTTATTTTTAATATATGTGTTATATTTTTTGTTTTATAACAAAATTATGAACGAAATGCATTGATAAATAAACGGGTTTATGTTAAAATTTAAAGGGTAATGAACAAATTTTATAACTATTTTGATTTATTTATTTAAATCTTAGTTAAATTGGTCTATTTATTTTTTCTCTATCATGAGTTCCAAAAATCAGATTTGGACGATTTTACAAATCAAATGAAACTCACAAAATAATCTTTAATTTAGTGATGGTTAACAATATATTTCCAAATAAAACTATCCCGAAATTGAAGAGAAAAGAAAGTAACAAATTTTTACGTTAAAAATTCTATTCAATTTAGGAAATATCTTTATATTTAATTTAAATTATCAAAATAATCATTTTAATTAATATTTGAATATAGGTCTACTAACAACCAAATACAATTTTTTAATATTAAAAAATCGAATTTTAATACAACTTCTTCTAAATTATATCCTTCTTGGATAATAATTTCTTTTTTATATATGATATAATTTTGATCATTTATTTTAAAGATATTATGAGATTGTTTTGGCGATATTGAGGATCAAATTTTTGAAGACCAAAATTTTGCATAAAATCCCTCTTACGTTTATTATATATAAGGATATAATATATATAAGGATATAATTATCTTATGGTACTTTGTAAAAGTTAATATTAATGTTTAAAAGAAAAAAAAAATAGAATACCTATATAAGATCGATACTTTTTTTTGAAACCATATGAGATCAGTACTTAAGGGTGTAATGTATATATGTATTGATTTCTATATGTACTTCTCATACCTATGTATTGAAAGTGTGTTGGTATAAAAATGACAGATGCAATGTATTCCGTTGTCAAAGCAAGTCGACTACTACTCAAATGTATATAAGACACTAGTGCAGGAACTCGGATCTGATGCTGCTCAACAACATTTATTGAAGTCTCTTTTTTTCATAATGATTGGAAGCAATGATATATTTGGGTATTTCGAAGCTAACTCGAGCATCTATATGAACATTACACCACAAAATTACGTGGACTCGATGTTGTCAACCCTTAAAGGAGTTTTAAAGGTAAGAACGAATCCTGAACAAAAGAATTATACATACAAGTATACTATAATAGTTGATGACAAGTTTAATTTTTTTTTAATATTCAACGATTAATTTGTTTGCCTTCTTTCCAATTTGTTAGCAATTGTATGTCCTTGGTGCCCGTAAATACATATTTGCTGGAGTTCCAGCATTAGGATGCGCTCCAAAACAAAGAGTTAAAAGCGAAACAACATCTTGCAAAGAAATATTGAATTTCTGGGCAAGAAAGTACAACAATGGACTAAAATTCGCGTTACAAGTGTTCAAGTCTGAGTTCAATACTACAAACTATTCCTTTCTTGATACCTATGGGGCTTTGGCTGAGTTCATTCAGAATCCAAGTAGATACGGTACATTTTACATAGTTTTTTCAATTTTATAATCAGAAATAATGAGTAATAAATCTTTATAATACATGTAAGTCTAATATAAGATATGTTCGATTAAAGTCTAATATGAATTTTATAAAATTATGATTAAATTAACAACAAAACGAAAACTTAATGCTAGTTTTGATTGTTTTATCCACTTTATTCCTTTTAAGTCTTCGAGTAATAATATGTTCGTCCGTATATAATTTAATTTTCAGGATTTATAGATATTAAATCTGCTTGTTGCGGAAGTGGAAAGCTAAGAGCTGAATTTCCTTGCCGACCGACGACACTATACTGTTCAAACCGAGATGATCACATTTTTTGGGATCTCTATCATCCGGCACAGAAGACTTCAAGCATATTCATTGACATGTTTTATAATGGTTCATCATATGTAACCCCTATTAATTTAAGTCAGCTAGTTTTTTTGTAAACAAAAATCTAATGAATCAATAAAATTAAGATAATAATTTATAGTGTGTATGAACTATGAAGATTCTAAACGATCAAACAGATTTATGAAAATTATATTTTATAATGTGTTTGAGGATTTAATCGAAGTACGTACATAAATCGATGCACATATGTGCTTATCATCATCATTGTTCCACTTCAAGACATTTTATGTATAACCATGTTACTTTTTGTTGTTCATCATCTGTTTGCTTATTATTTGTGAAACTTAGTTTTACATTAATTAGCTTGAAAGAACGTGTCATTTAGTCAATTATTTTGATTCTTGACCCGCTATAAGTATTGTGTGTTCTTAGTAATGTTAATTGTCTTAAAATTTTCAAATAACTATATGCTTGATTATATTTCCAAACATATGAGATGTTACATTGCAATTGTTCATGTCTGTGCTCTTTGGACTTTTCAAACTTAGCGAATTGAAACTCCGTTAGTAGCGGCGAGCAAGAGCGGATTGGGAGTTTGACGAAAAACATACACGAAACTTCGTTCATCAGCAAAGTGTTCACTTCTTTTTCGCCAGGTTTCCTTCTATTTTTTTTTGGATTGGATGATGGAAAAACCAGCAAACTTACGGCTTCAAAACGGACCTTATTAGAAAAAAAGGAGAAAGGGCTATGTAAACTAGTTTTGTTGCTGCCCTTTATAGTTTTTGATAGCATAATCTAACTATATCTAAATGTTTTTCTAGTAATCTTTCTTCCTAACTGGACTAGGCCTGTCAATGGACTGGAGCTCCGATCCGATCCGATCCGATCCGAGATCTTATAATCGAGTACGGATTTATATAAAACAAATTCGGTACGATAAAATCCGATCCGATAAAAATCCGATCCATTCAATACGGATATGGATTTTGCATGTTAAGAATCTGATCCGAATTAATGTAATTATATATTTTATTATATATAAATATAAATATAATTATAATTATACAAATAATGTATAATTTTCCAATCATATAATGTCCAAAATCCTTTAGTAGTAATTTATATTATAACTTGAAAAAAGTATTACATTTGTGATAAATACATTACCATTGTATTGTATATAAAAATTAGATTTATGTTTTAATTTGAATTATTTTAATGTTTAGAGTTCATATTTTGATCATTCTAATTTTATCTAGTACATTTCGAGACTAATAGATATTTATTTTTGATTTTTAACATTCTATGCTTCTTGTATTTAGTTGTTAATTTGTAATCCTCCATCTTGAAATCGTTTCTTATATTAGATTTTAATATTAATATTTATTTTATTTTTTAAAAATATTAACTGGATTGGATATCTGATCCGATTATCCGTGATCCTAATGGAACAGATATGGGTTGGTCGTAAAAAAATTCGACACTTAATCCGATCCGATCTGAAAATTTGGATAGATTTAGATATGATTTTGATATGAATTCAGGCTAACCCGATCTATTGACAGATCTAAACTGGACAATGTAAAATAATGCAACCTAGTAAATGAGTTTGACAAAATACAACTACTAAGATATGAAGACATTAATTATCCAAGATAAAAATCAAAACTACCGGATATTCAAGATATCTATAATAAAAATCTTACAAATGACTAATATCCTTGACTAAATATTTAGGATATCTAGTAGTATCTTTTTATAAGACAATCTTAATAGATATATGTATATAATATAATATAATATAAAATCTACCTTTGAATTCTTTATAAAAACCACATGTCTAGTGCATTTGAGAAACAAACGAGTGAAACAAAAAAGTGGAGACCAATTCAAAAGAAAAAACAAAGGGGGTAGTGTGTGGTGCAAAGGCATGAATAACAAAAAGGTATACACGAATCTATTTATACTTATTATAATAGTAATATTTTCTTCCATCTCATACACATCATCTGAAGCTCAACGTACCAATCAGAATATAAACAATTCGACACCCGCTATATACGTATTGGGTGATTCCTTAGTAGATGTGGGCAACAACAATTATCTACACTTATCCCTTGATAAGGCAGATTTTCCTCATAATGGTATTGATTTTCCAACGGGATCTACTGGTCGTTTTAGCAATGGCAAAAATACGGCTGATTTTATAGGTAACTAATACACACCTATAAATTCATATGCTAAGAAGTTAAGAATCAGTATAATTTTGTGTTAACTTTTCTCCATTTATAACTAAAAAAAATATGCTAGTATTATTATTTGAAAAATGCTAGAGGTATCAAATTAGGTACAAAAAATTGTTACCAAATGACTTGTCATTATTGTGATTGGTTATAATTATAATGGGCCCGCCAGGACCAACCAATTAAAACATCCCAATGTGCCAAATATTTAATGCCATGTCATTTTGTGGCAAATTTTGGTACCCAATTTGATACACTACTCTTTATTATTTTGTCAGTCACGGGTGATTGGTCAAATTAAAGTACATATTAGTTGTTATATATTAAATTTAAAAGCGAAGTTCCAATGATGCTAAAATTCTTGCTGATTTAAGGCATTCAATATCTAATAAACTCAAGGAAAAAGAGAATAAGAATAAAGAATCTACTTGCATGTCTCTCGTTATCCCTTTAGCAAATTCCTATTTAATCTTTTTATTATCAAACTAGCTCTTAATAATAGAAATATATATTATGAAATTGACATTAATCGTACATAAAACTTACATTGAATTAATAATTAGAAACAATATTTGAATTCTAAAAAACTCCAATACTCTTTTTTTGATGAGTAATCTGTCTAATTAGTTTGACAAAGAAATTAAATACAAATTTATTTGAAAAGGCCCACAAAGTACTATTAATTTATTCCAAACCCTTCAATATTATTTAAGCTTTTCTTTGGTGATTCAATGTTTGATATTATATTTATATAAAGTAATGCTTTCTTTGGTTGTTTACTCTTGGATATTGTAATTTATTTAGATTACATTGTTGTTGTGGTTGTTGTTGTAACTTTTGAATATTATTAGAAAACACAATTTTTTTGAAAATGTTGTTGCGTTGTAAAATAATTATCTATTTCTTTCCGAAAAAGTTATAGTATTAGTAAATTTTGTTGTATTGAGTGTTCTATAGTTTTTTGAATGTTTTAAAGTTTTTTTATATATAATTTAAGCTAATGCAATATGTAAATTAAATAAAAGATATATAATATTGTTTGTAGCTGAAAAACTGGGTTTGTCAAGTCCCCCGGCATATTTCTCATTATCTGAACCCAATATCAACAAAACAATACTCACCGGTGTTAGTTTTGCCTCGGGAGGTGCCGGAATCCTCAATGGCACATATTCAACTTTGGTAAGAATCTAAGTACTCATATATGTCTCACATTATACATAGATTTATATTTTTGGACATCTTATATTATATATATACACTAATGGGTTGAGCATTTGTGGGAATAAAATGACAGAGACAAGCCATTTCTTTGTCAAAACAAGTAGACTACTACACGATTGTGTACAATACTTTGGTGCAAGAACTGGGATCTAATGCTACTCAACAACATTTATCAAGGTCACTTTTTACCATTGTCATTGGAAGCAATGATTTAAAGAGGTACTTTTCTGACTCCGAAACTGGTATGACCATTACACCACAAGCCTACGTGGACTCCATGGTTTCAACTATCAATGAAGTTCTAAAGGTAAATGAAATTAGCATTTTTTAAATGTACAGAATTTATGTTTTATGTAAAAAAATCTTAAAATTTTGTAACTACTTAGAGCTTACCATGTGGTTTTTTCTATATGTTAGCATTTATATGGCCTTGGTGCACGCAAATTCATACTTGCTGGAGTTCCGGTGGTAGGGTGCACTCCAAAGCTAAGGATTCAAAGTCAGACATTAGCATGCCACGAAGAACTGAATTTTTGGGTTATGAAGTACAATGAAGGACTTAAATCTATACTACAGATGTTCAAGTCTGAGTTCACTGATACAAACTATTCTTACTTTGATACATATAGTGCTTTGACGGACTTTATTCAAAATCCAAATAAATATGGTATGCTTCACAACTTCTTATCAATTCATCTTTTTCCTTATTGAAATGGCCTAATAATAATAATAATTAAAATACTTATGTCCACTAAGATACTAATGCTATTATGTAATTGATTAGTGATTATTGTCAATGGGAATAATGTGTAAAGGCCACCACTTTAACTTATTTTTGGCAAATCATATTAAGTCTGTATGTACTTAAATGTTTTTCAGGGTTTACAGAGGTACAATCTGCTTGTTGCGGATTGGGAAAATTAAGAGCTAAGGTTGCATGCCTACCAATATCAGAATATTGTCCTAACAGAGATGATCATCTTTTTTGGGATCTTTATCATCCAACACAAAAGACGGTTGGCATGTTCATTGACATGTTTTATAATACTTCTCAATATGTAACTCCAATCCATATAAGTCAACTAGTTTCTCTTTAGTACCAACTGTAGCGCGGCATGAAAATATTTTTAAAAATTATACACATAACATTATTGTTTGTTAAATTTTATTATTTGAAAGTTAATATGATAAATTAAAAATTATGTGAAATGTAATTAAATTTAAATGTTTAAAAATTAAAGAGCAAAGAATTAGGTGAAAAAAAACATGTTTCAGTTAAAGAGAAAAATGGGCCTGAGGATGACCTCAGGTAACTCCCCTGAGGTTATATCCATTTCCCATATAAGTTTAATGGCATTTTTGTAAACACTAATGACTCATCCTGAATTTACAAATCTACCCTTTTGCATTCATATTAAAAAAACTTATAACCTCAGTAGCACCCTAAGGTCAACCTAATGTACATGTTACTCTTCAGTTAAATTCTTGAATGTTAATAATAATAATAATAATAATAATTTTGAAGATATTGACGAACCTATTTTGTCGCATAAAAAATGTTTTTGAAATCCAATATTGACAAACATTTACAAAGTTTGACATTGAATAAGTAAAAATAACATTTGTGAATATTTTCTATTGTCGATGACATCATAAAAGACGTGATTGCTTAATTTGTTATTAAATTATTTGTTAGTAAAATTGATTGTACGATGAAAACAATTAGAATGTAAATGTGATGAGAGGTGTGATTGATTTCACTTGTCGATATATTTGGTTTTATGACGAAAAAAGCAGAATTCAAATGCATATTGTAAGTCATGCTTCATGTTTTTTTGGAATAATCCGACACTCATATCTCTACATTTAATTAATTTTTCAGAGCATTTTATAAGAACTGTTTTGTTTGTAACATTAAAATTAAATTCATTGACACATCTATGGCTGAGCAAAACCGAACCGAAACCGAAAAACCGAACCAAAATGTTGAATTTCGGTTCGGTTTGGATTGTATTTTTCTGAAAATTTCGATTTTTCGGTTTAAACTGAAATTTATTTCGGTTCGGTTCGGTTTTTTTAAAAACTTCGGTTCAAACCGAAATAACCGAATTATATATATATATTATTTATATTATATATGTATATGTTTATATTTTATATATATGCATGATTTAATTAATTCAAAAATAAGTTTAAATATTTAAATTGATAGTTTGTGTTTTATTTTGTTTTAATTGTTACATATTTTAATATATTTGCTAATAAAATTAATTTTAAAATTAAAAAATAAAATTATATATAATTTTTTTTAAATCGGTTCGGTTCGGTTTTGGCGAAATATTTCGGTTCGGTTTCTACTGATAAATCGGTTCGGTTCGGTTTGGTAAAAATCGGATTTCAGTTATTCGGTTTTTGTTATTCGGTTCGGTTAAAAACCGAACCGACCGAATGATCACCCCTAGACACATCAAAGTGATACTCACATATTCTAATATTCTTTTATTAAATTTTATAATAAATTTGTACATATAATTTTTTTTAAAGCCGATACTCGTTTTATAACACCCTTACTTAATGCTCAAAAAGTGAGAATTTGTTTAAAATAGCAAAAATCAACTCTTTAAACACCTTTTACTTTTTTCCATACCAAACTACAATGTCAACATAATTTCTATAATAAAAATTTGTAAATATTAAATATAACTAATTAACGATTTTAAACACAGTCTCCCATCTCATAACATAAATGCATGATTAATTGATTAGTAATAGTATAAGAATGTGTTTAATTAGAATATTAATTTTTCCAACACAAAATAATCAAACAACGAATGGGTAATTTTTTTATTGATTTAATTGACGAAAAAAGGGTCCACTTGATTCAATTTAATCGAGTTGGTCACACCCCGTGTATAATTTGTTCAGGTATAAATGTAAATTCTACGATATTACTTTTATTTAAATTGTGGATGTTAATCGAAAAATATATATACTTTTGTATCTTATCATGATTCTCACGATCATTGATTACGAATTTATCGAAAAGTTAAAATCTTCTATTAATTATTGCCAAAAAATTTGCAATGATTTTGAATAAGGATTAGAAATGACGATAAAAATTATTTTATTTTATTGTTTCACCTTAAAATTATGGTATTTTTATATAAATCATTAATATTTTATAACAAAATAATAATAATAATGTTCTAATAAAATTGTTAAACTTTTATATTAAATATGAAATAAAGTGTATTTAATATATATTTAATTGGTATAATTAATTATTAACTAAATGCAAGAAAATTATTTTAATAAAAAATAAAAAAGTGAAAATTCAAGAAAAATATTTTGAAGCTTCTGAGTGGAAGTCTCTCCAGTTTCCTGCTATTATAATAAATTTTTTTATATAAAAGTACTGTAATAGATAAATTAATTTCTATTATTCTTAAAAATTGATTGGTCTCTTATGAATTTTCTATTAAAAATTAATTTAAAAATAATTTACATGAATTATTAATTGGAAAAATATTTTCATTATATATATCTAAAATTTTGATAATCTTAAAAACATCACAAACATATAAAAATAAAAATTACAATATGAACGTAATATTTACAATCAAAAGTTACAAATATTGAATACAACTTAATAACGTTTTTTAAAACCGACACCCATCTCATAATATACATGTTCAATAATAGTTTAAGAATTTATTTAATTTGAATATTAATTTATTTTGACACAATATAATGAAACAATGGGCATGTAATTTTTTTTCAATTTAATCTTCTGATAAAATGTTTGAGTTTGTTCAATTTAATTAGTTTGGTCATAACTCATGTGTGTATGCATTTGTTTACAAATTTCAGATATTAAGTAAAGATCCATGTACTTCCATAATTTACTACGATTCCACAATCATTGATAATAAAGATTATTTGAGAAGTTGGTTAATAATGTTTTTTAAAACCGACAACCCTCTCATAATATACATATTCTATAATAGTGTAGGAATTTGTTTAATTACAATAAAAAATTATTTCAACACAATATAACGAAACAATGGGTGTATATCATTTTTATCAATTTTATCTTCCGATAAATGACTGGATTTGTTAAATTTAATCGATTTGATCATAACTCATGTATTATTTATTCATGTACAAAATTGAAAATCTATCTGTACTATTTGTATACAATTCCAGATATTAAATAAATATCTTGTACTTCCATAATTTATTACGATTTTCACAATTATTGATAATAAAAATTGCTTGAAAAGTTAAGGTCGTGTACCCTATAATCATCCGAAAAGAAATTATAGTATCTTGAATAGGGAATAAAAAATAACGCAATATAAACAATTGTTATTCGTCATTTTAACTAAAAATAAACATAACTATATATAATTAATATTTAATATTGAAAAATAACTTTAATGTTCAACTAAAGTTTGCTAATTTTTAAACAAATTAAATAGAGTAAATTTAATATATGTTTAATAGGTGTAATTAATGACTAATTAAAATGTCATTAATATCTATTTAATGCAAGAAAAGAATTTTAATAAAAAAAATCAAAAAAACGAAAATTCAAGAAAAGTACCTTGAACTGTTCTGGTGCATTTCCGATCTCCGGGCATTATAATATATATAGATTTAGTATTAACTACACTAGGTAACAAAGCCGCGCTACGCGCGGCATTAAAATATTTTTAAAAATCGTTTATATAACATTATTGTTCGTTGAATTTTATTATTTGAAAGTTGATATGATGAATTGAAACTTATGCAAAATGTAACTAAATTTGAATGTTAAAGAATTAGCAGAAAGAAAACATGTTTCACTTAAACTCTTAAGTAATAATAATGATATTTTCGAGGATATTGACGACACCTATTTTGTTGCATAAATAATACTTTTGAAAGTTAATATTGACAAACATTTGTAAAGTTCAACAATGGATAAGTAAAATTAACAATTTTGTATCATTTTCGTTGTCAATGGCGTTATGAGAGATGTGATTGCTTAGTTTGTTGATAAATTTGTTTGTATGATGAAAAAAGAAGTAAAATGTAAATATGATAAGAGGTGTGATTGACTTTACTTATCGATAAATTTGGTTGCATGACAAAAAAAACAAAATTCAAATATATTTTGTAAGTCATGTTTCATATTTCTTGGAGTGATCCGACACCTGTATTTATTCATTTGATTAATTTTTTTGAGCATTTATAAGAACTTTTTTGTATGCAATATTAAATTTAAATTCATGGACACATGTTCAGAATAGTACTCACATATTATAATAATTTTATATTAAATCTTATAATAAATACGTATATGTAATTATTTTCTATCTCCAATAAAATGAATTTAAAAATAATTAGAATCTCAATAAACACTTAGTCGTTTAAAATTAATTATGCAAACAAAATGAAGATCCTCTAACATATTATCAACTTCATCAACTCCATAAAGGTCTCTCACTTTTTTCATACCAAATTACAATGTCAACCTAACTTTCATAATAAAAATTTATAAAATATTTAATATAACTAATTAACGTTCTTAAACGCCGATGCCCGTCTCATAACATTCATGCATGATTAATTAATTAGTAATAGCATAAGAATTTGTGTAGTTAGAATATTAATTTAATCCCACACAATATAATGAAACAACGAATGTATAACTTTTTCATTGTTTTAATCATTAAAGAAAAAGGTTGGATTGGTTCAATTTAATCGAGTTGGTCACATCCCATATGTAAATTGGTCATGTGTAAAAATAAATTATACAATATTGCTTGTATTTAAATTGTGGATGTTAATTGGAAAATTTATATACTTCCGTATCTTGTCATGATTCTCATGGTCACTGATTACGAATTAATCAAAAAGTTAAAATCGTCAATTTATTATTGCCGACATCAATTTTGAATAAGGATTAGAAATGGACGATATAAATAATTTTATTTTATCATTTTACCTTGAACAAATTGTACTTTTAGATAGATAATTAATATTTTATATTAATATAATAATAGATTATAATGTTCTAACAAAGATTGCTAAAATTTTATATTAAAAGTAAAATAAAGTGTATTTAATATAAGTTTATTAGGTACAATTAATGACTAATTAAAATGAATCAAATGTAATAAAATTATTTTAATAAAAAAGTCAAAAATGTGAAAAATCAAGAAAAATATTTTGAAGCTTCTAAGTGAAATCCTCTCTGATCTCCTGGTTATATAAAATTTTAAAAAGCCGATACCCCTCTCAAATGAGTAATAGTGTAAAAGTTCATTTAATTAGAATATTAATTTATTACGGCACAATATAATGGAACAACAGATCTATGTCCAGTGTTTTTTTTATCGATTTAACCAACTGAGAAAAGGTTCGGATTGGTTTTTAATCAAATTGGTCAAATTCTATGTGTAATTTTTTTCATATACAAAAGCAAAACCTACCGATATTTATTTGTGTAATTTGTCCATGTGCAAAGTAAAACTCGTTGCCGATGTTATATGTTTACAAATTCTAAATGTTAATCAAAAAATGTACATATTTCCGTAACTTATCACGATTCCAAATTTTGTGAAAAGTTAAGGGTGTCTATCGTATGACTGCCGGAAAAAAATGCGATGATCTTGAATTGCAAATAAAAAATGGTACAACATAATTAATTTTAATTCGCCATTTTGTGTCATAATAATCTTACTTTTATTTAAATAATTATTATTTTATAAGAAATAATTATTATAATGCTAACATAATGTTTGAAAAAAAATTCATAAAAATAAAATAAACATATATTAGTTTACAAATTCTAATTGTTAATAAAAAAATGTACATATTTCCGTAACTTATCACGATTCCAAATTTTTTGAAAAGTTAACTGTGTCTATCGTATTATTGCCCGAAAAAAATGCGGTGATCTTGAATTGCAAATAAAAAATGGCACAACATAATTAATTTTAAGTCGCCATTTTGTGTCATAATAATCTTACTTTTATTTAAATAATTATTATTTTGTAAGAAAATAATTATTATAATGCTAATATAATGTTTGAAAAATTTTCATAAAAAAAAATAAAATAAACATATATTTAATATGCTTAGCTGATTGAGCTGGGACTTTAGGCCTGTAGGGGTTTACCTTTCCAAGATCCCATGTTCATTTCCAGTCTCACTATTTAAGTGGGTGGTCATGGGTTCATGGCGATCGATGTTGTGCTCCTGCCAAAATTAGTCGAGTTTTTGGGACCTTTCCAACCTTCTTGTAATTATTTTCCAATTTGCATTCCTTAATAATTTTTTATTAGAATGTATAAACATTAGTAGATGAATACTATCCTAACATCAAATAAGAACTTCTTAATATGAAAATAATTATAAATAAATTCAAATAATTGTTTTATGTTAAGTAGTATATTTTTTCATAAAAATTAATTATTATTATCAATTTAATCATTCAAAAAATAATACTATCATGAAGCTACACAAAAAATAATGAAAACAGTGAAATGTCTTTATATAGTTGTTTATGGTGCAAAAGACAGGAAGTTTGAGCTGTTTAGTTTCGTAAATACTAACCAAATGATAGTGACCTTGATATCACACTTAATGTACAAATATATTTGTAGATCCTTTTTGTTAAGATAGAAGATGGATGCTATACATTGGTGCAAAAACAATACATAAAATAACGAAAATAAAGTTTAGTCGGGGTTCGATGTCCTGAATGCTCGCGCGCTACCTTCCTAGGAGTTCAGCGAATAAGAAAATGAATAAGCTGTTTTAAAATGTTTATAGACTTCCACCTCAACTCTCTGATCTCCTCCTTTTATTATATATATATATATATATATATATATATATATATATATATATATATATATATATATATATATATAGAAAGTTTAACCAAAATGATTGTGGAGATTTTTATGTTAACAATCTATATATATAATGAATGAAAGCACCGTCTGACTCCTTGGACCTCAAGAATGGCATTTACCATACTTAAATAGCATTTACCTTCATTTACCTTCTCTTGGACCTCAAGAATAGCCAATACATTAAATCATTCAATTTAATAAATCAAGGTAAAATAAAAAAATGATTTTAATTAAAAAATGATTTTAAATCCTATTTTTAGGATTGCAAGAAGGGTCAAGAGCGGGACAGTAAACATCATACAAGGCTGTTTAGAATGTAAGATAAGGAGATTACTTCTTAAAGACGGAAATAATAAGCATATATAATTTAGGATTGTTTCAATGGCGTTTCGAGCTTGGCAAAAGAGATTAATGTTATCATGAATCTGCAAAAGAAAATAAAAGAGAGAGATAATTAGGAAGATGTCAATGCCCCATGTCCAAAAAGAATACTTAAATGACATTTACCATACTTAAATGACATTTACCTTCATTTAATAAATCATTTAATAAATCATTTAATAAATTAAGGTAAAATAAATAAAAAATGGTTAAAATTAAAAAGTGGCTATTTTTAAGATTGCAAGAAAACTATTTTAAAGCAACCAGGAAACTTTCTAATCTCCTGCTATTATAATATATATAGATTGGAATCATTAAATAAGGTCCTTAACAAATTTTAATTGCGTTAATATATATATTTATCACCAACACCGAAATGACTATGACTTGCAAATGTGCGTATGAGATTTTAGTTTAAATCATGCACAAAGGGCTTATAGTACAAAGAAGACATAATTATATGTGTGAGCTTAGTTCTTATTTTTTATTTAATTAGGTGACAAAATCACGTTTTAACATGACATTAATTTTTTTTTAATTATTTTAAATATAAGAGAATGAATTCGCATTGTAATAATTAAATTGCCAATTGTAAATTATTTAATAACATTGTTTAATTTATGTTCATTTGATATACAATATTCTTTTACTAATTACAATTATGAAAAAATTTAATAATATTAAAATATTTGAATTAAAAGAAATTTTGTGTTCATGTAGGAATGTGATATTTTCAATATGATAATTATAAGTCTTTCTAAGGGGTGGAATGGAATAACCTAGTAATGTACTACATAAATATATCACTTTTAGACTCTTAGTTGTGAACAAATTCCTGTATGTTTTACTCTGTATTAAAATCCAACCAAGTGTAAAAAGAGCCAATAAAATAACTGTGAAATTACTATTTTATCCATATATGTTGAAAAATTATAGAAGTGTCATTACCTTACTATTTTACCCATATATGTTGAAAAATTATAGAAAGTGCCATTACTTTAATATTTATGCAAAATGTAGATGAAATTTTGTTAGTGTTAGGAATCGGACCACCAACCTCCAAGTGTCCAGCATATCTCAAAACCATTGTACTACATTAAGTTTTGAGTTTACTTAAAAATCTTGTTACATAACTACATTTTATCCTCTAATCTTATTTTTTTTCTTTTTGTTTTTGAGTGAATAAAATGTGGGTGTTTATAATTTCTAGGATACTACATAGTACTCCCTCCGTCCCTATTTAGTAGTCCATTTTGAGAAAAAAATCTGTCCCTAAATAGTTGTCTCTTTTCATATTTCAATGCATGTTTTTCAAATTTTTCCAAAATTACTCCTACACTTCTATTTCCAATGTTTGACTTTATAATTAATTATATATTCAAAAGTTATTATTTAATGCAATAAGTAGGGGCAACTATGGAAACAAAATATGACATTAAATATTTCTTAAGATGTGTGTTTTTTTTCAAAATGGACTACTAATTAGGGACGAAGGGAGTATATAATTATAAAAAAATTAATCTATTGAGCGCACTCTACATTGTTTATAATTTCTAGGACATTACATAGTACTCCCTCCGTCCCTTTTTAGTTGGTACATTTGCAAAAAACACACATATTAAGAAAGAATTAATTATTTAATTTGTTTCCATGTTTGCCCTTAATCTTAACATTAAATGATGAGTTATGAGTATGTATATTAAATATAAAATCAAACTTTGGTACAAACAAAGGGGTATATATGGAAAAATTGGTTAAAATATGTATTGGAACAAGGAATATGATAACTATTTAGGGACAAATTTTTTTTGCAAATGTGCCAACTAAAAAGGGACGGAGGGAGTATATAATTAAATGATACGATGTTTTGCTTTTTGTTGATCGATTATCGCGTTTTTTGTTTATCAAACTCTACGGGCATAACAATCTATTCATATTAGAAGTGTAGATCAAAAACTAGTTAATTTAGACTTACATTCTTATGTTTTTATGTAATTTGGCAAAAATATAATTTTAACAAAAAAAATAATATCGAGATGTATGAATAAATTTTAAGTTTTTTAGGAAATATTTTTAAGCATAGAAAAATATTTGGGCAAAAAACAATTTGAAAAACATTAAAATCGTTTAGAAAACGAAAGAGTGTTAGTGATTGAAGTTTGAGTTAGGATTTTTACTTATGATTTAGGGATAGTTTAGGGTTAGACATTTTGAATTTTAAAAAAATTATTTTCAACAATCCAACCGTATGGATGTCAAGATCCATCATTTCTAATGTTATTGCCAAATTTTTTTTTAAAAAAAATTATTTGATTTGATAATTTATACGGTCAACTAGTGCTTTGACTAGTACCCCTAAACAGGGTTTCGTCCCTGATTCGTGTTCTAATTTTTTAAAATATATTTCTCAACGATCCAACCTTACGGATGTCAAGATCTATCCTTTCTAATGTTATTGTCAAAATTTTTGAAAAAAATAAATTTATTTGATTTAGTATTTTTAATGGTCAACTAGTGCTTTGACTAGTACCCCCAAATAGGGTTTCGTTCCTGATTCGTGTTTCAATTTTTTATAATATATTTCTCGACGATCCAACCGTACGGATGTCAAGATCCATCCTTTCTAATGTTATTGCCAAAATTTATAGAAAAAAATAAATTTATTTGATTTGGTAATTGATGGTCAACTAGTGCTTTGACTAGTACCCCTAAACAGGGTTTCATCCCTGATTCATGTTTCAATTTTTTAAAATTTATTTCTCGACGATACAACCGTATGGATGTCAAGATCCATCATTTCTAATGTTATTGCCAAAATTTCGGAAAAAATTAAATTTACTTGATTTGGTAATTTAACGGTCAACTACTGCTTTGACTAGTACCCCCTAAACAGGATTTCGTCCCTGATTCATGTTTCGATTTTTTAAAATATATTTTTCGACGTTCCATACACACCCAAGTAATCATACTCACTATTTGTGTGATGAATGTTACCTTACTTTCACTACTTTTCTATTTTTTTGATTTTTTCCCCATTTTTAACTAGTTTATAAAATTAATTAAAAAATTAAATAAAAAACTTGAATTTACCGCGCACATCAAAACCCACTACAAGAAAAGCGCCTATCTACGACCACATTTCAGCGACCGAATGCGGTAGCTAAACGTAGTCGCACAAAAACTGGTAGCTGATAGTCAATTTTGCAACGCAAAATAGCTATCGCAGATTCAGTGACCGCCATTAGCGACGAGGAGGTCGCTAATCCTAGTCAGCTTTATCTGCCACCAGTCCACGTGTCAGCGACGAAGTCTGCTACGGTAGTCGGTCGCTAATATTCGCGACTAACTTTAGCTACCGTTTTTTGTCGCTAATATTAGCGACCGCTTTCTGCTACTAAACTTTGTCGCTGTTGTTAGCGACCACTGTCAACTACAGAAGTCTGTCGCTATTTTTAGCAACTAACATCAGCTGTCGCTAATTTCAGCTACCAAATAAAGCTACCGCTTTCAGTAGCCACCATTTGCCGAACATCAGCTACCGCTTGCGATCGCAGATACATTATTTACAGTGTCGCAGATACACCTGTTTTGCCAATTTCCAAACAAATTGTAATAAATACAAATATTCCTTTTTTTGTCAATTTCAACACAAATGTAATAAATATAAATATTTGGCTAACCAACAAAATCCAAGTACTCAAATCGAATAAATTAAAATTTTCACATCATCCAAAATATGCAACATTTTTTTCTTAACAACCACAACCATATGTTCGAGTATCGTTCAAGTACGACATTACAATAAAAACACAAGTGCTACGAAAATAAACTAAGGTCCTCCAGAGTCGCCATCCCGGTCATGATGTCCATTATGTGATCCCTATAATTAACAAGACAATAAAACAGGTTACCTATACATGGTATACAATAACAACAAACTAAATAAGCAAATTCAAGAAAAGAATGCAAACCTATTCTTCCCATTCCTGACTAACCGTTTACGGTTTCTTTTCTAATCTTCATGTGACGTTTACTTTTAAAATATTAGATTATACATATATGTAAATACAGATACACCTAGATCTTATAATAATATAATATTATAATCCACAAGAAATTTAATTATTTCATTTATGAATCTATATAACATCTGTTTAGTTAAACTGTTCAATACTTGAGTTTTCATCTCTCATTGCTCCACAATTCTTTACATCAATCCCACTAATGTTCCAGCTTCAATCATTTTGATCATATCTAATTACAGAAGCCAAACAAGCAGTTCTGTAAATTGCTAGGTACCAGATTGCTAGTTTATATGCATAAAAGTGTTACCACAACAATCGGAAGTTGTTCATAGTTCACCAAACATGACTTAACCCTTAAATGCCCAACAATAAATGATTTTCATATCATTGCATGTTTTTATCGTTCACAAGTCACAACAGAACTGTAGGCTGTAAAAGATCACCTTAAAATGCCCAAGAGTAAATGGTTTTCGAATTAGTTTAATATACCTGGCTGCCATCACCTCGCTGCGAAGATGCTGCTGCCTCTGCCACGGCACGAGCTAACTCATCAGGACCCAAAGCCACAAGATGCCCAGCAAGTGTACGAAGAAGCTCACGATCTTGACATATAGCTCTTACATACGTCAGCCGGACTATGACTAGGTGGTTGACTCGACGACTGTGACGAATGAGAGCTGCCCGAGCCATTAAATGACCCACTGAACGATGGTCGCCGTCGTTGCCCCTGAGATTTTACATAATTCTTCTTCACAACAGAAGCTCTCTCCCATAACTCCTGGTCAATGTGTGGACGCTCGGTGCCCTCAGGATAGCGCTCATCAAGTAAACGTCGATAATCATCCTATCAAAATAATTAAATAGTTAAAAATAAAGTCACATGGATTAAAAAGTTATTTTTCGAAACAATGTTTTCTTGCAAAAGATATAAAGTATAATTCAGAAAAATCCTAGAGAATGATGTTGAACTTAGTAAAAAAATGTCAAAGATGTACCGCTATTTTCTGCGCTTCGGGAATACCATCACGAGTGGACACATACACCTCCAACCAGTCGATAGGAGTGCCCTCAGACTCAGACTCCTATAAAAAAAACATTACATCATTAGTTCCAGGTAAACATCATTAGTTTCAGCAATCTTTAGGGCATAGTTACAGTTGCATACTGAGTCTGAAGTCAGAAACATTATGCTTCTACTAACTGTTCTACACTTTTACTATTAGAATACTGGACTGACACAAACTTGCACATTACAAACCTATTCTAAAGTGGGTACAGGACTTGTAAATTTGTGCAGGTTTCGTTGTCAAAAGTAAGCTTTTTCATTCTAATAGCACCCCCGACACACGCAACATTCTCACATACTAAAAACTGCCTGAGGCTACATGCTACCAAAAACTTTAAGAGCCACATCCAGCAGTAGAAATAGTAATGTTTTATCTGAATTCAGCTATAATATTAGACAATGGTAATTCATTCATACGCTCTTATATGGATACTGCCTATTAAAATCATATAACAATGTCCTATCCCAGCAATCTTGTCACGTAACTTCCAAGACCAACTTCTGAAAATTAAAAAAAAATTAACTTTGAGTACAATCTTGAGTCAAACAAACCTTATATTACAGGCAACACACACTACAAGATAATAAAACATGCGGCCATTGTTAGTTGCTGTCCAGTTTTGTAAAAGGTCAACTGTTTGTCTAATCTGCACCTCTTCTATCTCAGAAGTGGAGTAGAAGGTTCAGTTTTGTTTTTTGTGTTATATTCTTGGTCAAGAAAGTTGTGCATTATGCAGTATGCTTAAAGAATTCAGTGGCCTTCGTGATAATAAAACATGCGGCCATTGTTAGTTGCTGTTTAGTTAAAATAAACTAATAATTCTTGTAAGGTATTATTCGAGTTAACTGCCATTTTAGCACACACTACAAGATGTAGATGTTATCCTTATTAATTTCCTGTACCCTGAAGTTTTGTTAGTATCGAGATATAGCTAAAAACCTAAAACATCTGTTACTTACATTTTGATATGCTTATTAGTAGTTCAATGCAATTAGTACCCAGAAGTTCTGTTTAATTGTTTTCTCATTGTTTTTTGTCACTGTAGATAATTTTATCTTGTTACTTGCCTTCTATTGGTGCTTATTTATCTTGTTTCAATTAATGATTGTGCCTGAATATTTTGGATTTTTTACATAAATAATTGTTAAACTGATGCCACATGTCTGTGTAATTAGGTCATTTTTGACTGGACAAATGTTTGTTTTACAACATTAGTCACCTTCAGCCTGGGAATTTAATTATATTGCTTTTCATGTACAGTTGTTATCTGGTAACCTTTTGATTTATATAATAATTAAACAAACCTTATATTACAAACCTTATATTATAGGATTCAGGATTGAACGAGAAGGTGCAACAGATTCATGATCCTAGAAATAACATCAAAATTAATCATATGTACCTTATTAGTGATATGCTGTAGTTGAGATATACTGCCACCCTTGTAGGTACCTTTGGCCTTTCCATCAGGTGCTCCAGCGGATCGGTTACCGGCGGCTATAGCGCGCTTCTTCACCCACTTTTCTTCTCTCCACTGGTCACACATCTGACCCCATACATCGTCGCTGCACCACCAAGGGCTAAACTCGTGCATGTACAACACTCCACTAGCTGGATGATGGTCGATGCCAGCATTGTCAATGGCTTTCTGGCGTTCTCTTGCAAGATTATCTTTTGTGCGATCAGCACACTTCTGCCAGAAAAGAGTAGATATCGCTGGACCATCCTCGTCCGCCCACTTATAACGTTTCTGCATAAATAAATAATTAAAAAACTGATTATATAAATAAGAATCTCTAGCTACCAAGACCTTGAACTGAGAAATGCAAGTTATTCAGTACTGTTGTTACTCAGGTCCTTTAAGTAAAAGGTGTTCTGGTAGATATTAACTTGGCTACAACTCTTTTATGCCTTTCTTTTTACTTAAAGGGATTCACATGTAATTGCTGACTCCTATTGATGAAGAAAGGCAACAGTTTCAGTTAGAGCATGAGATATATCTGAAAACTATTAAAATCAAGATACAATAAATGATAAATTTAACAAAGTAGACTAGAGAGAGGAAAGAGAAACACACACACAAAAAGGGAAAATATATGGTGACGGTGAATTCAATACTAGTAATAATTCATGCTTTGTGTGAATTGTGAAAGAGACCAAAATGCAATCAAGCAAGGAAGAAGCCAAAAGTCTAAAATGGATAACAACACTATTCAGTTTGCCATTTTACAGTTTATGAACCTGATAAATTATTATGTTGAATTTCGAAAAAACTATTAGCACATACTACTTATTCTGGGCTTATTTTGAGTTTACAATTTTACTTGACAAATAAATGCTATTTTTAACTTTGGGCAGCTTATTTGTGAATTGTGATTTTTCACATTTAGAACTTACAGGTTATCAAGTGAGCTCTGAACCAGGTAGTAACTTGTAACTAAAACTTATAGACTATGAAAATAACTCGAGGTATACAATTTTTTGAAGTAGTTTGAATATGCTACAGAGGGTAAACTGGGTGATCAGATAAGTAGTTTAATTGTTTAATTTCAGGACATGGGGAGTCATATTATTGACATTAGCGTTTACATGGCAACTCTACACCTTATACTTGATGGTGCAACTACATGAAGACTTCGACAAAGAAGTACGCTACAGCAGATATATGCAACTGGCAAATGCAGCTTTTGGTAATTAATATTACTACCAACAATGAAAATTAGAGAAAATATTAGCTTCAATCCCCTGTTATATCGGGAGAGTAATGAGATTCCTTACTTTCCCCTTTAGCAAAGTCTGAGAAAGATCTCTGGAGGCAACTCCATATATTATATGTTTATAGTTTACATGTTTCCCTTAACTAGTTTTTGTTGTCTACATAATTAAACTAATATATTTTTATTTTTGTTATGTATGATTAGGTGAGAAGCTTAGCAAAGTAAAAAATAGTATTGAAATAAGTAGATTAACCCAAGATAAAGATGTCAAAAGGTGATTTTTTCAAAATCCGACACCAGGAAAGATGCTGTTAATGTCAAAGTGAGATAACTAATACTAACATTGATCTAAACAGAGTTCAGTGGATTACTTATATCTAAAGTGAGTTTACATTCGAATATATCAAGCGGATCACTTATTTCTTATTTTATTTTTCAGGTGTACCTAATTATCTCATTTCAAAATGTAAATCAGTGGATTAAACCTTAAACATTCTTGTGGGCACATAAACCAAAACCAAGAGTGTAAACATTCTGATAAGACTCCCTCGCTAAAATTCAAAACAATTTTTTTGCGCCAAAAATTTGGAGCAAAATTTTTTAACAGCTACGGATTAGCTACCGAATTCGGTAGCTAATGTTTTGCTTACGTGTCACTATCTGCGACGGAATCCGGTCGCAAAAATTATTTGGTAGCTAAAAAGTGAGCACCAATTTTGGGCGGCATTTGTGTGGGCGGGAAACGCAATTTGGCGACGGATCGGCTACCGGGGTTGGTCGTAGAAAATCTTTAGCGACCAAAAGGCAATCGGTCGCTGATATCGGTCGCTGAGATATATTTTTAGCGACGGCAAATGCGGTCACTGATAGGCGTTTTTCTTGTAGTGACCTACCAATATTGGTAGGCTTTGATCAGCAAATAAAATAATAAAAATGGTACATCAAAATTTCTTTTGAATTTTCATAAATGGCACCGGCGCGCACACTTGAAAATTAAAAATATTTGTCCATCCTCATAACCAACAAATGCTGGTAGGAATTAAGCGTTAGTTTGCAAAAATTTCAAACATGGCGCCGAAACTAAAATATTCAAATATTCCGCCCAAACCCAAAATTTCAAAAAGTGCGCCAAACATAAAACCTACCACAATTGGTAGGAAATATGTGACTTAAACCTAGCTATAAACAACTTTCTTCCTACTTTTAACTTTCATTTTCATCTTCTCCACCAAACTATTTTCTTATCTCTTTACACTTTCGCTTCATCTCTGCACATTTATATATTTATTATTGTGTGTTTGTGTTTTAAATATTTTTTTTTCTTGATTAGTTCATATATTCGTTTTTTGATGATGATTTATATAATTTGTTCTTCATTTTTCAAATGAACTTGATATTTTACAATCATGTACTATTTATGAACTACATGTATTCATTGTTTATGTGTGTGTGTGTATAATTGATACTAATTAACTATTCACACTTTTATGTAGATTATTATAACTCGAAGGTGAACATGGTGGTGTCGAGGCCAACAAAGTGGTAAAAACGAAGATGAAGATAACAAAATTACAAAGAATGAAGGCCAACAATTCAAAAATTATGAAAACTTTGAAGATGATGAGTTTAAACTCTTTAAATATTTCCAAATTTGTTCTCATTTTTGTTATTCGAATAGTTCTTTGAAGATGTAATTATAATTTCTTAATAAAGATTGTGATAATGTCGGACTATGATTTATGATGAATGTATGAACTTTGGATATGGGTGTATGCCTATGATTTAGAGATTGATTTTATTGTGCAATTTGTTCTACATGAATATTAATGAATCACTATTTTTTTAAAAAAAAAATCGACCAAGCAATTCTTACCAATCTGGGCTATAACCTACCACATTCAAGCTATTTCCTACCATACTTACCATTCGAAACCAGAAAATTGATGAATGTGGTAGGAAAAATTTGATCGAAAATAGAAATGTTAGTAGGAAATACTTGGTAGGAAATGACACTTTTGACATGCGTCTTGAATAAAACCTACCAACTTGGTAGGAAATATGCCAAGTCAAAACCTACCAACTTGGTAGGAAATGACACATTTGACATGCCACCGGAATAAAACTACCAACATGGTAGGAAATAAGCCTAGTCAAAACCTACCAACTTGGCAGGAAGTGAAGGCTTGATTTGGGTCAAATGTGACGTGAAGACGGGCCCATGACACGTGGACGACCATGTCACCCTTCGGGGACCACATTTTAGTTGACTAGTGTCCGATCCATCGCCATGTGGCACATGACATGCCACATGGGTAGCCACATGGTGGCAACGTTTTTGAAGAAAGGCATATATATTTCCTACCAACCATCATTTCGACTGGAGCAATTTTCACTATTGCAGTTGGTAGGAATTGACCCCATTTCTTACCAATTTATGGCCAAAATCTACCAATCGTGGTTTGATCATTTTTTTTGTAGTGTTTAAATAATAAGAATCATTATATATTATAATAAAAAATTTGAATATATTATTAAAAAGTATATTTAGTTTTTAGAAAAATTATATTCAAATATCTGTATTTTAATCACTAGTGTTAAAAAAGTAAACATTATGATTAATGGTAAAAAAGTAGGAACTATAACAATCAAATTCGTAATATTTTTATAATTAATTATAATCATGTTAGTTATATTTTATTATCCCATTTATCTTATCATACAAAGATTTTGGTAGGTTTTTTCAAATAAATATAGAAAAATTTATATATCAAAAATAGATTTTTCTATTATTAAAATTTAAAAACTTATTGATTTAGAATTTTAAATCATAAATGTTTAGTGAAATTCGTATACTAATTTAGTTATAAAAACTAAAACAAATGTGCATTGACGTGATATAAACTAATATATAAATTATTTTATATACTTTTGGGTTGTTATTGATGGATCATCATTCTAAAGAGCTAAATAAGAGTTTTGGAGATAATCATTCATCCTTAATTTCATTATAGAATCTCATAGATAGTTCTAAAAATATTATTTCTCAAAATATAAAAATTGATTTTAATGTAAAAAAACTAATAATTTAGAAATTTGATAAAAAATTTAACACTTAAAATTTGAACAAAACGATTTTGATTTTGAATTGATTCTAATGTAAAATCATTTCAGATAAATTTGATTATATTGGGGGATCATTTTGAATTATTTCACTAATTTCCATGAATATTTTTTTAAAAAGTTACACAATTTCGTTTTTTATTTACTGATCGAAATTTGTAATAATAATATTTAATAAAAAAAGATACAGTAATATATATTTGGGGTGATTCCGACTGGCTGTTCAATCTAGGTTTTATCATGGAGATCACTGGTTCTCCCCGCCTTTGCGAGAGATCTTCTCATCCGGGTATTTTTTTTAATTGATGGATTTGCATTGTGATTACTGATAACTAATAATTAGTTGATCTTTGATGATATTTTTGTATACACATAACCAGTGTATATATTGTTGTTGATAGCTTAGTCTTGATTCAGATCTATCTTGTTCGTTTCTAAAAACTGAGGAAAATTTGTGCTGTAGGTCAGGGGGATGGACACGTGGTTGTTGAGGAACAGGACAATGGAACGTGTTTCTGCCTCTATTCTGGTTCTCCTGCGAATTCCATGAATTTCTTTCTGTGTCATGTACCGCACAAGGTGACAGCGGAGGAGCTGAATAAACTGCTGCCGAATAGAAAGCATTCCCCTATTTCTTTCCGTGAGCTCTATTTCTTTAATAAACAAGTTCATTTATTAGGAATTTCTTTCCGTGAGCTCTATGGTATATTGTATCGGAGGCATTAAAGGAGATGCAAACACTGGTTTCGAACGTAGCAAAGAGGTTAGAAAATTTGACACAAAGAACTTTGAATTTGAAGTTGATCAAATGCCCCCACCTATGAATGAAGGTAGGTCTTTTGCGGCCGTAGTTGCAGTTGATAAGATTATATTTGTATTTGGTGGACTAAGCCCAACAGCTACCGAAGACTCCTCTTGGGCTGAGTGCTTAAACACGGACATGCCTATAGCCATGCAAAAATGGATGCCGTTGAAGCAACCCCCTTTCCGCCTTGAAGTAGGCTTGTCTTCATATGCTATTCCCTATAAGACCAATTCCATCTTGATTGCAGACAGATACATTACTAAGGGTGGTCTCCTCTATAACGTTCGTGATGGGTTTTGGATGCAATACAAATTTCCTTTCATGTATCCCTACATGTCGACACCGGTTTCTGTGCTCAGTAAGAAGACTGTATATGGGATCGAAAAGTTCTGCTTGGTTGCCTATGATTATGACAAGCAACTTTTCTACAGTGGCTTTTTGGATCAGATACTTTATGAAAAAGATTTTAATGACTCGGCACCACAGGAACCTTATTTGATGCACTTGAAAGATGATATATTTTGTTGCTTCACATTTTATGTTATGTATGACCGTTATGACACAAGGACTAAAGTTTTGCAGTGCACTACATTCCAAGTTACTAAGCATAGTTCTGGATCTGATCGAGGGGATCTGCGTCTACATGCCATGGGCTACAAATCCTACAAGTGTGGAATGTTGTTCGATATGTTTCACGTCTTGCCTATGTAAGAAACTTTTACCCACATTAACCATATACTTTTTCTTGCTCCTTGTTGATTGATTCTTTTTCTTTCAAACTCTTGATCAATTTATCCAAACAATTAATTAAGCACTCACTATTAATTAAAGCAAAAAATTATAAGACATTATTACACTCGTTAAGGTATGTTTTGCTTCATTATAACTATCAGGACTCAGGACTGAAAAAGTAGAAGTACTTTACACTAAGAGAGGTAGAGAGAGAAATGATACATTCCATTTGTTTAATGTTGTGGACAAGTGTTGGTCATGGATTTGTAATATTATAAATAAAAGTTACCCCTATATGTGTTTATTTGGGGGCGTACGTGGACTTGTCTCTTATAACTCGTGTTACAGTAAAGAGGATCTGCAAAAAAAAAAAAAAACTTTTCATGCAGTAATATTTTTAGCTAACATACTTTCTGGATCTGTTTTTTGACAAGCTGCAGTCAAAGAAGGATCTGTTTGTCAAATACAAATACAGAAAAGCGAAGAAATGGCTCAAAGAAAAAGAAATGATGCAGAGTCATGATGCGGTTCCAGCTTAGGATAATCATCTATGGTACACCATCTGTCTGATTATATATGCTTTGTTCTTTTTTAAAATTATCAGATGAAAATGATCGTGTCTTAAAAAATAGTTTTGACAAGTTACAACTAATTAAGAAAATAGTCTGTTAGCATATTAGAAATAATGATGTGCACCTTCACTACCTATTAATAGGATATTTTTCATTTTGTGCAGATATGGTGAACCTCTTTCTTTGAAGTACTTTGTGCTTCAAAGTACATACATTTTAAGCTGTGAACTAATGTGAATGTAGTCAAACTCGTATGTTAACATCCATAAGTAGATGCTTATGGCAAGTGAGATGGAACACTCCATCTGCTGAGATGGCACTTTCCTGCTTTTGTTAACAATTTGTGTCTTGCAGCATGCTACTGTTTTATTGTGATAGTACTATCCTTCTCTTGTTAGACTTTCATGATCCTTCTCTTGTTAGACTTCCATGAGAGTGCTAATTATGGCTATAGCTGTTGTAATTTGGCACTGGATGTGACATTTGTTAAAATAGAACTTTTGCTCTGGTGCAATAGGGCTATAACTATTGTTATATCTGAGTTAAAACTCATTCACCAAAGATGTTTTTCCCTCCTTTTTTTTTTTCTACTTAAAGATTATGTGGCGAGGTTGGCTATATCTAGGGGTGTAAATGAGTCAAACTGTTCGTGAGCTATTCGAGCTCGGCTCGTAAAATATTCGAATTCGGTTCGATAATAATCGAGCCGAGCTCGAGCTCGAGCTATTCGAATAGTTGACCGAGCCGAGCTCGAGCTTCATATTACTCGATTCGTATGGCTCGCGAGCCTAATCGAGCTTATATATATTATTATTTATATATGATTTTATTATTATTTATATATGATTTTTATGTTATTTATATATATATTATATAAATATTTAATATTTTTATATATTAATCGAGTCGAGCTCGTGCCGAACTTAAGGTATTCGAGCTTTTGTTGATAATTAGTGAAATTGATTCGAGCTTTCGAGCTCGCTCGAACATATCACATATGTATCGAGCCGAGCTTCGAGCTTGAATTTTATGGCTCGATCGAGCTCGAGCCCGAGCTCGAGCCCGGACTATTTAATCGAGCCGAGCCTGGTCAGTGTTCGACTCGGCTCGTTTACAGCCCTAGCTATATCCATGTAACAGGAATCTTTTACAATCATTTGCATTTGCTGTTATGTACATATGTGACTAAAGCTCCAGATTGTTCGGAAAACTATATATGATCACATATGGTATTACGATTCTCCAGATTATGTGCCATCTGATCTTTCTTTTTTTTTGTCAGGCCATGCATCCATCTTTTGAACAAATTGTAACTTGATGACTCTGTGTGTGTAACTGATATGATGAAATATCCTTGACTGACACATAAACAATAGTTAATGTTGTTGGGCAGCATAAACACGTAGTAGAGCTAAGGATGTGCAAAATGCAAAAGCAATGGTACCAATCGTGTGATGTAACATGAGGTTAAGTTAAACTACTAATAAAAAAACAAGGAGTGCAATGATGTATGAATGAGCATATAGTACTCTTGACAAAAGTAATCGTGAAATCCCTTACCTTTAAAAATATTTACGTAACCATCAACAAAAATAATATGAAATGCTGATGATAAGCGATAGAAACGAAAAAAATAAACATATGATGATATTTGGATAAAGATTTAAAATTACAAACATTTATGTGGCATCTGGACATTGGACCATGCACTGTGTTATTGCTAAGATACTAGTACTAAGATGTGACTATTGTTATATTATTTGGGTGTTTGGGGGAAATTTTTTCCATAATAAGTCAACTTATTTACTAGTTTTGGGTCTCAAAAATATACTAGTTTTGACAGGTTAGAACTAAAAATAGTTAATATGAGCATTCTAGTTAGAAATAATAAGTGAGCCATAACTATCGAATTAATTGGATAATTTTCATGATTCGCAGATTTGATCATTCTCAAGTGCTACAAGATGCACAAAGTCAGTTTCCAAAGTAACAGACTTTGTGCTTGGTTTGAATTTTGGAATGCTTTGAAGTTTGAATACACAAATTATAAACTGTATATCACTACAAGAAAACTCATTTCTGCCAACGGAATTTGTCAACGGAAATGTTTCCGTTGGCATTTACCAACGGATTGACAACGAATGAGCAGGTCAGTGTTATACCAACAAATTTCCAACGGATCACTAACAGATATTTACCAACGAAATTTTCCGTTGGTAAATATAATTACATTCATATTAGTAACGGAATGACAACGGTTTATAAATGCCTTAGTAACGGAATAATAACGAAATTAATTGTTGTTCAATCCATTGGTAATTTGTTGGCAATCCGTTACTATACATTCCGTTACTAATGCGTTACAAAAGTAGATTGATATTTTTTCATTCCGCTATGAATCCATTGCAATTGTAGATCGGTTAAAATAAAATATGTTGTTAATCCCTTGGTAATAAATTAAAATTAATTGCCAACAGATTGCCAACCGATTGATGTATTCCGTTGGTAATCTATTGGCAAGCCGTTGGTAATTAGTTAATATTTACAAAAATGAATAGATCTCCCACCAAATTAATTTTTTATTTTTTAAAAATTTGGGATATCATTGTACAAGATATTTCTTTACATCCATACGGTTGGATCAACGAAAAATATTTTTAAAAAAATATAAACAACAATCCATGACAAAGCACTAATGACGAATACTAGTCAATGTAGTAGTGTTCTACTAAGATCTCCAGCCAAATTAATTTTTTATTTTTCGAAAATTTGGGAATATCACAATATTAAATATATCTTGACATCCGTATGGTTGGATCGTCGATAAATATTTTTAAAAAATAGAAACAACAATCAGTGACAAAGAACTAGTTACGAGTACGAGTCAATACAGTAGTCTTCTACTAATATCTCCAACCAAATTAATTTTTTATTTTTTTAAAATTTGGGAATATCATTATATTAGATATATTTTGACATCCGTACGGTTGGATCGTCGAGATTTTTTTTTTTTAAAATTATAAACAACAATCTGTGACAAAGCACTAGTTACAAGTACTAGTCAATACATTAGTATTCTACTATGATCTCCAACCAAATTATTTTTTTTATATTTTGAAATTTTGGAATATCATTATATTAGATATATCTTCACATCCGCATGGTTGGATCTTCGAGAAATAATTTTTTAAAAAAATAGAAAGAGCAATCAGTGACAAAACACTAGTTACGAGTAATAGTCAATGTAGTAGTGTTCTACTAAGATCTCCAACCAAATTAATTTTTTATTTTTTTAAAATTTGGGAATATCATTGTATTAGATATATAATGACATCCGTACGGTTGGATCGTCGAGAAATATTTTTTTAAAAATAAACAATAATTCGTGACAAAGCACAAGTTACGAGTTCTAGTTAGTACACTAGTGTTCTACTAAGATCTCCAACCAAATTATTTTTTTATATTTTGAAAATTTGGGAATATCATTATATTAGATATATCTTGATATCCGTACGGTTGGATCATTGAGAAATATGTTTAAAAAAATAGAAAAGAGCAATCAGTGACAAAGCACTAGTTACAAGTAATAGTCAATGTAGTAGTGTTCTACTAAGATCACCAACCAAATTAATTTTTTATTTTTTTAAAATTTGAGAATATCATTGTATTAGATATATCTTGACATCCTTACGGTTAGATGGCCGAGAAAATATTTTTAAAAAAATATAAATAATAATTCGTGACAAAGCACTAGTTACGATTTCTAGTCAATGCAGTAGTGTTTTACTAAGATCTCCAACCAAATTAATTTTTTATATTTTGAAAATTTGGGAATATCATCATATTAGTATAACTTGATATCCGTACGGTTGTATCTTCGAAAAATATTTTTAAAAAAATATAAACAATAATTTGTGACAAAGCACTAGTTAAATGTTCAGAAGTACTAGTTGATTGTTAAATTACTAAATAAAATAAATTTATTTTTTTTGAAATTTTTGGAATAACATTAAAAAAAAGTGGATCTTAACATCCATACAACCATGAATTTTTTGAAATTTTTTGAAATATCGTAACACGATCGGGGATGAAATACTAGTTAAATGTACTAGTCAAAGTACTTGTACGGTTAAATTACCAAATCAAATTTATTTATATATTTATTAATTTTTTTTACATATCAATAAATTAAGTAAATAAAAAAATAAATATTTTACAAATTTATAAAATTATTTATAAAATTTATTCATAAGCATCCAAATTTGACTTCCTTTTTCCAAATTTCATTTTGCCACCATATCAATATTTCATTCCCTCTCTTCGTTTCACTCCCCCCCCAATTGAAATTTCACTTCCCCCGCTTTTTTACAAACAATCAAAAACACAAATACACTTACAATTAACCCCCTTGGTAACCCGCTCACAAACACACTCACACAAAAACGCAAAAAACCTCTCCCTCTGCTCAAGAACCCTAAATCGAAAGCACAAAAATTACTCACATCAGAACATCTCTCTCTGTTCGAAGCCCTAATTAGCAGCTCTCCAAAGACATATCCCTAATTCGAAGCCCTAATTAGCAGCTCGAGAAGACATTTCGAAGCCCTAACTCGATTTGTTCGATTTGCTATTCGCTCTGCTCGATTAGCTCTTCTCTCTACTCGGTTAGCTCTTCTCTCTACTCGATTAGCTCTTCAATTAGTAATAATATCTATCTAATGCCCAATTTATTCGATTTGTTCGTTTCTTTCAGGCACTGGACAAGATTAGGTTTTAGTTATTCATATTTATATATGTTTGATTTTGTATGATTCGATCTTTTACAGAAAAAGCTTTTGATGATGATTGTAACTTAAAAGCAACCAAAGCAATTATCTATCAATTATCTATCAACAAAGTTGGTCATGGTAAGTGAAGAATATTGCGGTATTACTTCTTTTTAATAATTTCTATTTGGATTACCCGATTATGTGTTTCATACTCGGTGTTGATGCATATGTATCCAATCGTATTGTCTATGTTGAAGTCTGTCTTCTGTAGTTCGTGACAATATGATATATACTTTGTATGTTTGACAGCTTTACATGAGAATGACCCTGAGTTTCAGAAGTTCTCCTGCTCAAATAAAGTGTCAAGCTTGCTGCACTCATTTGGTTACAAGATGCCAGTTATCATTCAGTCAATGTATATCTTCAAGGTACTTCTCCATCAGTTGCAAACTGTGAATTTTATCAACAAAAACAAATTTTACAATGTTATTTATTCTCTTTAGAATGATACTAGTACCATTACTTCATAGGTATGTCCAGCAATTACTAAGATATACGCGTATCAGATACCTTCTCGTAATTTGAAGTAGATGTGGGTTTTTACATATTTATCATCCTTGTACACTTTTATATACACTAGCCTTCTTTTTATATAGCATCATTAGACTATATGCATCATTGTACACTTATATGCATTGGCCTTCTTTAGTTCTTATATATAGCATTACTAGACTAAAAGCTTTTTCTTATTTTGTCTTATAATTTAATTTTTTACAAAGACCCTGGTAGAGTTTCTCTGAAAGGGTATTGGGGCTGCTGTCAACTGGGTACTGATAAGTTTGGAAGACGATAGTGTTGTGGTAAGCCTTTGAGCATGATTGCATTATCAATTTTAACATGTTTTATATAATGGTCACTGTTGATCTATGGTTTTATCATTTCAGGTAGCTGTAAACTTAGGTTCATAAATATTTAATAAAATGTAATTCTAATATCAGTTGACCCATTTTGGTTTATTTCTTGCGACAAATCCTTTACGGGTTGTTAAAACCCGACTTCAAGTAAGTTGTTTCTTGGAAGGAGCTCGACTTCCATTGGCTTTCTGAAAAGAAAATATAGAAGACTGGAAAATAACTCTAATTATGAGTCTTTGCTATAAATTGTAATAGTGACTCGAGTTGATTAACTACTGCCTACGTGTTCATTAGTTATCATCTTGTCATATAGTCTGTAATTCATTTTTCGTACTAATGTGGGTTTCTGTTGTTTAGACACAAGCCATGAGACCGGGTTGTTCCGTATAAAAGCATGCATTCTCCCTTTAGACGGATTACACATGAGGAAGGGATACGAGGATGGTACAGGTCAGTGCTTCATGATCTGCTTTAACAGTTTACGTACATCATGTGAACTTGACATTGGGACTGCACCTAGCATTTGGTATTTTGGTGATTAATTTACTTGACTTCCTCCCTCGTGAGGCATAAATTAATTCCTAATTGGTTTTAAATAAATGCTCTAGTAGTTTAAGAGTTAAAAATAGTAACATCAAGTTGTATTTTCATTCACATACTGTATCTAATTTCGTTGCTTGTTTTAAATTTTTTTTAAAAAAACTTAAATTTTATATACAGTGGCTTTTATCTTTAAATTTTTTAAAATGGATAGTCGCTTGGCTATCCAGTTTCCAGCATATGAGAGAATCTGATCCTACTTGGCCAAAAAGGGTACTCCTTTCAATTTTTAAACTCCATTTTTATTTTCTTTGATAGTCGATAAGTCATCACTTTAGTTTGATTAATTGAGAGGAATCATGTTTACATTTCTTAGATAAAACAACCACCACTGAACTAAGCCATTAGTGTTAGACAATAGACTCTGTTGCAGTTATTTCTAACGACAGAGTTTAGCTTTGACGCTTATGATGCCTTGTATAATAGGTGATTCGTTCTAGACTGCAAGAACAAGGGCAGGTCAGAAACTCAGAAATGCATACGAGGGTGTAATTGATTGCATTAAGAAAGTGCTGCAAAGAGGTCTTTCTGGATTCTACCGGGGATATGCTACTAACTTAATCAGAATAACTCCATCTGCTGTCATCAACTTAATCAGAACAACTCCATCTGCTGTCATCATGTTTACAGCATATGAGATGATAAAAAGATTTTTGGAGCTAACCTTACCTTTCAGTGAGAAGCATCCAGAAGCGTACATTTAACCTGATGGCAACACAGCTTGGCAAAAAAAAAAAATAGATCTCGTAGTGATGTTAATATTCTTTTCAAACTTTATGTTTTTATAGGGCTAGAGTGATGTTAATTGTAACTATTAGTCCCACTTTGAATTGATTTATCTAATGAAATGTTGTTTATAAGAAATTTTTTTGTTATCTTTTGTATTATTAAACTATAAAAAAAATGCACATGTTGACAATAGAACTGGGAATGATATATACATTATAAACATTGATGTTTATACCAACGAAATACCAATAGAAATTTGTGATTCACAACCAAAATTCGTTGGTAGAATGTTACTATGATTACAGATGATCTGTTGGAAAATTGTTGTTAGAATTACTAACGGATTGTTCTGTTGGGATTTTGTTACTATAGTTAATATCGGAAATTCCGTTACCAAATTGGTTGTATCATGGTTATTTCTAAAAACAAGAATTCTGTTATTATTATGTTGATATTCCGTTGGTAAGTTTAGTAACGGAAAAAAATTCGTTGGTAGCGACTTCCCAACGACGTTTCCTCCGACGGACCATTTCCGTGGTCATTCCGTTGGTAAAGTGATTTCCCAACGGATTTCCTTAATATGCCAACAGAATTTTCTGTTGTTAAAACTGAGTTTTCTTGTAGTGTATAAACGAGTAATGTGATACATGTAGTCAAAATCGAATGCTTAAAAACCGCAAGTAGATGTGTATAGCAGAAGACAGAAGTGATAAGGAACACTCAATCTGTTGAGACAGTACTTTTCAGCTTGTGTGTGTTTCTTCTCGTGGATGGTATTACTACCTTTTCCTTGTGACAGTATCCATCTCTCCTTGTTAGACTTCTGTGATAGTATCCTTCTCTCCTTGTTAGACTTTCATGAGAATGTTTTATGTTGTTATAGTCAACTTAAATAAGTCTTAAAAATATACTAGTTTTGACAGGTTAGAACTAAAAATAGTTAATATGAGCATTCTAGTTAGAAATAATATAAGTGAGCCTTGACTACCGAATTAATTGGATAATTTTCATGTTTTGCAGATTTGATCATTCTCAAGTGCTACGAGATGCACAAAGTCAGTTTCCAAAGTATCAGAAACTGGGCTAAAATTATTCAAATATGGATAACAAGTAGTGTTGTGTTTTTTAAATTATCATGGGCTTATATAGTAGTAGGAATTTTGTAGAATCATTTCCTTTTGTTGTGTCCAAAGCAAGTTGTCTGAATAACTCTATATGTGGTGTTAAGATCCTCTACACAGATTTTATGTTAGTAAGGTTTTGATGTCTTCTTTATGGTAAGGAACGTGCCATTGGAAAATTGCAGTCAACTTGTAACTTGACGAGTCAAACTTGTGTTGCTAACAGATTTTACTGTTAGATGTTTTTAGTTGGGAAAAAAAATACCCGGTTAGATGTGTTTACGTTGAGCAGCATAAACACATACTAGAGCAAGGATGTGCAAATGCAGAAGTAATGGTACCAAAATACGAGGAATATAAGTTTGTGTAATTGTAAACACTAGGCTTAAATACGATTTAGCACCATTGGCATTGTGTCATTGCATCTCCTGCATGCTTAGTTACGCTATATGTTACTTTTAACTCCACAATTAAGGAACACAAACTTGTAATAAACAATGAGGAGAGCAAGCAATGATATACAAATTGAGCATAATACTCTAGCGAAGGTAACCGTAAAAACAATTATATGAAACACTGATAACTGGTAATGAGAAAAATGAACATGATAATATCTAGAGAGTTTCAAAGTTACTAACGTCTAGAGTTTAGAGTACACAAAATCGAGAGTACTTATGTGGTGTTCTTCATTTGTGTGTTTGTATTTTGTAGTAAGAGTTATTTTTGAAATTTGGAATATCTTGTTCCAAGATATTTTAAGTACAGGGTGAGTTAGTATGGATTCAAAGCTCAAAATGTGGAGATTTGTTAAAGTATTAGTTTTGGTATTAATTCATTTAGATCTATATAATTTGAAAAATGATCATCAAAAATTGATTTTGTTAGTCTCAAATCTATTTTATATAATAAATATAATCAGAACTCACTGCATTAATATAGTCCTAGCATAACACTATTCTCTCTGATAAAGCTGTTTGCAGGATAGTAATGGAAAAAACCCCGATATTTCAAAACCGCAAGAGGTTCAAGACCAAATTACCAGATCAAACAAAAAGTCAAAATTATCATTTAATCTTCAACAATGACAATTAATAGAATGATGGTGTCAACTCTAGGAGATTGAAAACGATGGCCATAGTAAAGTTGCTATTGGTACACCTGTGAACTTATCACAGAACGGAGGGTTTTTTACTCCGGTATCCCTAGGAAAGGTCCCTTCTTTCAGAGACACGTTGCCATGGTAAATTAAGACAAGACCTTGACACAGTTTTAAAGCAGGAAGAGTTATTATGGTATCAAAAATTAAGGGTGGAGTGGATAAAAGATGGAGATCGAAACACAACTTATTTTCACTTAAGCACTACGAGGCAGAAATAAAATTTCATCAATTAAAGACAATGAAGGTGAATGGATCCAAGACATGGAGGAGGCTATCAAGGCAAACTTTGTAAATTACTATAAAAAAAACTTTTCACAGAGAGAAGAGAGAATATCAAAGGAACTGAAGTGCTACCGATAGGTATTTTTTCCAGAATTTAGTAATGCTCAATATGGGATTGTCTTACACGGCCTTTCACTATGAGTGATATTGAGGTAGTCGTTAAGAATATGGGAGCTCTGAAAGCACTAGGTCCTGAGCGATTTAAGCACATTTTTTTTTCAAAAAAAAAAAAAGGGAACTTGTCGGGGAAAATGCCTATAATATGGCCATACAAGTTCTTCAAGGAAAAGGTATGCAAGAAATTTTAAACAATGCACATATTGTTCTTCTTTTTTTTGCCAGAAAAAGAAATAATTTCATTAAACCTTCAAATCATCAAATAATACATGAATTAACTCCGGGTGGGCATTTCCCATCTCCCAACTATGATCAGCTAATGAACTAGAAGTTCTCGCTATATAGTGAGCAACCCTGTTTGCAGACCGTTTCACAAATTTTAAAATCACGTTTTGTGATTCTAACTCGCCAAGTAACTTCTTGCAATCATCAATTACACGCCCGAAGTAAGAGAGGTTAAGTGATGAACATCTAATCGCCTGGATCGCTCCTAAACAATCAGACTCGACAATAGCTGAACTCCACCCCTTGCTCTTGACCCAACTCAATGCTTCTCTTATTCCGATGGCTTCAGCGATTTCTGGATTTAAACACCCTTGTTTGCAACTTGAGATAGCTTCTAGTAGCGTTCCTGAATGATATCGAGCCACAATTGCATAGCTATATAATTCAGAATCTGTAAACAATGTCGCATCAGTGTTCACCTTAACTTGGCCTAGCTGTGGTTGTTTCCAATGCACGTCTCCATCCGATTGAGTTAAGAACCCAACATTGATGTCGAAGGATTTATCTTGTGCATTTTCCCAGTTGTTAAGGAGTTGTGTTGCTGATATGACAATGTCTTCATACTCCTTACCTCTTTGATTCCAGACAATATCGTTTCTGTTCTTCCAAATAGCCCAAGCAATAATGAAAACCTTATTAATGACATTACGCCTACTGTGCTGAAGGACTTCTGCTGCCCAATCCTCCATATCCATACACGAACTGAAAGTGTACCCTAACTGCTGCCAGCATAGCTTAGCTATAGGACATGTTATTGGCACATGAAAAGTTGTTTCGTTCTCTACATTGCACACTGGGCACACACTAATAACCGGCACTCTCTTGACTAACAGTTGATCCTTAGTAGGTAAGTAATTACGAATTTCCCTCCACACAAAATGTTTTACCTTTAATGGAATCTTCAAATTCCATAACTTGTTCCAGAAACCAGAATTGCTGCTTGCTTGGTTACTGCTTGCTCTGTCCCTTATACTCGAATAAGCACTTCTGACTGTATACAGACCCAGCTTGTCGTGTCTCCAGAACCATGAATCATTGTCCATGCGTCGAACAGGAATTGACAATATTAAATTAGGATCCCTCTGTTCAAAAATATCATTCACCAGCTTTGTATCCCAAGTGTCTTGATCCATTGCCATAAGCGAAGAGACCGTGTTTCCTTTCAAGGCTTCATGATCTGTGTGAACATAAGGATCTTCGACACAAGGTAACCACGGATCCTTCAGAATATCCACTGCATAACCATTACCAACTGTTCTAGCCACCCCAGACTTCAACAATTCTTGAGATTCCAAAATACTCCTCCAGACATAGCTTAGGTTAGATCCAATTGTTGCTGTCAAAAAATTACCTGTGGGATAACATCTTGCTTTATAGACTCTGCTCACCATGCTGTCTGGTCTGGTGACTAATCTCCAAGCTTGCTTCCCCAAAAGTGCTACGTTGAAATCATGCAACTTTCTGAACCGCCTTCAGACTTTTTCAGACACAAACGATCCCATGACATCCAGTGAATACCCTTCATTTTCTTGGCTGAAGATCTCCACCAGAATTTAGCCATCATACCTTCTAAGTCAGTGCACACCTGTTTGGGCAACAAAAAGATATTCATTGCATACGATGGAAGACCTTGAGCAACCGTTTTTTATAATAACTCCTTCCCACCCTTCGATAAATACTATTTGTCCCACCCTTCGATTCTATTCTGCATTCGACTTTTAAGATAACCAAATATTGTGCTTTTATTTCTTCCCACAGAATTTGGAAGACCCAGATACGACGTTCCTTCTGTTGCTTCTTGAAAGTCGCGGATCCTACACACAGCTTCCTTCACCTCCTGGTTCGTGTTACTACTAAAGCAAACTGACGACTTTGCTTTATTAATTTTCTGCCCTGAAGCTTTTTCATATATCTGAAGCACATTATTAATTTGATCTGCAGAATCACCATTAGCTTTGCTGTAGATGTACGAGTCATCTGCAAAGAACATATGAGACAAACTCGGAGCTCCCCTTGCAACCCTTATACCAGATAAAAGCTTTCTTCTTTCGTTGTCTTGTATTAATGCGGTGAGTCCCTCCACACAGACTAAAAACAGATACGATGACAACGGATCTCCCTGCCTAATGCCTCGACTTGGAACTATAGAACCGAACTCCTTGCCTGAATGCGTTATTTTATAACGAGCAGATGTAACACATTCTAGCATCAAGCTTACTAGCTTCCTATCAAAACCCAGCTTCTCCAACATGGCTCTCAAAAAATCCCATTCCACTCGATCATAGGCCTTACTCATATCAAGTTTTAAAGCCATCCACCCCACTTTACCAGCAGCCTTACGCTTCATGTAATGCATAACTTCATACGAAAGCATGATATTATCAGAAATTAGTCTCCCTGGGATGAAAGCGCTTTGAGATTCCGAAATTATGCCACCAAGAGTATCCTTCAACCTATTTGCCAAAACCTTCGACACAATTTTATAAATAACATTGCATAAGGAAATAGGACGGAGATCGGCCATAGTTGATGGATCATTCTTTTTCGGAATTAGCACGATATTAGTATCCGTTACACTATCATTGAACTTCCCCGTATGAAAAAATTGCTGCGTCAGGTTAACTATATCCCCTCCCACAATTTTCCAATACTTTTGATAAAAACCTGGGCTCATCCCATCTGGCCCAGGAGATTTGTCTGGATGCATACTGAAAAGTGCAGACTTTACCTCTTTATCTTGAACTGGAGCTATCAACCCAGTGTTTTGAACTTCACTAACGCGTCTTGGAACGCAATTAACAACTTCTGACCACTCTGTGTTTGTTGCTGAGAACAGGCTTGAAAAATATCGAACCATTGTCTCCTCTAAACCTGCACCTCATTCAACCTGCTTCCCATTCTCATCAGTTAGCATAGCAATTTTATTTATCTTACGACGTGACTTTGTAGCCGCATGAAAAAATTTGCTATTGTTATCTCCCTCCCTTAACCAAAGCTGCTTACATCTTTGACGCCAGAAAACTTCTTGTTCACTATACACCTCCATCAACTGCTTAGCACTTTCCTGGTACATCTTTACTGAATAAGCATCCCTCCTTCCTTTCGTACCCTGCATAGTTCTTTTTAGCTGCTGAACTTGAGTTTTAAAACTCCCTGTAACCTCCTTTCCCCACTTAGCCAGCACTTCCAATGTAAAAGTAATCTTTTTCATAACTGGTTTTCCTTGATTCACTTGCCATGTTTCTTCAACAATCTTTTCGCACATAGGATCCCTTAACCAAGCATTCTCAAATCTTAGACGTTGGACTTTGATTGCCTGAGAACGCACAAAAGGCTCTAACAAAATCGGACTGTGATCAGAAGTGGTGACCTTCAGATTTATTAATTTTGCATCCTCAAACTGATTCACAAAATAATTCGACATCAATGCTCTATCCAACCTGATTTCAATCCACTTTTCTGTACCATACCCACACTCCCACGTGTACGGATACCCCTCTAACTCTAAATCATGTAAGTCACAGTCCTCCATGCAGTTTTGAAATCCTTCTATAAGCCAATTCGGATATGGCCGGCCCCCTCTTTTTTCATCTTGACGTGCAATATTGTTCATATCCCCTACCAACACCCAAGGTAAGTTACTTTGATTATGCAGTCTACGAATCAGATCCCACGTTTCTTTCCTCTTAGCTCGCACAGGTTCTCCATAAACCCCGTTAATCTGTACTTATTCCATCCTTTCGTCTCTATCACAACATCTATATGATTCTTACTATAAGATAAGACTGTAGCTTCGTTGGTGTTACGCCATAATAAAGCTATCCCACCACTATCACCTTGAGCATCCATTGTAAACGTACCCTCAAAACCTACAACTTCTTTTATTCTTTCAACCCTACTAGCTTTGCATAAAATTTCACTCAGAAAAACAAAATCTGGGCTCTTTTGGAGAATGGACTCCTTTAGGAATTGTAAAGTCCATGGGGTCCCAAGCCCATGGCAATTCTAGCTCAAAGTACTCATAATTCTGGGCGAGCCTCTTTCACAAGGCCCGCCATTATCACATTTTTTGGATCGCTGACTGTTGTTGAATTAATTTGTGAGTCTTGCTCCATGGTTTCCATATGTTCTTCTTCTGAGCCCATATCCATTTCTGTATTACTATTAATATCCCCCTCCTGGCCCAATCCATCATCCGTCCTTCTCTTTTTATTTTCTATAATTCTTACTCCTTTTTTCACGGGATTTGATTGATCATTATTCACCCTTATCTCCCCTCTTTTGAAAAACTACTTTTCCCGCCCTTCTGTTGTGCTTGGTTTGTTGCATTCCCTTGATTCACTCCATGCATATCCAATCCCTGATTTTGTGCTGGAATACCCATTTGACTGTAACTACCTCATGTATCTTCCGATGGTGAATCCCAATCTGCATCGCCACCTTCCCGTAACCACTTAGCACCGATCAAATTCGTTTGCCTTCGAAAAGGTGCTCTCATCCATGGGCCATAAGGTCTAACAATCTCACCTTCTAGGGTATTAAATAAGCGACTACAGAACTTATCTGAATGACCTAGTAATCCACATATGAAGCAAAATGTAGGAACATTCTCATATTTAAAAACAATCCAGAACCAATCGTTACCAGTCATTCGTACTTTCATCCTTCTCTTTAATGGCTTCCTTAGATCCATTGTAACTCTGACTCGCAAGTACTCACGCCAGCCTTTTTTAAAATTATTTGGACATGATGAAACAAAGCTTCCAATATAATTCCCCACTTCCTTAACCACTTTCTCCGTCATAAAACCTGCACGCAATTCATGTATCTGCACCCATAGATCTATCTTGTTCAAACTTACAGCACGAGGGACATCCCTTAGCTTCATTCTTGCAAATACCAGAGCCTTACGATTTAAAGACCATGGGCTTCCATCTATAACCCTTTTGAGGTCCACCGCATGATAAAACTGAAACAAAAAAAGATTGGAATCAACCTCTTTGATGGACACTCCCTTGCCAGGCCTCCAGAATGCCGCCATTGTCTGCTTCATTGCTTGGAAATCTACTACTCCCTCCACCAAGAATCGCCCAACCAAACATAATTCTGCATTGAACTCCTGAATGTCATCTCCATATTGATTTTCCGTTGATACTTCGAAAGCCAATCCCTCTTCCTCCTCATCCTCTAACGTAACATTATTAATAGCTTCTATGATATTGCTTGTTGATGCCATTTGGATCTGATAACTTATACGAACAAGAGATTTAAAGGACGAAAAAAACTAGATAAAACTGAATAAACTTCAAAACAGAACTACCATGTCAAAAGACAAGACACACTCATATTGAGAGACTATTATTTTGGTACGTGCGTCCTTAGTACAGAGATTTTACATTTGTAAAATTAAGGGAAAGACGTGCATTGAAGAAGTATTCGACTGATTTTTTTGTAGTAGCTGGTATGCACATATTGTTCTAATTCCAAAAAGTTGACAATACATAACTAGCCTCACAGTTTTGTCACAAAGGCAATTGTTTATTGAATAAAGCCAATGCTCTCTCAATTAACGGCTAACACTCAAAACTACTTTTGTTCGAGAGGCAAATTACAAATTACTGAAAACATTGTCATACAAAGCAGGGACAAATGGGTTTTATGGGCTTCGATGGAACTTTATACGGGACACTTTTGAAAATTCGATCTTCACAACTACTCATGGAGATGATCATGGTATGTGTAACAACTTCGTCAATGAAGGTCTTATGAAATGGAGAACCAACAAAAACTTTTACTCCAAGCAGGGGCATCCAACAAGGCAATCCACTCTCTCCCTACTTGTTTGCTCTTTGTATGCAAAGATTAAATCAGGTGATTGAAGAATCAATTATAGTAAAAAAAGAAAAAAAGAAATCGATGGAGCTAGTAGAGATGATCCAGTGCTATCTAACCTTTTTTTTGCCCATGACACAATGCTATTTGCATAGGCAACATGTAAACAAGCCAAGAATATTCACCAGTATCTTTAACGAATTTGCACGGCTTCAGGTCAGAAGTTAGCCTCAATAAATTGAAGTTGTACATTTCAAATAATGTGAGTAGACTGTTATTGTTCCGAATTAGGGATGGAGGCTACAAAAGATTTAGGAATGTTACCTACCCTCACTAGTCGGGTTACGAGGGAGACCTTTGGATACTTATGTGAGCGTACGTGGTGACTGAACACTTGTGAATGGTAGAAAACAAAGTATGTATCTTTGGCTGGGAGAATAACATTATCGAAATTAATTGTTTCAACAATGACTTCATATGCAATGCAAATTGCTAAATTAACTTTATACATCCTTTGTAATGATATGGATGAAAGAATCAGAAGATTTTATATAGGGTGGAAGCGAGGATACATCTTTTGTCTTGGAAAGTCTTCAACAGCCTCAAGAACTAGAAGGGTTGGGATTAGGATCTGCTAGACAAGCAAACACGACCTTTCTTTCTACACTTGGATGGAGGGTTTTGACTAATCCTAATGCGCTATGGTCCAGAGTTCTCATAGACAAATACTGTAAAGTTCGGTGTGACATAGACATGTTTGAACCTAAAGCAAACTTGGAGGGGCATCACAAAAAATGCAAAATTTCTGTGTGAGGGTACCAGTATCACTATTGGAAATGGGAAGCTCACGTTATTTGTTCAGGGATCATAATTGAGCTACCAAAAAACCACTTCGCAAATTTGTAACATTTGAAATTCCTATCAACACTGAAGGAGCAATAGTAGAGGAATTGTGGGAGATTAATGTGGGATGGAAATGGCACATGTTTGCGGATATTTTACCAGAAAAAGTCATAAAAGTTCTTGATGCTCATGAGTTAAAAGAAGATCCTAGAATTGGAGATTTGTACTATTGGAATGGTTCATCTAGAGGTAAATTCACTATGAAATCAGCTATGCAGATCATGATGAGAGAAAATGTGGAGCAATATGACAAGCGATATATAGGACCTCATCTGGAAAGTCAAAGTACAACAAGGAATCATTTTTCTTTGGTTCTGTATGCATGACATAGTAATGGGGAATGCGAATAGAGTTAGACGTCAACTAACAAATGGTCTGAGATGTCTGCATTGTAGAGCGGATGAAAAATAACTCTTCACATCTTTAGGGACTGCAAAGCAGCTAGAGAAGTATGGAGGAATATTGGTTGCCCGACGCAAAATCCAAGTTATAGATGTGGTAATCTATAGGAATGGATTAGTGGGAATTTAAAATATTCACCTAATGTGGCACAATCAACCGAGTTATGGCCAACATATTTCACAATTACTATTTGGTGGATTTGGAAGTGGAAAAATTATATGGTGTTTGGCAGGAGAACAATGATATCCCCCTGGATATTAGTGACTTCTTACTTCAAAGAGGAATCTTGGAAAGTACTTGGAGATGATTTACCGAATGATGAAGTAAACCTCCAGTGAAAGCATCAAGTTCATATCAAATGGAAATTCTCTCCCTTGATATGGTTTGCTACTGATGATGCAACAAAAGAACTCCAGAGCCATCAGGTGGTGGCGGTATCATACGCCTATTCATTATTATAAATTACTAGCTTTAAACCTGTGCGGGTTGTTTTTATCATTTTTTTAGTTAGGTTTTATTTTGAATTTTATTGCAGATGATTTGTACTTTTATTTAAAGTTCTTTTCACATATTATAATAATAAAATATTATGTTATAATATATTATTAATTTTCGATATCTGCACAACATAAAAATTATCATATTAAGTAGGCGGTTAAGGTGTGGTTCATTATTTGTATTTAACTCACAAACCATATTATCAATTATAACTTGTCAAAATATTATTTTCAAGACACAAAGTTTTTATCTGATAATTTAATTAAAAAGAGAAAAATGTTCCTCATGGAACTTAAGTGAGTACTTAGTGCATTTAAATGGCACAATTGTAATTAATTTGAACCTAATTTAGGTGAGTATATATTTAGGAGCGTTAAGCTCTTTAAAAACAAAGAATGTAAAACAGAATAATATATATATAAAGAACTTTCTCCAAACTATGCTCGTGAGTTAAAAATCAAACTTTCAAGCCCCTTTCATAAAAAATTCTATAAACGGTTGCATCCAATCCCCAAATCCAAAAATAATAATAGTTAATTATACAGACAACATCTATCTATACTATTATAATAAAATCGAAACATTAAAATTTTTGGTTTTCGATCTTTTTATTTAATAAATAATATAAATAATAATAATTAGCCATTTATATTTTCTAATAAAAATATGTTAACTATTAATTAAAATGTATTACTTTTTCATAAACACACGTAAACGTACTAGTTAAAATATATATTTCAACTATTCATATTGACTATTCTAATTAAAAAAGGTTAACTTACAATTATAGCATAGCACCTTTTATCAATACACCTACAAATGCCAATTATATAATATTTCTTTTTTTAAAAAAATATTTCTAAAAGTTCCTTACACCATATTTTTCCATCATTAATAAAAAAATCATGCACATTGTATGGATTATATGCTAGTATATATAATACATTCATATGATGAAAACATTTGTAAATATTATTGTTTCATATCGTTGTCGTAATTTGGTCATTCACTCTGATTACCATCATTTTAATAGAGTTATGTAATGATCTCCAAATAGACATATTATGAAACTCTATTTGCATCTCTCAATGTCTCACAAGGAAGAAAAAATTAAACAAAACAAAGAAAAAAAAGAATTTGTATATCCAGTTTTTATAGTAATATGTAAACCGTCTACTTACAATCGTGTGTTCATAATAACATCGATAAAGGTATCGAATCGTTTCTGTGTTGGTAAATGATAGGACGATGATGATTAAAAAGGAATCATCTCCAAAATAAAATGAGTTAACGTTAAATCAATATAATCAAAATAAATATTCATGTTGTAATATCACTGTTGTCATTTGTTTCATTCCTATGTTTATTCGGTATAACATAGATATGGACCTTAAAGATTCACTTTTGTAATAAATGTTGGTATTTTTTTGCACAATTTGAAAAATTATTTTCTCTCACGATTTCCGAGTTTTTGATTTATTAATTATATCACCGAATTCCAAAATATCATGCTTTATCCCTTCATCAAGCTTTTTTCCTTCAAACCGGGATGGAAACACAAACATAATATGTAATATATCAGTTCAGTAAAACACGTATATGTTCTTACAATAATAGAATAATCAATAGATGGATGCATATTATTGAAGTGATCCACAGTACCGGTGCAACACTTTTATTATGCTATCATAGTAACGTGACTCATATTTCTTTTTTGTTCAAACCCCCCGTTTGCTTATTTATGATATTTGTTTATTATGGTGAAATATTGGTGTTAGACTATTGAATTGTTTATGTACAGTTTCCATCATGGCTATTTATATATAAAGTAGAAAAGATACTTCTATACCACATTTATGTCTTTGATAAACTAATTGAATGTCTTTTTCCAGTTGCTATATCTTTATCTAGAATTTGTAACATTTTGTTAAACAAATTTTATAGTTTTGGGGTTCTAAACTTTTTACACTATTTTGTTTGATTTGTTTTCAACTCATATGTTATTAAAGCTATTCCAGTATATAGTTTGTTTAGTCGGTACATATATAAACTTATGTGGTTCATTGTGCAGGTTCTAGTGGCTCAAAATAATCCCTTTAACAGTGATCTTATATTAAGTGAAAAACATGATTGGGTTGAAATTATTAGATCAGGAAAGTACTACAATATTGATCATTATGATAAAAATTTATCCACTGTACTACATGGTAAATTGTATGATGACATTAGGAGAGCAGGTTCTAGAGAGGTTTCTTTTTTGGTTTTCGAAAATGTCTTGGAAGTTTCTGAAATGAGACATCATCTTGCTGTGCTTTCTGAATTAGCTCCCTCTACTGTGGTCAAGGCTTTTCGTGGATTCACTTACATTTTTTCGGTAGATATTCCACAATTTTTAAGTAGTGCGCTTGTGTTTAAGACATGAACATGATAATGATTTTCTTTGTTTAAATAGTTCTCTTGTGTTTAAGACATGATAATGATTTTCTTTATTTGTTTGTTTTATAAAGTGAAGTGTTTTTCACTCTGGGAAGATTGCATAAAGGGAAAAAATATTTTGGCGAGGAAGAGCATACGCATCTCAAGAAATTGCCCGATGTTTGTGTTTACATCCTGGTTTGATGGTATCCAACAATCATCTATATATATTTACATATGTTTATGGGTAAAAGAATCATACAGTTATCTCTAAAGTTAACTTAACAAAACTACGTAGTTTTGTGTTACACCAAGTTGCAAAAAATTTCTTACTTGCATGACATAATTGCAACAAGTATTTGTGAAATCAAAGTGTACTGAGATTAAAGATTCACACAATCGTCAGATTTAAAGTTTGCACTAATTGATTTAGTAGCTCATATGACAAGAACACACATGAGATGAATTTCCATCAATCGAAAGTAATTGAAACGCATGTGAACTGCCATCAAAATGTTATTTGTTGCCATTTCATGTAATCTTCATATGATGTCATTGGAAACTACAACAAATTAGGTTAACCTTACTTGGTTATATAGGACATGTATATACTTGTTACTGATAAACTATGTTAGTGATGATCTACAGTACAAGTTCTATGACTTTATCTTTTTAAAACGTTAAATGTGTTTATAAACAAACTTTTAAGTTAACTTTAGGATTTTTTTTTTCTTAAGGTAACTTTAGGATTCTTTTACCCATTATAAGTGCATATGTATGCATTGTTAAAAAGATTTAAATGTAGGAAGAAAGCTTGATGGGGAAATAAAGCATGACATTCTGGAACTCAGTGACATGGTTAGAAAATCAAAAATCCCAGGAGATCATGAGAGGAGACTGTTCTTCAGATTGTGCAGAAAATATACCGACATTTCTTACAAAGGTGAATCGTTAAGGTGCGTATCTATGCTCTACAGAATAAATCTAGTGGTTTGCACATGAAACAAAAGAGTGCAATGATATTACAAAGAAAAAACACATATATTAACCTACATGAACAAAGTTCTCAGATAAAAACAACAATCAACTAATTAGCAAAAAAAAAACAACAATCAACTTTGCAATCACTTGTTCTTTTGGCCATTTGCTAACAGAAACATTAAATCGCTTGGTGTCATTCTCACCTGGCACCTACACGTAAATTAGCTATCACTATCTATATGCTTATACATGCACATCATCTACAATAATTCTAAACCATTTTATATCTATTTTCATCCTCTATTACTTGATCATCTCTAATCATTTATAAAATTCTTCGAATGCAATGTTATTAAGAACCTCCTTTGTTATTGCAATATGTCTCCAACACCCACCTAGAGTTTGAGGGTCATTTGATGAGCTATATGAGATGCTTATACATCAAGAATCTTTCATATGTAACCTGAATCATGTTATAGCATGCTCATTAAATACATTTCTCTTCTCTTATTATTATATGATTATATCAACTATTACACGGATGTATAGATCTGATAACATAAATAGAGGGGACAAAATTTAAAAGAATAAAATTTCAATAATGTATTTAAAACTCAATTAAGCAATATATTCCAGATAGAAGCTATATTCAACATTATATTAACTCAAATTTAGAACTGTAGTTGGACACGATTTCATTGCAAAAAAAAATAAAAAAAAATGAGAATATATATAATCTTTATAAGTTTAAACCTTGAGTTGCGGAATCGCAAAGCAGCCATAGCTCAAAAATTGAGATAAAGCTGAGATGACATATTACTGCAATTCTGTAACCATAAAATATTTAACAAGTTTAATCTTGCAGAACTTCAAAATAGCCATAGTCTAACAAAACACAAAGCATTAATTGTTAAAATGCATTCTTAAGCTGCTACATGACATTTAGTACAGTGCTTGATTTTTTTCCATTCCCTTTCTTTTCAACAATCTTTTGCAACTGATTGGATGTCATGTCACTGTCTTTGACCCTTCTACTGGAGAGTTGTAGTTTTATGTCCTAACACAATCGTTGGTTGGATGAGCTTGAGAATACATGTGGCTTTACTCTTTTGTTAGTGTCATTCATAACCTGTTTACCATTACTGTCATAGCCCTGCGCCTTCCTTTTAACTAGCATCTTGCCTCCTTGTATATCATTTATTGATTTATTTAGTGACTTTGTCGCATTTAGTGAAATTTCTGTAGCAGTTTTAGTACCTAACATATATATATATATATATATATATATATATATATATATATATATATATATATCAGAGTATATTCTAATAAATTGAAATATAATAAACAATGCAATATTACAATATATTATGGAACCTGCAAAACTCTTGTTGTGCCCTTTTCTGTTAAGCCCTTTTTTGTTACCTTACTGACCACAAATTGAACATGTCATTTTTCTACTAAGCTTCCCATCTTCTTAGTCTCAACTCTATCTTTCCTCTTGTTCTTCTACTGCTTTCTTGGTTTCGTCTTATAGGGAGGTGGTAAAACATCATCTTTTTCAGTTTTCTTACATTGATTTTGACCCCTTAGTGGATTTAGCACGTAAGCATAGGCCTATAAGTTGACATCTTTTTTTGTACCATTGAGACACATAATTGGTTCTTCTTTGACATTATATATGGCACAAATCGCATGTTGACAAGGTATTCCACTTATGTCCCACTCTCTGCAATTGCATCAAGTTAAGTTCACCACATGAGTGTCCTTCTTGATTAAGGTATATTTTTGGTATGGCTGTTAACTATAAGTTTGGAGGTTAATATCCCACTTTTTAGCACAATATGAAAAAGGGTTTTGGTCCATGACAATTGATTGTCATGGACCTGTTAAATAACAATCAGTTTCTAAACCGTTGGATCGTTGATCCAACGGCCCCCCTGGATTACAAAATTTTTTTACTGTCCGCTATAATTTTCCGCGGATAGGCAGATTGCCTGTCCGCGGAAATTTTCCGCGGTTTGCCTATCCGCGGAAAATTATAGCGGACAGTAAAAATTTTTTTTTTTTAATCTCAGCCGTTAGATCAACGATCCAACGGCTATGGAACCGATTGTTAAATAACCGGTCCCTGACAATCATTTGTCAGGGACCAGGACCCTATGAAAAAATGACTTTTAATGATATAGGAAAACGAAAATCGTCTTGCATTTCTTTTTTTTTTTTTTGGGAAAAAAACTAAAAACATGTCATCAATTAGCATTTTCATTAATTAAAACCATACATAAACTTGTGTGTGTGATAAACATCACATCTAATAACATTTTTACTAAATTTAAATAAATTCAATAAAAACAAGAAACACAAATTAACATAACATTTTTTTAGCTATTAAACGTTACGTTTTTTTTTGTAGCATCAACTAGGGCTGTCAAAAATAATAAAAAAATCCGATATCCGTTCAAAATATCTGTATTCGTATTCGAAAAAAAAGGATATTATCCGCATCCGAAATAAATAGGATATTATCCGCATCCGAATCCGACATATCTGAATCCGAAAATGGAAAAATTAATATATATTTACATATAATATTTATAATTTATAATATATTTACAATTAATAATATATGTCTTTGTTCATTATTTAATATATTTTTCAAAGATATATTTAAGTGTAGACGTTTTTTAAACATATACTAGCGTAAAAGTCCGTGCGAGGCACGGGCACCGAAATAATTTTTCGCTTCAAAATATATTTATATTAAGATAATTTTGTAACTAAAAATACGATAAATGATAAGATTTTATCTCATATTTCTATAGTTATTTTGTAATATTGTATACAAAATTCATGTACCAAATATTTTATAATTTGATTAGATTTCATAAAATTTGGATAAATATCTATACGATAGTAATCACGTACATGTTTTAATTGATGAAATATTAATTTAGTGTTTAAAATGGCGTGAAATCAGCTTTATCAAAGTGAATATTTGAGTATAATATAAATAATTATTAGTAAAATTGTTCATAAATAACATAGATGTAAATTCATGTGATTTTTTTAACGTGGATAGAAAAATTTACAAAATCTCTTAATATTACGTAAAAGTCATCTTTGTGGTTCCTATATACATACATATATATTTATACACATTTAAATTCAAATGTTTTGTTTTAGTCTAATGCTTATTACACAATACTAGCCTATTACTCGTGCAAAGCACGGACTATCATATATTATTATCATGAATTAATTAATTTAATATAAATTTTAATTTATTTTAATAAATTTTATTATTAATTTTAAATTTAAATATGTTCCATATTTAATTTCATTACATAAATAAATATTATTAATTTAAAGTTATTTTAAAATTTTTTTTTAAATATCTTAAGATTTCAATAGATTTTTTGAAAAAATCATTAATTATAACCTAAAATCGTAGAAGAAATAATCGTAGAAAGAAGTGTGATTCTAATCGGGATATAATTGAAAACGTTTATAATTCTATAAAACACGTAGTATTTTATTTTTAATAAATTACATATAATTTAATTGAATTTGGATTTTTTAACACGTTTTTTAAATTTTTTAAAAATATTTTTTTATATCTTGATTCGTTGGTTATTTGATTAACACATTCCTAAAAAGTTTGTTAACACCTTTCTAAAAATAAAAAACTAACGAAAATGTATTTAATTTTAATTAAAAAAATAAACTACTATTTTACATACTATTTCAATTATATTTCAATTAGGATTCTTCACCAACACCCAACTTCTCTTCAGACTCTTTCAAGAAACCAATATCTTTTAAAATTAATTTAAACAATTTTAATATAAAAATTATTAATAATAAAAAAATTGAAAAAAGGAAAATAAAAAGAAAAATAATTATAGTGTCTATCTATACTATACTTTTATAAGGAAAATAGGGTATAATTGGTTGGTAGTTAAAACCTTTCTTGAAAACTTATTCAAACCTTCTAAAAATACAAATTAAAATATATGCTGTAATTAATCAAAAAATAAAACATGTATTTTACATAAATACATACTCTATTAGTTATATTTCAACTCAAATTCAACTACATACTCTTTTAATTATATTTTTAATATATATTTTTTAATTAATTACTTTTAGGAATTTGTTGACAATTTTTTTTGAAAGGCGTTAACCAACCAACCAAATATACCTTTTTTCGCTTATAATAGTATAGTACTAGCTTATAGCCCGTGCGAAGCACGGGTTACTTTTAAATACTTTTAAAATTATATAATTAAATAAAATAGAGAATAATTTATTACGAATTTATTAGTAATAATAATAGTTTAATAAATGATATGTATTGATTAGAATTAATAATATAAAATCTTAATGTAAATTTGTTGTTGATGGGATTTGAACCTTGATCTTTGGAATATAAAATACTACTCCGTATTGGTTTAACGGAATTCATTTGTTTTGTTTTATATTATAAATAATTTAAAATTAAATAATTAGAGTGAAAACCAAAACTTAGGAGAAAACCAAAACTTTCAATGTTTTTAACGGAATTCATTTGATTTGTTTTATATTATAAATAATTTAAAATTAAATAATTAGAGTGAAAACCAAAACTTAGGAGAAAACCAAAACTTTCAATGTTTCGGCTTTAATATAATAGTATAGATAATTTAAAATTAAATAATTAGAGTGAAAACCAAAACTTAGGAGAAAACCAAAACTTTCAATGTTTCGGCTTTAATATAATAGTACTAGCTTAAAACCCGTGCGATGCACGGATTTCTTTTAATATTATATGACATGTTTTATTAATTCGATTTACTTTTTTTAAAATATGAATTTTGGAGGTTTAAATTTTTAAATGAGATGATTTGATAATAATTATATAAAAATTATCCGTTATATTTTTATGAAAAGAGGGATTTTAGTTAGAAAATATTGAAACGATAATACATCTTAGTTCAAAAAGGTAATCGGTTAATTATAAGTACTTATAAAATTATAATTTAATTTTATTAAATAGAATGCCGTGATTTAACTGAAAAAAGTGAGGTGTTTAGAGAAAATTAAAAAGGAAACATGTTTTAGGTGGAAAAGATAATTGATTAGTTTATAGTAATTATAATTCAATTATGTTATTTTACTAAATAAAATTGCTCGTAAAGTTTTAAGAAAAGGAAAAATTAGTGTTGCCCGTGATATTTTAAAGAAAAGAGATATTTTAGTTAGAAAATATAGAAAAGATGATACATTTTAGCTGAAACTTAATCGGTTAATTATTAACATTATAATATTGTTATTTTATTTTATTAAATAGAACCGCCCGTGATATAATTGAAAAAAGATAGATTTTATTTAGAGAAAATAGAAAATGTAATGTGAAAATTAAAAAGATGACATGTTTTAGGTGAAAAAGGTAATTGATTAGTTTATAATAATTATAATTTAATTTATGTTATTTCACTAAATTAAATTGTTCGTAATGACTTTAGATAGTGAGAAATTAATGTTACCCGTGATATTTCTAGAAAAAAAGAATTTGATTTATAAAATATGGAAAATATGATACGTTTTAGCTGAAAAAGGTATTCAAAAAGGTAATCGTTTAATTATAAGTACTTATAAAATTATAATTTAATTTTATTAAATAGAATGCCGTGATTTAACTGAAAAATGTGAGGTGTTAGTTAGAGAAAATTAAAAAGGAAACATGTTTTAGGTGGAAAAGATAATTGATTAGTTTATAGTAATTATAATTTAATTTATGTTATTTCATTAAATTAAATTATTCGTAGTATCTTTAGATGGTGAGAAATTAATGTTACCCGTGATATTTGTAGAAAGAAGGAATTTGAATTATAAAATTTGGAAAAGATGATATGTTTTAGTTGAAAAAGGTAATTGATAATTATTAGTATTATAATATTATTATTTATTAAATAGAACCGCCCGTGATATATTTGTAAAAAGAAATATTTTAGTTAAAGAGATATTTTAGTTATAGAATAGAGAAAAGGTAACATGTTTTGGCTGAAAAAGGTAATTGATTAGTTAATAGTAATTATAATATAATTATGTTATTTTATTAAACAAAATTGCTTGTAGTGTTTGTAAGAAAGGAGAAATTTTAATTAGATATAATATAAAAGATATTGTGGTTTACCTGAAAAGGGAAATTAATTAGTTAATTGAAAAGGTAATATGTTTAATCTGAAAAAGAAAATTATGCAATTAGTTAGTAGTTAAATAAGGGTAAATAAGTAAATTCAATAGGTACCAACCAACCAAACTTTTAATGTTTTGGCTTTAAGGCTTAAATATTTAAATGAGATGATGATCATAATTATATAAATGTTATCCATGATATTTCTTTAAAAGGAATGATTTTAGTTAAAAAAAATATAGAAAATGCGATAGGTTTTAGTTGAAAAGGTAATAAGTTATTTATTAGTAATTATAAATTATTATTTTGTTTTATTAAATAGAATGCCCGTGATATAATTGAAAAAAGAGAGGATTTAGTTAGAGAAAATTAAAAAGGTAATATATTTTAGGTGAAAAGGGTAATTCATTAATTTACAGTAATTATAATTTAATTATGTTATTTTACAAAATAAAATTGCTCGTAATGTTTTTAGAAAAGGAGAAATTAATGTTGCTCATGATATTTCTAAAAAGGAATTTTAGTTAAATAATATAAGAAAAAGATGATACGTTTTAGCTAAAAAGGATAATCGTTAATATTAGTATTATAATATTATTATTTAATTTTATTAATAGAGGCGTCCATGATATAATTGGGAAAAGAGAAATTTTAGTTTGAAAAAATAGAAAAAGGTAACGTGAAAATTAAAAGGTGACATATTTTAGGTGAAAATGATAATTGATTAGTTTATACTTTATAGTAATTATAATTTAATTGTTATTTTACAAAATAAAATTGCTGATAATATTTTTAGAAAATGAGAAATTAATGTTACCCATGATATTTTTAAAAAAAGGAATTTAATTAGAAAAAATAGAAAAGATGATACATTTTTAGCTGAAAAGGTAATCGGTTAATTAATAACATTATAATATTATGATTTTATTTTTATTAAATAGAATCATAATTTGAAAAAGAGATGTTTTAGTTACAGAAAATAAAAAAGGTAACTTGTTTTGGCTGAATAAGGTAACCCGTGATATAATTGGGAAAAAAATAATTTAGTTAGAGAAAAGAGAAAAGATAAAAAATTAATTTATTAGTTAACAGTAATTATAATTTGTTTTTTAATTAGATAAAATATAAAAGATATTACATTTTACCTGAAAAAGGAAACTGCTTAGTTATTAAAAAAAATGGTAACATGTTTAACTTGAAAAAGTGGATTGATTAGTAAACTAAAATTTTTAATTAAATAAAATATAAAAGATTATTTTTAAATGGTAACCCGTGATATAATTGGAAAAAGAGATATTTTAGTTAGAGAAAAGATAATTTGAATGAAAAAATTAATTAATTAGTTAATAGTAATTATAATATGCTTTTTAGTTAGATAACATATATAATATATTATATTTTACCTGAAAAAGGAAACTGCTTAGTTATTAAAAGGAAAAGAAAAAGGTAACATGTTTAACCTGAAAAAGTAAATTGATTAAATTTTAGTTAAATAAAATATAAAAGAAGATTTTTAAATGGTAACCCGTGATATAATTGGAAAAAGAGATAGTTTAGTTAGTGAAAAGCGAAAAGATAATTTGAATGAAAAAATTAATTAATTAGTTAATAGTAATTATAATATGCTTTTTAGTTAGATAACATATAGAAGATATTATATTTTACCTGAAAAAGGAAACTGCTTAGTTATTAATAAGAAAAAAAAAGTAACCTGTTTAACCTGAAAAAGGAAATTGATTAGCAAAGCAAAAATTTTAAAGGTAACATGTTTAACCTGAAAAAAGAAATTGATTAGTAAAGAAAAAAATTTAGTTAGTTAAATAAAATATAAAAGAAGATTTTTAAATGGTAACCCGTGATATAATTGGAAAAAGAGATATTTTAGTTAGAGAAAAGCGAAAAGATAATTTGAATGAAAAAATTAATTAATTAGTAAATAGTAATTATAATATGCTTTTTAGTTAGATAACATATAGAAGATATTATATTTTACCTGAAAAAGGAAACTGCTTAGTTATTAAAAAGAAAAGAAAAGGTAACATGTTTAATCTGAAAAAGGAAATTGATTAGCAAAGCAAAAATTTTAAAGGTAACATGTTTAACCTGAAAAAGGAAATTGATTAGTAAAGAAAAAAATTTAGTTAGATAAAATATAAAAAAAGATTTTATCTGTAATTAAGTAAGGGTAAATAAGTAAAATCAATAGGTACCAACCAACCAACCAACCAACCAAACTTTTAATGTTTCGGCTTTAATATAATAGAATAGATATAGATTTTTAATATAATTAACTTAAAACCCGTGCATGCACGGATTTCTTTTAATATTATAGGATTTTTTTATTAATTTGAATTACCTGTTTTGACATATGAATTTTGGAGAATTAAATTTTTAAATGAGATGATTTGATAATAATTATATAAATGTTATCCGTCATATTTCTAGTAAAAGAGGGGCTTTAGTTAGAAAATATTGAAAACATGATAAATTTTAGTTTAGAAAGGTAATTTAACTATAAGTACTTATAAAATTATTATTTAATTTTATTAAATAGAATGTCATGATTTAATTGGAAAAAAAAAGTCTTGGTTAGAAAAAATTAAAAAGGGAACATGTTTTAGGTGAAAGGTAATTGATTAGTTTATAGTAATTATAATTCAATTATGTTATTTTACTAAATAAAATTGTTCGTAATGTTTTAAGAAAAGGAAATATTAATGTTGCCCGTGATATTTTTAGAAAAAGAGGGTTTTTAGTTATAAAATATAGAAAAAATTATACATTTTAGCTGAAAAAACTTAATCGGTTAATTATTAATATTATAATATTCTAATTTTATTTTATTAAATAGAACTGCCCATGATATAATTGAAAAAAGATAGATTTTAGTTAGAAAATAGAAAAGGTAATGTGAAAATTAAAAAGATGACATGTTTTAGGTGAAAAAGGTAATTGATTAGTTTATAGTAATTATAATTTAATTTATGTTATTTTACTAAATTAAATTGCTCGTAGTGTCTTTAGATAGTGAGAATTAATGTTGTCCGTGATATTTTTAGAAAAAAGGAATTTTAATTATATATTACATATGGAAAAGATGATATGTTTTACCTGAAAAAGGTAATAGGTAATTATTAGTATTAAGATATTATTATTTATTTTATTAAATAGAACTACATGTGATATAATTGGAAAAAGGGATATTTTAGTTACATAATAGAGAAAAAGTAACATGTTTTGGCTGAAAAAAGTAATTGATTAGTTAATAGTATTTATAATATAATTATGTTATTTTATTAAACAAAATTGCTCATAGTGTTTATAAGAAACGAGAAATTTTAGTTAGATAGAATTATAAAAGATATTGTGTTTTATCTGAAAAGAAAATTTATTTAGTTAGTAAAAAATAGAAAAGGTAATATGTTTAATCTAAAAAAGAAAATTAATTAGTTAATAGTTGCTCGTAGTGTTTATAAGAAAGTAGAAATTTTAGTTAGATACAATATAAAAGATATTGTGTTTTATCTGAAAACGGAAATTATTTAGTTAGTAAAAAATAGAAAAGGTAATATGTTTAATCTAAAAAAGGAAATTAATTAGTTAATAGGATGAATTTTATTTGTAATTAAGTAAGGGTAAATAAGTAAAATGACCAACCAAACTTTTAATGTTTCGGCTTTTATACAATAGTAGATTGAAATTCTGTTTTAAAAATGAAGTAGTTTGAAAACAAATTATATTATAACTTTGAATTATTTTTTTAACTAAACTTTAATTTTTTTTTGAAATATTTAAATTGAAGTAAAATATGATTAAATGACCTTAATGACTTGTACATCTATATAATATTATAATATATGAGATCAACTTTTTTGGTTACATCTATAGTATATATTACAACTGTACCATTATATATTACTAGCTTAAAACCCGTGCGATGCACGGATTTTTTTAATATTATATTAAATTTTTTAATTATTTGAATTAATTTTTTTAAACATGATTTTTGGAGACTTAAATTTTTAAATGAGATTATATGATGATAATTATATAAATGTTATTCGTGATAATTCTAGAAAATGGGGAATTTTAGTTAAAAAATTAGAAAAGATGATGGATTTTAGTTGAAAAAGATAATCAGTTAATTATAAGTAATTATAAAATTATTTTTTTATTAGATAGAATGCCCATGATATAATTGGAAAAATAGAGGATTTGGTTAGAGAAAATTAAAAAGGTAACATGTTTTAGGTGAAAAAGGTAATTGATTAGTTTATAGTAATTATAAGTTCATTATGTTATTTTACTAAATAAATTGCTTGTAATGTTTTTAGAAAAAGAGAAATTATTGTTGCCCGTGATATTTCTAGGAAAAGAGGGATTTTAATTATAAAATATAGAAAAAATGATATGTTTTAACTAAAAAAGTTAATCGATTAATTATTAGTATTATCATATTACTATTTTATTTCATATAATAGAAATGCCCTTAATATACTTGAAAAATGAGATATTTTAGTTAGAGAAAATAGAAAAGAAAACGGGTAAATTAAAAAGGTGACATGTTTTAAGTGAAAAAGGTAATTGATTAGTTTATACTAATTATAATTTAATTATGTTAATTACTAATTAAAATTGCTCCTAGTATTTTTTAGAAAATGAGAAATTAACGTTGTTCGTTATATTTCTAGAAAAAAAAGGAAATTAATTAGAAAAAAATAGAAATATGATATGTTTTAGTTGAAAAGATAATCGATTAATTATTAGTATTGCAGTGCACGGGTTTCTTGTATTATATTATAAATTTTATTTAATATTAAAATTATGTTTTTATATAATCATTATTTTAATAATTTTTTTAATTTTAATTTGTTATAATTTAATATACTCATGTTTACAGATTATAATAATGTTTCCTTATTATAAACAACGTATATGATTTTTAATATATTTTATTAATAAATGAAAATTTTGGTGTGATATTTTCGAGTATATATTAATGATTGTAAGATTTGTTGTAAATTAAAAAGGTAACGTGTTTTAATTAGAAATATTAATGATTGAAAAATATGATATAATTGATCTTTTTAGGTGTTTATAAAAGGTAATATCTTCAACTGAAAGTAAATATGAAAAATGCAATCGACTAATTACCATTTATTACTGTATATTATATTGTTATTTATTTTAGGTGTTACATTTTATTTGAAAATTATGGTGTGATCTTTTCGGTTATATATTAATGATTGAAAGATTTATTTTAAATTAAAAAGGTAATGTGTTTTAGTTCGAAAGGAAATATTAATGATCGAAAGATATGATATGATTCATGTTTTTTCGTGTTTATAAAATGTAATAACTTCAACTAAAAGTAAATATGAAAAAGACAATCGACTAATTACCGTTAATTTTATTATATTAATGTGATATTTTCGGTTATATATGAATGATTGTAAGATTTGTTTTAAATTAAAAAGATAACGTGTTTTAGTTCGAAAGGACATATTAATGATGGAAAGATATGATACGATTGGTGTTTTTAGGTGTTTATAAAAGGTAATATCTTGACTACTTACCATTAATTATATTATGTTATTACTTATTTTAGATTGTAAGATTTGTTTTAAATTAAAAAGGTAACGTCTTTTAGACTTTTAGTTCGAAAGGAAATATTAATGATAGAAATGATACAATTGATGTTTTAAGTTGTTTATAAAAGGTAGTATCTTGACTAATTATCATTAATTATATTATGTTATTACTTATTTTAGATGTATTTTTTTTATAATGAAACGAAGTACCAAAAATAAGTACCAAAAAATAGGTACCAAAATTTTAATGTTTCAACTTTTATATAATAGTATAGATTTGTTTTAAATTAAAAGGTAACGTGTTTTATTTCGAAAGGAAATATTAATGATGGAAAGAAATAATACGATTTACTCCCTCCGTCCCTTTGAATTCTTTACGTTTGCGGACCAATTTCTGGCACGGATTTTAAGGTTTTATACAAAAAAATAAAATATCAAAAATAAGTTATAGAGGAGTATGTTTTTAGGTGTTTATAAAAGGTAATATCTTGACTAATTACCATTAATTATATTATGTTATTACTTATTTTAGATTGTAAGATTTGTTTTAAATTAAAAAGGTCTTATTTTTATACAAAAAAATAAAATATCAAAAATAAGTTATAGAGGAGTATGTTTTTAGGTGTTTATAAAAGGTAATATTTTGACTAATTGTCATTAATTATATTATGTTATTACTTATTTTAGATTGTAAGATTTGTTTTAAATTAAAAAGGTAACGTGTTTTAGACTTTTAGTTCGAAAGGAAATATTAATGATGGAAAGATGTGATACGATTGATGTTTTTAGTTGTTTATAAAAGGTAATATCTTGACTAATTACCATTAATTATATTATGTTATTACTTATTTTAGGTGTATTTATTTTTTTTATAATGAAGGGTAAGTAAGTAAATTCACGAAGTACCAAAAAACAGGTACCAAAACTTTTAATGTTTCGGTTTTTATATAATAGTATAGATTTTATTAATAATTGAAAAATATGGTACGATATTTTCGGATATATAAATTAATGATTGTAAGATTAGTTTTAAATCAAAAAGGAAACGTATTTTAATTTGAAAGGAAATATTAATGATTGGAAGATATGATAAAAGGTAACATCTTCAACTAAAAGTAAATATGAAAAATGCAATCGACTACTTACCATTAATTATATTATGTTAATATTTATTTTAGGTGTTTTAATATATATTTTTCTTTATAATGAAGGGTAAATAAGTAAATTCACGAAATACCAAAAAATAGGTACAAAGAAACTGGTACCAATTTATATAATCATTATTTTTTACATAATTTTTAATTTTAATTAATATAATTTAATATACACATGTTTACGGATTATACTAATGTTTCCTTATTATAAACAAAGTATATTTTTAATATATTTTATTAATAATTGAAAAATATTGTATGATATTTTCGGGTGTATATTAATGATTGTAAAATTAGTTTTAAATCAAAAAGGAAACGTATTTTAATTCGAAAGGTAATATTAGTGATTGGAAGATATGATAAAAGGTAACATCTTCAACTAAAAGTAAATATGAAAATGGCAATTGACTAATTACCATTAATTATATTATATTAAAATTTATTTTAGGTGTTTTAATATATATTTTTCTTTATAATGAAGAGTACATAAGTAAATTCACGAAGTACCAAAAAACAGGTACCAAAAAATTGGTACCAAAAAACAGGTACCAAAACTTTCAATGTTTCGGAATTTATATAATAGTATAGATATTGACTAGTCTATTATATTATATGAAAATTCATATAACCATACTTTATAGTCAAAAATCCCATCTTCTTTCATTCAATATTGAAAATTTATTACGTTAATTTTTATATATATAATATTGATTCATTTTTATAGTTCTCATCTTTTTAACGTAAATTCAATTATTTTTCGTATTTTTTAAATATGTATGTTTTAACACCAATCATACATTTAAATTGCTGTAAGTCTAAATAGTACGTAAACCAATAATCTCTAATATGACTCTCATATTTAAATTTATATACCTAAAGATTCTATGATGCAATTATTAATTATGTCTGATTGGATAAAAAATATTTACATATTTTTTAAAAACCAAATTCTATTTTTTATTCTAATAATTTAATATCCACTTGGAGATGAATGTAAATAAATACATTTTCTCCCGAACTCGGTTATATTTTTATATAATCTAAAATTTGATCTTTAAATTTGATCTTAAATTTCTATTTTTAATTTCAATCATTTAAAATGGTAAAAGAGAATCGTAGAGCATACTCAATAGATTAAAATGTTTTCGCAATTATATTCTTAGAAATATTCTAAAAATAAAAAAACCAATATGTTATTTAGTCAAAATAAAAATAGAAAAAATGGGACAAAAGGAGAATATGTGGTTTATCTGATAAGAGTTTTAAAACATACTCAAAACTAAGTATAGCATAATGGTTATGACATGAGTTTGAGAGTGGAAGGTCATCGTTCGATACTTGAGGGTAACATAATTATATGCAATTTTTACATAAATTTTAAAAGGGTGGCATTTTTGTTATTTTTCAACAAATAAGGGCGTAGTAGTTTTCTATAAAAGAGATGAGGACTGCTTCGTGCTTATGTACTCGCAATTTTTCAATGCTATCTTGTAAATTAAATTTTTGGCGTGTACTAATATCAAAATTAATAGATGATTAATTATGTTCTAATATTAAATTTAATAGATGATTAATGAGTTTTGAAAAGTGAATTTTATTATATATATTTTATTTTTGATTGTTTCTCGAAAGCAATGGCCTATTAGTTTTCTATAGAAGAGATGAGGGATGCTTCGTGCTTATGTACTCGCAATTTTTCAATGCGATATAGTAAACTAAATTTTTGGCTTGTACTAATATCAAATTTAATAGATGATTAATAAGTTTCTAACATTAAATTTAATAGATGATTAATGAGTTTTGAAAAGTGAATTTTATCATATGTTTTATTATTATATTTAAAGTTGTAAATATTAAAATTTAATTGTGTTGTTAGTGAGAGTCGAATCCTTGACCTATGTTAGTACTCGCTTATTATATTTCTTACTCTTATTATATATAAGGATATAATTTATTTTTGGTGTTTTAAGAGCATCTCCAAGGCAACCTACCTGTTAGCTAAAATAGTGATGTGGCATTGGTTTTTACCTAATATCTATATTTTCTTCTTCTCCAACCGTTCTTACTGTTAGCCATATTTTTAGATAACAAGATACATATCCTCTATATTTGGAGGATATCCAAAAAATTATACATAACATCTAAAAATATCATATCCACTTATATTGTGACACATCATCAATTTAATTTAATCTTATATATATTTACTAATTAAAATAATAATAAAATACTGTTTTTGAAATATAGCTAACAATTATAGCTAACACCATTGGAGTACAACTCCTTACAGGTTCAGTAAATTTTACATAACCATTATTTTATACTCCCTCCGTCCCTTTTGATTGTTAACATTTCACTTTTTCAAAACTTTCTGGCACGCATTTTAAGATGCATTTTAAGGATAGTTAAATAACTTTTTTTTAAAATTTTCTTTTTCTATATAAAAATTTAAACATTAAATTTTTATACAGAAAAAGAAAATTTTAAAAAAAAGTTATTTAACTATCCTTAAAATGCACCTTAAAATGCGTGCCAGAAAGTTTTGAAAAAGTGAAATGTTAACAATCAAAAGGGACGGAGGGAGTATTATTTTAGCTAACCATTTAACTAGTACCGTTGGAGATGCTCTAATATATTTTTTTCCTTTATAATAAAGGGTAAATAAGTAAATTCACGAAGCAGGTACGTTGCCTAAAAATAATGTCAAAAAGGGCCATTTCTCAATCTGAAATTGCGAGTACTGTACATTATTACATTTACTAGTCGTTCCCTTGAAACATGGTGTGAATTAAGTAGGCGTAAACTCCGGCCGGTCAAAATAAAGATAAAAAAGCCGGCGGTCCGGTGGAGATGGAACCGCCGTCACTGGTATCAAAAGCACGGACGGCCTTTCATTCCGCTGCTGCTAAAGCGGAGAAAGTCTTTACGGATATTAAAAAATCTGATCTCACCGATCATCCAGGTCTCTTTTGATTTCTATCTACTATTTTTAGCTTTTTCACTAAATATCTTTTCTTAATTTTAGTTTTCTCATTTCAATTTTGTTTATTAGATTCTCAAGCTCACTCCGATAAATCCGATGATTCTCCTATTCCTCATCGCGCCTCTAAGGTACTTATTAATATCTCTTTTTGATTTTTTTGTATTAGAATCCCTAAATTTCATCTCAATCGTGTTTTTTTACATTGAATATCAAATGCTGAAGATATTAGATTCATTTTGACCTTGAATCTGGTAGTTGTCGAAATTTATAGATGGAGCTGAAGCATCATCTTAGATCAATTCGAGTTTCGCTTTTTTGATTATGTAGATGTTGTTTGTTTTATTGACTTAATGATTATAATGCAATGGAAATAGAATAACCGCGAAGTGAAGGACTTGAAGTGGAGGCCAGCACCTATAAAGGCGAAACACGACTGGCAAGAGAGGTTTAAGAATATTAGAATACGGAAGAAAGGAGTTGAGGAAAATTCACCTGACGAAGCTGACAATTCGGCAATGGCGTTTGCAATTTTTGATCAGAATTTGTACCTAGAGAATACTAGAGAAGTTTCTCAGTCAAAGGTACGGGATTTTACATATATAATTTTACATATATTAATGTGTGAATATACACTTATGCTGGGTTTTTTGATAATGACGCCAATGTAAAAGATGAAATGGTGATGTGGAGAGATACTTCTGCTTATAGATATGCATTCAAATATACAATGCTGATAGATTTATTTTCAAACATGCATTTTTAACTACTCCGAGTCATTGTTGTCACGATAAACGACTAGTCGTCGACTGATCGTCTTCAGAGGGTCGACCGGAGAGGTCGACTTGGGAATTGTTAAAAAGTTGGTCGATTACGAGGTTGACGATTGGCGTAAACTCCGATCCAATTTTTTTTAAAAAAATCCAAAAATCCTAATCCACAACTTCTTGCACATGTTAATCTCAGTTTTCTTATTTGCACGTTGAATAGAAACTGATATGTGTGTGTGTGTGTGTGCGCGTGCTCACTATAAATTGACGAAAACTATTATATGTGCGTGCGTGCGTGTGTATTTTGTTATTAAGATACATATGGGAATTTTGGATTCTTTTTTGTGAGAAACTATATATACAAGAAATTTATAATTATATACTGTATTATTTAATTTATTATTGTTATTTTATTGACTAGTCAATGAGATGGACCTCTGTCGACTCGACTTACCGACGTGACAACCATGCTCTGAGTAAGGGTTTATACATTTTCCTGGCAGAATTGTACCTATGTTTAAAACGAGTAATGCTTATCTAGTATAGGAAAAAGATACAGTAACATAATTGCTCTTTGTAAAGACTTCCTTCTGAAATGTTTAGTAAATATTACTGTATGTATTTTGGATGATATTCGGACATATGTATTTTACCTGCTTAGAATACATTTTTCCTTTTCTTTGACATGTTGGTTTATTTAGAAAAAATTTATTAGCTGAAATTATACTAGAAATCTATAGAAAGTTCAAAATTTAGTTTTAAAGTTTTTACAGAAACTAATACGGGGCCATGAGTCTTGAATACACTTTTTTGGTTTTGGTCAAATACAGAATTCTAAATTCTCACAAACACATGCCTCCACTGAGGCTTGACTCCTTGTTCTCTTATTACCAAGAGGGAAGGGGTATACTCTATGCTAAGCCTTGCAATTTATCTTATTTTTAACGCTTTAAGGTTGAATGGGGGATGAAATTCAGTGCGGTGGTTTGGTCACAATTAAATTGGCCCTCACTCCTCATGGTCGCAAAATCCCACAGAAATTAACCATATACCTTTAACTTATTTATTCAAAAAATCTACATTCGAAATTGCCAAGTAACTTAGAACTTTTTATGAAGGTACAGGTCAAGTTTCCAACTTTTACATCATCAACCCTCCCATTATCACCTACCAAGTATAATCAAAATGTTATTGTACAATTTACATGTCAACGGCTTGTGTGATAGTCTATCTGATGCTCATTAATTAGCTCAAGCCTGTGAACTGAGAATATTATTGCATTTCCAAATTTACTGGGTTATGCTGTAGAAAAGTGCTAGTTTCAGCATTACTTTGACCTACAAGGTAACTGAACTTGTACCTTTCATTTTCAGGGTGTAGAAAGTGGTTGCCCCAGAGAGAATCTGAATGCACCTAACGTAGATATCATTCCCCCAGTAGCTTATATAAAGCAATTGGCTATTGCTATCGAGTAAGTTTAGTACTGCTTACATTTCTGCTGGATCTTCTCCTGTAATCGTGTTTTGTTTTTTCTGATGGAATTTTTAAACTTGTTCTGTTTCTTAATTCCATTTAGTGAAAAGTAGATATATATATATATATATATATATATACTTGTAGTAATATTCCTTGCAAGAATCAATGTTGCTCCTCTGATTTATAGTTCCATACAACATTCATTAACATCTATTGTTGACTATTTTTTCCTTCCATTTGTTAAAAATGACTGATTTCCATCACTCATAATTTCTTGGTTGTACGTTCACGTTAACTGTGATAGTTACATAATGCTGCTGCTCCTAAACATTGAAATAGGTGTTAAAGCTTCAGTATACTCTATTTTGATCTTTGAAATCTTCCTGTGATAGGGCTGGGAAGAATTATAAGACAATCAAGGATCTTATGGCATGTTCCACAGCTTCGTCACCTGTCAGAGAGAGGGCTAGTTTGAGCTTCTCAGCAATGAAGTCATTAGTGTTAAGGGAGAAAGAAGAAAAATTTGCCTCTGAGTTTAGTGCTGATGCGAAAGCTTTGTCTCTGATCAATTTGTTGGCTGATGCAGGTAGCTTTATAACTCAGGATTTGGTGAATCCATGTTTTTTTATTAAAGTGTTTTCATTGTAAGTTGTTGCATTGCCCTTGATGATCTTTCACTTCCGTTGTAATCTCTACAAGACATTTGCAGAAGGACATCTCCTGGGGCAAGAATCTGGTTCTGGACATGAAACAGTTACAAACGCATCATTGGCCAAAGAGATTCATGGTGCTCCTCCTGAAAGCTTCATTCTTAAGCTTGCTGAAGCAGTCGGAAGCTTGAAAACCCTAAAGAAAATGGCTTTTTTTTGGCTGAGGGTTGTTGCTGAAGTAAGTTACTTTGCAGAATTTAAACTCGTCTTAATAATGTTTTACGTTGTTTAAGCAAAGTTCATCTATTCTCCAGTTATTGCTGCTATGTGGGGATTCATCAGGCTATATCCTATGCTACCATATTATATTACTAATAAAAGGCTTTTTTCTGTTTTAGTGTACCTCGCTAAAACAATATCAAATTTAGTGTTTAAACAATTTCAGTGGCTATAATACTGATGCCAAATCAAAACAAAAAAACTTCTGTAGAAGTTTTGGTAAAATTTTCCTTCGAGGATGATTCACTAAAAGGTTCGAAAAGAATATTGATGGCTCTGTTTTTCCGAATAATGCTTGCCCAACACGAAGTTTAATGAAATTGAAAGTGAAGCCTTGGAAGACTTGGTAATCTTTAAGTTTCATTGTTTTCTTTGTTGTTAAGTTATTTTTATATTGCAACAGGGTGCTCTTGCTGGATCTCTATAGTTCACTTACCAGTCCTGACAGTATCAGGGAAATCGTAACATATGTTCAACTTTAAAAAAGATTTTGTCAATCTCAGATACCTTATAGGGTTAACTTATGGATGTAGCGTACTAAGTTTGTGTTTATATTAGCGAGTCTGGTGAAATAAACATGTGAGCAAAAGAATCCTCACCAAAGGACTCAGAAAATACTCTGAAGGTTCAGTAAACATTGTGGAAGTGTTTCTTTGCAGGAGAAATTTTCGTAAATATCTGTTTTAGTCCTACAAATTAAGGGGGCATTTGCTTCATGCCTAATGAGCCTGGTTAACTGGAATCGGAACCTCAACTCCATATGTTAGTGTTTGGATCAGCACCTTTTGTCCCATTCCCACCAACCATCCAAACGCCCCCTAAATGCTTCGTCCCATGCGCATCAGCTCATAAATTCTCAAATTATATGAGAATACTAAGAAAATATAAAAGGGATCATAGTAGAGAGGAGGAAAGAGAAAGGCAGAGAAACTGAAAATGTATATTATTATTACTTCAACTGCATATTACAAAGGAGGCAAGAGCCTCAATATATAGAAAACATGGAACTTGGTGGCTACTCTTGCTACAGTAACCAAGTACTATATGTTGTCATCTTGATGACCTAAGCATGCTTATGTCATAGTTATTGCTGATATTTAACACGCCCCCTCACTCGAAATCCCATCTTGGGATGAAAACCTATCTTGGGATTGAAGAGTGGAACACTAGGAGCCTTAAGCGTAACCTAAGCGTCCAATCAGACCCATCTTAAGATTAAAGACCCATCTTAGGATTGATCCATCTCGGGATTGACTCATCTTGGAGTTTACGATCCATCTTGAGATTGACCCATCTTGGAATTGACCTATCTTGGGATTAAATAATTGAGAATTTTGGGTATATCGGGACTCGACTTTGCGACCACACAATACATTTTAGGCTATGTCAAAAACAGAAGTGCTCTTGTCAGCACTACGGTGGATGTTCACCTATCAATTCTTGAATTGATAATTGTTGAAGATACCGAGACTCGGTTTAAATGAGCCTATGTCTGAACATAGGAGGTGCTGCTCTCAGCACTTGATGAATGTGAATTTGAATGGTGAGCAACTGGAACGGTAAGTTTGGTAAACTGCATCCCTTAAGACTGTTTACGAACCGGTCCTTCTGCCGAGACTGAATGCAAGATAAAACAGTGAACTGTGTGTATGTATGTGTAGACGTACTACTACTTCTGCTGCTCCTTCGTATGCATCTTGATGAATGTACTCGCCTTGACAAGAACCATCACCTAATAACTTCACCGGAACTTAGCCCCTCTAACTATTTAATTTGCAGAAACATAATAAAATGGTGGGATACTTTATTATCAACCAACCATCTAATTTTTTCCTACAGCATAATTAAATCCATAACAGAGGCAAACTCTCAAACTAAAATGATATGCTTGTATTAAAAACTCCAGCCAAATTTTTTGTAAGTTAGCTGACTTCCCTTTTTTTGATTGTTAGAACAGCCTAGACCTTTTAACACAGGCTGTCCAACTCCCCCTTTTATAACCATATCAGGCACGATCAATAAAATAGGGCTTGATAGAGACCCCAAAAAACGACAGTTTAAGAAGACTTCCCTTTAGAAGGCTGGTCGAAATCTGCCTCTTAACATCACCACGAGCAGCACGTGGACCAGAGTCGGAGATGCAGGTGGCGCGTGACAGGCTGACAGCGTGTATGGTGGGGTTTACAAGCTGGAATTCAACCAGTGAATTGCCCCTTAAAGCTCTACACTAGTAGAGTAGTAGGTGTTCGTATCTTGGTCCGGGTTATGTTTTTTGGGGCTATTGGTTGAAAATATAAATCTGGGTCTGGGCAGCTTATGTTTTCCTTAAAAAAACATAAGCTTCAACTTAGAAATCTCCTCCTCTCTACTCCCGCTTTGATACCATCTCAAATTATATGAGAATACTAAGAAAATATAAAAGGGATCATAGTAGAGAGGAGGAAAGAGAAAGGCAGAGAAACTGAAAATGTATATTATTATTACTTTAACTGCATATTACAAAGTAGGCAAGAGCCTCAATATATAGAAAACATGAAACTTTGGTGGCTACTCTTGCTACAGTAACCAAGTACTATATGTTGTCATCTTGATGACCTAAGCATGCTTATGTCATAGTTATTGCTGATATTTAACATAAATTTAACTTTCGTCTAAGCACTGGTTCTCCGTACTAATTTTTAGTATTCGTAATGTTACATCAGATGTATTGCAAGGTGTTAATATATATAAATTTAACTGATAGCTTTCCCTTCAATCATCTGACATGCAGGTGAGAAGACTCTGGTCAGAAGGACTTTATATTCCTGGGATACCTTATGATGAGATTCCAGACTTAAATTCCTGTCTTCTGTATCAGCAGTTGCAGGTCATTAATTGTTGCATTTCAAGGAAAAGGCGCCAGTCTATTGCCGCTGAGTCCTTAGATTCTGTCTTATCAATGCAAGCAAGAATAAATGGTGAAGAGTCAACTACTCCTGCAGACGCACTTCCTCTAAACCCTGTTTTATATGCTAAGATTAGCAATGGGGAACTTGTTCTTAGGCTGGGGGCAGATAAACAGTGTGACAGTTTAAAAATGCTGGAAACTGGTGAACCTATTTATACCCCTGTTACTCAGGTTTGGCAGAGTTATGCTCCACAACTTATGTTAGTATCGCCTATTATTTGTTAAAATCGGATTAATATGTATCTCTATAAATTGTGTTTACCAGGAAGGACCTTTACTGACAGAAGATCTGATTAAAGAAAACGAGGAATTTGTGCTGCGGACAGGCAGGTTTGTGTTATTAGTAAATCGCAGCCCGTGTGGTTTGCTTGGGTCTGCTGATTCAGGAAACTTAACAACTATATTACTCATTAATATGGTCAACTTGGAATTTGTAAGTTGCAAAATTCATCCCGTCAATGAACTCACGGGATGAGCAAAAGCGGTCAAGTTTTGTTTTTATAATCCCATTCCAGTATGGGTAACTAAAGATTATGCATGCAAACGCAGAGGACTTATAGCAAATGCTGCTGTTCTGCATTGCCTTCGTTTCGCGACCAGAAAATAATAATGAATCACATTTATATTGTATGAATTGACCACGACCACTACATTTATATTACTGTAGATTTGTAGATTACTTACTGCACTCCTTATGAGGGGCATAGGCATTGAGTGACGAGGGGTACCCACGCCGTACCCTCAACTTTTTTAACTAAAATTAATAATTATAAAAATTTAATTATTCACGCACTATGTTTCGTCCAGCCTTTTATTACTAAAGAATGTGAAGAAGAAAAGTGTTTATTAAAAAAAGTGACGAGATTCAACAAGTTTTTGAGGTGTCGATAAGCATAATTTGGCCCCTTACAAAGTTTGTGATTTGCTTCCCCCTCGACCTCTATAAATTTTAAAGCAGAATTTGGCTATCCTTGATACTTTTTCTGGCTTTGCCACTTCCTCCCTTACCATATTTAACCATTGTATGTATATGGTGGCATTGACCAAATAGTGCGAATATTGATGGCTTACGTTCTGACATCTCTTTCACCGATATGATTATGAATAAAAACTTGAATCTCATCTGTGGCTTCACACTGTTTTTTTTTCTGAAATAAAATTGTATTGTCATTTCCATGTAAAATACCAAATCTTTTACAAAGTAGGTAAGATGGATGTCATGGCCCGATTCAGTTGTAGTGTCGTACTAATCTTTTCACTGATCTGAGTACTTTTTTTTTTCCTGTCTGCTCAGTGTTGGTGCTGGTTGTTCTCAACTCCTCTCTGACATGCAGGCGTTCAAGGTAAAGTTCTTCCAATATCTAAAGTCCCTCTCTGCACTCTTTTATGGTCTAAATGTAGCTGTTAAACAGACAAATATTGTATGAGGTTTAGGGCTTAGTAACTTGTATCTGAAGCCGGTTTGGGTAAATAGTTACTAGACATGGTCCTGTGTCTAAGCTTCCTAGTTGTATCTTTATTCTATATTTTCTCTCAGACTTATCTCATATTCTTTCTTAGTTGCTCTTTCATATGTCTACTATTCTTCTCTTCTCACTACATTGTAACATCAGGGACGGAGCCATATTAAGGCGAGGGTATCCCATCGCCCACCCTCAATTTTCTGAAAGGAGTACACATATATACACATAAAGACATGATAAGCTATATTTATAATCTTAAGACCTATGAGTTTAACAATTTCTACTATCTTAATGTTTAAACTATTAAAATAGTTGACGCTTATTCTTTTTGCTGTGGTGTAGTTTATTCTAGCTTGGCTTCATAAACTTTTGTATTTAATTACCCTTTTTCAATTATTATTTTGCAACTATATTCTCTGAAAGTGAAAAAAATATATAATTTGATCAATTATTAGATTGTTAATTTCTTATGTTCTTTAGTAGATTTTATGTACTAAAATTTCAGCAGTGCACATACAATATTTATTTATGTCTGACAAAAAAATGTTGGTTTTGATTTTTTCAATAAAGTCGGATCAGACATTTGAATTATAACTTGTAGTAGCTATCTATGCATGTAAAAACTTATAATGCAATCAAAAAATATATTTAACATAATGTATTGTTGCCTACGCTAAAATTTATTTCTACGTCCGCTACTGAACAGCATTTCTCTTAATTTGTGTTAGGCGGCAAACCCAGGTTGTATTTTAGAAGATTTCGTAAGATGGCACTCCCCTCCGGATTGGATGGAATCGGAAATTAGTGGTGAAGCTGAAGAAGCCCCCGCAGACACTGATCTACAGTCTACCAAGGGTCAACTAAGTGGGCGAATGCAGAAAGAAGGTACATCTTCATACCACGAGATGTTATAATTATGAGATTGTTCTGGCTTAGAAAAAAATGGTTGTGGTAACATCTAGGTAATTTGTGGCGTGAATTGTGGGAAGCTTCAAAACCTGTACCAGCTATCAAACAATCCCCACTCTATGATGAGGATTTATCTGTGTAAGTGAACATATATAATGCTTTGTTCTATTTTTGTACTAGATTAGCCATCTGATAAACCTTGCACAATGCTTTGAGTCTGTAGGGAAGGTATTCTAAATGCTTTTGAGGAGATCCCGCCTTCTGAGCTATTTGAACAGTTGTTTGTTTCACTTGTAAGTTGCCTTGTGAATCTTTTCTAAAAATCATCAAACAATTTTATATCTTACTTCTTGGATTTTAAAGTTTTGCAAGGTACCCCCACTGATTTTTTTTTGGGGGGGGGGGGGAGTGGGGGCTGTGGAGGGGATCTGATGCATTATTTCAGATAGAGCATAATATGAGGGTGAGGGACACAACGTTTTTGTAATAAGGCGTCTTTAAATTACCTATAAATAAACGGGTTCTTTAATTGTTTTAAAAATGAATATGTAAGGTACCTAGAGATTAAATGGTTATGTAAGTATGAATATGTAAGCTACCTAGAGACTGAATGGTTATAAATATAGGTATATAAGATACCGAGATATTGAAACCTAGTACTTCATTTGAATTACTGTAGCCAAGCTCAGCATGTCTTGATTGAAATGGGAAGGATAATAGAAGAAAGAACTAAAGGAAAGAGGCCATGATTTGTGCAATACATGTCAATACTGACTTGCTGATCTGTGGGAAGTCAAATGCATCTCTTTCCTTCAATCAGAAGATTTCGTAGAGCTGACACATGTCCTCATAGAATTACTAGTTTGCTACACATGATGTGTTTACTATGTTAGCAACAGTGGCTTGCATGTTACCTGTCCGGCTGTACCTATAAAAACCTGAATGTTGTGCACATGTCATATGTCCATGTGTAACCCAAAAAATTTCTTCCACCAACATACTTGTTTTTGCTTTTTAATTAGCATAAGAGTAGTTAGTGTAATTCCAATTCGCTATGGTAACTTATATTTCACTTGCTGCTAATATACTGTGTTTTAATTGCAGCTAGGTTTAGGTTTTATAATTGCCGAGCCTAGACTCGCCGCAAATTCAAGTATGTCGAAGCTGTTCTTCGAGTGCAAAGACTACATTATAGCTGCTTGTCAAGGCAAAATCTGGGTTGAGAAAGTTGATGATATATGCCAGGTACGATTTTGCAGCTGACTAACTTATACTAATTTAGTTGAGCAGTTGACTAATTGCATCATTTCTACACCCTAGCGGCCCTAGCCTGCCTTTGATTGAAATCCGTTGACCCTATTTAATTACTTCTGCAGTAGAGAAGTTGGTCCCAGTATGGCTCATTTCAAATGACTAAGTGTGAAAGGAAAGTTAGTATGGTCCTATTAGTATTTCATAATGTCAGTTTACCACACTCTGTTTAGTGAATCAGTTTAATTTTATCTAAATTCAGTATTATAGAATTGTTGAAATTAGCAAGTTCTTAAATATTATTCTCTATTATACATCATATGGTGCTTCATTACATAAATCAGACATTCCAGTAAATAACAGCGCAGTTTAACTTTAATCAACTAACAATCACCGAGGACTAGTCACTTTTTGTAATATATGAGATGTTAATTTGTTGATTTTCTTGCTGATGAATGCCGATTGCATGCTTACTTGCCCTCCTTTGGTACTTGATTGCAAATGACAAAGATAGTTAGGCCATTCTGGTGATCATATTTGAAGTTTGACCATGCATTGCTATCTTTAATTAGTTCGTAGTTTGCAAGGAATAGAATTGTTATCATGCATCCAGTCTGATCTTTCGAATTTGTGTAATAATTGTGATTGCAGGTCTATGAAACTGTCGAGATGATGTTATTAAATCCAGATGAAGTTCTAAATATGTCGAAAAATCCTGATGAGGGCCCAACAACTGGCGACCAGAAAAGTAAACTTAAGCGGCTTAGCTTAATTTTTGGCGGAAAGGATAGACAGTCGAGAAAAACACCAAAAGATCAAAAGAATTCACAAGAAACCCCTAAACAACAATCTTTTGCATCAATATTTTTAAAGAAGCCCCCTAAGCCTGGCAATGCATCCTCAGCCGAAAAATCTGTTTCTTCTGTTGACAATGATTTGACAGTTACCTAAATATAATTCAATTCTTATGTAATTGTAAATTATTTTTTGATATATAAATTTAGAGAGATTTCGATTTCGGAATGGTTTCTTTTTAAAGAGTGATAAAAAATGTGAACAGCTAGCTTAAGTCTTGGGAACTTAATTTTCGTATTTGGTTTCCTTTTTTATTATACACAGATCTGCAATGTAAAGAAGAACTCGGGAAGTATTCTACCACATATTTCAAAGTAATCAGTTAAACATTCTGAATAAAGTGTCCGGTGAAAAGCCAGTAGTGGACATTGTACGGTGTAGTTAAAAATGAAACTGAGGAAATATTAGAAAAGTCCTGAGGTTCTTTTATTTGCTTAGGAATCGCTTCTTTGCTCAATCTGTAGAATCATCTTGTTTTTTCTCTTGGTCTTCATCTGTGTTGTCAGATTGCAGATCCTTCATGATGAGCTCAGGCACCACAAAATTGGCAAGCCAGTAAACGAAGAGAAGCCCCGTACTGTGAAACAAGGTAACTGATAAATATACTTATTTAGCACACAAGCATTGCACTTGCAACACAGGCAGGGACAATTTGTCTTTTCTTTTTGTTCATGTAATTAGATGGTTATGTTTGAAAAAGCACAGGTATAAACAAAAGAAGTAAATAATATTAAGACTTGTGAATAAAGAGACAAGGTAATATACAGAAGACTGACGTTGAGCGGAGCAATACTTTCAAGTCCCCAGAGTATGCTGCTACTGACTCTACTCCAAGAACAAGAGAAGAGGTGAGTGCCTTAGTTCTCAATGGTGAAACAATGTTGTGCCGCCTATGCTGAAACTGCATTTCACCGTGGTTTATACCTGTCTTCTTCATTTGCTGGGCTTTCTTGAGGTGTGAAATTACGGTATATAGCGGAAACTGGAAATAGATGCACGTCATTGAACAGGGGTGGTATTTGGTTCAGTTCAATATTATGAGTTCAAGTTCTGATTTATCGTTAAGTTTGCATACATGAGATGATTGTGGATAATGAAAATGTTTGGCTGGGAAGATAACTTATTGGGGTTTGTCACGTGCCAAGGTGTAGTATAATTTGGGCCTGATGTGCATCTCAAATAGTGATAGTAGACCACTTTGAACTTTGAAGCATGTTACAAGAGTATTTGTAATCCCGAATCAGAAAGCCCAGATATATCATATATTACCCTTTCAACCTCCTGTAGCTTGCCCAGTCCCTTTAGGGGGTTGTCCAATGGGTTTCGTAACCTGATTGAACCGATCCTACCTGACCATATTTTTTACTCCCTCTGTCCATTTCATTTCTTTACACTTTCTATTTTGGGCCGTCCATTCCATTTCTTTACATTACTAAAAATAGTAACTTTTAACAATAAAATACATTATTACATCCACTACCTCACTCCACCTTTTCAACCCTTTACACTATTACACCCACTACTTCACTTATTTTAACAATAAAATTACTATTACACCCACTACTACATTTATTTTAACAATATTACATCCACTATCTTGGTTTCCGTGCAAAAAGCAAACGTAAAGAAATCAAAAAAACGGAGGGAGTATCAATCAAAGAAAACACAAACCGGAATTTAATTAGGTCAATAATAACTAAAATCAAATTTATTTGGTTGGGTATATGTTATATTAAGTTCGAGGCAATCCCGTCCGATTGTACTCTTCTTACAACCTTGGGGGCTTAATTAGCTATGAATAAATTATAATGACGCACTATAAATAAATCACAATAGCAGTTCAAGTATATATTAAATTACTGGTGCAATATTGATAAAACTAAAACTTCTGTCAAAGATCAGTTGCCACTGTGATTAGAGAGCCTCCAGCAGGGAAAACATGCAGGTGTACATTTTGCAACGCATTACGAACAAAGATATTACACGAGCAGAAATATAATTACAAACGAGCTGATAAAAGAAAAGGGCCACGTTAAGGTTCAAAAATGTTTTTGTACCGAAAATATTTGTAGAAATTACGTGAGCAGAGTGTGAAACTGCTGTACTTTATCTGCGCAGGATTTGTATAAAATCTATGTTATTGAAACTGAAACTTTTCATTTTAACTTCAAATACTAGTGTCGGACACTCAATATTAGGATATGAACACTCGAATTTGGATATACATGTTTTTTATTTCAAGTCAAAAACATGTATATTTTGCAAAATGTTACTGAGTAGGAATCTCCAACACATGGACACATATCTATTGGACACTTCTAACAGAGTTTTGGTAACATAACATAGCATAAAATTGCAGAACTTATGTGTGCAGAATTTTATTACTAAAACACTGAAACTATTTTTTTTACTTTGAAATGCTTCACGATGTATTCAACCCAACTAGCCCTTTAGTTGCAAGCACTATGCAGAGGACTAATTAATATTCGGTGCTGCTGCTGCAAACATTCTAATGAAGGAATATAGCAATCAATGCATGCCAACATTAATTATACGAAATGTTTTTTCCATTTTCCAGCCCAAATAAATATACATTTATTATAAATTACTAATAATACTATGCGAATACAATTCAAAGAATACATATATATCGTAGTATGATAGTCTGCAGGAATATACATGGCAAGGAAGGGAACAGTATGGGGTATTAACTTACGCTGGTAAAGGAATGAAATTGAATAGCTTCAGAATTCTCAACCATCTCCTTACAAAAAATTTAATCACCTACGTGTTTTTTAGCTCGATCTCTTTGGCTCTATAAATACCGAGTACTAGTTGAGCATCTTCTTCATCTCAGTTTTAAGTTGTAGAAGTAGTGTGTGGTAGAGTAATATAGTACTAAAGTAGCTAGTAGGTAATATCTATGGAGAAGCCTAGTAAGCTTATACTTGTTGTGTTGCTTGGTACCTTAATGTACGGTACAAGTACTGCAAGAATGCTGGTGGACTCGTCGCTTAAGAGTAGTTCTTTGGAAGATCAAAAAAACATAATCGGAGGAGGTGTGTTCGGAGGTGGCCTAGGTGGATTTGGGTGGGGCGGTGGCTTAGGTGGTGGCATAGGTGGAGCTGTAGGCGGGGGTGCAGGTACTGGCATAGGTGGTGGTTTAATTCCGGGAACATTTGGTGGCTTAAATGGTAACGGTGTTCCCAGCTTGTTTCCTGGAGTACCTGCTGGCTTTGGAGGGATTCCTTAAGTACTGATTAGCTAGCTAGCTCTCTATCTATCTCGATATATAATTAATTATTTAAAAGTATCATGTAGTTGTAACTTGTACGTGAGGTATGCGTGTAAGTCCAATCTTTGTATGCATGCATGGTTGCGTAATGGAAACAAATGTATGAATGAATGCTATGAATATTAGTTTGGAATGTTGTGTTATGGACTTATGGTTACATTGATAATTACCGTTCTCACTGTTTGTTTTCAGTGGTTTAGAATGTGTTAATGTATGTCTAGCAGCCGTTAAACTGATGATGAGATATAAAAGATAAGATTGTGATCTGACGAGCAAATTTTGAAGTTTAATCTGGTCACTGATCAGTAACATATAACTAACCTGTCCAACGCCGCTGGTAGCCTGCTAGCTAGTATGACATATATAAGAATATAAGATTGAGACAAGGAAACAAACTGGTGAATAAAGTAAAATCTGAAATTTTATCACCAAGTTAAAATTTATTTATAATTAATCATTTTACATGAATATCTCCATAGTTAAATCTTATAATAATGGAAATCCAAATTTTTATCATCTTCAACAAAAAAACTAACTAAATAAAATATCCAAGTATTTTAATAATTATATCCTTATATGTACTGTACTACCAAAATTATATGATAATTTGGATTAAAAATAGACGATCAAGATTAGATCACATTAAAAAGAAAATTATAATCTAAAAAATATATAATTAAAAAATGTTGCATTAGAATTGAATTAAAAAAAATTATAATCTAAAAATGATATAATTAAAAAAGGTTGTATTAAAATTAAATTTTAAAAAGAAAATTATAATGTGAAAAGGATATAATTAAAAAAAAGTTACATTAGAATTGAATTTTATTTAGTTTTTACTAGTATTTAAAAAAAATTCATATTTATTATTTGGCCTTTATCTTGAGATCTAGGAATCAGATTTAGATGATTTTACAATCGAACCTCATAAAATTTTCTTTAATTTGGTGATAATTTAATAATTATTATTCAAATGGAAATACTCAGAATCTCAAGAGAAAATATAATTACGAATTTTTACATTAATCATATTCAATGTAGAAGTCCTAAATTGATAATGAAATTCAATGTAGAAAACCTAATTATATATGATTTAAATAATTAACATGTACATTTTCGTATTATAATATAAATACATGTTGGAATTTATGGGTGATAGAATAGAGACAACTTAACTATATTTTCCTGTACTTAGTTTTTACTAAGTTGAACATACTGTCACAGCCAGAGTATGTCTTTGTATTCGAATAATTGCTGTCATGTAATAATTGTATGATTTGGGAGAAGTTCATACATTTGTTCACGCCTCAAGGAATACATCCAAAAGACAGCAAGAATAAAAGTTACTATCATGTTCTTGACAGTAAAGTTACAAGAAGACAAATGTTGCAAAGTCACGACAAAGCTACATCTGACAGCAACATTGGCTGAAGCATGGGACAGTAACATTCTCACACTTGACATCAAGTCTAGAGTTCCGACAGCAACATGGCGGGAGCTCGTACCGTCAACTATTGAATATTCCTTTGACAGCAGACTCTGCGGTTAAGGTTACTGTCACCTTGAATTATTTGATTTGGGTATTTTTCTCAGTCAAAGCCCGTGACATGTTACATGTTCAAGAAACAGATTTGCTGCAACACTCTATCGTTTGTAGCATACCTACAAAGACTATGACAGAAGCTTAAGAGATTCACAAGACAAAGCTGGTCAATTCGAGGTGTATGTAACATCCACATCTACTAGAATTGTATTATCTAGAAATCTTAATAATCTAGGTTGCTTTACTTATAAGTTTTATCCCGTCTGTATAGCAATTTAGGAAAGTCATATGGGTGTGGAAATTGTAATGAGCTGCCACTTGAAAACGACAGCAGCTCAACACCCCATGCGATAGAGACAACAGATCAGTATCTTAGTCTTCTTAGATACATCTTAGATTCTTTTCTATTGAAGCTGGAGAAACACTCTCTCCAGGTTGTAGCAACACTTCACACAAGATAAATAAAACATTTATTTTGTGAGAAATCTTGTTTCACTTATTTCTTGCATACATCTACTGATAATCTATAATCTTTATCTTCGTTGTTTATTTAAAGATTCAATTTTATCAGTATTGCATTCAACCCCCCCTTCTGCAATACTCCGGGACCAACAACTGGTATCAGAGCAACCAGATTGATACGCAAATCTGAAGATCATGACGAGTGTTCAGAAGTCAAGTGGAATCAAGATTCCAGTCTTTGATAAAGAGAACTACAATTTCTGGAAAAGAAAGATCTTGTTATTTATTAAAGCTGCCCATCCACTGTACTTGGGAATTCTTGAGAACGGCCCCTTCATACCTCAGAAGGAAGTAGCTGCTGCTACTGTGAATGATGAACTCATTCCAGCCCATTGGGTTGCAAAGAAGCCTTTAGAGTACACAGAGACCGAAAAGGAGAAAGTAGTCTTGGATGACTATTTACAACTTATCTTGCCCGACTCACTTACATTAGACAAAGCCATGTGTGGTAATGTCATGGGATGTACATCTGCAAAAGAGATGTGGAGTAAGATAGAGTTGTTGTGTGAAGGAAGTGAAGAGGTTCGCGAGAATCAAAAACAAATTCTTGTATCACAATATGAAGCCTTTATGGCTAAACCAGGCGAAAAACATACACACATGTTTGAGAGGTTCAGTAAGCTAATAGCTGAGTTACAAATTCATGGGAAGTTCTATGATAGAAAGGAGATTAACATCAAATTTCTGCTCACTCTCCCTGAGCATCTTGAGCACAAAGTCACAGCCATAAGAGAAGGAAGAAACTTGAATGCTGTCTCTCATGAACCACAAGTAGCTTGTCCAACACAGATGCCATCTTTGAAGATTGAGGAGGTGTTGGATGACGAGGAGAAGGTGGTTCTGCAGCTGAAAGACATTGAAGATGAAGACTTCTACACAGTAGAAGAGATTGAAAGCATGGATAATCCAACCATGGCTTATATGGCTAAGAGATTCAAGAATATCAAGTTCAGAAGGGACAAGTCATACAAGCCACATGGTCAATCATCTAAGTTCAACAAGGGAAGTTTTTCAAAGGCCACTGGTGGAGCCACAAGAGGAGGATACAAGACAGGGTTGGTGGATAGGTCGAAGTTCAGATGTTACAACTGCAATGAGTTAGGTCATTTTGCTATTGAGTGTAGAAGACCAAGACAGAATCAGGGAAAAGGATCTGGAAATCAATTTAAGAGGAATCAAGGGAAAGCCTATGTGGCTGAAGGAAAATGCTAGGATGATTCTGAAGATGAAGAAGAAGAGGAGTTTGTGAACTTAGCCCTCATGGCTAAATCTGATGAAGAAGCTTCAAGTTTATCAAATCAGGTACCATCTCTAGTTTTACTTGATATGTCTAAAACTGAGTACAAGCATACCATTGAAGATTTAAGTGCTGAGATGTTTAACATTCATGTTAGTTTATCTGCTGCTCACGAAGAAATTGCCAAGTTAACTAAACAGAATGAAACTCTCAAATCTGAAAATGAAATGTTGTTGCTAAGAACCAGTCCCCTAGATTCATTAGCTCAAAAGAATGCTAGGTTGAAAAATGATATTGTCTATGCTAAGGAAATAGAAGAATTTCTCAGGAATCAAATTGCAGAAATTGAGTTTAAACTCAAAGCTTTTAAAAACTCTTCTAAGTTAGTCCAGGAATATCATGATAATCACACTGAGAATCAGAAGGTAGGAATAGGTTTTGAGTATGGTAGAAGGCATGGAAAGGCAATTGTTCTTGATGATAGTGATGCTGCCAAATCTCATATTCTCAAAAGAGTTTACAAACTGATTTTCAAAAATCTTCAAGCTGGTTTTGATGAAACCTCCATGTTCATCAAACAAGAGCTACTTGATGAAGGTGAGTGCATTGATAGCACACTGAGCAAAGAAAAAGATACTGTCAAGTCTCCCGTGACAGAAACTCTACCAAGTAATCAGACAGAATGTTCTAAAGTAGCTGACATCAAGGACGAGACTGAAACTTCAAAAGATACTGTCAAGAGAGAACCCAAGACAACAACTTTCAAACCTGCTGTCAAGACAGAGGCAAAGAAAGGTACTGTCAAAGGTGGCTCGAAAGCAACTTCAGAACATATTGTCAAGGCAAATGTCTACAAGCCTAAGAATAGGAATGGCAAGTTAGGGATTGATAAGAAGAATGGATATAGTCATGTTAAGGATGCCCCTAGGAAGCTTTGCAATAATTACGGATCATCTCATCATTTAACATTTGTTTGTAAGAAACCCATATAGGATAAGTTTAATGCGTCCAATGTTAGTGGTAACTTACATAGAACCCCCTTTATGCAAAGAAATATGGATGTCTGTAATAACATTGACTGTATGCCATGCAAAATTGTTGTTATGAGTACTTGTTTCAATCTGCCTATTCTGTCTACTGAAAGATGTTCCTATTTAGAAACTGCTGAGACTTCTGTGCCTGTCTATGTTGGTAAAAAGGCTGCTTCCACTAAGAGAAAGACCAAGTCTAACTCTAGAACTAAGTGGACAACAAAAGAAGTCAGACAGGAGGATTCTAGTGTTGATTTAAATGTGAAGCAGAATGATATAAACAATGATGCTGTAACTGCAGGACCCAACAGAGTTTGGATACCAGATGCAAATTAAAATCATCTGTTTTGCAGGGCAAAAAGCGGAAGCAGGTCATGTGGATCATCGACAGTGGATGCTCCAGGCACATGACTGGTGATATAGCCCTGCCATCACATTTTGTGGAGAAAGCCGGCCCAATCATAACTTTTGGAGACAACATCAAAGGTTACACTGTGGGATATGGCTGTTTGGAAATTGGAAATGTTGTCATTGAAGATATTGCTCTTGTTGATGGATTGAAGCACAACCTACTCAGTGTCAGCCAGTTCAGTGACAGGGGATTTAAGGTTGATTTTGATATGATGGTTTGTAATATCTATCACAAGAAAGATGGAAGCCTCTCTTTGAAAGGAGTCAGGAAAGGAAGCTTGTTTGTTACAGACTTAAATTCTATCAATAAAGACAAGGCTTACTGTTTTTACAGTAAATCATCAGTTGGTGAAAGTATGCTTTGGCACAAGAAGCTCCCACACCTTAATTTCAAGAATATAAATATTCTGATGAAGAAGGATTTGGTGAGAGGACTACCTCAACAGGAATTCTGTCAAGAAGGACTATGTGAGAATTGTCAAATGGGTAAATTGAAAAGATCTGTGCACAAGTCAAAGCAAGTGAATACCAACACTAAGCCATTCAAATTAATCCATATGGATTTGTTTGGTTCAGTAAATGTTCAATCTCTTGCAAGAAAGAGATATGCCCTGGTAATGGTGGATGACTACTCAAGGTACACTTGGGTGAAGTTTTTAGAGACAAAGGACGAAGCTGCTCAAGAAATCATTGATCACATAAGAGTTCTTGAAAGAACCCCCAATGCTCAAGTTCAATATCTGAGAAGTGACAATGGTACTGAGTTCAGAAATGCCACACTAGGAAACTTCTGCAAGGAAGAAGGCATTGTCCAACAATTCTCCACTGCCAGGACACCACAACAAAATGGAGTTGTAGAAAGGAAGAACAGAACTCTCATTGAAGCTTGAGAACTATGTTGAATGATTCTTAATTACCAACATATTTCTGGGCAAAAGCTATTAACACAGCTTGCTACACACAGAACAGAACCTTGATCAATAAGACTCATGAAAACACTCCTTCCTATCTGTTAACAGGAAAGAAACCTACTGTCAAATATTTTCATGTATTTGGAAGTAAGTGTTTCATGATGATTGACAACCATGAAAGGAAAGGAAAGTTCGATGCTAAAGCTTATGAAGGCATTTTCATGGGATATGGATTGGAAAGGACTGTGTACAGAGTCTATGTCATTGATCACAAAGTCATTGAAGAAAGTGTGAATGTCACATTTGATAAAACCAAATTCCCAGGACTGCAAAAGGATGGTCAAATGGAGCCTCTTAGATTTGAGAATCAAGGGTATTTGGAAGAAGAAGAAATTGTTGCTGATGAACCTACTTGCACTCAGGATATTGAGTTTGAAAGGAATGTTGTTAACACCGATGATGTTACTCAAACTCCAGCTCAATCTCAAACTATATCAGCTAATCATCAGAATGAGAATGATTCTAGAGATGTTGAAGAACATGAAAGAGAAAACATCAATGGTGGAGAGTCAACCCCTCAAGAGGAAATGATCAAGCAGATCAAGAAAGAAGCTTGCCTAGAACCACTAAGTGGAACAGAGATCACACTAGCAATCTAATCATTGGTGATCCCACTACTGGTATAAGGACAAAGAGAAATGTTTCTGCTGACGGCATGTTTTCATGTTTTCTGTTGAGTATTGAATACCGTAAAATAATACAGAGGGGGGGGGGTGAATGGATTCTTGAAATTTTCTTTGGCTTGAGTCTATATAGCAGTTAAGTGTTTGTGTGAGAAGAAGTGAAGGTGCGGATAAAGAACAACACAAGATACAATATCACTTTAATCTAATGTATTATTAGATAAAGGTTGCTACAATCTGTGAATACAAATGATAGTATTCTCAGCTTCATTTTTCTCAGAGAGATATAGCTTACAGTGTATGAAAAACTTGACTCACAAAGTTAATGACTAAGGAAGTGAGGTTGTCTCCTTATAGAACATGGATACAACCTACTTACTACAAATAAGGTGGCTAAAACAAATTACTTTCTAGTCTGTCTATCCTTTTTGAGTAAGTGTCCAAACGGTTACAGATTTGACTTTGCAAAGCCTGTTCAGATCCACTTCTTTAGCCCCTTGTCTCTTCTATATCTCTCCAAGCTTCCTTGTAGGCTTTCCAGAGCACGTTACAGATTGTGGTCCATAAAGTGCATTGGCTTGTTGCAGGTTTCAGACTTGTACAATTTCTTCAGTATTTTGTCTCCAAGAATGTATTCGAGAAGTGACTAAGTAAGTGATTCGAGAACTAGAATTGACTTGATCGATAACTCTGAGTTCTCGAACACTGTTATATTGACATATCGAATCACTTCTCGAATTGCTCTTTTCTTCAGGATTTCTTGAGTTGTCGAATAGAATACTTGACTTGTCGAATCCTTGAGATATCGAATAGCTTTCTGAGTCCTTGAGATATCGAATGGAACTTTGACTTGTTGACTCCTTGAGAACTCGAATGCCACTTTTGACTTGTTGACTTCTTGAGTTCTTGAACAGAGTAATAGACATATCGAATCCCTGAGATATCGAATGAGATATCGAACAGTGCATTCAGAGATATCGAATAGTGTCTTCTGAGATATCAAATCCGTGACTTCTCGAATGCTGGACTTCTCGAATAGACAAATATACTTCTCGAATTGGTACTTAGGCAAATTCTTCATTTCATCAAATCCCAACTGTGATTATTTGACAGTCTTTATCTTCTTTCTTGAGGCATGAACCTTGGAACTTCTTTCAAGCATTATTCTTGACTATATAAGTACAGTTACACAACTAGGATTTGATACCTACTATAAGTACAAAACAAATAGAAACTCTACAACTAGAGGTTCCCTCAGTTAAGAGGTCATGTATGTAATGCAAAGCATTACAAACAATTAGGCTTGTTATTATATGTATACAGGCATGCCTCTGTGACTAACAATCTCCCCCAAATTGTGAGTGAGACCCTTAGTCACAATTTCATGTCTGATAACAAGCCTAACATACAAAAAGATAAAACTTTAAAAGTACAGGTATGTAGATTGATTGAGCACTTGAATGAAATTACAAGATAAATAATCTTACAGTCTGATGAAATACTAGCCATTCTCATTTGATTCCATCTCCATTGCCTTGGCTTGTAGATCATCATATGCTTTCTGTTTTCTTTCATTCTCCTTTCTTGCATTCTCATCCATGGCCTTTATGATCTCAGCTAAGGCATCCAACTCTTCAAGCAGAATAGAATTCTTGAAATCTTCAAGTACTGGCTTCAGAATGTTGGCAGGATAGTGATTGAGTAGGTCCATTCTTATATTGACAATGCTCTCCATTTCTTCTCCTGAACTTCACCATATAGGGATTGAACTGAACTCTACATAATCCTTTTGCCCTTAGCTTTTCTGCTTCAGCTTCGTGTCTATCAATTTCCTTCTCCCTTTCTAGCCATCTCTCAAGGAATCCCTTCCTTATCTCTTCATCAAGATCTCTTTTCATCTTTACAAAAGCAGCTAGTTCCAGTTTCCAAACCCTTTCCACTTTGTCATTAGCATCCAACAGTGCAATCATCCTTTCTATGTCATCCAACTTGCCATACTTTTGACACTACCCTTGTCTGAATTTTTCCTCTCTTCCATCAGTATATTTGACTTCTAGGCAGTCATCAATAATGGCAACATGATAGATTCTCTGAGCTCTTAGGAATTGCAGTTGGTCTATATCAAAGTCTTCATCAAGTGGTTAGAGTTTCAATCCTGGATAAATTGTCAGAGTCCTTGATTTGGATAGCCTTGGTTTCCTTGCAGCTTGTTTGGATTTGATCCTTTTTACATGGTTGCTTGGCTGAAATCTTTGACCTTTGTCGGTAGACCATAGTAGTATTCCATTAGCAGTTTGCTTTCTGAAACATACACATGGTTTCTTGGCTTGAATCTTCTTCTCTTCTTGAGGTGGAAAAATAGTTGCAGAAGCCATTGAATCAGATTTTGGTAGGTCATTACTAACAGTATTCACCCTAGACTCAGAGTCTTGTGTTGTGGTGAGGTTACTGTTAGCAATGCCTAAGGCTTGCTGTTTTCCAATCTTCCTTTCATAGACTTTGCCTTGGTCATCATCATTTTTCTTGCCATCCTTCTTCTTCTTCTCAACTTTATCACCCTTATCACTCATGTGATGTCTTCTCCTTCCATCACTCTTGTCATCATCTTTATCTTCATCCTTATTTCTCCTGGGCTTAGCCAATTCTGGAATTGAACCAGTTGAAATGAATTCTCTAAGGATGTGCAATACCTCAATCTCCTCAGCTGACCTTATCCCCTTCTTCTTTTGCATTTGATCAACTATGGCAATGATCAGTCTGTGGTTCTTAGGGGTGAGATCATTGGGAATAACCAATTGATCCACATCTTGAATTTCGGTACCAGACTGATAGAGGATGGTTCTTGGTTTGGTGCACACTTCAAGAAGTCTGGCTTGTTGACCATTTCTTAGTTCAGTATACAGACTCTGGTTGTTCTCCCCTTTCTGCTCAATTAGTTCCAAGATGGCATCAATCTCAGTGAATTTCAGTGCTGTCAAGGTATCAATAGATATGTGTCATATCTTGCCTTTTGTCACCATCATGATTTCCTTGAGGTAGATCTGACTGAGCTTTCTTGGAATAACTATTAGATACTGGATTTGATCTTCAGGCTTCTTCTGTATAGCAGGGTATCTCCTCCAACCTTTGCTTTTGAGGCTTGCGGAAACTTCAAGAATGCATCATCATGATAAACCTCTGAGTTTGCTACTTTTATCAACTTGGCCTCTGTAACCACATTCACTTCCACTGGATCAGCTTCATGTTTAGAAGGTTGGACTAGATCACTTGGCATGGATCCTGCCAAGTGCCACCACTGTAGTGGTGACAGTTTGCTTCTGTCCACTTGGAGTAATGATGTGCACAGGTGGTAAAGTGACCACTGGCAGTGTTGGAGGCTCATTCAGTTTAGCTTTGCCTTTGCCTGGCACATGAGGTGGTGTTGATTTTGAAGTTCTTTGAGCACCCTCATTAATCATGATTCCTTTTTCTTTAGGCTTTTCCCCCTTAGGATTTGAGTTCCTTGTCCTCTTCTCCCCCTTAGGCTTGTTGTCAGGCACAGAGGCTTTAGAATTGACCTTTGGGTTTGAAGATTCTTCAGGTAGAGGGAGACCCATGTGCTTCATCATGGCAGCCAACATAGATTGCTAATGCAGAAGGACATTAGCTGTGGTGGTTGCTTGAGTGTCCAACTGATCATTGAGAAGTGCAACCTTATCTGTAAGATGAGCATTGGACTTAGTGAGAGTAGCCACCTCTTTTTCAAGAGTATCGACTTTAGTGAATAGCTCATGTGCCCTGAAACCAGAGAGTGATTGTTCTTGGAGTCTCTTCACTTCAAACTTTGAAAGTTCATGCACAGGGACTTCAGTCACTAGCCTGTCTCCATAAAGATTTTTGAACATTGTCCTCAGCATGGCATTGGATTCTGTAGTCTGATCAGATAGAGCCTGAAATTTATGCCCCAGACCTGTGACAGAATCTTTTAGAAGAGCCAAACCATTGTCCATCTTGGTGCATGTAGACTTGCATTCCAGAATGTCCTTGATGACTGACTCCAACTGGGGAAATTTGGAGATGAATTCTCTTTTGACTTCATGGACTTGGTGGATTGTGGCTGCAACTACTTCATTCACTTCTGATTGCAGGCCTTTGCCAAGATAGTGTGCAGACTTCAAGATCCCCTTATAGATGTCATTTACAGCCTCATACACATCACTGGGGGTTAGAGATTTGGCATTGGACCCCAGTGAAGTGATGTATTCTTCTCTTAGATGTTGGAGGCCTTCTGAGAGAGGTATAGAGAATTTTCCTTGCAGCCAAGCATCCACATTTCCATCTCTTTCAGCTTCATCTGCTATTTTCTGTTGTTGCTGCTCTACATCTGCTTTATGACATAGCAAGATGGCTTCATAGTCAGAGTTGGGTAGGTTTGAGGTGACGAAGTTTTGGGCAATCTTTACGAACTCAGGGATCTGATCCACAACCAAGCTTTGAAGTGCTTCAACCGTCAATTGTGGTGGAACAGACCCTGATCCTGAAGCACTGTCATGTTGCACAGGCTTCAGCCATTGTGACAAGAAGTCAGAGCTAGAGCTAGGCAAACTAGACTCCTCAGTTACAGATGCAACTTCTGTAACCGGATGGATTGACTCTCCTACTGGTGTCTCCACAGAAGTGGGATGAGTTACACCAGTAGTTGACACAGGCACAGAGTCTCTAGTGAAAACTAGTGGAACCTCTGTGTTTGTGATGGTGTCATTAGGATATGCCCCAGCATGCATTCCCTCACCATCTAAATGTGGGTCCTGGGTGGTGAGCAAAGTGTCATGCACTAAATCACTTGAAATCATTGGCTCATCAAGAGAAAAGAATTTTTGATGATCAATGCCTTGCTCCTCAATAGTTTGAGTTGCAGGCTGCAAAGAAATATTTGTGAAAGATTCTGGAAGAGAAGTGTCTTGTAGAGTAGATTTTGGCAACTCCCCCTGAGAGATAGAGGGAGTTTCAATTTGGATGTGCTCTCCACTCAGTGTTGTGCCAGCCTTATCACTCCCATGTGCTGACTCTGTACAAATAGGTGCATTAGGGAGGATGCTTGATTCTATAGATGCACCCTGTTGAGAGGATACATCTAGTGAGCTGCTTGCCCCTGATTTTACAACTTCAGCCATTTGTGTGACTGAAGAGGTGGTCTTAGTTTTCTTCTTCTTCTTTGGCCATAGTAAGGGTGACTCTGGTTCCTCACTTTCTACACCTAGTTCAATAGCCAATGCTGCTTCAGATAGAATGTTTAAGGGTGCAGACATGACTTCCTTTCTCTTCTTTTTACTAACACCACCCTTTTGAGAGGATGATGCAGTTGGTTCACTGTGTGGTAAAGTGTTTGGTTGAGGGGGTTGGCTAGCAAGCCTTGGGTTAGCATCTTGTACTACTTTCTTAGGCTGTACTAACTGTGACTTTGAGTCAAATGTTGGCATGTTGTGGGGGTAAGTCCTAAATAGACTCTCCATATGGGGAGTTATTTTGAGTCTTACATCCACATCATTCCTAGTCTCCAAATTACCAAAAATAAGTTTGGTCATGGACCTAGGGTAGCCTATTCTACTTTTATCTACACCAGGCAATTCAATCAATTTTGCATTTTTAAAGTTAAGTACAGATTGAATGAAGCGAAGGAAGAAAATTTCAGTACCTCTCTTGGCTGTGTTCTTGCCAAGTCTCCCATATAGCTCATGTAGAATTATGAGACCAACATCTATCTTTCTCCCATAAGCCAAGGCATAGCCTATTTGCTGTGCAGGTGCACTAATCTGATCGAAGCTTGATTTCCTGGCTGTGAAGACTTGAAGAATGGTAGCAAACACATAGCTCTACTCTTTCCTCAGATGCTTTCTGTTCAACTTCCCAAGATTGATCACTTCTGAGTAGTTGATAAACTCAAAGAATTCCTCCAACTCTGCATTTGTGGCTAGTGAGTCATATGCCTCTTGTTGTAATTCCAGTGCTTGATTCATGTCTGCTGTAGTAATAGTAATATCCTAGCCTTGAATCTTGCAGTAGACTACGTAGGAGGTTATAGCATTCTCGAGAGCGATGACTTCCACTGTGGCAGTTCTCCAAAACTGTTCTAGGAGGTCCAGATACAGAGTTGGGTTGGCTGATAGTGCACTCTTGATGTATGACTCTGACATCCAGCGAACAAAGCACTTGAAGTTTGCATTAGGTGCTTCCACATCATTAGTTATAGCGATGAAATTGGTTTGAGTGGGTATGGTGAGTTGGGTGTTTGCCATTTGTATATAGAAGAGAATAGAATGAAGATTAAAGAAGAAATTAAGCTTTTGCAGTAAGGGTTTTCAGAGGTTTTGGGAATTTAGATGCTTGAGAAATCGAATAAAATGAATCGAATAGATGTAAAAGTGTATAAGTATGAAGTACTTGAATTGTCGATTAGATGTATGTTTTGTATCGACAAGTCAGGCATTCGAGAAGTAGAAAACAACTATTCGATAAGTTAAGAAAGGCTTAATCGATAACTCAAGCAGATTGTAACTCACAGCTGGCAGTTATCTAACTTAGAAATAATTCTAAATTAAATAAAATGTGTTTTTATGAGTGAATTAAAATTTCAGACAAAAATCCAAAATCGGTTGAAATTCAGCGAGAATTCAGCCTTTTCAAATGATTCGAGAACTCAAATATAGTGTTCGAGAACTCAATTACCATATTCGAGAAGTCAAGAATACCGCTATTCGATAACTCTAAAAGACTCTATTCGAGAACTCGAGAGTGCTCTAATGAGACTTGTTAGAGATGTCGAATAGTGAACCATTCGAGAAGTCTGACTTATCGAAATATATTCATCACTCACAAAGAAAATTTAATTTTCACTATCTTTTAAAATTTACCAGCCATATTCATTGAAGAATATTCTAGCAAATTAAACAGTGATTTTCTCAAAATTTCATAGAAATTTCAAGTTAACAAAAATATGATTTTCCAACATATGCAACAGATTTGAAATATTTATAAATCATATTTCAGCCAACACTTACTCCAAAAATATTGAGAATTTAGATAAAGAAAGTGTTTACTGCTGCAACAAACTAGATGCTATATTCAATTAGCCAGAGTCTGAAGAATTTAGCATTCCAATCTCACTAACCAACCTTGTGAAGGTGGCTTCATCTAATGGCTTAGTGAATATATCAGCTAGCTGTTTATCTGTAGAGACATAATGCAACTCAATGGTTCCATTAGTTGCATGTTCTCTAATGAAATGATATCTGATGTCAATGTGCTTTGTCCTAGAATGATTGACAGGATTGGCAACTATAGAGATTGCACTTGTGTTGTCACACATGATTGGAATTCTTTCCAACACAAGTCCATAATCTCTAAGTTGATTTCTAATCCAAAGCACTTGAGCACAGCAACTTCCATCAGCTATGTATTCAGCCTCAGCTGTAGAAGTTGACACAGATTGTTGTTTCTTGCTATACCAAGAGACTAACCTTTGTCCAAGAAACTGGCAGCTACCTGAGGTGCTTTTCCTATCCACTCTGCATCCAGCATAATCAGCATCAAAATAGCCAACCAAATTGAACCCTGTGTCCTTAGGATATCATAGACCCAAGTTTGGAGTGCCCTTCAGATATCTAAAGATCATTTATAGCAACCAAATGTGATTCTTTTGGATTTGATTGAAACCTTGCACACAAGCATGTAGCAAACATGATGTCTGGCCTACTTGCAGTGAGGTAGAGTAGAGAACCAACCATGCCTCTGTAGACTGAGATATCTACCTTCTTGCCTTTAGCATCTTCATCCAGTTTAGTAGGAGTGGCCATGGGTGTCTTGGCAGGTGAACAATCTTCCAAGTTAAACTTCTTCAATAAATCCTTGATGTACTTGGTTTGACTAATAAAGATACCATCCTTCCTTTGACTGACTTGCAACCCTAGGAAGAATGTCAACTCTCCCATCATACTCATCTCATATCTGCTCTGCATGAGTTTAGAGAATTTCTCACACAGCTTCTCATTTGTAGAACCAAAAATGATATCATCCACATAAATCTGAACTAGGATAATATCATCACCATGCTTCTTGTAAAATAGTGTCTTGTCCAATGTGCCTCTAGTGAATTGATTTTCAAGCAGAAATTGTGATAAAGTATCATACCATGCTCTTGGAGCCTGCTTAAGTCCATACAATGCCTTAAGCAATCTGTAGACAAATTCTGGGAAATGTGGATCCTCAAAGCCAGGTGGTTGTTGCATATAAACCTCTTCTTCCAACTCTCCATTCAGAAATGCACTCTTGACATCCATTTGATAAACTTTAAAGTTTGAGTGGGCAGCAAATGCGAAGAATATTCTGATGGCTTCCAATCTAGCAACAGGGGCAAATGTTTCATCATAATCAATGCCTTCCTGTTGAGAGTATCCTTTTGCAACTAGCCTTGCTTTGTTTCTTACTAATACACCATCTTCATCCATCTTATTCTTCAGAACCCATTTTGTTCCAACAATGGTTCTACTCTTTGGTGCAGGCACAAGTTCCCATACTTTGTTCCTTTCAAATTAATTCAGCTCCTCTTGCATAGCAATAATCCAATCTGGATCCAACAGTGCATCATCAAGTTTCTTAGGCTCAACCTGTGATAGAAAACAACCATAGATGCACTCATTCTGAGTTGCTCTCCTAGTCCTTACTCCTGCATTAGGGTTTCCAATGATTTGCTCTACAGTGTGTGATCTATCCCATTTCCTTGAGTGCTCAGCCTGATTTCTCATTCTTGATGTTGCTTCATCATCCAGATCATGATCATTCCCATTTCCTCCCCCTGTGAGGTTGCCACTACTCACAGGTGTGTCTTGGATGCTTGTTTCTCCACTGTTGATTGGCACAAATTCTTCTCCTGTATCATCATTCACTTGAGTTTGTTAAACTTGAGTTTCAACTTCAGTTTCAATCTCTTCATCAGAATCATCTAGATTATCAAACTTTAATGGATCTTTATCTTCATCATTGGCTTCTTCTAGTCCAGGTAGTTTGCTGTCATCAAATATCACATCTGTGCTTTCCATGATTTTCTTTTGACTGATGACATAAACTTTGTATGCAATTCTTTCCATAGAGTAGCCAAAAAAATTCCTTCAAATGTCTTTGCATCAAACTTTCCAATATATTCAGAATTATCTTTCAATACAAAGCATTTGCTTCCAAAAGTATGGACATACTTTAGAGTAGGCTTCTTTCCAGTCATCAAATTGTAAGGTGTCTTTCCAGTGTTTTTGTTGATGAGGGTTCTGTTCTGGATATAGCATGCAGTGCTGAAAGCCTCAGCCCAAAAACATGTAGGCATCTTTGCATCAAGTAACATTGTTCTAGCAGCCTCAATTAGAGTTCTATTCTTTCTCTCAACAACTCCATTTTGTTGTGGAGTCCTTGGAGCTGAGAATTGCTGAGAAATACCATTCTCTTTGCAGAATGCTTCAAGTATGGCATTTCTGAACTCTGTTCCATTATCACTCCTTAGTGCAATCACACTTGCATTGTTGGCCTTTGCTTCCTTGTCAACTTTCTTTATGTGCTCAATGATTACTTGTGGAGCCTCATCTTTTGATGCCAGAAATTCCACCCATGTATACCTTGTAAAGTCATCAACCATCACCAAGGCATACTTCTTTCTTCCTAGTGACATAATATTGACAGGCCCAAACAAATCCATATGAATGAGTTGTAGGGGCTTGGTTATTGATGTCACTGTCTTTGACTTGTGGCTTGATCTTTTCATCTTTCCTTTTTGACAAGCCTCACACACTCCTTCTTGACAGAATTCAAGTGTGGGCATGCCTCTCACTAACTCTCTTTTGACTAGAGAATTAATGGCTTTGAAGTTCAGGTGTGATAGTTTCTTGTGCCACAGCCAACAATCTTCATTTGATGCCTTTGAGTAAAAGCAACAAATTTTGTCCTTGTTTGCAGAATCCATATTGGCTACAAACATGCTTCTTTTCCTTACTCCAGATAGAGAAAAATCACCAGTCTTCTTGTGGGTGATCAAACATTCATCTTTGTCAAAATCCACCTTGAATCCTCTATCAATAAACTGACCAACACTTAGCAGATTATTGTTGAGTCCCTTGACTAGTGCTACATCTTCAATGATGACATTACCAACTTTTAACTTGCCATATCCCAATGTGTTACCAATGCTGTCATCTCCAAAAGCAACCATTGGGCCAGCCTTTTCCTCATACTGTGATAGCAGGGCCATATCACCAGTCATATGATTTGAGCATCCACTATCCAAAATTCACATGACCTTCTTTTCATTTTCTTTGCCCTGCAAACACAAAGGTATTACTTTTCCTTTGGCACCCAAACAAGTTTGGGTCCATGTGACTTAGAAACAGTTTTATCATAAACAACATGCTTATCAACATTCTTGGTGTTAGTCTTCTTGTCACTGTTAGAAGTCTTAGAACCTGAGGTTTCAGACTTAGGTGACAGAGGTACCTTCCTAGCTTTAGGAGGACTTGAAGACTTTGACCTTGTGTAGTGTGTGTGAGAATTGTGACTGATATAACCATCAATGAATTGCCTTCTTAAATTAAAACAACTAGTCATAATATTCATATTGCATGGCATACAGTCAAATTTATCACAAAATGGTGCATCTCTATGTCTTAGAGGCACAGAACAATCATAAAAAGGTTTAGGCACACTACCAACAGGTTTCTTGCATGCATGAGTTAAATGATTAGTACTGAAACAATTCTGACAAGTTTTCCTAGGGGCATTAGGCATGTAAGCATAGTTGTTATCTTTGTTAATCCCTAGCTTGCCATTTCTGTTCTGTTTCTTCTTAGTCACTTTCTTCTCTGATTCACTCTTCCCAGCTGAAGCAAACTTAACAAATTTCTTAGGTCTTGATCTATCAACTACTGACTCCTTGGCTTTTGACTTGACACTCTCACTCATGGAGGATGCTTGTGGTTCACTGGATTGTGCCTCATCCTCATCATTCAACATTTGCTTGATGAGTAAGGCATCCTCATCAATTTCAAATGTTGATTCTTTAAAAATTGGGTTTTCAGCATTTTTCAAAATGTGAGGCACTTCCTCATGAACAACTGTGTAAGAACCCATATTTTTGATAGAATTAAAACTTTTACTATGTAATGATGTAAGAACGAATAGTGGTTACGACTACGATGTAACGGTTGTTCTAATAAATAAATAGAATGGATGTGGGTTCAAATATTTATATGTCATGAAGAATACCTTTGGTTGACAACATAGATAAGAATGATCTATCTCCTAAGGATATAAGTATATTACTTCAAGTAAGATTATTCTTGTGTCATCCAAATCAATATCTATTATAAGTCCAGCGGTTCCGTAAAAAGGTTAAGGAACACTCGAGGGTGAACCAGGTTCATTTTCCTAATTATAGGAATTAAATAAAAATAAGTGATGAATAGTGATTTTGGTGGAATTTGGAATATTATTATAATAATGCTATATCCGATATTCGGAACGGATTTCTGAGTTCGTATTAGTGATCCAGGAGGAAAATAAGTGTATGTAAAGGCTGTCGGATTCAGAAAATTAGCACTTTCATTTTCTCCGAGAATTCCCTGGACACTGCAAGACATAAGGAATTGTAAAAGGGATTTAAGGAATTTAAATTCGAGAAGTATTAAGAAAGATGAGGAATAGTATTATAAATATTAAGAAGGTTTTCGGTAAAACCCTAACTAGAAACGAATGAGTTATTCCCTCGAACGATCAACGAATTAAGCAATAAACGGACAAAGAAACAAGCAGAGGGAGCAAGAGTCATGCACAAGCCACTAGAAAATATCTAGTAACCAATATAGTTACAAGAGTAACTAGAATCAAGTGATCAACCAAGTACTTAGCAAATCTAACTACAAGTTTGCCTTAAACCATCCAAAGATCAACACTTGTCTTGCTAAATACCTCATCTAGTGCATCATACCTTTATTAAAGCTACTTTACATGAGATATTATCTAAAAACCTTACTTTACACATCATTATTCAAGAGCAACCAAGCCATAAACATCAAACTCTCCCATTTTTCATCTATTCGGCTATTTCCTTAATTCAAGAATCAAAAACCTACTTCCACTCCTTGTTTGATCTTGAAACTTTTATGGTGAGTCCTATATTTCATAAAACTGATCTCCTCAAAATCCTAGCTTCAATATCATCTTTTTCCAATTTCAAAAAAATCATTAAAGAAGAGGATAAATAGTGTTCTTCAAGAACTAACTTTGATTTTCATGTTTCTTTGGTTGATCTTAGGTTTGTTAAGGCTAGACAAGGACCATACCAAGCTTTGTAAGGCTAGATCACACTCTCAAGAAGGTATAATGATCTTGAAACCCTAGGCCAACTTTGAGTTTATGCATGTTCTTGATAGATTTAAGTGTTAGGAGCATGTTAGTGATGTTATAATCTTGATTATGTGGTAGATCTAATGGATTTAAGAGATGATGATTATGTTGGTACAATATTGTGTTCTTGAGCTTGTTGAGATGAGAATCATGTGTATAAGTTGTGTTGGTGCCCGGTGTGGCTTGGTTTTAGTGTTACGATTAGTAGAACGTTCGATTTATAGCCGTCGTAATGCCCGATTTTCGTTTAATCTTGGAATCCGAACTTTACAGTAGATATAACTCACTGCTTAGCTTCGACTTATGCCATGATTAGCTAGATCATGTTACAAGCTTCGTTTTGATATAAAGATCGCATGAAACGGACTTACGGTTTAGGAGTTATGATTAAATTCGTAAAAGTGGTTCGACACCGAGAATGCGAATTCGTAATTGAAATTGAACCGTGTAAAATAAGTATCGCAGTGGCGAATCTTGGTAATTAAATATTAGAGATCATAAGGGTGGTGTGAGAGAAGACCTCGTATTAAAAAGATCGTTTTTCGATTTTATGAAAATGTTCGAACCAAGGTTAAGTACGAAAGTACCCCTAAAGAGTATACTTGGTTATAACTACGGTAAACCACTTAGAAAACGATCGATAAATCTCGAGGTATAATCTTTCGACTTTAAAACTTTTACAAATCGAATACTTACCATATGTAAGGATAATGACATGCTTTATTAACGAACAAGTGTCGGATAATAAAAGCAATAATAAGAGTGAATTAGAGGGGTATAACGAAACGACTTGAAAACGTGTTTCGATTTAAGATAAGTTTATACTTAACCTTTTGAAAGGTGTTAAGTGATTAATCCCGAATGCCTTGGCTATTTATAGATCATCAGGCTGACCCGGAACATGCTACCACTACCCCTACCCGTACTCGATTTCCAGGCAAGTTTCGAATCCTTCTTTAAGGCTGTTGTTGTGAATACATATATATGTTTCTGTTACAGTACATATGCCATAGCATTCATGCCTACTTTTAAAGTCATATTGATATACTTGTTCCCTGAATTATTGTTGGCTTATAAGCTAGATAGTTATTATATAAGTTATAAGCCGAAAATTACTAAGACCCTTAAGCGAAGGGCATCTGAATCTCATTCTTTGACTATAGACCGGGAGTCGTTATATCTTGATATATTGATATTATTTTCAGAGGAAAATATTTAAGTAAATATTTTCCATTTGTTATCTGGCGAATATTTTTGGAATATTCTCTTGAGATTATTTGATAAATATTATTCGGATTATTCATCAGTTATTATTTATGCGATGAATATTATCTTTAATGTTCATATAAAGTCGATTAAATATTCGAATATTATTCGAACCCTCAGTTGAGTTATTTACTTAAAGAATATTCATTCTTATTTACTCGATAAATATTATTTTGAATATTCATTCAAGTTTATTTATTTAATGAATATTATTTTAATATTCATTCGAGCCTTATTTATTTAAATGAATATTAATTCGAATATTCATTCAATCTCTATTTATTTTATAAATATTAGTTGAACATTGATTCGAACTCCAGTTATTCGATAAATATTATTTTGAATATTCCTCTTGAGATAAGGAATATTATCTTCGACCTTTATTTAAAGTCGATTCAATTATTGAACATAATTTCAAATATTCATTCGATAATCATTTCTTCGATAAATATTATTAAGTTAAATATTCATTATTTATTCAATGAATATTGTCCCAAATATTAAGTCGATTATTATTCCATCAATATGTATCCTTCTTGAGTTGAATATTCACTATTGATTCAATAAATATTATCTCAAATATCCATTTGATGATTACTCCATCAATAAATATTATTATTAATGTGAATATTAATTATTTGTTCAATGAATATTATTCTGAATATTTATTCAAAGATTATTCTGAGCAACCATTTTTCAATATCTGTGACTTAATAAATATTCTTGGAATATTTATTTAATTCTTCTAACTCGTTTCAAAGATGATTGATTTCATTCACATAGTATCATCGACCCTCGAACATTATATAAATTATTTCAGAGTCTTATTTTCATTATTATATTATCAAGAAAGGTTCTCAGTAATTCCATTCTTCCTTCGATTCTATTGTAAGGGAACCTTACTTGAGGAATGTTATTTATCTTGTGACTACCCGGTCATAAATTATTCGCTTCACTCGCAACTTGGTTGCTATTATTCATGGTATTGTGTGTACCCACTCATTATTCGAGGGGTAAGAATGTTGGAACAAGTCAGTATCCATTAACAAGCAGCAGCTTGGGAAATATTGGTAAATTTTCCTTTCCAATTAGATATGACTACCTTGTGGAGTCATATCAACAAGTATTATACTTGGGGAAAGGGGGACGAACTTTACGTTTCAAAGTTATGGATGTGGAATGAACTAGGAGATGCGTAAGTGGCCCAGTGGCGCCGGTCCAGCAAATGGCCCAACCGATGGCCGAGGGGGTTCCAGAGGGCGGTAGACAAGTAAATCCGTTGGTGCTTCCTTCTACATGTAGTAAACAAGAGGTGGGGAGCATAACATGCGACTGATCATCGTGTATATGCTATGTCTTCTGGCGCGTCAAACTCCAGTATTAGTTCATCACTCAATGTTGGAAATTTTCTGCAACATCATCATAGTTGGCAAAGTTGAAAAGTATTTCAAACTGGAATTGCAATATCTTTCTTGCAAGTTCCCATTTTTATGAAAATGATGTTATCTTGCTTATTTTGACGTAACATATGCTTCCACGAAATATATACCTGTTGAGTTACCTTGTAACTTCACCCTTTATATTAAACTGGCAATATTTTCTCTAATGCATAGCATATGATTTTAAAACATATCTTTGAACTGTCTTATATATTACTGTATAGTTATATATTGTTGGTGGGCTATTGCTCACCCTTGCTTATTTATTATGTCACAACAACAGCTAGGTCACATGGCCCGCGTCAGGCGCACTCGGCGCAAGCAGGTCACCCACCCCACAGGGCTACCCGTTGATATCATCGCTTCCATTGCTGAGGTAGCATAGATCAGCAACCTTTGGTTACCAGTTTAATTATATGTATCAATAATGATTAATCAACGACAAAACTCTTAAACTTATGATGTTATCCTTTTGGCTTGTAATAACTTTATTCGTAAACCCGTAATGTGAGACTTATTTCAATTTCATCTCTGGGACTATAACTGTGTGTGTGTGAGTGATTATTATTGTGGGGTCACAGCAGGTGATTTATTTATTGTAGACTTAAGTAAAGTATCAATCATGGAAAATAAGACCGTAACGACCCAATCCCGGACCCCGGATCTGGGGGTGTTACAGAAATGGTATCAGAGAGAGAGTTATATATCCCACGAGATGATGCGACGTTATATAATAATAAATTCACTAATATAATAAGAACTCTTGCCAAGTTCACCTAAAACCCTTATGGGAACTTTTAAGTATCATGATAGTAATATAGTTCGTCTTGTGTAGGCGAGCGACATGGCTGCCCAGGAGGCATCTGCTAGACAGCATGATGAGGACATGTTCCGGACCATAGACCCATACTATGAGCACTGGCCTGCTGATGAGGTAGAGGAGGAGGACCCTGAGGTCCAGATTGATGCCGACACTGATGTTGTTGAGTCGGAGGAGGACCCTGAGGTCCAGGCTGATGCCGATACTGATGTCATTGAGTCTGAGGAGGAGGAGGACCCGGAGGAGGTCCAGGCAGGACATGACGCTGAGTTAGTTGTTGAGGATGTTGATGAGGAGGACCAGCTAGCATCTGATGGTAGAGGGATGGAGGATGACTTTTGGGTTGTGACTCAGATTAGGACTTTGGGGGAGGATACTGACATGACCACGGAGCAGGTGATGACTGTAGATGAGGGTGCAGAGGGAGATGTTGATGAGCCCGTGGATGATGTTGTAGGGAGTTCTGGACTTTATGTGCCACCCCTCTCTGGTGAGAGAGCCCCTACCTCGCCACCACTACCTGTGAGCCCAGTACTAGATGAGTTTGAGGCGTTGACCCCAGAGCCACAGCAGACAGAGGCTGCCCTTCCAGCAGATCCAGCCCCTCCACCCCATGTTCCGACTGAGGGAGTCCCAGCATGTTTACACCACTATGTTGTGGCCAGACTTACTACTGAGGTAGCCGTGGCTGAGGCTCGGCTGGAAGAGTCCCGCAGAGAGCTAGCAGCGGAGAGAGAGGCCCGGTTGAGGCACCTAGGTGGTAGGCATGCCAGAGTTAGGGAGATGTATAGGCAAGTGACCCGCATAGAGCTGAGGGCCCGTGTGAGGGTGCGACAGTTACCCACTGATGGGCATGACATGGTACCCAGGGTTGATGCAGAGGAGATTTTCCACCTTGCTATGAGGAGGGTTCGAGCTTTGGCCTACCGTCGTGGCTGACTGCAGTGATAGTGATGTATTGGTCTAGTTGTCTAGTCTTGTACGGCATAGTAGCGCCGATTTTAGGTAGGGATAGTTTCAGCTTATAGTTCCCTGTTGTAGACTAGACAGATAGACAGCTTATTTCACTTTTGACTAGTTATTATTCGGATGGTTGTACTTTGTAAAACTGTTGTTGTATGTCGGATATAGTACCGTTTGGTACTTGGTATATATTTATTTCCCTTCCAGTCATTTCAGTATCTCTACGACGCAATTCACTAGCTTGTTATATTATAATTGCATATACTGCGTTCGATTAAAACCTACCATGATATATAGAATTGTGGGATCCTAAATCCAATTATGCATCGATATTGTGAGGAGAAACCCTCTTAAATAGGTAATTAAACCTAATGTATATTGTCCAAATTTTCAGTAAAATGCCTCCGAGAAGGATGGGTACTAGGGCTAACCCCCGTGAGTCTACTGACCAAGAAAGTCACAATCAACCTGAGGAAAAGTTTGAGTATAATGAAAAACAGGATCAGGATTACAATGAACAGGAGGATTCCCAGTATGGGATGGGGGATGAAACCTTTTATACTGTAGAGTTCGAAGAGGAAGTAGAAGAAGGGGAAACTGAAGTTGAACAGCATGGGGAGAACCAGGGCGGAAACCCCATGGGACAATTTATGGATTTGCTAAGGCAGAATTTGAACCAATATCCCCAACCACCCCAAGGAAACAATACCACTGTGGCCAATTCCTTTAGGGCCTTCAAGTCTCTCAAACCCCCAGAGTTTCTCGGATCGGTTGATCCCGTTGAGGCCAGGGCATCGATCAAGGAGATGGAGAAATCTTTTGAGATTTTAAGCATTGATGAGGCCCAGAAGACTGTCTTTGCCACCTACTTACTAAAGGGGGAAGCCAATTATTGGTGGGAAGCCAAGAAGAATATGGAGCAGATGCTATAGTAACCTGGGATAGGTTTAAACAATTGTTTCTTGAGAAGTACTTTCCGAGGTTCATGAAAACTAAGATGGAGCTCAAGTTTTTGGAACTGAAGCAGAACAATATGACAGTGGCTGATTATGAAGCCAAGTTTACCGAGTTATCACGATTTGTACCAGAGTTTGTGGACACTGAAGAAAAGAAAGCTAGCAGGTTTCAGCAAGGGCTGAAATAGTGGATTCAGAACAGAGTGGCAGTGTTAGAGATTAAAGATTATGCCACCTTGGTGTAAAAGGCGACCATTGTGGAAGCAGGTAGTGATCATGCATAGAGAGAAAGAGAGAAAGGGGGATTAAAGAGAAAGCATGCCAGTATGGGCGGAGGTTCCGCAGGAGGAAGACCCCCGAATAAGTTCAACCGAGGAGCAGTATCCTTACCTGGGAGGAGTGTTGGGTTTAAACCATCTGTGAGTGCAACTGTGAGCCAGGGCGGCCAGCAGTTAGGAATGTCCCGTTCTCACCTTTACAGACCTCCACTACCAGCATGCACAACTTGTGGGAAAAGGCACCCTGGAGTATGCAATCAGAAGCAGTCCGTCTGTTATAAGTGTGGACGAGTGGGTCACTACTCCAACAGGTGTACTGCTGTTCGCACTTATTCACGCAAGAGAACGTGGTCAACAAGTAATATAGAGTAAATAGGATTCATTCCCACAGAGACTCAAATTGTTTGTTATGTTCACTTATGCACCAGCTTATGATTTACACTCACTGCTAAGACAATCACAATTTTGGTTTTGATTTACTAAAGATTAATTACCAACTAAGCCAATTACGAGGAAATAACTTAACTTTAACTTTATAATAAACGAACATGGGATTTCAATTTCATTTACTACTTCATCTAGAATCTTATGCCCTTTAGCTTAGCATGTGACAGAGTTGATTACTGATTAGATGCACTAAACTGATACACACCAACTTTCGTTGTGCATATACCATCCTACTGATCATCCACAATTGATAGAAGTCAAGTAGTCACCAAATATGTGTAGTCCCTATATGTCTATAGCAATTGAACACATACCGGTTGAAAATCAAGCACCCATTAAATCACATAGTCGATGCAAGACGGTTAGAATTACACCACAAATTAATACATGTTCTTCACATGCAAAAACCTATGCTAGCATGAATTATTCTAAACCCTAGATCCACTTTCGCATTCACTAGCATTAAACAAACAATTACAAGTGTTCGCGACTCACTTATTACGAATAAGCATAAACATACTAGGCAATCAATACGTTCAATCACACACCAAGGCATAAATAACACTCAATTACTAGAACCCATAGAAAAATCCATTAAAACCCCATGATAACGATTTAGCCCATAATCGACCTCATCGCCATCATGGGTTCAATTGATAACATAATTCTAGAAAACAAATAATAATAAAAGAGAAATAGGGTTAGAATTAAATCCCCAATAATGAGAAAGAGTATCCAAAGATTAAGACTCCTTGCTTGTCACTAGCTTGGAGAACTCCTCTTGATAATTGTTCTAAGAAAAATAATGATCGATGATCTCCAATTACAATCTCTACTGATGATAGATATCTTTTTTTAGGTTCCTAACGATACTCAAATAGTCTCAGTAAAAGCCCCAAATAAAATAGGCCCAATACAAAGTGACCCGATAAAAACAATCCAAAAATAAACCGAAAAATAACTCGAGCGCAACTGCCCCTTCCTGGAGCGCCATTGTGCTTGCTTTCTCCTGGAAACGCACACACGCAGCGCCCTTGCGCTCTCCCCAAGCGCCGTTGCGCCTTGCACTGCTGCGTCACAGCGCCTCCAACAGCGCCATTGCGCCTTGAGATCCCTGGAATACTTCCGTTGCAGCGCTGCTACGCCCAGAAACTGCGCTGCTGCTCTTGTACACCCCTGGACAGAATTGTAGACATTTCTCTCCTCTTCGCGTGGACAGCTTACGGGCCTCAAACGGACTTCTAGAAGTCAAGATATGGCCAAAACAGTGATGAATGCGCATTGAGATCAAATTCCCGAGTTCTCTTGCCCTGGACTTCCTGTAATTTCTACTTTAAGCTCACAGAATACCACCAATACTTCACCAACACCACCAATGCCGCCCGACTATGCAACCTACACAAATTAGATGAAAACACATCAAACTAACACGAAACTTGAGAACTTGCAATCGTTTTAAGTACGAATGGAATGCCAAATAGTGGATATAAAATCCACTTATCAAACCCCCAAACTTAAACCGTTGCTTGTCCTCAAGCAATGCAAACTCAACCCTAAAATGATGCATGAATGCAACTAAAAATTAAATGTCATGATAATGCAAAAATGTACTAATACAATGATCACACACAATATACCGAAACCAACTCAACAAGCAAACGCCTCAAAAAATGCAACAACTCCAAACAGAGCTCGACTAAGTCCCCGTATATTAACCATACATGCTCGGAAACGTGGTGTGTGCATTTCTCACTAGATATACTCTTGAAACTAGATAAAAGGCATAACTCATCCTTCGCCAAAACAATCACATGTTTATAAACAGAATAGACTTTAGACACTCCATGACTCAAAGACACCGCCATCATCATTTAAGATAGACAAGGACTCATGCTTTACTACATAAAACATCACAAAACACAAAACACACATGCTTTTGACTGTGCAATGGGTGAGACCCCTAAAGGCTTATACAATAGCACCCTTGTAGCGAGCGTTAGGTTAGTGGATCCCAGACCGGAAAAGTCTTAGGTCACTAGGCATAAATTCCCCTCGAACTTACTTGCTCTAGCACTAAAGAGCTCACCCTAGCCAACTAGCATACACACAATCCCTCATTTTTTATTCTCACAACTCTTTTCTTTTTTTTTTTTCTCTTTTTTTTTCTTTTCTATTTCTTTTTTTCTTTTGACTCTTTTTCTTGCCTTTTTTTTTTCACATGGGTGCACTATCTCACCCCCCTAGACTACTCATATCAAATATGAGCCGGCTACTAGCCATTTGACGCCTAGCCATTATTACACTACGACACGACACTTAGCATGAAATCCCTTTTTTCCCCCAAACTTATACTTAAGTGCTCCTACGCCATCAAAGGAATAACGAAAATTCTAGATATAAATAAGTGATTAAATCTCAACAGCCAAACAAGGTATGACTCGATCTAGCCCAAGAGCAAACAGTGAGACCGTGAAAAGATTGTGTTCCCGACACATGCAAGTCAATTTCATAAGTACTTAAATCAACCCTCTATTCATTGTCATCACACCCAAATTAACGTCGACCTATCGAGCCAGAAACAGACACTCAAGTGGAATCATGTGATATGCATGAACCAAATGATATTACACACCTAAATAAACTATAAGACATGGCATCCTAAATGCAATCTAAATGGCATGACAAAGCTAAATGCAAAAATTCTAATATGACTAACATGAATATGCAACTATATGCAATGCAATGACTCTTGATACCCTAAAATCACCCCCAAACTTAAAAATTGCAATGTCCTCATTGAAGGTAAAATAAAGGGTACAAGAGATACTCCCCTACTCGCCGGCATCTCCACCCTCCTCGGGTGGTGTGTCTGGTGGTGGATAGACGTGGTGCGCTCCAACACAACTGTTGTTTTATTCGAAAGCATGAAATCATGGGTTGCCTCCCACGAAGCGCCTTTATTTAACGTCTTTAGCTAGACTTTGCCACAATTTTCCTCTTGAAAATTTTCTGCACCGCATCTCTATAAGGCCATTTAATGATCTTTTCTGGAACGACATCTTCAACGACAAGCTTTACCCGTTTTCGCTCCTCACAAGATCTCTTAACAACATTCTCCCGCCTACCTGAAAAGTTAGCAGCAATAACAATAGCAAGCAAAGGATTTGAATTACAAGAAACATATCCCAGGTGAACTAGCAATGTTTTGAGCTCGAGTTCGGGAGCTCCTTCAATTGATGGCTTAAGGCGCACCTGAGAATTCCAGAGATCTTCCACTCCAAGCAACTTATGTGGAATACGTAGCCCCATTAACCAAGGCACTGTAATCCTCAGTTGGCCATGCTTTGCCTTCTCCTTCTCCGTGTCATACTTTTTACTCTGCCCTACATCAACCAATTTCAAGCTAAAACACTCCTCATTCTCCGCCGGCAAATTCATGGCTAGAGTTTGATTCTGAAGCCCTTGTGGATATGGAGGAGGAAAATCGATTTGGACGATCTCTGTAGTCTTCTCTGGAGTAGATTTGTCAACAGGAGTGATTCTCTTTTCCTCTTCGGCCTCCAACTGGTCGAAGTCAGATTGCAATGGAGCGGCATTCAACAACTGAACATGCTCTTCTAATTCATCATCTTCCATACTGAGACACTCTTCATCCTTCGAAGGAATTAGCATAGCCGCTTGAGCCTTGGAATTTTCTTGATCTTGGGCTGATTCTTCAAAATTTTGAGATTGCAAAGGAAGTGGTTGCGGCTGATTATTCAGAATCGAATTTTCTGGACATTCTAAATTTTCTGATTGGTTTGCCTCCGACTCTGCTTCCTTATCAGCTTCATGTTCTGCTTCTTCCCCATCTTTGCCCTCAGACTCTCCTTCCTGAACTTCGATCATGGTCTCACCCGTGGCTAAGAAAGGCCAGTCAAGACTGATAGGAAGGTTCTTGTCCTCCTCCTCTACAGCTAGGCCTTCTGTGTCACTTGAAATTTGATTTAATGTTTTTAATGCATTTGCAATTTGACCAATCTGATCTCCTATTTTCTGGAGAGACAATGCATTGCTTTTGGCCATCAACCTCAATTCTTCTAATTCAGCTTCTTCGGTCGACTGTTGGTTAGACCAAGTCTGAAATTGCAGCTGCTGAAATTCAGGAGGTTGAAAGTGTTGATGCACTGGGGCATACTGATGCTGAAATTGTTGCCCCTGTTGCTGCTGAATTCCCCCTGGACTGTATGGCTCATCTTCAAACTGCTGATTTTGGAGCGGATAGGATGGATATTGGAATTGCTCCATACCACTCTGATTGTAGTCCCAGCTGAAATTTGGCCGGTTTCTGTTATACTCACATTGATGAGTGTAATGTCCACCTGCACACAGCTCACAAACAATTACGAATTCCTGCTCCCAATAATCCATCTAATAAAAAGAAAAAAAAACGTCTGAGTCAGTGAATTTAACCCAAATTGATGACAAGATCATAAACTAAACAAACAATGAACCGAGTCCCCGGCAGCGGCGCCAAAAACTTGTTCGCACTTATTCACGCAAGAGAACGTGGTCAACAAGTAATATAGAGTAAATAGGATTCGTTCCCACAGAGACTCAAATTGTTTGTTATGTTCACTTATGCACCAGCTTATGATTTACACTCACTGCTAAGACAATCACAATTTTGGTTTTGATTTACTAAAGATTAATTACCAACTAAGCCAATTACGAGGAAACAACTTAACTTTAACTTTATAATAAACGAACATGGGATTTCAATTTCATTTACTACTTCATCTAGAATCTTATGCCCTTTAGCTTAGCATGTGACAGAGTTGATTACTGATTAGATGCACTAAACTGATACACACCAACTTTCGTTGTGCATATACCATCCTACTGATCATCCACAATTGATAGAAGTCAAGTAGTCACCAAATATGTGTAGTCCCTATATGTCTATAGCAATTGAACACATACCGGTTGAAAATCAAGCACCCATTAAATCACATAGTCGATGCAAGACGGTTAGAATTACACCACAAATTAATACATGTTCTTCACATGCAAAAACCTATGCTAGCATGAATTGTTCTAAACCCTAGATCCACTTTCGCATTCACTAGGATTAAACAAACAATTACAAGTGTTCGCGACTCACTTATAACGAATAAGCATAAACATACTAGGCAATCAATACGTTCAATCACACATCAAGGCATAAATAACACTCAATTACTAGAACCCATAGAAAAATCCATTAAAACCCCATGATAACGATTTAGCCCATAATCGACCTCATCGCCATCATGGGTTCAATTGATAACATAATTCTAGAAAACAAATAATAATAAAAGAGAAATAGGGTTAGAATTAAATCCCCAATAATGAGAAAGAGTATCCAAAGATTAAGCCTCCTTGCTTGTCACTAGCTTGGAGAACTCCTCTTGATAATTGTTCTAAGAAAAATAATGATCGATGATCTCCAATTACAATCTCTACTGATGATAGATATCTTTTTTTAGGTTCCTAACGATACTCAAATAGTCTCAGTAAAAGCCCCAAATAAAATAGGCCCAATACAAAGTGACCCGATAAAAACAATCCAAAAACAAACCAAAAAATAACTCGAGCGCAACTGCCCCTTCCTGGAGCGCCATTGCGCTTGCTTTCTCCTAGAAACGCACACACGCAGCGCCCTTGCACTCTCCCCAAGCGCCGTTGCGCCTTGCACTGCTGCGTCACAGCGCCTCCAACAGCGCCATTGCGCCTTGAGATCCCTGGAATACTTCCGTTGCAGCGCTGCTGCGCCCAGAAACTGCGCTGCTGCGCTTGTACACCCCTGGACAGAATTGTAGACATTTCTCTCCTCTTCGCGTGGACAGCTTACGGGCCTCAAACGGACTTCTAGAAGTCAAGATATGGCCAAAACAGTGATGAATGCGCATTGAGATCAAATTCCCGAGTTCTCTTGCCCTGGACTTCCTGTAATTTCTACTTTAAGCTCACAGAATACCACCAATACTTCACCAACACCACCAATGCCGCCCGACTATGCAACCTACACAAATTAGATGAAAACACATCAAACTAACACGAAACTTGAGAACTTGCAATCGTTTTAAGTACGAATGGAATGCCAAATAGTGGATATAAAATCCACTTATCAACTGCGGTTAATCCTACTGCTAGTAAGAGTAATACCTGTTTCCAGTGTGGACGTCCAGGGCACATGAGAAAGGACTGCCAAATGAATAAACCAGCGGCTTCAGGGGCAAGCAGAGCTACCTCCAATAGGCCACCAACTGCTAGAACTTTTAACATGACAGTGCAAGATGCCGTGAGGGACACAGATGTGATAGCAGGTACATTTTCCCTCAATTCAGTCAGTGCAAATGTTTTGTTTGATTCTGGAGCAACTAATTCTTTTATATCTAGAGATTTTGCACATAAATTGAAACTTAAAACTCAACCGCTAAGGGAGTCTTTGCAAGTAGAAATAGCTAATCAAGAGGTCGTCCCAGTTAATCAGATCCACCCCGATTGCAAAATAGAAATAGGAGGACGATCCTTCTGTGTTGATTTGATCCCTTTTAAGTTAGGGGAATTCAATGTTATTCTGGGAATGGACTGGTTGTCTTGTAATAATGCGCAAATAGATTGTAAAGGGAAAAAGGTTAAGTTGAAAACCCCAGGAAAGAAGGAAATAGTGTTTAAAGGGCTACGACAGACCCAGACCATTCTGACCATGGCACAGACCAAGAGACTGCTACGAAAAGGGAATGAAGCTTATTTAGCTTACGTTATAGACACCCAGAAAGAGGCGCCCAAGATACAAGATATTCCGGTAGTTAACGAATTTGAAGACGTGTTTCCTCAAGATCTTCCCAGACTACCACCAGATAGAGTAATTGAGTTTGCTATCGAATTAGCCCCAAGGACGGCGCTAGTTTCCAAGGCCCCGTACCGATTAGCGCCAGTGGAAATGAAAGAGCTAGCTAAGCAATTGCAGGAATTGTTAGATAAGGGTATGATAAGACCCAGTGTGTCGCCTTGGGGCGCACCAGTGTTGTTCGTCAAGAAAAAGGACGGAAGTATGAGGTTATGCATCGACTATCGAGAGTTGAACAAGCTAACCATAAAGAATAAGTACCCGTTACCCAGAATTGATGACTTGTTCGACCAGCTAAGAGGAGCTGTGTATTTCTCTAAGATTGACCTGAGAACCGGATATCACCAACTAAAGATTAAACCTGAAGATATTCCAAAGACTGCATTCCGTACTAGGTATGGACATTATGAGTTCTTTGTGATGTCATTCGGATTGACCAATGCCCCAGCAGCTTTCATGAATATTTGGACCAGTTTGTTATAGTCTTTATTGATGATATTTTGATCTACTCAAAGACAGAGGAAGAACACGCTGAACATTTGAGAATAACCTTAGAGACGCTCCGGAAGGAGCAATTATATACCAAATTCTCAAAGTGTGAGTTCTGGAAAAATGAAGTGCAATTTTTAGGGCACGTAATCAACAGAGAAGGAGTGTTAGTTGACCCCTCCAAGATAGAGGCAGTTTCAAATTTGGAACGACCAACCACTCCAATAGAGGTAAGGAGTTTCATAGGGTTAGCAGGATATTATAGACGATTTGTTCAAGATTTTGCAAAGATTGCAACCCCGTTAACTCGACTTACCCGTAAAACTGAGAAATTTAAATGGACTGAAAAATGCGAGAAGAGTTTTCAAGAGCTGAAGAAGACGTTGGTAACGGCCCCAGTATTGGCGTTGCCTGATGGAAAAGGAGATTTCGTGATTTACAGTGATGCTTCGCATAAAGGATTGGGATGCGTGCTTATGCAGCACGGTAAGGTGATAGCATATGCTTCAAGACAATTGAAGGATTACGAGATCCGATACCCCACCCATGATCTGGATATCCACTTGGAACATTCTAAATCGGCTTAAATTGATAGCTTTGGCCTCAAGTTTGTGGTAGTTTTGATGTGTTTTGTTTAATTGTGCAGGGTTGAAGAAATATCGATTAGAGGTGTAGTTTCCGTCATTTTTGGAGCGTTTTGTGGAGTTGATTGATGATATGGAATGAAGAATGGTGGCTAATGTCAGCTCCTAAGAAGTATACAAGTCATTAAGAATGAAAGACGGAAGCTCATGCAAAAGGAATGGGAAGAAACAGTGAAAAAACGAAGAAAAATCAAGTTTTCGCAGAACGCAGCCATGCTGACAGCCCCGCAAGGCTGTCAGCGCCGTGTAGTGCAGTTTGGACCAAGGCTGACAGTGCCCCAAGGCTGTCAGCTTCGTGTTCTGCCGCGTGGAATTTCCAGAATTGCCCTTTTCAAGCTGAAATTGATTTCTACGTGGTTTCTGACTCCTAAATCGAAATTTAGATGTATTTTAAGGTATTTTCTTGCTAGGCAAGATGTCTAGAGCCTATATAAACACATCTAAACCCTTGTAAATATATAGATCATATAATTACATATCATAGCTTAGTTTTTCAAGAGAGAAAAGGAGATAAGGATTCAACGCTCGGTGACAAGCAAGGATCTAGATCTACTTCATCTTTTGTATACGTTGGATTATAGATTTGTTTTCTTAACTCTTATTTTTATAATATCATTCCTTCTTCCTTCCATATCTTGTTATTCATCATGTTTTCATCAAATCCCATGACGATGAACGGTTCAATTATGGGCTAATCGTTGTCGTGGGATCCTAGTGGATTTATCTATGTAGCTTAGTAGTTTGCATGCCTTAAAGATTTATGTGTGGTGAATTCTTGATATCCTTGTATGGTTGTGTTTATTGAATTTAGGTGCGTCGCGAACATCTAATTTGTTAATCTCTTGCTAAACGAGAGTGGATCTTGAGATTTAGAACTTGCCATGCTAGCATAGGATAGGTTGATGTTTGAACATCATGATTTGTGGCATGAATAGAGATATTATGCTACCCTATGTGATCTAAGTGGATAACTTGTGCTTCAACCTTTATGTTTTCAAATTCTATAGAGATATAGGGTCTAAACATAATAGGTGACTATTCATCTTCTATCTCTTTTGTGGATGTATGCGTAGATTGGTACTAGTATACCGAGAGGTAACTTTTACTTGTTTCATGTTATTCGATCAGATATCATAACCATCGCATGTTTTAATTGAAGGCTGCAACTCTAAGTGAAGTAGATGATGAAACTAGGATTCCATGTTTATTCTCATATAAGTAATTCGATTTTTATTCTCGTTAATTGTTTAATTCTTAGTTTTATAATTTGCACTTAGTTTAATTTAGATAATCAATCTCAAATTTGTTATTTTTCTTAGCAGTGAATTAAAACCATACATTGTTGCATAGGCATATTTACTGAATAGAACCATAACCAGATCTCTGTGGAACGAACTTTAACTGTATTACTTGTGACTACGTGCGCTTGCATAAATTTTGCATAACAGTAATCAACAGAGTAGTTCTAGAGGTAAGTATTCTAATGTTGAGTGTTATCATTGTGGTAAAAATGGACATACAAAGAAGTTCTGTAGAAAGTTGAAGCGAGAAAATAAAAAGGGTTCCGATAATGATCAGACGAAAACTGATAGTGGTAATGATAATTCTGTGGTGATTGCTACTACTGATGAGCACCTGATCTGTTGTGATGGAGATATTGTTAACCTTGCACAAAATGATCTGAGTTGGGCAATTGATAGTGGTGCTTCGTGCCATGTTACGTCACGAAGGGACTTTTTTACATCTTATACTTCTGGTGATTTTGGAGATGTTAAGATGGGTAACACTGACATATCAAAAGTTGTTGGTGTTGGAGATGTGTGTCTGAAGTTTGATACAGGCATGGAGTTATTTCTTCATGATGTTAAGCATGTTCCAGACATGAGAATGAATTTAATTTCTATTGGCCTTCTTGATGATGAAGGGTATGTTAGCAGCTTTGGTAATGGTCAATGGAAGCTCACTCGGGGTTCTTTAATTGTTGCAAGAGGGAAAAGGTCTCCGAAATTATATATGACACAACCGCAAATCTCCAAGGGCATTGTTAATGCAGTTGAGAATGTTGATATGATTGATTTATGGCATAAGAGACTTGCTCACATGACTGAAAAAGGAATGAATATGCTATCAAAGAAAAAGGTATTATCTTGTTTGGTTGATAAACATTTGAAAAGGTGTTCTCACTGTGTCGCAGGTAAGCAGAACAGAGTTTCTTTTAAGACTCGTCCTCCCTCTCGTAGAGAGCACATACTTGACTTGGTGCATTTCGATGTTTGCGGTCCTATGAAAACCAAAACTAATGGTAGTTCATTATATTTTGTTACATTCATCGATGATCATTCAAGGAAGTTGTGGGTTTATACCTTGAAGATGAAAGACCAATTGTTAGATGTGTTTAAGCATTTTCAGGCTTTAGTTGAGAGACAGACTGGGAAGAAACTGAAGTGTATCCGGACAGATAATGGAGGGGAGTATACAGGTCCCTTTGATGTGTATTGCAGACATGATAAGTGCATATTTTTGCATATTTTTATTACCTATTTATTGTTTGAATTCGTATTTTAATACATTATTTTGTTGTATTTCAGGAAAATTCGAGAAAACTAAAGAAATGGCAAAATAAAGAAATAAATGACAAAAGAAGAAAAAGAAGGACCAAAACAAGAAGAAAATGAAAAGCAATGGGTGGTGGTGCATTTTTGTAGCCCACCAAAATGGATGGCCAAGATTTAGCCAACCCAAAACCAAATGAATGGCTAGGATTAACCCACACCAACCAAAAACCCTAAAAATTTTCTATAAATAGCTCATTCTTCACTTGTGACCATTACCTTAGATAGTAGAATTAGGTTAGTAGTAGTTCACCTCTAAAATTTGTAGTTGTAATTTTCTATTTTTCTTGTAACCACTCTTTATTTTTTATGCAAATTTCAAGCCTTCTTTTAAATTCTTGCATCTCTTTCCTTACCCTTTTATTTCGTTATTCTCGTAAATTCTCGGGTGGATAAAGTAGCAACGCTAACCACACGGGATTGAAAATATCGATTTAAAGAATTTGTTTTCGTAATTTTAATTTTCGTTTTAGTATTAGTTACGCCCCTTTAAATCTCAATTTTATTGTGGGTTTTTATTATTGTTAATTGAAGATCTAAATTATTATGTTTTATGGGTTAGTGTAAAATAAAAAAAATGCAAAAATATTAGATTTAATTAATTTTCAGTTCGTATTTTCTGCATTGTTTTGGTTTAATTCGAAGCCTTGGTTCCCCTGTTTTTCTCAGTTTTCGTTACAAACCCATCTTCCTTCCTTCTTCACTTTACCGACTAAAATCAAATCTCTCCTCTGTTTCTTCTCTCTCTCTCTCTCTCTCTCTCTCTCTCTCTCTCTCTCTCTCTCCCTCTCTCTCTCTCTCTCTCTCTCTCTTTAATCGAACCCTTCCTCCTTCCCATTTCCACAATCGCTGCAAACACCACACCCTTCTCCCCCTTGTCTTCTCTTCTCCGATTAAAAACAAACCTCTCCCCAAACTCCTTAATCCATCTCCTTCTTCCTTCTATAAATCTCAACCATGCAAAACCTCATTCCCCCTTCCCCAATTTCATTTTCGGTTCAATGAGTTTGTAGTGTAGTTTTGAGATTTGCAGAGTTTTTAGTGTGGCGTTGAGTCGACCGAGTTGTTGTAGCTGAGATAATAGCGAGTTTTGAGTTGTTGAGTTCGTTAAATCTGAGTTCGCGAGTATGTGCTGAGTTTTAATCGAATATGCCTGCTGTAATCGCTGAGTCGAATGGGTCTGTTGTGTATGCAGCCTTCTTGTGCTATCGTTGTTGTCAAGTCTGCCGTTGTTAAATTCGAGTATGCAGTTTGTAAATCAGTGATTTTTCTAAGTTTTAGTACCAAGTCTGTAGTTCATTGTTGAGGTTGTAAATTCAAGTCCGCGTGCCATGTTCGTTGTTAAGTTTTTAGTTGTTGTTCGTTGGTTTGTGAAGTTGAGTTTGTAATGTTTATTGCAGTTGAGTTTTTGACCGTGTTGTTGTTGTTTGTTCGTGTCACAGATTTCCGCATTTAGCTTTCATAGTTCTATAGTCGAGTCTTGTTTAATTGCCATCGAGTTTACCTAGTTACTTGTTCGATTTTTCTGTTGGTTCCAAGCTACCAAGTTCTTGTTGTTCGATGTTGCGTTTTGAGTTCGACTAATCAAGTTGCTGTTATTGGCTTCTTTGTTTTTGGCCCGCTTTATTCACAATCATTTCCTGTCCACTTTTCTTAAAACCTGTAAATAAACTTTTCTATAAAAAAAAATAAGAAAAAAGAAGAGAGGTAGTTTAAATAAAATGTTTTATTTCTTTAGTGTTAGAATAATTTAAATTTTGGAATCGTTAATTAATTCAGTTTAAACAGTTTAAAAATTAGAATACAATAAATTTTCTTTTAGGTATTAAAATTTGCCAAAAATCCAATCATTATAGTTCGGTTAAATTAGAAGTTAAGGTTTGCGAAAATATTAGTCCCTGTGGATCGAATCTTAAATATTAAAATGATGATCGTGCGCTTGCGATAATTAAATGTATGATTTTTAGCACATCAAGACAGCTGGGTATTCGGCACCAAAAGACTCCACCAAAGACACCTCAGCTTAATGGTTTGGCATAGAGGATGAACAGAACATTGGTGGAGCGAGTCAGATGTTTACTTTCACATGAAGAGTTGTCGATGTCTTTTTGGGGTGAGGCACTAAATACTACGGTAATTGTGTTAAATCTCTCACCTTGTGTTCCTTTACAGTTTGATATGAAACTCCTAAGTTTTGATGATAACAAACTTATTAATAGATATAAAACAGCATGCTTTCTATATGTATACTAACTTGGTTTTGCAGAATATAAAAAGTTTACTGATTGTATAATCAGTTGATACAAACAGCAAACCATAGGTCGTATGCAGTGCTTATGTTCAGAATCAAACAGCATGCCAAGTGCATGGTCATTCAGCAAGCCAGTTTCAGTAACAGCAAGCCAGTTTCACAAACAGCATGCTGATTTCAGTCTGGGCAGTTTTACCGAATATAAAGGAATTAAAGAGCATCAAGTGGGAACATTGTTAGGAATATTTGTAAGGGCCCTCTGATTATTTTAACCCACCAGATCATAATTCAACTCATGGGGAACAATATATTCTCTACTTTGATTATAAGAAAAGAAGCATGACACTTTTGACTTTTTTATTCCAATCACATGCTCTTGTCTCTCTCTTGAATATCAAATATTCCTTCTCCTTGCACGCTCAACATCTCTTCTTCTTCATCAGTTGAATTTCCAGCCTCTCCCACGTTCTTGAGAATCAAAGCAAATCTAATCTCATAATCAACCTTTTGATTTTCCTCCCGTTGGAGCCATTTCAAGCCTTCATTCAAATACTCTTGTTTACCTATAAAAGAGATGTTAATGTTCAGTTCTTAACATCAATACACGAGCAGAAAACAAGAAGATATATTCAAACACAAAGCCTTCATTTCAAAATCTTACAAACCTCTCAAATCCTACATATACGCATATATATATTTTCAGAGGGTTCATAGGTTAAATTGTATTATTCAAATCTGTATTGTTCAAAGTTGTAATTGTTTTGTTGCTGTACAAGATTGGCTTCAGGTTTTAGGGTGAGTCGAGCTAGACTAGAGAAGTATACTTGGGAAGTAGTACTTAGAGGGTTAGTTCTGCACAGGTAAACAGCAAGCCATTTGTAAGCAGCAAGGGTTAAGGGAGATATATTGTTGTATCTTGTAATTGGATTATAGTTGATCAATAATATATTCTCTTACCAAGCTTGGTAAGGGACCAGGACGTAGACCATAGGGGATTAGGGGTCGAACCTGACTAAAAGATTGTGTGTCTCTTGTACTTACTGTTTATATTCTTTCTGCATTGCATTTTAGATACAAACAGCGTGCTGTTTGTGAACTGTGTTATTACAAACAGCAAGCTGTTTTCAGTTATTTTCAAAACAGGTCATAAATAAGCATTGTTAGCCATAAACACCTATTCACCCCCCCTCTAGGTGTTGTTTTCAGTTGGTATCAGAGCGAGGTATACTAACCATTCTGTAACAGGAAAGTATCGATCATGGCAGAACATTATCTTGAAGCAAAAGCCGATTATAGAGCTCCTCTCCTCACTGGATCAGAAAATTACAACTGGTGGAAATGTAGAATGGAAACATTCTTATCCAAAAGGCCACTGGTGTTAAGAGTTGTAAAGAAAGGAGACTATCAATTCTTGGATGAAAAGAATCAACCGAAAGATGTTGATGATCTCACCATGGATGAGATTATCAAATGTGGTTTTAATGGAGAAGCTAGAAACTCCATAATGAATGCTCTAGATCAAGCTGAGTATGACAAAGTCTCCTCCTTAAAGACAGCAAAAGAAATGTGGGATGCTTTGGAAACCTATCATGAAGGATCAAAAACCTTGAGGAAGGTGAAGCTTAGCAAGCTAATGAATGATTTTGGAAACTTCAAACTCAAGGATGATGAAACTATCAAAGAAGGTCAAGCAAGATTCCAAGTTACCATAAATTCATTAAAAAGACTTGGAAAAGATATTCCACAAGATGAAATTAACATGAAAGTGTTAAGTGCGGTACCATTTATTTATGAAGCCAAGGTCACGGCTTTGGAATCATCATCAACAATCGACACCATGGATCACCTAGTTATGTTTGCTGCGCCAGAACAATTTGAAAGCAAGATAAGCAAAGGTCAGGTTGAAGGTGTTCGGGTTCCTCTAGCCAAAATGAGGAATTTGGCTCTTCATTCTACAAACAGCAAGCCAGAATCTGTAAATAGCAAGCTGTTTGAATCTGATGAAGAATCTGACGAAGAAATGGCACTCATCTCACAGAAGATCAAGAGGCTGATTGAAAAGAAAAATAGAATGAAAAGGGAAAGAGGTGAATTCTCCAAAAAGAAAGCCAAGGAGCAAACTTGTTTCGAATGTGGCAAGCCAGGCCATTTTAAGAAGGACTGTTTTAAGCTAAAGTCTAAACATCAAGCTGCTTTCAAGGACAAGAGAAAAGCAAAGGCTCTACTGACTTGGAGTGATGATGATTCAGACTCCAGTGATGACTCAAGTGAAGACATGGTGAATTTGGCTCTTGTAGGTCTAAATGATGAAGAAAGCTCACTAGGATCCATAAAAGAAGATTTTGTGGATAGTGATTATTCGGATTCAGAAGATGATATAAGTGAGGTAAATTCAATCTATTCTGATTTAAATTCCTCTCATATTATGCTGGAAAAACTAACCATGCAGGTACCAAACCATGTATCCATGATTGAGTTTATGGAACTAAAAAATAAGAACAGCAAGCTGGAAAAGAAGAACAATCAGTTGAAGAAAATTATTTCTGATTTAATGGCTGAGAAGGATCCAGAAACAAATCATGATGATCTTATCACTGACTTAAAAGAGAAACTTAGTCAAATCGAAGGAGTTAACAAAGTAATTCTACAAAGGAATGAAGCACTCATGAAAGAACTCAGAAATCTGAAGTCAGAGATTGAGGCTAAAAATGAATGTATAAAATCACTCAAGCACAAGGAATCAAGTCAAGCCGAATCCTCAAAAACTGTTGAGAAACGAAAACAGCAAGCTGAACTCATCAAACAGCAAGCTGAATTGATCTCTCTTCTAGAAAAAGAGGTCAAGGATCTCGAGAAAGGGATGGAAACTTTTGTTCAAGGAGACACTACAAGAAATATGGGCTATTGCAAGCCCAATATATATATTTGTGTTACAAAAAGTGTTACAATAGACACAAAATTTGGTAATCTATTGCAATATTTTAAAAAATGTTGCAATAAATACGAAAAGTGTTGCAAGCAAAATGATATTTTGAAATTTTAGAGCAATTGCAACACTTTAGTAAAAACGTTACAATAGACGATACACTTTGCCCAAAATTGTAGGCGGGAACTTGATTTTCTGGATGAGCGGGATAAAAAAGCATACCAAAATATTTCATACACAATTAAAATCACTACTACAATTAAAACAAAAACACGGCTTCTCACAAACTCTCCCCCGCCTCCCCCTTTTCCAGAACTGTCAAGAACCCTAGCTTCAATTAGCACCCTTTCTAACTCGATTTCTTCAATTGATTTCTTCAACTCGAATCTAACCCCCTTTCTCCGCTGTAAATTGATTTATTCATTTACTATGTGAAGGTTCAAAACTTCCCCCATTTGTGTTTTGCAACGGAGCCGCGTTTTCTCTCCACGACGCAAGATGATGACTCCCTCTCTCTCTCTCTCATATCTTCATTTGTGTTGGCTAATAACTGACTATGTATTTGTTTGAACACAGCCGTCACACAAGACATTCATCATCAAAAAGAAGCTGGCGAAGAAGCAGAAGTGCAGAACCATTAATCGGCAGGTATTGAAGTTTTTGTAGTTTGAATGATTGCGGAAAATTTTGATGAATTTAGTGTATAGAAGGAAGATATTTAGCTTGTGGTAATTGTGATTTCGAAAAGAAGAAATCTGATCGGTGTTGTATGTGTAGGGAAGTTATATAGTATGCGGTATTTTTGATTGTAAAAAGATGAAATTTGATGAATGTAGTATGTAGAAGGATGATATTTAGCAGTAATTGTGATTGTGAAAAGACGAAATTTGAAGAATGTAGTGTATAGAAGTTAGAAGGAAGATATTTAGGTTGCGGTAATTGTGATGTGTATGTTAGTGGTTTGAATTTTGGGGAATAATGTACTGGTAGCATTGTATGTTTATTAGTGGTAAATATGTGATGGAATTGAATTTGGTGCTGCAGTAATTGCGTTATTAAGATTTTTTAGGACAAATGGTGTTATTGTGCTCTTTAATCACATACCGGATAATAGTTTCTGGCATATTTTGGTGTAGTGTTAATAAGTGCTACAGAATTATGTTGGATTTGTGAGAGTCGAATATTCAAGATGTTCTTTGTTCGCTTATGTTGCTAATGCAATTATTATTTTGTGATTCGCTTATGTTGCTAATGCAATTATTATTTTTTGATTGGGCATTCCGTATATGTGAATTTCCATTGTTTTGACATAGCAACATATAGCTAATGACGGAAGGACGTTACCTTTTTTAGTTTCTTTATAAACTCTGCCCAGTGGTTTATCTTTTGGTTCTTTAGTTTGTACATGAATTGTGACTCAAGTGTGTGTTTGTTAGACAGTTGAGATTGGTGAGATTCTTGCGCTGTTTATGGAACTTCAGACCTTGGGTGACAGGAATTTGCAAAAGTTGGCTTTCTCGCATGTTATTCATACTATCAGGCGTATGAATCAGAAGCACAAAAATGAAGCAAGAAACCGGTCACTTCAAAACATATTATTTCCCATGCTACAGGTAAGTAGTTTTATTCCTCTTGTCTAGTGATTCCTTTGTTTGTCGATGGTTAGTTAATATTGATGTCATTTACTAGGAGGAGGATGAGGCAAAATCAAAAAGAGCACTTGTGACATTATGTGTTCTTCACCGGCGAAAGGTGTGGTTTGATGATAGAACAGCCAACACTATATGCTCAGCCTGCTTTCATACATCACCAAAGTGAGGATTAGTCTTTGATGATTATATGCAGCTTATTCCTAGCATTTTTATATGAAAATTGTTGAACTTTGGTTTTTTATTTTTCAGAATCATGATTGCTGCTTTGTCATTTCTACTTAACTATGAGAATATTGAGGATGATGATAGTGATGATTCAAGCAGTGAAGATGAATCTACCCCGCAACATCAAATTGTCCTCAGCAAAGAAGCTGTGTATAAGGTGACCTGTTAATCCTTCATAGTTCAAAATTTCTTAAGTCCTGTATTCCTAACCTTCTGATGAGGTTCCTTCATATGGCTAATACCCCAATGATTCTTTTTTCAAATTTATTAACTAGTGTACAATCCCTGTATTCTATGAACCGTAATGTATTTGGTAAGTGATGTTGGAGTCGGATATAGCATGTTTGCTTTCTCATTTCAGTATTTCAAATAGTTATATGTATTTCATTTTTTTTATTTTATAAAAAAAACTGATTTTAGGCAAATAATACGGGAACAACATCCAGCAAAAAGAAAAAGAAAGCAAAATTGCAGCGTGTCATTCGTAGCATGAAAAAGCAGCAGCGCCAGTCTTCAAAAAAGACGACTAACTTGAGTGCATATTCACCTCTTAACCATTTAAATGATGCTCAGGTAAATAATAATTATCTGAGATTTTGGAGATCAGTGATGGTCATGCAGTTTTAAGGGAGTGAGAAAACTATTTTTACTTAAATTTTGCCTTTAGGGATTTGCTGAAAAGCTGTATTCTCGCCTTCAAACTGCTGACAAATTGGAGGTATTTAGTCTCTTGTGTAATGATTAGCTTTTTTAATATTTTATATTCAGGACACGTGTGCCCATTTCATATCATCTGAACCCTTTTATGCACCATATATTATTAGAAGTCATACAAACATATGTTTTTTGGAACCTCCATGAACTGATTTTCTTTTGCAGGTCTACCAGTTTGGTTACGTGATGTCCCCGGAAAAAATTACATATCCGACAATGAACCCTTCAAGGTAAAGACTATCTTAATAATATAGCATGCAAGGATAATCAACACTGATTTGAATGCAGAATAAATCAAGACCAGTGATACATTTGTTATCGTATATGTTCACCGCAACATCTGATGCAGAACTTCACAATAGAAATCGTGGACGTGATGAAGTCAGAGGGATTATATGCTTCGCAAGGTGGACCAATCACACCATCACATGTACAAATTTAATTGCATATAAAGACTTGAATCTTTTATATAGTCTTTAACTTTTTATTCAATTAATGAAACGATAACAAATGTTATTTGTACCATTCCTCTTTATTGTTTCTATTTTCTGCAATATGTCTTGTTATCTGTTTATGAGTATGATTTCCCTTTTGTATTAATAATCAACTTTTTTACTTCTATACTTGTTTCAGATGGACAACAGAGCAATACTGTCGATGGAGCAGCTGATATAATTCTCAAACTAGAGATAGAATTCTCAAATTTAATTTGTTAGTTTGCAGAATATAGAAAGGGATATACATGTAATTTTTTCATTGCATTGTGTTATAGGTTTTCACAAATTAGCTTGGCACTTTCACATGGAAGACTTTGTTTGTATAAGTCGATCGACTTTGTTTGGGTTTTGTTAACATATATTCTATTGGATTTGCTATCTGAGAACTTGGATATATGATTTTTGGTTTGATATGCTTTTGTAATGGTTTATTAACATTTTAAACAGCTATTGCAATTTGGACTAAATAAATGTTGCTAAAAAAATCTAAATGTATTACAATAGGAACAAAAATGTTGCACATAAATGTTGCTAAAAAATGAAAATCATTACATTAGGGAAGAAAATGTTACATGAAAATGTTGCAATAAATTGACTTAGCAATACTTTTAACTAAAATATGTTACAAAATAGTGTTGCAATAGTCTATTGCAACATCATAAAAGTGTCACAAAATATGACAAAAGTGTTGCACTAAAGTGGATATTGTAATACTTTAAAAATGTTGCAATAAGTAGGTAAAACGTTGCTATAGGGGTCTATTGCAACGGCAGCAGATGCAACGCTCAATTTTGGCAAAAACGTTGCAAAAACCTCTATTGTAACACATTTGGGGTCTAATATGACACTTTTTTGGCGTTGCAATAGCCCATATTTCTTGTAGTGAGAAGACACCTTAAAGACAATGATGAAGAAGGCAAAAGTCCCTTTGGTCAGAGAAGGAGTTGGCATGGACATACACAAGAAGCTTGGTGTACTCAAATATAATGGTAAAAATGGCATACCCTATGATTATGCTATGCCTTGGAAAACATGCAACAAGTGTGGTGGAAAAGGCCATCTGGAAATACATTGTGTGGTTCAAATCAATGATAAAGGGAAAATAGCTTACCAGAATGGACCAGTCAGGCGACAAACAGCATGCCAGAATGCTCCTGATAGAAGACAAACAGCATACCAACAGTCACCAAAAGTGATCCAAAAGTGGATCAAGAAAGCTGATTTAAATGTGTTATATATTCTTGCTACTAACCAATCTGGACCCAAACCTATATGGGTACCAAAACATTAAGTTGGTGTTTGTTTGTTTTGTAGATATGTCTTGCCGCCAAAATAAAGTCGAAACAATGGATTTTGGATAGCGGTTGCACTAGACATATGTGTGGAGACAAGTCTCAGTTCATAAGTCTCAACATGAAGAAAGGTGGAAGAGTTACAATTGGTAATAGTAAGACTCTTCGAATTCTTGGTATTGGTTCCATTGGTAATAGTAATATTTCGATTGATAAAGTGCAATATGTCAAAGGTCTTTCATATAATTTACTTAGTGTCACTCAATTATTTGATGATGGACATTTTGTTAAGTTTGGCATAGATAAAACTGTTATTACTATTGGTGCTAACAAAATCCCCCTAGTTGCTAGAAGGGAAGGGAATATATATGTATTAGATTTCGAAATGCAGGAAACAGCATGCTGTTTGGCAGCAATCGACAATGATCCATATATATGGCATAGGAGGTTGGGACGTGCACACATAGACTTGCTTAATAAACTATCAAGCAAGAATCTGGTCAGGGGACTACCAAAACTGAAATATTCTAAGGTTGAAGTATGTTCAGCATGCCAATTGGGTAAACAAATTCGAAGCACTCACAAATCTAAGAAAATGGTATCTACCTCTAAACCCTTAGAGCTTCTGCACTTAGATTTATTTGGTCCAGAATCTTATAAAAGTATTGGAGGTAAACAATATGGTTTTGTAATTGTAGATGATTATTCTAGATTTACTTGGGTATTGTTTCTTAGTACTAAAAATTGTGCTTTTGATGAATTTGAGAAACTGATTAAATTACTTGAGAACAAGCATGATACAAGACTTGTAGGTATAAGAAGTGATAGAGGAGGTGAATTTGTCAATGACAAATTTATTACATATTGTGAACAAAGAGGAATCTCCCATGAATTTTCTGCTCCAAGGACTCCACAACAAAATGGAGTGGTGGAAAGAAAGAATAGGTCACTTCAAGAAACAGCAAGGACCCTACTACAAGAAAGCAAGCTACCGAGAAGCTTTTGGGCCGAAGCTGTGAATACAGCATGCTATTTGTTGAATCGAATTATAATCAGGCCAATGTTGGACAAAACTCCATATCAATTGTTGAGAAACAAGAAGCCAAATATCAGTTACTTCAAGATTTTTGGTTCTAAGTGTTTTGTTCTCAAGACAATTGGTAAAGATGGTAAATTCGATGCTAAATCCTATGAAGCCATATTTCTTGGTTATTCTTTAACAAGTAGAGCTTATAGAGTTTATAATGTTAATAAGCATATTGTTGAAGAATCTATTGATATTACTTTTCAAGAACCTAACAATGATCTACCAAGAGATGAGGAAGAATTTGCAAGTGAAAGAGATAGTATGCAACCTCAAGTCTCTGTCAACCAGCAAGCTGGAAGTGCAAATCAGCAAGCTGGAAGTGAAAAACAGCAAGCTGGAAGTTTAAATCAGCAAGCTGGAAGTGCAAATCAGCAAGCTGGAAGTGAAAAACATCAAGATGGAAGTTCAAATCAGCAAGCGGGAGATAAAAGTGTCACTGAAAGTCAACAAGCCAAAGAGGATGCAGACACTGACAATCAGCAAGCTGGAAGTTCAAAACAGCAAGCTGAAATGGAAGATACAATTTCAAAAATAGCAAAAATGACTTTGGAAGGTCCTAGAGGTTCCAGGGCTACTGAAAAATTGCCTCTGTATAATGGAGATGATCAGCCACCACCATCAAAGATGAGAAAGACAACTCATGAAGAAATAGCTCAACATTCTTTACCAAGGGCAACAAGAACGGTCAAGAATCATCCACCAGAGTTGGTCATTGGTGATATTACTGATGGAATTACTAAAAGAAGAGGGAAAGCAAATTATTGTGCTCATGCAACCTTCCTAGCTCAAGAAGAACCCAAAAACATTAATGAAGCATTAGAAGATGAGAATTGGATAATGGCCATGCAAGAAGAATTAAATCAATTTGAAAGGTGTGATGTTTGGGAACTTGTCAAGCCACCAGAAGATGCTTCACTCATAGGAACAAAATGGGTATTCAAGAACAAAGTTGATGAATTTGGCACCATTACTCAAAATAAAGCAAGGCTTGTAGCTCAAGGCTATAACCAACAAGAAAGCATTAACTTTGATCAAACCTATGCTCCTGTAGCTCGTTTGGAATCAATAAGGATGCTCCTGGCCTATGCATGTTTCAAGAAAATCAAGCTATATCAAATGGATGTGAAGAGTGCATTCCTAAATGGCGTGCTGGAAGAGGAAGTTTATGTCAAACAGCTTCCCGGATTCAAAAATGAACAATATCCAAACTATGCATTCAAGCTAAAGAAGGCTCTTTATGGATTAAAGCAAGCCCCTAGAGCTTGGTACAAAAGGCTTAGTAAGTATCTAATCCAAAATGGTTTCACTCGAGGTAAAATCGATCCCACATTATTTATTATGCAAAATGGTAAAGATATTCTTATTGTGCAAATATATGTGGATGATATTATATTTGGTGCCTCTAATGAATCTATGTGTAAGTGGTTTTCCAAGTGTATGCATAGTGAGTTCGAAATGAGCATGATGGGTGAGCTCAATTATTTCTTGGGTCTTCAAATCAAGCAATCTAAGGATGGAATTTTTTTACACCAATCCAAGTATACAAAAAGTCTACTGAAAAGATTTGGTTATGAATATGTCAAGTCAAAATCAACCCCTATGGTTCAAAACAGCAAGCTGTTTGCAGATGAAAATGGTAATGCAGTTGATATTAAAAGATATCGAGGTATGATTGGAAGCCTACTGTATTTAACTGCTTCTAGACTTGACATAATGTATAGTGTATGTGTTTGTGCAAGGTTTCAATCAAACCCTAAAGAGTCTCACTTAAATGCCATTAAAAGAATATTCCGATATTTAAGTGGTACCATTTCTCTTGGTTTGTTTTATCCTATAACAAATACTTTTGATCTTGTTGGGTATAGTGATGCAGATTATGCAGGTTGCCTAATTGATAGAAAAAGTACCAGTGGTGTTTGTACTTTTCTTGGACAAAGCCTAATTTCTTGGCAATGCAAGAAACAAACTTCGGTTGCTTTATCCACTGCAGAAGGGGAATATCTAACAGCAGGGAGCTGTTGTTCTCAACTACTATGGATGATTCAAACCCTAAGGGACTTTGATATCAAGTGTAGAAAAGTTCCAATAAACTTTGACAACACTAGCACCATTAGCATTTCTAAAAATCCGGTGAATCACTCAAGAACGAAGCATATTGATGTTCGACACCATTTCTTGAGAGATAATGTTGCTAAGGGCAAGATAGAGATGGTCTTTGTTCCAACTGAATTCCAACTAGCTGATATTTTCACAAAGCCTCTTGAAGAAGAAAGATTTTCAGTCATTCGAATGCAACTTGGTATGTGCTCTATGTAAATCAGCACACAGCACACTGGAAGGTAATTTCTGGTCAAATCAGCTTACCATTTGTTCTATCAGTATGTTATAATTGGTATGCTGATTGTCCTACATTCTGGCATATCATTTGTTGATCTTAAGATTTTTAGTTTTTTGATGGATTAAGGGGGAGAACTTTAGGAGAACGGCTTCTAATTATTCTGAACATGCATGTTTTAACATATGATCTTTAGTGTTATATTTCTTACATGTTAGATCATCGTTTTATATCTAATTTTGAGATGCAGGGATTTAGGGGGAGTTATTCTAATTCTCCTAAATTAGTTGTAATCATCAAAAAGGGGGAGATTGAAACTCCTAAGTTTTGATGATAACAAACTTATTAATAGATATAAAACAGCATGCTTTCTATATGTATACTAACTTGGTTTTAAAGAATATAAAAAGTTTACTGATTGTATAATCAGTTGATACAAACAGCAAACCATAGGTCGTATGCAGTGCTTATGTTCAGAATCAAACAGCATGCCAAGTGCATGGTCATTCAGCAAGCCAGTTTCAGTAACAGCAAGCCAGTTTCACAAACAGCATGCTGATTTCAGTCTGGGCAGTTTTACCGAATATAAAGGAATTAAAGAGCATCAAGTGGGAACATTGTTAGGAATATTTGTAAGGGCCCTCTGATTATTTTAACCCACCAGATCATAATTCAACTCATGGGGAACAATATATTCTCTACTTTGATTATAAGAAAAGAAGCATGACACTTTTGACTTTTTTATTCCAATCACATGCTCTTGTCTCTCTCTTGAATATCAAATATTCCTTCTCCTTGCACGCTCAACATCTCTTCTTCTTCATCAGTTGAATTTCCAGCCTCTCCCACATTCTTGAGAATCAAAGCAAATCTAATCTCATATTCAACCTTTTGATTTTCCTCCCGTTGGAGCCATTTCAAGCCTTCATTCAAATACTCTTGTTTACCTATAAAAGAGATGTTAATGTTCAGTTCTTAACATCAATACACGAGCAGAAAACAAGAAGATATATTCAAACACAAAGCCTTCATTACAAAATCTTACAAACCTCTCAAACCCTACATATACGCATATATATATTTTCAGAGGGTTCATAGGTTAAATTGTATTATTCAAATCTGTATTGTTCAAAGTTGTAATTGTTTTGTTGCTGTACAAGATTGGCTTCAGGTTTTAGGGTGAGTTGAGCTAGACTAGAGAAGTATAATTGGGAAGTAGTACTTAGAGGGTTAGTTCTGCACAGGTAAACAGCAAGCCATTTGTAAGCAGCAAGGGTTAAGGGAGATATATTGTTGTATCTTGTAATTGGATTATAGTTGATCAATAATATATTCTCTTACCAAGTTTGGTAAGGGACCAGGACGTAGACCATAGGGGATTAGGGGTCGAACCTGGCTAAAAGATTGTGTGTCTCTTGTACTTACTGTTTATATTCTTTCTGCATTGCATTTTAGATACAAACAGCGTGCTGTTTGTGAACTGTGTTATTACAAACAGCAAGCTATTTTCAGTTATTTTCAAAACAGGTCATAAATAAGCATTGTTAGCCATAAACACCTATTCACCCCCCCTCTAGGTGTTGTTTTCGGAATATTCCAGATAGAGTTTGGAGTGGTAAAGATGTTTCTTATGATCATTTACGTGTCTTTGGATGTAAGGCTTTTGTGCATATCCCCAAAGATGAGAGGTCTAAACTTAATGTGAAGACTAAAGAGTGTATATTCCTTGGTTATAGCCAAGCTGAGTTCGGCTATACGCTCTACGATCCAGTTTCAAAGAAGATTGTGAGAAGCCGAGATGTTATCTTTATTGAAGATCAGACTTTGAAAGATATTGGGAAGGCAAAGACAGTTCCTCAATATAACAATGATCTAGATGATTTAGATCCAGTTCCTCCAAGACATGTGGAGTCAAAGTTTGGAGATGATGTTCATGATGATGACCAGCGTGGTACTAATATTGATACTCCAGAAAATAGTGACATGGATGATGATGCCCATGAGGAGTCACCAGTACACAATACTCCACCATTCGTTCCACTCAGGCGGTCTACCAAAGATCGTCATCCTTCTAACAGGTATTCTACTGATGAGTATGTTTTATTAACTGATAGTGGTGAACCTGAATCTTATGCAGAAACTATGAAAGATGAGCACAAAAAGGAGGGGGTATATGCCATGCAAGATGAGATGAAATCCTTGTATGAGAATAATACTTTTGAGTTGGTGAAGCTACCTAAGGGTAAACGAGCTTTGAAAAACCGGTGGGTTTATAGAGTGAAGCAAGATGAACATACTTCACAACCAGAGTACAAAGCTAGGTTGGTCGTCAAGGGATTTAGTCAGAGAAAAGGTATTGATTTTGATGAGATCTTTTCTCCAGTTGTTAAGATGACATCAATTCGTGTGGTGCTTGGTTTAGCAGCTAGTCTTGATTTGGAGGTTTAACAAATGGATGTCAAGACAGCTTTTCTTCATGGTAACTTAGACAAAGAAATTTACATGGAGCAACCTGAAGGTTTTCAGGTAAAAGGTAAAGAGGATTATGTTTGTAGACTTCTTAAGAGTCTATATGGTTTGAAGTATGCACCACGGCGATGGTATAAAAAGTTTTAGTCATTTATGAAGGAGCAAGGCTACCGTAAGACTATTTCTGACCATTGTGTTTTTATTCAGAAATTTTCAGATGATGATTTTATCATATTATTGCTTTATGTGGGTGACATGCTTATTGTTGGCAAAAATGCTGGAAGAATTTTCCAGTTGAAGCAACAGTTAAGTAAGTCCTTCGCTATGAAGGACTTAGGGCCATCGAAACAGATTCTTGGCATTCGTATTCATCGAGATAGAACGGCCAAGAAGTTGCATATATCACAGGAGCAGTATATTGAGAAGGTGCTTTGCAGGTTCAACATGGATAAATCTAAAGTTGTTAGTTCTCCTCTTACTACCAACTTTAAGTTAACTAAAAAGGATTCTCCTTCTACAAAGGAAGAAATTACAGAGATTGATGGTGTTCCATATGCCTCAGCAGTAGGAATTTTGATGTATGCTATGGTATCTACGAGACCTGATATAGCCTTTACAGTTGGTGTTGTCAGTCGTTATCTAACAAATCCAGGTAAGAATCATTGGGAAGTAGTTAAGTGGATTATGAGATATCTTAGAGGTACTTCCAAATTGGGTTTGACATTTGGGAATGGTAAATTAGTGCTAGTTGGGTATACAGATTCTGACTTGGCAGGAGATAAGGATTCATTGAAATCCACTTATGGATATTTAATGACTTTTGCAGGGGGAGCGATCTCATGGCAATCTAGGTTGCAAAAGGGTGTTTCACTTTCTACGGGGGAGGCAGAGTATGTAGCAACAACTGAAGCTTGTAAGGAGTTGTTGTGGTTGAAGCAGTTGATGCAGGAGCTTGGATTCCCGCAACAACGGTATGTGGTTCTTTGTGATAATCAAGCAGCTATTGATATAGCTAAACATCCGACTTCTCATGCGAGAACGAAGCATATCGATATGAGATATCATTGGATTAGAGACGCTCTTGAAGAAGGGTTGTTTGAAGTGGAAAAGGTACACACCAATGATAATGGTTCCGATATGTTGACAAAGTCTTTAGCTAGAGGGAAGTTGAAGGTATGTTGTTCAATCGTCGGAATGGCAAACTCTTTCTCATAGTTAGAAAGGGGGAGATTTGTTGGGTTTTAGTTTCTATCTTTGAGATTAAAAGCCCAATTGGATTACCCTTATTTTTGGCCCACAAGGAGATAAAAATAAAGGAGCCCTATATATATAAATATAGGAGGATTATAATTAAAATAAGAGAGAGGAAAAATAGACACAAGAGAGATATAGAGAGAAAATTCGTAGGAATTTTTTCTGGTTGTACAAGCTACCTTGTTTTTGCGATTCCCGGAGTTCTACCGGTCGGATCGTCTTGATATCAGGACGATCTTCCTTACACCGATATCTAAATTCTGAACGGTGGAGATCGGATTTGGAGGTCCAGAAGGTCAGTAGTTAAGGGGCTGAACAAAAGCTGTTTGCGCCATGGTGAGGGTTTATCTACCCGCGATGAGTTTCTCATTGTTGTCTTATTTGATTCCATACTTCATGATGACTCATTCCAAGAGTGTGAAGGTGATTTATTCCTCTAGTTTTATCTATAGAAGACTTGGTGTATTCCCATATAATTTGTGATAGTGAATTGTTTGGGGGGACTACGGTCCCGTGGTTTTTACTCCTTATCTTTGAGGGGGTTTTCCAAGTATAACTTTGGTGTCTCGTTTTCGTTTATTATTACTTTACTTGTTTGTTTCATCGAAGGTTCATACGAGTAGGGTTAAGTATTGTCCAATGAAGTTTAATTCCGCACTTAGTTGTTACCGTTGTGGTCACTTTTTCCCATCATGAGCACCATCAGGAATGTAACACCCCCAGATCCGGGGTCAGGGATCGGGTCGTTACGGTCTCATATTCCATAAATATAACTTGACTTGAATCTACAACAATTGGGTAACACACTGTGACCCCACAATAATATCCACTCACACACACAGAGTTATAGTCCCAGAGATGAAATTGAAATAAGTCTTACATAACAGGGTTTACGAATAAAAGTTATTACAATCCAAAAGGAGTAACAACATAAGTTTAAAGTTTTGCCTTTGATTAACATTAATTATACATATAATTAGACTGGAAGCAAAAGCTAACTATCCAAGCTACCTCAGCAATGGCAGCAACAATATCAGCGGGGAGTCCTGTGGGTCGGGTAACCTGCTTGCGCCGAGTGCGCCTTACGCGAGCCATGTGACCTAGTTGTTGTTGTGACATACATAATAAGCAAGGGTGAGCAATTAATAGCCCACCAACTAGTGATATATATATATATATATATATATATATATATATATATATATATGACAGTTTAAAGATATATTTTGAAACCATATGCCACGCACTTACGGAAATGATGCCAACACAATATAAAGGATGAAGTTACAAGGTAACTCAATTTATATCATCTGTGGAAATATCTGCTATGTCAAAGATAAGCAAGATAGCATCATTCATCATAATAGAGGAACTTGCAAGAAGAATATTGCAATTCAAGTTTTAAACACTTTTCCATTCTGCCAACACAGATAGTGTTGCAGAAGATTTCCAACTTTGAATAGTGAACTAATACGGGAGAATTGTCGCGCCAGATGCCCTAACATTTACGATGATCAGTCGTATGTCATGAATCTCATCAGTCGTTTACTACATGTAGAAGGTAGCTCCGACGGATTTACGTGTCTACCGCCCTCTGGAACTCCTTAAGCCAACGGTTGGGCTATTGCTGGGTCGGCGCCACTCGACCACTTACGCGTCTCCTAGTTCATTTCACATCCCTAACCTTGAAACACAAAGTTCGTCCCCCTTTCCCCAAGTATAATACTTGTTGATAAGACTCCACAAAATAGTCGTATCTAGTTGGAAAGGAAAATTCACCAATATTTCCCAAGCTGTTGCTTGTTAATGGATACCAACTTGTTCCAACATTCTTACCCCTCGAATAATGAGTGGGTACACAAGATTCCATGAATAATAACAACCAAGTTGCAAGTGAAAAGAATAGTTGCAAAGAATCTATGACCGGGAAGTCAACAAAATAAATAACATTTCTCAAGTAAGGTTCCCTTATAATCTGAGAGATAGAATTGAACGAAGAATAGAGTTTCTGAGAACCTTTCTTGATGAGATAGTATTGATAATAGGACTCAGAGATAATTTATTTAATATTTGAAGGTCGAAGAGGATATTCGAATGAAGTAAATCATTTTTAAATCAAGTCAGAAGAATTAAATAAATATTCCAAAGAATACTTATTAAGTCGAAATATTGAAGGAATAATTCTAATATAAAAATATTATTCGGAATAATCCTCGAATAAATATTCACAAATAATATTCATTAAATAATTAATGAATATTTAAATAAATATTACTTATCAAAAATATAACTCGAATGAGTAATCGCAGCAATATTCACTGAATAAATAGTGAACATTTAATTTGATGTTAATACTTATTGACTAAATAAGATCTGAATGAATATTCGAAATAATATTCACTGGACAATTAGTGAATATTTAATTTAATGATAACAATAATATTTATTGAGGAATTAATTATTAACTGGATGATTGAGATAATATTCCTTGAATAATCAATGGCTATTTAACTTAACATTATTTGGCGAAGGAGTAATTCTCGAAAGAATATTCGAAGTAATATTCAATAATTGAATCGACTTTAATAGAGTAATGAAGGTAATATTTATTGTCTAAAGAAAGCTCAAGTGAATATTTAAGAAATAATATTTATTAAATAATTGAGTTCGAATGAATGTTCAAATGATATTTATAAAATTATATAAGGTTCGAATGAATATTCAAAATAATATTCATGATTAATCTCAAAGGAATATTCGAATAATATTCATCGGATAAATAATTGAAAATATTTTGCTTAAATATTTTCCCTTGAAAATAATCTCAGTATATCAAGAAATACCGACTCCCGGTCTATAATCAAAGAATGAGATTCAAATGCCCTTCTCTAAGGGTCTTGGCAAGAGCCGGAGCCGGCTTATAACTGATTATTCACTATCTACCTTATAAGCCAATAATAAATCAGGGAACAAGTATCTCAATTATAACTTGAAAGTAGGCATGCATGCTATGGCATATGTAAACATGCAGAATCAATTCATATATATATATATAGTCACAACAATAGCCTTTAAAAAGGGAGTTTAGAAACTTGCCTGGTAGTCGAGTGCGGGTGGGGGTAGTGGTAGCGTGTCCCGGGTCAGCCTGGTGATCTATAAATAGCCAAGGCATTCGGGATTAATGACTTAACACTTTTACAAAGGTTAAATATAAACTCCACTTAAGTCGAAACACGTTTGTTTGAATTGTTTCGTTATACACCTCTTTGTGTAGTTCTTTTTATCACCGATACGATTTGACAATTGTTCGCTATTATGACATGTCATCATACCCCTACTTGATACATACTTAAGCCATGTAAGTTTTAGGGTCGATCATTTACGAATCAAGATGGTACTACGAGTTTTATCGCCCGTTTTCTAAGTCATTTACCAAAGTCATAACCAAGTATGCTTTTAGGGGTTCGTTCGCGTTTAACCTTGATTCGAACATTTTTATAAAATCGAAAAACGATCCTTTTTGACATGTGGTCTTCTCCTACACCTTCCTTTTTGTCTCTATTATTTAATTATCAAGATTCGCCACTGATTTCGTAATATTACAGGTATCCAATTTCAGTTACGAACTTCCGTTTACCGTTTCGAACCACTTTTACGAATTTAATCATAATTCCTAAACCGTAAGTCCATTTCATACGAACTTTATATCAAAACGAATCTTGTAACCTAAACTAGCTAATCATGGCAAGGTTCGACCCTGGACAGTAAGTACATGCTACTGCCATGCACGAATTATTAAGGTTAACGAAAATCGGGCATTACGACGGCTATGTTTACACGTTTTCCAAAATTTAAACCATCCAATAATCATAGTTTTCACTCCAAAAAACCCATACATGATATTTAACCATGAACTAAGGCCAAGCAATGCATTTCCGTTCATCCAAACTATTTTAGCAATTATCAAAGCCCACTCATATCTCTAAGGTTCTATACATGCATATAACCACTAAAACTCCATTAAAACTCAAGATTCATCAAAAGAGTTACAAGTGTTATACCTTGACTTGAAGCTTTATAAGGCTAATATACTCCTACAATCCTTAAACCTTGCTTAAGATATCCTTTAGAGGTCATAAATCAAAGATCCAAAGCAAAACAAACATGTTAGTTACTATTCATCATCACTTCCATAATTCTTTTGAAAATGGAAAACTTAAAGGATGATGCTATGGTTTTGGATTTACCTTCTCCTAGTCTCAAGCTTCATTTTAAGCTATAGGTTGAAGTGAATGGATGGTGGCAAGCTCCCCCCCCCCTTTTTCCTTTTTCTTTGCCGTGAGTTTCAAGAGAGAAATGGTGGAGTTTTTCTTTTTTTGGTTTGCTTTGTTATGACTTAATACATGCATTTTCATGTATATAACTAGGATGCATCTCCTCCTTTTGTGTTGTCACTCATCTATAGGTCCAAGTGTTGGTTTCTTATTGGACCATGTGTTGGCACCACATTAAACAAGTCCATTTTTGGTTAAATGCTAAAGACTCATCCTAGTTGTAGTTGACTTTCATGTATGCCACTTAGGTTTCTTCTCTTTCCACCAAGTGCACATGTATGCATCTTGCTTGCTCTTTTGTCCGGTTATTGCTCAATTCGATTGATCGTTCGTAGGAATAACTCATTCGTTTCTAGTTAGGGTTTTACCGGAAACCTTCTTAATATTTATTATACCAATCTCCATCTTTCTTAATACTTCTCGAATTTAAATTCCTTAAATCCTTCTAATAATTCCTTAAGTCTTGCAGTGTCCAGGGAAATCTCGGAGAAAATAAAAGTGCTGCTTTTCAGAATCCGACAGCTTTTACATACACTTAATTTCCTCCTGGATCACTAATACGAACTCAGAATTCCGTTCTGAATACTTCTATATATCGTCGTCTAATAATATTCCCATCTCCACCAAAATCACTATTCACACTTTATTATTTCTTTTATTCCTTATATTTAATAAAATGTCCTTGTTCTCTTTCGAGCATTCCTTAACCCTATCACGGAACCTCTGGACTAATAACAGATATCGATTTGGATGACAAGAGAATAATTACTACTCCTTTGGAATACCATATCTTATTTCCTAGGAGATAGATTATTCTTATCTATGTTGTCAACCACTAGCATTCTTCATTGCATATAAATATTTGAAACTAAATCCATTTCATTCATTCAGAAGAACAACTGTTGCATCGTAGTCATAACCACTATTCATTCCTGCATCATTACAATATAAAAAGTTTTAATTCTACCCAAAAATCCGGGTTCTTACAAGGAAGAAGATCAAATGACCCCCTTTACACGGAAACATCTGGGTCCAATCTTCAATGAATAGCAGTTGCAGCCTAAAATGTAAAGCACAAAAGTAAGCTAATACCTTCGACCAAGTTATAGGCATCTCGGATTCTCGGTATGGTAAAAGGACCTTATTCAATTTCACCTTAACGTTCCCCAGTTTGTACTGATTAGTCATTTCTTCCCTTAACTGAGCTTGCTCTATCATAGCTTGAGTCTACAGATTTGAGCCAAACAAAAATGACTAGAAGTACTTTCATCATGATAGCACGAGGAAAAACAATCAGGACAAAGATATGCATGCCCACTCTGTATTTCAATCTTAACAGCTTCCACATACTATTCCTTTTGTCTTTCACATTCCTTCTGCATTTCCAGCCTGAAAAGAAATAGCAAAGGTATTAAGAGCAACTCCAATACTGCACTTTTTCAGTCATATATACCGAGTGATATGGCCAGGACATCACTCCAACAGCGAAACTTTACCGGCCATAGATCTAGCGTGTCTGTTTTTTTTCGCTTTTTTTGACCTGAAAGCATATCAATATTTTATACAACTAAGACGATTTAACAAAAGGTGGGACCAAAGCAACCCAAAACACGTGGGAAAAAACTAAGACGAAGCAGAGAAAACAGGGGAATTCAACTCAGCAAACAACCTTAACCAAAACTCAACCAATCATATAATCGATTTTGATAGTTTTAGCAACACCCTTTATTCTTTTGACTACACTTTTTTATTAAACACTTTTATATCGTGGCAACAGTCAACACTAAGGGTTTCAAGGGACCAAGCAAAATAACATGTGTGGGTGTTTGCCATGGATTGATCAATTTCGTAAACTAGTAGTCCGAAATGATTAATCACATGGAAGAGATTAACCACACAGAATTAGATTTGTGTAACTAATGAAAACCGCTACTAAATTTAGCCATTATAATCCCTTAAACATAAAGAAAACAATCAATATCTGCAACCATCTGTATGTACGACAGACAGGCGGATAATTTTATAAACAATGCACAATTACCTTCTTTTTTATTGCAATAATGTCCATAATTTCAAACACCCTAGTCATTTTTGTCAACTCTCGCATATATGTATTTGTTGGAACATTAGTAAAAAAAATTGTAAGAATACGTAGAGAATAGAGATGCTACTAAAAAATGAGAATCACATATAGAATTAAGTCAATTTTTTGAAACAACACTTTAATCAAATACTAACACATTTCCTATGCACAAAAAAAGCATAAAAACCCGATATAATATGCCATCTGAAAGACCAGTCAAACATCAAAACTCAAAACCTATCATGGTTAGTTCACTCACTTGTTCATATTAGGGTCGTAACTCCTGGCAAGTTTCCAACAAGCTGAAAAAACAGTAATACTCAATCAACTGAATGATAGAAAGTCAAAATAATTCTTAGTCGATGCATATAAAGGTGGATAATGAATAGAGAACATATGGGAGCAGTAGGCAAGTCAAATTATTAGACATAAGATATAAATTCTAAAATATAAACTATACATATGACAATGCAATGCCTCAGCTTTTGATTCCTATATAATTATTTAAGGGAATCACATAATTTGTTAATGATGCATTCATAAATCTAACAATATTCATGTGTTGTTTTTTGTGCAAGGCATTAACATTGTAGCAACAATATTTATGATAGCACATAGTGCAAAAATTTTTAAGTAAATATCGAAATTCAACGCAGAAATTAATATCATGCATGTAACTAATGTATGTATAAGGCCTGAGCAGAGTAAGTTGTAGCACCCTGTTGATTGATATGCAACACTCTGCAGATTACTACACCATAAAACGCATTTTGCAACGTCTGGAATACGTTGAAATATGGTCTATGGCAACGATTATTGAAAAATCAGGCGTAAGGTTTGCTCTGGTTGCCATAGGTACCTTATGCCAACGAATTTAGTACAATATTGCAACGTTGTATTATCATTGCAATTAGGGTATATGGCAACGATTTAATGGCTATAACAACATGTTTAACACCGTTGCAATATCTTGGAGGACATATGGCTTACTTTTTGTAACGATTTTTTGTGTGTTAATTATTGCAATACATGGACTCATGTAGCTCTAAGGCAAAATATATATGCCCAATTGCAACGAATTTTGGATCAAATGCAATCAAATATTTTAAAGAATATGACATATATGGCAACATTTAAGTAACTATTGCAACGCTGAATAAAAAATTTCGCATGACCTTTAGAATTTATTAACATCCACCAATTTTAATTGGTATTTCATAACAACCAACCAACAAAGCAGTTCAGTTCCAACATCAGTTCTAACATCAATACACAAAATGACCAAGTTCAAGCAAAATAACTAAGTACAAGTGACACAAAATCTAACTTAGTAATACATAAACCTAAGAATAAACATTTTGTAAACATGAGTCATGGTCTATCATCATGGTGTTGCTTCCTCTTCCTCTTTCTTGCTCCCCTTTAGTTTCCTCGAAGGGTATCTTTGTTTCCAAGTATATTAGAGTCAACACAGCAGCCTCTATACAAATCTCCAAGTTGCTGGTCAATTGTAACTTCCAAGACTAATTTACACTTGCTGCAATATAAGGGGCTCAGATATGATATCCAATTTTTGCAGCAAGTGTTGGGCCTTCTAGAGTTCCAATTCAGCCAAATCCTACAGTTGTTCCTTGCAATATAGTTTTCCTGATAAAACGTAAAACCATAAATACAAGATGTATTATGATTAAAATTCACAAATATTAAGTACTTTGCAAGAGTCTACTTCCTCTGTGAGGCAGGCAAAAAGTTTTAACACTACAGTTGCTAGATTATTAAATTTTAAGAAAGCATTCCACCAGTTCTCAGAAGTATTAACAGAGGTCACGGACAAGGATTTCACCACCACAGAAGAGCAACATTACAAGAATGAAAAGCGAAAGAGCATGTAGTAATCAAGAATGAAAACCCCCCAACAATTATTACAAGAATATACTAATGACATAAACTTTTAGCTACAACGGGAAGGTGTGGATCTACTAGATGCTAATTATTTAATTACATAAAACCTGTTTAAGTGCTAATATATTCCCATTAACAATATACATTTCAATCCTGAGGAGTATTTTGAAGGATTTACAAACCAACTCCCTCACCTCAATTAATTAGATTAACAACAATGATATAGCAATATCCTTTGTGTGTGTGTGTGTGTGAGAGAGAGAGAGAGAGAGAGAGAGAGAGAAAGGGAGAGAGAGAGAGAGAGAGATTAACCTGCTCAAAATAAGGTTGTGGCTTGTACTTAGCAAAAAAAAAAGGTTGTGGCTTGCCCCTACAGAAATTTGACAAAGTCTAGGTTGCATTCCTTAACATAGAAAGCTTTGCATTTTTGTTGAACTAAGCTAGCAATGGTATCAATGCTCCATTACCAAGAACAAGATCCGGACATTTGGGTAAGTCACCAGCCACATTTCCAAGCGCCCAGACAGCCTGACCAATTTGAACCATGCAAAGAAGTTAAAAGTAATTTTCACTAAAATATATTCATAATAGTAAACTAAGCACGCGCGTACGCACACACACATAGTGGTTAGTGGTACTGGAAACAACTTAATTAATTTTAGAAGTATAAAGGTAACATCGTCATTTGATGAAGCAAGAAGTCGCACAAAAATGGGAATAACACCATATTCAATCACAACTTTAGTATGTTCATATGCACCGGATGCAATATTCGTGAGAGCCCAGACAGCCTCATACTAAAAAAATCCCCGCATTGGATATCTAAATAGCAAAGCAAAAAAACACATAAGAAAATGTGAATAAGAACTCATACTTCTTAAAAGTTCAAACTTCAGAATCAAACCTGTAGTTATGGGAATTCATCTCCGCCGAGAAACTCAATAAAACGAGGAACAACACCAGATAGAATAACCCCCTGTATTGGTGGATTGCTCATTCTGAGTAGAATGCCTTTAATATACCTTCTCTTCGGTAATTGTGTTTAGTACTTAAAAATTATTATGACAGACTTCTCAACTTGAGTGTTTTTTTTTCTTTCTAAATTCATACCTAAGTCTCCGCCGAGAAACTCAATAAAATGAGGAACAACACCAGATAGAATAACCTCTTGTATTGGAGGATTGCGCTCTATAAAAAACAACAGAGTGTGAATATTCAAGTCTGTTATTCCCAGATTACACACTTGTATTACTTATATAATTGTAGAAGGGGGGGTTGAATACAATTCTTGATATTTATAAATTTCTGATAAAAACCACAGAAAGTTATAATGAAGTAATATGCAAAATAAAGAACAATTCACACACACATATAAGGTCAGATGGCCAAATGTACCATCTGAAGTTTTTCTTTTATTTGAAGAAAACCATGTGATACAGATGTACACAGCTTCTGTTTATAACTCTTTGCTTCTAGGAATATTCAAGAAAACCTAAGCAATATGAACTGTCAAAACCAGTTTTCTTAACTATCAAAGAGTTGCTACACTTGGTTATTAATACCCAAGTTTACAAGCCCTACTTGAATAAAATAAAACAAACTAGTCCAAGTTGGCTTGCTACTCCATTGCAAAGTGAATGGAATCTTTCTTCTTTATTTCCACAATAATGGTTGCCACACTGCATTGTGCACCTTTTGTCAACCCATGTGGTCTGAAAGACAAACTGTCCACAATCAACTGCTAATCATGATCTGGGATCCAATGTGTCATTCTTGATTATCCGTTGATAGCAGATTTGCCTGTATCCATTGATGGTGTACATCCTTATCCGTTGGTGGTTGATTTGTTGTATCCGTCGATAGTATAATGTCTTCATCCGTTGATGATCTTTCACTTAGACAGAATTACATAGCATAGAGTATTTACAATTGGCTACCCTACTCTGTCTATCCATTGATGGTCAACATGACTCAAGAACTAAAACACTATCAACTGATAATTAAAGGTACTGTAGTGTGCTACACACATCTCATCCGTTGATGAGCTACCTGTCAACGGATAGAGTTATAATTCCTCATCCGTTGACAGCTACAATACTTATACAATTTTGCTTGAATGTAAAGTTATCATCAACTACAACATATTCCTAACAATCTCCCCCAATTTATACTTGATGGCAATAAAGCATAAATTCAGAACCTTGATGATAACAAAATATTCCTAAAGATATATATACTAAAGTATGCAAAAATTATATTAAGCTACAAAAATTAAAAACAAAAAGTTTTTAGAAACTTATCAGAGAGATGCTCCTTTAGACTGAGCAAATTAATGATGTTTCCTCTCTCTGGTTGGCTGCACCCTTTACTTTCCTTCCTTGTCAGAGTTGGACTCAATTTGTACTTGGAGTTGCCTATAGAAGGATTCTTCTTCAACAACTTTTGGATTTAGCTTTAGTTGTAACCATCTTAGGTATTGAGAACTAGCCTTTGACAGTTGGTCTTCTAACCTGAAGAATCTCCTAGTGCCCTCTTCATCCCTGAACTCCATCATCCAAAAGGGTTGAATGTGGATTTTCTGTCCATTGTATGGGATCTTCATTTTCTTTGGTAACCTTGAGGGTGAGTTCCATTCTCTCCTTATTTCTTCTATTCTGTTCAGTATCTCCCTTCTAGCTGTCTCAGAGAACCCTGTGTGTCTCTTGATTGCTGAGAACACTTTGGTCAAAGTATGATAATTCTCTCCAAGAACCTTCTGTAATGGCCATGTCCTTTAATTTCCTCCCTTGTAGACAAACACTAATCTCTCAAGCAGATGCTTGTACTTTTCAATTCCTCTCACTTCTGACAATTCATCCAAATATAGATTCATGCCAGAGTATTCTTCAATTTCTGCCTGGTAGATAAAGTCTTCTTTGTTTTCCAAGATTGGCTGCTTGACAATAGCAGGTACCCTAGCAACTTGAACTGATCCCTTTGAAAGTTGCTTCCTTGGAACCCTTTTCTTCTATTTTAGATTCAGCAAGAGTGAAGGAACTTCAATTGAATCAAAATTTATTGGTTCTTCTTTAGGCATTATGGGGTCACCATGAAAGTTCACAGTTGGGTTGAATACTATTGCAGATGTAGATACTGATGAGCCAGTAGTTTCTTCACTTTTCTTTTCTGGAGAGAGAACACTTTTGGATCTAGCTTTCACTCTCCTTTTAGGTTTGGATTTGGGGACTTCCTCAGGTTCCCTCATTTTATCCTCTATCTCATCCATTAACTCTTGAGCCAGCCTGGCTTGCTTCTCATCTGAGTTTTCATGTTGATTTTCTGTACTTGGATGAGCTTCCCTTTAAATTCTGGAGGTTTCTTCTCTTTTAGCTTCCACAAATCTAGGATGGTTGTTGGATATATTTAATACTTTTCCATTCATTATAATTACAGCCATCCAATCTCTTACACTCTTATTTGTCTGCTCTTTGAACTTTATGATTGTTTTTCCCATTAGCTTCTCTTCATCATTCTTGGGAAATGGAAAGTCCAATTGAAGCTTGTTCTTCCCATTTTCTTTTGGTGGTGAGTAGGCTCTGGTTTTGATAAATGGTTCAAATTCTTTGACATATGATGGCTCAGCATCATAGAATGTAGGAGCCACAATCTCTGGAGTGAGCACCTTCATGATTGTAGTTGATATTGTTGGAGCAGAAGATTGAGTATTAAGAAACACAGATGATGCAATTGATTCATTGATCATCCTCTCTGTCCTTAGAATCCTTTCATTAGTCTCCTTGTTGATCTTTTCCAAGGCTTCTATTCTGGCTTGCCTTTCACCATCTGAGATTCATGATAGACTCTGAACCTCAGGCAAAGCCACTTGTTTCTTCACAGGGGAAGCCTTTATAACAAAATCTGTTGGATTGACCACTATAATTGGTTGTTGCTCCCCCTCAATCTGTGCTATCTTACTAATGGTAGCTTGAATTTGACTAGAAGTTGCAACCTCTTCTTTGCTTGTTCCCTTTTTCTCCCTCTTTTTGTTAGCATCAAGGGTTGGGGATGAGGCTGCAAGTAACATTTCCAGTAGTTGAGTCTGTTGTGATTGATTGGCAATGATAGTTTTCATTTGAGATTCCATACTATCCGCTCTGGAGGAAAGATGCTGAACAGACTTTGCCAGGCTATCTTCTTTGAGAAGTTTGCTAGTCAGCACCTTCTGAGTGGTAGTAGGAGCTAGTGCCTCAATCCTGGCATCTAGTTATATCTTCATATCTCGAATTGCAGTTTTGACCTCCTCCTGTTGTGTTCTGTGAATAACTGTTTGCATCTTTTGTAGTTTCAGTGAGGCCATAATCTGCTGAAGAATAGTCTTTCTCTGTGGTTCTGTAGTTTGGTGCTCAGCCAAAGTAGATTGATATTGCTTCATGATTTCCACATTGAGATCCACAAGTACAGTGGCATTGGAAAACATCCATTCTGGAGTCTCCTCCTCATTGACTTCTTCACCATCTGTGCTTTGACTGTCATCACTGCCAAGTTCTTCACTTCCAGCACTTGGAGACAGAGTTGGTAAAGCTTCGTTTGCTCTTTGTAGAGATTCTGAGGTGTGCACTAGGTGCATTGCCTCCTCTACCTCCATATTGCTTTGCCTTGCCAGAACTTGATAGGCATGTGGAAGAATAAAGGTTTCAGCATCCAAAGAAATGGAGTCAATCATTGACTGATATTCTGTTTGGTAATCCATTTCCTTGGTTGCATCATTAACTTTCATTGACTCACTAGTAATGGCTGGATCTTCCTGCCTTATTTCTCCTGTAGTCCCTTCTCTCCTCTCATCTCTCTTTTCTTGCATCAAGGGCTCCCCTTGGCTCACACCAATCACACCCTCACCTTCACCTACTAAGGTGGTACTCTCTTGCTCTCCTTTTGCCTGACCTGAAGAAATGGCCAGCCTCTCAGTATTTACCTCTCCTTTTGCCTGCTCATAAGGTAGCCTCTCACTCCCTTCCCTCAATCCTAAAAGTGTTTCAACTACTACAAATTCCTCCATAGTTGACATGGGAATGTCACATGTTGAAGTGGTAGAGAGAGTTGTCATTGCTGTCAACGGATGACTAGGTATAGGCACATCCGTTGTTGGAGAAACACTTATCAACGGATGAAGGATATCTGTGATGAAAGAGAAAGAATATCCGTTGAAGTGAAAACCAACACTGAATCTGTGGTGATTGATTTTAAAGATGAGGCCACAGATTGTGTTGTGAATTCAGGAATGGAAGATTGATGGCCCAACAAATCATATAAAAGATGATGACCACCAATTGTAGAGTGGGGCTTCTCCAAGAATCTTAAAGATAGAGAATCATGAAGTGATGTAGATATCATATCCACATCCAGAGATGGAGTTGGTGATTATGGATTGTAATGTGTATCAATTTGAAGGTCATGAGTAGGGGACTGTGACTCCACATTTACTGGAATCACATCAATCTGACTTTGAGATGGTACAGTTGCCTGTACTGTGTGTGCACCCTGTGATGTCCCAATGGTTTTGGATTTTACTCTTCTACCATAGGTTTTTGAGAGAGGGGTATCTGTGTTTCTTACCCTTTTGTGCAGAGTTCCTAGAGTGGAACTTAAATCAGTAGTCACACCCTGTTGAGAGGATGTAACTAAGGCTTGGCTTTGTGGTGCACTCTTCTCACCCACCTTATCCTTAGGGTTTTCACCCTGTCCCTCACCACTCACTACCTCCTTCACACTCCCCTCAAGAGTTTTGGTAGTTTTTGCAACAGGTGCCTTTTGAGAGACACCTGAGGTTTGTCTTTTAGATTGTGATTTTGAAACTTTGGATTTAGTCACTTGGGTAGGAGCCTGTTTGGTCACAACTACAGACTCCATTGTGACATTGTAAGGCAAAGAAATTTGGGTAGAGATAGGAGTAATAAGATTAGAAGTTACCTGAACAATTGGTGGATAAACCAATTGTACTCCTGCATTCAGATTCATTCGAATCAAGTCACTGAGGACTCTCTTCTCCTGTACAAAACAACTGAACATGTTATCCGGGTTAGAGAGGGATAGCTTGTTCTCTGACATATGCAGGCCTAAGAGCATCAAAAATCTAGCAAAGTAGATATTCTTGCCTTTAGTTTCTTTATTACCTACTTTAGCTGCTATTTCATACATTACTAGTGTGCTAAAGTTATAGTATTTATCAGTTAAAAGCATACAAAGCATCACTAGCATTGATTTAGTAACAGCATCAAAATTACTAATTTTACCAGAAAAAGTTTTAATGAAAGCATCACACAGATAACTCCATTCTTTAACCATACCCTTCCTAACAATTTTACCTAAATTGTCAGTACTAGAAGCATATCCAAATGAGTTTAGCATGGTAACTATTTCAGCATCGGTTGGTGATGAAGAACAATTATATTCAGGTAATTTTAAACATGTAGTAAAGACATCAGAATTAGCCACATGATTTTTACCCTTAAGAAAAAAAGAAATAGTTTCATCAGTACCATTAAATTCAGCCGATGTCCACATTTCCTCAATTACTTCATGGATGAGGGGTGTGGTGGTAGTCTTCACAAAATTCATCATTGTGTGATAGGCTTCTGGAGCATTCACAGCATCGATCAAAGCAGCAAAATTGTTCTTCTCATAAGTGAATCCATTTGAAGACATCATCTTAACAGTGGGTGCCATTTGGAGTATTGAACTTTGAATTGCAGAGAATTTGGTGAAGAAGAAGATGTAGAAATTTGCTTAAGAAAAATCGTGAGTAGATAAAAGTGAACCGTTAAAGGTATAAACAACCTTTATACTTCTCAGAATTTAATTAAAGAATAATTGAGAGTAATTATCCTGTTGGGCAAAAATAACTGTCAAAATAGCGAACAAATAGCCACGATTATACATACAGCATTAAAGCGGTTATCAACGGCTAGAAATAAAAGTAAATCTATCAACGGATAGGATTCACCAAAAATAAAGACGTATCAATGGATAATAAATAAACGGTTAAAGTTCAGTTTACCCGTTGATAAACTGTTATCCGTTGATACTGAAAAACTTGATTATGTGTTATACTAGCAATGGATAAAAGACATCCGTTGATAGTGTAATTCTTCCTTAACCAAAATTTTAACACTTTTTCTGAAGATTATCAATACTTAGAAAAATCATAACACATTATCAGCTATATTGCAGTGTCCATGCAAATATACCTAGGTGATTGAGAAGTTGAGCATACCTAGTTCACCTACCAGTCTTGTGAATGAGGATTCATCAAGAGGTTTTGTGAAGATATCTGCAATCTGCTTTTCAATTGGCACAAAGTGCATTTCAACATTACCATTCATCACATGCTCCCTGATAAAGTGGTATTTGATGTCAATATGCTTGGTTCTCAAATGTTGCACTGGATTTTCAGTGATGGCAATAGCACTAGGGTTGTCACAGAAAATTGGAATTTTGTCAACTTTTAGACCATAGTCAAAGAGTTGATTTCTCATCCAAAGAATCTGAGCACAACAACTTCCAGCAGCAATGTACTCAGCTTCAGCTGTAGAGGTATAGACTGAGTTCTGTTTCTTACTAAACCATGAAACAAGCTTGTTTCCTAGAAATTGACAAGAACCTGTTGTACTTTTCCTGTCAATTCTGCAACCTGCATAATCTGCATCTGAATAGCCAATTAGATCAAAACCAGTATCTCTAGGGTACAAAATGCCAAGGTTTGTTGTACCCTTGAGATATCTGAAAATTCTCTTAATAGCAATTAAGTGAGATTCTCTAGGATCAGCTTGAAATCTAGCACAAAGACAAGTAGAAAACATTATATCAGGTCTACTGGCAGTTAGATAAAGAAGTGAGCTACCATGCCTCTATAGCTTGAGATGTCCACAAATTTTTCCTTAGTATTCAACTCAAGTTTAGTTGCAGTGGCCATGGGTGTTTTTGCTGAGGCACAATCCATTAGGTCAAATTTCTTTAAAAAATCATAAATATATTTTGTTTGACTAATGAAAATACCCTCTTTAACTTGCTTTACTTGTAAGCCAAGAAAGTAAGTTAACTCACCCATCATGCTCATTTCATATCTACTTTGCATAAGTTTGGCAAACTTCTTGCAAAGAGTCTCATCTGTAGACCCAAATATAATATCATCTACATCGATTTGAACAAGTATTGAAGAACCATTGACATTTCTATGAAATAGAGTTTTATCTACTATACCTCTAGTGAAGTGATTCTCCAAAAGAAATTGAGATAAAGTGTCATACCAGGCTCTAGGTGCTTGCTTCAAACCATAAAGTGCTTTCAAGAGAAGATATACATATTCTGGAAATTCTGGATCTTCAAATCCAAGAGGTTGATGAACATAAACCTCTTCTTCCAGTTCTCCATTTAGAAAGGCACTTTTGACATCCATCTGATAGACCTTGAAATTGGCATGTGCTGCATAGGCTAGGAAGATTCTGATTGCCTCAAGTCTTGCAACTGGAGCAAAAGTTTCATCAAAATCTATCCCTTCTTCTTGAGAATAGCCTTTTGCCACTAATCTAGCTTTATTCCTCACAATTATTCCATTTTCATCTGTCTCATTCTTGAGAACCCATTTAGTACCTATGATACTTCTATCATTAGGTTTGGGCACAAGCTTCCATACTTTATTCCTCTCAAATTGGTTTAGCTCTTCTTGCATTGCTAATACCCAATCTGGATCTAGAAGGGCATCTTCCACTTTCTTAGGTTCCTCTTGAGACAAGAAACTATTGTATAGACATTCTTCTCTAGTGGCCCTCCTAGTTTGGACTCTTGAATTTGAATCACCAATAATTAACTCAAATGGGTGATCTTTAGTCCATTTTCTTGCAGGAGGAAGGTTTGATCTAGATGAGGTTGCTTCTTGAGTATGATCATGTTGATTTAGTATTGAGTTTTGACACTTAGAAACTCCCCCTGAGTTTGTTGTCCTTGTTGAATCATGAAGTTGACTGTCAACAGATGCATTATTTTGCCTATCAATGGATGTCTGATAATTCCTATCAACGGATACATCTCTACTATTGTCAACTAATGCTTCAGAATGACTGTCAACGGATGCTTCATTTCCAGTGTGAGCATCTCTATTAGTTGGCACAACAACTCTTGGTGGATTTCTTTGGTCATGATCTTCATCTTCCTCATCATCATCATACTACATTCTACCTTCTCATTCATTTTCAAATTCCAACTTTTCATGGAAGCCTTCATCATTTAGACCTATAATCTTTTGATCATCAAACACAACATGTACAGATTCCATAACAATGTTGGTTCTTAGATTGTAGACTTTATAGGCTTTCCCTGCTGCATATCCAACAAAAATAGCTTCATCTGCCTTTGCTTCAAATTTGCCTAAGTTATCTCCATGATTTCTTAACACAAAACACTTACATCCAAAGACATGAAGAAATGCTAAATTTGGTTTCTTGTTGGTTAACAACTGATAAGGAGTCATTCCTCTAGCTTGATTAACCAAGGAAATATTCTGAGTGAAACATGCAGTGCTTACAGCCTCAGCCCATAAATATGTTGGCAATCTTGATTCACTTAACATTGTTCTAGCTGCTTCAATGAGAGTTCTGTTTTTCCTTTAAACTACTTCATTTTGTTGAGGTGTTCTAGCAGCAGAAAACTCATGGACAATTCCATTCTCTTCATAGAAAGTCTTCATTGTGGAATTTTTGAATTCAGTACCATTGTCACTCCTGATTCTTTGTACTTTGACTTCAGAACCATTGTTTACTATTCTGAGATGATTGATGATGTTTTCACTAGCACAATCTTTGGAATGGAGAAAGAAAGTCCATGTAAACTTAGAGAAATCATCTACAATCACCAGACAGTATTTCTTCTTTGAAATGGACATGACATTTACTGGGCCAAAATAAGTCAATATGCAACAATTGAAGTGGCTGAACAATGGATGACTCTATCTTGCTTTTGAAAGATGATTTATTTTGTTTCCCTAATTGACATGCATCACATAATCCATCTTTGATGAATTCCAATTGAGGGATTCCTCTAGCAAGATCCTTTCTTACCAAGTCATTCATAACTTTAAAATTTAAATGTGACAGCTTTTTATACCATAGCCAACTCTCATCCTTGCTTGCTTTGCTGAAGAGACAAGTAATGGATTCTGAGCATACTGAGTTAAAGTCAACTATGTAAACATTTCCTTTTCTAAAGCCTATCAATACCACATTGTTGTCTTTCTTGGCAGAGACAACACATGCTTCTTTTGTGAACCTTACTTCATAGCCCTTGTCACAAATTTGACTGATACTCAGCAAATTGTGCTTCAAACCTTCAACTAGGGCTACTTCTTCAATGATGACATTGTCTTTTGAAATCAAGCCATATCCCTGTGTATATCCTTTGCTGTTATCTCCAAAGGTAATCCTAGGGCCAGCTACTTCCTTGAACTCTGTGAGCAAGGTTGAATCTCCTGTCATGTACCTAGAATATCCACTGTCTAGGTACCATAGATTCCTCCTGTTTCCCTGCACACATCCAAAAACAAAATCAAGTTGACTTCGGTACCCAAGTTTCCTTGGGTCCTTTCTTGTTAGCTTTTGACTTTACACTCTTGACATTCTTCATCTTAGATGTAGGTGCTTGAGTGATGGGATTTGATAGATGCTTACTTGCATGAATATTTGATGCATGCTCTTGTGGAAAATTAGCATACATGTTATTCATGCTTGGAATGTTCCATGACATTTGTGGCATATTCACAGATTGAAAATAAGGATTAGGCACACATGGCATGTTCACATAAGGATTTGCAAAACTAGCATTCTGATACAAACCAGGCATAACATGCATTGAAGGCACACATGGCATATTTTGAGGTACATGAACATAAGTCTTATTGACAGACTTACAGTTGGAAGATAGATGATTTACACTATTACAATTCCCACAAGTTTTCCTAGGGCAAACTTGTCAGGAGAGTAATTGTTTTTCTTGTTGATGCCTATCTTGCCATTTCTATTCTTTTTCTTTTTACCCTCATTGTCTGTTTTACCAACACCCTTTTCACTTGATTTAGCTTGGCTGCTTTCACCAGGAACAAAGTTCTTGGCGACTGGACCATATTGATGATTCAGTTTCTTAAGTTCTTTTTTACTAACATACTTTTTGTTAGTCAATAGATAACTCTCATTCGTTGATGGTTCATCTGTCAACGGTTGATCACTATCTGTTGATTCACAAATAGTCTCTAGATCCTCATGACAAGGTTCTAGCTTCTTTTTATTCTTTTTCCAGGCTTCCTTTACAAAAGATTCTATTCCCTGGACTTCTACTATACCTTGTGAAATGTTCCTGCAACTTTGAAATTTAGCAATTACTCCTTGTTCTTTTTCAAGTTGGTTTCTTAAAATAATATCTCTTTTTAGCACAACCTCAAGTTCATTTTTAGCATCATTGCAATCAGCTCTCATTCTCTCAAATTCTAGAAATTGACTTTCTAGGGCAATATTCCTATCACTTAAAAACAGATTATTCTCTTTAATCCTATTGTTCTCTTTAGTAAGTGATTTAAGAGAAATACTCAAGTGATATAGTTCAGTAGACATTTCATCTATAACACTATTGCATTCCTCCTTGGTGAACTCAGAGAGATTAGTAGTAGTTACCTGATTGCTAGTTGAACTTGCTTCCTGCTCATCAGAATCAGCCATTAGTGCAAGATTGACATACTCAGCATCATCATCAGAATGATTTGCATCAGCAGCCCAGTCATACTCTTGGGACATGAATGCCTTTCCTTTTTGTCTGAGAAGATCAAAATATTTCTTTTTATAGTCAACAGCTTCAGTTGACTTTCCCTTGTTTTCAGACCTAGGCTTCCTACATTCATTCATCATTTGACCAGCAATTCAACAATTGTAGCATTTAATTTTGGATTTATCCACTAAATTTTTTGTGGAGTAATCCTTGTTAAATGGCTTGGTCACTCCAGAGTTTTTCTTGAATTTCAACTTAGAGAATCTCCTAGATAGAAAGGCTAAATGCTCATCTATCTCATCCAATTCATCCTGCTGAAGAGCATTCAATTCTTCAGACACTTTCTCCTTGCTCTTGCTTGACTCTGTTCTACTTTCACAAACCTCCATGTTTGGTGTAGATTGAACAGCTTCTTTCCTCTTTTCCTCCTTCTGCTCTAAGTTGGCAACAAGTGCAACTGATCCATTTTTCTTTTGGACCTTTTCAATTTCTTCATCCTGCTCTATTTCTAGTTCATATGTCTTTAAAGTTCCATATAACCTCTCAAGAGTAAATGTCTTGTACTCTTGAGTGTTTCTCAGAGAAACAGTCATAGGCTTCCACTCTTTGGGCAGTGATATCAGAAATTTGATATTAGAATCTTTAACTTGGTAAATTCTTCCATACAGTTTCAGGCCATTTAGTAGTTTTTGAAATCTATCGAATGTGTCATTCAATGTTTCTCCACTTTTGAAGTGAAAGTGCTCATACTGTTGGATTAGTAGTTGCATCTTGTTTTCCCTCACCTGTTCTGTTCCTTCACAGAGTGTTTGAACAATGTCCCATACTTCCTTAGAGGTAGTACAATTGATGACATTATCAAACATGTCTATTTCTAGACCATTGAACAATATATTCATAGTCTTTTTGTCTTTGTGGACTTCTGCAACATCTTCAATGCTCCACTCAGAAACAGGTTTGGGAATAAGAACATATGGCGCATCTGCATCAACATCAACTCTAGATGCAGTCTTCATTGGAACATGAGGACCCCTTTCAATGCAATCCACAAAACCTTCATCAATAGACATGAGATGTAGTCGCATTTTTACTTTCCAGTGAAAGTAATTTTCTCTATCAAGAACTGGTATCTTTACTCCATAATCCTTCTTAAACATGTTGGAAGTATGTTGATCTTTAAACTTCAAATATATTAGAAGTTGGCTCTGATACCAATTGTTATTCCCAGATTACACACTTGTATTACTTATATAATTGTAGAAGGGGGGTTGAATACAATTCTTGATATTTATAAATTTCTGATAAAAACCACAGAAACTTATAATGAAGTAATATGCAAAATAAAGAACAATTCACACACACATATAAGGTCAGATGGCCAAATGTACCATCTGACGTTTTTCTTTTATTTGAAGAAAACCATGTGATACAAATGTACACAGCTTCTATTTACAACTCTTTGCTTCTAGGAATATTCAAGAAAACCTAAGCAATATGAACTGTCAAAACCAGTTTTCTTAACTATCAAAGAGTTGCTACACTTGGTTATTAATACCCAAGTTTACAAGGCCTACTTGAATAAAATAAAACAAACTAGTCCAAGTTGGCTTGCTACTCCATTGCAAAGTGAATGGAATCTTTCTTCTTTATTTCCACAATAATGGCTGCCACACTGCATTGTGCACCTTTTGTCAACCCATGTGGTCTGACAGACAAACTGTCCATAATCAACTGCTAATCACGATCTGGGATCCAATGTGTCATTCTTGATTATCCGTTGATAGCAGATTTGCCTGTATCCATTGATGGTGTACATCCTTATCCCTTGGTGGTTGATTTGTTGTATCCGTCGATAGTATAATATCTTCATCCGTTGATGATCTTTCACTTAGACAGAATTACATAGCATAGAGTATTTACAATTGGCTACCCTACTCTGTCTATCCATTGATGGTCAACATGACTCAAGAACTAAAACACTATCAACTGATAATTAAAGGTACTGTAGTGTGCTACACACATCTCATCCGTTGATGAGCTACCTGTCAACGGATAGAGTTATAATTCCTCATCCGTTGACAGCTACAATACTTATACAATTTTGCTTGAATGTAAAGTTATCATCAACTACAACATATTCCTAACAAAGTCACACTTATAAACATATACCAAATATGGACAAGAATATAAAACAAATTAAACATATTGAAAGTAGTTTCCAAAATTGTGTAGTGGCTTCAAGTCGCATTGTAGGTCTATCCATTTTAGGTCTGCATTGGTGTCTACACACATAAAAACACACTTAATATCAAGCACCATCCTTTACAACAATAAACCTCTAAACAAATTTCACAAAGTCCGACAACTTATGGAAGGAAACAACATATCAGCAGTAGGAGTCTCATACTCCTCAGTCCCTTCATAAGGCACATTAAGATCATGAACCGGAGTAATCCGACCTCCCGGTGCCAACCTCAGAGCAACAGTTGACACAATGACTTATTTCAAAAAAGACTACGTATAACTAGCTGCTACAATTTAAAGTTAATTGAAAATCATCAAAATGAACAACAAGCTTAATTTCAACAATGTTTATTACATATTACCATTTAATGAACAACAAGCTGGAAACCTTTTACTAAACAATAGTAATGATGTTATAAGTAATGTACCTTTTGTAAATAGAACCAATCATTCACTTTTCTCCAGAGTTTTCCTATGTTATAAAACCTTCAATTTTGCCTGCCATTACGCAAACACACATAAATTCAGCAACTGAAATGTTAGCAGCAAGCATAAATTCCACAAATTAAAAGCATAGCATATATACATCACTTAATCATAACAAAATTAAAATGGAAATTCAAGGATTAAGGACAGAGTACCTTAATAGTGGTGGAAATACACACAATACAATATCCAAACACAGATAATCATAATAACTTTACAAAACAAGCACAACCAGAAACATTTGACATACTCATCATTTTCGCGACCTGCATCATAATATGAACCTTAATAAAATATAATAATTTTCCGATAATTAAACAAGTTTTCTTGCTACAAGTATCATACATTGAAATTTATACAAATGCATACATGAGAGAGAGAGAGAGAGGGAGGGGGAGAGAGGGGGAGAGAGAAGGGGAGAGAGGGGGAGAGAAAGGGAGAGAGGGAGAGAGAGAGAGAGAAGGAGAGGAAGAGAGAGGGGACGACAGCGAGAGAGAGAGGTACGTACAACGCCCATGAATCGCTGAAGATTGTGAGTGTTGTTAGCGCATAAATACATGAGTCCAATTGGAACTAATCTAGAACCAATCAAGCATAAAAAACCTTTGAACTGAAAATCCCCAAATCGGAGAAACTAGGTTTGTAACCAATAAAATGATTTGCAGTGATTAATAACATGATATTCATCGTTTCCAAGCTTTTTTCCGGATTGCTGCCACAACAAATTCCATATTCTCGAGTCCGAGAAAAAGGGTACATTACATGGAGCACCGAGAGAAATGGGTTGAGATTTTGTGGGGAACAAAGTGGAGATTTTGTGGTAGTGTTGGTGGTGACTGAAAAATGAGAGATGAAGAAAGAGAGACAGAGAGATGGGAACGAGAGAGGAAGAGAGACCTTGTTCGACTTACATGGAGCTGTAGGACTCGATTTTGACCACTTTCGAGTTTGACGGAGCTGCTAATTGGTGCTAATTGGAGCTAATTGAAGTAGGGAGATGGGTTAGGGTTCTTGAGCGGGGAGAGAGAAAAAGAGGGGGGTGGGTTTAGTTTATGTGTTGATGTTTTTGTGTGTGTTTTTCTTTTTCTTATTTTAGTTATCCTGCAAGTTTTATTAACCCGAGCAAAAAATTTCACATATCCCGCCTATTTTCTTCAGCCCGCCAAGCCCAAAATTCTTGCTCTATAGCAACATTTTCTAATATCGTTGCGAACGATAACAAGTTTTGTCTAAGGTAACAATTTCTAAATTCAATTGCAACAATTTTCAAAATCGTTACAATATATGTGAACTTGTAAAAAATTTTGAGGCTATAACAACGTTTTTTGACTTTTTTTTCAACGTTGGTTGCAAAATGCGTTTTATGGTGTAGTGTTACATCAACAAAACACTCAATATCCTTTTGAATGTAATTGAGGGCAAGTAAAGGAATGAGCTTACTGTCCTATAAGTGAATAACCTTGTGTTATTATCACCATAAGATATGTGTTGACCTGTAATCAAGAACATGCTACAGAGTGTAGTTAGACCTAATAATAGAAATTCCTATAGAAGAGCCCGTGTGAATACCATAATCAAGTTGTTCTGCGTAACTTCCCCATAAACAAAAGTAAAATAAAAATTTACCTGCCACTTGCCCTTATATTCCTCATATAATTGTTGACTATAATACCTTCTCCAAGTTTTTTCAGCACAAAGACAGGCTCATAGTAGTTAATATCTTAATATAAAATTTCTGAGAAACCAGCATCTCATTAATAACATCTACAATTACTTCTGTAGTGACATACATTTTGTAGCAACCTCTACGTTTTCTATATGAGTTTATTTCAAGTTTGTACAAATATGAAACTTGAAACATAGATATGAAAATTGGCACATACTGGGTAAACAAATTTATGGTTCTGAAAACTTTCTAAGATTGATGAGAAGTAAAAAGGCCATATTTTCTGGTGCATTAATGTACATTTTGTATTTCACGTATAGATAACAAATATTATTCAACTCACTTATTAGCACCCTGTTAAGCTCAAGTACTAGCACTACTGAAATGAGTGAAGCATGTAAAATCAAACATCACATAAATTTCTTCAGAGATAGCTACAAAGAGAAACATTTATAACCTCATCATTGCACCTGGACCTCCAGTATCTATTTCATCAAAAATAGGTTTTAGGCTGGGATTTTCTTTGACATGTGACACTCGTTCTTCCAGCTGGTCTTTATGTGCTGGATTACCTAAGTTCTCAAGCACTTGTGACACAGATGGATCCTGGTATATTGTCAAAAGAAAAATTCAATTCCAATTCCAATTATTTCATAATTCAAAATTAAATTGTTAGCATAAGAGTTAAAAAAAACTACACCAAAGCACTTCCAAGTTGTTCAGCCAATGTCATGAATTGAGGTTTTGCATAACTTTGTTGCACGCTAGAAAGGTACCGCTCGGGATCAACCTGCGAGCTTCCATCACCGACTCCAGAACCCTTAATGGCTTTTTAAGCTGCTCGGCTATCTGGTTAAACGAGGGATCTCTGGCTATTTGTTCTTGATACTTGGATCCTGAATCACCATATATGTACATTATACAAACCTTAATACATGAATAAAACAACACTCAAAATATCTTCCAATATATGAAACATCATTTTAGGCATTATATGCTCATGCAAGCTTCCATATGACTTGCTGCACAGCCAACTCCAGCATAGAAGGAATCAGATTAAACAACTTTTGGTCAATTTCAGAAAAAGATTGAAAGTAATTACATCGAGTAAGACGGGCAAAAGAAGGCAGACGCTGCTCTCCTTGAGACTTCTTTCAAAAGCTCACAAAAAACAGAAGGGAATTTATAGAATATATCCCAAATTAATGATGTACTTTAACAATATATCCTTTTTTATTTAAATATTAAAAATATGTCCTATGGTTAGTTTTTACACTACGTCAAAAAAGGGCTTTAGTCACATCAAAAAACTGTGACGGTATGGTTTTGGTCACACTTATTTTTTTCACATGCAGTGTCACCAAAGCCTCCACTACCATAGACATGATATAGCCACTCTTTTTCTTAGTAGCTGAATTGACTTATAGAGTGGCTAAAGGCTTTTAATATTTGATGCTGGGAGCAAGCATTCTAGCCTGCTTACTGTAACTAAAAGGGGTATACCGTTAAAGCAGGAATTAAAAATGTGGCTAAACATTTTCAAAAGCTACATTTATTTGATTTATGGCCACATTTTCAAGATAATATCGTGACCAAATTGATATTTTTATTGGCCAGTTTTTGCTAATTAGTGTATATAAAGGACGTCAACTATTACACTTCTTTTTTTTTGTAGCTAAAGCACCATAACTGTTATACTTTCTTTATATGATCGTGTCTGTTTTGATTATATTGTAACATGTATGTGTCCTAAATGTGACTTAAATGCTTTACTTGTGTAGCTAAATGACCTTAACTGTTATAGTTGGAATATATATTTAATTTGTTAATGTTTACTTGTATAATTATTGTGACTAAAAACATTTTTCAGGTCGTATGTGTGACTAAAAACATTTTACAGGTCGTATGTGTGACTAAAAATCGTTTCTAGACATGATGAATATCTGAATTATTAGTGTGTCCGATACTGTAAAATCATATACCCAATTCCAAATTCCAATTGCTTAAAACACTTAAACAACGTACTAAAGTTATAGTTTATACTAAACCACATACATTCACAACCAAATACAATTAAAAAGTACCATAAAATTCAACCAACAACATTCATAACCAAATACACAAACGTCCTAAATTTATAAAAACACACGTGATACCAACACACGTGATACAAGTTCAGCCCCAGAAACCACAAAGTTCTTAACAGAGTCAAACCAAAAGTTCATTAACAGAGACCACAAACCACAAGTTCATAATTAATAGAGACAGACCCCAAAGTTCATTAACAGAGACCATAACTATTTAACCTTCTTCTTCTTGCTCTGCGATTGTTTAATGACTTCATTTCTCGTTGTGTAGATTCTCTTCGGCTGTTTCTGTTTTTGACCACGAGTTGGAGTCGTACGAGTTGGAGTCCCACGAGTTCGAGTCGTACGAGTTGGAGTCCCACGAGTTGGAGTCGTACGAGTTGGAGTCCCATGAGTTCGAGTCGGACGAGTTGGAGTCCCAGGAGTTGGATTCTTCTCTTCTTCACAAACTGGCCGATTTGGTACCTAGAATAACAATACATGGAAAGAAAATGGCATTAAATGATAACAATACGTGGACTATATAATTAGGAGTGTCAATCTGGACTTAACAAACCTTTGTTGGATCCATAATTTTGATAAGACTTTGTGGCCAAGCAACAAATGAATGATGTGCCTCCTCCACTGTTTTCATCTCCCCCGCTTCATACGGTAAAAAAGCTGCTCCCTTTATAACTTTCTCAATGGATACTCTACAACAGTCACTTTGTAGAGGCACTCCATGAATTGTTTGGCCTTTATCCTTTGAAATGTAAACTTGACCATATGCCACGGGATTATTCAAATTTGTAGTACACAAAGTACACTTCATTGGCTACAAAATGAAACCAAGTTAGAAGAATTTTTTCTGCAAGGACTGGAACGCAGAAAAATCACAATTTATAGAATCAAAGTAATAGGTGATCAAATAATAATTTATACACAAAGCAATACATAAAAAAAATGATATCATACCATTTGGACGTTTGTTGAATTTTGTAGAAGTTGCACAGGAGTTTTTATCTCAGCATTTGCAGTGGCAGGCGGGGAAAGATTCAATTTTTTTGTGATTTTTAGCCTTTTCTAAAAAAACATTCAATTAATTAGGTTATGTAAATGATAATGAACAAGTACAGACAAAAATTATTAAAATATAATTACAGTCTTACAGAGTGTTTTGGCACCGGTTTTGGCAATGGGTTAGATGTGCCAACTTCAGAATCCAGTTGTTGCTTGCCCAAAGTCTTGGTACCATTACTATTATCCTTGTTAGATGCATTGCTAGCCGGTGTTATGGTATCAATCGGCAAAGACTTGGTACCATTAGTACTATCCTTGTTAGATGCATTGCTAGTCGGTGTTCCCTGGAAAATGCAATGAAAGAAAATCATGTCCATTTTCCATATAATGTGCACATGAATTAATACAGAAACACAGACACACGCACATCTGAGTTAGCTGATATTAGCTAACCTTGCTGATATTAGCTGATATTAGTTGTCCTTGCAACTCAATCTGAGTTAAAAGCTTATTGAGTTTGTCATTTGTTTCAGCCACCTGAGATGATAGCGCCTTAATTTCTGCATCTTTCTTCTCACGCTCAAGTCTCTCGTTCTGTAGTTGTTGCTCAAGTACTGCAATTCTTTCTTTTGATTCTCCTCTCTTTTTAGGACCCGTCCAATATGTACTTGCAGTCACTCCACAACCAACTCCTTTTAAGTAATGGCCCTTTTCCTTTCCAAAGACCACTGTGATTGCATCCTGGTCCGGATCCAAGTTCAGGGCTTCATCCTTAATTTTCTCTTCAACTTCGATCTGTATAGAAAATGGGGGAAATTGTAGTTAGATGATCAACATTTTTGTATTCAAAATGACTGATATGAATTAAAACTTACTAATTTCTCCGCCATGACTTTAACTTCCGGGTTCTGATATTCTCCATTCTCGGCTTCCCTCCCTTTCCTCCACATGAAAGCACGAGAGGGGTCCTCATTAATTGTAATTTATTTCTTTTTTACCTTGTAATACCAAAATTACAATGATGTTATATATGTATTGCAGCTGCAAAATCACTCTAAAAACACAAGCATTTATGCGTAACATATACCAGACCATGTATATAATAATTTCTAAACAGTTGTATATTATCATTATTATGATCGATCATAAATATTACACTTGCAATAAACTCTTGGTTTAACCAAGTAAAAACAGGACAGAGAAAATATGTACAAGGATATCAATTTGAAGTTACAAGGAACAAAAGTGAACTACCAATTTCTCCTTGAGATAAGGGTATCCTCCCCGTCCCATGTGATGAGTATAAATATGCTTCGTTCGCGCCGTTTGCCCTTTTGTAGAAGTATCATTGGAACGGAAATTTGTAATTACTTCAGTAGAGAAGATAAAGACAAATAATAAATGAAATGATGTTGAATGGAATAACGAAGGATTAAAACCTGGAATTTGTCGGACTATGTATAAGCTACAAACTTTTCCCAATCAGATTTATCCACCAACGTACGATACTGCTTAGGAACTTTTGCATGCCTCCCAGGTTTGCCAAGGTTGGGTTGTATGAATCGAGCATACATTTTTCTTCTAAAATTTCGCAGAAGACCGCCCATCCGATTCATTATGAACTTTCTACGCCTTTCATCAATATCATAAAACTTCTGCAATATGTATATATATATACAGTATTAGTAGTTGAAGGAATAATTAGTATTCAAATTGAAAAAATGCACATATAAAATGTAGTAGCTGATGTTTACCGTAATTTGATCCCACAGCTTATGCTTTATTTCCACAGGCACCGTCTTCCATGATAGATACCTGAATCCTACATGTTCCCTCACAAGATCTCCTAAAAAACTAGAAATTTCGGATCTATATTCCCCCGAAAACCTACCTAATTTATCAAAAGTAACTTTATGTTTTTCCCCACCAGAATTTGTAAATCTAGTACGTAATTTGGGTAATCTAGTTAACCCCCTCCTAGCTTTTGGAATCTCAATTATGTCCTCTAGACCTTCATCTAGACCTTCATCTAGACCTGCATGTAGACCTTCATCTAGATCTTCATCTAGACCTTCATCTAGATCTTCATCTAGATCTTCATCTAGATCTTCATCGTTACCACTGTAATCTTCTGTTGACGAATACTCTTTGTTTTCAACCACCGGTGCTTTTTCTTTATTGGCCATACCTGCAACATTGCAACATTAGCCCTAATTAAATACCTACGAGAGAGAGAGAGCGCGAGGGAGAGAGAGAGAGAGAGTTGAAGTTTTCAAATCGAGTTGAACATACCTCGAGTTGAAGTTTTCATATCGAGAGATCGAGAGAGAGCGCGAGGGAGAGAGAGAGAGAGTTGAGAGGGTTATGCTTCGATCGCCGCAGATGAGATTATACTTAGTCGATAAAACATATGACGAGTATTAGGGTTATTACATTGAAACGGTTATTGGGCTTAATTTAATTAGAGAATTGATCTTTGTTAGGCACGTATTAGACGACCACAAATTGGGCTTGTTATTGGGCTGGTTATTGGGCTTCATTTAATTATATAATTGATCTTTGTTTTGACGAACTATTATTAAATAAATTATTTTTTAAAAGCAATTTTTGACGATCCAACCGTACGGATATTAACAAATACTTATATTAGACACGTAAAAAAATAAAGAAAAAATTACTGATTTATCTTGTACGGCTTTATAAGAAAAATCTCATTCGAGTACCACTTATTGAAAGAAGAGTACCACCCGCTAAACAAACTATTTTTTTAAAAGCAATTTTTGACGATCCAACCGTACGAATGTTAACAAATACTTATATTAGACACGTAAAAAATAAAGAAAAAATTACGGATTTATCTTGTACGGCTTTATAAAAAATATCTCATTCGAGTACCACTTCTTGAAAGAAGAGTACCACCCGCTAAACAAACTATTTTTTTAAAAGCAATTTTTGACGATCCAACCGTACGGATGTTAACAAATACTTATATTAGACACGCAAAAAAATTAAAAAAAAGTTACGGATTTATCTTGTACGGCTTTATAAGAAATATCTCATTCGAGTACCACTTCTTGAAAGAAGAGTACTACCCGCTAAACAAACTATTTTTTTAAAGTAATTTTTGGCGATCCAACCGTACGGATGTTAACAAATACTTATATTAGACAGGTAAAAAAATAAAGAAAAAATTACGGATTTATCTTGTACGGCTTTATAAGAAATATCTCATTCGAGTACCACTTATTGAAAAAAGAGTACCACCCGCTAAACAAACTATTTTTTAAAAGCAATTTTTGACGATCCAACCATACGGATGTTAACAAATACTTATATTAGACACGTAAAAAAATAAAGAAAAAATTACGGATTTATCTTGTACGGCTTTATAAGAAATATCTCATTCGAGTACCACTTCTAGAAAGAAGAGTACTACCCGCTAAACAAACTATTTTTTTAAAAGCAATTTTTGACGATCCAACCGTACGGATGTTAACAAATACTTATATTAGACACGTAAAAAAATAAAGAAAAAATTACGGATTTATCTTGTACGGCTTTATAAGAAATATCTCATTCGAGTACCATTTCTTGAAAGAAGAGTACCACCCGCTAAACAAACTATTTTTTTAAAAGCAATTTTTGACGATCCAACCGTACGGATGTTAACAAATACTTATATTAGACACGTAAAAAAATAAAAAAAATTACGGATTTATCTTGTACGGCTTTATAAGAAAATACTCATTTGAGTACCACTTCTTGAAAGAAGAGTACCACCCGCTAAACAAACTATTTTTTAAAAGCAATTTTTGACGATCCAACCGTACGGATGTTAACAAATACTTATCTTAGACACGTAAAAAAATAAAAAAAAATTACGGATTTATCTTGTAAGGCTTTATAAGAAATATCTCATTCGAGTACCACTTCTTGAAAGAAGAGTACCACCCGCTAAACAAACTATTTTTTTAAAAGCAATTTTTGACGATTCAACCGTACGGATGTTAACAAATACTTATATTAGACACGTAAGAAAAAAAAAAAAAAATTACGGATTTATCTTGTACGGCTTTATAAGAAATATGTAATATTACTTACTTAATATTGGGCCTAGTTAAATTATAATGAAATGATCCAAGTTGATATTGGGCCTTACAATAATCAGTTTGGGCCTAGTTAAATTAACAGATATGTCCAACACAGGCCCCGACTAAAAGAAACTAGGTCACCCGATTGTGTTGATTGTGATTACGGAAGAAGCATATTGACATTTCAAAAAAAGAGAAAGCTTACTCTTACTAGAAACTATGATTGTGTTCAATTCGCTAGTTTATCAAAATATTCTATGATTGTGTTCAATTCGAGATTGTGTTCATTGGATTCCGGGATTGTGTTCATTGGATTCCGCTAGTTGTGTTCATTTCGCGAAGGCAGCACCTGAAGACTGTGAAAGCGTACTCTTACTAGAAACTAGAACAAGGTAGTATACTCTTACTCTTACTCTAATCGTTTCTGTACTCTGGACTTCTTTGTAATATGTTGTCTGTTAGTATGTCTGTCAGATGAGTCTGTGAGATATAAACTTACCCCAGATCTGTATTGAAAGTGTTTATAAACTAGAAGAAACAAAATAGACATGATAGGAGGTGTTTAGCTAAAAACAAGGACTAATCGAGCTACAAATCAGCAACCTCTAATCTCTTATTCAACTACCAGCTAGACTTATTCAATCGAACTCCTACAATCTCTCAACTGAAATATATGACCATGTCACAATCTATTCCATGAAATAAAGAAACAAAACATGACATAAATAAAACAAGCAAGCTGTTGATTACAGAACCAACAGAGTCAACTTTTATGCCTAATCAAATTTATATTGCAATGTTCTTATGTACTGCTTGTAATTTGTAGATGGACAAGTCATGGATGTCAACCGGTAGGACCCAAAAACCATATATGGATGGAGTTCCATCATTTTTAGATTATGCAGTTAGCAATTTGAAGATGCCAACAAACAACCCTTCAAAAAGTAAACAAAAAATTCAAATTCCATGTCCATGTCGAATATGCTTAAACCATTTATCTCTTCCTCTAGAGGAGGTATATGATCACTTGTTCATCACGGGAATTGATCCATATGATGTGCCGAAAATAAACATTTAATTTAATATCGCAAGCGCACGATCATCGTTTTAGTATTTATGATTCGTTCCGCAGGGACTAATATTTTCGCAAACCTTAACTTTCAATTTAATCGGACTAGAACAATTGGGTTTTTAAGAATTTTCGATTTTTACTAATTTATTACAAAAAGGAAATTTAAATATATTTTTAAAAGAAAAGAAATTTATTCTAATTTTAAACTAAGAAATTAAAAGTTAAAAGAGCAAAAACTAATTTAATTCCAAAATTCTAAATTCGAATTAAAATTAGATTGCATTATATATATATATATATATATATATATATATATATATAGAGTCTTACTCTACTACAAACCAAAATTAACTACAAACTAAAAACCAAACCCTCATATAACATTTCAAGCTAATCCAATAACCAAATTAGGGGTATCCCAATACAAAAAAATCTTATAATTCTACCCTCTATCTATCACTGGAAAAAAAAAATTTTAAAGAAAATATTTTTTTTAAAAAAAAAATAAAAATTGATGACGTGGCAGCATATTTTTTTTTTTTTTTAAAAAATTTAATTTTTTTTTTTGATGAATGGATAGAGGGTAGAATTATAAGACTTTTTTGTAAAGGTGCCCCTGGCGGGGCCCTAATAAATAATGAAATATAAAATATTTAATATTAGTTTGTAGTTTGTATTTAAGGATTGGTTTGTATTTGAGCAAAAACCTATATATATATCTATATATATATATATATATATATATATATATATATATAGGGTTGGACTCCATAAAGAACACTTTAAATAAAGAACAACAAAGAACACCTCATATCTAATAGATCCATTGCCCCTGGCGGGGCCACCCAATACAAAAAGTTCTTATTTTTTTAGGCTCTATCCATCCAGCAAAAAAAAAAAAAAAAAAAAATTTGAAAATTTTACTGTTCATCGATGACGTCATCAGTGACGTCATCATGAACAGTAAAATTTTCAAAATTTTTTTTTTTTTTTTTTGCTGGATGGATAGAGCCTAAAAAAATAAGAACTTTTTGTATTGGGTGCCCCTGGCGGGGCCAATGGATCTATTGGAATAAATGATTTTATAGTGTTCTTTATTGTTCTTTATATAAGAGTGTTCTTTATGGAGCAAAGGCCTATATATATATATATAGGGTCCCGGTCCCTGACAATCGTTTGTCAGGGGCCGGTTATTTAACAATCACTTTCTAAGCCGTTGGATCGTTGATCCAACGGCTGAGATTAAAAAAAAATATTTTACGTTCCGCGGAAAGAGAATTTTTTTTGTAATCCAGGGGGGCCGTTGGATCGTTGATCCAACGGTTTAGAAAGTGATTGTTAAATAACTGGTCCCTGACAATGGTCCCTGACAATCGATTGTCAGGGACCAGCTGCCATATATATATATATATATATATATATATATAGGGTCATGCTCCAGTGAGAACACATGTTAGTGTGAGAACAGTGAGAACACACATATTCACCACATTTCAAACTATTTTAAAGGGTCTTGCTAGGGCACCTTCACAAAAAAGTCTTATAATTCTATCCTCTATCCATTCATAACGAAAAAAATTAAAAAAATTTAATTAAAAAAATTAAAAAAAAAACTACTGCCACGTCATCATTTTTAATTTTTTTTTAAAAAAAAAATTTCTTAAATTTTTTTTTGATGAATGGATAGAGGGTAGAATTATAAGACTTTTTCGTATTGGGTGCCCCTGACGGGGCCCTTTAGAATAGCTTGAAATGTGGTGTTCTCATTGTTCTCCAACAAGATTGAACTCAGCGAAACCCCTCAAAAACTACTATTCGGAAAAAAAAAACGAAAACAGCAGCACTTGGCGACTCAGCTCAACTCGAAATAGGACTCTAACACCCAGACGAAATACAAAACCTCAGCCAACTCGACTCAACGGTTTGGACAAGACAAAGACACAGTGCCTAAACTCACTACGACTCGGCAGCTGGAACACATACAACATCTGAAAACTCTAACAACGACCTTAATAAGCTCAAAACTCGACAGTACGAATCAAACAACTAAACTAATTAACAGCGAACTCAGCCCAATAAATCAAAATTTCGAAACAAAACCACGAACTCAGCAATGAAATCGAACAAGAAATAAACATCAAACGCAGCACAAACTCAGTGAAAACTCAGCATCAACTCGTACAACAGCTACATACTCAGACAACGAACAAACAGTAGCGAATAACAAAAGGGAACAAAGCGAAAATTGGTTAAAAAGAAGAGGGGGAATGGTGTTTGATGGCGAAGAAGAGGTAGGGGAAGGGTTTTGATTCGTACAAAGCGAAGAAGACAGGGGAGATGGGTGATGTTTATGTATGTATCGAACGGAGAGAGGGAGTAAGGGGATTGGGTCTTCAATCGGAGAAGAGGGGATGAAATTATATTGGGTTTGTGGTTTATTCGGGTGAGAAGAAGGAAGGTACAGGGCATTTGGGTGTTTTGTGTGTAAGAATCGGATAAAAATAGAGAGATGACAGGGGACGGGGAGATGTTCTGGGCTTAGGGAATTAAACCTTTAAAACCGAATAAAAAACGTAATGAAATTCTATAAAACTAATATTTTTTTTTAATTTATTACACTAACACATAAAACATTAAAATTTAGATCTGTAATTAATAATGATAAAACCCACAATAAAATTGAGATTTAAAGGGGTACAATTACAATTATTAACTAAGAGCAAGGAAATAAAATCGTTACTTTCGATCACAAGTGGTTAGCATTTCGCTATTTTGTCCACTAATCGGATTTACAAAAATAACGAAATTTATTCAACAATAAAAAAAATTGTAAGGAATTAAAACTTGCATTAAAAATGAAATAAAGTGTTTACAAGATGGAGGCTGCAAATTTTAGGGTAACTAAATTACAGCTACAATGTAATGAAAAGAGAAAAACAAGAACCGGCCAAAAAAACAAAAACCAAAAAGTGTTTAGCAAAAAGTGAATTCAAAGGTACTGGATTAGAAAGAGAGATTGTAAAAATTAATATATGGTGTACCTCTCCTCTGTTGTGTCTGTCTATTTATAGGATTAGCATATAGCTAGTTTACATATGAAACAAAAGTTATTTACATAAAAAAAAAAAATCAAAGTCATCTCATGCTGCACCTTTTCAAGATTTCCTGCCAACAACTTCTGAAATATCACGCATGGCTGCTAAAAATAAAGTCTGAAGAAGGTTTTGGGATGTGTTTGAAATATTCCTTTTTGCTCCAAGCTCCTAATTCTTTTTCCTTCTTCTTTTATTACTACACTTTTTCTTCATCTTTTCTCATTCTTTGCACTTTATTTCTTTATTTTTTTCATTTCTTTATTTTTCACGAATTTCCTGAAATGCAACAAAATAATTTATAAAAATACGAATTCAAGCAATAAATAAGTAATAAAAATATGCAAAATTATGAACTAATCAACATATTATACAAAGTGGGTTAAACATGGAGAAGTAGATGAGCCAACAAGAAATGTGCTTCATACAGACAGTGGCGGAGGGAGGTGGGGGCTTATGGGTGCACGTGCCCCCATAAGTTCCCCATAAGTTAAAGAAATTTTTTTTTATATAGGTTTGATCCACACAATTATAGTACTAAAATATGGATACTATTAGTCTGTGCCCCCATATTGCTTTCCACTTTTATTTTGTATTGCTTATTTTGTTACAAATTTGAGATGTGCCCCCATAATTACAAAGTTCTAGCTCCGCCACTGCATACAGAGTTTTCTGACTATCAAATTCCAACCGATGCCTTGCCGACAGTTCAAATGGTAGAAGCTACAAAAGACACATTCGTAGACCATGAGAAGTTTCAAGAACTACTTTCAGATGCTGAGAAGCCTCTATATGAAGGATGTCCTAACTTTACAAAGTTGTCTGCTATAGTTCAACTACTAAACCTTAAAAGTAAGCATGGGGTCTCAAATAAGTTCTTTACTGAATTATGATAATTTTATTAAAATATTACCAAACAATCATCATAACATCACTTTTCCACAAAAAATCAATTTTTAATAGTAATACCAAACAAAGCCTACCAACGTGCTCTAGTATGACGTTGTGATACTTATTCTCCAAATAAATAAATTTTTACAATTTTGGAAATAGAAAAAAGTATGGGAAAATAGGATGTCTAGGAGAACGTCCAGACCATGGCTGATCGAGTTATGGCTAATAGTGATGAAGGGAGAAGACAGAATTAGTAGTTTGCCTGTTTTAACAACTCTACATCTGTCAAGTTGCAAACTGCCTCCTAAATTTTGGGATTTTCCAGCTTTATTAACTCTCACAATGAATGACACAGTGTTTTTCGATGATACGAGCGAGTTCCTCATAGCACTTGTCAACCTACGAAAAATTACCTTGTTTTTGCGGAAAAAAATGATGACAGATTGTTATATAAATTGTCCCCAATTGGTGAACCTAGACATTAATACCTGGACATTAATCCAGGTAAGTGCATGTTAATATTTTGATTCAAAATTGCAATATACTTCCATATTAAATTCATTCATTTTTGTTTTGTAATTTTTCTAGGTACTTCCCGGGCTTTTTCTTCTCGAAGCATTGTTGTCATCATTTTCTTTGTTTTTTATGTAGTGAAAAATATGTAAGCTGATGGTTGGATTGTATGTTGGATAATTATCTTGTAAGTTTGTTGGATGATTTTCTAGTGTATACTAGCGTAAAAGCCCGTGCAAGGCACGGGCACTGAACTCATTCCTCGTCCAAAATTGTATATATAATCAAATAATTTTATAATTAAAAATATGATAAACGATAAAATTTCAATTTATCTAATTTTTTATAGTTATCTTGAAATTTTGCATATCAATTTTTTATATTATATTTTGAATTATTTTCTAACTCAATTCTAAAATTTTCTAAGTATTTCAGTCGATGTTAATTATGATAAAATGACCTTAACGACCCATGCGTGTATACGAAATTCACAATCAATTTTTTTGATTTTATCGTATACTGATCTAAGTATTCGACCATTATATATTATATTAATCAATTTCATATTATGTAAAAATTCATAGGTCCCATACTTTATAGGCGAGTTATAGTCTAATTGATCACTATAAATAATTATTGTAATTTTGTAATATTTAGGATTTAAAACTTTATATCTTTTTTTTAATTTTACTGAATGTTAATTATGTTACTTTTTGTATATAACAAAGATATTATTTTTAGAGTTATCACCTTTTTAACATAATTTCAATTATTTTTCGTGTATGTGTAAATATTTATGTTTTTAGACCAATCATTTATTTAATTCGTTGAAAGTCTAAATAGTTGGTCGACGAAGATCCCCTAATAGAAGTCACATATTTAAATTTTTATATACCTAAAATTGATGTGACGCAATTATTAATTATGTATGATTTGATAACTAAAATTTACACATTTCATAAAACCAAATTTTATGTTAACTATGATAAAACGACCTTAACGACCCATGCGTGTATATGAAATTCACAATCAAATATTTTGATTTTATCGTATACTAATCTAAGTATTCGACCATTATATATTATAATAATCAAATTCATAACATGTAAGAATTCATAGGTACCATACTTTATAGGCGAGTTATAGTGTAATTGATCACTATAAATAATTATTGTAATTTTGTAATATTTAGAATTTAAAACTATATATCCCTTTTTTTTAATTTTACTGAATGTTAATTATGTTACTTTTTGTATATAACATAGATCTTATTTTTAGAGTTCTCATATTTTTAACATAATTTCAATTATTTTTCGTGTATTTTTAAATATTTATGCTTTTAGACCAATCATATATTTAATTCGTTGAAAATCTAAATAGTTGGTCGACGAAGACCCCTAATAGAAGTCACATATTTAAATTTTTATATACCTAAAATTGACGTGACGCAATTATTAATTATGTATGATTTGATAACTAAAATTTACACATTTCGTAAAACCAAATTTTATTTTTTATTTCATGAAATTAATATCTACATGGAGACGCATACAAATAAATATTTTTTTTTTACTCAGTTATAGTAGGTACAATCTAAAATTTTATTTTTATATCAATTATCTAAAATGGCAAAACAGAAGTGTCGAGTATACCCAATCTATTAGAATATTTATTGTAATTTTATCTAACCAATATTCTAGAAATAATATAAATCAATATTTTATTTGCTCAAGAGTAAAAATAAAAGAGGAATAGATAAGAAGAGAATATGTGATTTATCTTATATGTTTTTTAAAAAAAAACTCAAAATTAAATGTAGGAAAGTTGGTTATATCATTAGTTTGATAGAAGAAGGTTAGTGGTTGAATCTTAACACAAACTTAATTTCGTTATTTTTTACATAATTATTAAAAGATGGCATTTTTGTACTTTTTAAAAATATAGGGGTAAAAGCGTAACTTCATAACTATTAAAATGGTAATCTAATTTTTTTTTTTTTGGACCCGGTTACATTATGTATAATCTATTTTTTTCTATATCAAGTATTAAAAATGGCAAAAGATAATTGGAGAGTAAGATCAATTGATTTCATTTACTCCAAAAAAAAGGATGAGATATAAAGAAAAGAGAGGTGATTTATCTTATAGGATTTGTAAACAAAACTCAAAAACAACTATAGCACAATTGGTTAAGTCATGACTTTGAAAGTAAAAGTTTAGAGGTTCGAGTCCTAGAAAAAAACATAATTTCACTATTTTTAACATAATTATTAAATGATGACATTTTGTAATTTTTTTAAAAAGAGAGGTATAACCGTAACTTCACACCCATTAAAATGGTACTTTTTACCCTTGTGTTGAAGTTTAATATATAGTAATAGATTTGAATTATTATGGTTGATATATCATGATTTGGTATTATGGTGTGCGATTCGGATGTTTAGTAATTTGCGTTTGGTTTGGCAATTTGATATGCCAGGTTTGTTAAAGATATACAAACAAAACATGTCTAGTTGGTATAATTATGGTGTGCAACTCGGGTGTTTAGTAATTTGCGTTTGGTTTGGCAATTTGATATGCCAGGTTTGTTAAGATATACAAACAAAACATGTCCAGTTGGTATTATCTTTTGTCACACATAAATATAGTAACTGTGGCCATTACAAATGTTAAGCTACCGATTTTCTACAAAACTGTGACCATAAAACAATATTTGGCTACACTAAAACCCGACTCTTTCGTCACATAAAACAATACTAGTGGCTATATGTTTTAGCTTTTAGTGACGCATTATTTTCCTGAATGGTATTTATATATATTTGGTCACTATAAGATGTCCCTGAAAAGGAAAAGCGTAGCAGTTGGTGTTTTTTTGGTTACGGTAATTATTAACATGGCCATTATTTGTTACTATATTTGTGAAGAGTGACTAAAGGTATAAATGTTTGTAATATTAGTTACACAAATATTAAACGTGTAACCAAAACACAGGAGATTCAAAAATGTGACTAAAGCCCTTTTTTGATGTAGTGTTAATTCATGTATAACCTATATAGATATAATTAAGTTGTAAATAAAATTAACATTAATTATATTATGTCATTATTTATTTTAGGGGTATTTATTTTTCTTTATAATGAAGGTTAATAAGTAAATTCACGAAATACCAAAAAACAGGTACCAAAAAATAGGTACCAAAAAATAGATACTAAAACTTTTAAAGTTCGGCTATTATGTAATAGTAGATTTTTAATTTTTATCCGGTATAATTTAATATACTCATGTTTACGGATTATACCTATGTTTCCTTATTGTAAACAAAGTATACAATTTTTAATATATTTTATTAATAATTGAAAATTGTGGTGTGATATTTTCGAGTATATGTTAATGATTGTAATATTTGTTGTAAATAAAAAAGGTAACATGTTTTAATTAGAAAGAAAATATTAATGATTGAAAGATATGATACGATTGATCTTTTAGGTGTTTATAAAATGTAACATCTACAACTAAAAGTAAATATAAAAAAGGCAATCTACTAATTACTATTAATTATATTATGTTATTATTTATTTTAGGTGTTATATTTTTCTTGAAAATTATGGTGTGATATTTTCGGATATATGTTAATGATCGTAAGATTTATTTTTAATTAAAAATGCAACGTGTTTTAATTCGAAAAAAATATTTATGATCGAAAGATATGATACGACTGATGTTTTTAGGTGTTTATAAAAGGTAATATCTTCAACTAAAATTAAATGTAAAAAAGCAATAGACTAATTGCCATTAATTTAATTATGTTAATTGACTAATTACTATTGATTATAACGTATTTTAGTTCGAAAGAAAATATTCATGGTGAAAAGATATGATGCGATTGATGTGTTTAGATGTTTGTAAAAGGTAATATCTCGACTACTTACCATTAATTATATTATGTTATTATTTATTTTTGAGATATTTATTTTTCTTTATAATGAAATGTAAATAAGTAAATTCACAAAGTACCAAAAAACAAGTACCAAAACTTTTAATATTTCGTCTTTTATATAATAGTATAGATAGATTCTAATAAATATTATATTTATTATTCTTTTTACAATTACTAAAAGATAAACCATAAATATTACAATTAATTCTTACTACAAACTAATAATTTATTAAAGATATATAGTTTTCATTCTTCATTCAATTTATAAATTTTCATATAATTTTAATGATATATTTAAATTTTTTAATTAAAAATGTAAAATCTTGTTTGTATTACATCTACATTAACATAAAATAATTTATATTTTTTTTATAATAATCTTAATTTTGAAACTTTATTAAACTTTATTTGCTTTAATAATTGCATATTTATTTTAAATTTTTTCTTTACCTATACTAACATCTTATTTGTTTTGAGTTCATTGTTAAAGTTCTTATTGGAAATGAGACCCACAAAAAATTTAGGCAAATTGATGCTAAATTATTTGTTCAAATTTTCTTCATAAAATTCAGAAATCAAAGACAAAGACTCAAAATCTTCTTGAAACTTCTTACAAAAGCTCTCAAAAAACAGAACATGGTTGTGAGACATAGAGAGCAAAACACGAGCAAAAATAATTAGCTCATCTAATTAAAATTGAAACTTGAGAAATAAAGAAAAGCACGAGCAAAAATAATTAACCCGCCTAATTGAAAGTGAAAATAATTGGGTAAAAAAAATTTAATCCGCTTTAAAATTCGGACAAAATAATTGACATCGCTTATTTTTTTGGTTGGTTAGTTAATTAAACTATCATCAATCAATCATCAATATATCAATATATATATATATATAGGGGTTGATTCAAATGAGAACCATTATCTAAAAGAGAACCGGAGAACCACTGGATCCTACTGTAGAACAATATTTTGTTTCGTAATAAAAATATAGTGTCCTGCTATTGAATTTCAAAATTATGCACATGAAATTAAAATTTCTACAATTGAACTTGCTTCTTTTTCAAAATTTTGCATATGACATTAAAAGTTCTACAACTGAACTTGTTTTTTCTACAAAGTTCTACGACTGAACTTACTTTTTTCAACAAATATTCTATTGCTGAACTTAAAGTTCCTCTGTTGAACTTAAAGTTCCGCTGCTGAACTTATTACAGTTCTCTGGTTCTCAGTTTAGTGTGGTTCTCCATAGAGCGTGACCCATATATATATATATATAGGCTAGCGTTCAAATAGAAACCAAACTTAGAATAGAAACTAGAAACCTACACTAAATAAATTATATTTCATTTATTTTAATGGCCCCGCTAGGGGCACCTTCACAAAAAACTTATAAAATTCTTGGCTCTATTCAACAAAAATATTAAAAAAAATAAAAAAAATTAAAAAAAAATTACTGTTCACGTGCCACGTCATCACGTGAACAGTAACTTTTTTTTTTAATTTTTTTTAATTTTTTTTATATTTTTGTTGAATAGAGCCAATAATTTTAAACGTTTTTTGTATTGGAGTACCCCTAATTTGGTCATTAGATTAGCTTTAAATATTTAATTTATGTTTAGTTTCTAGTTTTTATTCTAATTTAGTTTCTATTAGAACAAGACCCTATATATATATATATATATAAATCATCAATATATATATATATAAAGTAGGATACGCGGGCGCTTAGATGGCGCATCTCAAACCATCTCATTCTATTTTTCTAATTTTGTAGAATTTTTGGATTTTAAACACTAATAAATATAAAAATATCCTTTAGCATATTAGAAGTAGAATATATGTTCGAATTTATATAGGATAATAGATGCCCACATATATAGAGTCAAACGAGATATGGATTAGAAGTTCTATTGGAAGTAGAATAAGTATTTAGAAGTCATATGATTAAAAGTTTTATTCTCTATTAGAAGTAGAATAGGAGTTCGAATTTATAGAGAATAAGAGTTCACATTTAAACACAAATAAATATAAAAATATCATTTAACATATTAGAAGTTGAATATGTGTTATAGGAGAAGAGTTCGAATTTATAGGACAGACATATGATTAGAAGTTCTATTGAAAGTTGAATAAGTATTTATAAAACATATGATTAAAAGTTCTATTGGAAGTAGAATAGAAGTTCGAATTTATAGAGAATAAGAGTTCAAATTTATACAAAAAACATATAAATAAAAGTTCTATTAGAAGTAGAATAGATGTTTGAATATATAGAGCAGACATATAATTAAATATTTTAGAGAAAGTACGATCTTCTTAAATTATATTTTTTTTATGTAAGTTAATTATACTTCTATATATTAGGAAAATTTATTCATAAATCCAATACTATTGTCATAAAAAAGTTATCATATTTAAAAAGAAAAGAATTGATGTGTTAACATAATAAAAGAACATTCTCATGTAGGAATCCTAAATAAATACAAGAGTATCTATAATATAAAGAGAAAATAAGACGTGTTTTCATTTTCTAAAACTTCATAAATTTTAGAAAATCTAGAGAAAGTATAAATTGCAATTCACTCTATTTTTTAGGTTTTGATTTTAAGGAAAAAAGTTGTTGTGTAAGATAAGTATCATCAATAATATGTAATGAAGTTGGAATTTCGATCCCAAATGAGAGCGGCTCGAAACGTATTTAAGGGGAAGACGGTTCACTATAAAAGATTGTATTAGCTATTAAAATATCATATTAATGTTATAAATTTTATTTTATTTTTTAGGATATATGTAAAAATTAGGTTTTTGGTCTTAACGAGAGAGCGGATCAATACATATTATCATACAAGTGATATATGTAAAAGTTAGGTTTTTGATCTTAACGAGAGAGCGGATCAATAGTAATGACCGTGTTTAACGAGAAAGCGGTTCAGTAGAGAAGACAGTGTAAAAGATGTTTGAATAAAATAAATACAAGCCATAATATAAAGAGAAAATAAGATGTGTTTACAATTTTATAGAAAAAACTTATAAATAAAAGTTCTATTAGAACTAAAATAGGTGTTTGAATATATGGAGCAGACATTTAATTAAATATTTTATAGAAAGTACGATCTTCTTAAATTATACTTTTTATATTAGTTAATTATACTTTTATTAGGAAAATTTATTCATAAATCCAATACTATTGTCATAAAAAAAGTCATCATATTTAAAAACAAAAGAATTAATGTGTTAAGAGCATCTCCAATCGTTGAAAACCCTTAGGTAAAAATGTGTATAACATACCATATTTAAATATTTTAAAGAATATGTAAAATAATTACATCTCCAATGGTACATTCCTATTATCTAAAATTATAGATAACCCCTACATATTGGCTATATTTGTCGAATCGCTAGAGACCTATAAGAAAACTCCACATCATCTATTACCATATTTGAAAAAATATATTCTATATTTAACAACTGAAATATTTATAACATACTATTTTTAAAATATAGCCAATAATTATAGCCAACTCAATTGAAGTATAATTCCTTACAGATTCAACAAATTTTACATAATCGTTATTTTATATAATTTTAGCCAACCATTTTAGGCAGCACCATTGGAGATGCTCTAACATAATAAAAGAACATTCTCATGCTGAGGAATCCTAAATAAATACAGGAGTATCTATAATATAAAGAGAAAATTAGGATGAAACTCCATAAAATTTTAGAAAGTCTAGAGAAAATATAAATTGGAATTCACTCTATTTTTTAATACACGGGAGTTTAGGTGGCGTTCTAAGATCGTCTCAATCTATTTTTCTAATTTTCTAGAATTTTTGAATTTTAAACACTAATAAATATAAAAATATCATTTAACATATTAGAAGTAGAATAGGTGTTCGAATTTATAGAGAAAAAGAGTTCGAATTTATATTTATAGAGAAGACATATGATTAGAACTTCTATTGGAAGTAGAATAAGTATTTATAACGCGATTAAAAGTTCTATTGAAAGTAGAATAGGAGTTCGAATTTATAGAGAATAAGAGTTTGAATTTATAGAAAAAACATATAAATAAAAGTTCTATTAGAAGTAGAATAGGTGTTTGAATAGATAGAGCAGACATATAATTAAATATTTTATAGAAAGTACGATCTTCTTAAATTGTATGATTAGAAGTTCTATTGAAATTAGAATAAGTATTGGTACGGCATATGATTAAAAGTTCTATTAGAAGTAGAATAGGAGTTCAATTTTATAGAAAAAACATATAAATAAAAGTTCTATTAGAACTAAAATAGGTGTTTGAATATTTGGAGCAGACATATAATTAAATATTTTATAGAAAGTACGATCTTCTTAAATTATACTTTTTATATTAGTTAATTATACTTCTATTAGGAAAATTTATTCATAAATCCAATACTATTGTCATAAAAAAAAGTCATCCTATTTAAAAAGAAAAGAATTAATGTGTTAACGTAATAAAAGAACATTCTCATGCTGAGGAATCCTAAATAAATACAGGAGTATCTATAATATAAAGAGAAAATAGGATGAAACACCATAAATTTTTCGTAAGTCTAGAGAAAATATAAATTGGAATTCACTCTATTTTTTAGGTTTTGATTTTAAGGAAAAAAGTTGTTGTGTAAGATAAGTATCATCAATGTAATGAAGTTGGAATTTCGATCCCAAACAAGAGCGGCTCGAAATGTGTTTAACTGGAAGACGACTCAATATAAAAGATTGTATTAGCTATTAAATTATCATATTGATGTTATAAATTTCATTTATTTTTAGGATTTAATTTTTATTGATAAATATTATCATACAAGTGATATATGTAAAAGTTAGGTTTTTGGTCTTAACGAGAGAGCGGATCAAGAATAATAACCGTGTTTAATGAGAAAGCGGTTCATTAGAGAAGACCGTAAAAAAGATTTTTTTTAATATATAAGGAATACATAAAATAAAATGTTCTATTGGAAGTAGAATATGAGGACGGTGGAGACGTTTTATACGAATTTTTTTAAAACTATGTATCTTTTTTCCTAAAAATCCTTTATTTTAACTTTTTTATATTAATTATACTTGCATTAGAAAAATGTATCCATAAATTTAATATTATTCCCGTCACGAAAAATCTTCGTATTTTTTTTTGATATGTTAACATAACAGAAAGACATTCACATGCGGAAGTTGTAAATAAATACATGAATATCTATAATATATGGAAAATTTAAGATGTATTTTCATCTTTTAAAACTCCAAAATATTAGAAAGTTTAAAGAATTTAAAAATTGGAATTTACTCTCTTTATATAATGAAGTTAGAATTTCGGTTCCAACTAAGAGCTGCTTGAAACGTATTTAACGGGAAGACGGCTCACTAGAAAAATTGTATTAACTATTAGAATTTGATACTGATGTCATATATATATTTTTTAATTTTTACGGTTCGATTTTTTGGATAAAAATTATTATATAAGTCTTTATAATATATGTTAAAGTTGGGATTTCGGTTTTAAAGAGAGAGCGGCTCAATCAAAAGAATCGTGTTTAATAAGAAATCGATTCATTAGAGAAGATTACTTAATTATTAAAATATAAATATTAATATTATAATATAACGTAAATATATTGAATTTTTTTTAAAAATATTGTGACGCCGCCGCGAAGCGCGGCTTTATCGACTAGTATATATATAAAGGAGGATACGCGGGAGTTTAAGTGGCGCTCTAATATCGTCTCAATCCATTTTTCTAATTTTCTAGAATTTTAGAATTTTAAACACTAATAAATGTAAAAAATATCATTTAACGTATTAGAAGTAGAATAGGTGTTCGAATTTATAGAGGAGAAAAGTTCGAATTTATAGGGAATACATATAATTAGAAGTTTTATTGCAAGTAGAATAAGTACTTATAATGCATATGATTAAAAGTTTTATTGGAAGTAGAATAGGAGTTCGAATTTATAGAGAATAAGAGTTCGAATTTATAGAAAAAACATATAAATAAAGTTCTATTAGAAGTAGAAAAATATCATTTAACATATTAGAAGTAGAATTGGTGTTCGAATTTATAGAGAAGAATAGTTCGAATTTATAGGGAAGACATATGATTAGAAGTTCTATTGGAAGTAGAATAAGTATTTATGACACATATGATTAAAAGTTCTATTGGAAGTAGAATAGGAGTTCGAATTTATAAAAAAAACATATAAATAAAAGTTCTATTAGAAGTAGAATAAGTGTTTGAATATATAGAGCAGACATACAATTAAATATTTTATAGAAAGTACGATCTTCTTAAATTATACTTTTTTATATAAGTTAATTATACTTCTATTAGGAAAATTTATTCATAAATCCGTTGTCATAAAAAGTCATCGTTTTTAAAAAAGAAAATAATTGATATATTAACGTTATAAAAGAACTTTGTCATGTAGGAATTCTAAGAATCCTAAATAAATACAAATAAATACAGGAGTATCTATAAAATAAAGAAAAAATAAGATGTGTTTTCATTTTCTAAAACTCCATAATTTTTAGAAACTCTAGAATAAGTATAAATTGGAATTCGCTCTATTTTTTAGGTTTTGATTTTAAGGAGTAAGTTGTTGTGTAAGATAAGTATCCTCAATAATATGTAATGAAGTTGGAATTTCGATCCCAAATGAGAGCGGCTTGAAACGTGTTTAACGGGAAGACGACTCACTATAAAAAAATTGTATTTGCTATTAAAATATCATATCGGTGTTATAAATTTTATTTCATTTTTAGGATTTAATTTTTATGGATAAACATTATCATACAAGTGATATATGTAAAACTTAAGTTTTTAGTTTTAACGAGAGAGCGGATCAATAGTAACAACCGTGTTTAACGAGAAAGCGGTTCATTAGAGAAGACTGTATAAAAGATGTTTGAATATATAAGGAATACATATAATAAAATATTTTATTGGAAGTAGAATACGAGTACGGTGGAGATATCTTATACAATTTTTTATAATTATATATATATTTTCTAAGAAATCCTTTATTTTAACTTTTTTATATAAGTTAATTATACTTGCATTAGAAAAATATATCCATAAATTTAATATGTTAACATAACAGAAACACATTCCCATGCGGAAGCTGTAAGTTTAAAGAATATAAAAATTGGAATTTACTGTCTTTATACAATGAAGTTAGAATTTCGATTCCAAATAAGAGCGGCTCGAAACGTATTTAAAGGGATAACGACTCACTAGAAAAGATTTTATTAGCTATAATAATTTGATACTGATGTCATAATTTTTTTTTATTTTTACTGTTCGATTTTATGGATAAAAATTATTATATAATTATATAAGTTTTTATAATATATGTTAAAGTTGAGATTTCGGTTTTAACGAGAGAGCGGCTCAATCGAAAGAATCATGTTTAACAAGAAATCGATTCATTAGAGAAGATTATTTAATTATTAAAATTCAATATTAATATTATAATATAAAGTAAATATATTGAAACTTTTTAAAAATATTTTAACGTCGCCGCGAAGCGCGGCTTTATCGACTAGTTTTTAAATATAATAGCTACACCAAAATTTTGTGTGTATTAGCGTGGATATTGAATTCGGTATGTGGTAACACTAATTTATATAACAATAACACTAAAAATGTGTAACCTCATATTGAATTTTTTTCAATTCAACCCTTCTAAGGCTACACTTTTACTTATAACATTGAAAAAATTGTTACTGAAATTCATATATGTCCTTTAAATAGATCCATTTTAATTATAATTTTCTTTTTAAAATAGATCCATTTTACTTATAACATTGAAAAAATTGTTACTGAATTTTCTTTTTAAAATTCAATTATTATACAACCTTTTTTAATTAGAACCATTTTAGATTATAATTTCATATTTAAAATTCATTTCTAATGCAAACTTTTCTAATTATAACCTTTTTAGATTTTGATTATCTCTTTTAATATGATATAATCTCGTCTATTTTTAAAAGTATTAGATTCGACGGTTGAGATTATTTTTGTTAGTACAGTGACCAAAATTATGGATAAGATCCCTCTTATTCTTATTATATTTTTTTTTAAAAGCCAAAGAAACATTCATTGATAATAGGCATTACAACAGCCAGAAGGTAACAAAGGCCAGAACCACAAAAACCAAAAAAGGCCCGAGATGTAACAGCCACCACCAGGACATGAGAATTACTTAGCATTAGACACTAGAAATTAACAAGCAGACAAGCCCACTACAAATAGCCGAAAGAAACTAAAGACCAATGTGCTAGAATGTGACACCAAAGTATGAGAATACGAAAAGATAAAACCAGAAGAACCAAGCCAAAAACTTTTCCTCCTCCCTTCAGACTAGCAGGCTAGCAGCAGCAAGAATATCGACTCAACCATCTCAGGCTCTAATTACTAATCTGAAAGGCCGAAACTACATATGTGTCTTCTAATTAGCACCATGCATACAAGATTTTATTCCTTCTAATTCCCTCTCGAGCCAAACAGTCAGCACTATTATTCAGCCAACGACTACACTTATAAATCCGAAAATTTGAGTGAATGAGAGTGTTCAAATTTTCAGGACTCATAAACCAGGGTAGAATTTTTAAAAATTTAACCTTATGTACAAAATCCACCAGCTCCTGGCAATCTGACCATATTGTTGTCGTGTAGCTCTTCCAAGGACTGGCACTAATATGTTCAAACAAGAAGAGTAAGGCGTTAAGCTCACTTAGAAATGGAGTGTCAGCCTTCGTTGGACCAGAAAATATAAAATTTATATTTACCTCCTTATCTACCAGATATCCTCCAATGCCAGCCAAAGTATTATCACTGCTTGTCAACCATGCCCCATTGATGAATCCCGTTAGACCCCTGCCACTACTGATTGCATTACTTAAAGCCTTCCTGCTGTTTTTAAGTATCGAACCCCTCGGATCACTTTTCCAAATTTCAAGATCATTTTTTCTTAACAACAATGCACTTTCACACCATTGAAAAGATCTGTACAAAAGGAGCTGTTCAACCATCTTAAAACTGGTTTTAGAATTTTCGAAAATCAATTGATTTCTGGCAATCCAAGTAGTCCAGATGGCCGCTGCAACTGTGATCCCCCACGAGACTTTGATACTTGGGCTTTTGAAAATAGATAAAACTTTGAACAGGTTATTATCTGCAATATCAATGTTCCACCAAGATTTAATGAAGCACCACACTTGTTTCGCCAATATGCAATTCCAAAAAATATGTTCTTGTGACTCCTCCTCTAGACTACACCATTTACATAGCGCGGAACCAAAAGAATCTCCCAGTCTTTGTTTTAGTAAACCCGCTGTAGGAAGTGAACCCGTAGCATAGCTCCACAAAAAGAGCTTGACTTTAGGTGGTATTCTAAGTTTCCAAATGCTCTCAAAGCCTTGCTTAGCCGAAATAGGGTTACTGCTTATTGAAAAATAACAATCTTTTGCAGCTAAAGGCTTAGTGCTTGGAACCCAAATTAATTGGTCTGCTCTATTCACAAACTTGATTTGCACAATGACTTGGGCCAATTTCTTTAACTCTTCTACCTCCCAAGACCTCAATGGTCTATTCCAATAGAATCTGTTCAATATGTTACCTTGAACAAAAAGATCTTTGAACTCGACCAAACTTACTTTCTGCAGAGAAGAGATGGCAAACAACCTTGGAAAAGACTTACTTAAGAAACCAAATTCGCTCCAGTTGTCCAGCCAAAACGAAATGCTTTTACCATCCCCTATTTTCCATTTGAACTCTTTCATTCTTAACATATTCTTGGAAGATGGATTATTTACCACCTCAACTAAATTTGCAAAGAAATAAGACGAATTTTTATTAGAAAAGAACCTCTCTAATGGTGCATCAAAATTGCAACCATATTTTGCTCTCAACCAAACATTCCAACTGCGATCTTTTTCAGCAATCCATTTCCAGAACCATTTACCCAGTAGTGCGATATTGCGCAGTTGAATATTGGCTACTCCTAAACCCCCCTCAAACTTTGGCCTTGAAATCTTATCCCACCCAATTAAATGCATTTTCCTACAAGTTCTTTCCTCACCCGCACTAGAATTCCAGAAAAAATCCCGTCTGATTTTATCTATTATGTTGCTTACCCCAACCGGTATTCTAAATAAACTTAGCCAATATATTGGGAGGCTATCCAAAGTGGATTGCAATAACACTAACTTACCTGCTTTATTTAATGAATTTGCTTTCCAATTTGCTAACTTTTGAGCAAATCTTCTAATCAGAGGCATCCAGAAAATTTTTTTCCTTGGCGATAAACCAATCGGAGCTCCCAAATACATCAAAGGCCACACTCCTTCTTTGCAGCCAAAAATCTGAGCTCCTACCTTAACCATGTTCGAATTTGGCAAACAAGAGTATAGACTGCTTTTAGAAAAATTTACTTTTAGGCCCGAAAGGAGTTGAAAGCATTGAAGCACTCTTTTAATTGCGTTAATCGCCTCCACTGATCCTTCTAAGAATATAATTGTGTCGTCAGCGAACTGAAGGTGAGTGAGCTGAGCACAATTATTTGCGAATGAAATACCCTTGAAAAGACCCAACGAATTTGCTTTCTTGAGGAGAATATTTAGGACATGAGCCACCAGGTTATACAACAGAGGGGACAAGGGGTCCCCCTGTCTCAGGCCACGACTAGGCTCGAATTCCCTGGAAGGAGATCCGTTTATTAGAATTGACAATTTGATTGAGTCAAAATAATTTCTAATCCACGAGATCCATCTTGAACCAAATCCTAGAGCTTGAAGCAAATCAAAAAGAAACTCCCAATTCACCGAGTCAAACGCCTTTTCAAAATCTAATTTTAGTATGAGATCCCCTTTCCTCCTCTTCTTTATCGTGTGATATGCTTCCGTTACTAACAATATACTTTCTGTCGCTTGCCTTCCTTTAATGAAGGCTGATTGTGTATCATCCACCACTTTAGAAATCATCTGGCTTAGTCTTACAGCCAAGACTTTCGTGAATAATTTTGCCGCAGAATTTATGAGACTAATGGGTCTATAATCACTGACCCCTTTTGGGGTAGTAGTTTTTGGAATCAAAACTTTGAATGAGGAATTAAGACCAGGAGGAAATTTGGCACCATTATACAAATCTTGGAAGCATTTAAGTACCTTATCTCTTATCTGAGGCCAGAAAGTTTTAAGACACCCTATATTGAACCCGTCTGGTCCCGGGGCTTTTTCGTTGGCCATTCGATTCAAAGCCCACTCAAGTTCAACTAGATCAAAATCTTGTTCAAGCCAATCTCTGTCATCTTGGGATAACATGGGAGTCACCAAGTCACCCAACTTGAAAACACAAGAAGAATTCTTGGAATTGAACAGATCGTTAAAATGTTCCAAAAAAACCTTTTTAATTGAGTCCGGATTCGAAATCCAACCTCCTTTCCACCAAATTCTGCTGATGTTGTTCCTTTGAGCTTTGCCACGTACTACTTGATGATAGAATTTGGTATTACGATCACCCTGGGAACTCCATTTGAGTCTTGCTTTCTGCCGTAGAATATCATCTCGTAAATTATAGAGGCGCTCTAGTTCAGACCTTATAGGAGCTAAATTCGTCGTCAAAAAATTTTTTTGCTCTTCCTCATCCAAAAAGGTTTCTAATCTGTGAATCCTCTCCTCCATCTCACCTTTGAAATTTTGGGACCAATCCTTAATCACCAGTTTAACCTTTTTCAACGTTACATGGAGATTTGACGAATTTAGGCGATCATTTGCCCAAAAATTATGCAGAAGACCCTGCAGAGAATCTTCTAATAACCAACTGTTGAAGACTTTGAGCGGTTTAGGGCCCCAATTACGCTGTTTAGGGAAGAAAATTAACTTTTTATGATCTGAGGGAGTTTGACTTAAACCCTTCAAAACCCATTCTCCTTCGTCCATCCAGGAACAGTCCACCAAAAACCTGTCAAGTCTGCTTTTTCTCCCTTTAGCACCAAACCAGGAATATTGAAAATTTAGTGGTTTGACATCCACCAGATTGTTTTGAATAATGAAGTCATTAAACAACATACTATCTCTTGCTCTATATTTGCAGTTTGCACATTCGCTCTCATCCCTTATGGCATTGAAGTCTCCCAACAAGCAAATCGGAAAACCCTCCCCCAACCTCAAGAGCTCGTCCAGTTGCTTCCATAACATACTCTTTTGCTTTGATTTTTGGGGGGTGTAAACATTGAAAATGTTGACCTTCTTTCCTGATGCCTTAATCTCTAATAATACCCAAATCCAGTTTCTTGCCATTGCTACTCCTCTACACAAGAAAATGTTAGTGCACCACGAAATCAAAAGACCACCTGAGTTACCTATTGAATTCTGAAAAGCCCACCCATGTGATTTTGAGTCCCACAAAGAGTTTTTTAACACCTCGTTCCATGAATCACATTTTGTTTCTTGAACGCATAAAAGATCCACTTTATGCCTACTAACTGCTTCTCTGATGCACCTCTTAATCACTTTATTATTTATACCTCTCGAATTCCATGATAGAATTTTAAAATCCATTGATAATCTTACCTATAACCAAAAAAGCAACAAAAATTGTGAAGTTAACAGTTACCTTCCTCCAATCTTTTTGCAATCTCTTTCTTGCTTTCCTCAATACCCAATGGAAGATTCAATCCCATTAGCAATGCACTTTCCACAATACAACTAGCTTCATCACTCGGTGGCACTGGATCTGACACCATGATCGGCTTTAGTGCTTGCTTCTTCCTGAGATTGGAATTCCCTCCTTTGACAACACACTTCTTATTTATTTTGCTGCTCAGGCCTCTCCCAAAAGGATTTATGAATGGTTTACTTCTTTTCTTCGGTCTACCCCTCGACTTGCCCATGTTGAGTTTCTCAACCACATTACATAAAGTTCTTTGAGAAGAGATGTGAATCAGTTCCACCTCTTGAGATTTTTCATTTAAGACTTCTTTACCAGGGGGATAAGAAATACTACCACTATCAATGGGACTTACTCCTGAATCAGTAGGAGTAGAATCCCTAACAGCCTGCCACATTTGCTTCTTATCTTGGGAGCTATTTGGAAGCTTAGAATTTTCGAGAGGAATATTAGTTATCGAAGCAAGCTCTGTTTCCGGGACTCTGGAAACTACCGAACTGATCGCTGCTGAGGCCGCTTGGAGGTCGGATGGTGATGAGGAGGGAAACCTCAACTCATTAATACATTCCACTCCCACCTTAGATTGCTCCTTTATGTGTTTCTCAGCTAATTTCGGAGCCTCACTAGGGGTTTTATTCTCCTCTGAAATATTTTCATTTTGCTCCTGCATTGGAGGAGGAAGTTTTTTGTCATCAAAATAATTCTTTATGTCTTGGACTTCCTTGAAAGCTATGTTGAAATGTTTGCCCTTAACTAAAATCTTTAATGTATCACTGATGAGCTCCTGCGAAGTGGTTGCTAGGCAAACCAATGGATTTATGAACCTGTTGCTGTCATCCATCTGACATGACCAAGAGACCCACTCCCCCATGTTTCTAGTAAAAGCTTTCAAATTCTCTTCAAGCCAGGCATTCATGGGAAGCCCTAAACATTCAACCCAAGCAGTTCTAGACATCATTAAATCCAATTCGTTAAACTTTCTAACTGAAGAAAACCATTTTGAGAGGCCTTCCAAATTAACTCCTTTCCAATCAGGTTGAAATTCATTCCTTAAGAAAAATTTTCTATCTGACACACTAGCAACCTTCACCACCTCATAACCATTAAGTGCTAATTTTCCTTGCAACGATTCAGCCGATTCAGCCACCCAAGAAAAACCCACCAAATTTTGAACCAAACCCTCCTCAATTTCCTCATCAACAGCCACTTCAGTGAATTCAAATAGCTTCTTACTAAAGTTCTCCTGCTCTGGGGCTTTAGTATTATTTGTATTCCCTGGAGGCTTTCCGAAATTTGTATTCCCTAAGAACTCTACATTTACCTTACTCCTATTTTGATCCTTCTCAATCCTTTCAGGGAAAACAGGGATCGAGCTTTGGTTAATAGTCATGACGATTCTACGTCCCCAACCCCCTTTTCTTTAGCATTGCTGATTAAAATTCCCGCTTCGTACTCACTTTTAAGTTTGATAAAACCAAATCTCTAATTATTTTTATCTCTTTTCTTTGGAAGTATGATATCTTTCACTTCCCCACAATTATTGAAGAAACTCCATATATCCACTGCCTTGGCATTGACTGGAATGTTAGCTAGAAATATAGTAGTATCTTTGTTTCGCTTACCATTCAAAATAGAGCTGGATCTCTTCTTGGGCTCCACCTGTATCCATCCATCATTTGTACTCCTTGAGTTCTTGAGAACTTCACTGTAGGACTTCTTCTTAGTTCCATCCTCACTCTGATCCAAAATAGTTGGATGCTGGTTCCTCTTCAAACTTCGCCAATGGATCTGGTTAAGCGAGTCAGTAATCGCCTGGGCTTCCCCTTTTTCAAATCTATCAAAAACCTCCTTATCTATGAGTCCCGCCTGGGCCTTGATAAAATCATACAGTACTGAATCGCCCCTGGAAGATCTCGAGTGGAAAATCCCCTTTGAACTGACTGCTCCATTCCTAAGTTCCGGCACCGATCCAATGATATTTGAATTTTGAAATCTCCTAGACCCCTTACCGTTATCTCCCATTCTTATTATATACTAGCTTATAACCCGTGCAATGCATAGTTCTTTTTCTAATATTTATTTTATTATTTTTTTATTATTTACTTGTTGTTATGAAATTGTTATTATTTTTATTATATATATATATATATATAAATATATATATACTATTATATAAAAGCCGAAATATTAAAAGTTTGGTCGGTCGGTCGGTATGGTACCGATTGATTTTACTTATTTACTTTTACTCATCCTACTAACTAATCAATTTCTTTTGTTAAGTTAAACATATTATCTTTTCTATTTTTCAATAACTAAATTATTTCCCTTTTCAGTTAAAATGTAATATCATATATATTTTATCTAACTAAAATTTCTCCTTTATTAATCAATTTCCTTTTTCAGATTAAACATATAACCTTTTCTATTTTTTCAAAAACAAAAAAAATTCCTTTTTCAGGTAATATACAATATCTTTTACATTCCTTTTTAAAAAACACTACGAGCAATTTTGTTTAATCAAATAACGTAATTATATTATAATTAATATTAACTAAGCAATTACCCTTTTCAGCTACGTTACATTTTCTCTTTTCTCTAACTAAAATCTCTCTTTTCCCAATTATATCATGGACGATTACCTTTTTAGCCAAAACACGTTACCTTTTAATTTTTTCTTACTAAAACCTCTCTTTTTCCAATTATATCACGGATATTTTTATTTAATAAAAATAAAATAATAATATCATAAAAATAATTATTAACCGATTACTGATATGTCAAATTATGTCTAACCGCAAGCGCACGGTGTCTATTGCTAGTACAGATGGCAAGCGGGTCGAATCCACAAGGAGACAGGTTCTACTAATTCCTTTTCAGTTATCGCTAATTGTTTCAGGGACAAACGATTATGTGAAATTATTAATTAACTAATTAAACTAAATTAACACTAATTAAGCAGATGATAAACAAATTATTTAAAACCTAGGGCAATCAGGTCCACCATGCTTACACAATTGGCTCTTAAGCTAAAGCAATCAATGTGATCCTATAACTAGAGTATGTTAATCTCTTTCAAGCATCAACACTCTCGAAACATTCAACATAATTAACCACTTTTAGTAATTCAATCAATCAGGTAATTAGAGTCAAGTTAATCTCTTCCAAGAATTAACGCTCTCAGAAATCCAATGATGCTTCCGCACTCAAATTCAATTCTGCTAATCGTATGTGTGCCTCTAGTAAGTAAATCTCTCGATCCATACCCCTATTTGCATATAATTAATCCATGATATTGGCCAATTACACAAATTAATGATTAAAACATATCAATCAGAATTAACCATAACCAATCAAACCACTATGAAAATCATGCCAATATTAGTGCAAACATGGCTTCCCTTTAAGCCCTAGAAATAACTACTCGCTAATAATTAAACAAGTAAAACAACTAGTAAAACAAGAAAACATAATTAAACTAATAAGAACAAAGAAAAGATTAAGAGAACAAAACCTTCAAACTTCAATGTTGTCACCCAAAAGAAGAGTCATGGTGTTTCTCTACATCTCCAATTAATAATACTAATCTACCCTAAACTATATTATCTGATCTAATATTACATCCTTTTCTTCTCTCCTCCTCAAATATAATACCCTAGATGTGTTTATATAGGCTCTAAAAGTCTTTCCCAATAAAAGTATTTTAATACTCTAAATAAATTACAAGTAGGATTCCATAACTGAATAGGATTCCTTAATTAAAATTTGTAACTTCTTTTTCTCCTCTGTTTCTGGGCTCTTCCAGTTGGATTTTGCTTATTGGACCACCTCTGAATTAAAGATAATTCCCTAAGCTTCGCGTGGACAGTAAGATCGTCAAATTCTGACTTCTGGAACTCAAGATATGGCCCAAACAGTGCAGACAGCCCGTATAGCCCAATATTACGAATTTTCTCCTATTTTATCTCCAAAATAGCTCTTTTTGCTCCAAATCCTTCCAAGTCATGAATTCTTTATTTCCTACAATAAAACAATAAAATCTATTAAATAAAAATCCAAATCAATGCAAAACACAATAAATATGAGAATAAAATCATCTAAAATATATATAAAAATATACTCTATCAAACAACCCCACACTTAGGATTTTCAATACCCCTTTCATAATAACTTGACTAGTCGAATGAAGAAGGATCATACAAACATAAGAATGCTCTCAAATTTATTTATTTATTTATTTTTTCTTCTTTTTTTTTCTTTTTTTTTTCTTTTTTTTCTTTTTTTTTCTTCTGAGAGCTAAGGAATAAGCACAATGATCCATAGATATTATTATGAATTTCGACTAGCAAGCATCAACCCAAAATCAATATTCCCCAAAAGTATGATCATCAATAACCCCCCTTTTATGAACACCTTATTACTCCCTTAAGCACGATACTAGCCTTTGACAATTTAGGTTCAAATTCAATGTAAGGCCAATAGAATAAAAAGGATAATGGCAAGTAATGTAGTGTGTCACCGAAAGAATAGGATTAAGCTCAAAGGGTTAACTAATTGATCATGTATAAAAGGTGTGGAAATATGGGAAATACGAGGTTAAACCTAAGTGCCTTTATCATCTCATCATCAAGTAATGTCATGCATTTCAAGAAAGATCTCAAGTAAGTGCTAGCAATGTAAACAACATGTGGACACTCAAACAAACGAAAAATCATGCAAAAGATATGCATATAGGCTCAAAACTCACTTGGTGTGACAAAACATAATCAATCCCAAGTAACAAGACTCTCTAACGCACCTACTTGTACTCAAAGCATGAAAACCAAGTCATCTTGCACATATTCATGTCATTCTAATCACTTACAACATCCAATTAAGTCTACCAGCTTTAACTTGCTAGTGAAAGTGTGTGCACAAGAACAAAGCACGTCACTTCTCATACAAAAGCGTCCATAAACACAAGAATTCTACGCATGCATGGGTGTATCAAGCAAAATACAACAACTAATCAACTTGCATGGCTAGAATTATTTTTGGTATTTTTAAATTTTTTATTTTTTTTTGATTTTTTAATCATCGAGAACTCATCCCCACACTTAAGTGGTTCATTGTCCCCAATGAGCAAATATAGAAAAGAAAAGAAAGAAAATAAAGAAAAAAAAATAAATATAACAAATATACAAAGAAAGGTGTAGAATACTCCCCTAGTGCATAAGCATGAAGTGGCCTTTGAAAATATTGAAGAAGTATGTGCTTGCTCAAATTTAATTTCTACAAGGCGCGCCTTCCATATCCTTCCCCATCGCAACTCAACATGCTTGTTAGGCAAAAACCCCCTTTTCTGTAGCAATTTCCCAACACTAGCACCACCTCTCCCAACTCACAAGAAGCTCAACCAATAATTTCCAAGCAATATCACACCAAAAATAGCCCAAATTCCAAGAATAATGCAAAATTCCAATTTACAAGAACACAAATTCGTAATAAAAATAAGATTAGAGAAAAAGATTTACCCAATACGAATCGAAGAGGTGAACTTGCAATTAATTCCTCTTTAGAATTGAATTTTTAGAGATTTAAAGAAATAGAAAAGGAATTGGATTTGTTATGGATAGGTGGGTATAAATATAAGATGATGGATAGGTGAAATTTAAAAATTTAGAGTGTAGGAGAGATTTGGGATGGGTTGAATTTGATGTAGGATAGGTATAAGAATTAAGAATTGATAGAATAAAAATTAGAATAGGTTTGGGTGTGTTTTTGTGTTGCAAAACAACAATTTTCGGGGAAAATAAACAAAAATTCTGGGCAGAAGGGGGCTGTAACGCAGGAGCAACCTGCGTTACAGGGGCGCAACGCGCGGCACAGGCAGACACGCAGGCGCAACCTGCGTGACACAGGCGCAACCTGCCTGGAAGTCAGTAACGCAGGCGCAACCTGCGTGACAGAGTTGCAGCCTGCTCGAAAATCAGTTTTTTTTTTTTTTTTTTTTGAAAAAACAACAATTTTTTTTTTATTTTAAGAGAACACATACAACACAATTTTTTTTTAATAAGAAAATGAAATAAAAAACCTACTAACCTTATAAAAATCATGGGTTGTCTCCCAAGCAGCGCTTTTTTAGAGTCATTAGCTTGACCTCCTCAAAAAATACTCCGGTAAAGGCGTAATATCCACTTTCTCGATCATAAACTCGCCACCACAAAAAGTATCAAGAGTGTTAGTGGTTGTCTTTATCCTGCAAAAAGTCTTCAAACAAGCATCAGTAAAATAAAATATGTCATTAATAAGCCATAGAGAGAGTGCTTGTGTAGTTTTGGAAAACTTTGTGATAAAACAGCGATAAAATTCAACACCACGAAAATATTGAACTCCCTTGACATAAGGTGGAGGTTCTGGTGGTGGCTTTTCTTCACTCCTCACTTTCACTGGAGTCATTCGGACATCTTGGCTTATCACATCATTGGTTAATAAGACACTTCCATCTTCTCCCTCTTCTCGAGCTTGAAACGTATGAGCCACTTTGTATGGATCCTCAACCAGAATTTGAGAAATATCATCTTGGACAATATTTGTTATCACATCAACCTTGAAATAAGTAGTCTTGAGTAAAGAAGCCTTGTAAGTAGAGGCTAGATCGAGAGCAAATTTATCAATACATGGTAGCTTAGTCACAGGTTGTGGAAGAGAAACAACAACCATCTCTGTATTGCTTTCCTTTGTAGCCTCATCATCAGTCACATTGTTCTCGGTAACAACAACATCATTGATCTCATCATCGGTGGCATACTCCTTCTCTTTATCAATGGCCTCATCATCAACATACATGGAGAAACTATCATATTCCTGATCGCTTGTGAGATTGATAGCAGTCAGGTCCTCTTCGGATCGGATAGATGATGATGGTAAATAGTCGAGCTGCCCTGTAGTAGAAGAGTTAGCCAACTGTGCAATTTGAGATTCAATCGCCAAACTTTGAGTTTCTAATTCTTTGATCGCCTCGGCTTGTTCTTCAGAACTCTTTAACAGTTTATTCAAGATATCCCACATCTCATTTGTCTGATCAGCTTGCACATCTACACTGGGTTGAGAAACATGTAGATCTTCTTGTAGAGGAGGATATTGATATTCTTGCTGTGGCGGCTGCTCATATGACTGATAATATTGTTGCTCAAACTGTTGCTGATTATGATATGAAAAATTTTGAGCACCATTGTCCTGGTAGTAGAAATCTGGTTGATTCACACATTCTTGATCAAAAGTGTTTGAATACTGATTGTACCCATATCCTTCTTCAAAAGAATTCATTTGTCCCAACTGAGCACTCTGAGAATTATAGACATTGTAATAGCATTCCAAACCATAATGACCCTGGACACCACAAATTGGACAGAAGTTGTAAGTTTTAGGGGCCACTTGTGACATCTCATTGATACTCATTGGACGCATAATGGGCTCTGTAGGGTTGAATGAGGCAATTTCTTGAGTGCGTGCCTCCAACATGGAAGAGAGTAGTGCAAAAGTATCAACTTCACCCATTGCAAACCTGTAGACACTCAACAAAGCCAAGAAAACGTAAAATCTTCCTCAATTGGAACAAAAGTTCCAATGAGACAATGGAAACAATCTAAACAACTAAATTAAAATCAATAGAAACTCGTTGTCTCCCCGGCAGCGGCGCCAAAAAACTTGATATGTCAAATTATGTCTAACCGCAAGCGCACGGTGTCTATTGCTAGTACAGATGGCAAGCGGGTCGAATCCACAAGGAGACAGGTTCTACTAATTCCTTTTCAGTTATCGCTAATTGTTTCAGGGACAAACGATTATGTGAAATTATTAATTAACTAATTAAACTAAATTAACACTAATTAAGCAGATGATAAACAAATTATTTAAAACCTAGGGCAATCAGGTCCACCATGCTTACACAATTGGCTCTTAAGCTAAAGCAATCAATGTGATCCTATAACTAGAGTATGTTAATCTCTTTCAAGCATCAACACTCTCGAAACATTCAACACAATTAACCACTTTTAGTAATTCAATCAATCAGGTAATTAGAGTCAAGTTAATCTCTTCCAAGAATTAACGCTCTCAGAAATCCAATGATGCTTCCGCACTCAAATTCAATTCTGCTAATCGTATGTGTGCCTCTAGTAAGTAAATCTCTCGATCCATACCCCTATTTGCATATAATTAATCCATGATATTGGCCAATTACACAAATTAATGATTAAAACATATCAATCAGAATTAACCATAACCAATCAAACCACTATGAAAATCATGCCAATATTAGTGCAAACATGGCTTCCCTTTAAGCCCTAGAAATAACTACTCGCTAATAATTAAACAAGTAAAACAACTAGTAAAACAAGAAAACATAATTAAACTAATAAGAACAAAGAAAAGATTAAGAGAACAAAACCTTCAAACTTCAATGTTGTCACCCAAAAGAAGAGTCATGGTGTTTCTCTACATCTCCAATTAATAATACTAATCTACCCTAAACTATATTATCTGATCTAATATTACATCCTTTTCTTCTCTCCTCCTCAAATATAATACCCTAGATGTGTTTATATAGGCTCTAAAAGTCTTGCCCAATAAAAGTATTTTAATACTCTAAATAAATTACAAGTAGGATTCCATAACCGAATAGGATTCCTTAATTAAAATTCGTAACTTCTTTTTCTCCTCTGTTTCTGGGCTCTTCCAGTTGGATTTTGCTTATTGGACCACCTCTGAATTAAAGATAATTCCCTAAGCTTCGCGTGGACAGTAAGATCGTCAAATTCTGACTTCTGGAACTCAAGATATGGCCCAAACAGTGCAGGCAGCCCGTATAGCCCAATATTACGAATTTTCTCCTATTTTATCTCCAAAATAGCTCTTTTTTCTCCAAATCCTTCCAAGTCATGAATTCTTTATTTCCTACAATAAAACAATAAAATCTATTAAATAAAAATCCAAATCAATGCAAAACACAATAAATATGAGAATAAAATCATCTAAAATATATATAAAAATATACTCTATCAATTACCTTTTCAGCTAAAACGTATTATCTTTTCTATTTTTTCCAAATTAAATTCTTTTTTTTCTAGAGATATCACGGGCTATATTAATATCTCATTTTCTAACAACACTATGAGCAATTTTATTTAGTGAAATAACATAATTAAATTATAATTATTATAAACTATTCAATTACCTTTTTCACATAAATCGTGTCACTTTTTAAATTTTCATGTTACCTTTCTATTTTCTCTAAGTAAAATCCCTATTTTTTCAATTATATCACAAGCGATTCTATTTATTACAATAAACTAATAATATTATAATATTAATATTTAACCGATTACATTTTTCAGCTAAAACGTATCATTTTTCTATATTTTCTAACTAAAATCCCTCTTTTAGTGGAAATATCACGGACAATATTAATATCTCCTTTTCTAAAAATATTATGAGTAGTTGTATTTAGTAAAATAATGTAATTAAGTTATAATTCCTATAAACTAATCAATTACCTTTTTCACCTACAACATGTTACCTTTTTGATTTTCTCTAACTAAATCCTCTCTTTTTCGCATCATATCACGGACATTCTATTTAATAAAATAAAATTAAATAAAATGATAATTTTATAATTACTTACAATTAACCGATTCCCTTTGTCAACTAAAACCTATCATATTTTCTATATTTTCTAACTAAAATCCCTCATTTTCTATAAATATCACGCATAACATATATATATTTATTAAAAAATCATCTCATAAAAAATTTTAAGCATCCAAAATTAATGTTTTAAAAAATTTGAAATTAATAAAAAATTCATATAATATTTAAAAAAATCCATGCATCGCACGGGTTTTAAGCTAGTATATACTCCCTCCGTCCCTTTTGATTCTTAACACTTTTTTCACTTTTTGACACGCATTTCAAGATGCATTTTATGGATAGTTACATAACTTATTTTTAAAATTTTCTTTTTTTGTATAAAAGTTTAACCATTAAATTTTTATACAAAAAAAGAAAATTTTAAAAATAAGTTATGAAATTATCCTTAAAATACACCTTAAAATACCTCCTTAGACCTCCTTAGTGCTCCTTAGTGCTTGATCGTTCAGGAATTCCACTTGCTCCTTAGTGCTTGACCTCGGGCCTAGTATGCCTTGGCTGGTTTTCAACCATTTATCTTGATTCTAGGATTCCAACCTTTCTCTTAGGACCTTTTCTTGGTTCGAATATAACTGATGGCTCCTGATTCAAGACCTTGAATTCAAACAACAAGCTTGATTTGAGGTAGACAGTATTGTTGCCATCAGGGCTTAAATTTTATGTTAGGATTTGAAATTCAAGACTCCAATCCTTAGTTTTTAATGAGCATAGCGCTCATGGCCTTTTTCAAGGCTATTGGGTAGACGCATAACACTTCCCTAGGATCCGGCTTTGACAACAATTGTGCTTGAGCCATGTATTTCTCAAATTCCTCAAGTGTCGCTTGGCACTTATCCGTGTGAACAAAGTCTTTCACTTTCTTGAGTGGTAAGCATTTTTCTCTAGATTCAGAGATGAATCTTCCAAGTGCAGTTACTCTTCCCGTGAGCTTTTGTACATCCTTTATGGAACTTGGGGGTTCCATATCGGGGATTCCTTTATTTTGTTGGGGTTAGCTTCAATGCCTCTCTTGGAGACCATAAGACCCAAAAACTTTTCTGACCCTATACTGAAGGCACACTTGGCGGGGTTCCACATCATCTTGTGGTGCCTCAGCACTTCAAAGGCCTCTCGGAGGTGTTTGATGTGACCTGCCTTATCAAGGCTCTTGAATAACATGTCATCCACGTAGACCTCCATAGTCTTCCCAATCAAGGGTGCAAAAATCTTGTTCCCTATTGGTAAGCGGCTCCTACAGACTCCTCATTTTGGGTTGACATCAACCTAGAGTTTTTTTAAAACAACCTCTCTCGGTTCGGTTGACGGTCATAGATTCAACCCTCTTAATTTTGTATTTGACGCTCCGTCAAAATAATACTCCTTTTGATCGGGCAAAAGTTCTTCCTTCTAGTTCTTGGGATATTATCTCCTGCCCCCCGACTTCTTGGTTGCCAATGGTACATTCAACCACGAAGTCAGTTAATGCTTGAGCCTTGATGGTAGTCCAGGGCTTATATGTGATGTCAAAATCTCCTAACTCAATTGCCCACTTGATTAGCCTTTAGTTGTCTTTCGGGCTACGCAATATGTTTCTTCAACGGGTGGTCCATCAGGACTTCAACGTTTGTCTTGGTTCCATATTCGTTTCTTGTTTTTCTTGATTCTAGGTCAAGGATTCAAGGTTGATTCCTCGATTTAGATTTCAAGAAATACAACCATGTGGGCTTCTTGCCTTTTAAACTCTTGAGACGAGAGCTTACTTGAATTTCTTGATCCTTGTTTAAGATTTTTTATTGGTCTACTACCTTAGATTCTCCATCCAGGAGAACTTGAACCCATCGGGGATTTACAAGACTTGGCCTGCACCACTTGATTTTGTTTCTGATGCTCCATCAAAATAGAGCATCCACTACTCCTTCTGGTCACCTCATTCTTATTCTGAAGTTCACTTCCTGCTTGGGGTACTATCTCCTGCCCCCCGACTTCTTGGTTGCCAATGGTACATTCAACCACGAAATCAGTTGACGCCTTAGCCTTAATGGCTGTCCGAGGCTTATTTGTGATGTCCTCTACTGGCCTTTCTTGGTGTTCATATCACTACGAAGATCCATATCTTCAATCGGAAGGACCTACCCCCCCCCCCCCCCGACTCCATCAGGCCTTAACGCAACTACATAATAGCTTCGTGCCACTTTTTGGTCACCTTTATGCTCTCCAACACCACTGCTAGTTGGGAATTTGATCTTCATGTAATAAGTTGAGGCCACAGCCTTAAAAGCATGAAGTCCAGTCCTCCCAAGGATGGCATTGTAAGTAGAAGATGCTTTAATAACTAAGAAGTTTAGCATCTGAGTGGCCTCCCTAGGCTACTTTCCGATGGTGACGGGCAACTGAATGGTTCCCTCTACTTTAGATTCTACTCCGTTGAACCCGTATATAGGCGTGTTGGATGGGGTCAACTGGGAGTCATTATACCCCATTTTCACAAAGGCCTCATGAAACAGAATTTCCACAGAAGCTCCATTGTCTATCAAGACTAGATTCACCTCTAAATTTTTAATCAAGGGAGTTATAACCAACGGGTCATCATGGGGGAACTTCACCCCTTCAAGGTCTGAATCATCGAATGCGATTGTTACCTCGGATTTTGCACATTTTGGTATTTCTCCAACATTGTGTATTACTTCTCTGGCACAAGCCTTTCGAGAATTCTTTGGGCCTCTTGAGATCATGTTGATTACTGGCCCTCGGGGCTATGGGTTACGATCTCAATCATCCTCGCTCCTATCATACTCTCTTCTCTGATTACCACGATCTTCACCCAAGTGGCTCAGTTTTCTTCTACGGATCAAAAACTCAATCTCGTCTTTCAGTTGCTTGCATTCATCAGTGTCATGCCCCACATCCTTGTGGAATCTGAAATACTATTTCTTGTTCCTCTTTGCGGGATCACCCCTGAGTGGCTTCGGCCATCGAAAATCTTTATCCTTTTCAATGTCCAACATGATTCGACTCCTGGGAGTGTTCAACCTTGCATAATCAGTGAACCTCGGCCCTAGAGCAGAGTTGGAGTCCTTGCTAGTTCGGGGATATTTGTCCCTAGCATCATACTCCTGCTCTGTCTTTCACTTTCTTGAGTTCCCGTTTCCACCACTTTCGGTAGAGACCACTGTTTTCATCATTTTGTCATTAGCCTTGATGTACTTACTAGCCCTTCTTTGATGCTCAGTCAAGTTCTCAGGGGGATGCTTTGCTAATGACATCCGAAAGAAATTATTTGTCTTTCCATTCTCTAAGGCTATCATAGCTACTTTGTGTTCTAGATCATGGACATCTAAAGTCTCCTTGGTGAAGCGCTTGAGGTAATCCCTTAGGTTTTCATTCTTCCCTTGTTTAACTCACATAAGATATGCAAATCTTTTTTCATGGACTTTCCCACTAACAAACTGGTTAATAAAAGCCATGCTCAATTTGTCTGAAAGAGCCAATTGAGTTTGCGGGCAGTCGGCTATACCATCTTTGAGCCATACTTGACAGGGTTTGAGGGAACGCCCTACACTTAAGAGTGTCACTGGCGCTAGAAGGAGGGGTAGGATCATCAGGATCTCCTAACTACATCAGGTCTTTGGGGTCACCCCTAGGGACCTCTGCTCTAAGTAGATTCTTTCTCAGGGATCTCAGTCCTTTGTCATCTTCTCGATGGCCTCTCCAAGTTAATAATGGGAATCTCTCCTGACGTTGGAGGGGATCGATTCTGGTTTTGTCCCAACTGTTCTCTTGTTATGTCTTCCTTCAGCTTCTGGATCTCAGCTTCATAAGCCTTGATTCTCTCAGCGGCTGTCAAAAGGGGTCCATCATGGATTCGTCGAGCACGCCTTGTAGGCTTCTTGCTTGGATGTCGCCTCCTCGAGGCTCGTTCACGATCGTCATCCTCAGATGAAGAATCATCAGTATAAGGACCAGAGTAGTCATAGTATCTTTGGTTAGGGCCTAAGCCTCTTATGTAGGGTGGATCGTAGGGCTCATGTATCTAAAAGGCATGGCCGCTTGGCCTAGTGCTTCGAGGATTCGGTGGGTAATTAGGTAACCCATACCTTGGATTAGAGTTAGGAGGGAGATCAGTGGTAGAGATCTACACCCCCGGAGGTGGTGGATGATTGACAAGAGGAGAGACCACCATCTGAAATTGGTTTGTCTCCTGATTTGGATGGACAACCACTGGTAGAGTTCTCTCAGCATGGGGAGTCGTCCCTGTAGGCTGAGAAACTTGAGGTTGAGTGGTTGTCCCATTGATGGGGGTACATACCCTTGTTCAGTAATGACGGGTGGAGAAGAGGTGACGGTGGTCGCCTCGGTTGTGACTGGTGTCCTTCGTATTTGAACCATGGTTGATGTTGTTTTCCCACAGACGGTGCCAAATGTTGTGGAACAAAATCTAGGTTACGAAATTGTATTTAATGCTAGGGTTCAGGAGCTTCGTGCTTTAATGGCTGTTTCTATGTTCGAGACTAATCGGTCCTCACAGAATGCCAATGTATCTCGTATTGAGAATCAAGCCAAAAACGTAGTTCTGAGAATGAGGGGTCAGACCCTTATATATGCTGAGAAGCCTTAGAATCGTAGTAGGGTTAGGTGATTTGGTAGGCAAGTCACCACCTTGAAGAAGGTTCTAGACTCCTACCTTGTAGGAATCTGTTTCCATGTTGAAGTCGATGCCTTGGAGGCCAAGTATATGGATCTCATCCCCTTATCTGACTCTTATTTGCAAGCTGTCAATCACCCTCAATATTAATTACAAATTTAATATTGAATTAGGGCTTTTGGGCCTCATTAATGGGCCTCTTATCTGGACCAAGCTAGGTCTAATTAATGTAACATTAATTGTGTCTTTAGGGCTTATTTTTGGCCTACATCACTCCAATTAAAACTACCATGAAACGAAGAGAGATGAAATTGACGATTTTTTATATTGAAAATTCTATTCTATTAGGAAATCTACTTATATTTTGTTTTGATTATCAAAATAACCTTCTTAGTATTTGAATATAGTCGTACTACAACCAAATACAGTTTTAATAATAAGTGTATGATGGATTTTTTTCAAAACTTTGGTAGTTGGTAGTCTGGTCCTCCAATGCGATAAAATAAATAAGAACGGTTAGATATTAAAATAAATAGATAAAAAACATTGGATCTAGCAGAAAAAATATTTAATATTTTAACATGTAAACTAAAAAGTGTATCTATATTGAAATACGAAAAAGTGTTTGTCAATGATTTAAATCATATATAATTAGGTTTTCTATATTGAATAAGATTATTAATGTGGGTATTCTACACTATATTGGTATTGCAGTTTTTTTCGTTACCTTTTAATATTAATATTAGTAATTGATATTGTGATGATTAAATTTTTTTTGTTTAGTGCGTTCTTTTTTAACCAACATTTATTTTGTCCCTGTTTCAAGATCTCCCAATTTGGTTAAAACATTCAAATGTATCCTTTATTTTTTCCAAAATGCTCATAGTCATGTATTTCTTGTATTTGATATTACAGAATATCAAGTAATGCACCCGAGCCAAGAAAGTATAAAACAATATTGTATTAGACACATTTCTATAAAATTAAAATACTAAATTATAGTACACAAAATTAATTTATATGTAGTTAGCAATTTGAAATTAATGTTCCAATATTATTTCTTCAATAAAATAATGTTAAATCATTTATAATAAGTTCCAAGGCTTTCTATACTCGTGCGAGACACAAACTTCTTCGAATGCTTAGTTAATTACAATGTAACGAAAGTGTTATAATTAAGTAGATAGTATTAAATAAACATATTAAATATGAATCTTAATTAATGTATATTAAGGAATGCACATATTAAATACGAATTTTAATTGTTGTATATTAATGAATGTAGAGGGTCAAAATAGTCATTTAAGATGGATTAAAATGGTACATGTTGTGGTATTATATATATAATAGATAATAGATTAGGTTTTCTATATTGATTAAGATTATTAATGTAGGTATTCTACACTAAATAGTATTAATGTAAAAATTCGTAATTATACTTTCTCTTGAGATTCTGAGCCCGTTTGGCTTAACTTAAAAATTGTTACTTATCACTTAAAGTGTAACTTAATCACTTTAAGTGAAAAGTGATAATTTTAACTTTAAGTTAGGGATATGTGTTTGGCTAATTTACTTAAAGTAATTTTTTTAAAAAAAAATAATTAAAAAAATAGAAATTTATATTTTTTAAACATAATATAAAAGTATAAAATACAAATATATGAAAAGAATATAAAGAGAGTTAAAAGGTGAATCGAATATATAAAAATCAATAGAAGAAAAAAAATAAGTTGAAAAAAAGTACCTCAAAGCTACTTAAATTTTTTGAACTAAAACTTACTTTAAGTTGAAAATTTTAAGTGTAGACAAACACCTCAGAAATCACTTAAAGTAGAAAAAAAATAATTTAAGGGAGGCCAAACGGGCTCTCTAAGTGTTTTCATTTGGATAATAATTGTTAAAACATTAGTAAATTAAAGATAATTTTATAAATTTCGCGTGGACTGTAAAATCATCTGAATCTGATTTCTATATCTCGAGATAGAGTCTAAATATTAAATATGATCCTTTTTTTAATGTTAATAAATAAATTAGTAAAATTCAGTTCTAATACAATCTTTTATATTCTTTTCAGATTATAACTTATTTTTAAATTTCAATTCTAATGCAATCTTTTTAATTATATCATTTTTAGATTATAATTTTCTTTTTATTATGATATAATCTTGATCATCTATTTTTAGAAATAATAGATTCGAAGGTTGAGATTTTTTTGGCATCTTGATAATCAAAATGAATTATAAGTAGAATTCATAAATCAAATAGAATTTTAAACGTAAAAATCGTCAATTTCTGGGTATTTTTAATTAGGAAAAAAATTATTAAACCATCATTTAAAAAAAAGGTTTTAAGATAAAATTTCACGTGGGCCGTAAAATTGTCCAAATCAAATTTTAAAAATTTAAGATAGTTACAAATAATAAATAAAATGTGTAAAATCTTATATATATATATATATATATATATATATCAATTTTTTAATAACAATTGAATATAATTATAAGTATAAATTTTAAAAGAGGAGCCGCGAGAGCAACTCCAACGCTTATATTTGTCCACTTGTACAAAATTTAGGGGTTTCACTTGAAAATCATTCTCCAACCGTACCCCATCCCTATATTTTTTAGGGGATTGAAAATAGAACCCCTTGTTTTGGGAACGAAATTATCAGTCCCAATAACCTCCACCTCAGCTCATACTCCTGTTTTCAGTTTTGTTTTTGTTGTTATTTGATTGCTATGTGTTATAATAATATTATTATTGGGCGGGAAGCACTTTCTGAACTTAATATACATTATTTTTAAAATATAAGGAACCAATATAGGGATTAGAGCATCTCCAAGAGTCTCTTAGATCACTCCTAAATATATTATAAACAATTAAGCTCTTAGCAAGTTATTACATTGATTTGTGTGTCAACTCCAATAATGCTCTCTATTATGACTCTTTATTTTATATTTTATTCATTCATATTTCAAAATCCACTTGGACAAACAATCAATAGATGAGTGAGAAGAATCACTATTTTATTAATAAAATATTAAGTTAAGAGCTACTAAAAACTTAGCTTACTCAGTTATAATACCACTCAAAGTGGTGTCTGAGGAGGGTAGCTGTACGCAGACCATGCCCCTATACAATAGGGAGGCTGTTTCCGAAGGACCCCCGGCCAAATACAAATACAAATGTAAATACAAATACAAATACAAAGAAAGGAAACTAATACAAACTAAACTCACACACATCCAGGGGTCGAACCCTTGACCTCCTACAAAGGAGACAAGGGTTCAACCCACTGCACCAACATGTTGTTGGTATTAAGTTAAGAGCTACTAGTTGCTCCTGAATATTAAGTTAAGTTGCAATAGAAATTCTCTTGAAGATGAGTAGAACAGCTTTTTGGTTCCCTATATTTTAGGTAACTTTTATTTTACTATATTTTAGGATTCAAAATAGGGAAGCCCAAACACGCTCCGCACCCAAAACAAACTTGTCCAATAAACAAAGCACAACCGTTGATTCACTCACACAAATAGATACACATATACGCTGTCCAGTTCCTATATACATCTTTGCTTCTAGTTCCGCCGCCCGCTTGACCTAGATGGATCCAGACGCAGGAAAGGTTTTTGTTTACGGGATTTCACCTTTTACGGTGGATGAGATGTTGGAGAGTCATTTTAGTGTATACGGTGAACTCTTAAAATTCGGTGTGCTCGCGAATTTTAAGAGTTTACCGTATCCACTAAAATGACTTTGATCCTAATACCCAAGGTCTCGAATCATGCACCAATGTTCTCGTAAAATTATATTTGGACTTACTAAGCTTGATTAAATTCCTAAAAGACGGGCTGACAGTAATGGACTTTCTGATCTTAAGATGGGATTAACACATTTAGTAATTACGGGGTTGTCGAGTTTGCTGATCCCTCGGTTGTTGATCGTGTTGTTCAAGAGAAGCATATGATTGATGACACATGGGTAAGTTTCTTGATGAAATTTGTTTATTTAATTTGTTTATTTTTAGGGCTTTTTTTATGATATTTAATTTAGTCTGACCTTGGTCTATGGTTGATGTGGCTAGGATACAGAGTATTCGTATTTGTATTCGAGAGCAACAAAACCGTAAATCTAAAAAAATATTTAGATGATGATTTTATGGAGGAATTGGCACTTGACTTGTATCAAAAACAGAAAAATTTGCTTAATTTTATTCTATAATATGTACTGTATTGCGCAAAGGAAATCTTCATTTTTTTTTTCTTTTTGTGTTCGTTAATGTGTATATGTATACCTGTTCATCCTAACATCCCTCGAGTTGTAAGAGGCCTAACACTGTGTTCCACAACTCTGAAAGAAAAGAAAAGAATGTTATATAGAATATGAGAGGAAGGAGAAGAAATGGATTTACACAATTTTCTCTCTAGCGTTCCAAATCTCAGTGAAAAGAAAAGAAAGTATTATTGTAATATTTCTTTCTTTTGTTCCCTGATAGTAGAGAAAAGAAAAGAAATTTTGGTAATTTACAATCATATCCCTTTCTCAAAAAATAAACTAACGATTAATTGCATTATTGCAAGTAATTTTTTAAACATTAGTATCATTTTGCTGCTTCTTTTTTGTGTTATGGCCGACTAAACTTCCTAGTTAATGGCATAAGTAATGATTTGGCATTGCATCAATGAGTATCTCCTTTCCCGAATGTTCACATACAGTCAAGTCATTTATCTAATGAAGATAAGAAAATATATTAAGACATAAAAACCAACCATAAATTCTAATCTTTATAAGAATTACAAATCATTTTGTTCATCCTCACAGAACAAATAAAAGCAAAACTTAAGAAAAACAATCAAGGAGTACGAGGAAGCAAGATAAATAAGTCTGAAGTAAACAACCAATATGATGACTTGAAATTCATGATTCACACTTTCTACCTGAGGTGAATAAATTGAATGCAAAATTAAGAAACAAGACATTCTGCGAGCTTAAGAAGTATCATGTCCAATCAACTCGTCTAGTATAGCCTTTCACACTCGAGTTGGACAACCAAAGAGAGCTTGTGCGCTGTCCTGATTTTTGATCAAGAAAAGATATGCTTTGGAAATTATCTTTGGTTCTAAATCCATAAGCTCCAATTCATTATAAATCTCTTCTCCACTATACACCCGTTGACGAGATTGTTCCATTATGGTGTTGCAATCTTTGAGTATCACATTACCTTCTTTGATAGCCTCTCCAACAACTTCAAGTGAGCCCATAATTTTGTTTGTCATTTCCTCTTCCTCCTCGCGTTTTCTTTTCTTATTTTTTGTTGAACCTGAGTTCGTTTGCATCTCTTCCGAAGTTGGCGTGGAAGAGACAAACACATCATCATCAACAATTAAACTTTCCAGAGTCACTTTGTTAGAAGACAATAATCGATCAACTTCCTCGAGTGTTTCTGGTTGCTCAAAAGTTCCCTTCGACAATTGCTTGCTCTTTTCTTTTGCAGTTCCAGCAGCAGCCCCAGTTGCTCTGTCTTTAGAAAATAATTCTGACAGCTCATTTTAGTTATGTATCTTCTTTGTTTTCCACTTTATAGCATCAGGCTTTGCCTAATTTGTGAAACAGGGAAAAACTTATTACCACAACCTTACAAGTTACAACTGGTTAATACAATACAATTATGATCTTTTGTACCCCTGGTGTCAACACTGCAATATCTGGCCATTTAGCATTAACAAGTCTTGTGAATCTGCATACATCTTTCTTAGTTTCTGTTTAACATATAGGTTCTGTTATTCAATTGAGAGTCCATCCGACAATCTATAAGCCATCACTAATCATTAAAACTTAATTTTACTAGCATAATTTATCATCACTAATTCTGATTCTGAGGTCAGAAATTCAATTGTTTAAATTATCTATCTAACTACTTTCTCTTCCTATAACTATCTATCTATGCCTGCCACTGTGTACTACTACTTCAATAGAAAAAAAATATACAATTAAATATACAACATACCAAATGGTAAACTACCAAACACTACTTCCAATATTGATTAACAGTGATACCAAATGCTGACAGAGCAAGAAATTTTATTAAAAATATAAGAGAGTAATAACTAATTCAAGGGTTCTGCAGACACATATACAATATAAGAAAACATGGTCCAACAACATATACAACATACCAAATGGTATGTTGTGTAGTCGTTTTTTTGTTTCCAATCTTGTTTCCATTTTTAATTTTATTATTTTACTCTAATTTCAGTTATATCTTCATTAATATCTTGCTGTTCTTTTGCTGCCAAAGAGGAAGAAAATCAAAACAAGAACAGGCATTGACAAGAAATGGCATGTTAAATGAACTTTACTGCCATATTTCTGTTATTAACCAGTTTCAAGAAATGGCTGCGGAAGGTTCAGACTAATATATGAATCTCTGTGCCGGTGCTAACAATAAAAGGGACCACTCTTTCTAATAACCTTGCAAACACATAAAACAGTCTCTTCAGTTAAACTAATTGTAATGCAGATGCCAGATAATGATTCCATTCTACTTTCAATTTGCATATAGCACAAAATTTGATAAGAGGGTCAAGTTAAAATGTAAAGTTTGAAGAATGTAAACCATAATTCTTCTATAGAAAAACAAGAGAAATAAACTCAGAGTAAACTGGTGAGACTATGGATACATACCGCTATCAGGGCATCCCAAACTTCATTGTCAGCTTCAAATAACTTGGTTTCAGAATTCCAAGCAATTCCGCTCAATCCTACACCGCGGAACAAATCATAACATTGTGCAAAGTGTTCTTTGAGTGTCTTCAGACGATTTTTCAAATGTGTTTTATTGAAATCCATATTGAGCTTCTCACGCAACTCCTTAACCATGTTTGTGTAGGCAGTAGAAGTAAAGGTTCCATCAACTCTATTTCCAAGATATTGTTGTGTGAGCATAGCCTGGATAAAATATTCATCCATTTGAGGTGTCCACATTAGCATTTCTCTTTTCACATTATCTCCTTTCGAATTTTCCCCCATACCTAATTTACAAAGAAATGCGATAAAGAACAATATCTAATCAAAGCAGGATGTATTCTACACAAGCAGTATGCTAGAAAACTTAAATGAAGGTGTGTTCAATTTTGCTGTATGAGACCATACATGTAAATAATAGTAACAAAATGACAGAATACTAAAAGTAGAAATAAACAAGATCAATCAGAATAATGGAATATCATCCACAACCATCAAAATTTAACTTGCAAACAAAATTAGCAATTGTACATAATAACAGAAAACATTACAATGTCAACTGCATTTTTATTACAAAGCACTAAAAGTCTAATTAGACATGTTGGTTTCATTATCAGGATGAGTCACATAATCAGTCCACATAGCGTGTGCAATTGAATTTCGAATTTGATCTCCTCGAATACTATCATCATTTGTGTCCCTTGGAGCAGAAACTTCTACTTCAGGAGGTGCATTTAGAATTTCTTCAATCACTTCTTCTTCGATTTGTTCATCACGGTCTTCCTCCAACAAGAAGTTATGGAGGATACAACAAGCTAAGAAAATCTGAGCTTGTGTTTCACATGACGTTCGGCCATACTTCTAACTATTGGAAATTTCTTTTTAAGAACGCCAAATGCCCGTTCGATAACATTTCTCAATGATGCATGACGAAGATTAAACAACTCTTTGAAATTTCTTGGCGCACGGCTTGAGTATTCTTTCAAATGATACCGAACTCCTCTAAAAGGAGCAATCAGGCCACCTCTTTGGGGAAGTCCCGCATCTACTAGATAATATTTACCTATATTTAAATAGTTCGTTAATACAATGAGTCCAAAAACAAGGCTAAAAAAGTTTTAAAACTTATATTTTGCTTTACATATTACCATTAGGAATGCTTAGGTTATCCTCTCTTACAAGCGCGTCTTTTATTATTCATGAATATGATGAATATGATGCAGTACCTTCCCAACCAGTTAAAACATATGTGAATCTTAGGTCAAAAGTGCATGCTGCCAAGACATTGATTGTTGGATATCCCTTTCGGCCACGGTATCTTGGAACATCCTTATTCAATACTTTCACACGAGCGTGTGTTCCATCAATAGCCCCGACACAATCCTGAAATATATTGCTTTTATTTTTAATAGTTAATTGACATTATATAACAAAGTGTTCAAATCTATTTACCTATTTACCTTAAAATAAGGATAAAATCGACTCTTCTCTCGAATCTCTTTTGCAACTATTTTTCCACTAGGCTGTTGTAAGTAGTGATCTTCTATGGCCAAAATCGATCTCAAAACTCGATGAAAAGACCTACTTGTACTTGACTCTGAGCGACGATAAACCCATGAAATCATACGATTTCTTAGATCATTGCCTACTATGTGCAAAAATCTAGCGACTTGTTCTTCAACTTTCATCCGTTTAGTAGGTTTAAGGCCGCCATGTTGTACTAAGACATTTCACAACTTTAAAAAGGCATCAATTTTCATACGGATAATTTTACGTGCCTTACCACTTGAAGAAAGGTTGTTCAAGAATTTCTTCACGCACTTTTTTTCTATGTAAATGCAATTCCCTTGTAGGTAAATTAACCTTTTTAGACCGGAGTCTACGGCGTGTGAAAAAACCAAGCAACAAAGAAATCAAATGAATTGCAGCCAATTGCCTACTTCGAACCAAACGTCGGAGTTCTGAAGCTCTCTCATATATAGTGCTATCCATCTTCACCCAGAAAAATATACTCAATCTCTCATTTTTAGTTATAGTCTTATTGTTAATAAAGTTAATGTACTTAGGAGATATTGATCTACAGTAGCTATCATGCTTTCACACAAATAACATCATATATGTGCACAGTAACCCTATAAATTGAATTAGGAGAGCAGAGGTTTAATCCAAGACCAAGTAATAGTACATTATGGAACTTAAATTCATCATCACATATAAACACAAAAGGGTTAACAGAATAAGACCTACAATTAAAAACTGAATAATTAACAAAATCGTAAGTCAATAAACAATACATGACCAAGGAATTTAACAAGAAACACAGTAATCCTTGGGGATATTTAAGAAGAGTACCTTAATATGAAGGCGACAGAGACTGGAATGATGTGATTGAAAAATTCCTTCAGAATACTCCTTATAACAAGAATGTTACGCGGGAAAAATAGAGTATTGCTGAGCGGGAGTAAAAATACGCGGTAGAAAATAATGGGATATAGGAAGAGATATCAATACACGTCGTGAAAAGGGTAATACTGGTAGATAAGATCATCGCTATTTCCGCTGATTCTGTTTCTCTCCCAATCTTCCCACTTTTGGGAAGAAAATATTTGGAAGAAATTGACCCTTATTTTCCTCAACTTTCTTTAACTTTCACCCCACCAAAAATCTCGGGAACAACCTGTAGAAAATATATATTGAAATTTCCTTAACCTTCTTTTCTTTTCTTTCACAAAATTGGTTCGGGAACACAGTAAGTGTCCAATGCGACCCATCCATGAGAATGAAAATGAACTAAAACATCAGTCTGAGAATAAAAGTAATGAAAATGTTACATATGATGGAGGAACAACCACTAGACAGAAACCACAAGTAAGGAGGAATGAATGAAAATGTTATATATGTATCTAGACTCTAGTTTTGTTAGTTTTTGTGACATTTGATGTTTGAACACGGTTGACCTAGCTCCTAGTAAGATGATTTTTGTGCTAGACTGCTATTAATCATTTGAATGAAAACATACAGGCCTTTTCACCTTCTGTTTGAATTTAGCTACAAAAAATCAGTTTACTGAGTTGTTTGAATTTAGCTACAAAAAATCAGTTTACTGAGTTGTTTGCTAGCTGAATGACTGAATGTATTATATACTTGTATATGCACTTGTGTTTTTTCCTTATGGTAGTCATATTTTGGAAATTCAGCTTTGTATTAACATCAGGCTTTTTTAAGAACATTATTCTCATAACTCTATCTGCCCTGCTCTTGTTATATGAATGTATTTACTAATTTTTTTTTCCCCAAATTTACTTGTGTGCAAGATTCAATCTTGTCAAATATCTCCATAGAAGACTAAATATCTGCATCTTGCATAGGTTGTGGTTAGGAGGCCAATGTCGAGAGAGGAACAAGAAGCTGCGAAAAATGGGCCTACTGGTGCCAACTCTAGAGGCGATGGAAAGAGGACGAAGAATATCATTATTCAGGGTTTACCTTCATATCTGACTGAGGCTGAGTTTAGACACTATTTTGAGTATTATGGCAATGTAACTAGGGCGGAAATCTTGTGTGACCAGCAGCTTAATCTACCACGTGGATTTGGGGTTATTTCATTTGACTCGAAGGTCGCTGTTGATCGTGTCTTGCACAAGAAATATCACCATTTGGGGGGGAAGCAGGTCGAAGTCACAAGATTGTCTGCCATGTTGACCGGTTGGACATGAGTAGAGAAACTTGCTGGTCTCCTTGCTTTAGAATTGACGTTAAAGTATCAATCTAGTGACATGCTCCTCTATGTGTTCCTTGTATCTTACATTCTGAAGACAATGTGTTAAAGACAATGTATGTGTTGAAGACAATGTATGCATCTCTTGCTTTTTAAAGGCTTTGAATCTTCTAGTTCAATTAATTATTGGTTTTAAAGAAATATTTATTTTATTGAAATTAATTAACGTGTTTGAAGTTATTAGAATTTATAACATGTACTATTTTATAAAAGTGGACCTGCAAGTGTAGGCTATTGAGCGACAACATTAAGCAAGATTATAGTAATAAATTTATGGGAAAAGGTAATTGAAAGAGCTTTTGCAGTATAAAAATAAAGAGTAATTAGCATTTTACACCCTTTATCTTTGGGCACTTTTTCAATTTGGTCTCAAACTATATTTTTTGGCAGATTACACCTTTATGGTTTCAAAATCGCTTCAATTTGCACCCTTTTGATCAAATTTTGTCCACTTTGACCGCTACTATTAGGCTAATCAAGGGTAAATTGACTGTTTCTTGAATAAATCTTTATATTTTTACCCTCGCTCATCCTAATAGTAGCGGTCAAAGTGGACGAAATTTGGTCAAAAGGGTGCAAACTGAAACGAGTTTGAAACCATAGAGGTGCAATCTGCCAAGAAACATAGTTTAAGACCAAATTGAAAAAATGGCCAAAGATAAGGGGTGCAAAGTGCTGATTACTCAAAAATAAAACTTCAACAGGTTGAAGTGATTTTTGAGATTGGCAGATGTCTAGTTGGGAAGTTGGATAGTGTTTTATCAGAATAGGCATGGTTGTAAAAATCGGTAATCTGTATAAATCGGTTGAGGTACCGATTTAAGATTAATTTGGTAATCGCGGATTAATCAAAAGGATTAATCGGAGTATTAATTGAATATTATAATAATATTTAATATATTAGTCTAATTTACAATTAAATATATCATTCTAAATAAATTTACAGGATTAATCGGATTTTAAAAATCGAATCGGTTGGTTACCTTACAGAGGATTAATCGGGGATTAATCGACTGAATCGGGGAATTTTAGAACCATGAGAATAGGTAAATACTGTTATAAATTGCAAGTTTAAATATAATATATAATAACTTGTGATTGCATGTATATAAAGAGGTGACAAAGAATTGATATGATAGAAAAGCAATGAGTGCTACTTGAATTACTTCTTGTCTGTGCACTTATTAAAATGAATTACAAGGTCTATTTATAGGCATGTAGTACCGCGTGCAAGATGTGTGTTATGGTGTAAACACTTACAACTAAATCAACTAAATCAAGCTTCAGTCAATATTCCGTGTACAATTCATGCACCTACCACGCTGTAAACTTTTGACAATCACTTTATCTAGAAGATATATTATAACACTCCCCCTGATTGTCAAATGTGAGTTATTACAAAGATTAACTGCCTCGTTAAAACCTTGCAAGGAAAAACCCAATGGGATAAAAACCTTCACGAAGGAAAAAGAGTACAGTCTCCCCCTGAATAAAATGTCTCACAATTTGACATCTTGTTGTAGCAAAGATCTCAATCTTCGCATCCCAATATTATTTCGCAACCTTTCAAATGTTGATGTAGGTAGTGACTTTGTAAGTAAATCTGCCAGGTTATCACATGACCGAATTTGTTGTACATCAATATCACCATTCTCTTGTAGTTCATGAGTGTAGAAGAATTTTGGCAAGATATGCTTTGTTCGATCCCCTTTGATATAACCTTCCTTGAGTTGTTTAATACAAGCTGAGTTATCTTCAAACATAACTGTAGGACTGTCTGAGATACCTGATAAACCACATGATTCTCGAATATGTTGAATGACAGATCGTAACCAAATACATTCTCTGCTTGCTTCATGGATTGCAAGTAACTCTGCGTGATTAGATGAAATTGCCGTCATAGTCTGTTTTGTAGACTTCCAAGAAATAGCGGTGTCACAATATGTGAATAGATAACCTGTTTGAGATCGTCTAAAATGTGGATCTGACATGTACCCAGCATCCGCATATCCAACTAGCTGTGATTTTGAATTCTTTCGAAAGAATAATCCAAGATCAATCGTCCCACGAAGATATCTAAATATGTGTTTGATCCCATCCCAGTGCCTTTTAGTTGGATCAGAACTGAATCTCGCCAACAAGTTCACAGCAAATGCAATATCAGGTCGTGTGTTATTTGCTAGATACATAAGAGCTCCAATTGCACTAAGATATGGAACTTCAGGCCCAAGTGCATCTTCGTCTTCTTTTCTAGGACGGAAAGGATCTTTCTCAACTTCTAGTGATCGAACAATCATCGGTGTAGTTAGTGGATGAGATTTGTCCATGTAGAATCGATCAAGAACCTTTTCTGTGTAGGTTGACTGATGAACAAATATGCCTGAAGATAAGTGCTCCACTTGTATACCTAAACAAAATCTTGTCTTTCCAAGATCTTTCATTTCAAACTCATTTTTCAAATAGTTAGCAGCATTAGTAATATCTTCAGAAGTACCTACAATATTCAAATCATCCACATATACTGCAATAATAACAAAACCAGATTGTGACCTTTTGATAAACACACATGGACACACTTGATTATTGATATACCCATCATTCAATAAATATTCACTAAGCCTGTTGTACCACATACGACCAGATTGTTTCAATCCATATAATGATCGTTGTAGTTTAACTGAATATAAATGTCGAGGCTTAGTTTCCTCTAACTTTAATCCTTCAGGGATTTTCATATAAATATCACTATCAAGTGATCCATAAAGGTAGGCTGTCACAACGTCCATCAGACGTGTTTCCAATTTTTCCATGCAAGCCATACCTATAAGAAAACGAAAAGTAACTCCATCCATCACAGGAGAGTAAGTTTCTTGGTAATCAAATCCAGGCCTTTGAGAGAATCCCTGGGCTACCAGCCGGGCCTTAAATCTCATAATTTCATTTCTCTCATTTCGTTTTCGTACAAACACCCATCTATTTCCAATGGGAACCACACCAGCTGGTGTTCGGACTGCAGGTCCAAATACATTTCTCTTGCGCAAGGATTGCAATTCTTCCTGAATTGCGATTTTCCATTTTGGCCAATCATCTCTTTGTCGACATTCTTCCACATTTTGTGGTTCAGGATCGGAGTTCATAATAATATCACATGCCACGGAAAAAGCATATACATCATCAACCTCATTACTCCCACGATCCAATAATTTTTCGTTATGTACATAACTCATTGAGATCTCATAATTTTCAGGTACCTTTGCTTCTATGGAAGCATGTGCCACTTCAGGGGCAATATCCTCTTCTGGAGGTAATACCACTTCAGGTGGTTTTGTCACAACCACTTCAGGGACTTGAACCTTTTCAGGAGGTGATACCACTTTTGGGGTATTTGATGTAGTTACTTCAGGAACATTTGCCACTTCAGGGGCAAATCCATTCAATTTTCGTTTTCGTGGTACAACATCTTTCGCACCAATAGGTCTACCACGCTTCTGGCGTGGTTTTGAATCACCAACCAATTCTTCAGGAATTGATTTATGAATAGGGATTTCAACCCTGGCCGGAGCATTAACAGCAGGTATATGCGATTTTATAATAAGTCTAGAATCATTAAAATCATCCGGCATTTGATTAGCAATATTTTGCATATGAATGATCCTTAAAACCTCAGATTCACATTGTTTAGTACGTGGATCAATAGCATTTAATCCTGATGCATTCCATGATAGTTCAAAATTTAATTTATACAAAACATTATCTCCCCCTAATGGAGGGAACACAGACTCCTCAAAATGACAATCAGCATAACGAGCAGTAAACACATCACCAGTTAATGGTTCAAGATATCTTATGATAGATGGTGAGTCAAAACCAACATATATGCCTACTCTTCTCTGTGGACCCATTTTGGATCTCTGTGGAGGTGCAATGGGAACATATACAGCACTACCAAACACCTTAAAGTGTGAGATATTAGGAACTTGACCAAGAACTAACTGTTGAGGGGATTGTTTGTGGTAAGCAGATGGTCTTATCCTAATTATATTTGCAGCATGAAGTACTCCGTGACCCCAAACAGATGTAGGTAACTTTGCTCTTAGAAGTAAGGGATGTGCAATAAGTTGAAGCCTTTTAATTAGAGATTCTGCTAAGCCATTTTGTGTATGCACGTGAGCTACAGGGTGTTCGACTGAGATTCCTATTGACATACAATAATCATTGAAACTTGCAGATGTAAATTCAGCAGCATTGTCTAGTCGAATTGATTTAATGGGATGGTCAGGAAATTGAGCTCGCAATTTGATTATTTGAGCAAGTAGTTTGACAAAGGCTGTATTCCGTGTAGAGAGCAGACAGACATGAGACCATCTAGTTGATGCATCTATTAGAACCATGAAATATTTGAATGGGCCGGATGATGGATGAATAGGACCACAAATGTCACCTTGAATTCTTTCTAAGAAACTTGGAGACTCGGTTTGAAGTTTAACTGGAGATGGTCGGACAATTAGTTTTCCTAATGAACATGCTGAGCAGGGAAGTTCATTTTGAGGTATGACCTTTTGATTTTTAAGAGGATGTCCTATAGAATTTTCTATTATACGACGCATCATAGATACTCCTGGATGACCAAGTCTTTCATGCCAAAGGGTTAGTGATTGTGGGTCTATGATTTTTGAATGACGATGTTGTGAGACTCAATGACTCTAATATTTGTAGCATATAATCCCGAAGAGATTGATTGTAATCTTTCTAAGATCTTCTTATGACCTGAGGTAACTGAAGTGATAAGGAGATATTCTTTTTCATTCTTACTAGTAGTTTCTACGTGGAAACCATTAAGACGAATGTCTTTAAAACTCAAAAGATTTCTAGTGGATTTACTAGAATATAGAGCATTATGTACATGAATTTGTGTCTCATTTGGTAGGATAAAACTAGCTTTCCCAAAACCCTCCATTATATCTGATGTACCCGAAATCGTCCAAAACATGTGAGCTGGTTTTAGTAAACTGTGAGAAGTATTTCTGATTTTGTAGAATTGTGTGAGTGGTGGCGCAATCAGCAATGCATAAATCTCCCATATTTTATGTTGTGTACATATATCAGTGAACAATAATTTTATTAAAGCAAACCATGTACTTAAAGCAAGAACATAAAACAAGTATATAAAAGCATGAAATTGAAGCAGATACATAAGGAACATGAATTCAAAAAAGATACATATGAAAACTAGTCATCTAAGCCATAATAAAGGTTAGCGCCAGTGTCTAGTTCATTTGAGGTCTTGTTGATTGGTTCATCAGTAAAGCTAGCCAAATTTGTTTCCACCCTTTTCCCCTTCTGCTTTTGAGATGACTCGTAAAGATCTACAAGATGTCTAGGTGTGTGACAAGTACGAGTCCAATGCCCATGAGCCCCACATCTAAAACATATATCTCTTGTATCTCCTTCTTGTGGTGGCTTCCTTTTATTTGGCACCTCATTTTGCCACTTCTGGTGACTAGAGTTGTTGTAACCATCACGTTGCCACTTCAGGTGGCCAGAGTTATACTTATTTCGAAATCGACCACGAAAATTTCCACGTCCACGATTCCGTCCATAATCTCGTCCTCCTCTATGCCCTTTCCCACGTTCATTCTTCCGGAATGACGTGTTATGTACTTCAGGTAACTGGGCAGATCCTGTGGGACGTATCTGATGATTTTTCAGCAACAACTCATTATTTTTCTCAGCTACAAGAAGGAGAGATATCAGCTCACTATATTTTTGAAAATTGTGTTCCCTGTATTGTTGTGCCAAGATCATAGTGTTGGGGTGAAAGGTCGAAAGAGTCTTTTCAATCATCTCAGCATCAGTAATTTTCTCACCGCACAAGATCAGTTTTGAGCTTATTTTGAATAAAGCAGAATTATATTCAGCAACAGATTTAAAATCTTGTAACCTTAAATTGATCCAGTCATAACGGGCATGCGGCAGATGGGCAAGTTTTTGGTGGTCAAATATATCTTTGAGATTAGTCCAAAGGGTGAGTGGATTTTTTGACAGTGAGGTATTCAGATTTTAAATTTTCGTGAATGTGGTGTCTAAGGAAAATAATTGCTTTGGATTTTTGTTCAACGGTTGTGGTTTTTCCGGTTTCTATAGTATCTTTTAGCCCGTTGGCACTAAGATGTAATTCTGCATCGAGTACCCAAGACAGATAATTATCCCCGGACACATCCAAAGCAACAAAGTCTAATTTTGCAAGATTCGCCATTCTGAAGGTAAAATAAGTATTTAAAACATGGTATAACAATTTGGCATATTAAGACATGAACAATTAATCATGTATCATATAACAAAAATTGTAGCATAAATAATTGGTGACATAATATAAAATTAAATTGATGCTAACAATTAACTAAAATAATAGTACTAATAATAACATGCATGATAATAACTATATTTAAAATTAAATGAATAGGATTAGATCGTACCTTGTTGATCAAACAAAATTCGGACAGGATCTCAACTAAATAGATTAAATTGGGTTGTACCTCTTTCGTCAGATAAAGCTCGGGTAGAGACTCGTGCTGATAACGTGTTATAAATTGGAAGTTTAAATATAATATATAATAACTTATGATTGCATGTATATAAAGAGGTGACAAAGAATTGATATGATAGAAAAGCAAAGAGTGCTACTTGAATTACTTCTTGTCTGTGCACTTATTAAAATGAATTACAAGGTCTATTTATAGGCATGTAGTACCGCGTGCAAGATGTGTGTTATGGTGTAAACACTTACAACTAAATCAACTAAATCAAGCTTCAGTCAATATTTCGTGTACAATTCATGAACCTACCATGCTGTAAACTTTTGACAATCACTTTATCTAGAAGATATATTATAACAGATACTATGTAATGAAGTTGCCGGGGATTATTTTTGTTATTGGAAAACTAGGACTGCGTGATACTACATCAGAGTTGATTTTTGAAAGGGTGTGTTTTTTGATAATAAGATGAGATACTAATTCCATCAGAGTTTGATTTTTGAAAACATGCACAAGTGTTTTTAAGTTGAGAATGTAAAATCATTAGAGCATTTCCAAGTCAAACCTTCATTTTGAACCCCTTTGAAATTGAGTTGAAACGAGTCTAATTCGAGTTTAATGAGATTGAATTCGATTTGAAGGAGTTGATATTGATTGAAATCGCCTGAGTTTTGGTAATTGTTTGTTTTGTGTGTTGTGTTCAATTAAGGGTATTTTTGTAATTTCATTTGTCGTAATGTATCATTGCAGTAAGTCTTAGTCTCAACCGTAAGTCCATAACTATTCAAAACAACCAGTCTAAATTTATTGACTATATAATACCCTCTATTCAAGCTTGATCGTAGATGGATGCCCTTATATAATTATTACGGAGTATATGTTTGTAATTTTAATTAGATGTTTCCTAAAAGTATTACATATAGATCCTGTTTGGAGTAACTTATTATGCGTAACTTATAATTTATAAGTTGATTAGGGAAAAGTGTCATTTCTAAATGGGACCATTAAAGGAGATGAAAGTCATATGTTTACCCTATTTGTAAACATCGAGGATTCAACTCAACTTAAACAAGAATGTAATAGTAAATAGTATATGTACTGTCATAGGGATCTCAAATGCTCTACTGTCAAAAGAAATAAGACAAAGACAATCTACCGTTTTGAGGTATACTACACTTGAAGAAGTTCATTCTGTTGTTCAAGCGTCAGTGGAGTATTCAAGACAGTGGGTTCCATTTATAGTGACAAGAGATTCCTACAGTGGCAAAATACAGATTAGAAAGGTTTGAAAAATAGTGAAGAAAAGGAAGACATGACCACAAGTTAAAGTAAATATATAAAGAACAGTCATTGTGGTTAGTCACTCATGAACCAGACCGTGCATCGAGTGTCAACATTAAACAGTGGTTGCTCATCATTGACTTCAGTGGTTCAAGCTATCAAGACTGGTACAAAGGGAAAATCATTGTGCAAGCAACAGAAGTGCTAAATTAGTTAACCACAATGATTTTGCTATCAAGACTGGCTACGAGGAAAAAGAATTATCACAAAGAAATGGAAAGTGATATATTCATAAAGCTGGAACCCCGGTTGGAATTGATATATTTTTTGTTAAGCAAAAGGAGTCCGGTTCCAGACCTTCAGGAGACCGCAGCTTAGAGCGTAAGGATTTATTTATATTAATAAATATTTTATTTATTTAGAAAATTATATATATAAATATCTAATAACATTAGATATTTATTTTTATAATTTCTGGATTAAAATAATTATTTATTAATTAAAGATTATAAGCTGTGTGGGTTAAAAAGCATTTCTACGAGCTATCTATATTAAGACGAAATAGGCCCAGGTTTTAAAAAGAATTAGCAGGTCACCAGCAGGTCATTTGATTTGAAAAAGACTCGGCAGGTTTGTTGAAAAATGAATTAGACAGGAATGGTCGAGTAAAGAATTAATTCAATAGTCTGGTTGGATAGTCTGCATGGCCGAGAAAAAGAATTTTGTTAATTCTCTCATAATTAATTTTGTAGCATCCCAAAATCCGGGGTACAGATATGGGGTCACTAACCAATAAACAATATTATACATCTCTGAAAATAAACAACATTAATAATAAAAACCCCTTAAACCAAGATCTCTTACAGGTTATGGTATGAAACAAACTATCGAATTACATTACTACAACTCAATCTCCGAATAATAAAAAGATACATTTATGAATAAGTGACATCACTATCTCTCTATATCACCAACCTTGACAATTAGCAATCCATTGTCTGGCGAACTCTATAACTTGACTACCTCTTCTCGCTGCCCGGAGATCAGTACTCACTGTCCACTACTAGATTTACTTAACTCCACTATTAACTGAGGAAAATAAACAAAAGCAAGAGTGAGCCAAAAATGCTCAGCAAGTGCATAAGGTGATAACAATTCAATATCGAAACAAATCTGATAACAAAAGAATTTCAGCTTATACTGTGAAAGAATCTATGATGATACTTTTAAATTGCCACGAGGGCCAATACTTCACCATTTCTAAGGTGTAACAGGAACTAGAATGGATAGGAGTTTTGTTCAATCAGAATAAACATTGTAAACTTCAAAGAAACCAGACTTTAACAATTCAATACTGATACTCGAAAACTCAAGATCAAATGATAACCATTCAATAAGAATACTTGGGAAACTCCTGGTCAAGCAATAAGAATCAAAGTCCAACTGGATACTCAATTTATAGATTAGAATTGGATTTTTCACTTCGACGCAACGAGTTAAAGTGGATGATCAGTCACACTAAAACTCCGAATATACTCTCTTGGTATATCCAAATACTCAACTGGATCCAAGGCCTCTCTTGGCCTAAAATATCATACTCATACTCTGACTGGCATCCTCAGTCATGAAAACATTTTTATTAAATAAAAAAGTTCCAATTCTATCTTTAATACTCAGGTCAGGTGTCGGAACAATCGACCACTCTTGCTTTCCAACAACTGGAACTCACGTCCAGAATAACAACTTATGATTAAGAATTAATAAGAATGACATCATCGTCGGGTATCGACAAGTTCGATACCACCTAAGGGAACTTATAAAGAACGTCAACTCAAAAAGGTCTCAACAAAATTGATACGAATACTTCAAATTATAACCACAGCAGATTAGGCAAGGGAAATTCCATTTTCAAACGAGAAGTAATAATTCAGGTTCAACATACATAGAATCAAGTGAATACGATCAAAGGAATATGATTCAGCATTAATGAATTGAATTGATATCAAAAGGGAAAGTAAATCAACACAACATGATGTATCTACAGAGGTAGGGTTATAGGATCAAGTACCAATGAAACAATGTTTGATATAATTGAAGAAATGAGTTAAGGTCACTTGGGTTAAATATACTAAAATCGGGAATTTTGTTAACAGATATTTATAAGGATTTTGAAATCTGGATTCTTCTCTATTCAACAAATTTCTTAACATAATCGATGGAAATAAAGAAATGACATTGTGTAGAAAAGTTATTGGTGAGGTTTATTAAAATTCCATATTTGAATTGAGGGTGGGGAAATAAACATTTCCTAATTATACTTTGTCCTCATCATATAATACAACAAGAAATTGAACTGCATCACTTGAACAATAAGTGAGGTATAGTAAACTTGCCTCTATACATGAAGTTTTCATTTCCATAACATCGATTCTTTACTCGCTCTATATCAGCCTCTACTTTTATACATTGCCCTTTACTCGATCTTACGTCCATCTTTCTTTTATCAGCTGCCAGCTTCTACACGTCCACACTCGTCTACTTCTTTTATCGTTCCACTACTCAAGATTCCATCTACACTGGCGCTTGCTCTTAGCTGGCATCCCATCCATACCTATATACACGCAAAGTACTACTTTAGTACGCTCATAATCTTAACTGTCTAACTCTATTTTACCCAATCGTGCCCTATTACGTTTTACAATATAACATGTATAGCACATATTGACCATAATATCAAAATAGTGCAATATAACCATATAAACCATATAGCACATTGGTTCACAAATAGTTCTTGTCTAATTACCATAAGAATTAGAAAATAAATTTAACTAAATTTGGACAGCACCTCCTTTATAATATAAACTACCCGTCGAAAAACAACCGACTCAAAAGCACTTAAGCAATCATCAAAAATCCAAAATCTAACTCCAATCCCAACTTATACTTATACCTTACGATTTACAATTCCTTGCGCAATGATGAACTCAAAACACAACACTGGCTACCAGGAAACATCAACATATAATCTTTAACATATAATTGTCCATCTACTTACTAAATAAAATTGACACTCTCTAATCACATATCAAATAATAGCCCAATCCTCAATGATTGCCAAATTGTCATTCAACACAACATCACATCCTTAACTTGTACCTATTTCGAAATCAAATATACATACTAGGTAACCATCTCTAAAGCCAAGCCAGTACTTTTCTTAATCCATAAAAAAAATCATTAAAACATTATAATTTTATTATCTAGACCCAAAAATCCACAAATTTTGGAATTAGACAAAAATATTCTAATTAAATAAAACCACACAAGTCCAGTACCACATAAACTCTCCCATCAATCCTTCCTTCACCCCTTCTTATATTACTTTTCTCTTGACCTCTCAATCCCCTCTATACACACACCACTTTATACTACTCGATCACCACTCCGGACATACCCTCATAGACATCACCCTCATAACCTTATGCTCAACCTTTGCTTCTATCCTTCTCTTCTCCTCGGTTCTACTCCCTTCCACCTTAACATTCCCATTATCCCTCATCAACGATGACCATACATCACCTACACAGACACAACCTAGCTCCTTTTTATCAAACTTCCCCTCTGTCCCCTAACACTTCTTCGACAAAACGCCTCTCGGGTGTACACACATACCACCCGAACACCAACCTATACTCTCCCCTGTACCCTTCACTTCCTTTCCCCTTCTCTTCCTCCACTCTAAACCCCTACCCACCATTGTTCACCCTCTCCATTCGAACCAACAACACAACACACTTGTACAAACTCCACTGCAACTACTCCGTCCAGCTGCCTCTCTTCACTCTTCAATTCAGCAACCCACGCAAACACACACAAAAATGCACACAACCATTTCCTACGCACGCCCATACTGTTACACACACAACCTTATTTCCAGCTTCCACTAACTTAAAACAATCGTCACAACTCAATCTGAGCCCTCTAGGCCTTACACGACAATACCCAACATACATATACTACGACACATACATGGCGACACTACAACCGCTACTCTGCACACTCTACTATTCTACAGCAACATACCACACACTGGTCCGCAAAATCAACACAAACAAACCCAAAAACATTCAACAGTAACACCGAGCTCAAACCGAACCATAACCGTGAATATCCCCGATTCTGACACACCAAACTCGCTGCACACAACCATACACTCACCATTTTCTTTGCACACACACACACACACAGATGCAGCATTCATACACACACAATTCTTTATACCAACACACAGCGACGCAGCAAGAACAGGGGAAAGAAACCAGCATATACATACACGATTATATATATATATATATATATATATTCAACCACACAACACAATCGCAATAGCAAAAATCGGAGAGGGATGGAGATTGTTTTTACTGGGTAATAGCCAAAGAGAACAGGCTTGCAGCCATCACCCACGATTTCGTGGCTAGAAAACTCAGAAACCGAACCAGAGGGAGAGAAAGAGCAGTGATTTGAGAGAGATTAATTGCGTGAGAGATGTTGAAGAAGAGAGATGGAGCGAGCTCGAGAAGGAGAGAGAAGTCTCGAGAGAATTCTCGAGAGAGAGACAATACAGAGTACTCAAGAAAAGGGAAAGGGGCGTGGGTTTTATGGGATTAAAATCAATGAAAAAATCACTTCGCCATATTGAAAACAATTTAAGAATAACTTAAAAAAAATCGAATTTAATGGAAACATTACTGTAAAAATTAAACTTTAAAATTTTATAATGTAGAGTATAAAATTACGGACACCCACATATTTTTAAAATATTTTTAGGATAAAAAACGAATTAGATATGAATTTTACAAGTTTTGATCCTTTAAATAAATTAAAAATTTTAAAATCATTTTAAAATACAAAAACACCCAAATTAATTCACCCAAAAATTTTAAAAACCAATTAATATTATAAAGAGGATAATACAAAAGGTTTCGGGATTTTTAAATACTCTGATGATTTTATAAGAATTTTCAAAGATCAATATAACATAATTTAAATATATTCTAATTATAAAAATTCAAATAAAAATTTCACGGACTAGCACGTCACACATACATCACCATATAAACATGATGTCACATATAATTAATCTAAAAAAAAATTCCACACCATATATTTCACATTTAATATTAAATAATAATATTTATAATTACGAATTTTCTAAGGCGTTATAAATTTAAAGTATTTAGTTAACTTAATTAATAAATTAATTCTTCAAGAATTAATTTATTTATTAAGTTAATTATTGAAATTAATTAATTCTGAATTAATATGAATTGCTAAAGTCTATTAGAAGTGTTTTTAGACTATGATTTAATGTAAAAAGACTATCTAAAGTAGTATGGGAGATAGTCTGCAAAGCAAAGGAGATAGTCTACAAGAAAGTCTGTCTGATTGTCTGAATTAAGAAAATAGTCTGCAGAGAAGATAGTCTACAAGGTAGTCTGTTAGAAATTCAAGTATTAAAGACTATCAGGATAGTCACTCCGATAGTCTGCAAAGGAAGTTGGGTAGTCTGCTAGCCACTGATAGTCATACCGATAGTCTATGTGTTACTCGGATAGTTTGCAAGCCATTAAACAGTCTTTGGATAGTCTGTTTTAGTATTAGAAAGAGGAAGAAGATATTTTCAACTTATGTCTATACAAATAGACATAGACGGACAGAAACAAAAAAAAGAGACACACGAAGACACATCTTCACACTCTTGTTTCAACAGAAGAAAAAGATAGGCCAAGAGAAAATGGTTCCGAGCTTCTAATTTAATTCTCGTAAATTATTTCTAGCTTGTATCGTTAAATCTAAACCACTAGAAATAGTTTACTTGTACTATTGGAACTATCTAGCGGATTAAGTTCCCTAGAACTTATCTCTCGAATTGCTTTTAGTATTCGATCTTTTTATTACAAATATAGAAAAGTTCATGTCGAATTTTCTATAGAATTTGTTATAATTAAATTGGTCATCAAACCTTGTAATTTGTACCGTGCATTAAGGCACACCCCTCCAAGATTAATATAATTTTATATTTAACTTGAATACTGGCTTCGTTTTATTCCGCATCGAATTGTTTAAAAATAATATACACAAAGAACAATTTCGATAAAACGGTATAGTTTGTATTCAACCCCCCTTCTACAAACTATTTTGGACCTAACAATTGGTATCCGAGCCTTTTGATTGACGCACAAATCAAGATCCTTATTTTTATGGTCCTCCAATTGGTTTTCGAGTTTGTTGACCATACAAAAATTAAATCAGGTATTAGACCAAAAAGTCAACTCCTCTATTTTCGAATTATTTAACCTTCAAAAATATTCATTTTTGAGATTTTTTTATTGTTAAATAATCTTAACTTATATTCGAATTTTTTAATTCTTGAAATGATTAATTCTTGGAAATTTTGATTTTTAAACAACTTGAGTTAATTTTCAAATTGTTTAATTATTAAAATTTTTAATTCTTGTTACTTTCGAATTTTAATTAACTTGAATTTATTTTCGGATTCTTTAACTCTAAAATTTTTTCATTTTCTGAGATTTTTTTATTCTTAATAAATTTGACTCTAATTTCGAATTTTAATTAATTTGAACTTACTTTCAGATTTTTTATTTCTCAAAGACTTTCAAGTCCTTGAAGTTTTTGAATTTTAAATAGTTTGAATTTATTCTAAGCCAAGTGTTCTAAGGAGTTTGTTAGTTGAAGATTCCTTCGGGTTGTAAAGTTGATTTGAATCTTTTGAAGAAGATGCATTTTTCAATGGAATTAATTTCTACCTACAGAAGAAAAATTTGTGGAAGCTCCTCAAAGATATATCCATAGGATTCACTAGTTTTTCAGAAGCAGGAATGGAAGAGGTTTTAGTGGATATAATTTTTCTTGAAGATTTGAGTCAACTCTATTGATTCAGTGATATATACAAACACTTAGTGGATTGCACAGATGTTACATTACACCTACTAACTATTAGTGGATTGCACCAATGTTACATCTATACCACTCAGTGGATTGCACTAATGTAATATCTACAATACCTTGTGGATTGTACCAATAATATATCTTTCAAGGAATCAGGAGAGATCATCAGAAAGGAATCAAAGAGGTTTAAAAATGGACTAGACTGCAAACATCTCAGTCAGAAATTAATGATGGAACCTCAGAACAAACAGGGAGAGTTACTAATTTAGAAGGAGTATTAATGCTACATCAAGGGATCAGGCCTATCTATTCCGAAACAGAAACTCTTCAGGATATAGTTCAACTTCAAGAGGTGGTTACAAGACTGAGATGGTGGAAAGAAACAAGATTTGATAGTTGCAATTATGAAAAGATATATGTGATAAGTAACTATCAAGGTGTGCAACACAGTACATAATTCTGACAGACAAGGATGAATAGGGATTCATTAATTAAGATGAAACAGAAGCATCAGGGCAGAACTTATTGCTAAAGGAAAGAGTTGGGATGGATCAGATGATGAGAAGAACTTAATGAATATCTTGATTTCATAGTAATCTTTGAAGATGATTCACCTCACATGTCTTAGGTATCAATTCTTCGAACTAATGTAATCTGTAATTCTCAGAAATTCAAAGCATGTTAAGATCTTAGTTTTTAATTGTCATATCTTTGGTTAGAAGATCTTAATATGTGTATGAATATTTGCTGAATTTAATTAATTACAGTAGTGAGTTAGAGATGTTCCTTAGACGATATCTTTTAATTCTTAATTGCTATATGTTAAGCAAATAAGACCTTTGCTTAAGCTAGTTTCAGGATCCCCAGTAAAACAGATTTGATTATTCATTCTAAATTGTTTGTTAAGGTTTAAAAAGTTTCAAAGATGGATTGATTACCTAGGATGTTTGTAGAACACAAAGTTGTATCTAAAACTTACTTAGGTAATACATACTATTAGCTAGTATATAACAACATCCTTGGACTGGATAGAATTAGTGATTACTTGTTAGTTCTTCTACTCCAACTGGTTTTAGAAAATTCCTGTATATAGGTGAACTGAATTTTCTAAATAGCATTACATGTCGTAGTTTGCACGTGTTAAATGTGTGATGGTTTGATTGCTATATGATGTTATGTTTGTTGTTACCACTAATGCATTACATGTCATAGTTTGCATGTTTTAAATGTGTAATGGTTTGTATGTTATATATATGTCAAGTCTATAGATTACCTCTATAAACAAAGATATCTCTAATCCATCTGGACCCAAGTAAATCTAGGTACCAAGAACTTTTTATCCATTTGTGAATGTAGGGTTTAACAGGTTAATCGATTATGCATTATTATTGATTTATTCAAAGCATATCATCGAAGAAAGAACCTTGCTATCAAATGTGATTGTGAAGACATGCCAAGTGGTTTTCCCTTGGAAACAATAACAAGGGTATGACCTAAGGTCATGGCTATTCACTAGCTAGGAATGTTGTCAGTAATAAAGCATCTTTAAAAGATGAAGAGCCTACTATTCGAGGAGTAAGGAAAGAGAACTTATCTGTAGTTGACATGGAATCTCAGTCAATGGTGAAGTCAACAAGGTTTAATCTAAAGCTTCATCAGACAAGAGTTCAGCTATGACATAAGGAGCTCTCTCACCTGAATGTCAAATCAAGAGATTCTTTCTTATAAATCGAATCAGTAAAGGAGACTGCCTCATCTAGAATTAAAGCAAAATGAAATTATGAGGCATGCCATAAAGGGAAGTCAAAGAACCATCACACAGAAGTTCCATATCAAAGAAAAATATACTTTAGTGGTGATGACTGATGACTTCTCTCAATAAACAAGTTGTTGTTCAGACAATCTGAAAACAAAACATCATTGATGGTGATTGATCACATCTAGAAGATTGGCAGGAAGCAAAACTGACTATGATAACTTGGAGACCAGATTATAGGACCTATCAATTAGTGTTCTATATTTCTGCACATTCAAGAGTATTAATGCTGAAGCAGTCAATAGGTTGCTACTGACATGATTAAACCTGATCAGTAAGAAATATAGGAAGACCCCACAAGTATGAAAGAAATTGTTTTGCAATGATAAATGGAACTGAGCATCTTGGCAATCAACTAATGCTCGAGAGGATAATTTTCTTGGTTACTCAATGGAGTCTACAGCCTACAGGGTGATTGTTATTAATCAACAGAATGTGATTGAAAGTCTTAGTGATGTTCAACAACTTCTAGCTCCCAGCTGTCAATGGTGATGATTATTTAGATCTAACCAATGTGAAACATGGAGAATCTTCATGTAAACCCAGCAGCAGCTTAGGGGGAGCAAAAGAAGGATCAACTAGTCAACTCAACACCACATTGAAAATCATTGGATACTATGAGAACATGTCTGCCAAGACAAAGAATATTGACTAAATTAATTCTTTGTCCTAGTTCTTAGTGTTCATAATGATGGAAATAAAAGACTAGCAGAGATTCAAGTACCAATGATTATTTCTTTAGTTTTCTTTCAGAAGAAACTAAGAAAGTTATAAAGGCTCTAAAAGATCCAGATTGAGTGATTGCAATGCAAGATGATCTCAATCATTACAAAGGGCAGATTGTAGGGAAGCTGGTATCCAGACCAAACAATAAGGCTGTAATTGGTACAAGGATAACCAGAAGTCTAACTGGATGTCAAGGCATTGTTATGAGGGACAAGGCCAAACTGGATGCTAGGTTACAATTTGATCAAATGGTATATCTGACAAGAAGCACCAGTGACAAGACTTGAGGATATCAGGCACCTGCTGCACATTTAAGATTATAATGGACATTTGGACCTACTAAATCTGGATGCTAGAGGAATAAGAACAAGTGCACTCCTAGATGGTGAGATAATGGAAGATCTTTATAGGTTAGTATGAACTGGTAGCATCACTCAAGCAAGCATGTAAGACATGGTATGACACCATAATTATAATTTAACATTTGGTATCAATCTTTAACAGTTGGTATCTTTTAACAATTGGTGTCATATTTATAGAACTCTCTACATCTTTAGGCACACACATAAATGATATTTTTTTTTATTGATATCTTGATTATATTATATGTTGGACTACTAACTATAAATTGGTATCAAGATATTTGTTGTTTTGATGTTGGTAAAGTTGCAATTCTTTTGATTTACTTTAGTAAGCCAAAAGAATGATGACAATAAAAGTAAGTCCATGATCTTTTGTTTCCGTTCAGAAGATTCTAGAACTGTCAAGACTCTCTTCCAGCACACCACTATAGCTGGATTTTGACCTATTAGTTTGGACTTAACAAGTTGGTAATCAAAAATCTTGATCTGGACCCAAATCTGAGGAAATGGTACCCTAGTGATATTTGACCCAACAAGTTTAGGATCTACTAATTAGGACCTAATCAGGCTATAGAGGAATCATCAGCTCATTATCTTATTCAATTGCTAATAGATCACTTACACACATATAATATTCTAAATATGCAATTGTGCAAGGCCCCAAGTGGAACCTAGAGAATCTATTCTTGTAGTTATTACAATTGATTTTCAGATGTCTTAAGTTGGACCCAAATCTAAGGAGATGGTACCCTAGAGACATCAGTACTGACATGTTTTACTGCATAGAGACTGATCAAATGAGTTGTACGAAAGCAGGAGAACACAAGGAATCAAATTTATCTCAAACAATTATGTGGAACACTCAAGGACTAAGCATCTTGCATAAGGTATCAATTATTTCGAGAGCATGTCTTTAATTAAGATTAACTTGAAGACATGTTTGCTAAATCACTTGATGAAATAAATTTTCAAGATTGATTTGTAAACTTGGGATTTTATTAATGCTAGCTATAAGATTTGTAAATCATATCTGTTAAGTAATTATTAAGTAAGCTCACAAGTATTCAATTGTCCGTATTGAAAGGACTTGTGATTTTACTATAAGTAGTTCTTAAATGAGTTTTCAAGTATTCAGTTGTCAGTATTGAAAGGACTTTTGAATTCATTGTAAGCAATTCATAAATGAGTTCATAAGTATTCAATTGTCCGTATTGAAAGGACTTGTTGTTGTGGAATAAAAACTAGGTTACGATTTGCGGCTAGGGTTTGTATATATTTAATGCTAGGGTTCGTGAGCTTCGTGCTTTAATGGCTGTTTCTGTGTATCGAGACTGATCGGTCCTCACAGAGTGCCTACGTATCTCGTATTGAGAATCAAGCCAAGACGTAGTTCTGAGGGTGAAGGAGCAGGTCCTTATATAGGCTGAGAAGCCCTAAAATCGTAGTAGGGTTAGGTGACTTGGTGGGCAAGTCACCGCCTTGAGGAAGGTTCTAGATCCTACTTGATAGGAGTCAGCTTCCATATTGAATTTGGTGCCTTGTAGGCTAAGTCTGGTAGGAGTAATATCCTTATCTGACTCTTATTGCTGAGTTGATTATTACCCTTAACATTAATTACGAAATTAATATCATAAATAGGATTTGGGCCCATATGGTGGGCCCCACGCTTGGACCATTCTAGGTCTAATTAATGCCACATTAAATGTGTCCATAGGGCTTATTTTTAGCCCATATCATTTGCCCCCCAACTTCTAGGAAAACTGATCAGGTTTTCCTTGAAGTTTTAACGGTCTTATTCGAGACTTGGGTCAGGGTTTATTGCTCTTACGCGAGTATTTTCAACAATATCATCTTAATGTAAAGCGTGGAGCGACCGACGCATTCACGACGATGTTGAACGACATTAAACGGTGTTAAACGGCACTTAACAGCGCTATTCAGCTTTAAACAATGTTTAAACAGTGTTAAACAATGTTAAATGGCATCAAAACGGCACTAACGGCACTAATCCGTGCTAAACGGTGCTAATAGGCACTAAACAGTGCTTAAACGGCACTAATCCGTGCTAAGTTTCCATTTTTCTTAACTTACTAAGTCAGAAAAACAAAAACAAGAAAAAACGAAATTTTGCGAACCCGTACTTAATGGCTGGTTTTTCGGATTTTTTTTTTTTTTTTTTTTACGGAACAGGAAAAAACCCGCACCGACCGTCGACCCCGGTCGGCCGAGGCACTCCCGGGGGGCCGGTCGGCTGGTTCTTCGGTCGGCTGGCGCGACCCGCACCGACCGTCGACCCCGGTCGGCCGAGGCACTTCCGGGGGGCCGGTCGGCTGGTTCTTCGGTCGGCTAGCGCGAGCCCGTGGCGACAGTTGACGCCGGTCGGCCGGAGGGCTCCTGGAGGGTCAGTCGGCTGGCACCTTGCTCGGCCCTTTTTTTTTTTTTGTTTTTTTCGAAACGAAAAACAAAAAACCCGCACCGACCGTCGACCCCGGTCGGCCGAGGCACTCCTAGAGGGCCGGTCGGCTGGTGCCTTGCTCGGCTGGGACATACCCGTACCGACGGCGGGTTCCGGTCGGCTGAAATTTTCTTTGTGACAGTGATTGGCTCGATTTTCTTCACGTACCGACATCAACCATCGACCTGGAACCAATCTTTGTCACTATTAGTGATTTTCAATCAAGGTCCTTAGGGACTTAACTTTTTATTTGGTGTTGTAACCTAAATCCGACTTTGGCCCTTCAGGGGTACTTTATTTATGCACTTGTTTTATTTTCACTTGTGTATTATTTATTTTCGTTACTTGGTCATCTTTGACTTACACTCATCAGGTGCTTGGTAAATAAACAATCACAAATAAAAAACAAACTTGCATTAATAACTTGAAACGGGTTCAACCCTTACATAGACTATTATTATCCTACACGGGGCATTAATCCCTGGAATGGTTTCATCGAACCTTATTTCTACTTCTCCTACTAGATAAATAAAATGCTACATCATTGCAGAGGTAGCCTAAATATAATAAATCTTGAGGTTCAGGGCATGCCAAGTACGGGGCACCTCAACCCCGTCCAAGGTCTCCAACTTATATGATCCTCGTCTCAATGTCTTCCTAACTCGATACGACCCTTCCCAATTTGGGGCTAGCTTTCCCTTCTGGCCAACTCCAGAAGCCTCGATCTTCCTAAGAACTAAGTCACCTTGCTGAAAGAACCTTTCCTTAACCCTGTGGTTGTAATAGAAGGATGCTTTCTTCTGATGCTCCACATTTCTGGCGTTTGCCTCGTCCCTAACTTCATCAATCAGGTCTAGGGCGAGCCTCATGCCTTCTTCATTAGTCTCAGGCTCAAATGCCTCAATTCGAGGTGAAGCATGCATGATCTCCAGCGGTACAACTGCCTCAGCTCCATAAGCTAGCAGAAACGGGGTTGCTCCGGTAGTCACCTTACAAGTAGTGCAATAAGCCCAGAGTATAGGCAGCAACTCATCCACCCAAGTATTCCTCGAGCATTCGACCCTTTTCTTTAGTCCATCAAGGATGATACGATTGGCGACCTCAGCCTGTCCATTTGCTTGCGGGTGTGCTACTGAAGTAAAACGAAGCTCAATAGCATTCTCTTCACAGTACTTTTTAAACTCCTCATTGTTAAACTGTGTCTCATTATCCGTCACAAGAATTCACGGGATTCCATACCTACAAATTATGTTCTCCCAAAAGAACTGGGAAACTTGCTTGGTGGTTATCTTGGCTAAAGGCTTAGCTTCAATCCATTTAGTGAAGTAATCAATGGCGACAATCAGAAACTTCCTTTGTGCTGAAGCCATAGGGAAAGGACCAAGAATGTCCATCCCCCACATTGCAAACGGAATGGGAGAGCTGATTGAGGTTAATCTCTCAGGCGGCTGCCTTACAACAGGGGCGTGTTTTTGACATCTGTCACACTTTTTGACATAATCCTGGGCATCTGTCAACATCTCTGGCCAATAAAATCCCAGGCGGGTAATCTTGTGAGCTAGGGCTCTGCCCCCCAAGTGCTGCCCACAGATCCCTTCATGAACTTCTTCCAATGCTTCTCTTGCCTCTTGGGGCCTTAAGCACTTCAAGTACAGGATGACAAACGATCTCTTGTATAAGATGCCTTCAATCAGGGCATATCTCAATGCTCTCACTGACAATTTTCGTGCCTCCAAGGCATTGTCAGGGAGCCATCCAATTTCTAGATGAGCTTTAATAGGATCTATCCAACAGCTTCCAACAGCTTCCAACATCGATAGGTGCTACCAACTTAGAGTTGACGGTCGGGGCCTTCAATGTTAGATTAAATCATGTATATTAATACAACATAATATATATACATGAATCTCCTGATCAAGACTATGAGTATAGATAAATAGCGGAAGCGTACCTGAATCGAAAGAGGCCATTAATGATCTTGAGGGAGTCCGAAGAGCGCAAGTACTTGAGGGCTTTGATCTTCACTATTCTCCTCTATACGTAAGGATGGGGTGCGTGTATTTTCTGAATATTATGAGACGCGTATCTTTTCTTTTCACATAAGATTCATTATATTGAGGGAATAATGGGACCAACCCTAATGGGCTAAACCCATAACCGTCCATCAAAGTTATGGGCTTGGGTACTTAAGCCATTATAAATAAATATATCTAAATAGATATATATTAGATGTAATAATTAAATATATATTAAGTGCTATTTATATATTTAATTATTAATTAGGCTCAAGTCTTATTTAGATGATTAATAATAAAACCCGATGGGCCATAAATAATGGATTGGATCCCGTCGAATCCAACATTCTCCCACTTGGCCCCGTCGAATCCAACATTCTCCCACTTGGCCGAGGGTCAGTATATCATCAACATACATATAACAAGACTTTTATTACTGAGCATTACATCCCATAAGACAGGCTAAATCTTACATCATACAAGAACAGAATTAAAGGTAGTATCATACTCATGTACAAATATGAAACCGTCCTCCAGTTACAATCCAAGTATAATTATAAAACTTAACAGAGATACTAGCTTAAGTCATGAACAACATAATATTTCATAATCAATAGCAAATCAATATGTCCATGAGGTCCTTACATAATTGTTTTTTCCATAAACTTCGAATGTGCACAATAATAGAAGTAACAAACTAAATACTTTGTCCAAAAACCATAACATAAGGTGATCACAATACTAGTGTCTTACAATAAAATCCATGAATCAATGAGAAAGATTATCAACCAAACCCATGCTAGCAACATGTTCTCGAAAGAGATTGGGCGGTAAACCTTTTGTCAATGGATCCGCCAACATAGCAACTGTACTAATTTGCTAAATAGACACTTGTTGTTTTTGAACTCTTTCTCGCACTACAAGATACTTTATATCTATGTGTTTTGTCGCATCACTTATCTTGTAGTCTTTAGAGAAAGAAACAGCAGCTTTATTATCGCAATAAATTTTCAGTGGTCTAGAAATAGTGTCAACTATTTTGAGATACGTGACAAAATTCCTCAACCATAGAGCTTGCTTCGTTGCCTTATAGCAAGCCACAAATTCAGCTTCCATTGTAGAAGAGGTATGCAACGACTGCTTAGCACTTTTCCATGATATAGCTCCTCCAGAAAGCATGAAAATGTAACCTGAAGTGGATTTCAACTCATCTTTACACCCAGCATAATCGGAATCCGAATAACCAATGACTTCAAGGTTATCCGTCTTTCGATATGTGAGCATAAAATCTTTTGTACCTTGTAAATACCGCATGACCTTTTTAACAGCTTTCCAATGATCCGGACCTGGATTTATTTGGTATCGTCCTAGCATTCCAACAATATATGCTATGTCTGGACGAGTACAAACCTGAGCGTACATAAGACTCCCAACTGCCGAAGCATAAGGAATATGCTCCATTTGATCCAATTCTAGCTGATTTTGAGGACATTGTTTCAAGCTAAATTTGTCACCCTTGACAACAGGAGCAACGCTTGGAGAACAATTTTGCATGTTAAAACGTTTGAGAACTTTATCAATATAAGCTCTTTGTGATAAACCCAAAATTCCATGAAGGAATCTCTTTGTCTCATGCATTAAATTCATATCACTACTAGCGAGTAGAATATCATCCACATATAGTACTAAAATAATGTACTTGCTCCCACTCACTTTCAGATATATGCATTGGTCAACAAAATTTTCTTTAAACCCAAATTTTCCAATCACATCATCAAATTTAATATACCACTCTCTAGAAGCTTGCCTTAATCCATATATGGACTTCTTTAACCGACATTTCATGTGTTCCTTGCCTTTGACTACAAAACCTTCCGGTTGTGACATGTAGACATCCTCATGCAAGTCACCATTAAGAAAAGCAGTTTTAACATCCATTTGGTGTAACTCTAAATCATAATGAGCTACTAAAGCCATGATGATACGAAATGAGTCCTTACTCGAAACAGGGGAAAAAGTATCATTATAATCAATTCCTTTTCTTTGTGTGAAGCCCTTTGCAACCAATCTAGCTTTATATCTTTCGATGTTACCACTAGGATCAAGCTTAGTTTTGTAGACCCATTTGCAGCCTACAGCTTTGACCCCTTGTGGCAACTCAACTAGATCCCATACAGCATTATCCTTCATGGATTTCAACTCATCCTCCATGGCTACAAGCCATTGAGTTGAATGGTTACTAGCAATAGCTTCTTTATAAGAAATAGGATCAGGTCCCATGCCAAGATTAGACTCAATTTCATCTAAATACACAATATAATCATCCGAGATTGCTGATCGTCTTACTCTTTCTGACCTCCTAAGAGGTTCAGTAGTGTTATTGTCATCTTGAGGTGGTTCTTGATGTACACTCTCATTTGCACCAACATTTTTATCATCATTTTCTGGTGCACTAATATCTGGAATGATAGGAATAGGGACATTTTCCTGAATCTCTTCCAGATTTATCTTTCGAGATGTACTCCCACTGACTTCAGCATCCTCAAAAAATACTGCATTTCTAGTCTCAACTATTCGAGTGGTGTGTGATGGACAATAAAATCTAAAACCTTTAGATCTTTCGGGGTAACCAATAAAATGACAAGTAATAGTCTTAGGGTCCAATTTCTTGATGTGTGGGTTATATATTTTTGCTTCAGCCAAACAACCCCATACATGCATATATCCAAAACTGACTTCCCTTTCAGTCCATATTTCGTAAGGTGTTTTAGGCACGGACTTACTTGGGACCCGATTAAGGATATGCATAGCTGTTTTAAGGGCTTCAACCCACAAAAATTCTGGCAACGTAGTTTGACATATCATGCTTTGAACCATATCCATAAGAGTTCGATTTCGTCTCTCAGCAACACCATTCTGTTGGGGTGTACCCGGCATTGTGTACTGAGGAACGATGCCACACTCTCACAAAAATAAGGCAAAAGGTCCTGGATTCTGTCCAGATTCAGAGAATTTTCCATAATACTCTCCTCCTCTATCAGATCTAATAACCTTAATATCTAATTTAAGCTGTTTTTCAACTTCTGCTTTATAAATTTTAAACATATCGAGTGCTTCAGATTTTTCATGTAAAAGATAAATGTAGCCATAACGTGAGTAGTCATCAATAAAAGTAATAAAATACTTATGACCACCTATGCCTGGAGTGTATGGTCCACTAATGTCAGTGTGAATTATCTCCAAACACTTAGTGCTACGATTTGCACCCTTTTTGTTTGTTTTTACAAATTTTCCTTTAATACATTTAACACATGTGTCAAAATCTGAGAAATCTAATGGATGAAGAAGTCCTTCTTTAACAAGTCTTTCCATTCGACTTTTGGATATGTGACCAAGTCGTTCATGCCACAATTTTGAGGAATTCTCATCATTTCTTTTTCTCTTTTTAGAACCAGTTGCAACTTCATCTTGCACATTCATTGAAATTAAAGATTCACTAAAAGAAGCATTCAAACATAATCTGTAAAGGTTTCCCTCTAACAGCCCAGAGCCAATATACTCAGAATAAAGAAATAGAGAAAAACCTTTATTTTCAAATTTAAACGAATATCCATAAGCGTCTAACTTTGAAACAGAAATAAGGTTTCTAGTAATACTGGGAACATAAACAGTATCCATTAAATCCAAATTAAAACCACTTTCCAACATAAGTCGGAAAGTTCCTACAGCTTCAATTTGTACTTTCTCTCCATTTCCAACGAGTAAATATCGGTCTCCTTTATTTAGCTTCTTCACGGAAAGGAATCCCTGCAATGAATTAGTTATATGCACAGTTGCACCAGTGTCTATCCACCATGTATTTAAAGGAGCTTCAAATGTAAAAGCTTCATAACAAACATAAATAGATGCATTACCTTTCTTATCTAACCACTCGCGAAATTTGGAACACTCTTTCCTTATGTGTCCCTTAGCTCTGCAGAAGTTACATTTAGGACCTCCAAAGTTCTTTGTGCCAGAAGTCTGTCCCTTTTCTTTCGTGACAGCTGCATCAATTCCCTTTTTCTTTTGACTATTGCCATATTTCTTTCCTTTTCCTTTAGCGGGTGTCGTGGTCACAACATGAGCACTTTCAACCTTCTCAGACTTAAGGCGTTCTTCTTCTTGAACGCACATAGAAATCAACTCGCTCATCTTCCACTTTTCTTTCTGCGTATTGTAGTTGATCTTAAAAGGACCAAATTGTGCAGGAAGAGAAGTCATTATGAAGTGGACGAGAAAACCTTCAGAGATTTCCATGTTCATATCCTTTAACTGAGCAGCCATATCATTCATTCTCATAATGTGATCACGAACACCACTTGAACCATTATACTTGAGAGTGACCATTTTCGAGATCAGTGTAGTGGCTTGAGCCTTAGTGGAAGCCTTGAATTGTTCCTCAATGTTCGCTAGGTACTCCTTTGCATTATCAGATTCGGGGATTGCTCCACGAATTGCACTAGTAATGGAGCCCTTAAGAATCATTAAGGAAACACGGTTGCTATGCTCCCATTTTGCATAATCAGCCTTTTGCTCAACAGAGCTTTCGGCTGTAATGGCAGCAGGTTTTGCAACCCTTATGGCATAATCAAGGGCAGTAACTCCCAACGTAAGATCAATTTGCTCTTTCCACTTCTTAAAATTAGAGCCACTCAATGGTTCAATGTGTGAAAAGTAGTTGGTAAATGAAACAGGACCAAATGCTGAATCAAGGTTAATCACAATCATGCACATAAGTACAACAAATCCACATGATGAAACACAGTTAGTTCACCAAGTAACACATAAGTTAAATAAACTGAGGGATAAACAGTTTATCTAAATAGGAAAAATAAAATACACAAAAATTTTCCTACAATTAAATTGAATTTAATATTAATATCTTCCGTTGGGCCGATTATCAATACTAAATTAATTTTGTCATTAAACATGAGATAACAAAAAGTAAAATATTAAATTATATCACCGTTGGGCAGAAAATAATTTAAATTCTACAATTTGAACTTTAAAAATTCCGTTTACAAAATCAATATACAAATCTTCCGTTGGGCCGATTCGTACATTAACTTGTACACGTACATTAGGTGATTTATCATTCTCTTAAATAATTAAAATAAAAGATTTTCGTTGGTCCATCTAATATTTTAATAATTAAGAAATCACTATATTAGTCCAAAAATAACTTAATAATATTTTACATGAGGGACTAATATTTTTTTTTTTAATCATAAGTATCCCTGAATCAGAATCGCAGACAGCATAAACATATCATACCATATTATATTTCTCATGATACAATCATAGAAATCAAATAAAGCATAAATCAGAAAATTCGAAATTAAATCAGAAAATCATAATTCGCTGTTTACAGGCAGTAAACGACGTCAAACGGCTTACAGATGCAAACCTGACTTTGTCAGTCTTGCTCAGTGGCCCGATTCCAGTCAAAAAACATATATTTTATGCGCAAATCGGACACAGTACGCAAATTTCACTAAATCTGGACAATTTTTCAGAAATCGTATCGTATACAATCTCCAAAATAAGAACAAGCATGTATCATATACATACAGTAATATATACAACAACCAAATTCATTCAATTCACACGGTTTGCAACATACCCACACATAATATATATGTATAACAACATATATCGATTCAGATTTATACATGTCAAACAAATCTAATTCAATTCTAATTAATTAAACTCAAAGAATCAATCAAGGAGTTTGCTCGGATACCAATTGTTAGATTAAATCATGTATATTAATACAACATAATATATATACATGAATCTCCTGATCAAGACTATGAGTATAGATAAATAGCGGAAGCGTACCTGAATCGAAAGAGGCCATTAATGATCTTGAGGGAGTCCGAAGAGCGCAAGTACTTGAGGGCTTTGATCTTCACTATTCTCCTCTATACGTAAGGATGGGGTGCGTGTATTTTCTGAATATTATGAGACGCGTATCTTTTCTTTTCACATAAGATTCATTATATAGAGGGAATAATGGGACCAACCCTAATGGGCTAAACCCATAACCATCCATCAAAGTTATGGGCTTGGGTACTTAAGCCATTATAAATAAATATATCTAAATAGGAATAGATATATATTAGATGTAATAATTAAATATATATTAAGTGCTATTTATATATTTAATTATTAATTAGGCTCAAGTCTTATTTAGATGATTAATAATAAAACCCGATGGGCCATAAATAATGGATTGGATCCCGTCGAATCCAACATTCTCCCACTTGGCCCCGTCGAATCCAACATTCAAGACCTGGAAGTAAACACTACCTGCATAATTCTCTATCTCAGAAGAAGCGAACTTAGAGAGGTCATCGGCCTTAACGTTCTCTTCCCTAGGAATGTGCTCCAGATAGCACTCCTCAAACTGAGTCATAACAGCTTTCACGACTCTAAGGTATTTTGCCATAGTTTCATCCTTGGCCTCAAACTCACCATTCACTTACGAGACTACCAGTCTTGAATCTCCACACACTTTGAGGTTCTTGACCCTCATGACTCTGGCCAATCCCAATCCGGCTATTAATGCTTCATACTCAGCTTCATTGTTGGTTGTCGGAAAGTCCAACTTCAAAGCGTATTCAACTGTGAACCCATCGGGGCTTTGCAAAACCAAACCTGCACCACTAGATTTTATTTTTGATGCTCCATCAAAATAGAGCACCCAATACTCTTTCTGGTCAGCTATAAGTTCTTCATCTTTATCTTCGTTCTCCGGGGTGGTTATCATCTCATGCCCCCCGACTTCTTGGTTGTCAATAGTGCATTCAACCACGAAGTCAGCCAATGCTTGAGCCTTGATGGCTGTCCGAGGCTTATACTTGATATCAAACTCTCCAAGCCCTATGGCCCATTTGATCAATCTTCCACTTGCTTTCGGACTGTGCAATATGCTTCTCAACTGTTGGTCTGTCAAGACTTCGATTTTGTGAGCCTGGAAGTACGGTCTCAATTTCCTTGAGGCAGTAATCAACGCCAATGCAAACTTCTCAATGGGAGAGTAATTCAACTCCGCCCCATGTAGCACCTTACTCACGTAGTAGATGGGTTTCTGAACCTTCTTTTCTTCTTTGACAAGAACAGCGCTCAATGCTTGTTCGGATACCGCCAGGTATAGGTAGAGAATCTCTCCAGGACTAGGTTTGGCCAACAACGGGGCTTCAGCCATGTATTTCTTTAACTGTTCAAAGGCCTCTTGGCTCTCTGTGGTCCACTCAAATTTTTTCACCTTCTTTAATGCCTGAAAGAAAGGCAAGCATTTGTCACCAGACTTGGAGATGAATCTCCCTAGGGCCGCCACTCGGCCAGTTAATTTCTGTACATCTCGTACTGAGCGGGGTGACTCCATATCCAGAATAGCCTTAATCTTGTCCGGGTTGGCCTCTATGCCTCTCTTGGAAACCATCAGCCCCAAAAATTTTCCCGAACCAACACCAAAAGCACACTTGGCTGGATTTAGCATCATTTTATGGTGCCTTAGCACTTCAAACGCCTCTCTGAGGTGCCTTATGTGATCTGCCTTAAGTAGGCTCTTGACTAACATGTCATCAACATAGACCTCCATGGTCTTTCCAATTAAATGGGCAAATATCTTATTCACCAATCGTTGGTAAGTAGCCCTTGCATTTTTTAACCCAAAAGCCATAACAAGATAGCAGAAAACACCAAAATCAGTTATGAAAGATACCTTAGGAATGTCTTCCTTGTGCATCTTAATCTGATTGTATCCGCTGAAACCATCCATGAAGCTCAACATTTCATGCCCAGCGGTGGCATCTATCAACATATCAATTCTAGGTAGAGGAAAACAATCTTTTGGGCATGCATCATTCAGATCAGTGAAGTCTATACACATCCTCCACTTTCCATTTGCCTTTTTGACCATCACAGGGTTAGCTAACCATTCGGGGAATTGAATTTCTTCAACAAATCCAGCTTCCAACAATTTATCAACTTCTTGTTTAATGGCCTCTTGCCTTTCAGGAGCGAAATTCCTCTTTTTCTGCTTTATTTTCTTCCGTTCAGGATCGACGTTCAACCTATGAGTTATAAGTTGGGGGTCAATCCCTGGCATGTCCGCTGCTGTCCAAGCAAACACATCGCTGCTCTCTTGCAAGAACGCTGTCAATTCGCCCTTCAGGGGTTCCTTCAGAGATGCTCCTATGTATGTAACCTTTTCTGGGTCGCCTAGCTCTAGAGGGACATGTATTAAATCCTCTGCTGGCTTTCCTCGCTGTTCATCATCACTACGGACATCCATGTCTTCAATCGGGAGTACCTGCCCCCCGACTCCATCAGCTCTTAGGGCGGATACATAACAACTTCTTGCCATCTTCTGGTCGCCTTTTTGTTCTCCGACCCCGTTTCGGGTTGGAAACTTAATCTTCGTGTGATATGTTGAGGCAACAGCCTTAAACGCATGAAGTCCAGTCCTTCCCAGGATTGCGTTATAAGTCAAGGCTGCCTTAATTACCAGAAAATTCAACATTTGAGTAGCTTCCTTAGGTTCCTGCCCGATTGTCATGGGTAACTGGATAGTACCCTCGACCTTAGACTCAACCCCATTGAATCCATAAATGGGCATGTTAGTTGGAGTCAGCTGAGAATCGGTATATCCCATCTTCACAAAAGCATCATGAAACAGAATGTCAACAGAAGCTCCATTGTCTATCAAGACTCGCTTCACCTCCGAGTTCCCAATCACAGGGGTTATAACTAATGGGTCATCGTGGGGGAATTTCACCCCTTCCAGATCAGAGTCATCAAAACCAATCACGATTTCAGTTCTAGCACGCTTCGGGGCCTCTCCCACAATATGCATCACTTCCCTTGCGTATGCCTTTCGAGAATTGCGAGTTGTACCGGCCGCTGTCGGGCCTCCCCGGATCATGTTGATAACTGGCCCTCGGGGCTGCGTGTTACGGTCACGATCATTATCCCTTCTGTCATTGTTTCTCCTGTTGTAATCCCCTCTTTGGGTTCCATGATCTCCACCCTTTGTGAAATTATTCAGCTTTCCTTTTCGGATCAAGAATTCAATCTCGTCCTTCAACTGTCTGCAATCATCCGTGTCATGTCCCACGTCTCGATGGAACCTACAGTATTGATCCTTGTTTCTCTTTGCGGGGTCACCCCTGAGTGGCTTCGGCCATCTGAAGTCTTTATCCTTCTCGATTTCTAACAAGATTTGGCTCCTAGGAGCATTCAACCTTGCATAGTCAGAAAATCTTGGTCCCATACTCTTCTTTGATGTTGAATCAGAATCTTTGCTGGTACGGGGATATTTGTCCCTAGCATCATACTCTTGGTCTTGCTTTCGTTTCTTCGTTTCATTATTACCCTTACCATTGTTTATCACGACATCCTTCATGGTGCTGTCCTCGGCCTTGATATACTTATCAGCCCTTCGTTGGAGCTCAGCCATATTCTCGGGTGGGTGCTTTGCCAATGACCTTTTAAAGTAAAGATCAGTGGTGCCGTGCTCCAGGGCTACCATGGCCACCTTGTTCTCTAAATCAGTAATATTTAATGTCTCCTTGGTGAACCTCTTAAGATAATCTCTCAGATTCTCATTCTTCCCTTGTACCACATATATGAGAGATGCAGAACTTTTCTCATGAACTCTCCCGCTGATAAATTGACTAACGAAAGCATCACTTAACTCCTTAAAGGAGCCAATTGAGTTTGCAGGAAGTCGGCTATACCATCTTTGAGCCATGCCCGACAAGGTTTGAGGGAATGCCCTACACTTCAAGGCGTCACTTGCAGGCTGTAGTAATAGTGCGTTCAAGAACGTCCTAACATGATTTGCGGGATCACCCGTTCCATCGTAAGCCTTAATTGTCGGCATCTTGAACTTCCTTGATATGTGGGCATTCATCACCTCCTCGGTGAATGGGGGCGTGGGATCATCAGGATCCCCAAGTGGCATCAGATCCTTGGGGTTGCTCTTAGGGGTTTCCACCCTTGTAGTTCTTCCAGTTGGGGCGGTAGCCCTTCTTTGCCTTCTTGGAGGCCTCTCCAGATCTATAAAGGGAATTGGTCCTGACGTGGGAGGTGGCAAAGTCTGATTTGATCTGGCTTGCTCCCTGGCCATATCTTCCTTTAATCTTAAGATCTCGGCTTCATAAGCCTTAATCCTCTCAGTAGCTGTTGAAGGGAGTCCATCATGAGTAGTTCGAGTTCTCCCCATAGGTTCTTTACTTGCACGTCGCCTCCTTGGAGCTTCATCACGCTCGTAATCATCGCCAAAAGATGATTCATCCGTATAAGGACCAGAAAAGTCGCGATAATCTCGATCTCGAATATACAGGGCATGACCACTTGGTCCAGCTCCGTAGTTAGGCATCCCGTACATTGGATTGGTGCTTATGGGGAGATCCGTAGTGTGGATCTGAACCCCTCGTGTAGGGTTGTTGGGGTCTACAATCAAGGAAGAAACCCCCACCTGGTTAGTCCCTGGATTTGTGTGGACGATCGGAGGTACTGTACTCTCAACATGGGTAGTCGTCCCTAGGGGTTGAGAAACTTGATACGGAACGATAGTCCCGGATGTCGGAAGTACTTGCTCAGATGTCGGAAGTACTTGTTCAGTAAGGGGCGGAGCAGAGCTAAGAGGTAGAGCCTCGGTAGCGATTGGCTCTGTAGTGCTTGGTGCAGTTCTTCGTGTTTGAACCATGGTTGATGTCTCCTTCCCACAGACGGCGCCAAATGTTGTGGAATAAAAACTAGGTTACGATTTGCGGCTAGGGTTTGTATATATTTAATGCTAGGGTTCGTGAGCTTCGTGCTTTAATGGCTGTTTCTGTGTATCGAGACTGATCGGTCCTCACAGAGTGCCTACGTATCTCGTATTGAGAATCAAGCCAAGACGTAGTTCTGAGGGTGAAGGAGCAGGTCCTTATATAGGCTGAGAAGCCCTAAAATCGTAGTAGGGTTAGGTGACTTGGTGGGCAAGTCACCGCCTTGAGGAAGGTTCTAGATCCTACTTGATAGGAGTCAGCTTCCATATTGAATTTGGTGCCTTGTAGGCTAAGTCTGGTAGGAGTAATATCCTTATCTGACTCTTATTGCTGAGTTGATTATTACCCTTAACATTAATTACGAAATTAATATCATAAATAGGATTTGGGCCCATATGGTGGGCCCCACGCTTGGACCATTCTAGGTCTAATTAATGCCACATTAAATGTGTCCATAGGGCTTATTTTTAGCCCATATCACTTGTGAACTTATTTACATCCAGACCTCACGCTGAGAATTCTCTGTTGAATGATTGCCATGTGTACAATTCCAATATATTTCAATGGTGATTATTTAAGGATAATTTAAATACTTAAATGCTAAAATCTAACTCATAGAGATTTAGTATTTATTTATTTACTTTGATTAATATGAGTTATAGAACTTGAAGCAATTCAATTTAGTATTTGCTATGTACCTCATATGTCAAAATAAATATGTTTTCATAACTAATTTGGACCTATATATTTTGGTCTTCAATTAGTTGTTAGATGTTAATTCTAGTGAATTTATCAATGCTCCATTTTAAGAAATTCACTATAATTAATATCATGGTTCTAACAATTGGTTGTATTGAAGTTTTGACTTATATCAGTTAATGATATTTAGTTTGAATTCTATTTACTAACTAATTGTGAGATGTATTGGTATGAGTGAAATTACTTAGAACTCCTCTAAGTAATCTATGTTGTATCTTTTGAAATTCACTCATACTACTATACAAGGTGTGAAAATTTTTTAAGTGAAAATTTACTTGGAATAATTTTTATACTTATTTGTAACTTCTAATATGTTATATACAATGGATCAAGGTGTATTTGACTTAGAATATTTTTTTTCTAAGATTGCAGACAAGACAACTTTGGTAATCGAGTCTTATTTATTGAAACAAGTTTGTCTATAACTAGAAGTTGTTAGGAGTTAACAATTGTTATTATCGAGGAGTTGCCTTGAAGTCATAAGTTTGAAATGTTACATCTAAAGAACTTGTGTATTTCTTGTCAACTAGTTCCTCGTACTTATGACTATCAGTGAATGATAGTCATAAGTAGTTAGATACTAATATTCATTCTGTCAAATGGTATTCAATATAACAATTCAATCTTCATTGAATTGAATTTATCTAACAATTGGTATTACTGAATATTTAGTATTTAACAATGGTTATTTCTATCTTAGTTAAATTATGATTTGAAGCATTTCTATGTTTTATTTGCTCATAATTTAATTTTGATAAAGTAATCACAAACACAATTACTTGCATTTTAAAGTGTTTGACAAATACTAACAGTTGGTATCAAATAGTATAATATTTGTTTGCTGACAATTGTTAGTTGCTCTGATACTTTATTTGTCTAGGACTTGATCTTGGGACTAGTCCATAACGATCAAAGTCGAATCGTTATATATATATATATATATATATATATATATGATATTACATAAAATTTATTCTAAGTAAATGTTGCTTATCTACAAATCATTAGTGTTAGTATATACTTAATCAAATCTTTCTTTCTTTCTAAAATTACTGCGAAGTCAAGAGTTTGTGTATTTTAAAATTAAAACGACATAGTTTTCATTAAAAGACATGATAATACATTGTTTTATGCATAAATACAAAATCTTACACATTAACAGTTTTTAAAAGACAACTCAAATCTTTCAACAGCTGTGATTACTTATATTGTAAAACTTTTTGAAGTCACAACTGTACATCATTTCTCTCACAAGATATAATGCATATGTTTTCACTCAATGTTCTGGTATGATGTAAATGCATTCTATCTCTATATTTCTATACTGCTATGTGATGCAGGTTCAGCTCCTGGTGGAAGTTTTCTCACATGAAAGTCATGAGGTTGTAAACCCAACAACTTCTATCCCGGACTATTAATCCAAATCTAAACACGTCCTAACTTACCCCTGAAATGGAAGTAACCTATTAGACTAGAGGTCAATAAGGGAGTAACTGTACTTGTTATAGCAAATAAGGATGTAAGAGATAGTAAACCCACAACTCTACCTCTCAAGGAGAATAGTCGTATACAACTTGAGGTGTCTGTAAGCTCGCCTGCATTCTCCCAAAAGGATGCAGAGTTGAAAATGGCACTATAACAGTCTCTGGATTCATTCTCTCAACAGGATGAGTCTATTGAAATTCGCCTATCAGCCAGCGCATTTGTTGGTAAGACACTACCTCATACACAAACTAAAATACTTCATATGCACAAAGTCAGAATGCACACACTAGGGATTAATTGACGGAAACTTGTACTCCAACCATATTACGGTTATGATAATAAGTTTAAGGTTCTTCAATAAACCAAAAGTCTTCACAGACCTCGAGAGAAGGTATTTATCTCAATGCAAAATTCAACAAGATCATTATCTAACTCCCCAGAGGGAACATCTCTGGATCCTGCGGGTATCGGGTCTGAAATAGGTGCGGATCGGCAACTTGTTTACTATGATTCAGATTCACCTGATGAGTTAAACAAGGAGATGTCTTCAAAGACATTAGAAGGAAACTTGATCTTAATACTAAGTTTTGATTTCATTGTTTACCTTCTCAGAATTCAAATCTGAAACCCACAAAAAGGGAAAATTTTATCAACTTGTAGATTATGACTCAGATTCGTCTGACGAGTCCAACGAGGATTTGGGATTTACGAAATCCCATTGCACCACCACTAACCTCTCTTGAAGGGGCTAGGGTGATTTTCCTTGTAGGTACACATGGATGGTGGAGCTATAAGAGATAAGAGTGATACACTAGTGAGCATGAGTGTAAACACTTTGAGAGATGAGAAATGAAATTCATTCATTATAAGTGAATGAGTGGGGAGATGAGTGAAACACTTGTGAGGTACATAAAACATAATCACACACTCACAATGAGGAAGAAAGACAAACGCCAAATCCCATTCCTTATTCCCCAAACATGGTTCTCAAGGCTATATTCTCGGAACCTTGAAACAGTTGGTAGATATAAGGAAATTGTCGTGAGATTTGGTTGTCAGGATGATCAACAGTGAAGCCATTTTGTATATCTAAAGGACAAGGTTGATCAATCTATATACTTCTATTCTGGAAGTCTTCATGAAAATTCTTCAACACAAGCAAAACTTCTTTTCTTTATTGCAGCAGACAGCGGTATATATATGTAGAATCTGTTGTACTAAAGTAAGAGGTGAGTTATAATTGAATATTTGGTATCATCTAATTTAATTGGATACTTGCTATAATTGAATGCTTGGAGGATTACTCAACTAAGGGGGAGAGATTTATTGAAGAAGATATAATCAAAGCTTGCCTTAGTAAGATATACTCAACTAAGGTGGAGATTATAAGCTTACCTTAGTGCGGGGGAGATTTTCTATCTAAGAGGGGGAGATATGTTAGAAAAGTGATATACCTTAGAAAGGGGGAGTATTTACCTTGTCAGGGGAGATAGAAGTATTCGCCTTGTCAGGGGGAGATGAAAAGTATTCACCGTAATAAGGAGGAGACATATCACCTTAGGTAGGGAGAAATAAGGAAGGAGAGAAGTATGAAACGACAAAGAAGAATTCTTCAGTATGTGGTTGACAAGTCATATTCTTTACCACTGAAGAATTTCCAAGTATCTGCTGATATTGTTCAATGTTAGATGTTAAGGGTTATTAGGCAGATATGTCAAGAAATGAAGACGAGTTACTTAATGAAGATCAGTTCAGTGTCAGAGGAACAATCATCTATCCTTTCATCTACTGAGATTCTAGAAATGTTATATCTAAACCAGAATTTTTTTTAATGTATTATTTACTATAGTTCTTTAATGCTTTATCTTCTTCTTGTTTTTAGTTGAGTTATCCTCTAGGAATTTGTATGTTAATATTTAACAAACAAATAGGGGGAGATTGAAAGTCATATGTTTACCCTATTTGTAAACATCGAGGATTCAACACAACTTAAACAAGAATGTAATAGTAAATAGTATATGTACTGTCATAGGGATCTCAAATGCTCTACTGTCAAAAGAAAGAAGACAAAGACAATCTACCGTTTTGAGGTATACTACACTTGAAGAAGTTCATTCTGTTGTTCAAGCGTCAGTGGAGTATTCAAGACAGTGGGTTCCATTTATAGTGACAAGAGATTCCTACAGTGGCAAAATACAGATTAGAAAGGTTTGAAAAATAGTGAAGAAAAGGAAGACAGGACCACAACTTAAAGTAAATATATAAAGAACAGTCATTGCGGTTAGTCACTCATGAACCAGACCGTGCATCGAGTGTCAAATTAATTAACCACAATGATTTTGCTATCAAGACTGGCTACGAGGAAAAAGAATTATCACAAAGAAATGGAAAGTGATATATTCATAAAGCTGGAACCCCGGTTGGAATTGATATATTTTTTGTTAAGCAAAAGGAGTCCGGTTCCACACCCTCAAGAGATCGCAACTTAGAGCGTAAGGATTTATTTATATTAATAAATATTTTATTTATTTAGAAAATTATATTTATAAATATCTAATAATATTAAATATTTATTTTTATAATTTCTGGATTAAAATAATTATTTATTAATTAAAGATTATAAGCTGTGTGGGTTAAATAGCATTTCTACGAGCTATCTATAATAAGACGAAATAGGCCGAAGTTTTAAAAAGAATTAGCAGGTCACCAGCAGGTCATTTGATTTGAAAAGACTCGGCAGGGTTGTTGAAAAATGAATTAGACAGGAATGGCCGAGTAAAGAATTAATTCAATAGTCTGGTTGGATAGTCTGCATGGCCGAGAAAAAGAATTATGTTAATTCTTTCCTAATTAATTTAAAGTATTTAGTTAACTTAATTAATAAATTAATTCTTTAAGAATTAATTTATTTATTAAGTTAATTATTGAAATTAATTAATTCAAAATTAATATGAATTGCTAAAGTCTATTAGAAGTGTTTTTAGACTATGATTTAAAGTAAAAAACTATCAAAGTAGTATGGGAGATAGTCTGCAAAGCAAAGGAGATAGTCTGCAAGAAAGTCTGTTTGATTGTCTGAATTAAGAAGATAGTCTATAAGGTAGTCTGTCAGAAATTCAAGTATTAAAGACTATCAGGATAGTCATTCCGATAGTCTGCAAAGGAAGTTGGGTAGTCTGCTAGCCACTGATAGTCATACTGATAGTCTATGTGTTACTCGTTTAGTTTGGAAGCCATTAAACAGTCTTTGGATAGTCTGTTCTAGTGTTAGAAAGAGGCAGAAGATATTTTCAACTTATGTCTATACAAATAGACAAAGACGGCCAGAAACAAAAAAAAAAAAAAAGAGACACACGAACACACAGCTTCACACTCTTGTTTCAACAGAAGAAAAAGAGAGACCAAGAGACAATGGTTCCGAGCTTCTAATTTATTTCTCTTAAATTATTTCTAGCTTGTATCGTTAAATCTAAACCAGTAGAAATAGTTTACTTGTACTATTGGAACTATCTAGCGGATTAAGTTCCTTATAACTTATCTTTCGAATTGCTTTTAGTATTCAATCATTTTATTACAAATATAGAAAAGTTCATGTCGGATTTTCTATAGAATTTGTAATAATTAAATTGGTCATCAAATCTTGTAAATTGTACCTTGCATTAAGGCACACCCCTCCAATTTTAATATAATTTTATATTTAACTTGAATATTGGCTTCGTTTTATTCCGCATCGAATTGTTTAAAAATAATATACACACAAAGAACAATTTTGATAAAACGGTATAGTTTGTATTAAACCGCCCTTCTACAAACTATTTTGGACCTAATAGGAGACAAAAACAATAAAGAACAGTATTTCTGGAAATCTTTTCTGCTTTTGTTTCTTTAAAAGGGACGAGGGTTTCACTTAATGGTCAAGAAATAAGATATCAGTTTGGAACCTCTGTTTTCTTTTGTTTAATTATGATCTTAGAAAGGCCGAGGTAACCTGAAATGACTACTGTGAACACCTACCGTTCCAAATTTGATATCGTATATCTTAGAATGATATTACTTTTGTCCCGCAAGAAAAATGATTAAATTCACTGATTTCCAAGTATTACTTAATAAATGACGATATAATTATAGATATTGTTTATGCATGTAAAATTGATCAAGTAACAAATTTATCATCTTATTTTGATTATATCATCGATTAATAAATTTCCAACATGATGATGAACAGGATCATCACATTTATGTCGATACCTGGAGAGCTCTGGCTGATAAGATAGATGAAGGAGCGATTTACATTGTATCGAATTTTTATACAAAAAAACAACTGGATCACTAAAATCAGTGTCATCGCATATTCTTATCAACTTTTCTCCTTCAACTACTGTTGAAAAAGTTAAGGGAGATGATTTTATGATTCCGATGCACAAATTTGAATTTGTTGATCTCAGTGATTTATTTAGCGTTGAAAGTGCTAATGCTAGTGCTAATGCTAGTGTTGAGTTTCCAGAATTTTCCATTGTTGAGTATATAACATTATATACTTGGGTCCTGGTCCCTGACAAATGATTGTCAGGGATCGGTTATTTAACAATCGGTTCCATAGCCGTTGGATCGTTGATCCAACGGCTGAGATTAAAAAAAAAAAATTTTACTGTCCGCTATAATTTTCCGCGGATAGGCAGATTGCCTGTCCGCGGAAATTTTCCGCGGATAGACAAATTTCCGCGGACAGGCAATCTGCCTATCCGCGGAAAATTATAGCGGACAGTAAAAAAATTTTGTAATCCAGGGGGGCCGTTGGATCAACGATCCAACGGTTTAGAAACTGATTGTTATTTAACAGGTCCATGACAATCATTTGTCATGGACCAAAACCCTATATACTTATGTTTCCAAACATGATTCAAGTTATCATACTTCCATTCACATGGAATTAAAAATAAGATATGTTTTTTCTTTTACATGTACGCCATAGATGTGATTGGCATTATTGAGGATTTTGAAAATCTCTCAAAAATCAATACAATGTATGGTGATTGGTGAGAAGAATATTGTCAAATTTAGGCTCACTGATGGAAGTTAAATGTTTCAGTGTTTCATATATTCTTGCTTCTTGTGATTCACCTATATTTGGTTATTTAAAAATTGTCCAATGTTTTATTCTTTGCATAACAGATGCTCGTTGTAGAGAAATACAAGACCGGCCTATTCTTGTTATTTTTGCAAGCACCAATCTCAAAACTTTTCGCAGTAAGCTTTTTCTATTTTAATATATGAATTCTTGTATGTTGACATAATTAATATAAACATTCTAACGTTACTTTAATTATTCTAATTTGAAGCCTAAACTTCTACACGTTTTATTTTTTATTCCGATTTTTCTCATATCCTATCTCAAATTCAGTCTACATCAGTACATTGCCTTCGCCAATATACCTTAATCTGGATAGTGAAGCTGTAAGTCTGTAACTGCTACGAAAGAGAGGTATGTTTGTATTTTAAACATTTGTACGACTTCAATTGAATAATTTACCAATTACTTATAACTCATTTTAGGCTCGATGAGGAAGGCTGATGTGCTAAAATAAATAGCAAATAAAATCGCAAGCGTACGATTCAATCATCGAAATATTTTAGGTATCAATCCACGGAAACTAACATTTTCGCAAACACCTTAATTTTTCATTTAATCGAACTAGAACAATTGGATTTTTGGAAAATTCGGATTTTACTAATTTAATTCTACATTCTAAATTATTCTAAAAATTCTTAATTAAAGCTAAAATTAATTTTTTTTTTGTATGGAAATTTTATTTACAGGATATTTTTTTGGAAAAAATTCGACATGGAATATTTTGAAAAACCAACAAGCCAAAATTAACAGAACAAAACCAGCAATTTAACAACTCCGAGTCATCTCGGCAACATCAAACTACAGCTACCAACACGCAAAACTAAAAACGACACCGGCACAAACCAACTCAGAAATACAACCATAAACTTAGAATTACAACTCGATAATGACTCGGCTCAGGACTCACTAACAAAACTCTACAACTCAAACTTAATTAACGCAGAAACAGGACTCAAAGAAATCGCAAAAACGCAGCATAGAACAGAGCTCTAATTACAATCTGGACTCAAAGACTACACATCCTGCAAACGAAATTCAACTCAGCCATAAAACTACGAATACAGACGAACATACACAGAAACGAGCTCGACTATACAAAGATTCGGTAGCGGAAAAATCAATAAAACAGCGACAGGCAATTGACAGACGAACAACCGGAAACTAGCAAACATAAACTCAGCAATAAACTCGTAGCAAAACCAATGAAACAATTAAAACTCAGCCTACAACTCAGTACACACATCGACACAGCAGCAACTCAGCGACGCAAAAACTACAACCCAATTCATTAAACTAACAAAAACTGTAAACTCAAATGGAAAGAACTCGACTGGACAAACAAACGATTTCAAACAACGGAGACATTAGAAAAACAAAAAGAAAACGGGAAGAGGCTGGGTCTTGTTCGAATAAGAAGAAATAACAGAGGAGAGAGAAGAACAGAGAAAATCGGAACAAAGGAGGAGGTGTGTGTATGGGGAAGGAGAGTAAAAACAAGAAAGTAAAGAGGTTTGTGTATGTACGAATTAGAGAGAGAGTTTGATGGGTTCGGTGTTTGATGTTTGAAATCGAAGAGAACGAAACAAGGGAAAGGTCGAATGAAAAAGAAACAGAGGAGGGTGCTTCGAATTAAAATTAAAAACGAGTAAAAACGTATTGAAAATATATGAACCTACAGTATTATTTTTGTTGTTTTTTTTATTTTTTTGAAAATTAAAATACGAAAATTAAGATTTTACTAAGAAATTAAAATTTTAATTATACTAAAATTTAGATCTACAATTAAAAAGGGCTCCTTTCACAACCCCAAATTCAAATATTTTTGGGTTTTAGAAAGTTATCATAACCAAAAAATATATAAAAGTTAATCTAAACATCAAACCCACTTTTAAAATTAATTTTTAAAAGGAGTTAAATGCTAGGAAGAGAGAGTAAATATAAAGAAAGATGAGGAGAAGGAACTAAGCTTTTATTAATACGAAAAGTGTTTACAAGATTTGAAATTACAAAATAAGAGAGAGAAACAGATTTAAGCTACCCTACAACTACCTAAAATCTAGGTTGTTCAATACAAAGGGATGAGGGGGTTTATATAGGACAGGAATTAGGGTTAAGGGGTGTGTTGGGTGAATCTTGGCCATACACCTTCTAAATGTGGTGGAGAAATCCTAGCCATCTATTTGTTTCTTCCCCTTTAAGCTTTGAAGAGTTGATCTTGGCCATACACTTATGTAGTGTGTTGGGATGATCTCCACCTTCCACATGTCCTCCAAGATTCCTTTTCCATCAAGCTCCTAATTCTTTTTCCTCTTTTCATTTAAGTCCCTATTCTTCCTCTTTTTCACTTCCTTGCTCTTTATTTCTTCATTTTGTCATTTCTTTATTTATTTACGAATTTCCTGAAATGCAACAAAATAAATTATTAAAATACGAGTTCAAGCAATAAATAGGTAATAAAAATATGCAAAAATATGCATTTATCAAAGGCTACGTCCCTGCAGAAGGGTCGTTATCATTTTCAATTCAATCTGATGTCGTGACTTCATCTATCATTGAAACTATAAGTCTGAAATAATTAAGTGAGAAGACTCATTCTGAATTTCTAAAGGTATTTACTATAAAATAAATTATGCGTTTCAAATATAATCTTAATTCACTACTCATTGCAGACAATATATAGTCATACTATATTATCATATTTGTTTTGTTCAAAAGAATTTTTTGTGCAAAGTTAAAGTAAAAACTGTAGAACATGCTGATTCTTGGTGGTACAATGGTTGTCAAAAGAGCAAGTGCTGCTTCCATTCACTTTACTCGCTTTATGCATAAACGGTTTTTCTAATGTGTGCCCATGGATACACAATAAGAGTTTAGTTGTCATCTTTCGATTGGTTTACTCTCAATAATGATAATGATAATGGTTTACTTTAGATATTTTGATTGTTAAGATGTTTTAATTATATTTTATTATAGTCATATTTTTAGGTTTATCGATTTTATTTACATTATATTGGATCATTAATTAGTGATATGTGATAAATGGTTCACTAATACTTTTTAAATTATTCAAATTAGTGCAACGATATCAAATGTCAATCTTTAAGATATACTCCCTCAGTCCCACTCATTTCTTTACATATTTTCAACACTATTTGGCACGCATTTTAAGGTGTATATAAAGTATAGTTCCATAACTAATTTTATCCCATTCCCCAGTACTGACTTTTTTAAAAAAAAAAATAAATAAAAATATAAACATTAAATTTTTATTCAGAAGGAAAAACAATTATGGCACTATACTTTTTAGGAGACTTAAAATGCGTGTCACGCGGATCCCACAATGTAAACAATTCAGGGGGACAGAGGGAGTATGAATTAATGTAGAGAGTACTTTATATTTTGATTGAATGATTGTTAAGATTTTTTAATTACATTTTATTATATTCCTATTTTTAGGTTAACCAATTTTATTTACATTATATTGGATCATTAATTAGTGAAGTGTGATTTGTGGTTCACTTATATTTTTTAAATAATTCGAATTAGTGAAATATTATCAAATGTTAATCATTAAGATATGTAATTAATTTTAATTTATTTATTAGATACTCCCTCCGTCCCATTTTATGTGACACTTATTCCTTTTTGGGACGTCCCAAAAAGAATGAACCTACTAAACTTACTATTTTTGAACATTACTTTTTACTATTACACCCACTACTTCTCTATTTTATACTTCCTTTTTATTAAATAAACATTATTACACCCACTACTTTCCTACTTTACCCATTTTTTATACACCCACTTTCACAACCAATCAATCATATGCTACCACCTAGCAAGTCAAATAGTATTTTCTTAATCTCCGTGAAAGTCAAACCATATCTTACAAAATGGGACGGAGGGAGTACTAATTACAAGCTCAGCTCAAGTATACCCAAAAGTTTCCTCCCAATTAAGTTACGGAAGCAACATAGTACCCCTCAATATATGGAAGACTGGAAGGTATACTCTCACATTTCATGGTAACGATATTAATATATGGATTATATTATGATCCCAGGCCATCATGGAAAGATTACTTGAGGAGGCATGCCCACCACACTTTTTAACGTTTCATGTTAATGCCTCACTTTCGTATATACATGGTGTAACCCTATTACAGGTTCCAGTACACACATCATCTTTGTATTTTACTCCCTCCGTCTCTTAAAACATTTCCTGTTTACTATTTCGGGACATTCAAAATACTTTTCCCCTTTCTATTTTAAACCATATAAAACAATATCCAATACACACTACTCCACCCACTACTTCTTAAAACAATATTCAATACACACTACTTCATCCACTACTCCTTAAAAACAATATTTAAGGGAGCTGATATGTGCACATCCTCTATTTATAGGTGCACCCCCTCTATTGAGATTTAGACTAACTTACCCTTATGCACTTTTTTTTATTTTTCAACTTTTTTTATTCGCAATAATAATATTTTAGTTATAATAAAAAGTGAACAAAAATAACCAACACACACAAGACTAATTTTGAGTAACTGAGATAATTAAAACTAGACACTTGATTTGAATATATTATTAGACATTTGCATGAAAGCAACAAGTAAATTTTCCTGAACACCTCATTTTTGTTTCTTTATTTACAAAATTTTCTTTTAGCACATTAAGAAGAGGTTTTAGCAACTTACATTCATCTATGTTTATATTGGTGAACTCAGTTATAAACAATTAGAAACTGTATGTTTTTAAAGCATAAATATATGTGCGATATACTACATAAAATAAATCATTTTTTCTCATTCAATCCAAAATAAAAGTTACTAATAATCTTCAATCGTGATATATTAAGTTATAATGAATAAATAGACCGTGGAAAGATGAAACAATGCATAGGTGTATACAAGTTAAAATCTTTTTCCAATATGCTAAAAATATTATTATTGTAAAGAGAAAAAATTGAGAAATAAAAAAACATACATAAGGATAAGGGTAATTTGGTCTAAATTTGAATAAAGGGTGTGCACCTATAAGTAGAGAGTGTGCACATATCAGCTCCCATATTTAATACCCACTACTTCACCCACTACTCTTTAAAAACAATATTCAATACCCACTACTCCATCCACTATTTTTTAAAAACTATATTCAATATCCACTACTCCACCCACTACTCCTTAAAAACAATATTCAATACCCACTATTCCTTAAAAATAATATTCAATACCCACTACTTCATTAAAAACAATATTCATTACCCATTGTCTTAAAACCCGTGTTTTTGCCGAGGGAGTAACAAATATAGAGAATGGACAACCCAATTCGACATCAGTGGTTACTATTGTCAAAACAGTCATTTCAATGTGTCAGGCATGCTTTCAACTGGGCAATTAAAAACGCGAGTTAAAATGTCTTTATGTCATACAATTACTGCATGCTCTCCCGTATACGTTTTAAGTGCATGCCTACGATATTAGTCATTATTTGTTTCTCTGTGATTTAATTTGACATCCCTTGCCAACAATGTGTATGAATATGTTCTATTTAATGCTATCAAATAATTCACGAGCCCATTTTTATTGTAGATTATTTTACACATTTGGCCATTCACCCATACCATGATGGACCATTTTTAATTGCTCATAAAAGGTAGGGGATCATAGCTCTGCAGAGATATGTTTTTTCAAGATGTGCGGGCAACTAACATGAACAAAATTTTATTACAGGTCCACGTACGCTATTCTGGTGATCCCGTCGAAGCGATAATGAGATTTATTTACAAAATCTTACAGGAGACTTTAAAGAGTACAAAAGTTGTGACAATATATGTAAGGGTTCCTCCAATTCTGATGCGGACAAAGTTCTTTATCCTCCTGAATACCTAAACTCCCTCAAATTTGATGTATATAAGCGTATAGATATTACATAATAGAGAAAATATAGAGAGCAAAAACTACTACCTTTTATTATTAATAAAACTAACGATTACACGAGATTAAATAAGAGGAAAAAAAGACAAACTTTCCACCCATAGTGGCTATAATCTTGGAAACAATCTAACTACTTACCTTATCAACCTCCTACCTCCTAGCAATTACTCTAACAACTTACGACCAAAACAAACTACCAAATCAATGACTTCTTGACCAAATCAAATCAAATATTACAAAACATAAATAAATAAAGCAAACTTAGATTAATTCCCAACAATCTCCCGTTAATCTAAGCTTGTTTTTTTGCAGATTCTTAACATAGCCCATATGACATTCAACTTAGCCCGTATGGCTATGAACTAAACCCGTTTGGCTTGCAACTTCTTTGCCCGTCTGGCAATCACTTTCATCAGCCCGTGTGGCTTTCGTTTTGTCCGTCTGACACTACTAAAACTTGCCCGTCTGGCAATACTTTATTCACCCGTCTGGTTACCATTTATTTGCCCATTTGGCACATATTCTTTGCCCATCTGGCTTTGCCCATCTGGCCGCCTTAATTCTGTCAAAGCAATGCTGGTTCATCATCAGTGATCTGTGCAAGGTTCACTTCTTGTCTTTGTCCCCTGTCTCGTGGTGGTTTATTGCATTCGGAGGCGTAGTGTCCAAAGATGTTACAGTTGTAACACTTTATCCTACTCTTGTCACGAAAAGAACCACCTCTAGCTCTTTGATTCTGAGATGCCAAGAGAAGTTGTCCACCTGCGCCACCTACGCTCTCGGACCTGCCTTTCATCCTTTCCTCGTGAGCTTTGAGACGACCCACCACTTCTTCGACTGTCATCACCTTCATATCCCCAAATTGCTCGATGCTTGAGGCGATTTGAAGAAACTTGTCTGGGACTGCTCTCAAAATCTTCCTTACAACACTCGACTCCTCCATAGTTTCACCAAGAACCCGTATGTTCGTGACAATTCCGCTCAGCTTCATACAAAAGTCATCTACCTGGTCTGTTTCCTTCATGACCATAGACTCAAACTGTCCCTTTAATGTTTGCACCTTTGCCTCCTTTACTCGTTCCTCTCCCATACACATCGTCTTAACCGCTTCCCATGCCTCCTTAGCAGTTTCTTTCTCAGCAATGGCCAACAATATTTCCTCGGGCACACCTTGATATATTGCTGCAAGGGCTACCTGCACCGTCCTCTCGTCAACTGCTGCCTTGGGATCCTTCTGCTCAATTGCACCCCAAACTCCTTGCGCCTTCATGAACACTTTCATCTTAAGGGACCATGTTGTATAATTGCTTCTTGTTAACATTGGATAGCTTAAACCCACATAGCCTTCTTTTGCCTTAGAAATTTCCATGGTTTCTTTTGTGTGTTTGGACTGATACTTAGGCATACAACGACCCTAGCTCAGATACCAAATGATGTATATAAGCGTATAGATATTACATAATAGAGAAAATATAGAGAGCAAAAACTACTACCTTTTATTCTTAATAAAACTAACGATTACACGAGATTAAATAAGAGGAAAAAAAGACAAACTTTCCACCCATAGTGGCTATAATCTTGGAAACAACCTAACCACTTACCTTATCAACCTCCTACCTCCTAGCAATTACTCTAACAACTTACGACCAAAACAAACTACCAAATCAATGACTTCTTGACCAAATCAAATCAAATATTACAAAACATAAATAAATAAAACAAACTTAGATTAATTCCCAACAATGGATTGTGTGGCATGGCCAGCATCTCCCTAAATCGGATCGTGGCGCTATGCACTGGCTAAGGATAAAGGAAATAAGGTTGCGCCTTGCTACAAGTACCGGGGCTTTTAGCGCAGTGGTAAACGCTTGATCCTAACAATTGGTATCAGAGCTAGGTCGCGGGTTCGAATCCCATTAGGCGCAGTGTTAGCGCAGAAGGCATTTGTGCTGTCACGGGGTAGTGGCGGGCAGATGCTGGGGGGGGGGGGGGATTGTGTGGCATGGCCAGCATCTCCCTAAATCGGACCGTGGCGCTATGCACTGGCTAAGGATAAAGGAAATAAGGTTGCGCCTTGCTACAAGCAACGGGGCTTTTAACGCAGTGGTAAGCGCTTGATCCTAACAAAATTTAGTGGCATGCCAAATCATGAAATCAAGGTTAAGGTTAGCGTCCTAATAATGTTGTTCGTAACCTAAATGCAAAAAAGGGGTTATGCAATGGTACTCCCGTCATAATCACTCGATTCCACCTGCTTTTAATCGAGGCTGTAATTATAGTGGGTAACTGAATTGGTGAAACGACATACATTCCAAGGATAACTATGGGTCTGCCTGATAATACTTTGCCTTTTGTGCTGAAAAGAAAGAAATTCCCCATTTGGGTATGTTATGCGAACTAAAGCCAGGGTAGACAGTTCCGAATGTGGGGTTGTACCTGACCTGGTCTTTGGACACAGACAGATATATGTAGCTGTTTCGAGAGTTACTGCACCAAATGGATTGAAAATCGTGACAGTTGACGATCACATGGCCTGCAACGGCTTTACCAAGAACATTCTCTACCACGAAATCTTCGATAATCTGATGTCACGGTGTTTTTCGAATGTACAATTCCAAAGGCTGTACCACTAATATGGCTATTAATTCAGAATAATTTGAAGAAAACAATATTTTCTATGCGTTACTGTTTATATAAAAATCCACATACGATCATGTAAAGGAGTGTAGTTATATGTTTCTACCCGTTTTTACGTTAACTAATAGTGTGCTTAAACTATAACTGCCTGGTGGAAGCGGTTGCTTATATCTCTATTCATCTGTTATTCCTGTTGGCGGTCGCTTCCAGTTATTCTCATTGTATAATTATTATCTAAACATTAATGAGCATACTTTTGTATGGATCCTCCTTAGATTAATAAATCATGGATATAACATCCCAACTTGGCAATCAAATGGAGTGTTGTATTTTCATTCTTCTACCTTTGAATTAAAATGTTAGTTTATCCTTTAATATATATTTCCACAGTCTAACCCAACACAGTGGCATTCCCCTTCTTCGTTAAATCTTCATAGTATTTCTAACGAAACATAGAAAAGAGGGAAGCCATGGTTATCTCTTAGAATTCTATGTCGGCTTCTGGTTCGACATAATATATTTAGTGTATTCAGATCTGTACAAAATGCAACACACATTTCGCAGTGTCTATTGACCACAGCTGATACACAGCTACGGCTTAAATCACCTCTATTTCTTTAAATTCACCTCAAATAAAATGTCAGCTGTAACCTCAAATCTTAGTGCCATTTAGACCATTTACTAGATTAATATGTGTAATATACATGCTCATATGTTTTCGCTTAAATTAAGTTAGTAATGCATTTCCCTTGCACTTTTTTCGACTGTGGAACTGTAATATGTTGGGACTTGGGGTCATGGTGTCACATTTGTCCATTCATCGGTCTTCTTAGAAGCGGTCAGTTAATACATTTTTATTAATCAAAATTTGTTTTTGTTTTATTATGCAGAATATAGATACTAGCAGTGAAAATGAGTACAGAAGATAATGTTGAACTAGAAAATGGAGGTCAACACCATGTTTAACCTGCACTTCTAGGGCTTCACATGGTTAGTCATTGTGTAAAGTCGAAACCTGCAAGACCGACTCAAGTTAGTAGACAAATTTTAGCATTCTATATAATTATGAATTTCTTTAGACCATTTACTAGATTAATATGTGTAATATACAGGCTCATTTGTTTTCGCTAAAATTAAGTTAGTCAAGGATATTGATTGACATGCTCCAGAAACTTAAAGTTTTGTTTTGGACAAGTTAGCTTCTCTTCAGAGTTACTATAAATAGGCCATCTTAAATGTGCTTGGTGCTGATAGAAATGAAAAATTATAGGATCAGCACTAATCTAAGTGTATATACTATATCAACAAATGGCTTAAATAAAATATGTGCATTTTAAGGGAAACAACCTCTTTAAATTATATGGGTCACTAATATAATGCTATGAAGACCTGCAGACATAAAACACATAATTTATATTTGATAAAGATGACAAATGCTTATACCATACTTAAAAATTACTACAGATTTGAAGAATTTTTAGTGCTCGTGTATTTTACTGGAAGATCTTCAGGATTGAAGTTAAAACGTCAGTTGCCACCTACACCTCAGTAAGTGATTGTTCCTATAATTGGTGCCTGACAAGGCTCAATACCCCACTAAATGGGTAATTCAAATATGATTATAGCTGCTCACAAGTCTCTTCATATGTGTCATATAACGTTGTGTTGTATGTCATATAACTCCATAATTCATAGTCTTATTTTTCAAGGATATGTAAATGAAGATAAAAATATACTAGACACGGTGACAAGTGGAGTTTTTCCTGAGAATGTTCAAACATTTAGTAACCTTATTAGATGATATTCGAGCAAATGAAACTTTTAAGGATGTCAGGTTTTTATAAGAGTAAGAGAAAAATCAATACAATTTATAACAGAGGAAGAGGTGTTTTATATTAGTATTCCCTTTTAGTTGTCTTAATATTAAGTAGCTATCATACTTTGGTACAATTGTCCCACCATTTTAAATAACTCTTTCTAAAATTTATTTACTATACTAGGTGCTAAAAAATGAAATTTATTTACTGTTTCAATTTGTATGGAATTTGCTTAATTCCTTTGATAGCAGGGAAGCTGATGTCTCTTGGTGGAGACTTAAATGTTACGGGAATTTTTCACGAATCTTTGCATGACGAAGATACAAAGGTTGATTAGTTTGGAATATGCAGGATTTGGCCTTGATAGTAGAAAAAAAGCTAACACAAGCAATGTTGGCATGGTGCATTGAAAGTGATTTAGCACACACTAGCAGTGTTGTTAAAATAATAGTCACATTTTCCAATAGTACATGGTTTATATTCAGAGTGTCATAAAAGCTAATGCTTAGAATTTATAGTCCTTGAACATTTCAAAAAAGTTGTTTTATTCTTTGTCTCATTCTTATAGAGTTCTAACTGTCAAATTCGTTTTAAACCTACCAGGCTAAAATGACAGGTTAAGTGTCATTAGAGCATTAGAAAATTTAGTCATATGATCTCGTATGTTTACTGATGATGAATGTGTACTTGCTATTCCATTATACCTTGTTGCTACTTTTAGATTTCTTAAGTTGAGGCTCATGCATTTCAGTTTTTAACAAAATATAAATAATTTTGACAAGCCAAAAATCATAACTCAGGGTACTAGAAAATGACCCGTGCCACGCACGGGTTTTCATGCTAGTATATATAATACACCAACAAGACTTTAAATTCATGAGACATTTTAATGCACTTGAAATGTCTGAATTACCCTTGTACATATTATTTTTTGAAAAAAAATAATGTTGAAAGGAGTTGAACCTGGGTCGTAGCATCCACTTGCACACCAACATACCACAGGGCCACTCAATCTTGTGTGTTAACAATCATACACATACTATGTGTACATGTGTGTCGCTAAATGAATTTTCATATTAATACTATTTAACCATCCTTTTCTTTTCACTTTTACTTATTTATATTATCTTATTCTATAGTATAAATTATGTATGATATGTAGTCAACTCATACATTTTTAAATCATTCAATTTAGTGAAATGATATTAATTATTAATATGTGAAACATATTAATAATTGTAATATATTTATTATAAACTTATAAATTTCCAATATACTTAAATTCATTTATTTTGTAAAATGGCTAATGGATATTTAATTAAGGTATAAATGTGTATGGAAAAAATAAAGGGTTAAATATCTTGTTGATCACTGAAGTCAGCCTAAAGTATCAATATGGTCATTGAACTCAAAATTGACTCAAATTGGTCACTAACTCGTAACATTTGTTCACTCCGTTAACTTGTCTTAACGGAAGTTGCTGATGGGTGACGTGACATGGCACAACATGCTGACATGGAAAAACATGCTGACGAGGAAAATGTTAAATTTTTTGAATTTTTTTTGAAAAACCATTATGTACGTATACTGTTGATTTTTCCTGTGGGATATTTACTGTTGATTTTTCTTGTGGGATATTTACTGTAGGAAATAGAAAGATAATTTAACAAAAAGATCATGTTATAGCAGTGTTATAGTAGAGCATACGATAACATCAAATGTCTATAAAACATAAAGCTGCTAACATAATGAACAAAACATGATTTTGATACTAGGTCTGCTATAATAATTCTAAACAGACAGTGCTGATGGTAGTCATGCTTGAGATGATGTATCCTTAGCTTATATGTTGTTGCAGGCCTAGCTGGTGCAGTTGTTTTCGACTTCCCCTTTACTTTACTGGATTCCACATGAGAAGTTGAACCTGGACACTTGTTCTTTCTGTGTCCAGTACCACCACAAACACTGCAATGCATGATTCTTGCTGTGGAGTGCCTTAGAATTTCCGAACCTTGTTGCATTGGTTGGCTAACTCTCCTCCTGTTACATAGAGATCTATCCTACCATAGGGCTTCGACACACCAACTACGTCTCTAACAGACTCATCATCATACATAATCATCATCCCATCAGTAAAAGTGTGACCATTTGATTTAAAATAAGCAATAGATGAAGAATCGTATCCAAACTCCTTACCAAAATGATCCAAATCGCGAAAGGAGAACAAATCCGTGTCAAGGTTGATCGTATCCACCTTCCCACCTCTATAACTCGGTTTCAAAGAGTCCAAAAGACCGTGATGATGTACGTAAACATCCATCCTTGTCGACATCCTGTGGCATTCCCAAAAATCCGGGGTACAGATATGGGGCCACGGACCACTACCAACATAACACAAACCTGGACATAAACCAAAAATAATAATAAAATACCCATGATCCAAGACCGCTTATAGGTTATGGTATGAAACAAACTATTACATTTAATTATTACAAACCAATCTCAAAATAACATTGTTATACAAATTGATAACAAATTAATTCCATCTGCTGAACTAGTAAACCAACCTCTGACAAGCTCAAATCACTACCCGACGAGACCAACAACTCGAACGTCAGCTCTCGGTGCTGGAGCAGGAAAACTCACTAACTACAAGGTCCACTACTCTTCTCTATTAACTGAAGAAAAATAAACAAGCAAGAGTGAGCCAATAATGCTCAGCAAGTGTAAATAGTGATTGCAATATCAAGAACAATATATGTTCTGATCATCAAGAATAATCATCATACGGTACGAAAGAAATCAACTAAAGGAATTAAATATTGTAACTCCCAGATGAGCCAACAAGACTCTGCTAGAATAAAATGCATCAACAATGAGAATTGATAATCAAAGATAATCATCATAGGCCTCAAAGGAGTCAGGCTTTAAAGCAACTCAAAATCAATGTATGGATTAGAATTGGATTTTTATATATATTTAAAAACAATAAGGTTAGGCTGCTGATCAGTCACGCACTAACCCCGGACAAACGCACACAGCAATGTCCTTTAATGGATCCACGGCACACATTGGCCTTAACATCTGACCACGAACCTGGTCTCCCCGAAGGGACATCCGTTGACCATTAGACTGGTCTCCCCGAAGGGACATCAATTGACCATTATACTGGTCTCCCCGAAGGGACATCAAAAACCTTCCAATTCTACATCCAACGTACTAGGTGTCGGAACAATCGACAACCTTTGTCAATCAAACAATCTGGAAAACTCACGTTCTAGAACAACAACTCAACTGGTAGAATAAAAAGAATCAACAGTCTATCCTGAATATCGACAAGTTCGATATAGTAAATGGGGTGATAACTGAATAACCAACAATAGAGTAAATGTCGACGAGTTCGACATTAATTGGGGTGATAATTGAATAAACAACATTAACAATAAATATCAACGAGATCGATAATAAATGGGGTGACAATATAATCAGAATTAATTAAAGTAAATTTCACTTGAATAAGAAGTGAAAGAAAAATACTTTCAATGTGATTAGCAACAGCTGTGATTATAAGATAAAGCAAGGATATAGTCAAGTGCTAAGCATTTAATAAAATTTACCAACACGTTGTCAAGTTTGAATCAACATAAGTGAATTAAGTAGTTTTAAAAAAATGATCATTTGTAAAATAACTCCAAGATAATTAAATTATAGGATAGTTTGAAGAAAACGTCCCCTAAAGAGGGTCCATCAGTGAAAATATGTCATAATCAGGATTCGTGTTAAAAGATTTTTATAAGATTTTAAAATCTGGGATTTCCTCTGTTTACAACGTCTTTTAAACATTTTTGAAGAAAATAAATTAAAATAAATTAAAATAAATTAAAATAAATGGTACTCTCTTGAGGAATCCAATAGCAAACCATAATTTGAAATGTCTTTGGGGAAAAGGGTATTTATAAGATCAATCGAAGATTTGCACTTGAGCTATAGGTGGAAATATAAACATTTGCATGTCATTTGAAGAAAGACGTCACTTTGTAAACATATTTTGACCGACACATTTGATAATTAAATAGAACAGAATTGCATCACTTGAGCAATAAGTGAGGAGCGATAACACTTACCTCAATATACAACTTTCCCGATTCCAACATCTCGACTCTCGTTATTCAACTTTGCATCCGCCTCTATTTCTCTATACTGTGTCCCCTACTCGCTCGTCCGTTTATTCTGGTAACAATTTCCTTCTCGAAATTCCATCTATGCGTGCACTGCTCTTAGTCGGGCCGCCTACTCGTACCTATACGTAGGCAAAGTAATACTTTAGTACATAACCAACCAACACCGTACTGTCTCTTCTAATCTACCCATATGTTATCTATTTCTAGTAAACACAATAACATTTGGTATATAGAATTATGTATATCCATTATACTCACATAAGCAAGTAGTTCACATTATACATTATGCCCAAACATCACATATACATCTTTTAAAACGAATTCCAAACATTCTAACTTCACAAGTTTATTTACCTTACAACCCACTAACGATCACTATCTTGTTTCTCTTTTATTACTATTCAATATAATCAAGAACTTGGACTACAACTTCAGACTCGACTAGGTACATTGTCTTCAATAATAACAACTCCCACACTTACCTTTAAGCTTACCGTTTGTTAATTATATAACTAACACTAGTTGTCACCCTTTTAAAACCATAATACAACCAATATCTTGCATATCATACATACAAACAATTGTCAAATGAAGTTCCATTATTAACTACCCGTTACCTTTCCATTTCGTACCAAATTCGAACCATACCATTTATTCCTTTGTTTCTTTCTCCTCTTATTCATTTCTACCTCTCTTTTCCTCGGCTTCACTGCCTAACACCACCACCCACGGCACCCCTGCACCTCACCCAACTGCCACTGCATCATCTCTTTACTACCCCTTGTACACTCTGTGCCATAATCAACCATATTAGCACGTACACACTTTCGAACATAAAATTTCATTTCCCCCCCCCCCACCTGCCTCCTTCTTCAACTTAACACCATTAACTTACAACTAAAATCTTTATATAAACACACCACCAATATATATATACATAAACACAACGTACACCAGCCAATGCACCCACATACTACCCTTTCTCTACTCATTCACTATTACAACATCATCAAACACACTCCCGTATTCCTACCTCTCCTTCACTCAACTTCCAGCATACTTACAATTTATATACATAAAATCAATGGTAATTTACCCAATCCTCAAACACCATCTCCACATAAACAATTTATATTACACTTACTTCTAACCAAACTCGAACCTCCCAATTTAACAGGTCCAACATCGCAAAACAGAGTCTTTGGTTCGTAGTAAATATAGAACCCCAACCCATACATTCCAAACACCCCAAAACTCAACTGACACACCCACATGTATACACACGCATACACAGTGGAATCACGCAGCCACCAGCCTCCAGAGACGACAACACAGGAGCAGGACGAAGCTCGAAATCGAGCTCACACAAGAACAATTCGAAGCTTTATAGGAGGATTTCAGTGAAATCGCAAGACACCCAACCCACAAACAGCAGCCCGCATATACATACACTACAGCGCGTATACATCACATAAACAACGGAAAAACACACACCTACGGTGTACAGGCACACCCGCACACCCAAACCCAGCAGCTTACACCTGCGCACAGTAGTTTACACATAGGCACACACCTTGGTTGTATCATCGAAAAAGAGTGAGGTGGAGAGTAGAGAGAGAAACGCGAGAGAATCAGAGAGAGATTGAAGGAAGAGATATTTTGTGGGAGATTGAAAGAGATAGCATAGAGATATTTTTGAAGGAGAGACCGAGAACCATCTCGAGACAACAAGAAAGGGGCCGGAACATTTAAAAAATTTCAAAATTCTGAAAAACTAATTAAAATAATTATTCACCCTTTTTAAAAAAAATTGAAATCAAATTGAAAATTTGGAGAAAATTTAGATTTTCATTTTTAAAATAAATAATGTAAAATTATGAGCACCCACATATTTTTAAAATATTTTTAGGATCAAAAAATGAATTAAATATGAATTTTGAAAGTTTTGATCCTTTAAAATACAACGTAATTCTTAAAATCATTTTAAAATACTTAACACCCAAAATAATTCTTCAAATAATTTTAGAAACTGAATAATATCATAAAGAAAATATCACAAAAGATTTCGTGATTTTTATCAACTCTGATGATTTTATAAAAATCTCAAAAGCTCAATAATGCATGATTTAAAATACACTTAAATCATCAAAATACAAATAAAAATACAAGGGCTTACACGGCACACGTAAATCATCATATAAACACGTGAACACCATACCACATATAATTGACCTTTACAAAATATTCAAAATCATATAATCCACATTTAATATTAAATAAGCATTTGTAAATACGCCATTTTCTAGGACGTTATATATTTCCCCCCTTAATAGGATTCTGTCCTCAGAATTAATTCTAAGAACACAAGTAACAGAACTTCCCAAACATTCACTCCAATTTTCTCAACTTGGGTCCGCAACTTTAGGACTCCTCCACATCAACTCACACATCGATAGGCTGATCCCGCAAGCCCTCAAACTCCAAGATAAACTTAAACCTTACCCTTACAAATTCCGTTAATTCAAAACATTTACTATTCTTAGACAAATGCCTGATCTACCGAAAATCGGGCATGACCTTTTCGTATGATGGACTATGCCCCGCGTAATCACTTCAAAAGCCAACCCAATCATTCATAACCAATTCATCTTTATACTCCACTCATTCACAATCTCAATTTAATCATACGTACACCATACTAATCCTGCCTTGACTTATGTAAATAAATTAATCTGCCCTGACTTGCAATAACAATATAAGTAAAGAAATCTGGCTTGACATGCAGTAAACAGGTAAATAAATAATTCCATGATACCTTGATTCCAACCTGTCAACCAAATCTCATATCATCTATTCTCAACCGTGTCCTTGAAGTCGAATACTACTATCAAACACGTACATCATTAGATACACGTCAAACATAATTTGATTAACAACTCAATTCTCATTCTTATAAAAGCATTTTGGTTTGTTAAAGCTTCTGAAATAAAATATCTCCGAAAACATTTTATCCTTGAAATCTACAGTTTTGAAAACTAACACGCTCCATAACCTTGGTTTCGACATAATCTACCACAAAACAAAATATTATAATACTCGGTTTATACCGACATCCCGGGGTCACAACCCCCTCGATACCGACTAGAAAATAATTTTCCTTTCAGCACTTTCCAACTAACTCTGACTCTATCAACATGAAAACTCGACTTGACATACGTCGCATCAGTCATACATCTTCAACAATTAATTTGCGATCCTTAAAAAATCGTTTAAACTTCAATATCTCGCGTCTTCTAAGATCAACTTCCGAAACATATACATGTTCACCACTTGCCCTCCTGACTAATTAATTCTTTTTTCATCAATTTATTCACATTCTAGTTCGTCACCTCATCTCGGCACCTCTTAATTCCATGCTAACTCACACTGAAATAACACAATATGAATCATCTTCGCCGTAGACTAGGCGTTCAGAACTTCACATCTAACTTCTCAACTCTTAGAAACTTTCTTCACACTTCACTGTCCATTCAAAACCTTTTTGTTCTCTCTCTCGTAAAATTGATTACTATTGTAGCTATCTAGGTAAAACCTTCGACAACCTTTAGTAAGCCCTGGTTAATCGCACAAAACTTCCAACCTCTGCTGGCATTAAGGTTCTTCCTACTTCATTACTGCTTGAAATCTTATTCATTATACCTATAAAGCGGTAAATGCTCTCGTTCAACCAAATACCATCACCAACAATTTATTGTGTCCACCTCAAGTCAAAATATTACTTTAAAATGTCTTAGGGTTTATACCTATAATGATCTTAATCCCTTTCAGAAATCGACTTTATGTAACATACAACTTCCAACTGGTTATACAACTCATCCAACCTTAATAAAATAAAGTTCCTCGTGACTACTGGTCCACTTATTCCATTTTTGGAAAATGAATAACAAACATATCTTCACCCTTACCTGGTGACAGTCCGGGTAATCCATCAAATTATACATTCAAAAATTTTAATCACTGAATTCTGCTTCAATTTAACTATTTTCTTTCTGATATTTCTTTCTGTACAAAACAACTCCATCATCTTGTATAATAATCTTTTGATTAGCATGCTCATTAAGACTTTTTTTTATCTGCTTTCGGCCTCAAAACACCACTTTACATCCCTTGAAAATCATAATCTCACTTCCTTGCCTTCACAATTTGTTTATACTTCGTAGTTAATTACTCAACCCAATCCTGCATCGCACTTAACTCTTTTTCACTACCATCACATTCAAGTTATTGATAACGTCATTCGTAAACATATGGAATTTCTAGCCTCCTAGTGTTTTATAGAAAATAGCTCTGTTATTCCCATCATATGGTCTATTGAGACGGATATGATACAATCTCTGGCAAAATATCTTATCTTTCCACACTTCCAACACACAACTTTGACTCATGACTCTATCTCTTATTACCATACAATTCTTTTCGGCTAAGCTTGCAACTTTTTGTATTTATCTCAACACATTCTCAATATGCTTTTCTCTCGAAATCTCACCTTCCGACCATAGGGTCTCATTCATCTCTGCTCATTCTCATTATGTGGGCAATTACTGGGCCTTCACTCTTCTAGCTCCAAATCTTCGGAATTCCACATTCTTCCCTTAACTGAATCATATATCTTCTGTATAAAACATTTCTGAAAACTTTACTGGCTCTCTTTCTTACCCTTCTTATAATCTTGTTCCATCTCAGTCGACTCTCTTCTACTCCTAATAATCATGACTCTTCAAATGGAGTTCACACCAATCATTAATTCTAACACAATCATCTTACTTCTTATTAAAATTTCATTTTCTTCTGACAGTTCTCACAAACAAATATGTCCTGCTTTCTTCTGCTTTACTCAAATTATCCTTCCGGGGTTCAAAAACTTTATATCCAATAACGAGTTTCAAAATATTCAGAATCTTATAATATTCCATTTACTATCTTCGAAATTAAACAAATGTCCAAAACAATCTTTCATTAACACTAATTGTCACCTACTAAACATCTTCATCATCATTCTCTTTTTAACTTTTAATAAAATATGTAGTCTTGTGCCCTTGATACCCGCTCTCACTTTTTTTTTTCTTCTTTTTTTTTCCTTTTTTTTTCAATTTTCAGTCATCTCTAATCTTGTACATGTGTTTTTCGATCCAATACATAATCCAAATTGATATGTCATCACTGTTTTAACATCAACTTCTCAATCTTGCTCAACCAATTCTTCGTCAAATTAATCGAAGCTTTGACCACTTAGGGTGTCATCGCGTCTATCTTTGCGGCTTTTCATCAATGGTAATCCCTAATAATCCGGGTTTCTGACAAATGAAGTCAATAGAATGAAAAGGTATCAGGTATGAATGTACATTCGATTTTGTTTGATAAAAATTTTTGTGAAAAATTTAACCGAGAGATCAATATTATCTTTGAACTGTTATCAGGTTGTATTTGTCACTTAGGTCAACCGCCCATGTACAAAAAGATGGCCAATCTTTAGTACTTTCATGACAAACACAATCAGTGGCGTCCCATCAGACTTCTATCACAAAGATAAAATGTCCCTGAATCCCCTATATACATAGGTTGTTCATCCCAGTTCGGATAAAAAGATTAAATATTCAGGGAAAATAATAAGATTTTTAAGAGTCTCAAATCAAGTATAGAGTTGGATCAAGTGTCCTCAGAAAAATAAGAATATTTCTTAAAGAATATGATTGAATTCAAGTGAATCTGATATACAAACTCATCATCAATGAAAGTATAGTCGATTAAACAAACGTTCAAGAAATTCATAATTATTCATAATCTCACTCTTGTCGGCTAAGCATTAGTATACCTAGCTGCCAAAACCGGCCTGACAATAATGAGTTGAATAAATAAGAAGATCTCAATCCATTCTCGATTTTTAACCATCACTGCGCAACAAATGCTTCAGCAACGATATAAACCGTGAATTTGCTTACAATAGTTCAAAGCAACAACAAGAATCAATTCAACTGCCCAATTGGGGAATCAATTAAGAATTTAAACAGGATAAATGGTTAATAGCGTGCAGCTATGCCCTCACTTCCAACCCATGCCAACAATCGCTTCCCGCATCTTATTTTTAGTCTTCTCGTATTCTCTCTATAACGTTCACATCATAGCTAAAGGCGTAGAAAAGCTCTAGAAGGTACGTGAAAATTTTAAGATAATGTCTTCCAACCTGGTAGCTCCAACTGCCCAATTAGCTCGTGCGGTTCTAGATTAGCTACCTTGCCCATAACCAATTCTTCGAACGAATCGAACTTCTACTCACGCGATATGTCGAGAGACCTACAATGTCACAATATTCGTCATAATAACCTAAGGCGAACCTTATCCTAAATCGTTATATCTAACGTCCGTATCACACACGTATACCCGCCCATCCTAATTATTTCAGTGACCATAACTTGTAGCTCTGATACCAACTATGGCATTCCCAAAAATCTGGGGTACAGATATGGGGCCACGGACCACAACCAACATAACACAAACCTGGACATAAACCAAAAATAATAATAAAATACCCCTGATCCAAGACCGCTTACAGGTTATGGTATGAAACAAACTATTACATTTAATTATTACAAACCAATCTCAAAATAAAATTGTTATACAAATTGATAACAAATTAATTCCATCTGCTGAACTAGTAAACCAACCTCTGACAAGCTCAAATCACTACCCGACGAGACCAACAACTCGAACGTCAGCTCTCGGTGCTGGAGCAGGAAAACTCACTAACTACAAGGTCCACTACTCTTCTCTATTAACTAAAGAAAAATAAACAAGCAAGAGTGAGCCAATAATGCTCAGCAAGTGTAAATAGTGATTGCAATATCAAGAACAATATATGTTCTGATCATCAAGAATAATCATCATACGGTACGAAAGAAATCAACTAAAGGAATTAAATATTGTAACTCCCAGATGAGCCAACAAGACTCTGCTAGAATAAAATGCATCAACAATGAGAATTGATAATCAAAGATAATCATCATAGGCTTCAAAGGAGTCAGGCTTTAAAGCAACTCAAAAATCAATGTATGGATTAGAATTGGATTTTTATATATATTTAAAAACAATAAGGTTAGGCTGCTGATCAGTCACGCACTAACCCCGGACAAACGCACACAGCAATGTCCTTTAATGGATCCACGGCACACATTGGCCTTAACATCTGACCACGAACCTGGTCTCCCCGAAGGGACATCCGTTGACCATTAGACTGGTCTCCCCGAAGGGACATCCGTTGACCATTAGACTGGTCTCCCCGAAGGGACATCAATTGACCATTATACTGGTCTCCCCGAAGGGACATCAAAAACCTTCTAATTCTACATCCAACGTACTAGGTGTTGGAACAATCGACAACCTTTATCAATCAAACAATCTGGAAAACTCACGTTCTAGAACAACAACTCAACTGGTAGAATAAAAAGAATCAACAGTCTATCCTGAATATCGACAAGTTCGATATAGTAAATGGGGTGATAACTAAATAACCAACAATAGAGTAAATGTCGACGAGTTCGACACTAATTGGGGTGATAATTGAATAAACAACATTAACAATAAACATCAACGAGATCGACAATAAATTGGGTGACAATATAATCAGAATTAATTAAAGTAAATTTCACTTGAATAAGAAGTGAAGGAAAAGTACTTGCAATGTGATTAGCAACAGCTGTGATTATAAGATAAAGCAAGGATATAGTCAAGTGTTAAGCATTTAATAAAATTTACCAACACGTTGTCAAGTTTGAATCAACATAAGTGAATTAAGTAGTTTTAAAAAAATGATCATTTGTAAAATAACTCCAAGATAATTAAATTATAGGATAGTTTGAAGAAAACGTCCCCTAAAGAGGGTCCATCAGTGAAAATATGTCATAAATCAGGATTCGTGTTAAAAGATTTTTATAAGATTTTAAAATCTTGGATTTCCTCTGTTTACAACGTCTTTTAAACATTTTTGAAGAAAATAAAATAAAATAAATTAAAATAAATGGTACTCTCTTGAGGAATCCAATAGCATACCATAATTTAAAATGTCTTTGGGGAAAAGGGTATATATAAGATCATTCGAAGATTTGCACTTGAGCTATAGGTGGAAATATAAACATCTGCATGTCATTTGAAGAAAGACGTCACTTTGTAAACATATTTTGACCGACACATTTGATAATTAAATAGAACAGAATTGCATCACTTGAGCAATAAGTGAAGAGCGATAACACTTGCCTCAATATACAACTTTCCCGATTCCAACATCTCGACTCTCGTTATTCAACTTTGCGTCCACCTCTATTTCTCTATACTGTGTCCCTTACTCGCTCGTCCGTTTATTCTGGTAACAATTTCCTTCTCGAAATTCCATCTATGCGTGCACTGCTCTTAGTCGGGCCGCCTACTCGTACCTATACGTAGGCAAAGTAATACTTTAGTACATAACCAACCAACACCGTACTGTCTCTTCTAATCTACCCATACGTTATCTATTTCTCGTAAACACAATAACATTTGGTATATAGAATTATGTATATCCATTATACTCACATAAGCAAGTAGTTCACATTATACATTATGCCCAAACATCACATATACATCTTTTAAAACGAATTCCAAACATTCTAACTTCACAAGTTTATTTACCTTACAACCCACTAACGATCATTATCTTGTTTCTCTTTTATTACTATTCAATATAATCAAGAACTTGGACTACAACTTCAGACTCGACTAGGTACATTGTCTTCAATAATAACAACTCCCACACTTACCTTTAAGCTTACCGTTTGTTAATTATATAACTAACACTAGGTGTCACCCTTTTAAAACCATAATACAACCACTATCTTGCATATCATACATACAAACAATTGTCAAATGAAGTTCCATTATTAACTACCCGTTACCTTTCCATTTCGTACCAAATTCGAACCATACCATTTATTCCTTTGTTTCTTTCTCCTCTTATTCTTTTCTACCTCTCTTTTCCTCGGCTTCACTGCCTAACAACACCACCCACGGCACCCCTGCACCTCACCCAACTGCCACTGCATCATCTCTTTACTACCCCTTGTACACTCTGTGCCATAATCAACCATATTAGCATGTACACACTTTCGAACATAAAATTTCATTTCCCCCCCACCTGCCTCCTTCTTCGACTTAACACCATTAACTTACAACTAAAATCTTTATATAAACACACCACCAATATATATATACATAAGCACAATGTACACCAGCCAATGCACCCACATACTACCCTTTCTCTACTCATTCACTATTACAACATCATCAAACACACTCCCGTATTCCTACCTCTCCTTCACTCAACTTCCAGCATACTTACAATTTATATACATATAATCAATGGTAATTTACCCAATCCTCAAACACCATCTCCACATAAACAATTTATATTACACTTACTTCCAACCAAACTCGAACCTCCCAATTTAACAGGTCCAACATCGCAAAACAGAGTCTTTGGTTCGTAGTAAATACAGAACCCCAACCCATACATTCCAAACACCCCAAAACTCAACTGACACACCCACATGTATACACACGCATACACAGTGGAATATTGCCCCTGGCGGGGTCATGCAACCCAAATCCACCAAAATCACCCACCTTAAATAAAAGTTGAATGTGGTTGCATTTGGTTGAATATGCCCCTTCGGGGTCATGGAACCCAAATAGCACCCTTCTTTAAAAAAAAGGGCGGAAGGAATGAGTCGGCAGAAAAGGAGAGGGGGGAGGGGGGAGGGGGAAGGGTTAGGGTTAGGGTTGGTATTTTTGCAATTTTGAAACTTAAGTTGGTAAAATTGCAATTAATTAAAGGAGATGGTATTTTTGCAAATAGAAACTTTAAACCTAGTATTTTTGGGAAATTCCCAAAAAGAAATTACTTTATAAATTTTTATGCTATTTTTGATAATCTAGTTTCTTTTATACAAACTCCGAAAAATGCATGTTTAATGTTCTTTTCTTCATTTTATTAACTAACTTTTTCCTTCTTAAAATTAAGAAAAACAAAATTATAATGAATGGAAAGCTATATTAATGTAAGAATTAAAAGTTATATAGTTTGGATTATCTTATCTATACAAGTAAAAGTCTATACGTAATTAACACTTGACAAATATAAAAAATTAAAGTAATACTCCATATTTTTTTGCTAAAAAAGTAATACTCCATTTTTTTTTTTTTTTTTGCCAAGAAAGTAATACTCCATTTTTGAAAGTACTGTAAATACTAGTACATTTTTTAATGTTGACCATTATTCTAGAGAGTACCTCCTTATATGGAGAATATGAGAGAACTACTAGTTTTATATGATTCAATAGTAGAATCAAAGTTTTAATTTTTGGTTCTGTAAAAAAAAGGTCATTTTTTTTGTTCTATAAAAAAAAGGACCAATTTGATGATTCTATGATAGAACCAAACATTTATTTTATTTTTTTAAAAAAATAAAAAAAATAATTGTTTTTAAAAAAAATTTAAAAGGCAGTGCCACGCCAGCACTGCTGACGTCACTGATGACGTGTCATTGTCACGTCAGTAGTGCTGACGTGGCACTGCCAAGTGTCACTAGCACGTCAGCAGTGACGTCCCGTGGAATTGCCACGAGGCACTGCCACGTCAGCACCGATGACGTCACTGTTGACGTGACAGGTCATTTTTTTTTTTGGAATCTTTTTTTTTTCTCAAGAAAAAAATTTTTTTTGGGAAAAATAAAAAAAAAATTGGTTCCACTACAGAATCAGAAAAAAATACATGGTTCTCTCATATTCTCCATATAAGGAGGTCCTCTTTAGAAGGGGACTCATTTTATGTTAAGAGCATCTCCAACTATCTCTTAGTTGACTCTTAAATATAATATAAATTATATGGCTCTTAGTAAGTTAGTACATAGATTTTCGTGTCATGAACTCCAACAATGCTCCTTATTTTGACTCCTAACTTATATTTTATTAATATTTCAAACCTAACTATGACATTCAATTAAATCCAACCGTGTGCAAGTGAATATTTTATTGATAGAAAATAGTTAAGAGCCACTCTTAAAATTGAGGAGAGGGAAAAGACTATTAAGCTTTTTAAGAGCCACTAAGAGTCTCTTGGAGCTCATTTTTTCTAACTCCTCTTTATTTTTGGACTTAAGAGCTTATTTAAGAGTCTTTTGGAGATGCTCTAATCTATACTATATTATAATAAGCAAAAAGGGTATAATTTGTAGTTGGCTATCCTTTTTTTGGTTATCCCCATTTTTGGTTATCCCTCATTTATCACCGTTAGATCATCAACTCAAATAGATCATGACCGTTAGATATAACAATACTAAAAATTGTTATATGCAGAGGTTTAAGGTTCGATTCCCGCCAATAACATATTAATTTATATTTAATACTAAAAATTATTATATAACATATTAATTTATATTTAATACTAAAAATTATTATATATAAAGATGTAAGGTTTGAATCAATAATATATTTAAATTAATATTTATAATATTATATTATAAATAAATTATAAAAAATTAAAAGTAATCCGTGGTTATAAGCTAGTAGTAGTAATTGTAGAAAATACAATCTTGACTTTTAGTAATCTTATTATTTATTATTCTTTCTAGTGTATTAACAGTTGTATAAAAAAATTAAGTAACGAGATCTCACTTGCAAAACACGCAGCTTTCCTTAAGAGAAGAAAAGTAAGAAAAATATATATATATACAATCCATCCTTGTTCTGTTTCCAAACCCTAACTTTGGATCCCCATCTCACAACTCCGGTCTGCACCTTTAAATTTCTACAATTATTATGTTCTTCACTTCTTTTGTTTTCATTTTAACCTCTATTTATTTGTTCGCTACGATCTTAATATTTGTGTTGATATCGTTTATACATACAGATTGTGTTGTACGTATAGATCAAGGCAATTATGTTCGCTGTTATAAGGCGAAAAGTAGTCGCCTCTCGCGGCACCTCCTCTGCTCTGGTACTTTCCTTATTATTTTTTTTTTATTTTTTTGTTTTATTAAACTGTATATTAATCTAATTTGTGTTGTCAGTATAGATATGAAACTATCTGTGTTTGTGTATATGTGTGTATATGTCTATGGTTAGGTGTTTAAAGTGTTGGTCTTGATCGAGTTGTTTCGTTTTGTGTAGGTTTTCGGAAAATCGGTTCGTCCTGCATTATCCACTCCTAGGCTATGTGACTCTGCTCTCGGGGAAGAGGTACCGATTGATTTTCGGTTTATGTGTGTAGTTATGTTTAGTTTGTTGAGTATTTGACATTTGTTTTCTTGGTTTCTTAACATTTGTTCGATTACGAGTTGTGCTAATTGAAATTAGGTTTAGGTTTTAAGTCGATCTAACCCTTAAATGATTTCTTTTTCTTTAATATCACCAAACATGTGATAGTTTAATGTAGAATGTCTATTGGATTCTTTGTTACTCTTTCAACATTTGCCTTAAAAGATGCTTATAGACTGTCGAGTTCAAGCTATGGAATCAGATTTTGTTTTGGCTTTGATGTTATACACGATATTACTTTTCTTATTTTACGAGTATAGAATATTCGTAGTAGGGGCCTATGTTGTTTTTTAAATGAAAATTATTGGATATATATGTATTGTATTTACCTTATCCTATATCGTAGCTCAGCTTTGGTATCAATTTGTACTTTAGAGTCCTGTTAAGAGTTTTAAATGAATAATTGTATCTATATTACAAAAGACCATTATGTTGTGTTTGGTTGGGGTGAATGGAATGGAATGGAATTTGAAGTATAAAATGAATGAATATTGAACTCTCATTCCATTCCATTTCATTCACCCCAACCAAACACAACATTAGTATATGGTAAAATATCGTATTACATGTGTTGCACATTGGTCAGTTGAGATAGAATTCAAACATGCCAATTTGAGAATGAGTGATCCAGCCATTCTTCTTTAGTATTGTTATTTCGTTACATTACTCCCAACAGAAAGAAGCTTAGTATTGATTAAGGTTAATTAAATGGATGTGGTGGTTGTATAATACATATCATAAAATACCTGACCCTGTATTTAGGTTTCATGGTTGTTATTCTCACTGTCTAAAGTCTTCTGTTTATGCTGTTAAAGGAACACTATTATGTTTGAGTTGTTTTCTTTGATGATCTACACATCTCTTGCTGCTTTTTGTTGGTCAACCTAGTGATCTGTTTACAATTATTATGAAAAATTGCTCTAAATATTAATGAGTTCGTAACTTGGCATTAAATTATATGTACAGATAATATCTCTTCCAAAAAGGCTTGGCAATGCTCGCAACATCTGTCACCTCATAATTAGCGGTAACTTTTAGCCATATTTATTTTTTGAATTTTCGGAGAAAGTATTCGCACGGAGAACCTATGTTTAAAATTTTCTTTTATATCATTAATCTTTTAAACGTTTCTCAATTGACACAGGTCGCAGCACTATGGGTTCGAGGCCACCAAGGTTAGTCTCAAAAAAATCTATTTAAATTGTTGGTATTATTATCAAGTGCCTAACTTTAACATGTAGCTAGCTATATTACCTTTTATTTGCAATCTCTGTTTTAATAATATCTGGCAACACTGCGAGGACAGGATGTGGTGGGTGCAATAAGAACTTGCCATGTTTTAATTTGCTCCTTAGATCTTGTAGCAGCTATGAGCTGTTTATTATGATTCAGAGAGAATGTGAATATTGAAAAGGTTCTAGTTTAAATTAAGTATTATACCTTTGCTTCATCTTTATAGCCTACAACTTGGCGTTTGGAAAGTCTCATATGGATGGTTTTTAGGCAGGCATGACTTAAATTGCAACCAACTCAGATTAAAACATTAGAGCGATTGAGCGACCTTTAAACTCCCATTGAGGTTATTAACTTAAGGAATCATTCTTAAGCTCCTGTAATCAAATCCGTGGACATGAGAAATACATAATGAATTTTAGAACAATAACTTATAAGCATGAATAGTTAAATCATGATTCAATAACTAACCAATGAATTCTTTTGTAAGACTAGAATGCAGATATAAATTCTTTAAGCATAAGGACCTGTATATTGTGATGAGATGGATTGAGAATTGAATAATGCAACTGCAGTATGCAGATTGATACCCAAGTTTAGGATTGGTGATAAGTAAATCTTACAACAGCTAATCCATGACATGATTTTTACATTCCATGCTATGATACAAATATACAATTAATGCAGTATAATCTATTTAGGGTTATCATTATCAATTTACAGATGAATTGACATAGGTCATATTAAATTCCCTGCAATATGTTGTGCAGGAAACTGGTGGGCAGTCTTCAGCCATTCTACGTACAAACATCAAGAATGAATTTCTCTTCTGATAATGGTGTGATATTTTTCTATTTATATTTCTGGTTTTTTTGTCCACAGTTCCCCTGTCACAATATTCTTAGTATGCATGTGCATGGAATTATGATACATGATACTAGGCTACGTATGCATCGCTTTAGTTGCTGTGCCTGTAACACCGTAAGAAGATATTATGTGGGAGTTGGCTGTCCATACTTTCTATGAATTATTTTCTTAACAATACTTGTTTTGAAGATGTTCTGCAAGTTTACACACACTAAAATTTATCAACTTGTATTAGTTTGTGTTTTTTCTTTGCCCGTGACCAGCCATAGGCACTCAGTTGTAGTAGGAAATACAATAAATCATAAATGGGTGCCAAATATATGGTCGCCGTGGATCTGCTAATTGTGATATAAGTCTGCGGGTGTTTGGAATTTATACATTTGCAACATGCATCTGTAGTATAGCTTTCAGTGTACTTATTCACCTGGTAGTCATTGTTCGTATCCTATAGTTCGTTGATGTGATCTTTTATACATTTATGTTTACATAATATAGGTGATCTGGTTGATGCTGTTGTTCCTTTCATGGGTGAATCAATAAGTGATGGCACACTGGCAGCATTTCTGAAACGTAAGCCTTTATCATTGAGTAGGAATTTACTAATAAAGTCTAATTGTCAATGTAAAATTTTTGATTGTATGGTTGCTTTGCCTATTTTATTTGGAGCAGAGCCTGGTGATAAAGTAGATGTTGATGAGCCAATTGCTCAAGTTGAGACAGATAAGGTATTATTCAGAGGTAGAAATCCTGTAAAACTAAAGTTTCTTTTAAGACTTTTACCATTTCGATCTTTACTTCCAATCAGGTGACAATTGATGTTGCTAGTCCTGAAGCTGGTGTTATCCAAAAGGTATACCTAAATATGCTAAAATAGTTATATCCATTTATTGTTGCACCACATTGAATTTGTGTATCTGAACTCGTATGCATACCTGTAGTTTGTCGCGAATGAAGGGGATACCGTGGAACCAGGAACCAAGATTGCTGTTATATCAAAATCAGGTGAAGGTGTTGCTTCTAAGCCTAAGAAGACATCTGATGAAACTTCTTCCCAGCCTCCTGCCAATGAAAAGAAAATAGAGAAGAAACCTGAGTCAACAACTCCACCACCTGCTCTAGAGAAGTCCAAGGCAACAACTCCACCACCACCTCCTCCCAGAACTTCTGCTTCAGAGCCCCAGCTTCCTCCCAAAGATAGGGAAAGACGAGTAAGTGTATTTTTTATATGTTTGTACGCTACATACCACTCAAAAATGATTATGAACATAATTGTATCAAAGAAATGAGTCTATCTGGTTGCTTTAAGACACACACACACATGCATATGTTCCTAAGTAGTAAGTAGTCTCAGCATATTGTCTAACCTGAATACAGGTTCCTATGACGAGGCTGAGAAAACGAGTTGCTTCACGTTTGAAAGATTCTCAAAACACGTTTGCGTTGTTGACTACATTCAATGAAGTCGATATGTAAGTTGAACTTCTGTACTTGTACGTACTCATTTAATTACAGTTAATAGCATATAAATAAGCAGAACTCATCTTATGCCCCCTGAAAATTCGGCTTACTGATCTTGATCAATGTTGTTGATAGGACTTTAGCTCAGTGTTATTACATCATCATCGATGGCTTTTTGTGTCCCCTCGAAGCTTATGTCGTCCGGTCAACTTAAATATTTACATTCAAGCTTTTCGAGTCTATTTCTGTTTTCTAGAAGTCTTTCAGCTGAAGACTTCTTTTGTAGCTCTTTGCAGGGGAAGCTGGGCCCTTATTTCTTAGCTTTGTAGTTTATTCTTTCTTCTTTACGGTTACCATTTTTTATAATTTATCCACTTGTGATTTCCGATGCTTCTCATTGATAAAGTAGTAATATATGTGTGTGTGCGGGCAATATGCATGCCCAAAAGCTGGAATTGTCGGGTAGTAGATTATTAATCTCTAAACCAGACCAAACATACCCAATTTAGTTTATAATCTTAAAATTTATTAATCATCTAATGTGTATTGTAAACGTTCCAACTGTATGGATGAAAAGATTGCACCGATGCAATGTCAGTGACTTATAATGATTTAACATATTTTTTTTTTGCACAAAATATCTGTAAGTTCAGTCAATAATTTTTTTTATTCTTTTCTGAATATATGAATTCAAGGTGCTGGGGTAGAAAAGTTATCTACTGTGACAAGTAGAAGTTCTTTACCCATATGCATTACATGTTTTGGACTACTTTTCAACATGTCATCCTGATAGTCCATTAGCAATATCTGGTATATCTATCTATCAACCACTTAAAGTAACAAGTGCTGGCAGATATCTGGTATTTAAGTGGGTGACCTGTGGTGCATAAACTTACCTTGTCAATGTGCTGCTTATTGCAGGACTAATTTGATGAAACTCCGTTCTGATTACAAAGATGCATTCCTTGAGAAGCATGGAGTGAAGCTAGGTTTTATGTCAGGATTTGTAAAAGTATGTTAGCGTTAGATCCTAGTATGATTAAGAACAAGTGATTCTCTTGTTTCAGCAAGATTTATATAGTTTCTGTTCCCTTCAGGCAGCTGTGAGTGGACTCCAAAATCAGCCTGTTATAAATGCAGTTATTGATGGAGATGATATCATATACAGGGACTATGTTGATATTAGTATAGCCGTTGGCACTCCGAAGGCAAGATATGATATACTATTTAAATTTTACACATAATGAATAGATGTGAATATGAAGAAAGAATATTTTCATGGAGCATGATGCTGGCTTTTAAAAATGTCCTGTCTTAGAATTCTAAACTTATGTGAAGCATTAGGGTATAGATTACATGGTACTCCTGGGTCCTGACTTGTATTCTTACACTTATTTTTGCAGGGTCTTGTTGTTCCAGTTATTCGCAATGCTGATAAAATGAATTTTGCTGAGATAGAGAAGGAGATAAATAACCTTGCTAAAAAGGCAACTGCTGGATCTATATCAATTGATGAGATGGCTGGTGGTTCTTTTACGATATCAAATGGTGGGGTTTATGGAAGCCTTTTGAGTACACCCATCATCAACCCGCCTCAGGTAAAGCTCTAAATTTTGTTCATTCCCTCACAGGCCCCTCTTTAGGCCATCTTATCACCAGGGGTGATTTCTGATCCTAATTTGTTTTTTCTAACCTTTTCCTACTTGATGTTGTATATTAACGACAATGACAGTCTGCAATTCTTGGCATGCACTCAATTGTCAACCGCCCTATGGTTGTTGGAGGTAACATCGTTGCAAGGCCTATGATGTACATAGCCTTGACATATGATCATAGGCTGATTGATGGAAGAGAGGCAGTGTACTTCCTCAGACGTATTAAGGATGTGGTTGAAGATCCAAGGAGGTTGCTTCTGGATATATGAATGGCCAAGCCAGTTGTAGACTTGATTACATAAACTCCTGCCTGGAACTAGATATACTCAGTATACTGTCAATTAGAATATAATAATTTTTGGAAATGTACTTTTGTTTAGGATTCCATAAAATCTAAGAGCAATCCGGCTATCTACTTACTTTTGAAGTATGAGAGAAATTATATTCATGTCTTGTTCTTAAAACAAAAATCACTTTCGCCTTGTTATGATGATTTTGTTTATGATTAGAGGGCATATTGCCATGAATGCAACAAATAAACAGCAGGGTACTTTGGCTGCTTGCGGGATCAGTGTTATTGATCAAAAACGTGTTTACGTTCTTACTTCCATATTAAGTTTTTCTGTGATCTTCCACGGGTTTAAACATTTAGTCCTGGACCGACCTATTTAGAACAATATTTCCATTTTATGCGGTGTCTAGATTGAGTTCTTTCTGATTGATGCTGTGACAGCCCCAAATCCGGGGTCATGAATCTGGGCCATCGCGGACCAACTTCCATTCAAAATCAATATCTCTTGGGTTTTTTTCTTTTATAATTAATACTTATGCAATTGACCCCACAGTAATACACACACACACACACCAGTCATATGCTCAGAGAACAACATTCACCATAATAAAAGTTTAGAGTTAAACAGTTATTACAAACCCAGAATCATACTTAAGTACATTGTTGAGTGATGCTTCTACAAGAAGCATTTCAACAACCAAATTTATTACAACCTTACACACTTACACACTTAATATACATAAGATCAGTAAACCCCCTTGCGCTTATCATCTACCTCGGAAACGGTCGCCAGTACTCGCTTAATAGGTCGCCTTCCCCCTACCCTCTTGCGGGGTGTCGTACGGAGTATTGGCATTGGTCCTAGCTGTATATACATAAGTAGCAAGAGTGAGCTATAATAGCTCAGCAAGATATTATTATAAACTAGAATTTAAAAATGTAACTCAGTATACATGTATATATATATGTAAACGGAAATCAATTATAAACTTTAAGAAAGAATAAAACTCTTATTTAATAATACATCATCCACTTACTATTATAAGAAAGAAATCTAGAATAATACAGTATCAGTTTCTCTTCTTAAATAATATAACAATCAATATAATCTTTCAGTGTAATATTTCAAGATAACATGAATATTTACTTAAATCTCTTACTATCATCTTCTCAGTTCCTTCTTATGTAACAATTTTTTTATAAATTAATATAAAATCAGTTTCTCTTCATTTATAACAATAATTCCATCTTTCATATCATTCTCCCTTTTCAGTATACCAATCTGACTTTATCATTTATTCTTTATTCAAATATTGTAGGGGTTTTCACTGTTGCCGAATACGTGAGGCACGATGATCAGTCGCCCTCCGTATCCGTCCCTTTTTACTACCGGTAGACGGAGGTAGGTCTGCCACCATCCCCCAGGAGGAAGGTCTACCACTACATCCTCCTTCGGCAACTCTTGGGCCGAAATGAAACATTAAGTGCTGGACTGTGCAACTTCCACACGGCCTCTTACGCTTATTAAGTGCTGGACTGTGCAACTTCCACACGGCCTCTTACGCTTATTAAGTGCTGGACTGTGCGACTTCCACACGGCCTCTTACGCTTATTAAGTGCTGGACTGTGCAACTTCCACACGGCCTCTTACGCTTATTAAGTGCTGGACTGTTGTAAATTCCCTTTTTATAAGATCATCATTCAATTTATCATCACCATTTCACATTTCCATTCTCGTATATCACTTTCATTCTCGCACATTATTTCTATAAAATATATGTATATAACATACACTAAAAAAAAATGTTTATAATATAGCATTATAAACCATATAACCCTAGATAACAACTGATACCATTCTCTTTCATATATCTTTTACCCTAGAGCATATTCGCTCAATTCGTAATCATCTCTGTATTCATATTTCAGAAAACATATCCATCTCTCTTTAACTTCCCACAATCAAGAGAATATATTCTTTGCAATATAGCAACAAAAGCATCACATATACATAAATATATTCCATGATATCATTAATATTCCGAAGATACATAATTTTTAAAGTATGGATAGAAGGATCTTGCCTCAGTTTCTGTATCCTGACAGTATAGCTGGTTCCTCCTCCGGAATTTCTATAAACACAAAAGGACCGTCATTAGAATACCACATCTCTTACTCACTACCCTCTCGTATAACAACACCCTTTACACTTCCATGTATGTTTAACGTATCACTATTACCCCAAAGGTTCGAGAACTTAACCATTTATAACCTCAATCGAAGTTTCAGGGGTTTTCACCATTTCCCCTAACGACCACACTTAACTGTAAAAATTCACAGAAAATATGGATTTCGAATTTTACCACAAGGTCAACTGGTAACAACTCTTTGACTACCTTACTACAATATCCCAAAGTTTCATAATTTTTAAAAATGTCTAAGTAGGTTGATCATAGCCTCAAAGTTGATACAATTACAGTTTCTCGGTTTTCGAACACCTTTCACTAAAACTGACTTTTCTCCTAAACCGTTCATCAGATTTTAACGCACCTTATATCAAAACGATCTATGAACTAAGCTCTATCATCTCATGGTCCCTTGGTGTGCTGGACAGTAACCTATCGTGTGTGCACAGTTGCTAAAAACAGGGCAGATTTCGTTCTAACGAAAATCGGACATTATAACTGCTGTAATTTCATACTTTCCAAAATCAAACTCCTCCAAATCAATCATCAAACACCATAATCATCACCTACACCATGTGGTCTTCATTACCAGCCATGGTTACAATCCCAAACTCCTTCCAAAATCAACTCAAACCACTTACAAACACATATAACATCATAATCTTAATCTTTACACCACTTAATCACTAAACCCACAATATTCATCATAATATAAAAAGGGGCAAGAGTGTTTATACCTTCTTGAAGCTTTAACAACACTTAATAATCCTTGGCTAGTCCTTAAACAACCTTAAAGTAGCTTGGATAGTCTAAAGAAACCATAAAACACAAGTTAATTCTTAGAGTTACTAAACTGCAGCTGCAAGAAGATGAAAAACGAGGTCCTTACCTTGGTTTTCTGGACAAGGTTCCTAAAGAAGAGTTGTAGGGCATCTCATGGGCTTTCCAAAAAGCTAAAGAACACGAAATTTGGCTGAGAAACGAAGGAGTTATGCTCGATTTACCAACCTGCTGTCTTTTTTGGCCGAAATTTGATGATAATGGATGGGGAGAGTTTCTTGCTTTTGTTTTGATCTAATCTTGTGTTTATCTTGGTAATACTAGATTGTCTTAGAAGCTTGGAAGATATTTGTGATTAAAAGCTTGTTAAAAGACTAATTTACCCTTGAAAATAATTAGTGGAAAGTGATGTAATACTTGTGATGTCATTAGATGAGTTAATCATCTCATTTCCTTGGTTTCCTTAAGTAAAATGCTACTAATTCTTATAAATGATAATGTGGTATGTATCCTTGTTATATTATTAATCTTGGTTGCTTGGTTTCCATACTCGTCTAATTGTGATTCGTTTCGAGTATACCTCATTATCTCAGTGGTTTTGAAACCATTAAACAATCCAAATTTCCTTTGGTATTCTCTTAACTTAATAATCCCTAGGTTAAATCTAAATTCACTAATTCCTCAATATATAATGTTTCCATGCTCCTTAACATCTAATAGAAGCTTATTCGAAATCAAAATCCTCAAAATCCATGTTTCAGGAATTTCTGAAATCTAACGTCATTTCGAGTCACTTATTTCCATTGTACAACACTAATATGGTTTCTATTTATTCATTTTATGTTTCCATTATAAAGTACCTATATACCATTTCTCTAAATCCTCAAAATTTACTATTCATTTGGGCACTGTAGCCTTTCCAAAGTTAGGGTTATTACATCCTTCCCCCCTTAAAAGGATTCCGTCCCGGAATCACGTCAGAAATGTCCATAGATACCTCTTCATCTACACCTTATAACTTCTATACCACTTTCTCCATCCTTTTTCCTTCATAATATCTCTATCTTGTTTGCACAAAATACACCAACATAAACTTGCTTGTCACTCATCAATATTTCTCTCTTAGTTATGGGTATCGGCCACCACATTGGCCTCTCCTGAATGGTAATGTATCTCACTTATGGTTTATCCCTATGTTGATCTCTATCATGACATAAAATATGCATACTTCGCTCTTATTATATCTTGTATCTGTAAAATCTTCCAGAAATCCGGCTCGAATAAAATTCCTTGAAACAATTGTAAGAAAATACTCCCTATAATATATATTTCCTGTTCGTATCTGAACAAGTCTATGGTTTACCCCCAAAATACTATTATTCTCCTTTTCATAGAATTTCTAACCCCTACAGATACTGATTTTCCTTATCTAGATTATCAACCTACCTATACCATTCATTGACCACATTGATTTCCTAACCAACATTTACACTAAAAATTTAAATACTAGAAAAATGTTCACCTGCATCTGTATCCGGCTTTCTCAATGCCTCTCCTAAAGTCATGTTATACACTCTAGCAGTAGGTCTGTTTGAAGCAGTCACACTCTGTCCTGGCGCAGACGACCCACCAGAACGACAATCCCTAGCAATATGTCCTAGTCTTCCACATTGATAACACTTTACATCACCCTTATCAGCTGATGGACACCTGTCCTGATAATGCCCTTTCTGTCCACACTTAAAGCAAGTTACTCCTAACATCCTACACTCTCCGATATGCTTTTTACCACACGTGTTGCAATCTGGCAATGGTGGTCGCGATTGATTAGACTGAAAGGTTCCTATGGATCTACCACCCTGATTCACCGTCTCACTGTTAGTCTTATTATTCCCTGACTTTCCCACAAACTGAGATTTTTGTCCCTTACCAACCTTGTTAAAGTAACTTCCTTCGCTTAAACCTCCTTTCTGACCCTCACATCTCCTTTTCTTACTTTCTCGCCCCATCTGATTTTGTTCGTTATGAGCATTTTCATTCTGTCTATTTCGACTTCCTTCATCTCTCTCATTTTCTCTTGCATTCGTTCTATTTTTACGCTTAGGTGGCATGGTTCTGTATATAACAATATTCTTCATTAATCACCCAAATTTAGGGTACAACATACATCATTCCCATATACACAATTATATCCCTAGTTAACTCATCTATATACCATAATATTATCAACTCAACTTTAGCAAATAAGCGTATCACCTTTAGTACAATAACCTTTTCATTTAAGTCAATCACCTTATATACATCAATATTCTTGAATCTCAACATTTAATATCAAAATACGATAAAATTAGGCAAAATACATAAACTTCATTAATTATCCCCACTTCCTTTGTTTATCCTTATTCTAATTCTATCCTCAAAATACACCTTACTCTCAATAGTAAATCTCAATTATGCCTTAAAATTCCTCATATTCCTTTCTCTTACTAATCATCAAATATACTCATTTCTTCTCACAAAATTCCTTCCTCTCTTATATTGAAACGCTTCTAACTCTAATTATCTCTTATTGAAATTTCCCTTTGAATCTCCAGTTCCCTTGTATAATCACGTATATATACTCTAAACATTGCTTCCCTTATCCCATCCATTACTGAAACCTTCTATATTCAAAACAATTGATAGAATTCAAGAGACCTTAAATTTAAACGAACCCAGATATAAGCAAGGGTCCCACAACAATTTATAACATTAAGAGTTCTAAATAACCTTTATTCGAAACAAAAGAATATTTGAGAAATCAATATGATGGAAGAACCCGTACGTCACACAAGTGAGGGCGTCCCCTCCGACTTTCTATCACACAGACAGATTGTCCCCGTGTATACATATAGGGCTATTCCTCTTAGTTGGAATAAGAAGTATAAAGAAAATTTTAAATCACGATGATAAATACCACCTTTCAAAAATAATCTTAGAGGAATATTTTGACTAAGATAGATCGAATAGAATTTTGAAATACATTCCAGAGGTACCAGAAAATTTTGAAAAGATACCGACCCTTAATGAATAAGAGGTGCCAGATCACAACTGGATTTACCCACCAGTAGAGGAAAATTTGAAACTCAATAACATAATTTTAGCAGGGATTTAGAAAATTTAAGAATAGGTACCGTTAATAGCCTCTGCCCAATTTAAAATCCCAAATAATGGAAGGTTTTCCTCAAATACCATATATATCTAAGACTGCGTACTCTCCAAAATTTCTTGAATTTGGCACTTATCCTTTAGCCTTAAACTATCGTCTTATATTCCCAGTTACCGTCATTTACCTAGTCTTGACTTGGCTCGATACTTTCTGCCTTTATCCATAATAGAACACAACCCTCTAATCGATATACTTAAGTAATATTGATTGTCTTAGCCTGACACTGCTCCGGTATCAAGGACCCTTCAAATTATACTTCTAAATTGTATATTCTAACATACCACACATACTCACAATATTTTCTAACGTACACTTCCTGTTACCTCAATTATTCCATTTTCTCATATCAGTCCCATGTGCTACATAAACTTGACACTTTTGGCATAATAACCTTTATTAGCAATAATCTATAAAATCATAATCAATACTTAGAATAAACGCTTCGTTCGATAAACCCCCCTTGAACTTGATGGAAGTTCACAATTTTATATCATAACTAATACATTTATTATTATCACTCTTGTTCCTGAGCATTATGACTTAGCTCTGATACCAAACTGTGACAGCCCCAAATCCGGGGTCATGAATCTGGGCCATCGCGGACCAACTTCCATTCAAAATCAATATCTCTTGGGTTTTTTTTTTTTATAATTAATACTTATGCAATTGACCCCACAGTAATACACACACACACACACCAGTCATATGCTCAGAGAACAACATTCACCATAATAAAAGTTTAGAGTTAAACAGTTATTACAAACCCAGAATCATACTTAAGTACATTGTTGAGTGATGCTTCTACAAGAAGCATTTCAACAACCAAATTTATTACAACCTTACACACTTACACACTTAATATACATAAGATCAGTAAACCCCCTTGCGCTTATCATCTACCTCGGAAACGGTCGCCAGTACTCGCTTAATAGGTCGCCTTCCCCCTACCCTCTTGCGGGGTGTCGTACGGAGTATTGGCATTGGTCCTAGCTGTATATACATAAGTAGCAAGAGTGAGCTATAATAGCTCAGCAAGATATTATTATAAACTAGAATTTAAAAATGTAACTCAGTATACATGTATATATATATGTAAACGGAAATCAATTATAAACTTTAAGAAAGAATAAAACTCTTATTTAATAATACATCATCCACTTACTATTATAAGAAAGAAATCTAGAATAATACAGTATCAGTTTCTCTTCTTAAATAATATAACAATCAATATAATCTTTCAGTGTAATATTTCAAGATAACATGAATATTTACTTAAATCTCTTACTATCATCTTCTCAGTTCCTTCTTATGTAACAATTTTTTTATAAATTAATATAAAATCAGTTTCTCTTCATTTATAACAATAATTCCATCTTTCATATCATTCTCCCTTTTCAGTATACCAATCTGACTTTATCATTTATTCTTTATTCAAATATTGTAGGGGTTTTCACTGTTGCCGAATACGTGAGGCACGATGATCAGTCGCCCTCCGTATCCGTCCCTTTTTACTACCGGTAGACGGAGGTAGGTCTGCCACCATCCCCCAGGAGGAAGGTCTACCACTACATCCTCCTTCGGCAACTCTTGGGCCGAAATGAAACATTAAGTGCTGGACTGTGCAACTTCCACACGGCCTCTTACGCTTATTAAGTGCTGGACTGTGCAACTTCCACACGGCCTCTTACGCTTATTAAGTGCTGGACTGTGCAACTTCCACACGGCCTCTTACGCTTATTAAGTGCTGGACTGTGCAACTTCCACACGGCCTCTTACGCTTATTAAGTGCTGGACTGTGCAACTTCCACACGGCCTCTTACGCTTATTAAGTGCTGGACTGTTGTAAATTCCCTTTTTATAAGATCATCATTCAATTTATCATCACCATTTCACATTTCCATTCTCGTATATCACTTTCATTCTCGCACATTATTTCTATAAAATATATGTATATAACATACACTAAAAAAAAATGTTTATAATATAGCATTATAAACCATATAACCCTAGATAACAACTGATACCATTCTCTTTCATATATCTTTTACCCTAGAGCATATTCGCTCAATTCGTAATCATCTCTGTATTCATATTTCAGAAAACATATCCATCTCTCTTTAACTTCCCACAATCAAGAGAATATATTCTTTGCAATATAGCAACAAAAGCATCACATATACATAAATATATTCCATGATATCATTAATATTCCGAAGATACATAATTTTTAAAGTATGGATAGAAGGATCTTGCCTCAGTTTCTGTATCCTGACAGTATAGCTGGTTCCTCCTCCGGAATTTCTATAAACACAAAAGGACCGTCATTAGAATACCACATCTCTTACTCACTACCCTCTCGTATAACAACACCCTTTACACTTCCATGTATGTTTAACGTATCACTATTACCCCAAAGGTTCGAGAACTTAACCATTTATAACCTCAATCGAAGTTTCAGGGGTTTTCACCATTTCCCCTAACGACCACACTTAACTGTAAAAATTCACAGAAAATATGGATTTCGAATTTTACCACAAGGTCAACTGGTAACAACTCTTTGACTACCTTACTACAATATCCCAAAGTTTCATAATTTTTAAAAATGTCTAAGTAGGTTGATCATAGCCTCAAAGTTGATACAATTACAGTTTCTCGGTTTTCGAACACCTTTCACTAAAACTGACTTTTCTCCTAAACCGTTCATCAGATTTTAACGCACCTTATATCAAAACGATCTATGAACTAAGCTCTATCATCTCATGGTCCCTTGGTGTGCTGGACAGTAACCTATCGTGTGTGCACAGTTGCTAAAAACAGGGCAGATTTCGTTCTAACGAAAATCGGACATTATAACTGCTGTAATTTCATACTTTCCAAAATCAAACTCCTCCAAATCAATCATCAAACACCATAATCATCACCTACACCATGTGGTCTTCATTACCAGCCATGGTTACAATCCCAAACTCCTTCCAAAATCAACTCAAACCACTTACAAACACATATAACATCATAATCTTAATCTTTACACCACTTAATCACTAAACCCACAATATTCATCATAATATAAAAAGGGGCAAGAGTGTTTATACCTTCTTGAAGCTTTAACAACACTTAATAATCCTTGGCTAGTCCTTAAACAACCTTAAAGTAGCTTGGATAGTCTAAAGAAACCATAAAACACAAGTTAATTCTTAGAGTTACTAAACTGCAGCTGCAAGAAGATGAAAAACGAGGTCCTTACCTTGGTTTTCTGGACAAGGTTCCTAAAGAAGAGTTGTAGGGCATCTCATGGGCTTTCCAAAAAGCTAAAGAACACGAAATTTGGCTGAGAAACGAAGGAGTTATGCTCGATTTACCAACCTGCTGTCTTTTTTGGCCGAAATTTGATGATAATGGATGGGGAGAGTTTCTTGCTTTTGTTTTGATCTAATCTTGTGTTTATCTTGGTAATACTAGATTGTCTTAGAAGCTTGGAAGATATTTGTGATTAAAAGCTTGTTAAAAGACTAATTTACCCTTGAAAATAATTAGTGGAAAGTGATGTAATACTTGTGATGTCATTAGATGAGTTAATCATCTCATTTCCTTGGTTTCCTTAAGTAAAATGCTACTAATTCTTATAAATGATAATGTGGTATGTATCCTTGTTATATTATTAATCTTGGTTGCTTGGTTTCCATACTCGTCTAATTGTGATTCGTTTCGAGTATACCTCATTATCTCAGTGGTTTTGAAACCATTAAACAATCCAAATTTCCTTTGGTATTCTCTTAACTTAATAATCCCTAGGTTAAATCTAAATTCACTAATTCCTCAATATATAATGTTTCCATGCTCCTTAACATCTAATAGAAGCTTATTCGAAATCAAAATCCTCAAAATCCATGTTTCAGGAATTTCTGAAATCTAACGTCATTTCGAGTCACTTATTTCCATTGTACAACACTAATATGGTTTCTATTTATTCATTTTATGTTTCCATTATAAAGTACCTATATACCATTTCTCTAAATCCTCAAAATTTACTATTCATTTGGGCACTGTAGCCTTTCCAAAGTTAGGGTTATTACAGATGCTACCAAACAGGGAGAAAAATTATTCATGTACATAGTGCACATATCCATCCTCAATTCTTTGTTTTTCAGACATATCATCTAAGCAATTTCCACTGATCATCGTAGGAAACCATATGAGAAAGTTAGTAAGAGGCAGCTGTCCACTCGGACTAAGTAGGGTAACCCATTTCTATGGTCCATTAGTAATGGCAGACCGTGGACGGCTGACTTTGAGATGCCATATCTTGCTCTGTCATTTCTTGAATGATATGTATATATTTTAAATATAAATAATAGTTTCAAAACGACAGAAGTTTATTAAATTTTCATAGTTTTGGATTTTCAAAATTTAAATTATACTATTCATGTTGAAATCGAAAAATATATCAGTCGATTAAAAATGATTAATTTATCGACATTGTTTATTTGAGTGTGTGGATGACAATTGGATATACATAGAGGAGGAATCGGTGATGAAGTCATTGGTGAGGAAGACTCGAGTCATGTTTCTAGTGGCTAAGAAAACATGCAGTTTCATATTTGGGTGGAAGAAAGATGCATTGGATTTTTTATTTTTCCAAAATGCTTTGGTGGGAAAATTTAGCAGGGGTTGGTATTTAAAGTCAATTGTCTTATTCATCATGCCTTGTTCCCGATTTTTTTGGATGAAAAATGAAAAAAAAAAAGGAATTAAATTTAAAAAAGAAAAGAAAATATTTGATACGTAATTTTCTTCCTTATATTCCCGAATTTTTTAAAGAAAGAAAAGAAATTGAAGATATGTTAAAATATTCAATATATTTATCATTCCAACTTAAAAATTTTGGAGAAAAATGAACCATATTTAACCTCCCTTTCTATCATTTTCTTTTCTCAAAAAATCGTAAAACACCTTACGGAAATTAGGTAAGCACAATTTTTTTCCTTTCTTTTCAAATTTAAATTCGAGAATATAATGTTAGTGATGGTTGTCAATATGTACAGTAAGTGTTTAAGATAAAGTCCACCGTCCTTTTTTATTCCCCACCCTCCCAAGAAAGTTCTAAGAATATATTGTCCGTCTACTATGGTCACCATCTTTTCACCATGACATCAATTTTCAGTGTCATTATTTATCCATGAGGAATAGAGCCTGTTTGGCAATTCTATCCGATAATTTATAAGTTACTTATTTCGGAAAAAATTTCGTATTTACATATATTTTTTTAGAAAAATATGTGTATGGGGAATTTAATATTCGTAATCTTGCAAAAATAAGTTACTTATTTCTGAAAAAAGTACATATTTCCTAACTTTTTTCCAAAATAAGTAACTTATTTCTGAAAAATAAGATTTCCCAAACGGGCTCATAATCTCCCTTTTTTTATTTACTAGTTATTATTTTATTAAGATTTGACTTTCTAATTTCAACTAGCATAATAACCCGTGCGAGGCATGGGTCATCCTCTAGCAATTGCTATAAATTATGTATAATTTTACGATTTAAGGATACTAGCTTATAACCCGTGCAATGCACGGGTTTCTTATATTATGTTATAAATTTTATTTAATATTATAATTATGTTTTTATATAATCATTAATTTTAATATTTTTTTTAATTTTAGTTTGATATAATTTAATGTACTCATGTTTACGGATTATATTACCGTTTCCTTATTATAAACAACGTATACGATTTTTAATATATTTTAATAATAATTGAATAATATGGTGTAATTTTTTTTGATATATATTGTAAGATTTGTTGTAAATTAAAAAGGTAACATGTTTTAATTAGAAAGGAGATATTAATGATTGAAATATATGATACAATTGATCTGTTTAGAAGTTTATAAAATTTAATATCTTCAACTAAAAGTAAATGTGAAAAAGGCAATCGACTAATTATCAATAATTATATTATGTTATTATTTATTTTAGGTGCTACATTTTTTTGAAAATTATGGTGTGACATTTTTGGGTATATATTAATGATTGTAAGATTTGTTTTAAATTAAAAAAGGTAACGTGTTTTAATTCAAAATGAAATATTAATGATCGAAAAATATGATAATGTTTTTAGGTGTTTATGAAAGGTAATATTTTCAACTAAAAAGTATATGTGAAAAGGGCAGTTGGCTAATTACCATTAATTTTATGATTTTATTATTTATTTTAATAATTAGGATAACCAAATATACAAACTTTCAATCTTTCGACTTTAATATAGTAGTATAAATACGTATTTTAATTAGAAAAGGTAATCGGCTGCTTAACATTAATTATATTATTTTTTATTTATTAATTAAAATAACTGTACCTAAACCAAACCGATAAAATTTACAATGTTTCAACTTCAATATTATAACTAACTTATAACCCCTGCAATGCATGGGTTTCTTGTAATATGTTATAAATTTTATTTAATATTAAAATTATATTTTTATATAATCATTTTTTTTAATAATTTTTTTAATTTGATATAATTTAATATACTCATGTTTACAGATTATACTAATGTTTCCTTTTTATAAACAACGTATATAATTTTTAATGTATTTTATTAATAATTGAAAAATATTGTGCGACATTTTCGGGCTATATTTTTCTTGAAAATTATGATGTTATATTTTTCGGTATATATTAATGATTATAAGATTTGTTTTAAATTAAAAGGGTAACATGTTTTAATTCGAAAAAAGGTAAGGTATTTATAAAAGATAATATCTTCAACTAAAATTAATTGTGAAAAAAGTAATCGACTAATTACCTTTAATTTATTATGTTAATGTGAAAAAGACAATCGACTAATTACTATTAATTATATTATGTTATTATTTATTTAATTATTTTAGGTGTTATACTTTTCTTGAAAATTATGGTTTGATATTTTCGGGTATATAATAATGATTATAAGATTTGTTTCAAATTAAAATGGTAATGTGTTTTAATTCGAAAGGAAATATTAATGATTGATTGATGTTTTTAGGTATTTATAAAAAGTAATATCTTCGACTAAAAATAAATCTGAAAAAGACAATCGACTAATTTTATTATTTTAATGTGAAAACGGCAATCGACTAATTACCATTAATTTTATCATGTTAATCAACTAATTACCATTAATTATATTATGTTATTATTTAATTTAGGTGTTGTATTTTTGTTGAAAATTATGGTGGGTATATATTTTAAGGTGTTTATAAAAGGTAATATATTCAATTAAAAGTAAATATGAAAACGACAATCGACTAATTACCATTAATTATATTATGTTATTATTTATTTTAGGTGTATTTGTTTTTCTTTATAATGAAGGATAAATAAGTAAATTTACGAAGTACCAAAAAACTGGTACCAAAAATTAGGTACCAAAACTTTTAGTATTTCAGTTTTTATATAATAGTATAGATTATAATATTATTAGTTTATTTTATTAAATAGAACCATTTGTGATATAATTAAAAAAAGAGATTTTAATTAGAGAAAATAGAAAAGTAACGTGCATGATTTATGTGAAAAAAGTAATTGATTAGTTTATAATAATTATAATTTAATTATGTTATTTTACGAAATAAATTTTTTCATAGTTTTTAGAAAATGAGAAATTAACGCTACCCGTTATATTTCTAGAAAAAAAGGGAATGTAATTATAAAAAATAGAAAAGATGATATATTTTAGCTAAAAAGGTAATCGGTTAATTATTAATATTATAATATTATTTTATTTGTATTAAATAAAAATACATGTAATATAATTAGAAAAATGGAGGTTTTAGTAAGTAACGTGTTTTGCTGAAAAAAGGTAACCGTCCATGATATAATTGGAAAAAGAGAGATTTTAGTTAGAAAAAAGAGAAAAGGTAACGTGTTTTGACTGAAAAGGTAATTGATTAGTTAATAATAATTATATATAATTATGTTATTTTTAGTTGAAAAGGTAATTGGTTAATTATTAGTATTATAACATTATTTTTTTATTAAATAGAAACACCTGTAATATAATTAGAAAAATGGAGGTTTTAGTAAAAAAAAAAAAGAAAAAAGGTAACGTGGTTTGCTCTGAAAAATGTAACAGTCCATGATATAATTGGAAAAAAAAGAGATTTTAGTTAGAGAAAAGAGAAAAGGTAATGTGTTTTGACTGAAAAAGATAATTGATTAGTTAATAGTAATTATATATAATTATGTTATTTTATTAAACAAAAGTGCTCGTAGTGTTTTAGTTAGATAAAATGTAAAAGATATCATATTTTAAAATGTAAAAGGAAATTATTTAGTTATTGAAAAATAGAAAAGTTTATATGTTTAAACTGAAAAAGGAAATTGATTAATAAATGAGAAATTTTAGTTAGATAAAATATAAAAGATATTGTATTTTACCTGGAAAAGAAAATTATTTAGTTCTTGAAAATAGAAAGATAATATGTGTAACCTGAAAAAGGAAATTGATTAGTTAGTAGATCTGTAATTGAGTAAGGGTAATTAGGTAAATTCAATAGGTACCGTTGAACCAAACTTTTAATGTTTCGGCTTTTATATAATAGTATAGATTTTACTAAATTAAATTGTTCGTAGTGTTTTTAGAAAATGAGAAATTAATGTTACCTGTGATTTTTCTAGAAAAAAGGAATTTAATTAAAAAAAATAAAAAAAATGATACGTTTTAGCTGAAAAGGTAATCGGTTAATTATTAGCATTATAATATTATTATTTTATTTTTATTAAATAGAATCGTCCGTGATATAATTGGAAAAAAAGAGATTTTAGTTAGAGAAAACAAAAAAGGTAATGTGTTTTGGTTGAAAAAGGTATCCCGTGATATAATTGGTGGGAAAAGAGATATTTTAGTTAGAGAAAAGAAAAAAGGTAACTGAAAAAAGGTGACTAACCAAACTTTTAATGTTTCGGGTTTTATATATTTTTAAAAAAATTACTTAGTTATTGAAAAATAGAAAAAAGGTAATATGTTTAACCCGAAAAAGAAAATTGATTAGTAAAAGAGAAATTTTAGTTAGATAAAATATAAAAAATATAAATAAAGGAAATTTTTTAGATTTTGAAAAATTGAAAAGGTACTATATTTAACCTGAAAAAGGTAATTGATTAGTAAGGGAGAAATTTTGTTAGGTAAAATATAAAAGATATAAACTGATTAGTTAGTAAGATGAATTTTATCTATAATTAAGTAAGGATAAATAAGTAAAATCAACAGGTACCATACCGACCAACCAAACTTTTAATGTTTCGGCTTTTATATAATAGTAAACTGTAAAAGGTAATATGTTTAATCCGAAAAAGAAAATTGATTAGTAAAGGAGAAATTTTAGTTAGATAAAATATAAAAAATATAAATAAAGGAAATTATTTAGATATTGAAAAATTGAAAAGGTAATATATTTAACTTGAAAAAAGAAATTGATTAGTAAGGGGGAAATTTTGTTAGGTAAAATATAAAAGATATAAATTGATTAGTTAATAAGATGAATTTTATCTATAATTAAGTAAGGATAAATAAGTAAAATCAACGGGTACCATACCGACCAACCAAACTTTTAATGTTTCGGCTTTTATATAATAGTATAGATTTTTGAATATAATTGCACCTTTTATATTCATACATATTATAATATCAGTATTTTAATTTATGTATTATTTTATTTATGTATAGATCATATGAGCATAAAAAAGGATGTTTTATAGCATATAAATATATTGTATAGGTTATAAACTTATAACACAATTTCTTTTTGAACAATGATAAAAAGACATATCATCGATGTGAATAATACTCATCATACAATACTTTCCAGATAAAATTAGTACGCTCCTTAATATTTATTTCTTTAAATATCTCATCAAGATATATAAGTCGCATAGAATTATAATCCGAAATTACGAGAGGGCTGATTCCCAACACCAACATATTTCATATATTGTTTGCATAAATGTTAAAGGGATGGTGCTTTTGTAATTTTTAAACATATAGAAATATTATCGTAAGTTCACAACCATTAAAAAGACACTTTTTGCACTTGTGTTGTGGTTTAATTTATAGTAATAGATAGATTGTGTACCATATTGTGAAACCTAAAATATAATATTTTTAAAATAATATGAGTCACCACTATTTTTTACTAAAAAATTAAAATAATAGTAAAAATAAGATAATAGAGAGGTCGGTTTGTGTAAAAGGTTTATTAACTCAAAATAATAAAGTCCATGCAGCACAAAGGTTAGTAGGATAAATTGTGTAGAGGAGGTTCTAGGTACGATTCACCATAAAAATAAAATTTACTCATTTTTTCCATTTAAATAAGAGAGTGAAATTTCATGTAATTTTATAACTTGTAAGGGTATAACTGTAATTTCATAGAGGATTTATTGGCTCAAAACCCCCTAAAAATCCCCTTGTTCTCTTATTATATGTAGAAAGAATGGATGGATGTGTACCATATTGTGAAAGCTAAAATATAATATTTTTAAAATAATAGTAAAAAATAAGATAATGGAGATGTCGGGTTTATGTAAAAGATTTTTTAACTCAAAACAAAAAAGTTCATGTAGCACTGTTGTTGGTAGGATAACTTGTGTAGAGGAGGTTCTAGGTTCGATTCACCACAAAAACTCATTTTTTTCCCATTTAAATAAAAGAGTGGCATTTAATGTAATTTTATAAATTGTAATTAAATAAAAGAGTGGCATTTAATATAATTTTATAAATTGTAAGGGCATAACTGTAATTTCACAGGGGGTTTATTGGCTCACAATTATCCCCTTGTTGCTCTATTATATATAGAAAGAGATACGCCTGTCGAGTTTCTTTTTCGAAAAAATATCAATTAAAATTTTTACTCTTTCTTTTAACAAATTCGAATTCTCAAAATTTTATAAAAAACGAAAGAGATATCACTAAATCAAGGGATCATGAATCAAGTTTCTTATGTTTAAACTTTAAACCCCCTACTGCATAAAATAAAATTTGTATTAAATACTAGGCATACAGTAGAAACTCGATAAATGAATATTTGATAAACGAATAACCTTATTAAATTAATAATTTTTTTCGGTTCTGACATAATAAACATAATGTATTTTTGATCTTGATAAATGAATAATCACAATTAATGAATAAAATTTTCCACTTCCAAATGTATTCATTTATCGAGATTTAATTGTATTACCAAGTTCTTGTGCAATAAGGATATACATTGTGATTAATTTGTGGATATTGTTTTATACTACTAATACAACTTTTAGAATTAGATTAGATGATTATGTAGTGAGGCAACCACCCCAATGCACTAACCAAAGTGGATGAACAATGATTATTCATGGAATAAATGATTGAGTTGTTTAATTTTGTATCCTGGTCTTAGCTTCTTCAACTACAGGATTAGGCAAGGGCTAACTAGTCCTTCTAGCCAACTTGTTTCTTGTTAATTATAATTACTTGACTTTGTTTAGTTTCCAAGTCTTGGTTTACCCATTCATTAGACTAAGGGGTGCCTTAAAATGACCTGAATTGACTTGTAATTTTTGCCGCAACCTTTGGCATCTGAATGTGGTCTATATGTCCACTTTTGTTTGGCCAGTTCATTTGAATTTACCAATACTTTGAATAATCTGCAGAAACAAAAGGGTATGTTTAACTTCTTCTGCACAGTACAGCAAAATTAAATTAAATTACAACCTACTCCTGTACAATTTACCTGGTCAGTTGACTTTGTTTTATATATGTTCTAGATATAGAATGAACGAATTCATTGTATGTGAATGAGGAAATGTACTCCCTCCCTCCGTCTCACTCATTTGTTAACATTTCAAAATTTGACAAAAAAAGTATTAACAATTGGATGTGAACGATGGAATAATATGTAAGCTGTATTGACCTTTTTTTCTTTCAAAGTTAAAGTTCAACTGTTCCTTATTGTTAGGATACAACTCCTGCATTATGAAGAAAGAATGACCATTGCATTCATACTACAACTCCATTACTCCATATATTTGTGAATTGTGACCATTCTGATTCCAAGTAGTAGGTATACCTAGACGTAATAAAAGTCAAACGTATTCTAATAAAGTCAAACTCGTTCACATTACCCTGCAGATGGGTCATGTGTTGACTTTCTTATGCCGGTTGCCATTCAGCTTTGAACAAGTTAGGTGGCCACTATTACTCGGACTCCCTTTTAGCATAATAAAGAGAGATTAGTCTAGACTACAGCTCCGTTGAACTTCAAAATTTAGTAGAAATCTTCTTCTTTTGAATACTAATTTACATCCCGTGTACAAACTTAAATACGAATTAGCAAGTGCTCCCTCCGTCCCTAATTAGTAATTTATTTTGAAAAAGGATTTGCTTTTCCTGAGATTAGCTCAGTAAGTTTCCTGAGATGATTAAAAAAACAATACAAAAATAGGATTATTTTTGTAAATATAGGGGGCGGGTTCAATTATTACAAAAATGCCATCAAAAAATTATACTAAAATTTCAGGTAAGGTTTCTGAGGTTACCTCAGGAACATTATTCTCTTTGAAAAAAACATACATCTTAAGAAATATTTAATGTCATATTTTGTTTCATAGTTGCCCCTACTTATTGTATTAAATAATAACTTTTGAATGTATAATTAATTACAAAGTCAACATTGGAAATAGAAGTGTAGGGATAATTTTTGAAAAACTTGAAAAACATGTATTGAAATATGAAAAGAGACAATTATTTAAGGACAATTTTTTTTTTTTTTCTGAAAATGGATTACTAAATAGGGACGGAAGGAGTATAAACGAACTACTTATGATTTAAACTCTCGTAAACACGAAATCGTAACTTATAAGTCACGGAAATCTTAACCATACTGAAACAAGATAACAAAAGTAAGATTCTTATTTTAACTTTACTCATTTTACTTGGAAAGTTACTAGTAACACAGCTGCTACTCTGTACTTGCAGGAAAAGCAGAGAAATGAAAGTAAAATGCATGTGGACAGCTGGGACAACATTCATAACAGATAACACGATGTTTTCATTAATTTTTCTATCAAGATTTAAATTTTCTGATCCAGTAACATCTGCTATTACACTTGACAACTCAGAGTAGGTCCTCACACTATTAGGAATATTACTAATCCCTTCAAAGACTGATGAATCTAGCAGTAAAAAATCCTGAATATCTATAGAACTTTCTGACTCCTCGTTCAAAGATGTAGGATCAGACAATTCCATATGAATCGAAGGGCTTCCGAGATCAGGAGTACTACTGATATTATCACAAATCTGTTGACAAATTTGTGCACTGTTTTCCGTGGGATTTATTCTAACAGTTACCCATTCTTCATCATCTCCCCATTCTGGCAACATTTCGGAGACGATCAATCCCCTGATTCTCACATCTGCTGGATAATCTGATGAGTGAATATATCGGGTTGGATTTGAACTAGGCTCGGAGACTTGTACTGAATCCCAAAAGCCTAAATCCAAAATACTGGTTGGAGAATTCTTATTAAAATTCTCTACTTTCTCGTAATCAAAAGACAACTCAACAAGAAATTGATGATCAAGAAGTTGTTTGGTTGTCCAACGTTCTTTGGCATTACTCTTCAAACACTTGCTCAAAAAGTCCTTGGCATTATCCGACAACTTGTTGGGAAATTCTGGCAAGTTTCCTGAAAACCCAATTTTATGAATTGCGGAAACAGGATCATTCAACTCAGGCCAAGGGTTTGACCCTGTTGCCATCTCAATAATTGTGCATCCCAGAGCCCATATATCAGCTGGAAACCCCTGCTCTTCGCCGCGCGCAACCTCAGGAGCCATGAAAACAGGTGTGCCGGAGAATGCTGATGTAGCAGCAACTCCATTATCCAATAAAGTAGCACATCCCAGATCAGCAATTTTAGCACCATCTTTTCCTAGCAAAATATTCTGGCCTTTGATATCACAATGCACGAAATTATTCGAGTGAAGATAATCAAGGCCTTGCAGAATTTGTGTAGTGTAAACCCGGATCAAAGATTCATCAAGTGAACCTCCTTGCTTCTTGATCACATCGGAAAGTGTACCACCAGATAAATACTCCATAAAAATATTGTACATGGGCTTGTTATTCTCAATCCTTACATCATAACCCAAGTACTTAACTATACGAGGGCAATTCAACTGAGAATGAAACATTTGCTCCTGTTGCAAGAACTTAGAGCTAGATAGCTCTGTTGATTTGACCGCAAACATATCACCCGAAGATGTCGTGGCTGCATAGACCGCGGCGGCGGAGGAGCCACGGCCAATGATCGGACCTCTGATCCAATCCATTGAATAGAAAAGTGTGTAAAAATGAGAGAATATGAATGCGTAAATGATTGGGGGAGAATAATAAAATGTTGCAAGATATTCGTAAATAAAAAGTGAAGCGTCTACGTCTTTATATATTTGTGCTACTGTCTCTGTACAAGGAATCTTTCTTGTAAATGTGTTTAAGTTTCATACGTAAAAAAAAGAGGATTAAATAGTAAGTACAAGAGTAATCCTGTTGAGTCTAAAAATTACTTAACGAATAATACTACGTACTTGTGTAAGAGGAGAGATCACCACGTGGCAAAAGGAGAGAGGCTTACAGATGGGAGCGGCGATTACTTGCCTTAGAATAAAGCCAACCACATGAAGACACGTGACCACGTGCCTTGATTGCCGCTGCTCATATTTTTTCACTTTCACACTTTATTTATTTTTTGCGGCGCAGGCGCGTTAAAAATTAAAATCCATGGGATGTTTAATTTGAATTACAAAGTCAGAGTAATCAAATTTTTACTGTTGTGACTTACTCCCTCCGATCCATTATATAAGGCATTTGACTTTTCTGCACGTAACTTTAGGTGCTTTGACTACATAGCTAAAATTATTGTTTTTTAAAATTTCATTTTCTAAATAAAAATTAAAATAATATATTTTTATTCAAAAAAAGAAAAATTGAAAAATAATAAATTTTAACATATAATCAAAGCACCTAAAATTAGGTGCAAAAAAGTAAAATGCCTTATATAATGGATCGGAGGGAGTATTTCTTAAATTTAGAATTTGACTTTTAGCGTGTGGGAAACCTAAAATACAACTGCACAAGTCAATCTGTTGAAGGTCTCTTGAGAAACTTGCACTTTAATTTCCAACTGATTACGAAGAAAATGTATTTTGTTCACACTTGTTAGTTGTGACCAAATAAGCGTGTATTGCCATTTCATCTTTAGTATCTGGAATCCGCGTGTATTAACATTACCATTACCATTAAGGCATTAACATATACATATACGAATAAATTACAATTTTTTTATAATTTAATGTACTTAGAGCAAGTCCAACAATGCCTTAGTTGGTTTCCTATAAATATTATAAAATAAGAATTTATAGTGATTTAGGAACATTGTTTTATATACCAACTTCAACAATAATCCCTATAGTGATGAAAATGAAGTTAGGGATGATTATTAGTTTCCCAAAAGTTGGTAATAGATGTTGAACGTACTTGCTCTTACACAATCACAATATCATTTTATACCCATTTACACAATCACACAATCATTTCTTTTAACAAAATTTCAATTTTCTATAAGACTACATGTTGAATATATGATATAATCTTGATAAGTTCGCTTCTCTAACACCGCATGGTATCAGAATTCTGGATGTGGGAGGTCTTAGATTGTAACATTGAAAATCGGCAAATTGAATACTACGATAAAAAAATGCACGAATAATCTAGTAACCCAAATAATGAGTTTTTGAGCGAGAAAGATTAGGTAATGGCTTAGAAATTATTACCGATCGACTGTGAGTAATGTTTATTGTTTGTTGTCGGTGTAGAATACAATGCTAGATAACAATGATATTGTATTTTTAGTCGAAGTACTAACAATGTACGTAGTAGCTGTTGTAATTCAGTGATCCAGCTAAATTTGTCTTTGTCCTGCACAACTGGATTTATATATCATGATATAGCAATCTAACAAGATTTGATTTCATTTCTTGACATGACATGCTAACTGAAAATCCAAAGGCAGATCTACGTTTATCGTTTATTGAACATTTTTTTATCTATTTGTATAACACTAAATCAAATTTCAAAATGTTACATACACAATGAGTAATGTACAGTGATTTCTAATATCAGCCATGTTAGCTAGATTTATGTCATCTATGCATACAGCATACCACGACCATATAGACTCTGCATTTTATTATAAAGTAACGTTATATATTCGAAAATATTTTCGAATAAATGATTTTGATAATTCTAGTATTTCTTTTTGTTGTACACCCTGTTTAGATTTGTGCACGTTAAGTGAATTTTCTTAGCTAAAATTATCGATTCTTAGATTTTTAAAAAAAGTGATTTTTTTTCTTTTGCTAACTGAAAATTTTTGTGGTTCATTGAGGCCTTTAAAAATGTGGATCAACTGTTTTAGGGTCCGTTTGAGAAATCTTATTTTTCAGAAATAAGTTACTTATTCTGGAAAAAAGTTAGGAAATATGTACTTTTTTCTGAAATAAATAACTTATTTTTGCAAGATAACGAATATTAAATTCCTCATACACATTTTTCTCTAAAAAAATGTATGTAAATACGAAATTTTTTCCGAAATAAGTAACTTATAAGTTGTAAATAAGAGGAGGCAAACCGGGCCTTAATATCTTTAATGCTGCGATTTCATTTGATGGATAGAATACAAGCAGCAATACCATTCGGTGTAGGCCTGTCAACGGGTCGGATTCGGATCGGATTATGCTAAATCCATATCCAAATCCATTAAGAATTTTCGGGTTCGGATCGGATCGGATTATGGCCGGATATTTTTTAGTCCGATCCATACCCGATCCGTTCGGGTTTCGGATTTTCGGATCGGAGCTCCGACCCGCTTGATTAAAAGATGGGCTAACTTTAAAATAAATATTAATTTTAATTTATTTCAATTTTATAAATATTAATTTTAAACCCTAATCCCTAAACCCAACCCTAAAGGGTTTCGATATTTTGCAAAATATTACTTGATGATCCAACCGTACGGATGTCAACATCTATCATTTTAAATGTTAATGCCAATATTTTAGAAAAAAATAAATTCATTTGATTTAGTAATTTAACGGTCAACTATTATTTTGATTAGTACTTTGACTTGTATTCAAACTTTTAGATGTTAATCGAAAAGTCTATATATTTTTTATATTTTTTATATTATATATGACAAATAAAAAAATATAATATATATTAAAAAATAAATATAGTATATTATATAATACATATAAATAATAAACATAAATAATAAATATAACATATTATATATATAATATAGTATAGATATGTAGAAATATTTTTTATTATATATTATACATAATAAATATATTATATATAATATATATAAAATATTTAATATATAAATATATTCGGATCGGATCGTTAACGGATCGGATTATGCTAAATCCATACCCGCTCTTTATTGGATCGGATCATTATCGGATCGGATCCTTATCGGATCGGATATTTTTTTAAAGGATCCATACCCGCTAATTTCGGGTTGGATCGGATCGGATCGGATCGAATCGGATTCTTGATCCATTGACAGGCCTAATTCGGTGGATACAATACAAGGAGGTTTAAAGTTGACTATGGTGATGTTCGTAATTGCTGGGCTTGATTCCAAATAGATAGGTCTTGAATTTTCGAGGGATCCTGTGTTAAGTATAAATTGTAACTTTAATATTTATAAAAAAAACATTATTATAACAATTATAGAAATGCTAAAATTATGTAAATGATGTAATTATTCGAATTGATAATATTGTAAATTTTCAAACAAATGTAAAAGAAATAGACTTTAGATCTATTTATTATTTAAAAGATAAACATATACATATAGTGATATAGGTTAAGAAATTTGGGGACCTTCAACCTAGACGGCTTATTCCAAATTGTAACAAATTTTGGTCAGAAAGAATTAGTATATCGAAACGGAAACATAGTGTGTTTGGAAAATCGACCTAACCAACTGCCTGTGTACTCAGGAATCCTAAAAATGGTACTCACAAAGTGGGGGTGAATAGTTGTTGTTGGGGACTTGGTACAATGCGCCTGGAATGTGAATTGGCAACAGCCGCCTTATTCCTCCTGTAAGCAAAGTACTTACTTTAAACAATTTAAACGCGCTGGAACTCTGGAAGCATATACTAGTAGGTCGACCCCTGGCAAAGCAAGTTCCAGTTTATCTATATGTACCGAATGTATGCTCTGGCTTGTAGCCGTCCTTTCCATAAATAAGAATTTGAACATTCATTCGTTAAATTTTAGAGCTTTTTTCAAAATATCCAAATTGCAATTTTTTTTATAATATACGATCTAACCTCATTTGCAATCTCAAATGCAACTGTTTGCGATTTGCTGTACAACCACATATGCAATTTTTACCGTATTTTTGCAAAAACATTTGAAAACATGGGTATTTTTTTATTATTTTCCTAAATTTTATAATAATGAATTATAAAAAGAAGCCAACATTTTTTTTCAATTTAGAAATAAGGGTTAAAGTAAGATAGCAATAGCAACGTGATCTTAAGAGCACGTCTCCAAGAGACTCTTAAAACGGCTCTTAACTTGAGATTTGAGGAGAGAGATGATTTTTTTTTCACTCCAATAGACTCCTAATGACTCTTAAATTCATTAAAATTGTCTTCTCTCTACTCAATTTTAAGAGCTACTAGCAACTCTTAGAGCATCTCCAACAATCTCTTAGTTGGCTCTTAAATATAATATAAATTATGTGACTCCTAGTAAGTTAGTACATAGATTTTCGCGTCCAACTCCAACGATGCTCCTTATCTTAACTCTTAACTTATATTTTATTAATATTTCAAACCTAACTATGATGATATGGGCTAAAAGTAAGCCCTAAAGACGCATTTAATGTGGCATTAATTAAACCTAGAATGGTCCAAACGTGGGGCCCACCATATGGGCCCAAACCCTAATTATAATATTAATTTCGTAATTAATATTAGGGGTAATAAACAGCTCAGCAAATAAGAGTCAAACAAGGATATTACTCTTGCCTGACTTAGCCTCCAAGATACATATTCCAACATGGAAACCGACTCCTACAAGGAAGGGGTCTAGAACCTTCCTCAAGGCGGTGGCTTGCCCACCAAGTCACCTACTCCTACCATAATTCCTAGGCTTCTCAGCCTATATAAAGGGTCTGACCCCTCATTCTCAGAACTACGTTTTCTTGGCTTGATTCTCTAATACAGAGATACGTAGGCATTCTGTGAGGACCGTTTAGTCTCGAACGCAGAAGCAGCCATAAGAGCACGAAGCTCCCGAACCCTAGCCGTCATAATCATAACCTAGTTTTTATTCCACAACATTTGGCGCCGTCTGTGGGAAAAAGACATAAACCATGGTTCAAACACGAAGAACAGCACCAAGCACTACCGAGCCAATCGCTACCGAGGCTCTACCTCTAAGCTCTGCTCCGCCTGTCACTGAACAAGTACCCCCAACCACAGGGGCGATCACTCAAACTCAGGTTTCTCAACCTCCAGGGACGAATCCCCATGTCGAGAGAACGTTACCTATGGTCGTTCACCCAGGTCAAGGAACCAGCTCCCTCCAGACGCTGGTCTCTCCTCTAGTTGATCCCAGTTACCCACCACCAGGGGTACAGATCCATACTACGGATCTCCCCGTGAGTACTAACCCGATGTATGGCCTGCCTAACTACCCTCCTGGACCCAGTGGTCATGCCTTGCAGATCCGAGATCGAGTGTATCTTGACTACTCTGGCCCCTATACTGACGATTCATCAACTGATGTTGATCGTGATGAAGCCCCAAGAAGGCGACGTGCTAGCAGAGAACCCCGGAGGAGTCATCAAACTGTCTATGATGGACCCCCGTCTACAACTGCGGAAAGAATCAAGGCTTATGAAGCCGAGATTTTAAGATTAAAGGAAGATATGGCAAGAGAACAAGCTAGGTCAAATCAGACTCAACCTCCTCCAACATCAGGACCGATTCCCTTTATAGATTTGGAGAGGCCTTCAAGAAGGCAAAGAAGGGCTGATGCCCCAACTGGAAAAACAACAAGGGTGGAAACCCCCAAGAGCAACCCTAAGGATCTGATGCCACTTGGGGATCCTGATGATCCCACACCCCCGTTTACTGAGGAGGTGATGAATGCTCGTATCTCAAAGAAGTTCAAGATGCCGACAATTAAGGCTTATGATGGAACGGGTGATCCCGCAAACCATGTTAGGACGTTCTCAAATGCACTGCTGTTGCAGCCTGCAAGCGACGCCTTGAAGTGTAGGGCGTTCCCTCAAACCCTGTCGGGCATGGCTCAAAGATGGTATAGCCGCCTACCTACGAATTCGATTGGCTCTTTTAAGGAGTTGAGCGCCGCTTTTGTCAGCCAATTCATTAGCGGGAGAGTTCATGAGAAAAGTTCTGCATCCCTTATGTATGTGGTACAAGGGAAGAACGAAAATCTGAGAGACTACCTTAAGAGGTTCACCAAGGAGACTTTGAACATCACTGATCTGGAGAATAAGGTGGCCATGGTAGCCCTGGAACACGGAACCACTGATCTATTCTTTAAAAGGTCATTGGCGAAGCATCCTCCTGAAAACATGGTTGAGCTCCAACGAAGGGCTGACAAGTACATTAAAGCTGAAGATAGCATGAAGAAAGAAGCCACAGTAAGTGAGGGAGGAGGTAACAACGACTTCAAGAAGCGAAAGCAAGACCAGGAGTATGATGACCTGGAGTATGATGCTAGGGACAAGTATCCCCGAACTAGCGAGGACTCCGACTATGCCCCTAAGAAGAACCGAAGAAGAGTTTGGGACCAAGATTCAACGACTATGCAAGATTGAATGCTCCTAGGAGTCAGATCTTGTTAGATATTGAGAAAGACAAAGATTTTCGATGGCCGAAGCCACTTAGGGGTGATCCCGCAAAGAAAAACAAGGGTCAGTACTGTAGATTCCACCGCGATGTGGGGCATGATACAGATGATTGCAAGCAACTCGAAGATGAGATCGAGTTCTTGATCCGTAGAGGGAAATTGAGCAACTTCACTAAGGGTGAAGATCGTGTTAATCGAATTAGAGATTATAACAGAAGGGATGACGATCGTGATCGTAACACACAGCCCCGAGGGCCAGTTATCAATATGATCTGGGGAGGCCCGACAGCGGCCGGTACAACTCGAAACTCTCGAAAGGCGTACGCCAGAGAAGTGATACACATCGTGGGAGAGGCCCCGAAGCGGGCTAGGACTGAAATCACACTTGGTTTTGATGATTCTGATCTTGAAGGGGTGAAGTTCCCCCATGACGACCCGTTGGTCATAACTCCTGTAATTGGAAACTCAGAAGTGAAGCGAGTCTTGATAGATAATGGAGCTTCCGTTGACGTTCTATTTCATGATGCATTTGTGAAGATGGGTTACAATGATTCTCAGTTGACCCCAAATAACATGCCTATATATGGATTTAATGGCGTAGGATCTAAAGTTGAAGGGACTATTCAATTGCCTATGACTATTGGACAGGAGCCCAAGAAGGCCACTCAGATGTTGAACTTCCTGGTAATCAAGGCGGTTTCAACGTACAACGTTATCCTCGGAAGGGCTGGACTTCATGCATTCAAGGCTGTTGCCTCAACTTATCATATGAAGATCAAGTTCCCAACCCAGAATGGTGTTGGAGAACATAAAGGCAATCAAAAGATGGCACGAAGCTGTTATGTAGCCGCGTTAAGGCCTGACGGAGTCGGGGGGCAGGTCCTTCCGATTGAAGACATGGACATCCGCAGTGATAAGGAACACAAAGAAAGTCCAGAAGAGGACATCACACATAAGCCTCGAACAGCCATCAAGGCTAAGGCATCAACTGACTTCGTGGTTGAATGTAATATTGGCAACCAAGAAGTCGGGGGCAAGAGATAGTACCCCAAGAAGAAAGTGAACTTCAGAAGAAGAATGAGGAGACTAGAAGGAGTAATAGGTGCTCTATTTTGATGGAGCATCAAAAACAAAATCAAGCCATGCAGGCCTAGTCTTGCAAAGTTGGACTTAGCTTCATATTTATCTAGTAGAAGTAGAAATAAGGTTCGATGAAACCATGCAGAGCATGTCGCTCTGAGTAGGACAGTAGTACTCTATATAAAGGTTGAACCCATTTATGTTATTAATGCAAGTTTGCTTTTCGTTCTATGATTCTATTTATGTACCAAGCACCTGATGTGTGTAAGTCAAAGATGACCAAGTACCGAAGATAAAAGAATATACAAATGGAAGCAAACAAACGCATAAATAAAACTCTGAAGGGTCGAGAGTTAGGTTACAGCACAACCAAATAAGTGTTTCAATTCCTTGAAGGATCCGGGATAAAAGACATCTGGCAATCAAAGCCATGCAAGGCTGTGGAGGCTAAAGACTAGCCACTTTTTAATGTTTTCAAAAATGACTTGAATGGAGAATCTAAGGTAGAAGACCAATAGAGAACCTTAAACAATGATCAAGAAGTTCAAGCAAACTCTCGTTTTAAAGAGTTTAAAAGGCGAGAAGCCCACATGATTGTTTAATTGGAAATCTAAATCGAGGAATCAACCTTGAATCCTTGACCTAGAATCAAGAAAAACAAAAAAAAAATGATGGAACCAAGACAAACGTTGAAGTCCTGATGGACCACCCGTTGAAGAAACATATTGCATAGCCCGAAAGCCAATTGAAGGAACCCCTTGAAGGGCAAGTTGACAGCATTCTTACAAGAGAATAGTGATGTGTTTGCTTGGACAGCAATTGATATGCCAGGGATTGATCCCCAGCTCATAACTCACAAATTGAATGTCGATCCTAAATGAACGACATTAAAGCAGAAGAAGAGGAATTTCGCTCCAGAAAGGCAAGAGGCCATTAAACAAGAAGTTGGCATGCTCTTATAAGCTGGGTTTATTGAAGAGATTCAGTTCCTCAAGTGGTTGGCTAACCCTGTGATGGTCAAGAAGGCAAATGGGAAGTGGAGGATGTGTATAGACTTCACTGACTTGAATGATGCATGTCCTAAGGATTGTTTCCCTCTACCAAGGATAGATACGTTGATAGATGCCACAGTTGGGCACGAGATGCTGAGTTTCATGGATGGTTTCAGTGGATACAACCAGATCAAGATGCATAAGGACGACATCCCTAAGGTATCTTTCATAACCGACTTTGGTGTTTTCTGTTATCTTGCTATGGCATTTGTGCTAAAGAATACAGGAGCTACTTACCAACGATTGGTGAATAAAATATTTGCCCATCTAATTGGAAAAACCATGGAGGTCTATATTGATGATATGTTAGTCAAGAGCCTATTCACGGCAGATCATATTAAACACCTCGGAGATGCATTTGAAGTGCTGAGGCACCACAAGATGATGTTGAATCCAGCCAAGTGTGCCTTTGGCATTGGATCTGGGAAGTTTTTAGGACTGATGGTTTCAAAAAGAGGCATTGAGGCCAACCATGACAAGATCAAGGAGATCTTATACATGAAGCCACCACGCTCTATAAGAGATGTGTAGAAGTTGACAGGCCGATTTGCGGCCTTGGGGAGATTCATCTCCAAATCTGGTGATAAATGTTTGCCGTTCTTTCAAGCATTGAAGAAAGTGAAAAATTTTGAGTGGACACCTTAGAGCCAGGAGGTCTTTGAACAATTGAAGAAGTACATGGCCGAAGCCCCGTTGTTGGCTAAACTAGTCCCGGAGAGACTCTCTACCTATACTTGGCAGTATCTGAGCAAGCACTGAGTACCGTTCTCGTTCGAGAAGAAAGCAAGGTTCAGAAACCCATCTACTACGTAAGCAAGGTGTTGCATGGGGCTGAGTTAAATTACTCTACCATCGAGAAGTTTGCCTTGGCATTGATAACGGCCTCGAGGAAGCTACGATCGTACTTCCAGGCTCACAAAATTGAAGTCCGGACGGACCAGCAGCTGAGGAACATATTGCATAGCCCTAAGGCCAGTGGAAAGCTAATCAAGTGGGCCATATAACTTGGAGAGTTTGATATCAAGTATAAGCCTCGGACAGCCGTCAAGGCTCAGGCATTGGCTGACTTCGTGGTTGAATGCACCATTAACAACCAAGAAGTCGGGGGGCAGGAGATAGTAACTACCACTGAGAGTGGAGATAAAGATGAGGAACTTGTAACTGGTCAGAAGGAATATTGGGTGCTCTATTTTGATGGAGCATCAAAAACAAAATCAAGCCATGCAGGTTTAGTTCTGCAAAGCCCCGATGGGTTCACAGTTGAGTATGCTTTGAAGTTGGATTTTCCTACTACCAACAATGAAGCTGAGTATGAGGCATTGATAGCTGGATTGGGCTTAGCTAGAGTCATGAGGGTCAAGAACCTCAAAGTGTGTGGAGATTCAAGACTGGTGGTCTCGCAAGTGAATGGCGAGTTTGAAGCCAATGATGAGACTATGGCAAAATACCTGAGAGTCGTGAAAGCTGTTATGACTCAGTTTGAGGAATGCTATGTGGAACACATTCCGAGAGAGGAGAACGCTAAGGCCGATGCCTTGTCTAAATTTGCTTCTTCTGAAATTGAGAACTATGCAGGGAGTGTTTACTTCCAAGTCTTGAAGGCCCCGACCATCAATTCTAAGTTGATAGCACCGATTGATATGGGAGGTTGCTGGATTGACCCTATCAAAGCTCACCTCGAGACAGGCTGGCTCCCTGACAATGCCTTGGAGGCACGAAAGCTGTCAGTGAGGGCATTGAGATACGCCTTGATTGAAGGCATCCTCTACAAAAGATCGTTTGTCGTCCCGTACCTGAAGTGCTTGAGGCCCCAAGGGGCAAGAGAAGCCTTGGAGGAAGTTCATGAAGGGATATGTGGGCAACACTTGGGGGGCAGAGCCCTAGCTCACAAGATCACACGACTGGGATTCTATTGGCCAGAGATGTTGGCCGATGCGCAGAATTATGTCAAGAAGTGTGACAGATGTCAAAAGCACGCTCCAATTGTAAGGCAGCCGCCTGAGATGTTAACTTCGATCAATTCTCCCATCTCGTTTGCAATGTGGGGAATGGACATACTAGGTCCTTTCCCTATGGCTTCGGCACAAAGGAAGTTTATGATAGTGGCCATCGACTACTTCACTAAGTGGATTGAGGCTAAGCCCTTAGCCAAGATAACCACCAAACAAATTTCCCAGTTCTTTTGGGAGAGCATCATCTGCAGATAGGGAATCCCCCGAATCCTTGTGACGGATAATGGGACAAAATTCAACAATGAAGAGTTTAAGAAGTACTGCAAGGAGAATGTTATTGAACTTCGCTTTTCTTCAATAGCTCACCCTGAGGCTAATGGACAAGCTGAGGTAGCAAATTGAATTATCCTTGATGGACTGAAGAAGAGGGTCGGACGATCAAGAAACACTTAGGTGGATGAGTTGCTGCATATACTTTGGGTATACCACACCACCTACGAAGTGATAACTGAAGCAACCCCGTTTTTGCTGGCTTATGGAGCCAAGGCAGTTGTGCCCCCTAGAGATTACACATGCATCGCCAAGAGTGGAAGCATATGATCACGAGACCAATGAAAAAGGCGTGAGGCTCGCCCTCGATCTGATTGACGAGGTTAGGGATGAAGCGAATGCTAGAAACGCAGAGCGTCAGAAGAAAGCATCTTTCCACTGCGACCAAAGGGTTAAGGAGAAGTTCTTTCGACAAGACAACTTGACTCTGAGGAAGATAGAGGCCTCCAGAGTTGGCCAGAAGGGAAGACTATCCCCCAATTGGGAAGGGTCGTATCGAGTCAGGAAGACACCAGGACGAGGATTCTACAGGTTGGAAATCTGGGATGATGAACACATTCCAAGATTAAGGATTGAATCCTTGAACTTCAAATCTCAACACAACATTAATTAAGCCTCGATGGCCAACAAGGCTGTCTGCCTCCAATCGAGCTTGTCGTTTGAGTTTAAGGACTCGAACCAAGAGTTGTCAATCAAGTTGAGACCTAAGAAAGGTTATATGAGCATAAGAAAATAAGGTTGGAAACCTAGAATCAAGCTAAAGGGTTGAAAACCAACAAAGGCATACCAGGCCTAAAGTCAAGTGCTAAGGAGCAAGTGAACTACCTGAATGATCAACCGAGAAGGAAGACCTCCTCCATGAGAAACAAAGATGAGGTAAGAACTAAAGAACTTCATCACAAGGACGAGAGTCAAGGGTTGATGATAACCAACAACCATGAATGAACTCAAGGTTCAAGACCAAGCTCCGAGGAGGGCGTCAGCCGACCAAGACTGATTTTCAGTCCTACACGGACTGTTGACACTGTTTGGGCCATATCTTGAGCTCCAGGTATCAGATTTGGACGATCTTACTGTCCACGCGAAGATCTCTGAGTTTTCTATAGTCTTGGAGACCCCGGCCGACCAGCTCCCCTGGAGGAGGGCCAGCCGACCAGGTCCCGGCCGACCAGGTCCCGGCCGACCAGGTCATTTTCAGGGGGTCCAGCCGACCAGCTTCTGGACCTGGATCCAGCCAGTCCAGGTTCAGTTCTTGGTCCTGGATCCCAACTTTTTCGGTGAACTTCGAATAGTTTTCAAACCTAAATCTTGACCTTTTCAGCGAATCTTGGATGATTGTTAATGACAAAAAGAGGTCGAGATTAGCACCGTTTAGTGCTGTTTAAGCACTGATTAGTGCCTGTTAGCACAAATTAGTGCCGATTAGCACAGATTAGTGCCGATTAGTGCAGATTAGTGCCGGTTAAGCACAAATTAGTGCCGATTAGCATCGTTTAGTGTTGTTTAAACACTGATTAGTGCCTGTTAGCACAAATTAGTGCCGTTTAGCGCTGTTTAGCACCGATTAGTGCCCTTAGTGCCATTTCATGCTATTTAACATTGTTTAACACTGTTTAAACGTTGTTTATGGCTGATTAGCACTGTCTAGTGCCATTTAACACCGCTTAGTGTCGTTCAACGTCGTCGTAAATGCGTCGGTCGCTCCACGCTTTACATTAAGATGATATTGTTGAAAATACTCACGTAAGAGCAATAAACCCTGACCCAAGTCTCGAGTAAGGCCGTTATAACTTCAAGGAAAACCTGATCAGTTTTCCTAGAAGTTGGGGGGCAAATGATATGGGCTAAAAGTAAGCCCTAAAGACGCATTTAATGTGGCATTAATTAAACCTAGAATGGTCCAAACGTGGGGCCCACCATATGGGCCCAAACCCTAATTATAATATTAATTTCGTAATTAATATTAGGGGTAATAAACAGCTCAGCAAATAAGAGTCAAACAAGGATATTACTCTTGCCTGACTTAGCCTCCAAGATACATATTCCAACATGGAAACTGACTCCTACAAGGAAGGGGTCTAGAACCTTCCTCAAGGCGGTGGCTTGCCCACCAAGTCACCTACTCCTACCATAATTCCTAGGCTTCTCAGCCTATATAAAGGGTCTGACCCCTCATTCTCAGAACTACGTTTTCTTGGCTTGATTCTCTAATACAGAGATACGTAGGCATTCTGTGAGGACCGTTTAGTCTCGAACGCAGAAGCAGCCATAAGAGCACGAAGCTCCCGAACCCTAGCCGTCATAATCATAACCTAGTTTTTATTCCACAACATATGACATGCAATTAAATCCAACCATGTGCAAGTAAATATTTTATTGATAGAAAATAGTTAAGAGCCATGTAGTAGCTCTTAAAATTGAGGAGAGAGAAGAGGCTCTTAAGTTTTTTAAGAGTCACTAAGAGTCTCTTGGAGTTTTTCTCCATTCTCTTTATTTTTGGACTTAAGAGCTTATTTAAGAGTCTCTTGGAGATGCTCTAAGAGCATCTCCAAGAGTCTCTTAGCTCACTCCTAAATACATTATAAACAATTAAACTCTTAGCAAGTTATTACATTGATTTGTGTGTCAACTCCAACAATGTTCTCTATTATGGCTCTTTATTTTATATTTTATTCATATTTCAATTCCACTTGGACAAACAATCAATAGATGAGAGAGAAGAACCATTATTTTACTAATAAAATATTAAATTAAGAGCTACTAGTTGCTCCTAAAATAGAGGAGAGAGAAGAAGCTACAATAGAGAGCCTCTTGGAGATGCTCTTAACTAATATTATATTATAAATGGGTAGTGATGTTTGCACACCCTCAATTGATGATTGCACACCCTTTTAGTATATTTGACCATAATAGCCTCAATCTTCCTCTTTGCTTTAAAATGTTGTCAAATTCTATTACTTGTTTTTTTGCTAATTCACGTGATACAAAATAAATCGTTTCTAAATAAATTATATTAAATTTTTAAATCAAAATTGAAACCCCATATTAAAGTTTTCATTCTATTAAACTCTGTATTACTCAAGTAAATTCTATATATTATTTTAATCAAATAATTCTTTGAGTTAAACCCAAGTAAAACAAGCATATAATAAAAAAAAAATAAAAAAATTAAGCATATAAACCCGTATTACATTTTTTGATTATTTTTATAGATGATGTATATCTTTTGATTATTGAATTTTTTAACTTATAAAAAAAAGTTAATCAAGCATATTATCTTGATGTGATCATTAGTATTTGTAATTTTTAATTGTATAAGATTTTAAATTTTTTAATCGTGTTCAAGCATATTATCTTGATGTGCTCTTTTTTTTATTATTATCTTATTATATTTTACTAGAATTAATGTTCTCTATGATAAATAATATCACATCTTTATTTTTTCACTAAATATTTCTAAAAAAATCAACTTTTTTCATATTTCACATTTATAATAAGATAAGAAAAATTAAGAAAGAGTCACAATGTAATTTGCACAAATCAAATTAAATAAAGAAATAATTCTAATCAAGCAAATGCTTGAGTGTGAGGACAAAGTGGACATTATGAGATAAAATAAGGATAATCTGGTCAAACAAATAAATTAGGGTGTGGAACTATCAATTTAGGGTGTGCAAATATCAGCACCCTTATAAATTTCTACGACAACAATCTCTCTTTATTCACTTGCTTTTATACTTTTATGGATGTAGCTTACTTTTAATAATATAAAATGAAATGAGGAGTGAATATAAGAAGTATTGTTGGAGATGTCCATTACTTTTATGGATGTAACTTACTTTTAATAATATAAAATGAAATGAGGAGATGTAACTTACTTTTAATAATATAAAATGAAATGAGGAGTGAATATAAGAAACATTGTTGGGGATGTCCATTATATCCATCTATTATATTATTAATAGCACAACATGGGATTTGTGAGACAATTTATTCAACATGAAATTACTAATTTACCCTTCCTATATTATATTAATGAAAAAAATTGTTTCCAATGAGAATTGAACCTTTTACCTCTAACTTTTAAGTGAGAATACTTACCACTATGCTAGACATGAGTTTTGAACATATTATAAAACTCATTATTAATATATCATGAAATATCCTTCATATATTATATTAATGATTAAAAAATTGTTACTATAGAGAATTGAACCCTTGACCTCTAAATTAAAAAAAAAATATTCCTTACCACTATACTATACATCAATTTTGTATTTATTATAAAAATCATTATTAATATATCGTGAGACAGTTTAATTATCATGAAATTACTAAATTACCCCTCCTATATTATATTAATAATAAAAAATTGTTTCTAATGAAAATTTAACCCTTGACCTCTAACTTAGAAATGAGATTCCTTATCACTATGCTACATATTAGTTTTGATTATATAAAAAAAATTGAGAATATTTCGAACAATACATAGTTATGTAGCATTTTTTTATTCTACATAGAAACAAGTTACTTGGATTTAGAAGATAGATACTATAATTTGTGTATTAGTTTATATCTTAAGCATATCTCTTAATCCGGTTTTGGATAATCAGGCAGTCACTACTAATATAAATTCTTATATGCTCATAACTTAGTCATTTGAACATTCGTTCAAAGAGACTAGCACATTAAAATTTACCTTTTTTTTAGTGGTACATACATCAATCATCATAAATAGATAATTTCTTAGATAAGTTTTGCATACTAAGCATTTACATGTTGCATGCACATTAACCACTTATATATTAACATATTTAATTATAGTGGAACAGAAAACACATTGATCTATTATCTCTTTCTTATGACAAAATGGGTTTGGGAAGTTCTTCTGCTTGATCTCTCCATTTTTTAAATTTAGGTTCAACTCATTCTCGTAATATCATCTCAAACAAAAAAATGAAGCACTAATTTAAGGCACTTGGTTTCATGGTGTTTGGATCACACGTTTGATCCCCAAGGAAATTGGAGACAGTCTCTCGTAGAAATTCTTTAATCGTATCGATCATTTGCTAATATGCAAGTTCAGAACAGTCACTATTTATGAAAATACTTTAATACTTCTAACTCAGGCAAGTAGTAAACCTTAAAATGAGATTAACACATTGCAAATGATACCTATTTTTAGCTATATAGTTGATATACACCGTTAACACATAATCCCACTTGGACTAATTTGCATTCTGAGCATCAGCCCGTGCCTTGCACGGGCTATAAAGCTAGTTATATCTATTATAGGAGAACATGTTGCTTTTGATGAGAATTGAACTCATGACCACATTGTGCACAAGAGTTTTTACTCACACCCATAACCATTGAACCAACTCAACTTTTGATACATATTTTTAAATCATTTATCACATTCATGAATAACCTCCTCACTCCCTTGAAATTATACTAATGTTAAAAAAATTTGCTTTTCATGGGAATTGAACCCATGACCCCATTATGCACAAGTGTTTATACTCACACCCACAACCATTGGACCAACTCAACTTTTGATGCATATTTTTAAATCATTAATCACATTCATGAATAACCTCCTCACTATATCTATTTTAAAATTTATTCACACCCACAACCATTAAACCAGCTCAACTTTTGATACATATCTTCAAATCATTAACCACATTCATGAATAAACTCCTCATTCTATCTATTTTAAAATTTATCCAGAATAAAATTATGAGAATATTTTTCCCTTATAATAATTAAAGATGTATATCATACATTAGAATATGTAATGATTATGATTCGATTTATACGAAAAAATAAAGTAAAGTGAATAACATAGATTTCGTTATATTTATATAATATTACATATTAACTACATATACATTAAAGTGATTAAACAAGATATTTTGATTGACATCCATTAAAATATATGAGTAGGCTTGATAAGTGGATTTTATATCCACTTGGAGCGTTCCTTATCGGCTTAAATTGATTGTCTTGGACTCAAGTTTGTTGTAGTTTTGATGTGTTTTGTGTAGTGTGCAGGTTTGCAAGAATGTCGATTAAGGTGGATGCTTCTGTCATTTTTGGAGATTAAATTGATTAAAATTCGGATTTTCCGGGAAGGTTGCGCAGTCTACACTGTTTTGGCCATATTTGGAGTTCTATAAGTCCGTTTTCAGCGATCTTACTGTCCACGCGAAGCTTGGGAGATTTTCTATAATATGGGACAGGTCTTGCAAGAACAGATTGCGTGTGTTGGGCGCAGACAGCTCGACAATCAGACTGATGTGAGCAAGAAATTACTGTTTTGCCCTTTTCAAGTTCTAATTGTATTTTGGGCAGTTTTTAGTACCTTAATTGAATTATAATTGTAATAGAAGGCAATTTCTTGCTGGGCAAGAATTATAGAGCCTATATAAACACATCCTATCATTGTAATTTGAGAGAACCATTACATATCAATTACTTAGGTTTAATTGTATTTTTTCATACTTTGTTTTTATCATGGTTTCATCAGATCCCATGATGACGAGAGGTTCAATTATGAACTAATCGTTGTCATGGGATTCTAATGGATTTATTTATGGAGCTTTAGTATCTTGATGCTTTAAAGATCTGTGTGTGATGTATATCTGATATCCTCGTATGGTTATGCTGAATTGTTAGATGCGTAGTTAACATCTAATCTGTTAATCTCTTGTGAAGTGAAAGTGGATCTTGAGATCTAGAACTTGCCATGCTAGCATAGGTTCATAGTTGTTTATCAATATGATTCGTGGTATGAGATGAGAATACTTATATTGCCCTATGTGATCATTATGGATAACTTGCTCTTCAACCGTTATGTTTTCAAATTCTATAGACATATAGGGTCTAAGCATAATTGATGTATATTCATCTTCTATCTCTTTTGTGGATGTATGTCTAGTTTGGTATACGTATACTGAGAGGTAGCGTGTACTTGTTTCGTGTTGTCCGATCAGATATCATAGCCATTGCATAAAGTGATTAAAGGCGTCAGATCTAAGCAAAGTATTTAATGAAGTTAGGATTCCATGTTTCCTCTTGCAGAAGTAATTCGATTCCAATTCTCGTTAGTTAGTTAATTCTTAGTTTGTTAATTTGCTTTTTAGTTAGATTTAGTTAATTAAAACCCAAATTTGTTATTTGTCTTAGCAGTGAATTAAAACCATACATTGTTGCATAGGTACAATACTGAATTAAAAACCAGATCTCTGTGGGAACGAACTTGACTTATATCTATATTACTTGTGACCACGTGCGCTTGCGTGGTTTGGGGGATTAGTAATTGTTGTTGTATTATTTGTTCATGTAGGATTTCATGCTTTGCATATTAGTAGTAGTAAATTATGCATTTATGTTCGTGCTATCTACGTTTGTTTCATATAAGACATTCTGTTTTTATGTTCGTATATCATGTGAGTTCATAATAATTGCATTTGCACCCATGCTTGATTGGAATTTTGTGTTGTTTACGCTTTTGATAGAGAAGTGATATGCTTTGTTCTTGTGCACACACATACACTAGTAAGTTGAAGCTAGTAGACTTATTGAATGTTGTAAGTGATTAGAAGGACATGAATATGTGCAAGATGATTTAGTTTGCATGCTTTGAATACAAGTCGGTGCATTAGAGAGTTTTTTGCTTGGGAATTGGGATTGAGTATGTTTTTCCACCAAGTGAGCTTTTGAGCCTTATTGCATATTTGCTGCAATTTATTCGTTTGCTTGAGTGTCCACGGATTGTTTGCATTGCTAGCAGTTGTTTGAGGTCTTTCTTGAAATGCATGACATTATTTGACGATTAAAATGATAAAGGCATTAGGAATAACAGCATATTTTCCCATATTACCACACCATTTTTACATGATCAATTAGTTAACCCGTTGAGCTTAATCCTATTTTTTCGGTGACATACCACATTACTTGCCTAGACCTTTTTCTTGTATTGGCCTTACATTAATTTGAACCCACATTGTCAAAGGCTAGTAGAGTGCTTAAGAGAGTAATAAGGTGTGCAAGGAGGGGTTTATTGTTGGTCATCCTTTTGGGGGAAATATTGAAAATTGGGTTTGGTTGTTTACTTGATAGTCGGCATGTGGAATAAAATTGTGGGATCATTGTTATTGTTCATATTATTGTTTTATTTAGCTCTCGAGAAAAAGGAAAAAAAAAGAAAAAGAAACAAAAAGAAAAAAAAATATATTATGAGAGCATGTTTGTGTTTGTTGTGATCCTATTTCAGTCGACTAGTCGAGTGTTTGTTTTAGTAAAAATTATGTGGGGGGAAATAGGGTGTTGTGTATGATTTATTATGGTACTTACTAGCTTTTGACACTTCACCTGATTTGGCTTATTTGACATACCTTGTCCCTAGCCCCGTTACAACCCAAATAAAGACCTTTTGATTATCGTCATTGATGTATGTTGTGTTAAGAGTTAGATTGATATCAAATGTCAAGCGTGCTTATGATTTTGTTGGAATTGAGTGATACACTTACCCTTGTTCTTGAGTGAATATTCTTTTGTGAGTGGATTGTGAGTGTTTGCTTGTTTTTGCGTATGAGCTCCCGAGTTTTGTCTCAAAGATGTACTCTTGTAGGCTTAGCATGTTTACTAACTTATTCTTACATTTGACATGGGCTTGTGAGAACTTATGTATGCTCATTGAGTAGACTATGTGAATACTTGCACTTTCGACACCAAGACATTGCGTTATTACTTTGATTCTTAAGTTGATATGGCATGAGAGGATTTGAAGGTATGGTAGGATATTAGTACTAGATTATTTGCATTTTCATATTAGTTGCATTCATGCATTGCATTAGGTTAGATGGATTTTGTGGGTACATTTGCTATAGGCCCTCACGAGACCTTACTCGTCCACTAGGGCTGCCTAGGGGTTTAAAGGGCTTGTTGCATATGCCAAATGCAATCGTGATCACCTACGGAAGTGGTACTAGTTAGTTAGTTAGTTGTAATTGTTTATGCTTGAGGAAAAGCATCGGTTTAAGTTTGGGGGTGTGATAAGTGGATTTTATATCCACTTGGAGCGTTTCATATCGGCTTAAATTGATTGTCTTGGACTCAAGTTTGTTGTAGTTTTGATGTGTTTTGTGTAGTGTGAAGGTTTGCAAGAATGTCGATTAAGGTGGATGCTTATGTCGTTTTTGGAGAATAAATTGATTAAAATTCGGATTTTCCGGGAAGGTTGCGCAGTATACACTGTTTTGGCCATATCTGGAGTTCTATAAGTCCGTTTTTAGCGATCTTACTGTCCACGCGAAGCTTGGGAGATTTTCTATAATATGGGACAGGTCTTGCACGAGCAGGTTGCGTGTGTTGGGCACAGCCAGCTCGACAATCAGACTGATGGGAGCAGGAAATTTATGTTTTGCCCTTTTCAAGTTCTAATTGTATTTTGGGCAGTTTTTAGTACCTTAATTGAATTATAATTGTAATAGAAGGCAATTTCTTGCTGGGCAAGAATTATAGAGCCTATATAAACACATCCTATCATTGTAATTTGAGAGAACCATTACATATCAATTACTTAGGTTTAATTGTATTTTTTCATACTTTGTTTTTATCATGGTTTCATCAGATCCCATGATGACGAGAGGTTCAATTATGAACTAATCGTTGTCATGGGATTCTAACGGATTTATTTATGGAGCTTTAGTATCTTGATGCTTTAAAGATCTGTGTGTGATGTATATCTGATATCCTCGTATGGTTATGCTTAATTGTTAGATGCGTAGCTAACATCTAATCTGTTAATCTCTTGTGAAGTGAAAGTGGATCTTGAGATTTAGAACTTTCCATGCTAGCATAGGTTCATAGTTGTTTATCAATATGATTCGTGGTATGAGATGAGAATACTTATATTGCCCTATGTGATCATTATGGATAACTTATTCTTCAATCGTTATGTTTTCAAATTCTATAGACATATAGGGTCTAAGCATAATTGGTGTATATTCATCTTCTATCTCTTTTGTGGATGTATGTCTAGTTTGGTATACGTATACTGAGAGGTAGCGTGTACTTGTTTCGTGTTGTCCGATCAGATATCATAACCATTGCATATAGTGATTAAAGGCGTTAGATCTAAGCGAAGTATTTAATGAAGTTAGGATCCCATGGTTTATCTTGCAGAAGTAATTCGATTCCAATTCTAGTTAGTTAGTTAATTCTTAGTTTGTTAATTTACTTCTTAGTTAATTTAGTTTATTAAACCCAAAATTGTTATTTGTCTTAGCAGTGAAAAATAATCATACATTGTTGCATAGGTACAAACTGAATTAAAACCATAACCAGATCTCTGTGGGAACGAACTCGACTTATTTATATATTACTTGTGACCACGTACGCTTGCGTGATTTAGTGTAAACAAGTTTTTGGCGCCGCTGCCGGGGATCATCGGTCTTTTATTTTTGGTTTATGTGCTTGTCAATAGTGGTCGTTAGTGTTCACTGACTCGGATTTATTTTTCTTATCTATGTTGTTTAGTTTGGTGTGTTTCAGGTACTTGAGTGTGTGAAGATGGCATGCGAGGAGTTGCCATAGTGGGCATATTCGAGGACATCCATGCCTCAGCAATGTGAGCAGTGTTTGGGCGTTCATGATCCCTCACAATATTGTTACTACGAAGGAGTTGATCCATATGTCACTTATGAGGAACAACCATATTCTCAATACCATCCTCAACAGTACCAACAAGATGTTCCAAATATGTCATATTTCTTTGATAGTGAAGAGTTTCAACATCATCAACCTACTCCTAATTTTCAGTCAGATGAGGTTGATGCTATAGAGGAGCTTAGGATGCTTGAAAAGAGTAATGAGGAGTCTCTCAAATCTTTGGAGATACTAGTTGCTCGAGCTTTGAGTGCCTTGGAACAAGAGAAACAACAATTCATATTAGAGGCAATTCCAGAGAGTAACGGTGACTTGGAGCAAGGTACTTCATGTATAATTGAGGAAGACAAATTCCAAGGTGAGATGAGTGTTCACAAGCCATGTGAGGAATTTGATCATGCTAGTATGGTGGATGATTCGGAAAGGGCACTACTTGGGACAGACACTGGTGAGCTGCACAAATTTCAAGAATTGGTATGTGCGTACCAAGAGGCTGAAGAACATGGGAAAGATGCAGGTCTTCTACTTGTCTCTGAGTCTAAAGATGGTGGTAGCGCATTTGAGCCAATGGAGGAAGTTCTCTTTGAGGAACCAAAGGCTTCAGCAACTTACATTTACCCACCTCCATTATATTCAAGCGAAGCCCACGAGTGTGTGTTGTTCTACAAATTGACAGATTTTGGGTCAAAAGATGAAGGCATTGGAATAGGACATAGTTGTTATACGAATAAGCTAAACGAGGAGAAGGGGCAGAAAGTGTGCCGCCGTGATGACGATGAAGTATCGCGAAGAGATGACCAGGCCAACTATTATCATCCTTAATGGAGGCTTGGAAGTAACGTCAAGCTATTGACGTTAAAGAAGCGCTTCGTGTGAGGTAACCCACGCTTTTCGGCATTTTTATTTATGTATGTTTCATGCTATCCCTTGTATTACCTTCAATTCAATGGGGACATTGAATATTTTAAGTTTGGGGGTGGTTTGGGGGATTAGTAGTTGTTGTATTATTTGTTCATGTAGGATTTCATGCTTTGCATATTAGTAGTAGTAAATTATGCATTTATGTTCGTGCTATCTACGTTTGTTTCATATAAGACATTCTGTTTTTATGTTCGTATATCATGTGAGTTCATAATAGTTGCATTTGCAACCATGCTTGATAAGAATTTTGTGTTGTTGACGCTTTTGATTGAGAAGTAATATGCTTTGTTCTTGTGCACACACATACACTAGTAAGTTGAAGCTAGTAGACTTATTGAATGTTGTAAGTGATTAGAAGGACATGAATATGTGCAAGATGATTTAGTTTGCATGCTTTGAATACAAGTCGGTGCATTAGAGAGTTTTTTGCTTGGGATTGAGTATGTTTTTCCACCAAGTGAGCTTTTGAGCCTTATTGCATATTTGCTGCAATTTATGCGTTTGCTTGAGTGTCCATGGATTGTTTGCATTGCTAGCAGTTGTTTGAGGTCTTTCTTGAAATGCATGACATTATTTGACGATTAAAATGATAAAGGCATTAGGAATAACAGCATATTTTCCCATATTACCACACCATTTTTACATGATCAATTAGTTAACCCGTTGAGCTTAATCCTATTTTTTCGGTGACATACCACATTACTTGCCTAGACCTTTTTCTTGTATTGGCCTTACATTAATTTGAACCCACATTGTCAAAGGCTAGTAGAGTGCTTAAGAGAGTAATAAGGTGTGCAAGGAGGGGTTTATTGTTGGTCATCCTTTTGGGGGAAATATTGAAAATTGGGTTTGGTTGTTTACTTGATAGTCGGCATGTGGAATAAAATTGTGGGATCATTGTTATTGTTCATATTATTGTTTTATTTAGCTCTCGAGAAAAAGGAAAAAAAAAAGGAAAAAGAAAAAAAAAGAAAAAAAAAATATATTATGAGAGCATGTTTGTGTTTGTTGTGATCCTATTTCAGTCGACTAGTCGAGTGTTTGTTTTAGTAAAAATTATGTGGGGGGGAAATAGGGTGTTGTGTATGATTTATTATGGTACTTACTAGCTTTTGACACTTCACCTGATTTGGCTTATTTGACATACCTTGTCCCTAGCCCCGTTACAACCCAAATAAAGATCTTTTGATTATCGTCATTGATGTATGTTGTGTTAAGAGTTAGATTGATATCAAATGTCAAGCATGCTTATGATTTTGTTGGAATTGAGTGATACACTTACCCTTGTTCTTGAGTGAATATTCTTTTGTGAGTGGATTGTGAGTGTTTGCTTGTTTTTGCGTATGAGCTCCCGAGTTTTGTCTCAAAGATGTACTCTTGTAGGCTTAGCATGTTTACTAACTTATTCTTACATTTGACATGGGCTTGTGAGAACTTATGCATGCTCACTGAGTAGACTATGTGAATACTTGCACTTTCGACACCAAGACATTGCATTATTACTAGTACTAGATTATGGTAGGATATTAGTACTAGATTATTTGCATTTTCATATTAGTTGCATTCATGCATTGCATTAGGTTAGATGGATTTTGTGGGTACATTTGCTATAGGCCCTCACGAGACCTTACTCGTCCACTAGGGCTGCCTAGGGGTTTAAAGGACTTGTTGCATATGCCAAATGCAACCGTGATCACCTACGGAAGTGGTACTAGTTAGTTAGTTAGTTGTAATTGTTTATGCTTGAGGACAAGCATCGGTTTAAGTTTGGGGGTGTGATAAGTGAATTTTATATCCACTTGGAGCGTTCCATATCGGCTTAAATTGATTGTCTTGGACTCAAGTTTGTTGTAGTTTTGATGTGTTTTGTGTAGTGTGCAGGTTTGCAAGAATGTCGTTTAAGGTGGATGCTTCTGTCGTTTTTGGAGATTAAATTGATTAAAATTCGGATTTTTCGGGAAGGTTGCACAGTCTACACTGTTTTGGCCATATCTGGAGTTCTATAAGTCCGTTTTCAGCGATCTTACTGTCCACGCGAAGCTTGGGAGATTTTCTATAATATGGGACAGGTCTTGCATGATCAGCTTGCGTGTGTTGGGCGCAGACAGCTCGACAATCAGACTGATGGGAACAGGAAATTACTGTTTTGCCCTTTTCAAGTTCTAATTGTATTTTGGGCAGTTTTTAGTACCTTAATTGAATTATAATTGTAATAGAAGGCAATTTCTTGCTGGGCAAGAATTATAGAGCCTATATAAACACATCCTATCATTGTAATTTGAGAGAACCATTACATATCAATTACTTAGGTTTAATTGTATTTTTTCATACTTTGTTTTTATCATGGTTTCATCAGATCCCATGATGACGAGAGGATCAATTATGAACTAATCGTTGTCATGGGATTCTAATGGATTTATTTATGGAGCTTTAGTATCTTGATGCTTTAAAGATCTGTGTGTGATGTATATTTGATATCCTCGTATGGTTATGCTTAATTGTCAGATGCGTAGCTAACATCTAATCTGTTAATCTCTTGTGAAGTGAAAGTGGATCTTGAGATTTAGAACTTGACATGCTAGCATAGGTTCATAGTTGTTTATCAATATGATTCGTGGCATGAGATGAGAATACTTATATTGCCCTATGTGATCATTATGGATAACTTGCTCTTCAACCGTTATGTTTTCAAATTCTATAGACATATAGGGTCTAAGCATAATTGGTGTCTATTCATCTTCTATCTCTTTTGTGGATGTATGTCTAGTTTGGTATACGTATACTGAGAGGTAGCGTGTACTTGTTTCGTGTTGTCCGATCAGATATCATAACCATTGCATTTAGTGATTGAAGGCGTCAGATCTAAGCGAAGTATTTAATGAAGTTAGGATCTCATGGTTTATCTTCCAGAAGTAATTCGATTCCAATTCTAATTAGTTAGTTAATTCTTAGTTTGTTAATTTACTTCTTAGTTAATTTAGTTTATTAAACCCAAAATTTTTATTTGTCTTAGCAGTGAATAATAATCATACATTGTTGCATAGGTACAAACTGAATTAAAACCATAAGCAGATCTCTGTGGGAACGAACTCGACTTATTTATATATTACTTATGATCACGTACGCTTGCGTGATTTAGTGTAAACAAGGCTGAAAAAATAAAATTTTAAAATAATTAGGTAAAATATGTAATTAGATTAGAGTGGAATATGTAGCTACACCGAAAAAAACTAAAATTTTAAAAGAAAATAAAATATTAATTAATATTTGAGATTTCAACTCTACATCAATTATCAGAACAAGTAATGAGATAAAATACATTGAATTAGATTACAATATTATAAATAAGATTATAAAGATTACACAAAAATTTATAGAGATTATATTTAACAAATAAGATACTAGCTTGTACATAATTATAAAAGAGATAATATTTAATTAATCAAATGTTGGCACTATTAAATAATTGTATTTATCTACTCTTGTGTTGTTGTTGTTGTTGCCATAATACATCTACTACCACATATGTAATGATCCACCTATCTACTCTTGATGGTTTACTATTGCTAATGAAAACAAACTAAATAGCATATCATTATTAGGATATTATTTTTAAAATTACTGCTAGAAAATAGACTAAACGACACATTATTGTTGCAATAGTACTTGGCCGATAATAAGTAACTCTTATGCATTATTATTATCAGTCATTCTTCTTACATTCAACGTATACTGCCACAACTATGATATCTAGGTCGAACCTGAGCAATTGAAAGTTTCAAGTGAATTTGAATTTTGAACTCAATTATAAATCAAAATCACGTACATGCGATTTATTTTTGGCACTCCTTATATCTTAAACTATTTTTGGTACTACCTTGAACAAAATATGCCCCGAATATCATTTTTGTGCCTCTACGTATTTTAATTTTTTTTACTTATTAGAAAAGATGTGCCCCAAAAAATAAATCGAAGCACGGGTAATTCTTTTTTACTCCTTATTCATTTTTTACGTATTTTAATCTATTTTTACTTATACTCAAAATTTAAAATTCATTAATATTTCAAAATTTGAACGGTTACCAACTCTTGGCCTTAAATAAATCGAAGCACATAACATAGATTGACAAGAAAATATGACCGATTATTAGCAAAAAAATTGTACAAATTAGAATGTGGCCCGTGCCTTGCACGGCCTATCATGCTAGTTCACATTAAGGTAGTATTTGGGATTGCTGTTCCGGAAAGCTACAGCAGCTTTTAGCACAAAAACAGGTAAAATAGCGTTTGGTAAAATATAAAAGTTGCTTTTGGGGAAAGTGCTTTTTCTATAAAAGCTGCTTTTTTTAGAAGCAGGTAAGAGATACTTTTCCAAAAAGCTGCTGGTAAAATTAAGCGGACAGCAGCTAGTGAAACCTGCCATCAAACCCCAGCTCATACATCTTTTTTTAAAATAATTCTACTGCTATGCTCTCCTTACGTTTGTTTATACAGATAAACAACCTAACTATCCCAAGGCCCGAACTTCTGGACCAATTGCTGGATGAACAACCTAAGTCCAGATATCAGTATTATACTCTGATTGATTACGCTATTACCATGTCACCTTTTACATGTATTCTAATATCTCATCAATTATATTTAACATTTCAATTGTATTTAATATTTTTTAAATTAACCAAAACCGACTCTAAAATGTTGTAAGAATAATTGTATATACTTCTAATCATTTCTTGCATCTTGCGTAATGTATAACTTGTACATGTCTATTATATTAATAATGTCAAAGGAGTAGAACTTGAACAAGTATTATTGATAATCCTCACGGTCGATTAATGGCTTCCGATCACTGTTCCGGGGGTACTTCACCTGAGTTTGGGTATATGCAAAATAATGCTCGCCCGGGGGTGGTGGCCGTCAAGCACCTCCGGTGTGAGAATCAGTAATCGAAATAATAATAACCGAAACGGGTGAAAATGTATCTGTGTAAAGGGAGAGAATGAGTAGTAAATTTTGTGCTATTGAAAATGTATATCCTCCACCTTGTGTGTAGAATGGGGGTATTTATAGGCTAGGTCTTCTAATAACTGTTCACCCACTTGGTGACCCACTTGTTATGCTGTTAAAGCTACAGTGAGCCACTATTGGAACAGTGATTAGTGTCCCTTTCCCACATACCTCGATTCTAACACAGCCGCTTTTGTCATAGCTTGAATGCTTTTGTGTCCCCTTAGTTGCCTTTATGGTCCCCTGCCTTAGTGAGCAAGGTAACAAGATATTTTGCAAATATATTTGTGTGAAAATATTTGTTTGTCAAGTGGATTGTTTTTTAGTAAAGATAATATGAAATGACACATGTGTAATTAATGAGTATTTGTTACAGGTGGATGTGCAATAGCGGTCGGCGGGTTGCTCACAGCGGGTGCCCGCTGTAGGCTTACAGCGGGTACCTATCATTGCCCCCCACTCCTGCTGTGCGGTTTAGCGGACAGGAGGAGGAGAAACTAAAGATGCCGCTTGTTTTGAGAAAATTTTTGAAAATGATACCTTGTGTGCCCCCCAAGTGTTGGCGGTCAACACTTAAGAGTTTAGAAAATATTTGTGAAAATCTGCCCCCCAAGTGTTGGCGGACAACACTTAGGAGTTAGAAAAACTTTGTGAAAATATGCCCCCCAAGTGTTGGCGGACAACACTTAGGAGTTAGAAAAAATTTGTGAAAATATGCCCCCCAAGTGTTGGCGGACAACACTTAGGAGTTAGAAAAAATTTGTGAAAATATGCCCCCCAAGTGTTGGCGGACAACACTTAGGAGTTAGAAAAAATTTGTGAAAATATGCCCCCCAAGTGTTGGCGGACAACACTTAGGAGTTAGAAAAAATTTGTGAAAATATGTGAATTTTTTACAACGGGTTAATGTGCTTGACGGGTGTGTTATTTGAAACGTTTTTGTAGTGCTTGTGAATAAATGTAATAATTGGTAATAAATGAGAATTTTGAAATAAATGAGGGAATAATATTAAATGTTAATAATAAGTGAAATGATAAGTTGTAGTTCGTATTAATGAGAAATGACCTTTGGGAGGAAAGAGAATGTACCTTTGTGATGTAATGTGTCATGAGTGAGTGGGAAGTTAATGCATAGTGGACAGTTTTGCTGGAAACGAGGCAGTTACTACCGGCTGTAAGAGTGACGTGGTCCAATCCTATCCATCCACGAAATTTTTGCAACCTTTTCACCCTTATTACACGCGCCGCACGCGTATAAAAGATGGGTTTGTGTATCAATTGTTAAGGTTTTTACTGTCTTTCTTTCCTTTTTTCTCTCCATTTTCTTTGTCTTCTTCGAGTACGTTGCTCCCCTTGTTCTGGATTTGTGGAGTAATTCTGCCATTGAAGCCATATATAAACTTCTGATTTGAGGTATGCTTTCTTTGTATTTTTCTTTTGTGATTTCTGTTTCTTTTCATCATGCAATTTGTCTCTTCATATATGATTGGTTTTATGTTTATATCCTTGGTTTGCATGTCTCGAATATTTGTAAGTGTGAGGCGATTGTATAATCTGTGAAGGTTTGTAATATGTGATTGTTGGTTGTGTATTTGTTATTGTTGTTTTGGTGGTTTCAATCCGTTTCCTGAATTGTGTAAAAATAGGTGTATGATTTCGTATTGTTCATGAGGTGTTTGTATTTTGTATGTAAATGTGTATATATTCATAAGTGTTGTGTATATGGGTTTTTGATTCTAGGGTTTTGTTGTTTCTGGAGGGAATAGAATATGAAATGTTTGTTTCGATGTAGAACGGAAAATTGTTGAAAAACTATGTGTGTACCAGACATTTGTGACGGCCAGCTTTGTTGGTAGCGGTAAATAGCCGTAAATTTGTGCTTTTGTCTGCAGATGGGTGATGAATTTGTTGATCCCCCTACTGGTGAGAGAAGGCCCCTAGTAAACATGTATGGGCGGTGGGCGGACATTGGTCAGCTGGGTTATACAACTGTATTGCCGAGAAACCGCTATCAGTACTTTGAAAGTTGCGAGAGTCTATGGCGGGCGAGCAATGTGGTGCCAACCCCTTATTCGAAGGCGGATATGTATGCTGAATTTGCCGAATTTGCTCATTTGCAACAGGACAGCACGTTTAGAGCCGATGACTGGGGTGATTATGTTGAAAGGATGTTGCGAATTGAAGATGGGTATTTCTGGAGACGGCCGGTACCCGGTGAGAAATTGTATCATCGTTTTGATGATGATTCTGTCTGCATTCCCATAAGTCATTTCAGGGCGGGTTTAAGGTTCCCACCTCATAAGTTCTTGATGGATCTCTTTCGATTGTATTTCCGCTGTCCGTTAGCTCAGATGTCTCCCAATTCAATAAGGTCTATTAACTGGTTTATAGCTAGTTGCGAGGCGCTGAACAAGCAGCCAACATTTAGGGCTTTTTTCTGTTTATTTGATGTTAAAGCCAGCCGTGCAAAACCCTTTTATGAGCTGCAGTTTGTAAAGTCGAAAACTCGTATTGGAAAAGCTCTGGATGGGTTTCGCCCATTTGTGTTTCCTAAAGGCATGGCGGGTTGGCAGGAAGAATTTCTGGTAGTTGGTGGCGGGGAGTTGGCTTGGCACAAGAATTTTGTGAAGAAAGTGGAGTGTACCTACAAGACGGACCGTAACCGTCTTAGCCAGGTTGAGATAGACTTCTTAGTAAAACTGGTAAAGGCATTGGGTGAGGTATGGACCGAGGGTAATTTGATTGACCCGGTTGATTTAAGAAGACATTGTTGTAAGTCCTTGTTTTGTTTTGGTCTTTTGGTTTCTTGTAATGTTCTGTATGTGATGTTTTGTTGTGGTTTTCTTTGTAGTGTTGGATCCCCGTAAAGTGGATTTGGAGCCTCATCCCACTTTGTCTATAGAGCAAGAGGCTAAGATGTATGCTGATTTTATGTTTCTTCAACCGCCCAGACCTAAGCGGGTTCACGGAATGTTTGCGGCAGAAAACATCATAGATGCCTTTGACCTTTCAGGGCAAGGTGCTGGTGCGGGGCGCATGGAGCAAGTCGAGCATGAGGAGCCCGTTGTTGCAGAGGAAGAGGTGGCTGCTAGTAATGCTGAATCTGAGCAAGAAGAAACCGGAGAAGGTAGATTTTCTGAGGATGATTCTCTCTCGGAATTGCTGGGTGATATATCTGCACGGAGAAGGGATATTCCTTTGGAGTCAAGCCTGCAAGATGCCCAAGGTGATGGGTATGATGTTGAAGATGAAATGGAGAGGTCCGCTGAGGGGCGTGAAGATGAGCAATTTGTTGATAGAGATTTTGCTATTGATTCTGAGAGTGAAAGTGATGGTGCTGTTGCCAGGCGGGCAAGTGTGTCGCATACCAGTAGGGCTATTGGTGAGGGTTCTGGTGTTCGGTTGGCAGTTGAAGAGGCCGCTAATCAGAGAAAGATTCCTGCTTTAGTTTTGAAACCTGTCTCGGTTGTTTCTGGCTCAGGCCAAGTAAGGGTGACTTTTGAGCGCGGCGAGAAAACGCCCGCTGTTAGAGAGGAGGAGCCAGTATTGAAAGCAACCGAAGTGACCACAACTGAGAATCCTGATGTACCCTTACGTCGCTCGAAGAGGAAAATTGTGGCTGAGGCCAGTACTTCTAAACGAAGGCGTATTGAGCCTACTAAGGTGGTCGGGCCCGCTGTTGTGCTAAAAATAAAGATTTAAATAATTGAATCGCAAGCGCACAATTCGTTTCGTTGTAAAATGTGAGATTCGTTCCACAGGGACTATTATTTTCGCAAGAACTTAATTTTCAATTTAATCGAACTAGAACAATTGTGGATTTTGAGTTGAGATTTGATTTAATTAATTAAAAATGATTGTTGCGAAAAGAAACAGAAAATAAAATAAGGCAGTAACAAAATTTAGAACTATTGTACTGAAACTAATGGTACCACATAAGAAATTGAAATAAGAAGTTCTAGCAGATAATTATTAACTAATGATTACGCTAATGATTGAATGATGATTAAGTAATAAACAAATAAAGTAAAAATTAACAACTAATAGCAACTATACAAGCAGGACATGAAAGACTCGTAACTGGTGGCCATAAATTGTAAATGGGTCAGGAAAAAATCAAAAACATGGACTCTGAAATAAAATGGGCATTAAACTAAAAATAGATTGGAAAATGATTATGATTATTAACTACTAAAAAGAAAACGAAGGCCCTGTATATAAATCAGACGAAACTAAAATCTAAGAACTGGATTAACAAACAACCTGCTCTGCTCTCAAAACTCGACTCTAAATCAACTACAACAAGGCAGCAATTCGGAATGAAATGTCGCAAAGAGGAATCAAAACACAGCATTTAAACTATAAAACCAATTGAATGAACGATCCAGACACAATAATAGCAAGCAGCTAATCTCATCAAACTCAATCGGATGACAGCAATTTAACTCGGCAATGTAACAGCAAGAGGAAGACAACTGCAAAACTCAACAAAATAACGAAACTTCGCTGAACAAAACGCAATACAAATCAGAGAAAACACATGGCGACAAAGGCTGGGAATTCGATGTGAGAAACAGGTGGTTTAATTACAATTTGTACTCGCGACTCGACTCTAACAAGCAGCAAAACAAGAGAGGTGTGGTGCGGGGAAAGGAGAGAGAGAGAGAGATTAGAGAGAAGGGAGAGAGGGTTGGGAGAGAGATGAGGGAATTGGGGAAAGACAGGGGAATTAAAACGAAGACGAGGGAGAAGAGCTGGGTTTGAGTAGAAAATAAAGAAACAGGGGATTTCACAATAAAGCTTCGAATAAAATCGATTAAAACGAGACAGAAAAATAAGTACAGAAAATAAATTAATAGTAATAATTTTTTTTTTTGTTAAATACGAAAATAAGGATTTTAACTACGAAATTAAAATTATACTAAAACGATGTTTGAAATTAAAAGGCCCACAATAAAATTGAGATTTAAAGGGGCTTAACTACGAATTAAACTACGAACATGAAATTAAAGTTTCGTTACTCTCAACCCCTAGTGGTTAGCATTTCGCTACTTTGTCCACTAAACGGATTTACGAAAGTAACGAAACAAGGCAACAATAAAGGAAAGTGCAAGACAAGAAATTAAATGGAACTCGAAATTGCATTAAAATAAAGAGGAGTGTTTACAAAATTTAAAACTACAAAAACAAGAAATTAAATCTACCCTAAAACTACACTATTCTACTCCTACTCTACTCTAAGTTGTCAAATACAAGGGAAATGAGGGGGTATTTATAGGATGGGAATTAGGGTTTAGGGGGGGTGTGGGTAAATCTTGACCCTACATTTGGTTTGTGTGGTGGTGTAATCCTAGCCATTAAAAGATTCCTTCCCCATTAAGCTTTGGTAGACTTGATCTTGGCCATACACTTTTTAAGTGTGTTGGGATGATCTCCACCTTCCATGTGTCCTCCAAGATTCCCTTTCCACCAAACTCCTAATTCTTTTTCCTCTTTTTCTTTTTGGTCCTTTTTCTTCCTCTTTTTCCCTTCCTTGCATTTTATTTCTTTATTTTGCCATTTCTTTATTTATTCACGAATTTCCTGAAATGCAACAAAATAAATTATTAAAATACGAGTTCAAGCAATAAATAGGTAATAAAAATATGCAAAAATATGCACTTATCACCCGCTGTTGCGGAGGAAGTTGTGATCGAGGAACCTGTTGAGAATGAGACCGTTGATGGTGATAGCGAGGATGAAGATGAAGATTATCGTGAAGGTGATAGTGAAGATGCTTCTGAGAATGAGTCCGAGGATGGTTCTGAGGATGAAGGTGATAACGGTGAAGAGGAGATCGTTTTCTACACAAGTAGTGACGACGAAGTAAATGACCTAGAAGTTGGATCCCGTCCAGGGTATGGATTTCTTTTTAAATCTGGGCCCAATACCTTCTCTGTTGATTCTATGACCGATGATGATCTTGTGAGGATGAATGAATTGAGTTGGGAGCGAATGTGCCGTTTGTCCCAAAAATATGCTGCACGGGTAAGTCCTTTGTGTTTGTTCTTTTGACATTTTTGTAGAATTGATATGAACCCATTCGTTTGTAAGTTGGATGCTTTTGTGTGTTTGTAGAATCAATGTATGTACACTGGGTTGATGGCTCGTGGGAACATGTACCGTGGTAGCAACCTTGCTTTGAAACAGAGGATCAAAAGGTTGGAGGAGGAGCTATCCGCTGAGAAATACTTGAAGAATAATGCTGCCAGGGCTTTACATGAAATCGAGATGGAGAGAAATGACCTTAAAGCCAGTTATGAGTATAGTGCTGATCTGCGGCGGTTTTTGGCGGAAGACAAGATAGAACTTAAGGCTGCCAATGCTTCATTGTCTGAGCAAGTGAAGAATTTGAGCACTTTACTCAAATTTGAGAAAGAACGTGCTGAGGATGCTGAGGCTCATCTTGATTCTCGCCCAACTGAGGCCAACGCTATATTGAAGTTCCGAAGTAGTGCTGAGTTTGCGGAAATTGTGAAGGCTGAGGCTGCCAAGGCTGTTATAGAACGGCAGGAGCCCGCTAAGATTAAGTCTGAGATTGGCCCGTTACAAACCGAGATCGCAAGATTGAAAGCCAAAGTGAAGAAAGCGAAGCGTAAAGCCAGAGCACTGAAAGCCCGCCTAGGGAAGACTGAAAGGAAGAGTGTTGGGTGCCAGGCTGAAATGGGCGTTGTTGGCTTGGGTGGAGAGACCGCTGATATGGAGATGGTTGTCATGGATAGCGATAAGCCCGTTGAGAGCCCTTTAGTGATAGAAGGTGCAAATCTAATGCCGATAATAGCAGCCGTGCATACTTAGATTAATCCTGAAGCGGACAGCGTTATTGAACCTGTCGAGACTGAAAAGGAGCAAGTGGATATTGCTATTGGTACTGGGACGGCGGACGAAGCTGATGTTGCGATAGAACCCCTTAGTGCCATAGCCAGTGCGTATGATAGCGAAGAGGAAGATGCTGAACCGCTTAGGGGCATAGAGGGTCCCTTGAGCGCGTCCCGTTGGGCGTAGTTTATTTTTTGTAACTAGCTAAGAACTTTTGTTGGACTTGTTTTGGAATCTCTCTGCGGGTATGTCCGCTGTGCGATTGTGAAACATTTCGTGTTGATAATTTTTGTGTTTGTGAATTCGGTATTTCTGTTGCGAACTATAACTGGATGTGTGTTTGTATTTTTGTGTCAAAGTATGTAGTAGATATGTGTGGGAAAATGGTTACCTTGACTTTGAAAATTTGACTGTGGGAGTTTGTTTTCAGCATTTAATACTGCATTGGAGTCAAAAGAATTTTGACTGAGCTTTTACTTCAGTCTGCATAGGAACTGTAATTTTTTGACTGGAGGTGATTTCACCCTCCTCTCTCTTCTTTTTACCTCCCTATAAATAGGATGGTTGCTTGTATATGTAGATCATTCCTTCTCCAAATTTTCTTTGAAAACCTCTTGTTCCCTATGTCGAAGAAGCTTGCGATTTCTGATATGAACGACGACTTCACCCCATTTCCATGGGGACGTGAACTGGCTATGTCGGAGGCGACAGAAGCCAGTTGGAGAGCTTGGGCAAACATTTGGGAAGAGGAGGGCGATGCCTATAATGCCGAGGAATGCCGTAAGGCTGCTCGGAAAGCTGCTGCTGCCCGTGCTGCTAAAGAGGCAAAAAATAAGCCGGCGACGGATGTTATTGACTTCCGTTTCCGCGCCCCTCCTCAGGGTGAAAGCTCCAAGAAGGGTGCAGATGCTAAAGACAAAGCTCCCCAAGCATGAAGGATTCTTAGATGTAGGAGTCTAAAGTCCTTGTAATAACGTGCTTGTAATAAAATTATTTTATGAATAAAATATTCATTCATCCTTTGCATCCCACTGTTTTCCATTTTTGTTCTGCTTTGAGTCGTATTGCCTTCATATTTATGTAAATATTCCATTGTAGATTGTTTGTAGTATCCGTCTCTTGGCGGGTTTTTTGCCGTAATAAGTGCCCGTCAAGGGTGCTTTATTGTTTCTTGTCGAGAGTTGTAGACTGAAATTCACAGCTGTCTTTATGCCCGTTTAGGGGACTTAACTCTTTCTTGAAGTATCGAGTAGTTATGCCCTGATATTTTCTTGTCAATTGGCCGTAATAAACAATTTTTGTAAGTTCTGTTGTAAGACTCCGTCTTTTGTTTGCAAGACTTGTAAGATGTTGATATCTTTACAAAATCTCACTGTAAGTCGGTAGTTGTCCGTCGACGCCCTTAGTAACGTCTGTAAACATTGTTTGCGGGTACTGTCCGTAGACGAATTGTGTAGATTTGGGATTTGTAATTGTGTAATGGTCCGCAAAGGAACTTTGTAATAGTTGCCATGTGTAACTTGTGTAAATGTCCGCAGAGGGACTTTGTAATATTTGCAATGTGTAACTTGTGTAAATGTCCGCAGAGGGACTGTGTAATGGTTGCGATTTGTAACTTGTGTAAATGTCCGCAGAGGGACTGTGTAATGGTTGCGATTTGTAACTTGTGTAAATGTCCGCAGAGGGACTGTGTAATGGTTGCAATTTGTAACTTGTGTAAATGTCCGCAGAGGGACTGTGTAATGGTTAACTTGTGTAAATGTCCGCAGAGGGACTGTGTAATGGTTGCAATTTGTAACTTATGTAAATGTCCGCAGAGGAACTGTGTAATGGTTGCAATTTGTAACTTGTGTAAATGTCCGCAGAGGGACTGTGTAATGGTTGCAATTTGTAACTTGTGTAAATGTCCGCAGAGGGACTGTGTAATGGTTGCAATTTGTAACTTGTGTAAATGTCCGCAGAGGGACTGTGTAATGGTTGCAATTTGTAACTTGTGTAAAGTAGACCACTTTCTTTGTAAAAGTATTCCATTGAAAATATAGTTCCCTTTATTACAAAGAAAACAGAGAGAGGAGACCGTCTAACCGTCTATTGATAATATTTTCGCAGTTTGTCACCGTGCCAAGTGTTGTTGACTTCGGTGCCATTTAGATAGGCTAGTTTGTAAGAACCCGGCCTGAGTACTTTGATGATTTTGTAGGGTCCTTCCCATTTTGGCATAAGTTTGCCAGTGTGTCTGGGGTCGGATGCTTCAGTTGCTCTGTTAACCAAATCGCCTTCTATATAGGCCTTGATTCTTGTTTTTTTGCCAAAGAATTCTTTAGTTTTTTCTTTGTAGGCGGACATTTTCTCAACAGCGGTGTCTCTGACTTCATCTAGAAGGTCAAGATTTGTTTTAAGTCCCTGAGTATTTGCGTCTTCTTCAAAATTGAGGGCACGATAAGATGGTGAGCCAATTTCGACTGGTGCCAGTGCTTCTGTGCCAAAAGCTAGTTTGAAAGGAGATTCCCCGGTACTTGTCCTGGGTGATGTGCGATAAGCCCAAAGAACATTGGGTAATTCAATAGGCCATTTTCTCTTTGAAGTAGTCAGTCTTTTCTCTAGACCTCGAACAATGATGCGGTTAGTGACCTCAACCTGCCCGTTGCTTTGAGGATGGCAAACGGATGCTTTCTTATGTTTGATTCCGTGGTCGGACAGGAATTTAGTAAATTTTGAGCCTACAAACTGCGTACCGTTGTCAGATATGAGTATCACTGGGATTCCAAATCTTGTGATGACTTGCTCTTCAACAAAACGAATGGCGTCATCTTGCGTAATGTGTTTAAGAGCTTTTGCTTCCGCCCACTTTGTCATGTAATCGATGGCGACCATAACATACTGCAAGTCACCTTTGGCTTTAGGGAATGGTCCCATGATGTCAATGCCCCAGATTGCAAAAGGTATTGGGGATAATATGGCCGCTGGGAGTGCCGGTGACTTTCTGGACATATTGCTAAATAATTGACATTGGCGGCATCTTTTAGTGAAGTTTTTGCATTCTTTGTGCATTTTCGGCCAATAATAGCCTTGTCTGAGTATTTTGTGTGCTAATGCTTTGCCCGCCATGTGATCACCACAAATGCCTTCGTGGACTTCTCTTATACAATATAGGGCTTCCTCTTCGTCGACACATTTTAGTATAGGGGAGTCAAAACTTCTCTTGTATAAGGTGCCTTCCTGTAGAAAGTATTTCGTTGCTTGTGATTTGACTATTTTTGCTTTGAGTCCGTCATCTGGTAGTGTGCCATCTTCCAGATAACAAATGTAAGGGGTCATCCAACTATCCCTTGGCGTGCTTATTTCCATGATATCCAGTTTGTTTGTACTTGGGACAGTTAACTCTTCAAAGTAAACCGTGTCCGCCTCCGCTTTCTCGCCTTGTGTTAATTTAGATAACATGTCCGCAACTGTGTTATCCATTCTGTCTATTTGTTCAAGAGAGTATTCTTCAAACTGAGTTAGCATTGTCTGAATTATTTCCTGATATTTGCTGAGATTGCTATCTTTTGTTGAATAATCTCCTGTTGTTTGTCGAACAACCAGCTGCGAGTCGCTATAGATGGTTATCTTTTTTACCTGTAAATTTTTTGCCAATGCCAAACCGGCCAAAAGTGCCTCATATTCCGCTTGATTGTTTGTGGCTTTGAAGTTTAGCTGTATGGCTTGTTTGACTTGAAAACCGTCAGGGCTAGTCAAGATGAGCCCTGCCCCACAACGGGTGTTTGTAGAGGAACCATCTACATACAACTGCCAATTGCTGTCCGCGGCTGTGTTTGTCTTTGCGGGCGCCTCTTTTTCATTTGCGGCGAATGAACATTCAACCATAAAATCAGCCAACGCTTGTGCTTTGATGGCGGTTCTTGGTATGTATTTGAGATCGAATTGACCAAGTTCTACCGCCCAGTTAATCAATCTGCCTGATAAATCTGGTTTGTGAAGTATTTTTCTTAGCGGTTGATCTGTGATGATTCTGATTTGTTCCTTGAAAATAGTGCCGCAATTTTCTGCTTGCCATGACCAAAGCTAGAGCAAATTTTTGGACGTTGGGATAGCGGGTTTCCGCGTCTTTGAGGACTTGGCTGACATAGTAGACTGGTTTTTGCTCACCATTTTCTTCTTTGATAAGTACCGCCCCCACGGCTTTGTCTGTTGCGGATAAGTAGAGTGATAACGGCTCTGAGGGGGCTGCGACCGCAAGTAGCGGAGCAGAGGAGAGATAAGTTTTGAGATCTTCAAAGGCTTTTTGGCATTCCGCTGTCCAAAATATTTTGTTGGTTTTTGTGGCCCCTTTCAAGGTGTCAAAGAATGGAAGGCATCTGTCTGCCAATTTCGCTATGAATCTTCTGAGGGCGGCCAACCTCCCCGTTAGTTTTTGTATTTCTTTCAAGGTTTTGGGTGGTTGCATGTCGATTATGGCCTTTATTTTCTCAGGATTGGCCTCGATGCCTCTGTGAGATACCAAGAAGCCTAGGAATTTGCCAGCATCAAGTGCGAATGCACACTTATCCGGGTTGAGTTTCATATTGTGTTTCCTGAGGGTGGAAAAACATTCTTCCAAGTCCTGAAGGTGGGAAGCCGTTAGGAGGGATTTTACTATGAGATCATCCACATATACTTCCATATTTCGGCCCAACTGTCCGCTAAAGATTCTATTCATGGTTTTTTGGAAGGTGGCACCGGCATTGATCAATCCAAATGGCATCACTTTGTAACAATATACTCCCCTATGTGTAACGAAAGCCGTTTTCTCTCTGTCTTCTGGAGTCATTTTGATTTGGTTGTAGCCTGAGTAGGCATCCATGAAACTTAGCATTAGATGACCCGCTGTGGCATCAATGAGTTGGTCTATCGAAGGGAGAGGGTATGGGTCCTTTGGGCATGCTGCGTTCAAATCTGTGTAATCGACGCATATCCTCCACTTTCCATTAGCTTTCTTTACCAATACCACATTTGCAACCCACTTAGGGTAGGTGACTTCGCAAATCAAGTCTGCGTCCAAGAGTTTGTCAATTTCAATATCAATGGCCCGCTGTCGTTCTGGCGCAAAGTTTCTTCGTTTCTGTATTTTTGGTGTTTTGTCTGGATCCACATTTAGCTTATGGATTGCCACGGACTCATCTAATCCTGGCATATCCTTTGGACTCCATGCAAAAACATCTGCGTACTTTCTCAAGAGGTCAGTGAGACCCTTTTTAAAGACAGAGTCCAAACCTGCACATATACTGACAGTCTTGTTCGTGTCTCCGGGTATGATTTCTATTTTCTCTGTCTGTACCGCTGGGGTTATTGGCGGGTTCTCTTCTCTTTTGAGACATTTCATTAGATTGGCATCAATTCTTGGCGGGTCTTCTGTCATCGGATCATGCCCGTCAATAAATTGTACCTCTTTTCTCTTTTTGTTGTTGGCACGTTGGTGGGCATCGTGCCTCTGTCTTTTTGCTTGTCTCCTGCTTTGAGCTTTTTCTCTGTTGACATTGCTGGGCTCGGATTTTCCCAAAGTAAGTGTAATGCCGTAACACCTTTTAGAGGTTTCAAAATCCCCTTTGATTTCCCCTATCCCATTTGAAGTAGGGAACTTGATTTTGAGATGAGGGGTAGAAGTAACTGCCTTTAACAAGTTCAATGTGGGTCTCCCCAAGATCATGTTGTAGGAGGAGGCTGTGTTAATGACATAGAATTTGATGATCCTGCAAACTTGTCTGGGAGATTCCCCAAAATAGACAGGGAGCCGCGCAATGCCTGCTATCGGGACGGCGTTGTGGCCGAACCCGTAAAGCGGAGTTTCATCAGGACATGTTTCTAACTTCTCGTTGCTTAGTTTCAGCCTATCCCAGGTGTGTTGGAAACAAATGTCAACAGAGGACCCGTTGTCGACCAGCACCCTTTTGACTTCATTCTGGGCAATGCCCAAAGATATGACTAGTGCCTCAGTGTGATTGGGATTGATGCCTTCATAGTCTGCATCTGTGAAAGTAATGACGTTTGGCGGACCCTCAGATATGGCATAGACGGTCTGTTCCTCTCTAGGTGGTGAGACCTGTCCGCCAAACACGGTATGTACTATGTTTTTGTTGTGTCCTTGAGAGGAGGACGGGCCAATTATTTGCCTAGGCAAGTATTGAGATAAGTTGCCTGCCTTGACTTGTTTTTCCAGAAAGTACTTGAGGGAAAGGCAGTTATCTGTAAAATGCCCATGTGTTTCGTGATAATCGCAGTGCTTGTCTTTGGGCCTGTCATCCGGTGAAGAGTGCATCGGGGCCGGTGGAAAGTAGAAAGGTTTCCCTTTAATTTCTCGTAAGATGGTTGCTCTTGGGAGAGTAAATTCGGTCCATTTCGGCTCCGGGCGCCTATCTGATCTTTGCGGGTTTAAGGGCCCTTGGCGGTCCCTGATTGGTGCTGATGGTTGAGATCTTTGGGCGGGCAACGGCCCGTGAGAGGTTTGTACTTGATGCAAGGCGGGTGTTTGCCTTTGGTAAGGCGTGTACCTTTCTCTTTGGAAATATGGTGTGGGAGCGGGTGGTGCCCTAGATTGTTTAAGTACGTTGAGAGACTCGATTTCGTTGATGGCTTGAGATGCCAAGTCATACGCCTTGGCCAGAGTAGTGGGTTTAATTTCCATGAGACGGCATACGTACTTCTCGCACTCGTAAGGGTTGAGACCTCTCCTTAAATGAACCAAAGCCTCTGTTTCATTGACACAGACAACTTTGTTAACGGCTTCCTTGAATCGGTCAATGTAGTTTTGTAAGGTTTCACCATTACGTTGGGCAACGGTTTCAAGAAATACGGTATGAACTTCGTGTTGTTGGTTTGCTTTGAATTTGTTGAGAAATAATTTCTTAAATTCCAACCAAGTATCTATGGACCTGGTGGATATTCTGCAAAACCATCTTTGGGCGTTGCCGCGGAGAGTTGCGGCGAAGAATCGGCATCGTGTCAAGTCATTATACTCGTAGTGGAGAGCCAGTTGGTCGAAATAGCTAAGGTGCTCCTCCGGGTCTCCCAGCCCGTCAAAAGAGTTGAAGCTGTGATGTTTGATGTCTTTTTGTCGTGGCTCGGCTTCTAGCCTTGCTGTGAATGGTGTTCCACTCATATCTTGCTCACTATTTCCTTCTATTTTATTCTTGAGTTCCAATATGGTCTGTAACATTTCTGCATTTGATGGTTGTGTTATTTCGGGTTGCTTTGGGCGGACAGGAGGTTGCTGTTGGTTCTTTTGTGCTTCGTATTCAGCCACTACCTTGTCGTAGGCGGCTTTTTTGTCAATGATTATTTTTCTGAGGTCTCTATGCCTCCTGTTTTGTTCCCATACTTCAGGGGGATGGTGATTCTTGTTGTGTCTGTCGTGCTTAGTATTTTGAGACGAGCCTAGGCGAGAGAAAGCAGAGTTCGTCTCGCGGGGTTGGCTGTTTGCCTCATCACGATTGTTAAGCGGGTTGACGGGTGGGTTTGCTTGTTTTGTCAAGGATTTTGGTGCGGCCTGAGGAAGGGTTGCGGCTATTTGCATGATTAAGTCAATTTGTTGTTGGTTACAGCCTGTGAGATTAAGGCTAAGGATTTGCTCTCGCCCGTCGTCTTTGGGCGGGTTCTCTGGCGGGTTGACTGGTGGGATGCCAGTTGTATCTCCCTCGTGTTCTTGTTCATCTGGGTGTGGTATTACGATTTCCATTTAATGTTTTTGAGGTGTTTTTGATTTGTGTTTTGAGCGTGTGAATAGCTACTGTGTAGGTAGAGCAGGTGGTGGGTTTTTCTTCAAGAAAAAAGCCCCCCTCCTTCTAGCGCCAAATGATAATCCTCACGGTCGATTAATGGCTTCCGATCACTGTTCCGGGGGTACTTCACCTGAGTTTGGGTATCTGCAAAATAATGCTCGCCCGGGGGTGGTGGCCGTCAAGCACCTCCGGTGTGAGAATCAGTAATCGAAATAATAATAACCGAAACGGGTGAAAATGTATCTGTGTAAAGGGAGAGAATGAGTAGTAAATTTTGTGCTATTGAAAATGTATATCCTCCACCTTGTGTGTAGAATGGGGGTATTTATAGGCTAGGTCTTCTAATAACTGTTCACCCACTTGGTGACCCACTTGTTATGCTGTTAAAGCTACAGTGAGCCACTATTGGAACAGTGATTAGTGTCCCTTTCCCACATACCTCGATTCTAACACAGCCGCTTTTGTCATAGCTTGAATGCTTTTGTGTCCCCTTAGTTGCCTTTATGGTCCCCTGCCTTAGTGAGCAAGGTAACAAGATATTTTGCAAATATATTTGTGTGAAGATATTTGTTTGTCAAGTGGATTGTTTTTTAGTAAAGATAATATGAAATGACACATGTGTAATTAATGAGTATTTGTTACAGGTGGATGTGCAATAGCGGTCGGCGGGTTGCTCACAGCGGGTGCCCGCTGTAGGCTTACAGCGGGTACCTATCATTGCCCCCCACTCCTGCTGTGCGGTTTAGCGGACAGGAGGAGGAGAAACTAAAGATTCCGCTTGTTTTGAGAAAATTTTTGAAAATGATACCTTGTGTGCCCCCCAAGTGTTGGCGGTCAACACTTAAGAGTTTAGAAAATATTTGTGAAAATCTGCCCCCCAAGTGTTGGCGGACAACACTTAGGAGTTAGAAAAACTTTGTGAAAATATGCCCCCAAGTGTTGGCGGACAACACTTAGGAGTTAGAAAAAATTTGTGAAAATATGCCCCCCAAGTGTTGGCGGACAACACTTAGGAGTTAGAAAAAATTTGTGAAAATATGCCCCCCAAGTGTTGGCGGACAACACTTAGGAGTTAGAAAAAATTTGTGAAAATATGCCCCTCAGACATGGTCTACATACAGCTACCCTCCTCAGACACCACTTTGCTAAGTTTTTTTTATGTTTGGTACACACATGTACTGTCACATAACCAACCCTGGGCCTAAACCAATTAGTCAATTACAAAGCTCATATTGGCACTGCTTGAAAATGGCTATGAGAATACGCGATAATATTTATTAATTGTTTCAGTCTTGATAAGTTGCGTCACTCTCTTTTTGTATACATTCTGCTCCCCTGCATCCATTGCATGCTCTGAATCATTTATCTGCATCCACTGTATACCAGAACTATTACTCAGTGCTATACCTGAATTTCTCTAGGCTTATTTTACTTGTCTCTCACTTGTCTTTTTTATATACTTATGGTTGTATTATGTAACATTAATTTTATTAAAGTATTCATCTTTTTTACTTTTAATTTTACTAGCTATAGTTTGTCATGTAAAGAATTATTAAATAGCACATTTTTAAAAAATATTTACCAAATGCTTATTTATCATCTTTCATTCGACAATAGATTTATTATAAATTTTACCAAACAGTCAACAGCTTTTTCTGACAGCAGCTTTTTCTGACAGTGCTTTTTCCCACAGCTACAGCAGTTTTTAACAGCAATCCCAAACAGAGCCTAAATCACTGTTATGCCATATTTTGGCATGTCTAATAATCTCCCAAATTTCTAATAATTATTAATTATTAATTCAGATTAATAATTATTTCTTAACTCCTAAGTTTTATCCTCTCTCTGAAATGAGGAAAGAATCAATATCAATCAATCAATTATGGAAAAATATCTCCAAACGATATTCTTCAAATCAGGAAGATATCACAACGATAAGATTAAATCTGGTAAAATCCTTTTTTCCCAGATTAACGAAGTTTATCCCTAAAGTCTCTAAAGAATAGACACAAATCAATTTCACAGAACTACGTGGGCTTGATCCTATATAAACATAGGTACGTAGGCATCTTGGCATGTGGTGACCGATACTCGAGACAAATCGAGAAACCTGCCAAGTCCAACCCCTCTTTTTTCATAAACTATAATCTCCTAAAACAGCCACATAAACATTAAATTCGCTTTACTATTCCAGCATCCCTCCGATTTCGTGTTGTTACGAAATTCCTCCAACAACATTTGGCGCTAGATGGAGGGGCAAATTTCTAGCGCCAAATTTTCGTTTGTGAAGAACAAACGAATATCGGGAGATTTTTGGGTTTTATTATAACCGGGGGCTTCAACAGTTAAAACAAACAAAGGCAGGAGACTCACATGTGCACAACAAAACGGCGGCAACAAGGTAGTGGTTGGCCAGAGAAGGAAAAAAAACATAACAAAGTTGCTACTAAGGCACACAGGCAGGACGCACATGATGGAGTTGCAACAAAAGCAATAAATTAAAGATCGGAGCTACAGTGGCAAGAAGCAAACAAAAAAAATCATCACAAGGTGCCCTCGCATATAAACTAATAGAGGAGTCCTCGCATTGCTACAATGGCTCAACGAGGACAAAAGAAAAAAAAACGAGAAGGGCTCGCGGGTGGACTAAAACTACGAAGAAACAAAAAAAAGAGACTAGAAAAAAAAAAAGACCAGACCACATGTATACTGGACAAGGAAGAAAAAAGAAAAGCAGAAAGGAAAAAGAAAAAAGAAAATAAAAAAAGGAACAAGCATGGCAATTCAGTGGTACATATAGGGTGGAACCTGGGGGCTGGGATGACTAAATAAAAAGAAAAAAGATGGACACAAAAGGATTGATCAGGAAGTTAGAAACGGAGCCACAACACAAAGCAATTGCAAAATCTAGCCATTGGTCACTCTGATTCGGCTTCAAAATAAAAGATATGTCCTTTTTTCTTATTTTAATTTTTCTGCAATCAAATATTATGCCATGCATGCACAGTTTTATGTTCTTAAATATTTTTTTAGAAAAATATTTATTATTTTAAAATTCGTGTGAGTACAATATTTTTATGCTTGTAAAATTATTGCGATTTAGAAAATATCGTACGAGATATTTATGTTGATGAATTGCGGATAATTATATTGATTGATTGTGAATTTATTTTACAATCTTTTACGAGCTGCACGCTTTTAAAAAAAAAATTATATATGCGAGACGCATAATTTTGTAAAAGATTTTTTACAAAAAGAAAGACATTATTTATTTGAAAAAAACTAAATATCGCGACATTCTTAAAAGAGCATATTTATTATTGCATATGGACTTGTAAAATATTTTTCATATATTGTCGCGATAGTACATATATGTCGAAAAAAAAAATTAATTGCGAACTAAATTGTCAAGTAGGGTAGCCTGGACAAGTTATAAATTCCGCAATGCTATACGCTTGAGTAAAGTGCAGCACCCTCTGGATTATTATTGAAGACCCATGACCAGATCTTGAGCTCAAGGTCGCATGGGTGGGAAGGCATCCCTATGCAAAATATCTTTCAGACATGCACAGCCAGCGCGCGTGCAAAGTTCACCAGAATTACATGTCCATCTCTTAGTGAAGACCTCGCCAGACACATCCTTATGTGGTTGCATCAGACACTTGAAAAGCGTGTATGATAATTTGGGATATATACAAGCGCCAAGGGCCTAACTAGACAACAAGGATCGCAAAGGATTTCAAATATATTATTTATACTCGCACTTTGAAACCTTGGCAAAAGTATATCTATCCTATAATGGTCATCGCATTCTATCACACTTGCATTCGCATACGCCTAACGAGCACAGTGGTGCTCTAAGTGTTTTTCTAATCATCTATTTTCAGTTTTTTTAGCGACTCAAGAAATTTGGAAGCTTGAAGAATTCTTAGTTCTCCACTGTAGCAAGCTACACTGAAAACCGGGGGTTAGTTGTTATGCCATATTTTGGCATGTCTAATAATCTCCCAAATTTCTAATAATTATTAATTATTAATTCAGATTAATAATTATTTCTTAACGCCTAAGTTTTATCCTCTCTCTGAAATGAGGAAAGAATCAATCTCAATCAATCAATTATGGAAAAATATCTCCAAACGATATTATTCAAATCAGGAAGATATCACAACGATAAGATTAAATCAGATAAAATCCGTAATCACCCAGATTAACGAAGTTTATCCCTAAAGTCTCTAAGGGATAGACACAAATCAATTTCACAGAACTACGTGGGCTTGATCCTATATAAACATAGGTATGTAGACATCTTGACATGTGGTGATCGATACCCGAGACAAATCGAGAAACTTGCCAAGTCCAGCCCCCTCTTTTTTCATAAACCCTAATCCCCTAAAACAGCCACATAAACATTCAATTTGCTCTACTATTCCAACATTCCTCCGATTTCGTGTTACGAAATTTCTCCGACAACAATCACTAAGAACTTTTATTTTATAATATATTTAAGAATGATTTAAAGAGACTCTTGGAGATGCTCTAAACTATTTAACATCAACTACTGATTAAGTAGTAAGCCAATTTTATTCAAACAAGAAAGGATTAAGTCAATTTTTTCTCAGCCTAATATTATAATAACTACATAAAAAAAACTCGTATAATTTGCTTCTATATTTAACAATGTGTTAGGGTCGGTGAGTTGTAATGATAGAAATAGAAGGATGTACCAGTCAATAGTCATGACTTACTTGTACTGTAGTATAATAATGTAAAGCAAACAAGCCGATATATAGTTTGAAACTTTGAATGTGCAAGCGGCATGCAAAATCCACAAAATTTAAAATTATCATTGCCAAAATGCCATGTTATTCCAATCATTTAAATCTTTTTCCCGATAGTGTTTCATTCATTTTATTGAGTACTTAGGGTCCGTTTGGGAAATCTTATTTTTCAGAAATAAGTTACTTATTTTGGAAAAAAGTTAGGAAATCTGTACTTTTTCCTGAAATAAGTAACTTATTTTTGCAAGATTACGAATATTAAACTCCCCATACACATTTTTTTCTAAAAAAAAGTAAGTAAATACGAAATTTTTTCCGAAATAAGTAACTTATAAGTTAAGCAACAGATTTGACAAACAGACACTTAAAAAAGGAGAGATCGCCATCTTCAATATTGCCTTTCTTTTAGCACCGCCAACCGGATCGATGATTCAACAAGATAACATATGAGTATATATTTAAGGAAAATGTTAACCACAGCTCTTAGGGGTATGGTTAAGGTGTTATGTGATACGGAGTAGTTTTTAATTGGCTCAAGTTTATGCCTCACTTACAAAAAAGTATGTGCCCCATACATTCACATAAATCATCCAATAAAAATTCATCATATGGCAAAAAATAATCCTTAAACATAGTCCTGAAAACTGTGATTAACAGGACCCTATATTTAAACCCAAAAGTTGCATGCACTAAAAGCTGCATGCCCAGCGTATGATGTACTCATGCGCTAGGATTAATATTCAATACATTTGCACCGAAATGTGTAATCTAAAATTTTGGCATATATATATATTTGCAGATTATTCTCTTCACATGTGAATAAACTCTGAATCGGTTGTCCTTCATTTGGTTTTTGCTTGTTATGCCAATTTCAAAGGGTTATTGTTGTATTAAGCCGACTCATGCATTCAATAATCATAGTTTTGATAAGGAGGTAAAAAAAAAAAAATTATTAATTTCAGTTTACCCCTAGCATTGGTGGTCTAGCACTTCAATATACTTACTTTGATAATAGACATATTGCATCTCCCAGCTTCTAAACACTAATCAATGTGCAACCCTGTCTCCATTTCCGTTAAAATTTCCTAAACTACGTTGATGTCAAATATTGTTTTCAATAAACTATCAAAAAGATAAATATTATTTTCAATAATTTAAAAATTAAAAAAAAACAAAAATAAATTTACATCACTTTTGATAGAATATGAAAAGGACACTAACATAAAATTAAATAATTATAATAAATATTGATTTGGATTCAACTTTTATGTAAACAATAATAAAATATATTTTAAATAATTTAAATTCACAAAATGAAAATTATTACAGTTAAACCTCGATAAATTATAAATACGTTTGGGATCAGAAAATTTTATTCATTAATCGAGATTATTCATTTATCGAGGTCAAAAATACAATGTCTCTATTATGTCAGGACCGAAAAAGATTATTCATTTGGAGAAGTTATTCGTTTATCAAATATTTATTTATCGAGGTTCTACTGTAATCACATAAAGTTAGGTTTTACAATAAGTAGATCTCTGTGCTTAAATTAAATAATAATATATACATTAATTAGAATACATCGATCAAATAACTAGACCCATTAAAATTGGATTTTCGTAATTTTGTCCTAAAAATAATTAGGCCAAATAAAATTTTATTGGAATAATTTTTTGAAAAAGTAAGTAATAAATATGTGTTTAAATTAAATAATTACTATTAACATCAAATTTTATCAAAAAATTGTAATAAATATGCGTAATTACATATGCAAATTCAACCAAAATCAACTAAAATCTACCAACAGATTGCATCTAGTTGATTTGATTACAGATCGTATTTCTGCAAATAAGTTGTATTTCGCAAAATATTTTTTTTGAAAAAGATATTTTTACAAATATTTTGAGAAGATGATAAAATCGCAAAAAAAATTAGAAAAGGTGGTATTTTTGTTAAATATCATTCATTTAATTACTTAATTAATCTTATCATGTACATAATAGGAAAGTCAAATTAAAAACTACTAAATTTAAGCATATACTTTAATGTTTATGTAATTCAAAATTGAAAAATAATTACTAAAATGTTGTTTCATATATAAAATTGCATAATTTTTTTAAAAGTTTCTAGGTCCACAAATGGATTCTAAAGACAATTAGTCGTTAATTTCATGTTATTTCTTTTTTATTTTTTGTTACAAAATTATTTGTACATTTTTATTTCTAATCAGTGCAAGCAGAACTATGGACCATGATGCTAAACAGAACGCCGTTTAATACTACACTTTAACGGAAATGGGTTCACGGGTTCAAATTGACTTGTAACTGGAAGTTAGAAGATGTAAAATATCTATTTCCAAAGTAAGTTTACTAAATTGCCAAACAACCAATCCTAAGGAATGTATACTGAAATTAACTCTATTATTTTTAATCAAACATGCATACAAATTATATATGAGTACAACTATATAATTATATGAATAAGTTTTGAGGATATTTTGGTCCTATAACTTATTTTGGATATGCATATGTAAGGGGGAATTATACCATATCACCTCCCACAAAAATTGACAATTAACTTTGCTTATTTTCATGTGTACTATAAGTGATATATTTTACGTAATTTCATGGGTTGATGTGTACCACAAGTGATATGTTCGATTTTCGGTGACTTATATTCTGATTCATTTACATCAGGGAAAAAACTTACATACTCGATGCTTCATTATTTTCGTCTTACAATTCTTTTTAATTTTATTTCTGGATTTCTGACAAAAATAAAAGAGTTTTGTTACCATTTTATTTTTTATATATTCATATTTTTATGAATGTAAGTTGTGTGATAAAATAAGTAGAGAACAAAGTTTTGTAAAAGAAGACAAGTGAAAGGAAGTAGTTAAACAGTAAAAGGAAGTAGTTAAACAGAATGTCAATAAGTGACCGACAAGTTGATGGCATTACCACGTCATTTTATAAAGAATTCTAGTAACATTTTTCTTTAATATTTGGGTCGCCAACAAAAATAAAATGGGTTAAATAACAGTTAAGTTGAGCTTAACTAATTCAAAACATTCAGTTGTTTTATCCAATTCAAAAAGCTTCCAATAAGGTCATTAGAATTTATGAATGTTAAAAAAAAATGGAAAGATGACTTAGCATGCTGATATGGATAGCTTTATCCGATTGGCTAGCTTTCAATCAGCTCATATAATTAATACAATTTTTTAATCAGGTCACATAATTGATACTCCTCCCATTCCCCTCATTTGTTTACGTTGGAGGGGGATAATTGATACTCCTCCCGTACCCCTCATTTGTTTACGTTGGAGGGGGATACGAAGACCAAGACGATGCATAAAAAATGAGTAAAGTTAGATGAAAAGTGGGTAAAGTGGTGGAACCTATCAATTTTTAATAATAGATTTGAGATAGTGGAGGAAAGTAGTAGATATAATAGTATCTTTTATTATTAAATATGAGGTAGTGGGGGGAAGGTGGTGTGTGTAATAGTGGGGAAAAATTACTATTTATGGTAACGTAAAGAAATGAGAGGGACGGAGGGAGTAAAAACTTTCAAACAAGTTACATAACTAAGAAAAAACTTTCAATCAGGTCACTGGGGTTTTGCAAACCTGATTCATATTGAGTCATATTTCGTATCTTTTTTAACGTCCGTAAATCCCGATAATCTGATTGAAAGTATTTTAAGTTGAATGACCAACCGAAAATTTTCGGTCAATTGATTGACCTAACTTCCCCAAAATAAAACAGGTCTTTTACCATATTAGTATTGTTGAGTAAAGCAAAACTGAATTACTCATTTATCGAAGTAAACCCTCACATCATCTGGGCTTACTAACTTTATACCCATTGGGCTGCTTAAATATACTAGACCACTAAAAGACCCCAAAACATAAGGAACATAACATCCTTGACCAGCCCAATAAAATTTCAAAAGAATAACATTCACCAAAGTCCATAAAACAGCATAAATAAATACCACACAACCAAACCAGCAACTTCACAATCTCCTCAATGCTTCCATATCGCCTGCTGAAAAATTCAACCCCAACTACTTCCACCACATTTTGTTCATCCTCTTTCACTTCCCAGAATCTTGGCTCAATCTGGGCGAGGGGACGAGGCGCAAATCGTCACACTAAATCTGATGAACTCTTCCAGCTGAAGGCCACTCTACATTCACCAGGCTCGTAAAAATTACAACTAATCCATAATAAAAATTGTAATAGGGCTAAAATATATTTAAAATATAATTTGACATGTATATAAACTTACATGATACCTTACTCAATGGAAAGATCTAGTAGATTCTAACTGAAACCACACTTTTGTAATTAGAAAAAAGCTGATTCAAGCGGCAAATTTGGCGTGCTGACTTTTAGATTCTGTTTGAATATTCCTCACAGTTGATGAACTTGCACTGCAAATTTTGCCTTTCACATGCATGGTACATTCATTCATTTGTTAATATATAACTTATGAAGTCAACCCATTGTTTATGTTGCTCTAAAATGCAATCTTTTACAAGAAACCCTGGTTGACTTTGAATTGATATAGATTTCATGCATGTTCAGAATTGTAAGTAGTATATAAGAATAAAATGTGCAGCTAGCTAGCTAGCTAGCTGTCTGTATATAAATTTAAATTTGCATTACGTAGTATGTAATAGACGTGTATGAAGTGAGCTTCAGGGATAATCAACTTACTATGTGTATCAAGTGAGCTTCAGGCATAATTAACTTACATTTGATGCATACTTATTTGTGTGTTTGCGTTTCCGCATTCAGTGCCCTTTCACTTTGCTTCATTCATCAGCATGGTTGCGTGGCCTATTTTTTAAAATACTGACTTGTTTTTTTGGGGTGGCCATAGATTACAATGATGCATCTATTAAATTTCTTTGACATTATTATTCATAATTTAAATTTATTGCAGCTTCTCATTCATGTACTGATTTTGCCATGAGTTGTGTTAGCTAGGGGTACCAAATTGGGTATCAAAATTTGTTACAAAATGACATGTCATAAATTACTTGGCATTTTGAAATGTTTTAATTGGATGGCCCTGACGACCCCATTATAATTATAACCAATCAAAATCATTTTGTAATAATTTTTGTTACTCAATTTGGTACCTCTAACATTTTTCTTAATAAATTCTGTATTTAGATATTTGCCTTTATATAGTAGTTGGAACATATTTTATCTTATATTAAATTATCGATTCTCCAAAAATTTCAAGACGTTCTAATTTAAAAATGAGAAAAAAGCCCCTGAGATTACCTCAGGAGAGTTACCTGAGATTCTAGTGTATATACATGGTGGCATTTTTGTAAATACTGAAAACTATCTAAAAAAATCATGTAATTACAATTATACCCTCGTGCATTAATATGGAAAATTTAGTTACCTCAGGTAATTTTCCTGAGGTAACCTCAGGAACATCAAACCCTTTAAAAATTCTCTTTGGCAGCAAATCCAAGAGCCTTCACGCCCTTTACCATATTATGCGCGTCAACCCCCGCACCCAATGACTTATATAAACACCTACTATTACATCTCATTCCCTACAGTACACAATCTCTCCTGCAACTAATAAACCAAAACAGTTGTGTACCAATCAATAGATATCCCTACAATATCTTGCTAGCTAGCTTCTGCTTATCAAACTTCGATTAATCACACTTCGGATCTGCATAACAATGGCGGCTGCTGCGACGATCAAATTTGTTGCTTTCATGATAACTATCAGCATGGCACTAACTGTTTTACTTACCATGAAGCATCCAAATTTCTACGGAAAAGGTAACAGCGATGTCGATGTTCCTTCAAGTGCTGTGGAAGAAATACATGATGAAGATGTGCTGGTAATGCCAATCAAAAGGGCAAGCCGTTTTCTTGAAGAGGAGAAAAATCCAAGGGCAGCTGATCACTGCCACAAAGACAATGAAGTGTGCACTTTGCAAGGTGCAAACTCTACTTGCTGCAATAACAAGTGCATGGATTTATCGACTGACAAGAAGAACTGCGGAGCGTGCAAGAACAAGTGCAAGTACACAGATACATGTTGCAGAGGAGAATGTGTCGATACTACTTACGATAAAAGGCATTGCGGAGAATGCAACAATCGCTGCTCTCCTGGTGGTTATTGCATATATGGTCTCTGCGATTACGCATAAGATTCAAGTTTCATACATTTCTGATTATTTATTAGGCGATGAATGAGGCTCGTCAGTATTTATTCTTGCATACTATCAATAAAAGAAAAGCCACAGCTTGTGGTTACTTATTTAAGTAAATATCAAAAGCTGATTTATATGAATCCTCAAGGATTTATACAAAAAGATTGTAACATGGATGCAGGACCATTCAAAATATGTTAGTAATAAGTTTTGTTACTATTATTAGTTCACTTCGTTAAGTTTACCCTTGCCAAGTCCACTTTTATGAGTGATCTATTAATTAAGCATATTGGTAAATTTTAAAATGAATTGCATGCATTGTTGCAAACTGCAGGTCTCCACAAATCAAAATCACTTGATATGCAAAAACAGGTGCACTAATTAGAACTGAGGCCTCATGAGGGGTTCCGTCGGAGTACCCTGAACATCCGTATAACAGCTTGTTTATTATGTATGGCCAGGTAAAGTGGTCCAAAGTGCAGCAGCATTTGTGATTTTTGGGGACTCAAGAACCATGATGAGTTCGATCCGGCTCCGCCATTGAGTGCATACAAACAATTGTATGAAAAGCTAGCGCAAGCTGTTGGGATAAGCTATTTATTACGTCAGTCATTAATTTGCTCTTACTTAAGAATTGCAAAAGAAAGAGCTTAGCTCTGAATCAATGGCGTAGAATATTGCATGGAAGTCGCACTGAATCATATGGATGGGAATCTTTTCTCTCGTACGCAATTTACTAGAATTCGATTTTGGTCAATGTATACCTGGTTGATAAAAATGCAAGGCATATTAATGAGGTTATGTAACAATCAACCCGGCCAGGAGAGGAGTTTGCAAGAAATTGATTAAAATCTGTTTAGGTCGGCTACCTTATTGTCAGTTTTACTATAAACTGACGACTGGGTGTGAAGACAAAATATGAATGCCAGAGAATGAAGAAAAGCAAGGAAAGGATGTAAGCTCAGCCATCTAGGTATCCCAAATTGCTATCCAAAAATTGCTCCCGAATGATGTGGCATAGATGACATGGCAGATTGAAAATTTTTGATTGGGGAGGTTGGTGTGAATGCCAGATAATAAAGAAAAGCAAAAAAAGGATGTAAGCTCAGCCACCTAGGTACCCAAATTGCTATCCAAAAATTGCTCCCGAATGATGTGTCATATATAACATGGCAAATTGAAAAATTTTGATTGGGAAGGTTAGTGTAAATGCAGGGATCCATTTTATTATAATCGATTACAATTATACACTTGGCATTTGAGAATTATTTTGGCTACCAATTTCGGATATATATCTAGCATATTCCTTTTATTAATTCATTATGTTTGTATCTTAGTCACATTCCCCTTTTAAGCCAATGATTGACATCTAAAAGGGAATCTAATAACACCTGCCACAAATATTTCCCATTTAGTCTTACATTATTACATGCTAGCTGTCCACATGGATAAAACAGATAAAACAGTGAAATGATAACAAAGATAAAAACAATAATAGTAATGTGATTGGCTGAGCTGAGATGCATCCTTTTTACTCCCCTTCAAGCGGAGATGCAATTGAGATGGAAGCTCCAAGCTTACGAAGTAGACCATAATGTTGCTTTATAGAGAGTGGCTTCTGTTGAGTATAGAATACACAGACAAGAAAATACAGATAGGGGTTGAATGTATTTTCAAACTTTTCTTTAAATATAAATATTAAGAATGATTGGTTGAAGGTTTGAATCTGTTTGTGTAGCAAGGTGTGTGTTTGTGTTTAACAAAATATTTAAGTGCGGAATATAAACACTAGAACACGATCACTCACTTTAATCTAATACTGTATTAGATAAAGATTTGCTACAAACTGTGAATACAAATGTTAGTATTCTCAGCTTCGTTTTTCTCAGAGAGATGTTCTAAGTTGTAATGATCGAGAAAACTTCAAAACCCTTAACTGCTAGAGAAGTGGGGTTGTACACTTATAGAACATATGTACACCCTTCTTACTACAAAAGATAGAACAGACAATCTACTTTCTAACTTGTCTATCCCTATTTTGGAATGCAGCCAAGAGGCGTGTAGTTTGCCTTTCTTTAACCTGCCCAGATCCACTTCTTTAGCACTTTGTCTCCAGTAACAACTCTCTAAGCTTCTTTGTAGACTGTTAATGATCACTTTACAGTATAGTGGTCCTGAAAGTGTCTTGGCTTGCTGCAGGTTTCTGACTTGTACAATTCTCAGTATTAATTTTGTCTTCAGGAATCCATTCGAGAAGTAGCTTAGTGATTGATTCGAGAACTAGAATTGACTTAGTAGATAACTCTCAGTTCTCGAATACTGTAACATTGAGATGTCGAACCACTTCTCGAAATAGTCTTCTTTAGGAATTCTTGAGTTGTCGAATAGAGCATTTGACTTGTTGAATCCATGAGATGTCAAATAGCTTCATGAGTCCTTGAGATATCGAATGTAGTTTTGACTTGTTGACCCTTGAGAACTCGAATGATGCTTTTAGACATGTCGATTCCTTGAGTTATCGAACAGTGTCTTTTGAGATATCGAATCCCTGAGTTCTCGAAGCCTTGACTTCTCTCTAGTAGATAAAGATACTTCTCGAATTGGTACTTAGGCAAATCTTCATTCTTCAAAATCTAACTGTGTTTATTTTGACAGCCTTGTTCTTCAAGCTTGAGGCATGATCTCTGGATCTTCTTTCAAGCAATATTTCTTGGCTTAATTTACAGTTACACAAATAGAATTTTGGTGCCTATTACAAGAACTAAATATAAGTAGAAACTCTACAACTAGAGGTTCCCCCAATTAAGGAGTCGTGTACGTAATGCAAAGCATTACAAACAAATATGCTTGTTATTATATGTAAACAGGCATGCCTCTGTGACTAACAGCTTCGTTAAATGTCAGCAAGATGTGAGTGTGAAGGAACATGATGAGTGATAATAGAACCAGACTTGATTTGTCACGAACAAAGTGGCAATCAACTTCTATGTGTTTCGTCCTTGATGATGTACTGGATTTGCTGCGATAGCAATATTAATAGCCATGTTGTCACATTACAGAATTGAGGGAGGAATGTCTTGCAGTCTCATATCTTTCAATAACGCACTGATTCAAGTTACTTCACACGATGTTAAGGCCATTGCCGTATACTTGGCCTCAGTTTTTGATCAAGCTACGACAGACTGCTTCTTGGACTTCCAGGAGATTGGAGAATTACCAAGCAAGATACAAAAACCTGAAGTTGACCTACAAGTGACTGGACAACTAGCCTAGTCACTGTCACAATACGCTTGGATCTGCACTGCACACGAGCTAGCCAATAATATGCCTTGACTGGGTTGTTAAGTAGATATCTTAACAATCTTTGAGCAGCTTGCATGCAGTATGAAAATTATGCATATATTGACTTAGAACGTGCACAGAAAATGTAATATAAAAAACGAGTCACAGTTAAATAAATTAACTTACCCATCAGTTTTTGATAAGGATGGGGATCATTAAGTTTGAAATGTACATCTATTGGTAGGCGTACTGGTGTTGAACTTTCCATATTGTATTCCTTTAGAAGATCAAGTGTATATTTCTTTGGTGAAACAAAATAGCCTTCTGCAGTGTTGTCTATTTCCAATCCCAAAAAGAATCGAACATGCCTGAGATCCTTCATATGGAAGTGTTTGGACAACATCTGTTTGAGAACGTTGATTTCTTGTGATGAATTACCATCTATAAGAAAGTCATCAACATCCACAAACACTAGAACAATTGTGTTATCCCCAGTTTTTACAAACAAGTTGTAGTCCGTTTTATACTGAACAAAATCATTGTTCAGTAGAGTCAACGAAAGTTTGCAAGCAAACCAGGTCCATGGGGCCTATTTAAGACCATACAAGGACTTCTTTAACTTGCAGACCAGGCCAAGTGATTTGCCAAAGGAGATAGTATTATCCGCAAAGTAAGAAATTCTGCTATACATACCCATGTAACCAGGGGGGAACTTCATGTAAACTGTTTCTTGGAGGTCACCGTGCAAGAATGCATTGGTGACATCCATTTGCACCACTATCCAATCTTGTATAGTAGCCAGAGCCAACATAGTTCGTACTATAGTAAGCTTTGCCACAGGATCAAAAGTATCCAAGTACTTCACCCCATATGTTTGCTTGCAGGCAAGTATGACCAATCTTGCCATATACTTCTCCATTGATCCATCTGGTTTAAACTTTGTTTTAAAGACCCATTTACATCCAATGAACTTTTTATCTGCAGGTAATTCTATGACCTCCCAGGTGTCATTCATTTCAAAAGCAGACAACTCTTGATTCATAACATCGATCCAGTGGTTGTGTTGTATGGCCTGAGCAAAAGTAGTGGGATCAGCATGGGTAGTTGATGCTGCCAAAAAACAATTAAACTTGGTTATTTCGGTTCGATACGTCCACCTACGAGACTCACCTTTGACTTTCATCTCGGTAGGTGTCTTGCACTAATTGGTCTGTGACTTGAACCACATTAGCACTTGAGGGCAAATCATGAACATATTGATCTAACCACATAGGTTGTTTGGTGAGTCTGGTAGATTTTCTCACAATAACAGGGGTGAGAGATTAAGTAGGTGTACTTTCAGGAGATGCACTAGAACTCAAACTAGGAGATGAAGCAGCGGTACTATAAGGAGAATTGATGGAATCAGACACAACAAATTCATCTAAATCACAAGCAAGTGTGGGTGCAACAGCAGAGGGCATTTGAACTGGAGTGGGAAGACTATAAGGAGATTTAGATGTAGTATTAAATGGAAATACAGATTCATTGAACACTGCATCTCTAAAAACAAATGGTTACATAGTAGTTAAATATAGCAATCTATAGCCTTTGGTGTTTGATGGATAACCTATCAGTACACATGGCACTCCCATTGGACTAAATTTATCAGAAGTGTGTGAAGGATTTGAAGCAAAAACTAAACAACCAAATTCCTTCAAATGGTCATAAGGTTTTGGTTTATTGTATAGCATCTCAAATGCGGTTTTGTTTTGAAGAACAGAAGAAGGCAATTTGTTTATCATGTGTACTGCAGTTAACACAAACTCACCCCAGTAACATAGGCATGCCAGATTGAAACTTTAGAGATCTTGCAACTTCTAACACATGTCTATGTTTTTCGTTCTGCCAGGGCATTCTGCTGGGACCTATTCACACGCGACCTTTGATGCACTATTCTTTTGTCATTATAGAAGGTAATACAAGCACTATCTGCAAACTCAAGTGCATTGTTTGATCTAATGCATTTGAATGTCTTTTTAAAGTGATTTTCAACATAGTGATAAAAAGCCTTAAAACATGCTAGATAATCTGATTTGTGTTGTATCAAATAAAGCCAAGTCATTCTTGTGTGGTCATCAACTAAAGTAAGAAAATATTTAAATTTATTTCTAGTGCACACCTTATATGGCCCCCAAGTGTCTAAGTGCACCAAATCAAAAGATCCACTAGCATGAGAATCACTAAGAGAATAAGGCAGCTTTAATTTGTAAATTTTGACATGGGACAGGTTAAACATACCTGCCTAGTGCCCTGTAATTTGGACCTCAAATGGGGAATGCACTTCATCTTAGACAATGAAGCATGTCCCAGCCTCACATGCCACAAATCAGCATTCAGTGCAGTTACATCATAATTTTCTAGACCAGAAACAACCACATTTGCTGAAATGTCATCAAACAGACAATACAATCCATTGTACACTTTTCCCAGGGCCTTCACTTTCTTTGACTGAGAGCAGAAAATTTCACAAGTACTTGGTGTGAATTTTACATCACAGTTGTTGTCACTGGCTAGTTTATGAGCTGACAACAAGTTGTGAGTAAAATTAGGAACAACCAGGACATTGTATAAAACCAAATCATTCTGTATTTTCAGGGTTTGGATCCTCTGTCCCCTTCATCCATGTCTCCTTTGTGTCCCCTACTCTTCTTCTTAATACAGAAAGAGTGCCCCTGGCGGGGCCCATTTTAAATAAAAATATTATATATTGAAATGAGCCCGGCCAGGGACACTATTTTTGTATTAAAAAGAGCAAGGGACACAAATGGAACATGAAGCAAGGGGATAGAGGATCCGGGCTCGTATTTTCATGGGTCCCATATGTGTAATTCTTGATACGGTACCAGTAGGCAAAGTAATAGTTAGATTTAGAGCAGCTTGAATGACATTTGACAGCTTTTATGCAGAGAATTTCATGTGGTACCTAGGCATTATTACCAACAGCTGCCATATTAATAACTAAAATATCCATTCTAATGATATTTCAGTTTTCAAATTTGATTTCATCCCAAAATTCGTACCACCAAAATTATTGAAATTTTGTTGTAAATATAATTATTTTTTTAATTATAATTTAGTGAATTGTATAAATAACATAACTTTTTAAAATCATTTAAAATTATGCTTCGAGGTTTACCAATGGGGTGGCTCATAGTCTAGCTAGGGTTCCCTGTTCGTTGAATTGCTCTCTTATTTTTAAATCTCCTCCTACTCACTTGGTGGAGATTATTTTGAATGATTTGGTGAAGTAAAAAAATCATTTAAAATTATAAATTAATTATCATTTTAAATAAATTTTCTCAGCCCAGTGTTTTGCACGGCGGATTATGATAGCCTGATAGAAACCTTTTAAAAAGAAAAATTGTTATACCAAATGAGCCCAAAATATCACATGAGCTTCCAGTCTTCAGCCGAATGAGCCCAAAGTATGAAATGAGGTTCAAAGTACCCGCAAGTATTCAAAAAAAGGACACAGTCCCCGGCTGCCTCCTCTTATCTCCAACTCCCCCCCCCCCCCTCCCCATCTTTACCTAAAACCTCTACAACAATGAACACACCTTTACTACAAACTCATAATTATATACACCATTCTCCTGTAAGATGCATCACTCTATTCTCCTTTAACTACAACCAAACCAAGAAGAAACATAGTCCCCCTCACAGTGTTGTTTTTCCTCGTAAGAAATATTGGAGCTGTGAAGCAGCCAAGTCACCACCCCCACCCAGACAACCCAGGTCAAAAAAACCCGACCCGATTGATGATAAAGGGGTTAACCCAGTTGGGTTTCTTGCTAAGTTTAACATTTCTGACAAACCCTTTGCTCAATTTCTCCGCGAAAGGTGAAACTGTATTTTATTTCAGTTTACTTAAATATGTTATAGTTTTGCGTATTTTTTGTGTTTTTTAATGTTTTAATGTTTGTTTGGTTTTTTTTAACAGGCATAAGTTGTTGAAGGATTTAAAGGATGAAATCCTCAAACGCCACATGAATTTAAGTGAGATGGTTACTGGGTTAGTGTTTACCTCAACTATGTCTTGTTACATTGTAAATGTTATTTTATACATTTATGTTTGTGAATTTACATGTGTAATGTCCTAGAGTTGCTTATATTGTGTTTGCGGTATTGCCCAGCTGAATTCTTGTGTCATTACTATTCGGAATTTTACTGTGTTAACTTTTATTTTTTCCCTCTTTCTGTTTCTAGATATCAAATATTGGGCATGCACCGGAATGTTCATCATCGGGTGGATTTCATGGAATGGGCTCCAGGTGTGGCTTACTACTTTACTTCGAGTGCTTTAAACAGGAGAAATTATTTGTTAGAGTTGTAACTTATTTATTTGAATAGTTTGTTATAAAAATGTAAGATAATATGGGCGCCAAGTCTTTGAGGTTTTGTGGGTTTCTTGTACTGTTTTACATGTCTAATTTCTTTTGTTACCTGGCCAGATTTAACACTTGGGTTATGTATTCTCTAAACCTTTCCACGCCGATAAGTGGACTGGCATTTACCACTCACAGGCGTTTTTATATGCATTTAAGTTTCCTGTCTTTGTTTTATCAAATGTGCATGATACCAGGTGCTCGCTACTGTGCCATTGTTGGTGATTTTAATGGGTGGTCACCGACAGAGCATTCTGCAAGAGAGGGTCATTTTGGGCATGACGATTATGGATATTGGTTTATCATTCTTGAAGATAAATTAAGGGAAGGAGAAGAACCCGATGAGGTGTACTTTCAACAATACAACTATGTAGATGACTATGATAAAGGTGACAGTGGAGTTACTGTTGAAGAATTATTCAAGAAAGCAAATGATGAATACTGGGAACCCGGTGAGGATCGGTTTGTAAATTCACGCTATGAAGTGGCATCTAAGCTTTATGAGCAGATTTTTGGGCCAAATGGGCCGCAGACAGAAGAAGAACTGGAAGAAATACCTGATGCCCAAACAAGATATAATAAGTGGAAAGAGGAGCACAAAGATGATCCACCAAGTGATTTACCATCATATGACGTCATAGACAGTGGAAAAGAATACGACATCTTTAATATTGTGGGTGATCCTGTTTCGAGAGAAAAATTTCATAAAAAAAAGCCCCCTCTTCCATACTGGTTAGAGTCTCGTAAAGGACGAAAGGCATGGTTGAAGAAGTATATACCTGGTATCCCCCATGGGAGCAAATACAGAGTGTATTTTAACACCCCTAGTGGACCTATTGAAAGGGTTCCTGCTTGGGCTACCTATGTGATTCCAGGTAACGTTAAGAGCTAATATGTTTGGTCACTCATTTAACATTATATATTTTGAGAATCATGCTGATAGCACCGTACTACCTCTTTTAATTTCATGCCATATTAGTGTCTTGCTGTGGATGCAAGTGCTATTTCGATATACCTTGTAGATTGGGTAAAGCTATGTTTCCTTTGTATAATAGTCAATCTACAATCCAGGAGAACGTCCTTACCTAAATGTTGATGCGAACCCTTTAAATGTAATTTCAACTTCCAAGCATTCATATAATTGCTTTAGAAGACTTCTGTTGTATTTATCGCACTAAATATCAGTGTCTATTTACAGATGCAGATGGAAACCAAGCTTATGCTGTCCACTGGGAACCGTCTCCTGATTGTGCATATAGTTGGAAACACGAACATCCCAAAGCACCAAAAGCTTTGCGCATATATGAATGCCATGTTGGAATTAGTGGGCAGGAGCCAAAAGTTGCCTCTTTCAATGATTTTATTGAGGATGTAATTGGTTTTTACCTTCTGTTTTGTCCATCTATAGATATGTTATTTTATTCCAGCGCCTAATTACTTTTTGTGTCCTTATTGCCATTTTGAGTAAAAGAACCAGGTTATACATATCTTTTTGATTGTAGGTCCTCCCCCACATTAAAGAAGCTGGATACAATGCAATTCAGTTGTTTGGAGTTGTTGAGCACAAAGATTATTTTACTCTTGGCTACAGAGTGAGTTGGATTAATAGTTGCTTCTTCTTCCTTTTATTTATTCATGGAATTTACTGTCATAAATTACACACTGTACAACATTCACTCGGACCAATACATAGTTGTTACATTATTCTTTTGGAGGCACTTTTTTTTTCAATTTGACGAAAAAATGTTCGTCATCAAACTCCTTTTCTTTATTCATGGAATTTGCTGTCATAAATTACACTGTACAACATTCACTCTGACCAATACATAGTTGTTATTTTATTCTTTTGGAGGCATTTCTTTTTTTCAATTTGACGAAAAAATGTTAGTCATCAAGCTTTAGACAGGAAACCGTTCAGCATAATATTTTCCTTTTAAAACAGTGGAATATAGCTGCTAGTATACTCTTAACCTGTTTTTTCTCAAAGCACAAAAAATGATAGTTTTATCATGCATGTATATGATAGATTTAGCAGCTCCCACTCCACTGTCTATTCAAAATTATTTCGTTGCAGTCACACTAACTGCCAAGTATTTTTCCTAATTGTAGCACATAACAATTCTGAATATATTGTTACATTTATGTAATTGTATATGTAATTATTCTATTGCTACTTCAGGTGACAAATTTATTTGCTGTTAGCAGCCGCTATGGCACACCTGATGACTTCAAGCGTTTGGTGGATGAAGCACATGGTTATTCTTAAAATCTTTTTTAGTTGTAATTTTATTTCAATTGTATTTTGGTAATTCTCGTATACATATTTCATATCTGTGATATATTGCATCAAGGAGCATTTTCTTAGTTATATTTTTTTGCAGGTCTAGGACTGGTTGTTTTTCTAGATATTGTTCATTCGTACTCGGCTGCTGATGAGATGGTTGGATTGTCGCTTTTTGATGGTTCAAATGACTGCTACTTTCATACTGGTAACTGCATTCAGATTTCAGATGTCAATGCTTTCTAGAATGCATTTTTTTTCTAAGCTTTCATTACTGTCATAGTGTCATGTGTTCTCAAGTCTCACAAGTAATTTCACTCAGTTCTCTTACGTGGTCCTTTTGAAATGTAAACTACGATGTTTCCACCTGCTGACTTGTGTGTTTGTAATTCCAAGTACAAGGGGATGGGAGCCTGCAAAATTCTTATCAACTGTGTTTGTTTAAATAGTTAATTTATGTTATCTACAAAATTATGAAAACATCATAATTTTGTAGGTAACTACTGTGCAATTTATTAAGCAGCTAAAAACGTTTGTTTTGTCCTGATAATTTAGTCTGAAAAACAAATTCTAAGATACATTATAGCTTTTCCTTCTGTCTATTTTCTGTGCTTCTAGACGTACTTTTTTGGTGGGAGATGTCAGTAGAGTTACAGAACCAATTCTAGTTGTTTGCTGTAACATAATGACATTAGGCTCTTCTTGTTAATGAAATTAGGAATGGGTGGTTGTAGATGCAAAGGTTCTTACCAAATGGTATTTTTCGGTCTTAAGTAGTTTAGATTTTAGACATTCTATTATTCTTAGGGTTATAAATACTTTACATTTTTTGATGAGGAGGAGTTAATAAAACTATTATATATTTTGCATAGCAACCAATTCTAGTTGTTTTCTGTAATTTGATTTTGATGACATTGGTTCTTCTTCTTAATAAAAATCAGGAAGGGGAAAGGGGGGGGGGATGCAAAGGTTTTTGTGGGAGGCTTTTTCGTCATAGTTGGTTTTAGTGTATTAAATAATCATTTTTTTTTGCAACTGTATCAATATATACTCTAAAATGGCTAACCTTTGTCGAAGGCACATCCAATATGCAACATGCTTTTGGCATAACATGAGTGTTTTTGTCTTTCTACCATTCCTCATACATTATAATTTCCTAACTTCTCTTTGCAATTTGTAAACAAATCCAGATTGATTTGTTCCTTATAGTGTCCCTTATATTGCTGTAGCTATAAAGTTAAGATGATTGAGCAATTTTCATGATTAGATATTGTGATCGAGCTTTATTTTTTCTTACTTAAGTAATTGTGTTCCACTTCAATTATGTCATTTACCCTTAGGTAAACGAGGTCATCACAAATACTGGGGGACGAGAATGTTTAAATATGGAGACCTTGAAGTGCTTCATTTTCTACTCTCAAATCTTAATTGGTACGTGAAGCTCTTTAACTCAGAATTTGTGTGCATGTACATACTTTTTTGTTTTAAGTATTTCTTTATATATGACATTTCAAGGCGCAATCTGGCCATCACTATTTCTGGTCGTTTATATACGTTGGTATCTGTTTTGGTGTTGAAATCTCACAGGTGGGTCGAGGAATACCATATAGATGGGTTTAATTTCCATTCCCTGTCATCAATGATGTACACACACAATGGTTTTGCTTCTTTTACGGGTGATATGGAAGAGTAAGACTGATGTGACCTAAAACATTGTTCTTAAATACAGTACTTCTATTGTGTACAATGTTCTGGGCTTTGTGGCTTTTGTATTTCCTACTTTATATGTTGAAAACCTAGACATTCTATTTCGAAGGACAGACAAAATGTTTGTCCCATACTCCCATTTATTTAGTACATGTCTCTGTATTCTGAATTAACTGTTATTACTTCGGGATAGCTGTTTGATGTTTCATCTCCTTCACTTTTTTAGTATTTGTGAGATTCTGTTTAGATTGATTGTAAGAGTAAGAGTTAGCAAGAAAAAAAAAAAGACGGTAGGGTAAGCTTAGGGTATGCAGTGTAATTGGAAGGAAAAATATCGTATTCGATACTGTTTTATACTTTGATAGTTTGATAGAACATCACCTTATGCTAGACTCTTTGAGTCTGTTTCTTTCTAACTGGAATTTTTTTTGCAGGTACTACAACCAACATGTTGACAAGGATGCCTTGCTATACCTGATATTGGCAAATGAGATATTGCATGTTCTTCATCCAAATATTATAACAATTGCCGAAGATGTAAGTAAAGTTTAAAGTTGAATTTATGAATATTTTTGCGATGTCCTTACCTTATCCATTGCCGTTGGATTGTTGTAAAATGCTAGTTATAGACTTTTAGTCTCGTAGTGTCTTTTATGCATTCTTTGTCAGTTACATATGTCTATCTACATGGAACACCCAAGGACGGGGAGCTTGTAGTCTCCTGCATGCTCTTCCCTCTTATATCATATATTAGTTTTATTGGAAGATACAATCTGGTGATTATTGGCATTTTCTTGCATTTATTGGTGCAGGCAACGAACTATCCAGGACTATGTGAGCCGACTTCTCAAGGTGGTCTGGGATTTGATTACTTTGTAAATGTTTCTGCATCAGAGATGTGGTTATGGTTTCTTGAGAATGTTCCAGACCATGAATGGAGCATGAGTAAGGTTACAAACATATCCATCAGAAGTTGTGGCATTTTGCTGAAATCATATGGTTCCAGTAAATTAGATTCTGAATTTCACTTCTTACTCCTTGAAGATTGTAAAAACTTTAATGGGAAACAAACAAACTGCAAGTAAGATGCTTCAGTACGCTGAGAATCACAACCAGGTATGAGTGTAATTCATCAGTCATCATTCAAATTCTGATTCTTCTTATCATCATCTGAGTAGGTGCCTAACTACTAAAAGTTAACATCTTGTTTTTTGCAGTCCATTTCAGGAGGGCAATCATTTGCAGAAATTTTGTTTGGTCAAACTATACAGCAGCCATCTGTATCAAAGGACTTGCTGATAAGGGGTTGTTCGTTGCATAAGGTATGTTTATTTGCTTTATCATTCACTTGTTAGGTTTATCGGCTTTATCAAACACTTGGAAAAGTTGGGTTATCAGCCTAAACTTCAGTTGATAGTGTATCTTCTTTCTCTATAAAAGTCAGCAGTACTAGAGCTCTCTTTACCGTGGACATAGTTATGTGTACAAAAAAAAGATGTGTTTTACTGGACATTGTGAAGAATGCGTTCATCTAATTGATGCATGGGCTTCTTATGTGTATCTTCTTAACTCTTTATTTCCCTCTTTGATTCAGATGATCAGGTTAATAACGTGTACGTGTGCTGGTCGCGCTTATCTTAACTTTATGGGTAATGAATTTGGACACCCCGATGTAAGCTCTCTTTTCATCAAATAGCCATCAGATGAATAGTAAGTATGTTCTGTCACTAAAGTCTTTTCTTGCCAGAGGGTAGAGTTTCCAATGGCAGGCAACACGTTTTCATTTTCATCTGCCAATCGTCATTGGGATTTGTTGACAAATGACGTTCATCATCAATTATTTTCATTTGATAAGGTATTAGAGTTCTTGTTCCAGTATTGTTACTGGTATTACAGAGTTCTCATGCTCTTATTTATCTCTCTTCCTAATACAAAAAAAAAAAAATATCTGCCGACATTTAGTTTATATTTGAGGCAAGATCTGTTATCTTACTGTATCCTAGGTTAAATGTACTTAGTAGTTGCATTGCCATATAACAAACATGATTGGGACTGCTTTTACCTATTCACCACTTGTTTTCACTATTAGAAATTGCCTAATTTGAGAACCCTTAATAAAGTGGGTGCTCTAAGTTCCATCCTTATGTAAATATAGTTGCAACTTGTGATAATGGCTTGTTAGATAGGGTTGTTTAACAACTAGTTTTCCAGATATGCGTTGCGCTTGCAACATCTATATTGCTTAAAGATTCGAGTACATAATAAAAAAAATCCTTTTCCTATCAGGACATGATGAACTTGGATGAAAATGAGAGAGTACTTTCAAGAGGTGTCTCTCAAATTCACCATGTCGACGACAATACTAAGGTATATGTTTATTACTCTTTAGTCTCTACTCCTTACAATGTTGATAAAAATGCTTGTTCGGGTGTTGCCATATTGTTATGTTTTCGAGGTCAGAAACTGGATTAAGAGGGCAAGCTAAATATGTAATTCATTGTAATCAGTTGTTACTTTCTGTTGGTAAAAGAACCTAACACGAAAATAATTCCTCTATAGTGGTGGCACCTGACTTAATATACATAGGAAAAAATGTTAAAAATAACAATATTTTAATCAAAATTAAAAAAATAACAATTTTCGGGTGTGTTGGTTGTTTTTAACGATTGAGATACGCATTTGTGAATTGGGTATCCCATTTGTATAAGATACCCATTTCACAAATGTGTACCTCAAAAAAAATATTTTTTTTATAATACCCATTTATTTTATATGTAATACCCAAATGGCAAATGTGTATTTTGTACCAATATCCAACTCCCAAATACTTACCAGATATAAATATATATAAAAGAATATTAAAATATCTAATACCCAAACCAAGAATGCGTAACATGAATACCCAACTGTGATTTGGGAATGGGTAAAATTCACCAACACTTCTCAAAATGGGTATTTTGGTTAAGTCCGATTAAAAAATGGGTATTATTCACCTTCACCCTATACATAGCATATACACTTTAACCTTCCTTTTTTTTTTTGTTATTTAATATACATTCCAGCATTTAGCGGATTGTGCACAGAAGGGTTCGTCTTATTTTTTTAATGTTGCATTGCAGGTCATTTCTTACTTGAGAGGCCCCCTTCTTTTCGTATTCAACTTCCATCCATCAAATTCATATGAACGATATAGCGTGGGTGTGGAAGAAGCTGGAGAGTATCAAGTAAGCAACATGTCCTGCTGCCTAACTGAAATTATGTTGTTTAAAAATTATATGCTTAATTTCATGGGCAACTGCCACAGGTTATCCTGAACACAGATGAAAAGTTGTATGGTGGGGAAGGATTGATTGGGCATGACAAATATCTTCAGAAAACTATTGGTAAAAGGTAGCAGTTCTTTGGCTTCATTTACATGGCCTTGTATTCTTCGTCATGTTTGTGGCTTTTTCATGTAATCATGTCTAGTTTGTTGAGCAACCTTGTTCTTTAATTTAGAGTTGACGGGTTAAGGAACTGCTTGGAAGTATCACTGCCACGAAGAACTGCTCAGGTTAAAATGTTGAACTAATTAGCAATCACTCTTTAGAATGTAGAAAGATGTGCTAATTACAGTTGTGTTGGTGCAGGTGTACAAATTAACAAGAATATTGAGAATATGAAGGAGTTAATTATGGTTTTGTATTCCGGGAGACATGCTTCCATCGAGTATATATTTTATTGTGATTACTTATGTTTTAGCCTTTTCCCAGAACTTGGCTTTTTGGTCTTGTTAATAGAATTCTGGGACATATGTAACTTAATTTTGATGATGCAACTTCAATTCACAGTCCATTATGTGTGTTGTTATTTGTCAAATTACCGTAAATTAGTGTAATGAATGACTAATGAGTTGGTGTAAACCAGTGTAATGACTGATGAGTAGGGTATATTTTAGTGTAATGAATGACTAATGAGTTGGTGTAAACCAGTGTAATGACTGATGAGTAGGGTATATTGTTTTAGAAATAGATTTGAACATCTTACTCTCGAATGGATCAAGTTCCAAGAATATATATTTTCTTTAAGAGGCGTTCAAAAGGATTTGTCAAGTACAGTAGTACTAACAAGTTCTTGCTCACATGGTATGATCTTGATCTTGTGTTTCATAAGGTGAAGGTCAAGATTCAATTTCCCTCTGACACAAATTATTGGCTTATAGGTATTGTAGTTGTCAGACGTGTTGGTTCGCTCAAAGGAGAGTTAGTTCATCAACATGCATGCGATGGTATACCCCCGCAAGAAAAATTGTTAAAAATAACAGTTTTTTTGGAAAAAAATCTGAAAATAACAATCTGCGGAAGGGGTGTTAAAAATACCCATTTGATCACCCAACTGGCATTTGCGTATTTGAGATACGCATTTAGATGATGCGTATTACATGTCACGCATTCCTGGAATGCGTGATGACGTCATGTGATGTCATTTTCACAGAACATCACCGGTCATCTCTCTCGGCGAGAAATCGCCTTCTCGTCGCCACCGGTTATTCTCAGCAATCTGTCAACCAACGTTTGATCTGACCACATGAAAAGAATCGCCAGACATTGTTCTATCTTTCTACCACGTCCGTTTTATCGATATTTGGCCCTGCAGGGGCGTGTTAAGCTCACCGGAGTTTCAATCGGGAAATTTGGATCGATTTGGGCATTTACAATCGTGCATTAGAAGTGTAATAAAATTGATATAGGTGTGTAGAGCTTCGAACAACGATTTCAATGATATATGCTATGTGTTTGGAAAGTTGCTGGTGTGGACGAACGAATGGATGCAAAAAAACATGCCGGAATCGCCATAATCGCCCGACTGGAGCTCCCGTTTGTGCAAAGATGATAATGACGTCATATGACGTCATTGCGCAGGCAGAGAATGCGTGACAGTGAATACGCAATTTAGAAATGCGTAACCCATTGATATTACCCCATTGATATTTGCGTAACTTTTATTACCCCAACCCCAAATGCGTAACCCCTATTACCCCAACCCCAAATGCGTATCCAAATGGGTATTTTCAGCACCCCTCCCGAAAATTGGTATTTTCATCATTTTAATCAGAAAAATCGTTATTTTGTGAATTCACCCGTAGTGCAATGCTAGAGAATTGTGATTATTAACTTATACTAGCTTATAGCCCGTACAAATCACGAGTTACTTTTAATTTTTTATAATTTATTTATAGTATAATATAATATTATAAATATTAATTTAAAAATTTTTATTGATTCGAACCTTACATCTTTGTATATAATAATTTTTAGTATTAAATATAAATTAATATGTTATTGACGGGAATCGAATCTTGAACCTCTTTTGCGTATAACAACTTTTAGTATTGTTATATCTAACGGTCATAATCTATTTGAGTTGCTGATCTAACGGTGATAAATGAAGGATAACAAAAAATGGGGATAACCAAAAAAAGGGGTTAACCAAACTACAAATTATACCCCTTTTGCTTATTAGAGATGGGATGACATCCCGTTAGCGATAAAATAAATTATACTCCCCTATGAATTATATATCGATTAATTTGTCATAAATTAGTTTGAAATATGTGCGGATTAGATTCGTCCCACTGAAAATCTTTGTACTAAAAAAAAAGAAAATAAAAATGGATTTGGCAAGTAACAGAGTGTACGATTAATATAAGGTGGCGTTTGGGAACTACAATTTCATTTGAAATCCATGATTTCAATTCCAAAATTTGAAATCCATGATTTCAATTCCAAATTCTTTGTTTGGTAAGTTTGAGAATTTCAAATTCACAAATTTTAAAATTTGAAAAATTTTTGCTTAAAAAATTTCTGTTCTCGAGAAATTTTTCCAAAAAAAAATATCTTGAAAAAAATTAATCGATAAAATTTTCCAGAAATAAAATATCTCGGAAAAATTTTCTCCGAAAAAAAAAATTCTCGAGAAAATTTTCCCGAAAAAAAAGTTACAAGAAAAAAATTTCTCAAGAAAATTTTCCCGGAAAAGAATTTCTCGAGAAAAATTTTTCGGAAAAAATTTCTCGAGAAATTTTTCCCGGAAAAATATTTCTCGAGAAAAATTTCCAGAAAAAAAATGTCTTGAGAAAATTTTCCCGGAAAAAAATTTCTCGAGAAAAATTTCCCGGAAAAAAATTCTCGAGAAAAATTTTTCCGAAAAAAAATTTCTCGAGAAAATTTTCCCGGAAAAAAATTTCCCGAAAAAAATTTCTCGAGAAAAATTTCTCGAACAAAAATTTCTCGGGAAAAATTTCCCGAAAAAAATTTCTCGAGAAAAATTTTCCCGGAAAAAAATTTCTCGAGAAAATTTTCCGGGAAAAAAATTTATCGAGAAAAATTTCCCGGAAAAAATTTCTCGAGAAAATTTTCCCAAAATAAAAGTTCTCGAAAACAATTTTCCAGAAAAAAATTCCTCGGGAAAATTTCTAAATTTCCCCAAAAAAATTCCTCGAGAAAATTTTCCCGGGAAAAGAAAAAATTCTCTAAAAATGTTTCCCGGAAAATAATTTCTAAAAATTTCTCGAGAAAATTTTCCTCGAAAATTATTTTTCAAAGAAAAAATTTCCCTAGAAAAACTATTTCTCTAAAAAAAATCCAAAAAAAAAAGTGATGCTCATGTATTTTGGTGGAGAAGAATTTCAAATGACTATCTTTCACTTGTAATTTCAAATTACAAAAAAATAGTTAATATTGAATTCGTATGGAATTCATCAATTCCAATTCCAAATTTTTTTAATCTTACCAAACACTAAATTTGGTCAATTCCAGGAATTCAAATGAATTCCAAGTTACCAAACAAGCCATAAATGATATGTAGGAGTAATTTCTGTTTTTTAACAGATAAACCAAGCAAAACTTGTCAAAAATAACAAAAACCAAACGACACCGTTGGACTCGGAGTTCCTTTCATTTACTGTAATTTCTGTACATATAAAAGAGGGAGAGCAGCGTGCGTGTTTGTTTGTGTAATTTTGGTTTGGGGGTAAAATTTACAGCGAAGAAAGGTGTGTGTGTGTATACATAGCTCATTTTGCACAACATGGCCAACCTTCCTCAATCTCTATCGATCAACGGAGCAGCTGCATTCGGTGGGGCTAGTTCGTCATCGGCACCGGCAAACAAAGATCGGAAAATGCAAACGGCGGAGCAGCTTGTGTTAGATCTCAGCAACCCCGATGCTAGAGAAAACGCCCTTCTCGAACTCTCCAAGGTCTCTCCTTATCCCCTCTCCCTCTCTCTGTCCCCCCCCCTCTCTCTCTTTCTCGCTCTCTCTCTTTCTCGCTCTCTCTCCCTCCCTCTCTCTCTTGCCCCTCTCTCTCTCTCTCGTTATATATTAGTACATGTTTTAATTATTTTCACTTAATTTGTTTCATTTCTAGGGTTTTGGTTTCGATGTTCCATGTGATATCCATATTTTGTTTGATTAATTGTTTGTGTTAACGCTTTTGTCACTTCTCGGGAAACTTAATTGTTTTGTGTTTGAATTTATATTGGAATGCTGAAAAATGAAGTTTAATTGTGCGCTTTTATTGTGGTTATAAGGCTTAATTATGTTTATGGTGCAAGCAGTTGGTCTGTTGATACTATTGCTATGACACTATCGTTATCGACAAAATGAAGATTGGATATAGATTTGTGTTGGAACCACCTGTGTTACTTTCCTTCATTGCCTGCTTAATGTCAATTTCTCTATATTTGTCGTATGTGTGTTATGTTTTCTATCCATCCCCATTTATCTGTCGTATGTGTGTTATGTTTTCTATTTAACGAACTTACATGTCTTTGGAGATAATGCTTTTCCACGCTGGATAATTCTGTCAATTTTGAGGAAGTTTTAATTGAAAATTAAATCCCTTGTATATACCATGTTGTATATACCATGTTGTCTACTGAGTACTGATCTTGTGTTCTACAGTGGTAAAGAATGTTCTCAAGTTTTAATTACCCTCACTCCCTTTTGTTTATTCACAGAGTGTTCAATTTCCCAAGCTAGCTCATACTGATAAGTTACCCCATATATCATCACTCTTTTCTTAACTTCTCTCCTAGGTCCTATCACTTAAAAAGTGTCATCCATTGCTCGCATTAGTGTAAAATATGAGTCATTTAAGGGAGTCTATGCCAAAGTTTTATACTCAGCAACAGAAGCTTAAGAAATATAATGGGATTTCTGACTTGGATAGACCTCTAGCTAGAGTAAATTTATGAATTCTTTATTATATTGGAATGAGTGGCCATGTGATGGCCCTCCCTGCCACCACCTCTCTCCTAGAGAAATTAAGCGTCTGGAAAAAAATTTAGACATTTCATCCAAGATTTAGCATCACTACAGCTGTTTCAATTTTAAACAATTTTTTTTACAGGAAGACAAGTTTAGTTGTTTTACTAGGTGTACAACTTTCTAGCATTGAGAATCAGAAGTAAATATCTAATATACTAAATTATTTAGCTGTACGATGTTACTGATACAAAATAAGTCTTATACGTCTGTAGCTTCCCACAAATTTCATAATTTGAGCAGTATGATTGTAAACTTGTGCTACCTTTGGTCTTATTTTATAGAACAAGGAATTATTTCAAGATTTGGCCCCATTCGTGTGGAATTCTTTTGGTACTATTGCTGCACTCATTCAGGTATGCCTAATAAACTTGTTTTGTCTTTGTTTTATTATAGAAGAGAGAATTATTTCAAGATTTGGCACCATTATTGTGGAATTCGTGTGGTACTATTGCTGCGCTTTTACAGGTATGCTTCATAGTTTTTAACAATATATTTCCCTCAGTTTATTATAACCTATGTAAGAAATAATTTCTGCAAGTTACTGAACACGATACCTACCATGTTTTTCATTTTTTGTCAAGTGCTCAATATCTTTTTTTAAGTATGAGGACGCTACTTATATGGTTTGATGTTATAAATCTTTAAAAGGAATGTTAAAGTCAGAAGATGTAGGGTTCCTATGAGTGTGAAGGTTATCCTGTTGGCTTTCATTAGGCTTTCAGAGTATCCAAAAAACTTCGAATATGTATCCTCTAGTAGGTGTGGTGATTTGGTGGTCTAATGAATATAGCTATCTGTTATCCATGAATACAGCTATCCGTTAACTTATTCTGGTAGGCTTGGCAGATAATATTCACATGCTTATACACTTGGGCATCACAAGCACTCTGCTTATTATGAACTACTGAAAGACAGAGTTGTAATGTTATCATTCTTGTTATTGATCAATTGTAATTTGCCCGTAATGACTTCTCCTGTTCCTGACAATTCTCCATTGGCACCTGCTTATCAAATGAATTTAGGAGGATGTGACAAATGAACTGTATGTAGAATATAATTTGTTTTGTAGTACTTGAATTCATCTGTCACTGGGTTAGATATGTTCCATAAACATAAACGTATAAAGTTAGGAATTGCGTGTATCAGATCTACCATGAACTGAATTTGTTATAAAAATTACTATTATAATTTTCCAGCTTAGATGATTTAGTTTTCTTGCATCAACCAAATACCTATGAAGTTATCTTGAGAGTATATGTTTCTTTGTTTTGTAACTGCAGGAGATCGTTTCAATCTACCCTGTCCTATCACCGCCAAACCTGACTCCGGTACAATCAAACAGAGTTTGCAATGCACTAGCTCTTCTCCAAGTATTCTCCTTTTCTTCTGTTCCATATTTATGGCAAGATATTCTTACATGTAACTGTTTTTATTCTTATCATTAGGGAGTCATTGCTGATTACATTGCTGGCTTCATGACCATCTCTAGTCAAGTTTTTTCCATATTCTAGTTTGAGATTTTTTTTTTGTTCTGTGTGAAAAGATCGACTACCCCGTCAAACGTTGAAAGTATTAGTCGGATAGCTTTGACCTGTTGTGAATAAAACATTAAGTGATTATTATTTGTTCTAGTTTGACTCTTTGTTTACTTCAACATTTTTAAAGTCAAATGGAAAAATTTTGTAACTGTGGTTAGTATTATCAAATAATTATATAGTTAGTACCAGGCGTGAGGTTGCAAAATCACTGTATTGACCTGTACATATTAAAATCAGAGGTCTGCCAAATTAAAAGAATGAATTCTAGCTGCCTCTTCTGGCTATGTAATCTTCCACTCTGTACAATGACTAAGGATGGACCATACACTTAGGGAAATTGCTAAAAACTCATGATTCGGATGGTCAAGTTCCCCTAGATACGAGTTGTGGATGAAAACATGTAGCCATGTAGGACAGCACAGTGATCAAGACATCAAGTACTATTCTGAGTTAAAATGGTTTGACTTAAAGTATCCTAAAGTCTGTCTTCTCAAGCCCCTCAAATGATGAACTTGGTCCTTGTATCGCAAATCATTATGTATTATTAAATGCAATTGTTGGTTTAGATAAATTAATTTCCAATTTATTGGTTGTTTTAGTTTGATAAAATGTACATGGTGTATATTTTAGTTTGTAATTTCATCTATTCCAGGTCGTTACTGATGGAATATTATTTTGCAGTGTGTAGCATCCCACCCGGATACAAGAATGTTGTTCCTTAATGGTAAATATCTGTATTCACTTTTATTTGATAAGTTAACGACTGTTTGAGGCAAATTGTCAAATTGGCCTGGAAAGGAAATCACTTGTACAAAACAAATTAAGAAGACTTTGTGAGAAATGAGTTATGATGCATGTTATGGGACCCTCTTCCTCTTAGACGATCCCCTTTTACATTTCTTGTGGTAAAATTGATTTACGCTATACCATTTGAGGTTACATGTTAATATTGGCAGAGTATTGATTGTTGCATAAAAAAAAAAAAAAGCGTGACAAGATATATAGTCCTGTGCTTAAAGGCTCAAACAGTCGGGCTATGGTCAAGTCTTTTCATAATTATCTAAATTTTTGTCTTGAGAGTTTTGTGAAAAATTGACAAACATTTTCTCTCTTGCAGCTCATATTCCGCTCTATCTATATCCTTTTCTCAACACCACTAGTAAATCAAGGCCTTTCGAGTACTTACGGCTTACCAGTTTGGGGGTCATTGGTGCCCTGGTGAAGGTACACACCTGGTCACACACAAACATGCACTAAGTAGAATGTGTTTTACTTTTATGTGACAAGTTGGTTATGCAATGATGCATGGACTTGTTGCATTGTGCTTTTATGTCACACTCATAGAAATGTTTTGTTTGCAATTTGAGAATAATGTATCAGTCGCTTATTCCCCTTGTTTTTACCTTAATAAAATGTGTCTTGTATGCATGATAGTGACTGTTTTTCCGTGTCATTTGTTTGCTCGCTTCAGATTTCTTAAATTTAGATCAAGAATATTTCTTTTCTCTTTCAGGTTGATGACACCGAAGTTATAAGTTTCTTGTTATCAACTGAAATTATTCCTCTGTGCTTGCGTACAATGGAGATGGGGAGTGAACTATCTAAAACAGTTGAGTGTCTCCTAAATGCTATTATAGTTCTGTTTTTCTTTTATATTCTTTAGTTTGGTTTTTATAGAGGCAAGGGAACACTATGAATAAAAAAATTCTGTATTAGGTCAACATCAGATTGTTAAAAACCACAAGTTGTAATTGTTATGATTTATGAAGGTTGCATTTTCTACCTTAGCTTGGCTTGTATAGATGGCTGACAGATGTATGTTAATGTCAGGTTGCTACATTTATCGTGCAAAAGATCCTGTTGGACGATGTCGGCCTGGATTATATCTGCACAACAGCAGAACGATTTTTTGCGGTGGGCCGTGTCCTGGCGAACATGGTTGCTGCTCTCGCAGAACAACCATCATCACGGCTGCTGAAGCATATTATTCGTTGCTACTTGCGCTTATCAGATAATCCTAGGTGAATTACTTGATATACCTTATAAAACATTACTGTCAATATTATTAACTTGTGGACTTCTTTCATGTTGACTTCACTTTGCCATATTCACAATTGACCTGCCTTAATCTTATATTGTTGCAGAGCTTGTGATGCCTTGAGAAGTTGCCTTCCAGACATGCTTAGAGATGCTACATTTAGCAGCTGCTTACGTGTAAGTACTTTTCAGCACTCGTATCCCGTCAAGGGTTTCCATGGATGGTGCAAGATCTGCAGGATATATAAATGACAGGGTCCTAAAAATCTTAAAAATGTTAAGATAAAATTTGTGATAAATCGAGATTCTTAGGATGTCATTTTCAGGACACGAAGGACTATTCTTCTTGGACTTTTTCTATTGCTTCTCGATGTTTCACATCCTATAAGTTTTATAATCATGAAAACTTATCCTGGATTCCTGGTGTTTGTTTTTAGGAAGACCCAACTACGAGGAGATGGCTTCAGCAGTTGCTCATTAATGTTCAAGGGCCTCGTGTTGCATTGCAAGCAGGTGGAGGATTTGAGCATATGATGGTAAACTGAATTAGTATCTTTGTTTAGCCATTAGTTGCCCATCTGTTAATGTATTATAATATTGTCCGATGTCTGAGGAGCCAAATTGTGTTGCATATATGTACCAGAACGGAACTGTTAGTTAAAATTTGAATGTAGCTATTATAGATTAATCTAATTGATGTCTCTAATCAATTCAATCACCTCTAAATTTCTAGTGAAATTATTCATGACATCAGCTGGGTAAGAAAAGGCTGCAGTGTTGTGATTGTTTTGTTAGAGGTGTTGTACAGAAAGAAGGAAGTTTGTTGAACTGGATATTTATTTTTGCTCTTGGGCAGTTCTAACGGGATAGGTACAAGTGTTAGCCGCATGACTCACATTCTCCCTAATCCATAAGGATGTCATAAACTATCCTACGTGTGGCTGGAACTGCATGGTTTTCAGAAAACTATGGTCAGGGAGGATGTATGTTATGTTAGTTTCAATCTTTACTTGTTTATATGGAAAGATGCACACAAATTTAGAATTCAATTCGATCTGTTTTTTTTGTAGGTCAATTTTTTTTTAAAATTGGGTGTGGGCCAAAATAAATAAATTTGAATTTGAGCGAAAAAAATGACTTAACAATATTTTGAAGTACCGCAAACAAATTGATATTATGGTATAAAATTGAAACTGGCCGAACCAAATCATTTGTAATTGGTTAGATTTAGGTTGGTTCCAGAATTACAAAAACCAAAGATTTCGATTAAATTTAGATTGGCTTCGCCAAGACCAGCCAATGCTTAGTGCATCAGAGTATCAATGATTCAATGGTATTAAATCCTAGCTAAATCAAACTAAGTGGCATCAATCATACCACCAGCAAAAAATTCTTACATTATCATAATTTTACATAACACATTGGAGTATTGACCATTATTATCATTATTAATCATATTTTAGCCAATCAATTTACATATCACATAGGAAATGCTCTTACAAATTATTTAAACTTTTTTCTTTTGACAAGTATTTAAACTTTAAATTGCAAAAAATAAATAGTTATAGCCTGCATTTTTTTGGGTTTTGTTCGTAAATATTCTTACAACAATGTCCGTTTAGTTTATGTTATAAGTAGTTTATAAATTAAGAAATGTATGAATTTTTCAGTTTATATGTAACAAATTTTTATTTTTATTTTTGCTAGAAGAAATTGAAGTTTTGTTCAATACTCAAATCATTTAACAAGACAGAATGAAAATCGGAGTGGACATCTCGCACTCTCTGTATACAATCAGCTATAAAACAATTGTTTTTTGCTAAGAAGTGAGCGATCTTATTCACAGACTGTTTGATAAATCTAAACTTCACATTTTTATTGCTTAAACTTGGGAGAATGTCCCGACAATCTTTAACCACTCTTATACATACACACATATGCTCAAATCCTCCACCATATGCTCAACAAGTCAATTTACTAAGGAAAGTATTATAAGGTCCCTTCAATTTACTAAACCACACTAAACATGTAACAGGGCAGGTTTACGAACATACAGTAATTAATAAACAATGATTATATCACGAGCATAATTCTATAAATTCAACTCGAGCACCCACTCTTATTAATTTACTGGTACTTCATTTCTGACCGAATTGCAATATTCAAACGATTATTGAAAATGGTTGATGTAATCAAATGACATAATTTATACGGGAGATACTCAATAAATGAATAACTTTGAGATTAATAAAATATATTCATTTAATAAAATTATTAATTTTTCGATAAAATATATACCAGTATTATTCAATTATCGATATATTTATTAGACAATAATTTTACCTTTTTTTATGATAATAGCATTTTAAAATTTAATATTCGAATTTAACTACAACATAGTAGTTACAAATTTAAATTTTCATCATCGTCAATAATAAATTATAATGACCGATCCCATTACATGCATAAAAATTTCAATCAATTAAAAATTACCAACTAATAAAAAAGTGATCTTAATATATCATTATACACACGCTAGAAATTAGAAAAGACCCTTACTTCAACATTCCAACGATTATCGAAAACGGCTTATGTAACCAAATGACACAATTTATGTTGATTGTTCAAGATAATCATCAAGACAACTGGTCCAGTGCTGATCATAAATCTAATGGATAAAATAGCTAATTGATCATTGAAGTCACTAGTAACTTGCAGTAGGTCACGAAATTAAAAAAAATTTCAATCGCTTCATGAAGTTACAATTAGATTGCAATCACAATACTAAGCTGAAAAAAATTTGCACGGCTGTTAAATTATGTTGACTTTTAACGATTCTCCGTTAAAAGATAACACATTTTCGGTTAGGTCACTGAACTATGTGCTATTTTTCAGTTAAGTCACTGACTGAAAAAAAAATTAAATATTCAAAAAATATCTAACGAATTTTTTTTTAAAAGATTATGTTTTTTTTTAAATTTAAATTGTAATAATTCAAAAAAATTAATATTTTAAAAAATTGCACTTTTGGTATCACTTATTAAGATCGAAAAAGATGGATCAGAAACTTGATATTTTTTTAAATATTTGATTACTTTTACCGATTTACTGGCATATAAAATAAATGGATATGTTCAATTCTAAATTTAATTAAATTATAAATTAAATAAATGGAAAAAAGGGATATCTAAATATTTGTTCATGTATCGATTTATAAGCATAAGGGTTAAAGCGGTATATACAAATTAAATTTAATTAAAGTGTAATTATTTGGAAAAAATGTGAACATTCGATTTTTTTTAGCTTTTATATTATCGAAAAAAAACTTGATATCTTTTCTTTCACTTGTATTTATTTATAAGCATATGATTGAATTTGTATGCATAATTATAAATTTTATTAAAGAAAATCTGAAAGTCATATGTTTACCCTATTTGTAAACATCGAGGATTCAACTCAACTCAAACAAGAATGTAATAGTAAATAGTATATACATACTGTCACAAGGATCTCAAATGTTTATTTGTCAAGAGAAAGAAGACAAAGTTAATCTACCGTTTTGAGTGTTTACTACATTGAAGAAGTTCATGTTTGATCAAGCGTCAGTGGAGTAATCAAGACAGTGGATTCAATTTATAGTGACAAGAGTATCCTACTATGACAGAATACAAGTTATAAAGGTTTGATAAAGAGTGAAGAAAAACGATGACGGGAACCACAACTTTAAAGTCAAGATATAAAGTATGGTTATTGCAGTTAGTCACTCATGAACCAGACCGTGCATCGAGTGTCAACATCATGCAGTGGAAGTTCTTCATTCACTTCAAGTGGTTCAAGCTATCAAGACTGGTAATAGAAGAAATCATTGTGCAAGCAACAGAAGTGCTAAAATAATTAACCACAAGGATTTCGGTATCAAGACTGGCTCGAGGAGTAATTATTGTGGATGATCATAATTGTCAGATGAAGAAACCACAAGGGTTATGCTATCAAAGAGATGTATTAATTCTCCTTTAATTAATTTAATAAGTTGGCTAATTTATTTTGTAAATTAATTCAATCAGAATTAATTTATTATTTAAATTAATCAATAGATTAATTAAATCAGAATTAATAATAATTCTATTATTAATTAACTAAATTATTTGATTGATTTATTTAATAAATTAATTCTAGAATTAATTTATTTAATAAATTAATTAACCCAGTTAATTAATCTTTGAATTATTAGTAAGATAAGGGTTTCTGATTTGAACTAGTAATAGTACTATTTCCAAGGTTTCAGCCATACTATTACTAAGGATTTTCATGATACTATTTCTGCTGCATCAAGATACTATTTCTGGATAATATTTCTGGAGACTATTTCTGGATACTATTTCTGGATACTATTTCTGGATACTATTTCTGGAGGATTATGGATACTATTACTGATCAGTAATAGTATGCTACACTATCACCGAGTTTTATACTATCACAGAACCTATACTATCACCGAATTTAGCTATACTATTATCGAGTTTAGTTATACTATTACCAAGGTTAATTATACTATTACCAAGGTTTTTGTATACTATTACTAAGGTTAATGTATACTATTTCTGTGCATAATTGATACTATTACAAAGTTTTGTATCATACTATCACTCAGCAGCTATACTATTTCCAAGGATATTTGCAGTGATAAAAGAGGCAGTAGAAGTTTTTGTTGATTGTCTATAAAAGGAAAAGACATACACAGACAGAAACAAGAGAGACACAGACAACAACTTCACAACTTCTCTTCCAAAACAAACAGAGCCGAGAGAGACAAAGACCAAGAGAGAAATTGTTCCTGAGCTTCAATTTTATTCTTGTAAATTATTTCTAGCTTGTATCGTTAAATCTAAACCACTGGAAATAGTTTACTTGTACTATTGGAACTATCTAGCGGATTAAGTTCCCTAGAACTTATCTCTCGAAATGTTTTTAGCATTCGATCTTTTTATTACAAATATAGAAAAGTTCATGTCGAATTTTCTATAGAATTTTAATAATTAGTTTGGTCATCAAACCTTGTAATTTGTACCGTGCATTAAGACACACCCCTCCAAGTTTAATATAATTTTATATTTAACTTGAATATTGGCTTCGTTTTATTCCGCATCGAATTGTTTAAAAATAATATACACAAAGAACAATTTCGATAAAATGGTATAGTTTATATTCAACCCCCCTTCTACAAACTATTTTGGACCTAACAATTGGTATCCTAGCCTTTTGATTGACGCACAAATCAAGATCCTTATTTTTGTGGTCCTCCAATTGGTTTTCGAGTTTGTTGACCCATACACAAAATTAAATCCGGTATTAGACCAAAAAGTCAACTCCTCTTATTTTCAATTTTTTTTTAACTTTCGAAAAATTCAATTCTTGAGAATTTTAAACTTTAAATAATTTGAACTTATTTTTGGATTTTTTAACTTTCAAAATTTTCAATTTTGAGATTTTTGAATTTTAAATATTCTAAATTTATTTTCGAACTCTTTAACCTTTAAAAATTCTCAATTTATGATATTTTTTATTTTTAAACAATATGAGTTTATTTTCAATTATTAATTAAATTGAATTTATTCTCAAATTGTTTAACCTTCAAAAATTTCCATTTTATGATATTTTTTATTGTTAAGTAATCTTAACTTATATTCGATTTTTTTTTTAATTCTTGAAATGATTAATTCTTGGAAATTTTGATTTTTAAACAACTTGAATTTATTTTCAAATTGTTTAATTATCAAATTTTTAATTCTTGATACTTTCGAATTTTAATTAACTTGAAGTTATTTTCGGATTCTTTAACTCTAAAAAATTATCATTTCTTGAGATTTTTTGATTCTTAATTAATTTGACTCTAATTTCAAATTTTAATTAATTTGAACTTCCTTTCAGATTTTTTATTTCTCAAAAAATTTCAAGTCCTTGAAGTTTTTGAATTTTAAAATATTTTGAATTTATTCTAAGCCAATGGTTTCAAGAAGGTTGTTAGTTGAAGATTCCTCCGGACATCAAAGATGAGTTGAATCTTTTGAAGAAGATGCATTTTTTATTGGAATTAATTTCTACCTACTGAAGAAAAATTTGTGGTACTTCCTCAAAGTTATATCCATAGGATCCCACTGGTTTTTCAGAAGCAGGAATGGAAGAAGTTTTAGTGGATGGAATTTTTCTTGAAGATTTTAGTCAACTCTAGTGATTTAGTGATATACAAACACTTAGTGGATTTCCGCAATGCTAAATCCAATACACTTAGTGATTTGTACAAGAGCATATCTTTCAAGGAATCAACAGAGACTTTAAAAGAATGGAATTAGGGTGGTTTGAGAATGGACTAGACAGTTATACATCTCAGTCAGGAATTAATGATGGAACCTCAGAACAGACATGAAGAGTTACTAACTCAGAAAGAGTACTAAAGTTGTATCCAGGGATCGGGCCTATCTATTCCGAAGCAGAAACTCTTCAGGATATAGTTCAACTCAAGAGGTGGTTACAAGACTGAGATGGTGGAAAGAACAAGACATGATAGTTACATCTATGGAAAGTTATATCTGATAAGTAACTATCAAGGTGTGCAACATGGAACAGAATTCTGACAGACAAGGATGAATAGGGATTCATTAAATGAGATGAAACAGAAGCATCAGTGCAAAACTTATCTTGCTGAAGAAAAGAGTTGGGATGGATCAGATGATGAGGAGAGCATAATGAATATCTTGCTTTCATAGCAATCTCTGAAGATGATTAACCTCACATGTCTCAAGTATCAATTCTTCAAACTAGTGCAATATGTAATTCTAAAAAATTCAAAGCATGTTAAGATCTTAGTTTTTAATTGTTAAATCCTTGGTTAGAAGATCTTAATATGTGTATGGATATTTGTTGAATTTGATTAATTGCAATAGCGAGTTAGAAGTGTTCCTTAGACAATATCTCTTAATTCTTAAATGATATATGTCAAGCATATAAGACCTCTGCTTAAGCTAGTTTCAGGATCCCCAGTAGAACAGATTTGCTCATTCATTCTGAATTGTTTGTTAAGGTTTAAAAAGTTTAAAAGATGGAATAATTACCTAGGGTGTCAGTAGAACATCAAGTTATTTGTAAAACTGACTTAGGTAATAGAGATTATATAATGTCATATAGCAACATGAAAGGGTTGGATAGAATTAGTGATTGATTGTTAATTCTTCTATTCCATGTACGTTTAGAAAATCATTGAATATCTGTAAATCTACTTGTTACCTGTTGCATGTGCATAGGTTAAAGTAGATAGTACTGAATTTTCTAAAATGCATAACATGCCTAATTTTCATAATTCTTATCTACAATAGTTTAAATGTTGAATGTATGCCATGTATTCTTATTATCATGTCTGCTTATTTCAAATATCATAAATGCATCTCTGAGCATTTGCATTGATTATAGTAAAAGCATGTTTAAGAATTACAATAAGGCACAGACTGCTTGTCCTCCTTATGGTAGGAATGAACCATTATTCTCCTTGCTCAGTGACTATTTTGTCAATGACATTAAAAAGGAGAAATGGTCAGTCAAAGATAAGAATGAGCATGTTAAGGTTAAACTGTTGTTAACTCTGATAAAAGAGAAATCTCTAATCCATCTGGACCCAAGTAAATCTGGGTACCAAGAACTTTTTATCCATTTGTGAATGTAGGGCTTAACAGGTTAAATCGATTATGCATTATTATTGATTTATTCAAAGCATATCATCGAAGAAAAGAACCCTACTATCAAATGTGAATGTGAAGACAGGCCAAGTGGTTCATCCCTTGGAGATAACAGCAAGGGTATGACCTAGGGTCATGGCTATTCAATAGCTAGGAATGTTGTCAGCAATAATACCTCTTATGTGGAAGGTCCCAAGCACATCTTCTCAGGATCATACAACGTTATAGTTTTCAAAGAGAAGTGTCTGATCTTACACAAGAGAGATGGTAATCTTGCTATTCGAGGATAAAGGAAAGGAAAATTATTCGTAGCTGACATGGAATCTATGTCAAAGGTGAAGTCAACAAGGTCAAATCTAAAGCTTCATCAGACAGGAGTTCAGCTATGACATAAGGAGCTCTCTCACCTGAATGTCATATCAAGAGATTCTTTCCTGGAAATCGAATCAGTAAAGGAGACTACCTCATCTGGAATTAATGTAAAATAAAATTATGAGGCATGTCATAAAGAGAAGTCAAAGAAGCATCACACAGAAGTTCTACATCAAAGAAAAATATACTTTAGTGGTGATGACTGATGACTTCTCTCAACAAACAAGTTGTTGTTTAGATAATCAAAAGACAAGACACCACTGATGGTGATTGATCACATCTAGAAGAGTTTCAGGAAGCAAAACTGACTATGACAACTTGGAGACCAGATTACAGGACCTATCAATTAGTGTTCTGGATTATTTCCGCACCTTCAGGAGTATTAATGCTGAAGCAGTCAATAGTTTGCTACTGACATGATCGAACCCTGATCAGTAAGAAATATAGGAAGACCCCACAAGTATGAAGGAAATTGTTTTGCAATGTTAAATGAAAGTGAGCATCCTAGCAATCAGCTAATGCTCAAGAGGATAATTTCCTTGGTTACTCAATGGATTCTACAGCCTACAGGGTGATTGTTATTAATCAACAGAAGGTGATTGAAAGTCTTAGTGATGTTCAACAACTTCTAGCTCCCAGCTGTCAATGGTAATGATGATTCAGATCCAACCAATGTGAAATATGAAGAATCTTCATGTAAACCCAGCAACAGCTTAGGGGGAGCAACTGAAGGATCAAATAGTCAACTTAACACCACATTGAAAATCAAAGGACACTATGAGAACATATCTACCAAGACAAAGAGTGTTGACTCAATTAACTCTTTCTCTCAGTTCTTAGTGTTTCTAATGGTAGAAGTAAAAGACTAGCAGAGCTTCAAGTACCAATGATTATTTCTATAGTTTTCTTTCAGAAGAAACTAAGAAAGCTACAAAGGCTCTGGAAGATCCAGATTGAGTGATTGCAATGCAAGATGATCTCAATCAGTACAAAAGGTAGATTGAAGGGAAGCTGGTATCCAGACCAAACAACAAGGATGTAATTGGTACAAGGATAACCAGAAGTCTAACTGGATGTCAAGGCATTGTTATGAGGGACAAGGCCAAACTGGATGCAAGGTTACAAGTTGATCAGACAGTATATCTGACAAGAAGCACCAGTGACAAGACTTGAGGATATCAGGCACCTGCTACACATTCAAGATTATAATGGACATCTGGACCTACTGAATCTGGATGCTAGAGGAATATGAACAAGTGCACTTCTGGTTGGTGAGATAATTGAAGATCTCTACAGGTTAGTATGAACTGGTATAATCACTCAAGCAAACATGGAAGACATGGTATGACACTAACTATAATTTAACATCTGGTATCAATTTTTAACAGTTGGTATCTTTTAACAATTGGTGTCATATTTATAGAACTCTCTACATCTTTAGGCACAAACATAAATGATATATATGTGCAATGATATCTTGATTATATTATATGTTGGTCTACTAACTAAAAATTGGTAACAAGATATTTGCTGTTTTGATGTTGGTAAAGTTGCAATTCTTTTGATTTACTTTAGTAAGCCAAAAGAATGATGACAATAAAAGTAAGTCAAGGATCTTTTGTTTCTGTTCAGAAGATTTTAGACCTGTCAAGACTATATGCCAACACACCACTATAGCTGGATTTTGACCTATTAGTTTGAACCTAACAAGTTGGTAATCAAAAATCTTAAGCTGGACCCAAATCTGAGGAAATGGTAGCCTAGAGATATTTGACCCAATAAGTTCAGGATCTACTAATTAGGACCTAATCAGGCTATAGAGGAATCATCAACTCATTATCTTATTCAATTGATAATAGATCACTTACACACATATTATATTCTCAATATGCAAATGTGCAAGGCCCCAAGTGGATCCTAGAGAATCTATTCTTGTAGTTATTACACTTGATTTTCAGATGTCTTAAGTTGGACCAAAATCTGCGGAGATGGTACCCTAGAGACCTCAGTTCTGACATGTTTTGCTGCATAGAGACAGATCAAATGAGTTGTACGAAAGCAGGAGAATACAAGGAAACAATTTATCTCCAACAACTCTGTGGAACACTCAAGGCCAAGCATTTTGACATAAGGTATCAATTATTTTGAGAGCATGTCTTTAGTTAAGATTAACTTGCAGACATGTTTGCTAAATCACTTGATGAAATTAATTTTTCAAGATTGGTTTGTAAACTTGGGATTTTATTAATGCTATATGATTTGTAAATCCCATCTGTTAAGTAATTCTTAAGTAAGCTCACAAGTATTCAAATGTCCATATTGAAAGGACTTGTGAACTTATTTACATCCAGACTTCACGCTGAGAATTATCTGTTAAATGATTGCCATGTGTACTATTGCAATATATTTTAGTGGTGATTATTTCAGGATAATAAAATACTTAAATGCTAAAATCTAACTCATAGAGATTTAGTATTTATTTATTTAATTATTTACTTTGATTAATATGAGTTATAGAATCTAAAGCAATTCAATTTAGTATTTGCTCTGTACCTCATATTTATTAAAATAAATAAACAACATAACTAATTTGGACCAAATCTGTATTGGTCTTCAATTAGTTGTGAGATGTCAATTCTAGTGAATTTTATCAATGCTTCATTTTCATAAATTCACTATAATTAATATCATTGTTCTAACAATTGGTTGTATTGAAGTTTTGACTTATATCAGTTAATGATATTTAGTTAGAATTCTATTTACTAACTAATTGTGAGATATATTAGTATGTGTGAAATTACTTAGAACTCCTCTAAGTAATCATTGTTATATCTTTTACAATTCACTCATATTATTATACATGGTATGAAAATTCTCTAAGTAGAACTATGGATATTGAAATATCTAAAGTGACCATTGTTCAGTTACTTGGAATAATTTTTGTGCTTATTTGCAAGCTTCTAATCACTTTGATAATAAATGTTATATACTATGGATCAAGGTGTATAGGACTTAGAATATCATTTCTAAGATTGCAGACAAGACAGCTTTGGTAATCGAGTCTTATTTATAGAACCAAGGTTGTCAACCAGTAAACAGTTGTTAGGAGTTAACAATTGTTATTATCGAGGAGTTGCCTTGAAGTCATAAGTTTGAAATGTTACATCTAAAGAACTTGTGTATTTCTTGTCAACCAGTGAATGATGTTTTTAAGTAGAAAGATACTAATATTCATTCTGTCCATTGGTACTCAATGTAACAATTCAATCCTCACTATATTGAATTTATCATACAATAGATTGAATTTATCAAACAATTGGTATCATTGAATATTTAGTATTTAGCAGTGATTATTTATATCCTAGTTAAATTATGACGTGAAGCAATTCAATGGTTTATTTGCTCATAATTTAATTTTTGGTAAAGTAATCATAAACACAATTGCTTGCATTCTAAAGTATTTGATAAATACTATCAGTTGGTATCAAATAGTGAATATTTGTTTACTAACAGTTGCTAATTGCTCTAATACTTTATTGCATGTTAATTGTGGTATATATATTAGCTCTGATGATATTACTTAGGATTTATTCTAAGTAAGAGTGTCTTATCTACAAATCATTAGTGTTAGTATATATTAAGATGTTTGACTTTCTAAGTATAAGTGAGACTTAAAGTTACATTTTGTCTCCTATCATATCTTAAAGTGGTGAGAACTTTTAAAATTAAATTCTCTAATTCAGGTTATATACCACTTTATGCATATGATAGTTCTTAGAATATTTTACATCCATCAGACGATTACTTAGTTTATGTTGTGCTAAGTAATACAGTGCCAAAGGAGAGACATTGGTTATCTGTACTTATGTACTTGGTAATCTTTGCTACCTAAACGACATTTAGTGCTTGTTTGAGTCTTTTCACTAACTTTTGTGTTAAAGTTCTCTATACAAGATAAGCACTTAAAGAAAATCTTTCTTTCTTAATTACTGCGAAGTCAAGAGTTTGTGTCTTTTAAAAATAAAACGACATTGTTTTCATTAAAAGAATTGATAATACATTGTTTTATGAACAAATACAAACTCTTGCACATTAACAGTTTTTAAAGAAAACTCAATCTTTCTACAGTTGTGATTGCTTATATTGTAAAACTTTTTGAAGTCACAACTGCACATCATTTCTCTCACATGATATAATGCATATGTTCTCACTCAATGTTCTGATATGTTGTAAATGCATTCTATCTCTATATTGCTCTACTGCTATGTGATGCAGGTTCAACTCCTAGTGGAAGTTTTCTCACATTCGAAAGTCATGAGGTTGTAAACCCAACAACTTCTATCCAGGACTATAAATCCAAATCTAAACACATCATAACTTACCCCTGAAGTGGAAGTAACCTATTAGACTATAGGTCAATAATGGAGTAACTGCACTTGATGCAGCAAATAAGGATGTAAGGGATAGTAAACCCACAGCTCTACCTCTCAAGGAGAATAGTCATATACAACTTGAGGTATCTGTAAGGTCGCCTGCATTCTCCCAAAAGAATGCAGAGTTGAAAATGGCACTAAAACAGTCTCTGGATTCATTCTCTCAACAGGATGAGTCTATTGAAATTCGCCTGTCAGCCAGGGCATCTGTTGGTAAGTCACTACCTCATACACAAACTAAAATACTTCCTATACAAAGTGAGATTGCACACACTAAGGATGAATTGACGGAAACTTGTACTCCAACCATATTACGGTTAGGATTATAAGTTCAAGGTTCTTTAATGAACCAAGAGTCTTCACAGACCTCGAGAGAAGGTATTGATCTCAATGCAAAATTCAACAAGATCATTATCTAACTCCCCAGAGGGAACATCTCTGGATCCTGCGGGTAACGGGTCCGACATAGGTGCGGATCGGCAACTTGTTGACTATGATTCAGATTCACCTGATGAGTTAAACAAGGAGATGTCTTCACCGACATTAGAAGGAAACATGATTTTAATTCTAAGTTTTGATTTCATTGTTTACCTTCTCAGAATTCAAATCTGAAACCCACAAAAGGGAAAATTTTATCAACTTGTAGATTATGACTCAGATTCGTCTGACGAGTCCAACGAGGATTTGGGATTTGCGAACTCCCATTGCACCACCACTGACCTCTCTTGAAGGGGCTAGGGTAATTTTCCTTGCAGGTACACATGGATGTTGGAGCTATGAGAGATTAGAGTGATACACTAGTGAGCATGAGTGTAAACACTTGAGAGATGAGAGAAGAGATCACTCATTTTAAGTGATATGAGTGGAGAGATGAGTTAAACACTTGTGAGGTACACGAAACAGAATCACACACTCACAGTGAGGAACAAAGATAAACACCAAATCCCATTCCCTTTTCCCCAAACAAAGTTCATTTAAAGCAGTTGGGAGAGATAAGGAAATTGTCGGGAGATTTGGTTGTCAGGATGATCAACAGTGAAGCCATTCTATAATATCTAAAGGGCAAAGTTGATCAGTCTACATATTTCTATTCTGGAAGTCTTCATGAAAAATCCTTCAACACAAGCAAAGCTTCTTTACTTTATTCCAGCAGTCAATGTTAGATGTATGAAGAATCTATTGTACTAAAGGTAAGAGGTGAGTTATAATTGAAAATATGGTATCATCTAATTTACATTTGGATGTTTGCTATAATTGAATGCTTGGAGGATTACTCAACTAAGGGGGAGATATATATTGAAGAAGATATACTCAAAGATTGCCTTAGTAAGAGATACTAAACTAAGGGGGAGATTATAAGCTTTTACCTTAGTGAGGGGGAGATTTTCTATCTAAGGGGAGAGATATGAAAAAGGATATACCTTAGAAAGGGGGAGTATTCACCTTGTCAGGGGGAGATAGAAATATTCGCCTTGTCAGGGGAGATGAGAAGTATTCACCGTTATAAGGAGGAGACATATCACCTTAGGTAGGGAGACATAAGGAATTAGAGAAGTATGAAACGACAAAGAAGAATTCTTCAGTATGTGGTTGACAAGTAATATTCTTTACCACTGAAGAATTTCCAAATATCTGCTGATAATGTTCAATGTTAGATGTAAAGGGTTATCAGGCAGATATGTCAAGAAGTGAAGATGAGTTACTTAATGAAGATCAGTTCAGTGTTAGAGGAAAAATCATCGATCATTTCATCTACTGAGATTCTGGAAATGTTATATCTAAACCAGAATTTTTTTTTAATGTATTATTTACTATAGTTCTTTAATGCTTCATCATCTTCTTGTTTTTAGTTGAGTTATCCTCTAGGAATTTGTATGTTAATGTTTAACAAACAAATAGGGGGAGATTGAAAGTCATATGTTTACCCTATTTGTAAACATCGAGGATTCAACTCAACTCAAACAAGAATGTAATAGTAAATAGTATATACATACTGTCACAAGGATCTCAAATGTTTATTTGTCAAGAGAAAGAAGACAAAGTCAATCTACCATTTTGAGTGTTTACTACATTGAAGAAGTTTATGTTTGATCAAGCGTCAGTGGAGTAATCAAGACAGTGGATTCAATTTATAGTGACAAGAGTATCCTACTATGACAGAATACAAGTTATAAAGGTTTGATAAAGAGTGAAGAAAAAGGATGACAGGAACCACAACTTTAAAGTTAAGATATGAAGTATGGTTATTGCAGTTAGTCACTCATGAACCAGACCGTGCATCGAGTGTCAACATCATGCAGTGGAAGTTCTTCATTCACTTCAAGTGGTTCAAGCTATCAAGACTGGTAATAGAAGAAATCATTGTGCAAGCAACAGAAGTGCTAAAATAATTAACCACAAGGATTTCGGTATCAAGACTGGCTCGAGGAGTAATTATTGTGGATGATCATAATTGTCAGATGAAGAAACCACAAGGGTTATGCTATCAAAGAGGTGTATTAATTCTCCTTTAATTAATTTAATAAGTTGGCTAATTTATTTTGTAAATTAATTCAATCAGAATTAATTTATTATTTAAATTAATCAATAGATTAATTAAATCAGAATTAATAATAATTCTATTATTAATTAACTAAATTATTTGATTGATTTATTTAATAAATTAATTCTAGAATTAATTTATTTAATAAATTAATTAACCCAGTTAATTAATCTTTGAATTATTAGTAAGATAAGGGTTTCTGATTTGAACTAGTAATAGTATGTTATACTATTTCCAAGGTTTCAGCCATACTATTACTAAGGATTTTCATGATACTATTTCTGCTGCATCAAGATACTATTTCTGGATACTATTTCTGGATACTATTTCTGGAGACTATTTCTGGATACTATTTCTGGAGGATTATGGATACTATTACTGATCAGTAATAGTATGCTACACTATCACCGAGTTTTATACTATCACAGAACCTATACTATCACCGAATTTAGCTATACTATTACCGAGTTTAGTTATACTATTACCAAGGTTAATTATACTATTACCAAGGTTTTTGTATACTATTACTAAGGTTAATGTATACTATTTCTGTGCATAATTGATACTATTACAAAGTTTTGTATCATACTATCACTCAGCAGCTATACTATTTCCAAGGATATTTGCAGTGATAAAAGAGGCAGTAGAAGTTTTTGTTGATTGTCTATAAAAGGAAAAGACATACACGGAGAGAAACAAGAGAGACACAGACAACAACTTCACAACTTCTCTCCCAAAACAAACAGAGCCGAGAGAGACAAAGACCAAGAGAGAAATTGTTCCTGAGCTTCAATTTTATTCTTGTAAATTATTTCTAGCTTGTATCGTTAAATCTAAACCACTAGAAATAGTTTACTTGTACTATTGGAACTATCTAGCGGATTAAGTTCCCTAGAACTTATCTCTCAAAATGTTTTTAGCATTCGATCTTTTTATTACAAATATAGAAAAGTTCATGTCGAATTTTCTATAGAATTTTAATAATTAGTTTGGTCATCAAACCTTGTAATTTGTACCGTGCATTAAGACACACCCCTCCAAGTTTAATATAATTTTATATTTAACTTGAATATTGGCTTCGTTTTATTCCGCATCGAATTGTTTAAAAATAATATACACAAAGACAATTTCGATAAAATGGTATAGTTTGTATCCAACCCCCCTTCTACAAACTATTTTGGACCTAACAAAATCATTCGGAAACTATTTTAAAATTTAATTAATTAAAATTAAATTTGGCTAATGACCTAATTGAAAATTGTTATCAAGTTTAGTAACCTACTTGCAAGTTTCATTGTGATACGTCAGCATCTACGTCATCTTTCCGTTAGATTTTTTAACGGAACTAACGGCAGTTACCAATTTGCAAGTTTTTAAGTACTTCATTAGTTGACTGAAAGCTTTTTTAACTTCGTGACCTACTTGCAAGTTATTAATGACTTCAATAACCAATTAGCTATTTTACCCAAAAATCTAACTGATTCGATTTGATTGCTCACAAGCCAATACAAATTTGGCCCATTTAGTTAACATTATATCCGAAATTAGACCGGAGGTTGCAATACTCTAAAAAGGAGGGAGAGTAGTGTTTATATAAATAACAAAAGTACCCGCAAGTATTTGAACAGCAGCATAACCTAAAACTACAATTCTACAACCAAACCCAGAAATATGATTTCAGACAAACCCAGTTCCCCTGAAGGTAATTTCATATCCTCCTCCTATTTACATACCTGGTATTGTGCTCATTAGCGTTAGTCTTACCCTTAACTACGTTTGTTACATACATCATGGATGTTGTCATGTCGTACAATTATGAAATTTTAATGCTTGAAGTCCCAGAGTTGCTTATATTGTGTTTGCCCAATTGCCCATCCGAATCATGGGTTTATACTGGTTATTGCCTACTTCAGTTTCGAATCTCGGTTAGGTTTGTGGTTATGTGATTGTAGTTTAGTTATCTGAATAATCGACGAAAATTACCTCAACTTTATGTTATTACTTGTATTGTTTTTCACACTAAAATGTGCTTCATATGAGAATAAGGTGATCAATTTTATAATTTGTTTTCTAGTAAAATGTGCTTAGTATGAGAACAGCATGATCAATTTTGTATATTTTAATAGGCGTGCTTTGTGCATATCTGCTGTGTTGCCACTGTAAATACAGTGATCAAGAAGTTTTCCCAGCGCTAATGCACAGTTTATTGGTATTTATTTAGTATGGTGAGGATACATACACGGTAATATGGTAAAATATTACTCTAAGTGATAAGCATAAGCTGAAAGAGTGTCAAGTACCTATCTAGGTAACAAGGATCCTCAGAGTTAATGATCTTCAATTCTTTGACATTACCTTAACTGAAAATAATGCACTAAAATATACTAGGTGTGTTATAGAAGTTGAGAAGGAGCATCCTTCCTGACTTTACATCTACCAGTTTTTAATATCTATATAATGTATCCATTGGTTTTCAAAGATTTACACATGTTTCGGTATTATACATGAAATGTTATATGTTCAAATCGGAGGCACGTGCTTCAATTTTTTAGAGGTAGAATACTTCGAGTGTTTAATCCTGTACAGTGTAGTTTTCTGTGCACGCTTAAAACTAGTGCTAAAGCCAATAGTTGTAGGATTGTAAAGCGATTCTAATTGTTAATCTGTATTAAGGAACATGGTAATCTGCCCGAACATATCAAATATTAGAAATCATCACTGATCACTTGGGTCTAGTAAGTTACTTTTGCGCTTGATAGAACCAATGCAGAATTGAAATGCATATGATTGGAAATTTTACAAACACATGATATTGGTACATGTAATTTTACACCATATAAAATATAAAATTAACCTCATCTATTTACAAATGAAGCCACAGAAAGACAAATTGGTTTATATGCCATGAAAAGACTAGCAGATTTTGTGCAACATATATTGGTTTAATATTATTGCAACTTCTGTAAATACAGTACTTGTTGATGTTGCCGAAAAGCCAAGTTGATAAGGCTTGCATCTTAATTCTCCAAATTTTAGGCTGCCTGGAGAATGAACCTGCAATTTCTTAAGCAGCTTTACTTTATTTTGGGTACATTTATGTACATTGAGTTGTGTAATGTATATTTACATTTTCTGTAGTCTATATTCTAACCTTTGTTTTCGATGTAGTATTTTTGAGTCCATCCAAAATCTAGTCACTTAAATTACCTAGGTCTATAAGATGTCCTTGCTTAACATGCTAGTGTTTCTGAATATGAGCTAAGACGAGAGTGTAAGGCATCATCATTTTATTCTCTTTGTTTATAAGAAGACTTTTGATGTTTCATTTTGCAAAATCATTAGTTCTACTGTACTATATGCTAGTTTTCTTATGTATTACCTTATGCCCTACATTTACTTTTACATAGATTAAGTTGCTGAAGATACTAGCACTTCTCGGTAATGGTGACAAGTAGGCCAGTGGACAGATGTATACTGTTGTTGGTGACATTATGAGGAAGTCTGATACAACAAGCAATATAGCAAGAGCCATTTTATATGAGTGCATCTGCTGTGGTTCCTCTATTTTTCCTAATACACAGTTATTGGAAGCCGCAGGCTGCTGCTGATGAAATTTCCATGTTTCTAAAGGTTTTCCTACTACACTATCAATGTATTGTAACACTTAAAAATGATATATCATTCTGTGAACGGATGACTTATTGATTTATACTTCAGTGTACAGAGTGACAGTCATAATTTGAAATATATGGGCATTGATGCACATTGTAGATTGATAAAGTTAAGTCCAGATATTGCTGAGCAGCATCAAATGGCTGTCCTTGACTGCTTAGAGGTGAGGGATGTCACATCTCAGTGTTTAAAGTGCTCTTACCCCAACAGATATTTGTTTAATCAGCTTCTGTCTGGTTTGCTTACTAGTTCAGTTCCAGACATAAGGTTCTATGCTTTTTAATCTCAAACTATATCATAGGTTTCCTTTCAGTTACTAGAGCTCATGGAAAGTGTTTTAATATATTTCAATTATATGTGTTTACTTAGATTGTTAAGTACTTGATATGTCATTCCTCTGTCTGTCTTTATGTCATTGTAAGAGTGTAAATTCATCGGTCAACATTCACACTCTAATTCTTCGTAATCATCCAAGTAGGTACCTATCTACTAAAATTTAACATCTTGTTTTGCAGTCCATATCAGGAGGGCAATCATTTGCAGAAATTTTGTATGGTCAAACTTTGCACCAGCCATTTGTATCAAAGGACTTGCTGATAGGGGCTGTTCATTGCACAAAGTATGTTTATCAGCTTTATTATACATTTGGAAAGTTGGATTATCAACTTAAATTTCAGTTGATCGCATATGTTCTTTCTCTATAAAAATCAGCACTTCTGAAGATCTCTTTACTGTGGACTTAATTATGTGTTATAAAAAAGCTTTGTTTTACTAGACATGGACACATGGTGAAGATGGTGTTCATCTTAATTGATGCGTGTGATGTTATGTGTATCTTCTTATCTCTTTATTTATCTCTTTGATTTAAATAATCAGGTTAATAACGTGTACGTGAGCTGGTACTGCTTAGCTTAACTTTGTGGCTAGTGAATTTTGAGTTTTTGACACCCAGGTGTAGACTCTCTTTTCATTTAGCAGCCATCAGATCTAATTAGTACATGTTTTCTGTAACTAATTTTTTCTTTTACTAGATGTTAGAGTTTTCGATGGTAGGTAACACGTTTTTATTGTCATTTGTCAATCATTGGGATCTGTTGACAAATGGAGTTCATCATCAATTATTTTTATATGATAAGGTATTAAATTCCTTGTTCCAGTATTGTTAATGGCGTTACATACTTCTAATGCTCTTATTTAACTATCTTTCTAGTATAGTTGTAATATATGTAGACATATGTTTTATGTTGAGGCAAAAAGATCTTTTATCTACTTAAATTTTTTACATATATCCCAGAGTAGGCAAAACATGATTGGGACTGTTTTTATTTATTTAACACTTGTTTTCAACATTAGATATTCGCAATTTTGAGAACCTGTCAAAGAGTTGTTGGGGGTATGATATCATGCATGACATCTTAGGGGTTGTTGTTATAGTAGATGGTTGTTGGGGGTTGTTGAAATAGTGTTAAAGTATAGTTCTATAGGCAATTACCTCATTTGTAATACTTGGAGAAGTATGAATACAATTCTCTTCTACCCCAACTGATTTCTCTCCTTTCTTTTTATAATCTCACCATATATTCTATATTCTAACATGGTATCAGAGCAAGTCGATCTATGGAGAGATTGAGAGCATTTCAGTTGAAGCTTTGTTGTTTTTCAAGGGAAACATAGGCTGCCTATTTTCTTCAGTTTCATCAACACATTCCAGAGAACAACCAGGCGACCCCTACCAGTACAAGAACAGCCAGAAAACACGCTGCCAGACACTGGTTGGCGTGTGGTTCAGCTTTGGTCAGATTCTGTTGAAACTTCTAATCAGTTCAAGGGCTGATTGGTGGCCATGACGACAAAGCAGCATAAGTAGTTGCATTTCAAACAACACAGTTCACTGCCTAAAATATGCATGTGCGGCACTTTCAATATTTTTTGACATTGCCTAAAATGTACTACGTGGTCGTAAGTCGAGTCCCGGTATTCCCAAAAATCTCAATTACAATCCTAGAGATGGGTCTAGTTGGAAGCTTAGGTTATGCACAAGTGCTTCTAAGTGTTCCACTCTTCAATCCCAAGATAGGTTTTTTTATCCCAAGATGGGATTTCGAGTGAGGGGGCGTGTCAAAGAGTTGTTGGGGGTATGACATCATGCATGACATCTTGGGGGTTGTTGTTATAGTAGATGGTTGATGGGGGTTGTTGAAATAGTGTTAAAGTATAGTTCTATATAAGAGACAATTACCTCATTTGTAATACTTGGAGAAGTATGAATACAATTTTCTTCTACCCAACTGATTTCTCTCTTCTCTCTTTATAATCTCACCATATATTCTATATTCTAACAGAACCCTTAATTAAGTGAATGCTAACTTTCAAGTCCTATCCTTTTTAAATATAGTTTTAACTTGTGACTATGGCTTGTTGTCAAATAAGGTCTTTTAACAAAATTTTTTCCCCAAGATGTGGTTGGCAGTTATTACATTAAGATTCGAATACAGAATAAAAAAAATTTCCTTGTCCAATCAGGACATGAAGAACTTGGATGGGAATGAGTTGTACTTTCAAGAAGCGTTGCTCAAATTAACCTTGTCGATGTTTTTGAGGTCTAGAACTAATGTTTTCAGAGGGCAAGCTAAATATGTAATTTTTTCATAATCAGTTGTTACTTTCTGTTGGTAAATGAAATCTAACACAAAAATAATTCCTCTATAGTGGTGATACTCAACTTAATTCGCATAGCATTTACATTCTAACCTTATTTAGTGTATTGTGCACAAAATGTTAGGAGTTGTCCCACATCGTTTATGGGAGGGGCAGATAACTAGTTTATAAGCAGCCCGTTAATTCCATTAGTATGAGGCCTTTTGGGAGTTACCCAAAAACAAATCCGTGCGGGTCAACCCCAAAGCGGACAATATAATACTATTGTGGAGTTAGGCTCGCTTAGCAAGCCCAACAACTGGTATCAAAGCTAAGGTTACAACGGTCCATAATGATCTTAATGGGCTCTTGAATGGATCCGAGGAAGAGGCAGACGGGCTATCCCAGGTTGGGCTTAAGGGGGAGCATGTGGACTTTCCAGTATAGGCCTAGGGGGAGCCAGATAGCCAGGTGGATTTCTATGGGTCAAGGGGGAGCCAGATCACACAGAAAGGAGGCAAATTTGGCAGGTGTCGAGCCCGATGTGTGAAGGGGAGATTATTAAGAGTTGTCCCACATCGTTGTTTATGGGAGGGGCAGATAATTAGTTTCTAAGCAGCCAGTTAACTCTATTAGTATGAGGTCTTTTGGGAGTTAACCAAAAACAAATCCGTGCGGGTTAGGCCCAAAGCGGACAATATCATACTATTGTGGAGTTGAGGCCTGTTTGGCAAGCCCAACACAAAAGGGCGTGTCTTATTATTTTTAATACTCATACAGGCTTTCAAATTAGGAAAATAGAGGGGATAAGTTTAGGATTTGGCAGAAAGGTGTCTTATATTTATTAAATACTCATATAGGCCTTTCAAATTAGGAAAATAGAGTTGAAAAGTTAAGGATTTAGTAAGTAAGATTATTTAAAAAGGCATCTAATATTTAGGCGTAAAATCTGTATTTTAAAATGAAAAAGAAAACCAAGCAATGAAATGACACCGTCAAACTTGAAGCTATTTTTTAAAATCTGTATCTATCTATAAAAAAGGGAGAGATAAGTGAGAGAGTGTGTGTGTTTGTGTTATTTTGTTTTGGGGATAAAAAATAATAGCGAAGCAGTAGAAGACTGATTTGTTTGCCTGTACTTCCTCAATCTTTATCGATGTACGGAGGAGAATTAAGCGGGCCAGGTTCATCGTCATCACCGGCTGCGAACAAGGATCGGAAAATGCTAATTGCAGAGAAACTTGTGTTAGATCTTAGCAGTCTAGATCTTAGAGAAAACGCCCTTCGCGAACTCTCCAAGGTCTTTTATCTAAATTCTTAAATCTTCTTTTTTGTTATATATACATGTTCCATTTAATTTTAATTAAATAGCTATGAATTGTTTCATTTTTAGGGTTTTGATGTAGCATGAGATCTCCATATGTTTGATTTATTGTTCTTATATCCTCTAGTCGCTTCTCTGGAAACTCAATCATTTTGTGCTTAGGTTTATGTCAGAATGCTGAAACTAAAGTTAATTGTGCAAGTTGATTGTAGTTATAAGTCTTAATTACGTTTAGCGTGCAAGCAGTTGGTCTGTTAATATTACTAATATGACACTATTGTAATCAACTAAACTAAGATTAGTGATAGATTTGTTTCAAAACTACTGTTGTTACTTTCCTTGATTGCCTTCTTAATTTTAATTTCTCTATTTATCCCCAATTTTGCTTGCCGTATTTGTGTTATTTTGTCTATTTAACCAACTTACCTGTCATTGGAGATAATGCCTTTCCAATCTGGATAAATCTATCAATGTTGAGAAGTTTTAATCAAGTATTGAATCTTATGTAGATTTTTCCAGTAACAATAATGCTAGTTGCCATTCTGCTTAATACAAAAACAAGCATTGTGTTATTTGTCCGGATTTGATATTTTCTATGGGCTACTTAATATAGAACCAGTCTATCAGATACCCCAATTATAATGATTAACTGTGTGTTGTATGAGATAGCTATACTAGGAAAATTGCATTAGCTGAGAATTTAGAAAAGTTTTATTCCTACCCTTTTTAGTGTTCTGAATTTCCCCACCCAGCATATTCAGCCATTCATTCCTTTTGCTACCAGTTGGTATGTATCAATGTGTCTACACATCCTGTGTTCTAGTAAAGATTGTTCTCATGCATTCCTGATTACTCTCCTCTTCTGTTTATATCCACAGTGTTCAATTTCCCAAGCTTGCTCATGCTGATAAATTACTTCCTTTGTAACCATAAATAAGCATTCTCCTCTTAATTTCTCCTCTATCACTTAAATAGTGCTTGCCACCCACCAATTCTTTGCTAGCAGTAGTGTAAAATGAGAGTCATTTAGGTGATTCTATTTAAGGTTTTATACTCTGTAAAAGAAAGTAATGTAATTGTTGACTTGGAAAGACGACCAGCCAGAGTAAAGATGTGAATGCTGTGTTATATATTGGAATAAGTGGATATGTCCTACCACTAGTCTCCTAGGAAAGCAACTGTCTGGAAATAATGTGAACTTCTTATCCAAGTTTAACCATCACTATAGCTGATTTAATGTCGTACAAACCTTTTTTTTTCTTTTTTCTTTTCACAAAAAGACAAGGTTAATTGGTTTAATAGGTGTACATCTTCTATTTAGCCTGCGGAATCAGTAGTCCATACCAAATGTAATAAATTATGCAAAAGTTGGGTTGTCTTTTATACGTTTCTTTTTTCTTTCCTAATGGAAACATGGCACGGTGGCTATGTTACTAAACTTTGTGATATTATCAAATGACAAGAAGTCACATACTGTATCTTTCTGTAAATTTTATGAATCAAGCAGCATGATTGTAAGTTTGTGCTACCTTTGGTCTTATTTTATAGAACAAGGAATTAATTCAAGATTTGGCTCCTTTCGTGTTGAATTTTTTTGGTACAATTACTGCACTCATTCAGGTATGCCTAATAAACTTGTCTTGTCTTTGTTTTATTCCAGAAGAGAGATTTATTTCAAGGTTTGGCTCCATTGTTGTGGAATTCGTTTGGTACCATTGGTGTACTTTTACAGGTATGCGTCATGTACTTCATAGCAATTGCTTTTCCCCAGTTTGTTATACCTACGTAAGAAATCATTTATGCAAGTCACTGAACAATACCTAATATGTTTTTATTTTTTGTCTGAGTGCTGGATATCTTTTATGAGTATTATGATGCCACTTTCACGGATTGATGTAATAAATTTTGAAAAAGGAACGTTAAATTTAGAAGATGTAGTAGCCATGTAGGGTTCTTGAGTGTGGAGGTTATCAGGTTAGCTTTCATCACTCATCAGGCTTTCAAATCATCCAAAAAACTTCAATTATGCTGATTAGTGGTCTAATGATAGTTATCTGTTAACCCTATTCTGGTAGCCTTGGCGCCGCGGATAATACTTACATGCTTATACACTTATACATCACGAGCACTCAGCTTATTAAGAACTACTGAGAGACAGATTTATTTGTTGCACTCTTGTTGATCGATTGTTAATTTATGTGCTGCCTTCTCCTGTTCCTTTCAGTTTGCCATTTGCACTTGCTTATCAAATTAAGTGAGGAGGATGTAACATATGAACTGTGTGTAGAATAGAATTCGTTTTGTAGTTGAACTCATCTGGCATTGGGTTAATTTAGTTCCATAAACAGAAATATTTATTGTTAGGAATTGCGTGTATATATTGTACCATTAACTGAATATGATATAAATTATAAAAATTAGTACAATAATTTTCTTGCTCAGATGACTTGGTTTTCTTGCTTCAACCAAACACCAATGAAGTTGCATCAACCGAACACCTGTTAAAGATTATTGTAATGTTTATTTGGTTTGTAATTGCAGGAGATTGTTTCAATCTACCCTTTCATATCACCACCTAATCTGACTCCGGTACAATCAAACAGAGTTTGCAACACGCTTGCTCTTCTTCAAGTATTCTCCTTTCTTCTGTTACATATGGCAAAAATATTCCTACATATAACTGTTTTTACTCTTAGCATTAGTCACCGAGGATTCATTTCATTGCCGGCTTTATTACTGTCTTTAGTCAAGTTTTTTCATTTTATAGTTGAGTTTTTTTTGGTTTTGTGTGAAAAGATCGACTATCCCATAAAACATTGAAAGTTTTATTCGGAGAGCTGCACATTTTGTGATTAAGTTATTATCCCATCCTGTTATAGTTGCTCCCTCTGTCCCTAATTTAGTAAGTGTAGGTAGTATTATCAGATCATCATATAATTCGAACCAAGCATGAGAGGTTGCAAAATTATTCTATTGACCTTTATATTTTAAAAGCAGTAGACTGCCAAATTCAAGAAATGAACTTCTAGCTGTCTCTTCTTGCTATAAAATCTTTGACTCTGTTCATTACTGAGGATGTACCAGACAATAAGAAAGATTGCTAAGAACACATCATTCGACATTCGGATGGTTAAGTTCCCCTAGATATGAGCTGCAGGTGAAAAGTGTAGGACATCAAACTGTAATCAGTTATTGAGTACTATTATGAGTTAAAATGATATGTCTGACAAAAGATCCTAAAGTCCGTCTTCTCACGCCCCTCAAGTGATGAACTTTGGTCCTTGTATCGCAAATCATCGCCTAATTTTAAATGAAATTGTTGGTTTAGATACATATATTTCCATTATTAGTTGTTTTTGTTATATAAAATGCACTTGGTTTATATTTCACTATGTAATATCATCTATATCAGGCCATCACTTATGTTATATTTTTTTGCAGTGTGTAGCCTCCCATCCAGAAACAAGAATGTTATTCCTGAATGGTAAATATTGTACTTTTAGTAAGTTATATATATTTTTTAATTTATACAAGGGGAGGTGGGGTGAGAAATTGAACCAATGACCTTTGTCATTGGGGAGTGTTGTCTTAGTTTGATATATCTGTGTTTTCTAATAGCTGATTACATAGATATATATTTTTATTTAACAAATGACTGTTTGAGGCAAATTGTCAAATTCCGCTGAAAATGGGAAATTACTTGCACAAAATGAAGAAGACTTTGTAAGAAATCATTCAAAATACAAGTTATAGAGTATAGGCATACTTATAAAGCATGTTATGGGAACCTCTTCCTCTTAGATGATTTGTTTTCTGCTTATCCAGTCTTGCACTTATTGTGGTAAAATTGATTTATGTGATACTTAAATATTAATTTTGGCAGAGTACTGATTTTTGCATAAAAATAAACAAGATGTGTAATCTTTATGTGCTTATAGGTTTAAACAGTCAGGCTATGGTCAAGTATTCCCATAATTATTTTAATGATTTTTTGGGAGTTTTGTGAAACAATGACTAACATTTACTCTCTTGCAGCTAACATTCCTCAGTATCTTTATCCTTTCATCCAAAGTACTAGTGAATCAAAGCCTTTTGAGTACTTGAGGCTTACTAGTTTAGGGGTCATTGGTGCCCTTGTAAAGGTACTTTATCCCTCTTAATTTACACAAGTGCTCACACACAAACACGCACAAACACGCTATTTTCTTCTGCTTCTTCATTGTTTACAAAATTATCACACGCACTATGTATTATGGGTTTCACCTTTACATGACAGTTTGGCTACGTACAGATACCTGGAATTGTTGCATATGCCTAGAACATTTTATCTTGTAATTTACCTGAGGAATAATGTAGCAGCCCCTTAGTTTCTTGTGTTTTTTACGTAGGAGGATGTGTCGGTGTCTGTTTTACCATGTCATTTGTTTGCTCACTTCAGATTCCTCAATTTCAAATCAAGAATATTTCTTTTCTTTTTCAGGTTAATGATACTGAAGTTGTACATTTCCTGTTATCGAATGAAGTTTTTCCTATGTGCTTGCGTGCAATGGAGATGGGAAGTGTATTATCTAAAACAGTTGAGTGTCTCCTAAATGCTTTTTTAATTCTATTTTTCTTTGTTCTTTCCTTTATATTGTTCAGAGGAAAGGGAACACAATCAATAAAACAATTGGGTGTATTAGGTTTCAAATTGTCAGAAACCAGATGTTATAATTGTTATGATTTATGAAGGTAACATTTTGTACCTTAGTTTGGCTTGTATAGATGTCTAACGGATGTAAGTTAATGTCAGGTTGCAACATTCATAATGCACAAGATCTTACTGGATGATTTTGGCCTGGATTATATCTGTAAAACAGCAGATCGATTTTTTGAGGTGGGCCGAGTCCTGGCGGACATGGTTGTTGCTCTGGCAGAACGACCATCATCACGGCTGCTGAAGCATATTATTGGGTGCTACTTGCGGCTGGCAGATCATTCAAAGTCAATTACTTGATATACCTTATAAATCACTACTGTGAAATATTATACTTGTGGACTTTTTTCATGTTGACTCCCCTTTGCCATATTATTATTGACAAATGCCTTAATCTTATATTGTTGCAGAGCTTGTAATGCCTTCAGAACTTGCCTTCCAGACATGCTCAGAGATACTACATTTAGCAGCTGCCTACGTGTAAGTACTTTTCAGAACTCGTAACTTGTCAACGGTGTCCATGGATGGTGCAAGATCTACAGGGCACAAAAAATCTGAAAAAATGTTAGATAAAATTAGGTATAGATAAAAATTCGTAGGATGTAATTTTCAAGGCACGAAAGACAAAGCCCGCCCTTCCTACGTTGAATTTTTTTTTTTTTTTTCTGTTGTTGCTCGATGTATTTGTCACATCCAAGAAGTTTTATCATCATGAAAACTAATCCTGAATTCCTGATGTTTGTTTTTAGGAAGACCCAACTTTGAGGAGATGGCTACAGCAGTTGCTCATTAAAGTACAAGGGCCTCGTGTTGCATTGCAAGCAGGTGGAGGATTTGAGCATATGATGGTAAACTGATTTGGTATCTTTGTTAGCCATCAGTTACCCTTTTGTTGAGGTATATCATCCGATACTGATGAGCCGAATTGTGTTGTGAACAGAAGCAAACTCTGCTCATGGAATTTTTGTACTCTTTCCTGTTGCAACTTTTTTTTTTTATCACTTTGGATTTTTGATCAGAAAGAACTAATTTCAGTTTGTCCATTTTATTTCTTTCTACCTTGCATGTGAATGTCCTCTTCTTTAAGAACATACAAATAAATTAGTGACGCTTTACCTCTGCTCCCTCGACTAGTCGTCTATTTTGCGTTCTAATGAAATCTCTAAACGGAATAACTAACTGGTCGATCAAGTCCAACATCAGGTTCCCTGCATTGAACTTTTGATATCATTTTACAGATGTTTGGTTATTTGAAGAAAATAAGTATTTTTTAGGAAAAAAATCTCTTTGTAGATGTGATTTTAAGGAAAAATGACTTCCCTTCAAAACTTGCTCTTTCTCATTTCTCAAATCGAGGTGCTACAATTTACGTTGTCATGTAATTATCGATTACTTTTTTTAAGTGAATCACCATTTATTCGTAAATAAATTGGATTCTTATAGCACATGAGTATCGCTAATTACAATTTTGTCAAATTATTATTTGGAAACTATTTTTACATTTTCTTGGGAAAAAAACTATTTGCAAGATAAATAAGCAGAACTTTCAATTAGGCATGACAACGAACACTTAGTGGTGGTGTTATATTAAAAAAATTGTTATGATTATGACTTTATCAAGTTATGATTATAAAAGATTGCTTAATTCGAATGGTAAGCAATATACTTGAATAATCAAAACAACTTCAAAGAGGTGGATAAATTAAAATCTTTAAAACATATTAACATAAAAGTGAAAGATAAAGTATATTAATATCAGAGGGTTTATAATTTAGTAACTAAAATTTCCAATTTGCAATATGATACTAACATATTACTTTTATGTTTAAAAAAATGGTTAGGGATCATTTTTTTGAGAAAAAATTGTTAATCTTTTCAAATAATGGATATTTATTTTACGATCTGATATCCGAAATTGGACGATCCAAGACCTATTGTTATAACAAAGTACCCGCAAGTATTTGAAAAAATGCACAGTTCAAACCTAGAAAAATCAATTTCAGACAAACCCAGTTGGTCTGCAAAAGGTAAATCATATACACTACTCACACGCATACACAGATATTACGGTGGAATTTTAATGCGTAAGGTCCAAGAGTTGCTTATATTGTGTTTGTGTAATTGCCCGGCCGAGTGAGATAGGTTTGGCTCTCTATACTTTTAATGCTTTAAACACGACTATAATTTGTTTGTTATAGGCATCCAAATTATGCAACATTCACGCTGACCAACACAGACTTGTCTTAGTATATAATTTCTTCTGTTGGAGGCAAGTTTTTATATGAAAACCAAATTTCGTCGAGCTTCGGATAGGAAATCATTCGTCAGGACTTTTTCCTTTGTACAAGTTAGATGTAGCTGTTATTATACTTTTTACTTGTATTCTTGTCGAAGCGCGGAAAATAATAACTTGATCAAGTAAATATGGTAGATTTAGCCGTTCCAACTCCAATATCTATTCAAAACTATATTGTCGCTCTCACACCATGACTGCCAAGTATTTCCTCAATGTAGCACAAAACAATCCAAAAAAATATGATACCAAGATAATTGTATTATTAATAATTTTACTGCTACTTCAGGTGACAAATATATATGCTCTGAGCACCCGCTATGGCACCTGATGACTTCTAGCGTTTGGCGGATGAAGCACATGGTCATTCTTAGAAATTCTTTTCCAGTTATAGTTTTATTTGAATAGCATTTTAGTATTTCTCATTTACATCTTTGTAATACATTGCATCAAGAATGATTTGTTTATTTATTTCTTTTTGCAGGTCTAGGAGTGCTTGTATTTCTAGACATTGTTCATTCGTACTTGGTTGCTGCTGATGAGATAATTGGATTGTCGCTTTTTGATGGCTCGAATGACTCCCTACTTTAATACTTGTATATGTGTTCAGATTTCAAATGTCGATACCTTCCGGAATGCATTTTTAACTCTGACCTTTCTTTAGTGGCATGTGTTCTCAAGTCATACACCCAAGTAATATCACTCACTTCTTTACATGGTCCTTTCTTAATTTAAAATACAATGTTTTCTTTATTAACTGTGTTTGACCAGCTAGTTAATTCGTGTAGATTGAGCACAATGTTGTAGATATCTACTGTTCAGTTTATTAAGAAGGTAACATTGTGTGTTTAATCGATACTTTAGTCTGAAAATAAAAATTCTAATATGATAAATGGATTTCCCTTATTTATTTTTTGTGCTTCTAGACATACTTTTATTGTGTGAATTATAAATACTTTGCATTTAATTGGTATGTTAATGGAATTGAAGAACCAATTCCAGTTGGGGGGTTGAGGATGCAAAGGTTCTTAGTGGAGGAGTTCTATTGTCTAAGTAGTTGATTCCAGACATGTTCTTATTGTGCAGGTTATAAATACTCTACATCTATTTGGTGAGGAAAAGTTAATAAAAATATTTATATTTTATACATCAACCAATTCTAGTTGTTTACTGTAGCATGATGAAATTAGTTCTACTTAATGAAAATTAAGAATGGGGGGTTGTGGATGCAAAGGTTTTTACTGGCAGTGTTTTTGTCTTAGTTGGTATCTTGTAGTATATCATCTAATCATTTTTTTCAACTTCTTTTTGCAACTCTATTACTTAATATTCTCAGAAGGGGGATGAGCCTAACGAGTATATAACCTAGAAGGCACCTTTAATGTGCGACCTTCTATTTTTTACATTACAATATCTTAACTTCTCTTTACAATTCGTGACTAAAAGCATAAATTAATTTTGTTGTTTCATATTTTTTTGATTTATTACTCTACGAACAATCTACTTTATATTGCAGTTGTTGTAAATTGAAGAGGGTTCAACACTTTCCAAGAAGCTACTGTGGCCAGGCTTAATTTTTTTCCTTATTCAAATGATTTTTGTACTTTGGTCTCAGTAAAGCCATTAATCCATAGATAAAAGAGTTCATCACAAATACTTGGGAACAAGAATATTTAAATAGGAAGACCTCAAAGTGCTTTATTTTCTACTCTCGAATTTCATTTCAATTGATACATGAAGATCTTTAATTATGAATGTGTATATGTATACACTATATTGTTCTAAATATTTATCTCTATAAGACTTACCCCTCAACATATCTAGTTATCTATTTAAGTTGGTGTCTATTTTGGTGTTGATTTTTCACAAGAAGGTAGAGGAATACTATAAAGATGGGTATCATTTCCATTCTCCATTATCAGTTATGTACACTCACGATGGGTTTGCTTCTTTTACATGCGACATGGAAGAGTAAGATTGATGTCGACCTAAGTAAGTCATTGTTGTTATGTCTTATGTGTGCAATGTTTTGGACTTTATGGCTTATCACATTTTTTTGTATTGTTTTTGACCTACAAGCCACATGTTTCTCTTAATTCCTTAATTCATATGTTGAAAACCTGGACTTTCTTTTGCAAAAGACAGAAAAATTGTTTGTCCCATTTACTTAAATATTTAGTATATGTATTTGCATAATGATAAAAACTGTTATTATATCAGGATAGTTGTTTGATATTTCATGTTCCTCACTTTAAGAGTAGGGATATTCCTAATAGTACCGGTGTACAATTGGCATTTTTATTTGATACCAATTTATATTATTGACTTCCATATGGTATAAGTCTACTTTGGCTTCATCGCTAAAGTACCACTTTGTTAGCCAACAGTTAGTCAAACGTTATAGAATTATCATATAATTTAAATGAAATCAAATAAATTACAATTTAATACTTTTAAAACAAATAAACGCTAAGTTGTACATAGTCGGGTCATGAGTTGGATGTAACGTTTAAATATAAAACTATACTATCAAATTAGAACAAAATGAAGGTGGAGAAAAATAGGCGGTTTGGCAATTCTTCTTCTTATTCATCTACGCGATTTGAAACTTATCGGTACAAAAGGTATGTATTCAAATGCAATTATTGTATATACATGAATCTGTACATGCTTGATTTAGGGTTCTTGGCTTCCTTCATTTTTAGGATTGTACAATATGTATATATATATACATGTATATGTCTTTGTGTGTGTAAAAGTATGTATGTGTATATTTATGAAGGTGTAAATGTCTATATGTGTATACGTATGTGCATATGGATGATGTTGAAAAAGTATTGAGATTTCATTGGAGGCGTACTTTTGTTGATATTGATAAGACCTCATTATTGGATGTTGTGGTAGAGGATGAAGATGAAGCAAAAAAATTAGGGTATAAGATTGGATTTATTTTCCAAGGTTTCAATATGTTTTGTCTTTGAAGATGGAACATAGAAACTGGAGATAAATTAGGATTTGATGAAATTGTTTAAAATATTAACTAAAAAAGATGAGCTTGACATATGGGTTGGAACTGTTATCAAACAAAATTCTTTGTAAAAGTTCTTGGACGTCACAAGAAAAACAGAAAATAGTGGCTGGTTGTGAGAATGAAGACCTACCTTCCTGGTAGGACCTCAAGGATACTTCGATGTGTGTATGAAGGCAACACGTTGAAAAAACTGTTATGATCACAGAGCCTATTGAAGCCACGCAAACTATAACCAAAACATCACAAGGTCACCTAAAAGGTAAAATAGAAACCTCATCACAAAAAGAACGCAATTGATCCTAGTAACGTGCCAGCACCTCCCGTCTCTTCTAAAGCAGCCTTCCAATAATTACCCAATAGGGAGGGCCCTAGATTTTCTCCTCTCATAAATAGTAACACATATGAGCCTACCAATCCTATCTCATCTGAGCCTCCTAATCAGACTATTTATTTGGAAAATATCGAAAACAACAGCAAGAAGGAAAGGTTTGAGTTTGATAGCTCCTAATTGACTGGAAGTGAGTATGATAGCTCTTACTTCATCTGAATATAGGCAATTAGAAGAAGAAATGCTAAGAGGAAGATGACATTTATTGAAGAAGAGTTTGATGAGACTGAAGGGGATAAAGAGATGAGTATGATTTAAATGACATTGATGGAGATGCAAAGTCTGATGAGAATGAGGAGATCAAAACAATGCCAAAAATCAAAAGTAATTGGAAATCTGGTCAGTGGCATGATTTTATAGATGTTGAGGATAAGATGAATATTACCAAAAGCTATACAAAAATGGAGAGATTTTCGGAGAAAAAGAATCTGGTAAGATTGAATCGAGGCCTTGGATGATCTTTATAGATAAAGGCCACTTCAAAAACACAACGAAGGTTTATTGTTTGCAAGAACAATTTGCAATAATTTAGAAAAAAATAAGAAGGATTTGCAGTCAATGTACCATGCACATACAATATAGGATATATAGATGCCCATTATGTAGGCTTCCCGATGGCATTACTTGGGCAATTAAGAAGATTGAGCTTAATGTGTATAATTGTAGAGAGTTAAAAACACATAATCCTATATCTACTATCAAACGGGCTACTTCAAGATTGTTGGAAGATGTAAAGCAAATCCAAACATACCAGAAGAAGCTCAATGAATTGTTATTCCCTAGACACGGGGTTTACATGAAGCAATTTTCATTGTATAACATGAAAAAATTTATAATTGAGAAACTTTTTGGTGGACATGATGAGTCTTATGCAAAACTACCTGCTTATATCAAGATAATGTGTCAAACCAATCCTGAATCAGAAGCTTATTTTTCTTCTATGGAAAGTGAAAGTATCTCTAGGCAAACTGTATTCAACAACATTTTTGGCCTTGGATGCAAATATGAGTTTTTTCTAATTGGCTTGTGCAATAGTCGGTGTTAAGGACAAGGAGAGCTGATCCTGTTTTTTTTTTTTTTTTTTTTTGAATCTTAACCTTGTCAAAGAATCAAGCAGAACGGAGTGGACAATGATATTTGATACACAAAAGATATGCTCACTTGTTATATTGTTTATTAGTATTCTTGTGAATATATATGTGAGCCATGCTTATTATGTTTTACATGTTAAGGGATTGATCTTGCTTTAATGGATGTTTGGTCAACTGTAAAAAGAAGATATTACTATAGACACATAAGCAGAAACTACAAAAAGCTATCTTCTTGTCCTTTAACGTGTATTCTATTTCGAGAGAAAAGTGTGAAAAGAAAGTCAAGACCCCACAGACAACTAAAACCAATGTTTCTCAATTTCCTGCATCTTAGTCCCATGCTCAACTTTGATCTAAACATGGTCAAGTTTGCCCTTATTTCTAGTGTCTAATTTTTAAAACTACTTTGCAATGACTTTAATGTCTAGAACCTTTGTGGATGATGTTTTGCTTATTTGTTACTATTGAACTATTGGAAAACTTCTTGTTTTAGTATGTTGGTTAAAACTTTTGTAGAAAAATTTGTTCCATTTTGAACATTATTTCCTGGTACTTCACAGCTTGACTAACGTGACTAAGGTACTTTAGGTATGAAGCCAAAAGTAGAATAATATTATACAGAAGTCAAAAAACATTAAATGGTATCAAATGGAAAAGTCAGTTGTACAATGGTACTATTAGAAATATCTATTAAAAGTATTAGTGGGACTAAAATATTGCTTAAAATTGATTGTAAGGGTAAGACCGTAAGAATTAACAATAAAAAAAAGGCAGTAGGGTAAGCTAATTTGATAGAACATTGTTTATGATAGACTCTTTTTGTTTGTTTTTTTTCTTCAAACTGATAATTGTGCTTCTTTGTTGTAGGTATTACAACCAATATGTTGACAAGGATTCCTTGATATACCTGATATTGGCAATTAGATATTGCATGTTTTTCATCCCAATAATAAGAATTGTCGGATAAGTAAAGTCCAAAGTTGACCTAATAAATATTAATGCAATGTCCTTGCCTTATCCACTACTTTTGGATTGTTATAAGATAGTTTTTATAAGATCGTAGTGTTTTTTATGCATTCATAATTAGTTAACATGTACATCCATATGGAAAACCTAAAGACGAAAAGCTTGTATTCTCTTGCATGTTGTTCCTTATTATATCATTATTTGGCTAATTTGAAAATACAATTTTTGAATATTGGCATTTTGCTTGCATTGATTGGTGCTAGCAACAAACTATCCATGTCTATGTGAGCCAACTTCTCAAGGTGGTTTGGGATTTTATTACTTTGAAAATGTTTCTGCATCAGAGACGTGGTTATGGTTTCTCAATAATGTTCCTGACCATGAATGGAGCATAAGTAAGGTTACAATACATGTTCATCTGAAGTCGTGACATTTGCTTGAATTCATATGCTTCTATTAAATTATATTCTAGTTTTCACCTTTTACTCCACAACAATTGTAAAAACTTTAATGGTAAACAAAAAATGAGTAATACGTTTCAATATGTTGAGAATCAAAACTAGGTACGAGTGTAACAACATTCAAACTCTAATTTAACATCTTGTTTTGCAGTCCATATAAGGAGGGTTATCATTTTTAGAAATTTTGTTTGGCTGAACTATGAAGCAACCATCTGTATCTAAGGACTTGCTGATAAGGGGTTGTTCATTGGATAAAGTATGTTTGTGAGCTTTATCATACACCTATACACCTGTTGGTTGCAAAAGGTATGTTTATCAGTTTTATACTTTTATTATACATTTGAAGAAGTTGGGTTATCTGCTTAAAGTTAAGTTGGTAATATAGGTTCTTTCTCTATTAAATCAGCACTATTGCTGAAGATCTCTTTACTACGAACATAATTATGTGTAATAAAGTAATTTGTGTTTTACTGGACATGGTGAAGAAGTAGGTGTTTCTCTGAATATATGCGTGTGATGTTATGTATCTCTTAAGTCTTTGTTTTCCTCTTTGATTTGGATGATCAGGTTAATAACATGTGTGTGTACTAATCGTGCTTGCCTTAACTTTATGGTTATTGAATTTGGTGTAAACTCTCTTTTCATTTAGCACCCATCAGATCTAAATAGTATGTATATTTTGTCACTTAATTTTTTCTAATAGATGGTAGAGTTTTCTGATTATAGGTAATGCGTTTTCATTTTTATTTGTCAATCATTATTAGGATCTGTTGACAAATGGAGTTCATCATCAATTATTTTTATTTGATAAAATATTAGTATATTCCTCGTTCAACTATTGTTAATGGCGTTACTCTCCTGCTCTTATTCATCTCTCTTTCTTATATAGTCGAAACATTTGTAGACTTTTATTTTATTGTTAGGGGCAAGAATATGTTTTGTACACTACTATTTTATACAAATATCGTAGAGTAGATGTGTTTTACCTAGTTGCATTGCTATTCAACCAATGTATTGGGATTGCTTTTAATTTTTCATCACTTGTTTTTATTTTTAGAAATTGGCAAGTTTGCAAACCCTTACTTAAGTATATACCAACTTGAAAGTTCTATCCTTTTAAACTATTTTTGCAACTTGTGATTATGGCTCGGTGTCAAATAGGGTCTTTTAACAATCTCTTTTCCAAGATGTTGTTTGCGGTTATTGCATAAAGATTCGAATGCAAAATTCAAAAAATTCCTTTTATATCTGGACATGATGAACTTGGATGAAAATGGGAGTGTACTTTAAGCATCTCTCGAATTCAGCATGTCGACAACTATACTAAGTAATGTGTTTATTAATCTTTACTCCGTACAATTTTCATAAGCATGCTTGTCTTGTTGTGTTGTTTTTGAGATAAAGAACTAGTGGTGTCAAATGACAAGCCAAATATGTAATTTGTCACAATCAATTGTTACTTTTTGTTGGTAAAAGAAATATAAAATTAAAAATTTCCCCGTAGTGGTGACACTCAACTTAATTCGCATATTGTACATATAAGGTTGTGTTTTATTTTTTTCAGTAGTCGTTACGGGTGTAATTCGAGTCGAATCGAGTTTGTGCTTATCAAATTCGAGTTCGAGCTTTTTTCCCCGAGTTGAGTCAAGCCTAAATTAATCGAGCCTGAAAATTGTGTTCAAACTCGACTCGTTTACTATATGAGTCGAGTTCGAGTTGTTATCGAGCTTATCGTTTTTAAACGAGCTTTCGAGCTTATCGAGTTTTTAAACGAGTTTTCTAGCTTATCGAGTTTTTACCAAGTTTTCGAGTTTTTCGAGTTTTTACCGAGTTTATCGGATTCTTATCGAGTTTTCGAGTTTATCAGGTTCTTGTCGAGTTTTGACTTGAGTTCCATGAAAGTTATTTGTTTATCTTATTTTTTTTTTCAAGTTTAACCTAATTGTTTTTCCAATTTCAAATGACAATAAACTTTCAAAGTTTTACATTTTGTGATTTTGATAAAAAACTTTTCTAAGTAATCTTTTAGTTTATTCTATTCATATATATTTACGGATAAATTTTATCTTTATTACATATTATGCATCTAACTATCTAAGCATCTTAAGTAGTAAATGATGATAATAAGAATAACAAAATGTGAAACATTTTTTGATTGTGAGATATGTGTTTGGTTTTTTCAAAATAGGCAAGTAGGCACCCTACACCGAGAGTCATTAGTAGTTTTATAAATTTTATTTATAATTTAATAGAAATATTGCATACAAGAAGTTTATGATGTTACTATCTTGCTGTTGTAGTTTATAATTGTACAAAGACAAAATATATGGAAGTAAAATTCAGAAATCGAACTTGATCGCTAATAACTAAGGATTGGTCAACAGATCAATCGAACTATCGAAGTAGTAATAGACTAATCGTGATATTAAATATATTTTGATACTATAATAACAATTTATAATGTTAATTGAATTTTAAAAGTCGTGCATGTAAAAAATCTTTAATTCGAGTTACTAATCACTACGTTTGCGTGTAAGAATGTAAATAATTAATTTAATGTTTTAATGTGATAAGAACATACAATACTATATAAATCATAACTCAAAAATTATTAAATTTTAGATGAATTATATGCGTATATCATATTTGATTATAAAATTTGTGAATAATATAGTTTTAATCCAAAGTGTCGACATGATATCTTGATTTTAAAAAGCAAAGTATTCAGTAAAACTTTAAAACAAAGGATTTTCTTTAAAGTTAATTTTGGTAACTGTAAAAAATCTATTTATTTAATTCAATTAATTTTAAATCTAGATGGTATGTTAGTATCTATCATAAATTTAAGCTAATTAGAGTTAATTTTTCGATAAAATATTTAAGCTAATATTTAGCAATTCAACATAAGAAATCAAATAATGAACACATGATTATTTTTTTAAAAAAATTAATCGAGTTTGAGTTCGAGCTGAGTCGAGTTCAAGTTCAAGTTTATCGAGTCGAGCTCAAAGAAACTCGACTCGAGTTTTTTATCGAGCCCAAAAACGTGTTCGAACTTGAGTTCGATAACGAGTTCAAGCCGAGTCGAGCCCACTTTTTTGAGTCGAGCTCGAGTCGAGTTCGAGCTGGCTTGGTTTAAATTACACTCCCAATACTCGTATAGGCTTTCAAATTAGGAAAAGAAAGGGGATTAGTAGAGGATTTGATAAGTAAGATTATTAGAAAATGCATCCATATCTATGTGTATCTTCAGTGTTTTAAAATAAATAAAAAAATCACGTGACCAAACGACAACATCGGACTTGAAGCTTTTTTTATTTACCGAATCTAACTATAAAAAGGAGGGGGGTGAGAAAAGTAGGGGGTGAGAAAAGTAAGGGTGTGTGTGTTAATTTGTTTTAAAGGAAAAATAATCAGTGAAGGAAAGACTCGCCAATCTGTAATAATGGACGGAGGAGTATTCTATGGGTCAGAATCGTTGGTGGCGGCGACGGCGACGGAAAACATGGCTCAGAAATTGCAATCGGCACAACAACTTGTGCTAGATCTAAGCAATCCTCGTATTAGAGAAAACGCCCTTAATGAACTCTCCGAGGTCTTTCATCTATATACTTGTATCTTCTTTTTTTTTTGTTATATATACGTGTTCCGATTGGTTTCATTTAAATTACTATGAATTGTTTCTTTTTTAGGGTTTCGACAGATATCACATTCGATATCCATATCTTGTTTGATTTGTTGTTGCTATATCCTCTAGTCTCATCTTGGAAACTCAATCATTTTGTGCTTCGGTTTATGTCAAAATGCTAAAAATGAAGTTAATTGTGCAAGTTGATTGTGGTTATAAGTCTTAATTACGTTTAGAGTGCAAGCAGTTGGTCTTTTAATATTATAATATAACATTATTGTAATTAAAAAAAACTAAGATTAGAGATAGATTTGTTTCCAAACTACTTTTGTTACTTTCCTTAATTGCTTGCTTAATGTTAATTTCGTTATCCATCCCCAATTTTATTTGCCCAATCCAGATAAATCTATCGATGTTGAGGAAATTTTGAACAAAAATTAAATCTTCTGCAGATCTTTTGCAGTAAGAATTAGGCTACTTGCCATTCTTCTCAATATGTATAAAAGAAAAATAATGTTATTTGTTTGTATTTGATGTTTTTATGGGCCACTTAATCTAGAACCTGTCCGTAAGGCACCCCAGTTATAATGATTAACTGCGTACTGTGTGAGATAGATATAAATTGGAAAATCATATTTTCAGTGTTTTGAATTTCCCCACCTAGCAAATTTTGATGTTCACTCCTTTTGCATTTAGTAAGAATATACCATATTGTTAATTGATCTGATCCTGTATTTTTGTAAAGAATGTTCTCATGGTTTCCTATTTACCCTCCAGACTCCCTTTTGTTTATTTACACAGTTTTGAATTTCCAAAGTTAGCTCATACTGATATATTACTGCCTTTGAAACCATAAATCTTCTTTCTCTTATAATTTCTCTCCTATCACTTAGAAAGTGCCTGCCACCCACCAATTCATTGCTAGCAGTATTGTAAAATGAAAGTCATTTAGGGAATTCTGTTTAAGGTTTTATACTCGGTAAAAGAAATTAAACCGAAAGTAATGTAATTGCTGACTTGGAAAGACCACCAGCCAGAGTAAAGCTGTGAATTCTATGTTATAATGGAATGAGTGGCCATGTTTTGGCCCTCCCTGCTACCACCTCTCTCCTACGAAAACAAGTGTCTGGAAAAAATTAGAACTTCTTTCAATTGATTTAGTGTTTAACAAACTTTTTTTCTTTTTTGTTTGAACAAAAGGGCAAGTTTAGTTTAGTAAGTGTTAGCATGCAGAATCAGGAGTCAATATCAAATCTAATAAATTATGCAAAAGTTGGGTTGTCTCTTATACTTTTCTTTTTTCAAATGGAAATATGGAATGCTAGCACAAGTATGATCGTGAACTTTTGCTACCTTTGGTCTTATTTTATAGAACAATGAAGTATTTGGCTCCTTTTATGTAGAACTTTTTTGGTTCTATTACTGGACATGATTGCCTAATAAACTCGTTTGTCTTTATTTTATTATAGATGACAGAATTATTTGAAGTTTTGGCTCCATTATTGTGGAATTCGATCGGTACCATAGCTGCACTTTTGCAGGTATGCTTCATGTAGTTCATAGAAATTTATTTTCCCCCAGTTTATAATACTATGTAAGAAATCATTTCTGCAAGACACTATACTTTTTTTTATTTTGAAATATGCAAGACACTATACTTGATGCCTAATATGTTTTTCTTTTCTTTTTTTGTCGAGTGCTGGTTATCTTTTAGTAGTATAATGATGCCATTATTACGGGTTGATGTAATAAAATTTTTAAAGGAATGTTAAAGTCAGAAGATGTGGGGTTCTTATGTGTGTGGATGTTATCATGTTAGCTCTCATCAGGCTTTATTATCCAGAAAACTTCAGTTGTGTTCCCTTTTAGTAGGTACTAGGTAGTGGTCTAAGGAATGGTTTGTCTGTTATCCTGTTCTGGGAGCCTTGCGGATAAAATTTACATGCTTATACACTTGTTCATCACAAGCACTCAGCTTATTATGAACCCACTGAGAGACAGATTAGTGTAGCACTCTTATTATAAATCGATTGTTAATTCTGTACTGACTTACAGTTCGCCATTTGCACACCTGCTTATCAAATAAAGTGAGGAGGATGTTGCATATGAACTGTGTAGATAGAATTCGGTTGTAGTATATGAATTCATCTGGCACTGGGTTAAAGTAGTTCCTTAAACAGTAATATTTATTGTTAGGAGTTGTGTGTATATATTGGACCATTAACTAAATATGTTATAAAAATTACTATAATAATCTTCTTGGCTCAGATGACTTAGTTTTCTTGCTTCAACCAAACAACGATGAAGTTTAATCTACGAAACCTGTTAAAAAATACTATAATGTTTCTTTGGTTTGTAATTGCAGGAGATTGTTTCAATCTACCCTGTTTTATCAACGCCTAACCTGACACTGGTACAATCGAATAGAGTTTGCAACGTGCTTGCTCTTCTCCAGGTATTCTCCTTTTCTTCTGTTACTTATTTATGGCAATTTTTTTTTTTTACATATAACTGTTATTGCTCTTATCACTAGTCACTGAGGAATCATTTCATTGCCGGCTTATGACTGTCCTTTGTCATGTTTTTTCATTTTATAGTTGAGATCTTTTTTGGTTTTGTGCGAACAAATTGACTATCCCATCAAACACATTGAAAGTATTATTCGGATAGTTGTGACCTGTTGTGATTAATTTATTTTCCCATCCACTTATAGTTGCTCCCTCTTTCCCTAATTTTGTAACTGTGGTTGGTATTATTCAAAAATCATATAATTCTTATCAGGCACAAGGTTGTAAAATTATTCTATTGTCCCTTTTTAAAAGCATTGGACCGCCAAATTAAAAAAGTGAAATTCTAGCTGTCTCTTCTTGCTAAGAAATCTTTCACTCTGTAAATACTGAGGATCGACCAGACATTAAAGGAAATCGCTTCAACATTCGGATGGTTTAGTTCCCCTAGATATGAGCTGCAGGTGAAAAAGTGTAGGACAGCAAATTGCACTTGAGTACTGTTATGAGTTAAAATGATAAATTTAACAAAATATCCTAAAGTTTGTATTCTCACACCCCTCAAATGATAAACCTTGGTCCGGTCCTTGTATTGCAAATTTTGCCTACAATAAACAAAGTTGTTGATTTAGATACATAAATTTTTATTCTACTAGTTGTTTTTGTTTGATAAAATGTACTTGGTTTGTATTTCAGTTGTTAATATCATCTATTCCAGGTCATCACTTACGGATTTTTATTTTATTTTTTTTGCAGTGTGTAGCCTCGCACTCAGAAACAAGAGTGCATTTCGTCAATGGTAAATGCGTTTATTTGTTTTAGTAAGTTATATATATTTATACATGGGGAGGTGGGGTGAGAAATTAAATCAATGACCTTTGTCATGGGGATGTGTTGCCTTAGTTTGATGTATTCGTGTTTGCTAATAGCTGATTACATAGATATAAATTTTTATATAACGAAATTACTGTTTGAGGCAAATAGTCAAACTCCGCTGAAAAGGAAAATTACTTGTACAGAAAAAAATTAAGATGACTTTGTGAGAAATCATTTAAAAGTACCAATTATAGAGTGATAGGCGTACTTATAAAGATGTTATGGAAACCTCTTGCTCTTAGATGATTCTTTTTTCTGCTTATCCACATTTACACTCTTTGCGGTGAAATTGATTTATGTGAGAGTACTGATTGTTGCATAAAAATAAACAATATGCTAACAAGATATGTAGTCTTACTGTGCGTATAGGTTTAAAGAGTTGGGCTATTGTCAAATCACTTTATAATTATTCTAATGATTTTTTGGGAGTTTTCTGCAACAATGATGAACATTTACTCTTTTGCAGCTCAAATTCTTCAGTATCTTTTTCCTTTGATTAAAACAAAAACTGAATCAAGGCCTTTCAACAACCTGAGGCTGGCCAGTTTGGGGGTCGTTGTTGCCCTGGTGAAGGTACTTTAGCCCTCTAGATTAACACACGTGCTCACGCACAAACACACACTGTGTATTACTAGCTTATCACCCGTAAGATGCATGGGTTTCTTTTAACATTTTATAATTTTTTGTATTAGTTTTCTTTCTTTGAACAATATTTTTTAACTTTCCCACCTTGATTAGTATGTTTAGAGCTAATAGTAATATGGAATTAATATGTAACTGAGGGATTGGAATGTGGAGCCTTAAACCTTTGTTTCCGTAGCATGCCGTTAATGGGATTCGCACTCTAGACTGTTGGTACTAAATTACGTACCACCAACCGACTACGGATTATACCCTTATCCTGTCATAATAATAGAGTATAAATGGGTTTCACTTTTACATGACAAATGGTTTACATAAAGATACATGGACAAGCATACTCTAGAACTTTTACATGACCTGAGGAATAATGAATCAGTCCCTTAGTTTCTTGTGTTTTTTAGCCTAGGAGGATGTGTCTTGTATGCATGGTGTATATCTTTCCATGTCATTTGTTTGCTCATTTCAGAGTCCTCAAATTCAAATCAAGAATATATATTTTCTTTTCAGGTTAATGATACAGAAGTTATACATTGCCTGCTATTAACTGAAATTATTCCTCTGTGCTTGGGTGCAATGGAGACTGGGAGTATAACATTTAAAACAGTTGAGTGTTTCCCAAATAATGCTATTTTAATTCCGTTTTTGTTCTTTTCTTTATATTCTTAGGAGGCATGGGAGAAACACTATCTATAAAACAAATAAACAATCGGGTGTATAGATGTCTAACAGATGTATGTTAATGTCAGGTTGCAACTTTTATAATGCAAAAGATCTTATCAAATGATGTTGGCCGGGATTATATCTGTACAACAGCAGATCGATCTTTTACGGTGGGCCGAGTCCTGGCGAACATGGTTGCTGCTCTCTCAGATACTGCTCTTGCAGAGCAACCATCATCACGGCTGCTGAAGTATATTATTTGGTGCTACCTGCGGTTATCAGATAATTTAAGGTAAATTGCAAGATATACCTTATAAATCACTGGTGTGAAATATTATACTTGTGGCTTTTTTCATGTTGGCTCCACTTTGCCATATTCACTATTGACAGATGCCTTAATCTTATATTGTTGCAGAGGTTGCAAAGTCTTGAGAAGTTGCCTTCCGGACATGCTTAGAGATATTACATTTAGCAGCTGCCTACGTGTAAGTACATTTCAGAACTCCTAACCTGTCAATGGTTGCCATATATGGTGCAAGATGTGCAGGGCACTAAAAACTGAAAAAAAAATGTTGGATAAAATTAGCTATAGATCAAAAATCCTAGGTTGTAATTTTCAAGACACGAAAGACAAAGGCAGCCCTTCTTGGACTTTATTCTGTTGCTGCTCGATATATCTGTTAAATCCAAGAAGTTTATATAATCATGAAAACTAATCCTGAATGGCTGATGTTTGGTTTCAGGAAGACCCAACTACGAGGGGATGGCTAATGCAGTTGCTCATCAATGTTCAAGGGCCTCGTGTTGCATTGCAAGCAGGTGGTGGATATGAGCATATATGGTAAAACTGAGTTGGTATCTTTGTTTAGCCATCAGTTGCCCTTTTGTTAATGTAATATCATCTGATATCTGATGACCCGAATTTGTGTACTCTTCCCTGTTGCAATTTTTTCTTTATTTTTATCACTTTTGGTTTTCGATAAAAAAGAAAAACTTATTTCAGTTTTTGTCCATTTTATTTCTTTCAACTTGCATGTGAACGTGCTCTCTTCTAGTAGAACATCGTACAAATTTGTGGCCCTTTACCAAGCTCACTCCGCTAGTCGACTATCTTGATTTGAAATAAAATCATCAAACAGAATAATAAAATCCTAGTGACCACAATTTGTATATTAATAGTAATATTCCTCTCACTAACTGGTCGATCAGGTTACATCAAGATACTTTTTCGTAAGCATTACATTTGATAACCTAGTGCCCTTCATTTGATATTTTTAAGATTGTTGATAACCTTCAACAATCTTAAAAATATCTCTTTCTAATGAACTGTTCATAGGATATCTTTGGTCGATTAATTATTTAAGGAGGCTTGAAAACTAGTTTTATGGTGTTTTTAGTTTGACAAAAAACTGTTGATAGTTTTTAAATGCTTTTTATGCAGTTTTGTTTATTAAGAGAAAAAAGAAAAAGAGAAGAAAAATCTCTTTGTAAACTAGTATGATTTTGCAAAAGATGATAATATTTTTACAAATTTTTTTCTTCATGTATCACAAAAAAATGCTAAAAATATCAAGAAAAAATCTCAAATGTTACATAGAGAGTATATTAAAATCACAATATTATTTAATAAGCACCCAAGTCTAGGGCTTACAATGATATTAAATCATACATAGTTACCACTAGTGAGTACTGAGTATGTACATATGTAGAAAAGTAGAAGGTATGCTGTAAAATATCCAGCAACACCAAGTTATAGCCTCTCCTAAATCCTAATGTAGAGAGATGTGCAGAAGAAGAGATTAAGCAGAACCCTTAAATCTAACTAATCAAAGTTTGAGGAGCCATTTATAGAATGTAATGGCTACTCAATGTAGTAAATTTTGTTTCAAAATCTTCAACTATTATATATGTGATCTTAAGTGCACACTAACAATCATGTACATGTGCATGTAAATGATTTGTGAAGTGTACCACATAAGATGCCACAAAAAATGAAGTAGATGATTTTGAATCTTTTAATTATTCCTTAATTAACCTGTATTGTAGTATCTACATAGATATTATGACCATGTTTAAAAAGCTTGGTAAAGGGCTAAAGGCCATGGATCCTCTGCCATGACTCTTCTCTCTGCATCTTCAGTTGCTTGTAAAAGTTGCCGATGAACGTCTCGGCTTTATTATAGAGCTCCTGATCACTAGGGACAACTTCATCAAACTCTTGATCAAGTTCATTGAAATGATCATTTTTATAAGAAAGCTCTAATTCCTCGGTTTCTGTTTCGCCTCCACCGATAAAGAATATGCTTGGAGTGGAAGGGCATTTCTTCATCTGATGCACCTTCACAACAGAGCTAAAAACCTTTGCAGAAGAACATTTTTCCACCACCTTTTCCTTCTTATGAGGAATGATAAATAATTGGTCATTACAATTGCTCATGGCCTTATCATCTGCAGTACTAGTAGCTTTAAGTACTAGTCCATGCCTTTCTGATTTTTCTGTTGGCTTTTGGGGTACTTCCACAATAAGTACTGTTGTATTATTTTTTCTGTCATAATCAAAAGTAGTACTAGTATTAGAAGATGACGATGAAGAAAGAAGTCCAGCTTCGACTCCAAGTGCAATGATAAGAAGGTTGAAAATTAAGTAAAGATAAGTTCCCCTCAGAGATGAAGATAAAAGAGGTGCAACAACAAGAAGGGCAGCTATAAGGGAAAGCTTTAGCATCTGAGACTTGTTAGAGTTCTTCATCATGCTATTCGATTGGCTTCAAAGTTCGGAAATAGGAAGCAAGTTACTATGAACTTGTATATTAGTATGTGAAGATATCAGCAGAGCTGAAGATGTATGAAAGGGTGGAGAGAACTTAGGAGAATGAGGAGGTGCAGTTGTAAGTAGAAACGAAGTAGGGCATATGGACTTATATAGGGAAACATAGAGAGTGGCAGTTGAAGATTTTTTTGTTTTCTTTTTGAACTTTTCCTCTCTTTTTTTTTTTCTTTTTCATTGAATGAATGAATTTAATGGATGACATACAGCTTACATGAGTGCATCTTTGACAAGGACTGAACAACAAATAGATATGGTAGGATTCAGGTATAGTATATTAGAGCATCTCCAAGAGACTCTTAAATTGGATTTTAACTTGAGATTTGAGGAGGGAGATGAAATTTTTTGTTCCAAGAGATTCCTAGTGGCTCTTAAATTCATTAAAATTCTCTTCTCTCTATCCACTTCCTTTTGTAATTTTATGGATGTAGCTTATTTTTAATAGTAAAAAATAAAATAAGAAGTAAATATAAGAAACATTGTTGGAGATGGATCCATATTAAATCACTGAGAGTTATTATTTTATAGTAGTACTATATTTAAGAGTGATGGAAGAGACTCTCGGAGATGCTCTTTTCATTACAACCGTAAACACGAAATGCTTTGGCTGCTTCCTGGATCCCACTAGCTAGGTAGCTAAGATCAAGTTGTTAAAAAAAGGAAGCCATCTTTTAATTTGTAAAAAAGGTCCATTCCCATTTAGCTGATGGATAGCTAGCCCGTAGGTGATAAATATATTGATAAACTTAATTGATGTGCCATGTTACCTCAACATTCAGGATTCAGCAACTGTGAATAACATGCATAGGGTTCAATCCCATTTGTCTTTGCATCCAACTGCCAACTGGTTCTGTATAATGAGCATACTTGGTCTATTTGTAAGTTGTGAATAGTGATCCTTGTTTGCAATGAAAGATCGGAATATTAGACTTCGGATTGTTACGGATCATAGGAAAGCAAAGGGTGCATGAACAATGGGACAAGCAAGAAGCACAGAAAGAGGGAAGATGTATTCGAATATAATTGGTTATTTGCTAATAAGGTCGGTGAAGAGGAAAGGCATATATTCTGGTATTCACATTCCTAACCATCGTTTTCCCTTGTTTCGAAGAAAATTGGCAGAAGCTCCCTCCACCCTGCAGCTTCCTCCATCTGAAGTCATCTTTTGGACATATATTTAGCTAAGGCTACTTGATTAGAATCCAGCCATAGTCAGCTTGATTGTTATGTTTATTCAGACAAAAATTCTTATAAGAATCCCACTTGTTAGCGTGTTGAAACTTAATTAAGTTGAGATAAATCAACTTGATGTCAAACTAGCTGTTGAACAACTCAACTGAGTTTCAAATTACAACCTTCCTTGACCCACTTGCGTTAGTGCTTTCATGGTCCCTTTCTCTACAGCACCCATTTCCAGTATTCAGATTAAGGTCATTTTCAGGTTTTTAGTTTAACTCTTACTTTAAAAAAAATGTTTCGAATTGATTTAATTCTAGGATTTATTATTGGATACTATTACATCAAGTACTGCTACTGTAAATTTCAGCTACTAGTCATGTAGTACATGTTAAGTAGTCACAGTTGTATATGGTTTTCTTGTCGATTTTGTACTACTAACATCAACCAATTTTGCATGGAGCAAATCAGTAGCGCAACAGGCAAACCAATCTTTCGCCCTAGTCGACGATTGCTTCTAATTGGCTAACTCTGTTCATCGAAAATTCCCAGCAACTACACTGATGAAAAATGGGTAGACAAACCACGTTCAGATTATATTTCCACATGTAAATGTGCTTTACTGGAAAAGTCTCCAACCATTTTCCCTATCACTGGAGAACCTTAAAAAGTTGGTTCAAGAAAGTGTACTCATATATGGAATAAGAAACTTTTCTTGTTGCCAATTTGTGGCCAAGACAATAGCAAATTCATTTTTCGCTTATCCAAAGTGTCTAAAAGTTTTATCTTGTTCCAACTTTTGCCGTCTGCTTTATCATAGTAAGCAAAATTCTTATCAGTTGCGTCTTTGAACATTATATAACTTGAATTGGATAAGGATTTCGCGAGCGCAAACTATCAAGTTTTCCCAGAGGGAGTAATTAGCTTAGACTTGTCCCCAGCTCTAAACCGGACGTAAACCTTATCAGACTCTGCTTGGCCTTGCCTGAAGGAAAATAGTAAATACAGCTTTCACTATATGAGATGAGCGAGTAGTACTGTAAAAAAAATAATACATAAAGTGTGTACTGCAATCGAACACATATAACTCCAGTCCCCAGCAGGCCAGCAGTGCAACAGATTTTCAAATTTACGAATAAATAGACAATAATCACCCGGAGGTCACAAAGAACAAGTTTCAGGGGATAATCGGGATGTGGTGACGATCTGGTTAGAAATGCGGGATGTAGAGTAATAAATTATATTGACTAGAGTACGTAGAATTGTAAATGTAAATTCTGGCACAGAGCAACATTTTTTTTTTTTTTTTTTTGATAAGGGTACGGGGATTTCAATAAAAAGAAGGCCTACGGCATCTACAATTAAGAAAATTCCCTATGAATAACAAGAACATATCTGAAATATAATCACAAAAGCATTTTTATGGACAAATACTGAAGAACGGCTCCGAAATCACGGTATTAGGACCATGAAATAACATCGATGACACAGCATCCGAGCATTGAATGGAGATCCTCGTTACAATTGACGGTACAACCATTTCGAACCACAGATCGATCTTGATCATCAAATACCCAAAAAACAACAAAACAAACCAAGAACACTAAGAAACAAATAAACTCTCACAAGGAGAGCCAAACAAACTCTCACAAGGAGAGAGAAACAAACCCAATAAATGGGTAACCAAGCCAAAAGCTCACAATCCTCATAGAAGGAGGAAGATTATTGAAAGAAATAAAAAATTAGACAGGAAAAGGAGTAAGTTGAGTACATTGTAAAATATATCAAACCTGCAGTGGAGTGAATGAGTCTAGTTTAGATGTGCACATAAACAGTACATTATGGAACTTAAATTCTTCATCACATAAAAATAAAAGTGTTAACAGAATAAGACCTACAATAAAAAAACTGAGTCTTTAACAAAATTGTAAGTCAGTAAACAATACATGATCAGTGAATTGAACAACAAACAGAATAACCATTGTGGATATTAAAGAAAAGTACCTTAATATGTAGACAACAGAGAGTCGATTAGAAGGATGTGATGGTTCAGAATAAGGAGTAAAATCTTCTTATAACAAGGATGTTACGCGGGAAAAAAGCTCTGATTATAGTGTTGTTGAGCGGGAAAAAGTGTAAAAATACGCGGTAGAGGGATATAGGAAGATATCAATACGTGAAAAGGGTGAAAAGGGTGATAAGATAGGAATAAATCATTGCTATTTCAGCTGTTTCTGTTTCTCTCTCAATCTTCCCATTTTTGGGAAGAAAATATTTGGGAGAAATTGACCCTTATTTTCCTCAACCTTCTTTACCTTTCTCTCTACCAAAAATCTAGGGAACAACCTGTAGAAAATAAATATTAGAATTTCCCCTTCCTTCTTTTCTTTTCTCTCACAAAATTGGTTCGGGAACGCAGTGTAATAGTAAATGTCTAAATAGCAGAAACAGGTTGTTTGGAAGGCAGCAGGTTCACAATTTGATGGTAAAATTGTAATGCATCAGCTGGCACATAAATTACAGTTACCTCAGATTGCCGGGCTTCATGAAGAGCTGCCCAACTGCAGAGCCATCACAATTTCTGTAACCGGAGGGTGTATTCAAATCATTTTTTAAAAATTAGAGGATTAATTAATAATAAATAATAATAGATGAATTTTTTTTTTTTTGAAGAACAAAGGTGTTAATTCAATAATAAAAAGCCATACGGCATCTACACCAATGATCGAATCGATCAAACAGGAAATTGCAATCGTCTGTTCTCATGAAGAGACAGTTAAACGATATTTTAATGTATATAAAAATACAAGTACCCACTTCATGCATCCTCGTTGGATTTCTGGTACCTTTTTATCCTGCCCCGATGGAGCTATCGTTTGAGCTATCAACCAAACTGCTATCCCGTACAAACTTTCTTCACTAAATCGCGACCCCGCTTACAATCAAGAAGCGAAAAACCAAGCTCTCACAAAGGAGAGAAAATCAAACCTCTCACGAAGGAGAGAAATCAAGCCGAAAATACAAAAAAAAATGCGGAAAACTTAGATCTGACCAATCAGATCAATCTTTAGGAAAATCAAAGCTTTAAAACAAAGTTAAAGAAATTTATTGAATCTGGAAAAACAAGATCGGAAGAAAATGAGGGAGGAGGGAGGAGGGAGGCGGAGGGAGGCGGAGGACCGGAGGAGAGAGGCGGAGGGAGGGGGAGGAGAGAAGGGGGAGGGGTGGTCGGCTTAGACGACTCTCATCTGTTTCCTTTGCTATGATTAATTATAATAGATGAATTTTGAAAAATGTTATTACTTTTAATTCTATGCTTGTTTAAATAGAATTTTCTACAAATCCATATAAATTTCAAAGATTTTTACAAGTTTTCTAAAAGGTTAAATACACTAAACTCTATCAAAATCTAACATTTTATAAAATCCATAAGACAAAATTATCAATTTTATGGCCAGACTACTTCAAGATTTTAAGAAACTTTTCAATATTTAAAAATTTAGACTAGATACCATCAGATTTTATAGATTGTTTAAAATTCAAATTAGATGCGAAAATCCAAAAATGAATCTTTCAGCCCAAAAGATTTATAAATCCAAGGCTTGGGCCGCCGAATTTTGGCACTTATCTTAACCCAGGCCTTAAAATATTGGTTAATAAGTTTTAGAATCAGTGTTGGGTTTATTTCAGTAATGGGCTGGGGCTGGGGTAGGAGATTTGTTCTGTGCTTGTTTAACCATGGAAGATGGGCATTTTATAACAGCATGCTTGTGGACTTTTGTAGAGTGTACATAGGGTTTAGCGATAGAAGTCGGGTCACTTTGAGGTCGGTTATTCCCATTTTCAATTTCCGAACTTGAAATCATTCTCCGAATCTGTTTTGATCCTCAAACGGGAAATTATTTCTTCCCAATTCCGGCCCCTATGAGGAATGGGAATCCCACAAAATATTGGCATTCTTTAAAAATAAAATAAAATCGAATATAAAACTTTTTTAAAAAAATCAATTTAATAAATCATATCGTGTATTGTATAATTTTTTAATTTCATATCACATTTTATACATTAATTTAAATTAATATTTATTTATAGTTTACATAAAAGATCTATTTATAGTTTACATAAAAGATAAAATAAAGAATACATTCTAATATGAAAATTTGAAACTAATAAAATGGATAAAATATTTTAAATTTATAAATATATATTATATTTATTTTTTATAATTTAATTAAATATTACTATATAAATATATTATCTATATATATTATAATGCCTGGAGATCGGAAAGTCACCAGAAGCGTTTAAAATAATTTTCTTGAATTGTCATATTTTTTATTTTCTTATTAAAATTCTTTTCTTGCATTAAATAACTTTTAATTGCATTTTAATGACATTTTAATAATCATTAATTGTACTTATTAAATAAATATATATATTAAATTTACTTCATCTTATTTATATAAAAGATTGACAACCTTTATTTGAGAATTATAATTGTTATTTCAATATAAAATATTAATTATATGTATAAAATTAAGATTATTTTATGTAAATTGACGACTTCAAATTATTCACATTGCGTCATTTTTTATTGTGTCAAAATGTTATACACATGTTGTTTTATTATATTGAGTCAAAATAAATTAATACTCTAATTATATAAATTCTTATACTTTTACTAACCATGTATATTATGAGAAGGTGAAGACCCTAAATAATCAAAAATAAATAGTAATGACTCAAAATATTGAAAAGCGGAATAGCAGTCCTTTTTACGGACTTTATGCGTCACGTTAAATCGTCTTCGTGTTACAAAGAATACGTTGTCTGGAACGGAGCAACAAGTAGACACGCTGTTTGTAGGCGTCCACTGAGCTGAAGATACGCCGTTGCCAAATGCGCATGTGTAGATACGCATTTGCCAGTGGCGTATCCTGCGACTTCTCCAAAATCACAGATATGGTGATTTTCAGGCGATTTCGATCAAAACATGGCGGAGCTCCGTTCGTTCGATTCCGTCGTCCGTGTATGTTCTATACACCATTCGAAATATCATTCGACGATCTACAACCTTATACCTATTTCAAACCATTTGTTTCGCCTGATTTTATACCCCTAAATCGAACCCTCTCTCCTCCCCTCAATTTTTTGACGAGTTTGTAGAAGCCCCTACGGAGCTAAATTCTCATAAATCAGTTAGGCAAAACGAAGAGGAAGGTTCGTTGATTATTTTGGTATACTCAGAAGGGATGCAGGTGGCCGGAGAGAGACTAGAGAGGCGGAGAGTGTTCGGGAGAGGCGGAGAGATTGGGAGAGAGAAGAGAGAGACAGGAGAGAAGAGAGATGCTACAGTTGTTGGGATGCGCTACACGCAGTAGAGTGTCTCGTAGGTAGTCAGGGTTTTATAATAGCAGGAGATCGGAGAGGCTTTCACTCTCAAACTTCAAAATATTTTTCTTGATTTTTCACATTTTTGATTTTTTTATTAAAATAATTTCCTTGCATTTAATAGGATTATAATTAGTCATTAATTGTACCTATTAAACTTATATTAAATCCACTTTATTTTATACTTAAAACAAAATTTTAGCCAATAATTATTATAATTATCTATATAAATATTTCAATTATTATTATTTCTTCACTAGAACATTATAATTATTAGGAAAATGTTAACCACAGCCCTTAGGACTATGGTTAAGATGTTATGTGGTAGTTTTTAATTGGCTCAAGGTTGTGCCCCACTTGCAAAAAAGTATGTGCCCCATGCATTCACATAAATCATCCAATAAAAATCCACCACATGACAAAAATTAATCCTTAAACATAGCCCTAAGGGTTGTTGTTAACAGGACCCTAATTATTATATTAATATAAAATATTAGTTATCAATATAAAAGTATAATTATTTCAAGGTAAAATGATAAAGTAAAATTATTTATATAGTCCATTTCTAATCCTTATTCAAAATAGCTGCAATTGTTTTAGCAATAATAAATAAACGATTTTAACTTTTTGATAAATTTGTAATTAGTGACCTTGAGAATCATGATAAGATAAGGAAGTATATAAATTTTTCAATTAACATCTACAATGTAAATACAAGTAACATTATATAATTTACTTTTACACATGAACAAATTACACATGAGATGTGACCAACTCGATTAAATTGAACCAATCCAACCCTTTTCTTTATTGAGTAAATCAATGAAAAAGTTAAATATTCGTTATTTCATTATATTATGTTAAAATAAATTAATATTCTAACTAAACACATTCTTATACTATTATTAATCAATTAATCATGCATTTATGTTATGAGACGGGCGTCGGCTTTGAATAAAGTTTTATTTAATATTTATAATTTTTATTATAAAAATTAAGTTGATATTGTAATTTGGCATGGGAAAAAAATAAGAGGTCTTTATGGAGTTGAAGAAGTTGATAATATGTTAGAGGATCTTCATTTTGTTTAAATAATTAATTTTAAATGACTTAGTATTTATATAGAATCCAATAATCTTTAAATTCATTTTTATTTGAGATAAAAAATAATTACATGTACATGTTTATTATAAGATTTAATACAAAAGTACGAAAATATGTGAGTACCATTTTGAACATGTATCCATGAATTTAAATTTAATATTACATACAAAAAAGTTATTACAAATGCTCAAAAAAATTAATCAAATGAATTGATATAGGTGTCGGATCACTCCGAAAAATATGAAACATGATTTACAAAATGCATTTGAATTCTATTTTGTTTGTCCTACAACCAAATTTATCGACAAGTTAAGTCAATCACATTACTTATCACATTTACATTATGCTTCTTTTTTCGTCATACAAACAAATTTATCAACAAACTAAGCAATCACATATTTCATAATGTCATCAACAACAAAAATATTTCAAAAATGTTACTTTTACTTATTCATTGTCAAACTTTACAAATGTTTATCAATATTTGATTTCAAGAACATTTTTTTATGCAACAAAATAGACGTCATCAATATTTTCGAAAATATTATTATTAACATTTCAGAGTTTAACTGAAACATGTTTTCTTTCTACTATTTTTTTTCCCCATAATTCTTAAACATTCAAATTTAATTAGATTTTACACAAGTTTCAATTCATCATATCAACTTTTAAATAATAAAACTCAACAAACAATAATTTTATATATGCAATTTTTAAAAATATTTCCGTGCCGCGCGTAGCGCGGCTTTGTTACATAGTATTTTATTATATAAAGGGATCGGGAAATGGGAAATTTCGAGATGGAGGGGACGATGAAATGTCCATCCCTAAGTTAGTACTACTTTGTAACAGCCTATGCCAACCTATGGACTTCTTTTTTAGCTTCTTTTTTCGACAAGACTAAGTACTAGATTAAAGACCTGTAAGGCTGTAACCAAATAAACGTGCACTATATATCTTGTTTATTGTAGAGTTTGCTAGGGATATGATGTAACTTGGGAGTCTTATATTCTTATTGTTGTTAAAAAAAATGAAGATGCTATGATATATGAAATGTGAAATATATCAAATACTCCCTCCGTCCCTTTTGATTCTTAACATTTCACTTTTTCAAAACTTCCTGGCACGCATTTTAAGGTGCATTTTAAGGATAGTTAAATAACTTTTTTTTAAAATTTTCTTTTTCTGTATAAAAATTTAATGTTCAAATTTTTATACAGAAAAAGAAAATTTTAAAAAAAAATTATTTAACTATCCTTAAAATGCACCTTAAAATGCGTGCCAGGAAGTTTTGAAAAAGTGAAATGTTAAGAATCAAAAGGGACGGAGGGAGTATATTGGTAAGATCAAGTAGCAATTTCAACAAACAAAAATTTTGATCACATAATTTAAAATCAAACAGATGTGACGCAATTATTAATAGAAGTCACAAATTAATTATGTATAATTTGATAACTAAAATTTATACATTTTTTAAAATCAAATTTTATTTTTTATTTCATGAATTTAATATCTACATGAAGACGCATATAAATATTTTTTTTTTGTATTCAATTATAGTAGGTATAATCTAAAATTTTATTTTTATATCAGTTATCTAAGGCAAAAGAGATTGTAGAGTATACTCAATCTATTAGAATATTTATTTTAATTTTATCTATCCAATATTCTAGAAATAATATAAATCAATATTTTATTTGCTCAAAAGTAAAAATAAAAGAGGAATAGACAATAAGAGAATATGTGATTTATCTTATAGGTTTTTTTGAACAAAACTCAAAATAAAGTGTAGCAAAGTTGATTATGTCATTAGTTTGATAGAAGAAGGTTAGTGGTTTAAATCTTAACACAACCTTAATTTCGTTATTTTTTACATAATTATTAAAAGATGGCATTTTTGTATTTTTAAAAATATAGGGGTGAAATCGTAATTTCATAACCATTAAATTGGCAATCTAATTTATTTATTTTTTTGACTCGGTTACATTATGTATAATCTAATTTTTTTTTCTATATCAAGTATTTAAAAATGGCAAAGTGAATTGTAGAGTAAGATCAATCATTACAATATTTTTTTTTAATTTTATATATCCAATATTCTAGAAATAATATGAAATAACATTTCATTTACTAAAAAAAAAAAAGATGAGATAAAAAGAAAGGAGAGGTGATTTATCTTATAGGATTTGTAAATTAAACTCAAAAGTAACTATAGCACAATTGGTTAAGTCATGAGTTTGAGAGTAGAAGATTAGAGGTTCGAGTCCTAACAAAAACATAATTTTATTTTTAACATAGTTATTAAATAATGACATTTATGTAATTTTCTTAAAATGAGGGGTAAAATAGTAATTTCACACCCATTAAAATGACACTTTTGCCCTTTTGTTAAAGTTTAACATATAGTAATAGATTTAGGAAAAGTTTTGTTGAAGTTTAATATATAGTAATAGATTTAGGAAAAGTATAGCGCAAAAAAAAAAAACTACAGTTGGGTAAAGTTCATTTTTGGAAATTAATGTATCTTGATGGTAAATATTGTTTTAATATTTGTGAAAATCAGAAATCGAACATTCCATTGAAAACTTAAAAGTTCAACAATCGCTAACCATGAACTACTAAAAATCTATCTACTATTATACTTATTTATTCCGATATAGTGTACTTAATGAGATTATTTGAAATTTTGAATTTGGCGATACAAAATATAAAAATTTGGTAAGCTCGGTGGGAAATGTGCGGTACCCAACAAATTATCCACTGGAAATAGAGCATATACTTATTAGTATGTTACAGCATTTTAAAGAGTTTAAATCAATTTTAAATATATTATAAAATAATAATTTTTAGTACTTTAATATGGATTTATCACTAACAATACTTGTTAAATTTACTTTTTACATTATTTTATATTATTAAAAAAATACTACATCCATTATTAAAAGTAAATGGATAAGGTGAGAATGTTGTTTTAAGAGTGATTAGAAGTTGCTAGTAGGTCTTAAAATTGAGGAGAGCTTATTTTTTAAAAAAAAATTTAAAAATTATTACGAATTTTTTAGAGTAAAAAATTTCATCTTTCCCCTTAGATTTTAAATTAAGAATCAATTTAACAATGTCTTGAAAATGCTCTTACATCAACACAACTGACACCATGGCAGGAAAATGAAACCAAAAAAATAAAGTAATGATACAATGTAGAACGACAGCTGACAGCAATTGTTCAATTTACAGTGTAGAACGACAACGAGTGATGTTACACAATGAGAATACTGAAATCGGAGCCAAGTACATTTTAGTGTAGCTCCTCTACCCACGTTTTTCTACTTGCCATGCTAAGTAATGTTCTAAAGTCAGCTTATCCATTTTCGTCCGAGTACAAATTACTTTCTGAGTTGCTGCTGATTCCGAATCTTCTTCGGATCTTCTACCCTTCTTTAATAATGCACCCCAACTTATTATTACTTTTTTTTTAGTTTTTACTCTTGAATATTATGGTACCACGCATGATTTTTAAATAACGGTTCCTCGTCGTCCAACGGTTCCACTTAAAAATTGATGCTTTGACTGGATTCATATTCCGATCACAGATTTTATATAATATTCAACCAGAAAATATTTATAAATTGTGATACAAGCCATCGGGCTGCTAGTGTAGTTTTATAAAGATGGGCCATTTTAAATATAATAATGGGTTTTGGCCAACAATACCAAAAAAACATGGCCTTAAATATCACTTTGTTACGCATTTTATATAAGGGTAACAATGTTACTGTTGAAGCCGATTTTCGTCAAGGACAAAACTTCAAGATTAAATTTATATTTGGGTATTCGGATAGAGATAATAAGAATAAAGATGTAAATATAAGAATACAATTAGGGTTTTTGAGATATTTGAGACTGCTCTTGAGAGTTTGTGATCCGGTGTATGATTTTCCAATCCCTCTCAAGCTGCCTACGTACCCTATTTATAGGGATCAAGTCCACGTAGTTCTATTCAATTTAAGACTGTATTTTTGATAATATTAGGCCTAGCCCATGTCTTTTGTTTTTGGCGGCAAGTAATTTCCATATTTGAGATGATATTATCTTTGGCGGCAAGTAATTTCCATATTTGAGATGATATTCTAAGTATCTGGATCCTTCCAGAATTTGGTCTCCGATCATATAATTTATTTCCACCGCCTTAAGCATTGGGCTCGATTTCATGGGTTGTTCTAGTGGATTGGACTCATTAGATTCAGACAAGCCCATATAAAAATAACCTTCGGATGCGAACTTAGAGGTCCATGCTTCGGATACAAAATTAATTTATTTTTTGTATCAACAGGTCCCCAATATTTTTTGAAGACGATGACTTCAATAAATACTTAAATAATTAGTAACCTTTATTTTTATCTTCAAGCAGTCCCTTGGATCCTCTAAATAAAATGTCACGAAATATTATTTCGTATAATTGCCCAATATTCTGAGCACTGGACACCAAATATAAAGTCATTGGATACAACTTTCAATAATAAGAATGATATCCAATACCTTGATTTATGTGGGCCACACTACCATTTAGAAATCTTAATTCACGTGACTTTGAAAGAAATCAAATGACTTTGATTTTTGATTTGAATAATGCTAGGGACACAAAAATTGGTTCCCAAAATTTTCCCCAAATACACATGGCAGATTCTGATTTGCTATAATAATAAATGGGCCCCCTGTATTCACACCAACAAAACCAATCAAAATAACCCATACTGCCACATCAGCATGCCATGTCATTTGGTGACAATTTTTTGTACCTTATTTTGGGGTCTCTAGCACTACTCTTTTGACTTACACCACCGTAGGTCCCACCAGCTTTTATTCTCCTCATTTCTTTTTTATTTAATTGCATGCATCTTCGGATACATGATATTCGTTGGATGCAGTAGAAGCTTCGGACGCGACAAATCTTTTAAAAACCAAAAAGCCTTTGGAGAAAGAATAACACTGAATGTATAATAAGCCTTCGGGCACAACAGAAGTCCCGTAATTGATTTTGGCACGGGAGCTGCATTGTCCACAATAATGCATTGGTCATAACTCCTTTTTAATTGATCTATACGTTGATGTATCCAATGCAATAAAACACCAAATAGATATAATAATTAATTAGGCTTGCGTGGGTCTCTAGATTTTCCTTCTCATGTGAACATAAAAGATGAATTTACATTCCTTTTGAAGCATAACCTTTGGATGCAGATAAGTCTTTGGATGCAGATAAGCCTTTGGACGCAGATAAGCCTTGGAAACATAAAATCTTTGATTAATTTATATTAAGCCATTAGATGCAAATATGCAGGCCTATCCATCGGATACAAGATATATTTCTTGTATCAACAATTAACAGGTCCCCAGTATTTTTTGAAGACGAGGCTTCAATAAATACTCAAATAATTTGTAATGGTCGTTCTTGTCTTCAATCGACATCCAAGGCCTATAAAATATTTGTGTGTGTAATTGGACCGCACTACTGGATGCAACATAGCTTCAAAATGTAGTCATTGGACACAAACAAGTCTAAAGCATGATTTGCTTTATAATCACTTTATCCAAATATGATAATGCTGAATATTTTAGGCATTGGAGACTTTCTTCTTATACACCTGGATCAATTCCCTTAGGTAGTGCTTGTTGCAGATGATGACTTCAAGAAATACCTAAGTGACTTTCAGGTCATCTTTCTTCTAATGCACCTTTGGAATTAATAAAATAGGCAGTGTAGAAAAGTCATTGGACGCAACAAAATGCTGAAACATTATTGGACGCAACAAAATGCTGAAAAATCATATTCTGCATAATAGCCTTCGGACGCTGAATAACTAAGTACATCCCTTGGACCCAACATATTCTAGGCCTCACACAGAGTCTTCAATATTTGATGTGATAATTATTGCACAACATGAGCGCATATGTGAATAGCCTTCGAAAACATATATCATCAAGTCTAGTCATTGGAAGCAAGTATTAGCAAGCATAGCTTTTGTGTGCAAATATTGAATGGTTTAGCCTTTGGCAACATCTCTAACCTTTGGCAACATCTTTGGCCATATGCATCAATAAGTCCCCAATATTTTTTGGAGGTTTGTCTTCGAGAAATATTTTGGTTTCATAGCTTAATTTGAATCCTGGAGTGATGAAATGATTGATTTTGTGCTTGTTGATAAAGCCTTCGTCCTCATTGTTGACAAGTATTTTTTTATCAGCATTATTGAATCCAGAAAGTAGCAGAAACATATCCTTGTTTTCGTACAACAAAGTCATTGGAGACAACAAAGTCATTGGATGCAGAAGAATGTTTGGACTTATGAAACAAGCCCACTATTTGATATTCTATATTATTTCCTTCGATACTTAATTTGTAGTATTGATCAACCATCGGATACATTTTCTCCTTGTGCTTTCAAACATTGATTAGTCATCGGATACCAATTTTCCTTGAAATTGTAGATTTTTACTTATACCAAAGCTTCAATATCACCATGAGATCCTTTGAAAATTTTGTCTGTGTCTTGAGGTCGGGAGAGACACTTTTATGAATGAATCCAAAGACATATCTTTTTCGAATACCTTCATTTCAAACACCACTAATTTTACTTTCTGTAGAAGGAGATTTTCCATGATTTTTTAATTGGAAGTAATATAATTGTAGTGTCTCAATATCAATGTGTTAGCACAAAATTACGCAAGTGCACGTAGTCACAAGTAATACAAATTAAGTTCGTTCCGCAGAGATCTGGTTAAGTTTCAATCAGTAAATATGCCTATGCAACAATGTATGGTTTTAATTCACTGCTAAGAAAAGTAACAAATTGGAGTTTGATTATCTAAATTAAACTAAGATGCAAATTATAAATCTAAGAATTAACTAATTGACGAGAATTAAAGTCGAATTACTTATATGAGAATAAACATGGTATCCTAACTTCATTAAATATTTCCCTTAGAGTCGATGCCTTTAATTAATACACATGCGGGATTTGATATCTGATCGGACAACACGAAACAAGTAAAAGTTACCTCTCGGTATACTAGTACCAAACTACACATGCATCCACAAATAGATAGAAGATGGATAGACACCAATTATGTTTATACCCTATATCTCTATAGAATTTGAAAACATAAAGGTTTAAGCACAAGTCATCCACATAGATCACATAGGAAGCATAATATCTCTATTCATGCCACAAATCATGATGTTAAAACATCAACCTATCCTATGCTAGCATGACAAGTTCTAAATCTCAAGATCCACTCTCGTTTAGCAAGATATTAACAAGTTAGATGTTCGCGACGCATCTAAATACATGAAACACAACCATACAAGGATATCAAGAATTCACCACACGTAATCTTTAAAGCATCAAACTACTAAGCTACATAAATAACTTCGTTAGAATCCCATGACAACGATTAACCCATAATTGAACTGTTCATCGTCATGGGATTTGATGAAAACATGATATAAAATAAGATATGAAAGAAAGAAGCAATAATATTAATAAAACTAAAAGTTGAGAAAACAAATCTATGATCCAACGTATACAAAAGATGAAGTAGATCTAGATCCTTGCTTGTCACCGAGCGTTGAATCCTTCTCTCCTTTTCTCCCTTGCAGATCTAAGCTGGTTACAATAATAAAAACGATCCTGATTTACAAAGCTAAGATGTGTTTAAATAGGCTCTAGATCTCTTTCCCAGCAAGAAATTACCTTCTAATACAATTAGAATTCAATTAAGGTTCTAAAAACTGCCCAAAATACAATTAGAACTTGAAAAGGGCAAAATAGTAATTTCACTGCTTCCAACAGTCTGCTTGTCGTGCTTCCTGCCCCCACCACGCGCAAATTGCACATGCAACACCTATTCCATGTTGTAGAAAATCTCTCAAGCTTCGCGTGGGCAGTAAGATCGCTGAAAACGGACTTATAGAACTCCAGATATGGCCAAAACAGTGTAAGCTGCGCAGTCTTCCCAGAAAATCCGAATTTTAATCAATTTAATCTCCAAAAACGATAGAAGCATCAACCTTAATCAATATTCTTGTAAATCTGCACAACTAAGCAAAACACATCAAAACTATAAGAAACTTGAGTCCAAGACAATCAATTTAAGCCGATTTAGAATGCTCCAAGTGGATATAAAATCCACTTATCACACCCCCAAACTTAAACCGATGCTTGTCCTCAAGCATTAACAATTACAACTAACTAACTAACTAGTACCACTTCCGTAGGTGATCACGGTTGCATTTGGCATATGCAACAAGCCCTTTAAATCCCTAGGCAGCCCTAGTGGACGAGTAAGGTCTCGTGAGGGCCTATAGCGAATGTACCCACAAAATCCATTTAACCTAATGCAATGCAATGCATGAATGCAACTAAATGAAAATGCTATTAACCTTGTACTAATATCCTACCATACCTTCAAATCCTCTCATGCCATATCAACTTAAGAATCAAAGTAAATACGCAATGTCTTGGTGTCGAAAGTGCAAGTATTCACATAGTCTACTCAATGAACATGCATAAGTTCTCACAAGTCCATGTCAAATGTAAGAATAAGTTAGTAAACATGCTAAGCCTACAAGAGTACATCTTTGAGACAACACTCGGGATCTCATACGCAAGAAAAAGCAAACACTCACAATCCACTCACAAAGAATATTCACTCAAGAACAAGGGTAAGTATATCACTCAATTCCAACAAAATCATAAGCATGCTTGACATTTGGTATCAATCTAACTCTTAACACAACATACATCAATGAAGATAATCAAAAGGTCTTTATTTTGGTTGTAATGGGGCTAGGGACAAGGTATGTCAAATAAGCCAAAACAGGTGAAGTGTCAAAAGCTAGTAAGTACCATAATAAATAATACACAACACCCTATTTCCCCCCACATAACTTTTACTAAAAACAAACACTCGACTAGTCGACTGAAATAGGATCACAACAAACACAAACATGCTCTCATAATATTTTTCTTTTTTTTTCTTTTTTTTTCTTTTTTATATTTTTTTTATATTTTTTTTTATATTTTTTTTTCGAGAGCTAAATAAAACAATAATATAAACAATAACAATGATCCCACAATTTTATTACACATGCCGACTATCAAGTAAACAAACCCAATTTTCAATATTTCCCCCAAAAGTAAGACCAACAATAAACCCCTCCTTACACACCTTATTACTCCCTTAAGCACTCTACTAGCCTTTGACAATGTGGGTTCAAACTAATGTAAGGCCAATACAAGAAAAAGGTCTAGGCAAGTAATGTGGTATGTCACCGAAAAAATAGGATTAAGCTCAACGGGTTAACTAATTGATCATGTAAATATGGTGTGGTAATATGGGAAAATATGTGGTTATTCCTAAATGCCTTTATCATTTTAATCGTCAAATAATGTCATGCGTTTCAAGAAAGACCTCAAACAACTGCTAGCAATTCAAACAATCCGTGGACACTCAAGCAAACGAATAAATTACAAATATGCAATAAGGCTCAAAACTCACTTGGTGGAAAAACATACTTAATCCCAAGCAACATCTCTCTAACGCACCAACTTGTATTCAAAGCATGCAAACTAAATCATCTTGCACATATTCATGTCCTTCTAATCACTTACAACATTCAAAAAGGGTTAATTATCAAACTAGTCACTGATTGGAGCCAAATGTATCAAGTAGGTCACTTATTGCAAAAGTGACTCATTTAAGTCACTTATTAGAAAATTTGTATCGGTCTGTTAATCGAATATTAATTGAAACTGTTTTGGAAATGTTATTGACCTCCAAATCATGAGTTTGAGTAACCAAACTGAATCCCACATGCTATCCTACACAAAACCAACATCAGATTCATTGTTGGGTAAATTCTGCAAAAAAAATTTCGTGATGTTCTTGAGTTGTTCTTGAGGATCAAAGCACTTTTGAAGATGTTATTGAACTCCCAATTTTGATGTTCTAGTAACCAAAATGAATCCTACATGATGTTGTACACAAATCCATGCTCCATTTCATTTTTGGATAACTTTTACAATTTTTTATAATATTCGATTAACGGACCGATACAAATTTTCTAATAAGTGACTTAAATGAGTCACTTTTGCAATAAGTGACCTACTTGATACATTTGGCCCCAATCAGTGACTGGTTCGATAATTAACCCCATTCAAAAAGTCTACTAGCTTCAACTTACTAGTGTATGTGTGTGCACAAGAACAAAGCATATCACTTCTCAATCAAAAGCGTCAACAACACAAAATTTCTATCAAGCATGGGTGCAAATGCAAACTATTATGAACTCACATGACATACGAACATAAAAACAGAATGTCCTATATGAAACAAACGTAGATAACACGAACATAAATGCATAATTTACTACTACTAATATGCAAAGCATGAAATCCTACATGAACAAATAATATAACAACAACTACTAATCCCTCAAACCACCCCCAAACTTAAAATATTCAATGTCCGTATTGAATGGAAAGGTAATACAAGGGACAGCAGAAAACATACCTACTCAACCTCGTCATCGAAGGAATCAGAATCTGGCGGTGGATACGGAGTACGAGCTCCATAAACTGGCCACCTGGCCTGAATACCCACATCTCTCAAAGCTGTAGCCATATCCTGAGCATACTCCCGGTTACAAGCATGTATAGCATCCATACGCCGATACAAACGCCTAAAGTGGGCATCCAAAACTCTCGGTACTCTCGAACCCCGTGGCGGAGCGCCCGCTCCATGACCACTAGCACCATTAACAATATAACCAAGCCCCCTCGGATGTGGAACCCCACCTTGCCATTCAGGCATTCGATCAATAGACACATCAGTAATGGAAGCCAAAGGTGACTGCAACTCCTCATCCGCACCCCAGGTAACACCACTATCTTTACATAAACCAGCTATAACAAAAGCATGGGGCATCGATGATAGTGCATTAGACTTTAAAAATCGGAGAATATTCTGATTAACAATATAGGCTACATCAATGTACTTTCCCTTTAGAATGCCCAAAAGAAGAATCACTCTATCAGCTGTGACCTCACCTATATGAGAAGTAGGCATAATATTCGCACAAAGATATGCATACCATGCACGTGCAAATTTATTCATAGCAGAAGACGGAAAATTAACCGGCTCAGTAGTTCCCAATTTATACTTCCAAACTGTACCGAGAACACATAACTCACGAACAATTGCCTCCAAATCCACATCCTTACTAGTCTTTCTTGCCCAATCTTCATCCCCCACAAGCTTAGGTGGTTGTCCCAAAATTGCACGAATAGCATCAGCACTATAATCCACCTGTTTACCTCGAACCACACACACCCCATCCGGCTCACCTTTAGCATTCGCATAAAACTCCCTAACAACATTCACCGGAACCGGAGCAGGTGCCTTACAAATCTCTCCCCAACGTAACTCACTAATCACATCAACCAACCCATAATGACGAGTTGGCAAAAACCCCCTTTCTTTCGCCACCGACCTTGACAACAACCGATTATACTCAACCTCCGCATCCGGAGAAGAAAATCTCTCCACCCTAATAGAACCACCCCTCATTCGCTTAGGCGCCATAATAATCAAAACCCCACTCAACAATAGCACCACCAACAACCACCAAGAAATATCCCACCAAAAAAACACCAAGAAATATCCCACCAAAAATACCCAATTAACAAGACTAATACAAAACCCCCAATTTACAAGAACACAAATTCGTAATAAAAAATAAAATAGGAGAAGAGATATCCCAACTACGAATCGAAGAGGTGAACTTGTACTAATTTTCCCCCAAACTTGAATTTTTTTAGAGATGTAGAGGAGGAATAGAATGAATTGGGTGTGTATGTATGGGTATATATAGGCAATGGAGTGATAGGTGAATATAATTTTAATGTGAAAAGGAAAAAAAATTTGAGTGGGTAAGAAAATTGATGTAAGGTAGGAATAGGATTTAATGAATTAAAGAAAAAGAATTAGAATAAATATAGGGTTAGAATTTTTAAAGGAGAGATGGGAGGTTTTGGAATTGAAATAGGAAAAGAATTAGGTGTAAAGGGGGAAGTATAAATAGAATTTGGGGTGTTGAATTTTTATTTTTTTTTATATATATACAACAGCAAACACGCGGACAACACATATACAACAACACTGGGGAAAAAAATAATAATTCTGATCTCCTGGTTCACCTGCAGCTTGCGCGCGTGGGGGGGCAAACTGCCTCAATTGCAGATGCGCCAGCGCAAGTTGCGCAACAGGGGGGCAAACTTCCTCCAGACCAGTAACGCAGGCGCAAGTTGCGTTATACACTAAAAATTTCGATCTTTTTTTTTGGAAGAACAACAAGGCTTGGGTTGCCTCCCAAGAAGCGCTCGTTTATTGTCATTAGCTTGACATTCTTCCGAAAAATCACGAACGAGATAAAACAGCGGCAACCTTCTCACGGTTTACCGTACCACCAAAATAAGGCTTAAGTCTATGTCCATTCACCTTGAACGAATCATCAATAGATCCCCTAAATATCTCCACTGCTCCATTAGGAAATACTGACTTGACTGCAAACGGACCTGACCACCTTGACTTGAGCTTACCCGGAAAAAGTTTAAGACGAGAATTATAAAGCAACACCTGTTGACCCGACACAAATGACTTATGCACCAACTTCTTATCATGCCACCTCTTAACCTTCTCCTTGTACATTTTCGCATTCTCATAAGCCTGTTCACGAAATTCTTCAAGCTCATTTAACTGAAGTAGACGTTTCTCACCCGCAGCCGAAATATCCAAATTCAATTTCTTCAACGCCCAATAGGCCTTGTGCTCTAGCTCGGCCGGCAAATGACAAGCCTTACCAAATACCAACTGATAAGGAGACATACCTAGGGGTGTCTTGTAAGCAGTTCTGTACGCCCAAACCGCTTCGTCTAACTTCAAAGACCAATCCTTTCTTGATGGATTCACCACTTTTTCCAGAATTCTTTTGATTTCACGATTCGAAACTTCCGCTTGACCATTAGTTTGGGGATGATAAGCAGTAGCAACACGATGCGTCACATTATATTTCGCCATCAATGCAGTAAACTGACGATTACAGAAGTGTGTCCCCTCATCACTAATTATAGCTCGTGGAGTTCCAAAGCGCGTGAAAATCTGCTTGTGAAGAAAATTCAGTACCACCTTAGCATCATTGGTTGGTAAGGCTTTCACCTCGACCCATTTAGAAACGTAATCCATAGCTAGCAAGATGTACTGATTATTGCAAGACGAAACAAACGGACCCATGAAATCAATTCCCCACACATCAAAAATCTCAACTTCAAGGATAGTATGCAGAGGCATCTCATTCCTCCTAGAGATATTACCAACCCTTTGGCATCTATCACAACTCATCATGAATTTATGAGAATCTTTAAACAGAGTCGGCCAATAGAATCCCGCTTGAAGTACTTTCTACGCTGTTTTATCACCCCCATAATGGCCTCCATATGTGGTAGAATGGCAATCATGCAAAATACCCTCCGTCTCACTATAAGGAATGCACCTCCTCAAAATCTGATCCACACCAAGCTTGAACAAGAATGGCTCGTCCCAACAGTACCACTTCGCATCATGTAAAAACTTCTTCTTTTGAGCATAAGAGAATTCCGGAGGGATGACATTACTAACAAGATAGTTCACATAATCTGCAAACCATGGCTCTTCACCTTGCACCCCAAAAAGTTGCTCATCTGGAAAAGATTCATTAATAAGAGATTTGGCATGTGAATCCTTACCGTGGTCCTCCAAACGTGACAAATGGTCAGCCACCTGATTTTCTGTGCCCTTTCTATCCTTGATCTCCACATCAAATTCTTGCAATAACAGCACCCAACGAATCAATCTAGGCTTTGAATCCTTCTTCGACATGAGATATCGAATAGCAGCATGATCCGTATACACAATCACCTTCGTACCAAGCAAATAAGATCTGAATTTCTCGAAAGCATAGATAACTGCTAGCAACTCCTTCTCCATAGTGGTGTAGTTAAGCTGTGCGTCATTAAGGGTTTTACTAGCATAGTAAACCACATGAAAAATTTTATCCTTCCTTTGCCCAAGCACAGCTCCAACAGCATAGTCACTCGCATCACACATAAGTTCGAACGGTTCCTCCCAATTAGGTGCAGTAATGACAGGTGTAGTAGTCAACTTCTTCTTTAAAAGCTCAAAAGCTGCAAGGCACTCATCATCAAATTTGAAAGGAACATCCTTCTCCAACAGGTTGCACAAAGGTTTAGAGATTTTTGAGAAATCTTGAATGAATCGCCGATAGAATCCCGGATGACCAAGAAAACTGCGAATTCCTTTAACAGAGATAGGTGGAGGAAGATTTTCGATTGTCTCCACCTTGGCCCTATCCACTTCAAGCCCCTTGCTAGATACCTTGTGCCCAAGAATGATCCCCTCTTGCACCATAAAGTGACACTTCTCCCAATTAAGTACCAAATTAGTCTCCACACAACGTTTCAATACCAAGCCAAGATTATGCAAGCACTCATCATATGAAGTACCAAAAACTGAGAAATCATCCATAAAAACTTCCACATTCGTGCCAATCATGTCTGAGAAAATAGCCATCATGCACATTTGAAAAGTAGCAGGAGCACCACAAAGTCCGAAAGAGACTCATCGAAAAGCAAAAGTACCAAAAGGACATGTGAATGTGGTCTTCTCTTGATCTTCCGGAGTAATGCAAATCTGATTATAACCCGAATAGCCATCAAGCAAACAATAATACTCGTGTCCCACCAACCTGTCTAACATCTGATCAATGAATGGTAGAGGAAAGTGATCTTTTCTCGTGGCTTTGTTGAGCTTTCGATAGTCCATGCAAACTCTCCACCCCGTGACTGTTCGAGTAGGGATGAGCTCGTTCTTCTCATTAGTAACAACTGTCATGCCTCCTTTCTTTGGCACACATTGAACCGGGCTCACCCAAGAACTGTCTGAGATAGGATAGATAATACTAGCATCTAACCACTTTAGAATTTCCTTCTTCACCACCTCTTTCATAATAGGATTAAGTCTTCGCTGATGTTCAACAGTAGTCTTAGCTCCTTCCTCTAGCAGAATTTTGTGCATGCAATAAGAAGGGCTGATTCCCTTGATATCTGATATGGTCCAACCAATTGCTGACTTGAACTCCCTCAAAATTCGCAAGAGCTTATCTTCCGCACTAGCTGACAAGTTAGAAGCAATAATAATAGGTAATGTAGATGCATCACCAAGAAAAGCATACCTCAAGTACTCAGGAAGTGGTTTTAGTTCAAGTGTAGGAGCTTCCTCAATAGATGGTTTAAGACGCCCCTCAGAATTTTTCAACTCTGCTAACCCAAGAGATTCAAAAGGCATGTCAACTCTCCTTCTCCACGGAGCTGAATTTAACTGTTGTAATTGCTCGGCTATATCTTCTTCTTCAAAATCAGCATCACCAACTAAATCTTTTTCCAAAGAATCAGACTTTAACAACTGCTCAAGCTCCATAGTAACTGCAGAATCAACAATATTCGCCTTCAAGCATTCTTCTTCATCTGTAGGAAATTTCATTGCATTGAATACGTTAAAAGTGACATTCTGATCTTGCACCCTCATGGTGAGTTCCCCTTTCTGCACATCAATCAAAGTCTTTCCTGTAGCCAAGAACGGTTTTCCCAAGATTATGGGAATCTTCTTATCTTCTTCAAAATCCAAGATCACAAAATCAGCAGGAAATATGAGTTTATCAACTTTCACCAAAACATCCTCCACTATGCCTCTAGGATATGTGATAGATCGATCAGCCAACTACAAAGAGATGTTAGTTGGCTTTGGCTCTGGTAGACCAAGTTGCATGTAGACTGACAAGGGCATGAGATTAATGCTAGCTCCCAAATCGCACAAACACTTGCTGAAAGAAAGATTGCCAATAGTACACGGGATGGTGAAACTTCCCGGATCTTTAAGCTTAGGTGGCAACTTCTGTTGCAGAACGGCACTACACTCCTCTGTTAGAGCCACGATCTCTAAATCATCGAGCTTCAATTTACGAGAGAGAATACCCTTCATGAACTTGGCATAGCTCGGCATCTGTTCAAGAGCTTCCGCAAAAGGAATGTTAATCTGCAACTTCTTGAACACCTCTAAAAACTTAGCAAACTTCTTGTCCAAATTCTGCTTTTGGAGTCTTCTAGGATATGGAGGAGGAGGATATATCTGAGTATTCTTTGTAGACTGCTCCGAAGAAGCCTTAACAGGTTCCTTGCTCTTCTCTACTTCACCATCTAGCTCATCAGCTACTAAGTCAGATTTCTCAATTTCAGGCACTCCAGATTTTTCAACTTCCTGATTCTGCACTTCTTCATCTTCCTTAGCGTCTGATTTTGGATCTGATGTCACCTTTCTCGATCTCAAAGTCACTGCCTTCACCTGTTCTTTGCCATCCCTCCTACCTGGATTAGTCTCTGTATCACTAGGAAGAGTTCCTTGTGGCCTACTAAATAAAGCGCTTGAAATCTGTCCAATCTGGCTCTCCAAGATCTTTTGAGAAGCTTGCAGATTCTTCACCATCATCCTCAAATCATCCATCTCTGATTTTTCATTTTGACCCGCAAGAGCCTGGGGCTGTTGCTGCTGAAATCCTGGAGGTTGATATGGTGCCCTTGAAGCATAAGGCTGTTGATAGCCTTGATTGAATGGCTTTGCTTGCTGATAAGGTTGATGTGCACTTTGATTATTGCTCCAGCTGAAGTTGGGATGATTCCTGTTGCTAGGATGATAAGTAGCTGGAACTGGTGCAGCAGGTCTCTGAAAATTACTCACGAACTGTGCTGATTCAGAAGAGATAGCACACTGATTGGTCTCATGTGCGTCCGCACATAGCTCACAAACACTAGCCACCTGCTGTACTCCATAATGTTAACTCGAATAACTTGTAGAAGGGGGGGTTGAATACAAGTTATATAATCGTGTCTGATTTTTGCTTGATTATATGAACAAGAATAAACGAATGAATCAAACTCTGTTTGTATTAATAAGATCAAATACAAACTCTACCAAAGGTGTACAATACCTTTAGCAGCTGCTGACAAAATAAATTTCTCTCTGTTTGCACTCTCGTATACTTACGATTACAAACCTCACGAACTAACTATTTTTACAATGACATAGAGAGAGTATTTATAATGCTACCTATCAACTATTAACAGAAAGATAATCTATACATGACAATGTTCTGCCGTCCAGTTGATAGTTTCCATCAATAAAAAATTCTTTCCTTCATAAAATCTTCTTGCTTGTTCCTCAAACAAAGATCCTGTTTTATAGCACTTGCCAGTTTCTGTAGCATCCATAATGACATCATCAGTAACACGACTGATATCAGGATTTCATCTTGCATCAGGATCTAACCATCCTATCAGTACTTGATCAGTATTTGACTTGACGTATCAGGATTCGATCTCAGTTCCTGATCGACATGTAGTACTCGATGCACTGTTCATTCCTGACTAAACTTTACAGATAACTGTCTAACACATATTTCCTATACAAAGTGCTAAATCCTTTATAAGATCAGGATATACAAGAAGTATAAGTAAAATTCTATTCTTAACATCACAACTCATGAATTATTCCTAACAATCTCCCCATATTTATGCTTTAAAATCTGAAGCATAAATCTGAGTTGTTGATGTCAAAACATATAACAATACAATCAGAATAGAATTTATGAATTCAGAAATCATGAAGTTAAGTACCTCCTCTTCTTAGATATAGACATAGTATCCAGTACTTAGACGAAAGAATTCAACTATTTGATGCTTCTTTTCCTTTATCACTTCCATGATGAGATTCACCTATGTCACTGTCTTTATCTCCCCTACCAGTTCTTCTTTTATCTCCCTTAGTCTGTTGTTGTTGTTGTCTTTGAAATGTCTTTATCTCCCCCCTTTTGACATCAACAACATTAATTCCAAGAGATTCAGTAACAGAACAAATGAGATTCATCCTTGATTTTCCATAATAGTGACTTGGTTATCTTCAAGTGTTTGAAGTCTTGATTGAATTTCAACTTGAGATTTCTGAATATCTTGTAGAATTTCAGAATTGACTTCAATGTTGGAAGTGTTTGGAATATCTTCAGATTCAAGTCCTGTAGAAGAAGTTGCCTGTGTAGAATGATATTCAAGTAATAAAACTCGATTAGAGTTACGAACATCTTCGTCTTTCTGATCTGAAGCTGCAACATGATCATCTTGTCCTTCACCAGTATTTTGTGTACTAACATCTACAAATCCTGATGCCTCCTTAGATTGATCAGATACTGTTGATGTCTCAAATCTTGCTGATATTGGAAGTACAAACAAAAGAATACTTGGATCATTAGAAATATCTTCTGGTACTGATAATGTAGAAGTTTGTCTTAGCCTTTCACCTCTTCTATTTATAATTCCTTCAAGCCTTTCTTTTTTGCTTCTGAGCTTTAACTTCTGCCTTTGAATTGTACTTTGAAGTCATTCTTCTCATACATCTTGATAAAAGAATAAGTACCAGCATCCATACCAAGATTATTAGACCAAGATTCAGGAAATACCTGATCCCAGAAATCAAACGATGGTTTCCTAATTTCTCTCCCTCACTATGGAGTTGATCATCCATACCCTCAATCTCACTTTGACTATCTAAAGTCAACACTCTTTCTACCTCTCCTTTTGCCTGGTCAGGAGCCAGCCGCTCTGAATGTGGATCAATATCCATCTTTTCAAGTGTATCACTCAAATTTGGATAAGTGCTCTCATGACCTACAGAAAAATAGAGTTTAGAAGAAGTTTTTATACCTGAACTCACATGGAGAGAGGGTTCCTCATTTGGCAAGGGGCTTGAGGTTTTCTCCAAAGAGTGAGCTGCTATAGTCTCTGAACCCTTACAATCATCTTCTTTCCTTCCAGAGACTACATGCTCTAGTATACCACTTTCAGGTTCTTAACTAGACTCTGATGTCTTCAGTAATACTTCATTAGACACCATAGTTAGTACATCACTATTAGATATTGATTCAAGTGATGATCAGGATCTGGGCATTACTGATCAGATACTGATGCTGACGTCATCAGTAACACATTGTCAGTATTTGAGTAGATCAGGATTACATGCAGGTTTATATTAGTCCAGAGATTATGGGAAGATTGATTTGTCGGTTCCTGAATTATAGGAATGCAGCTATCATTCAAGATATGTATTAAGAGTCGTATGTAATTGATTTGATATATCTTGTAATTGATAGAGCAGCTGTGTACACTATATAAACACAGTTTAGGTTTTACATGATTGTAATCGAATACACGAGTTATTCTGTAACCTAGCAGCTCTTAAGAACATAAGGTTTTCTTAAGAGAGTTTGTAACAGTTTTATATCAGAATTAATAAAGCTGTTATTGATTCATACTTGTGTTATTAAGTCGAAAATCTATACAATTGTATTCAACCCCCTTCTACAATTGTCATTTACTGGGCAACAATTGGTATCAGAGCGAAACTGATAAATATTAATCAGAAACGATCTTAAGATGTTGACAAGCAAGTATGAAAGCATCAAAATTCCAATTCTCAAGAAAACTGAGTATCCAACATGGAAGGTGAAAATGTTGATGTATCTGGAAGCAACTGATCCAGACTATCTTGATAGGATCAATGATGGACCATTTCTTCCAACAAGATTAGTTGCAAGAACAGAGACTGTTGCTGAACACTATGTCATTAAGGCAAAGAGTGAGTGGACGACAGAGGAAAAGGCTCAAGTACTCAAAGATGCAAAGGTAAAAAATATTTTGCATAACAGTCTTGATAATGTCATGTCAAACAGGGTAATAGCATGCAAGACTGCAAAGGAAATTTGGGATACTTTGGAAACTCAATGTCAAGGTACTGAATCTATCAAAAGAAACAGAAGGGCTCTGTTGATTCAGGAGTATGAGCAGTTCGATGCTAAATATGATGAAAGCCTTACTGATATGTATGATAGATTTTTGACATTACTGAACAATCTATCACTAGTTGGCAAAGAGTATGATCTAGAGGACTCAAACACCAAGTTTCTCAGAGCTCTAACTGAGGAGTGGGATACTCAAGCTTCAATCATAAGGCATCAATATGATTTGAAGATGCTGTCTCTTGATGAAGTTTATGGGATGCTTAGAACCTATGATCTTGAGGTTCAACAAAGAAAGAATAAGAAGAATGTCAAGGCAAAATCTGTTGCTTTGAATGTTGAATCAAAATCAAAGGGAAAAGCTGAGGAGGTTTCTAGCAGAAAGGGTAGAGTGGTAGAGTCAATTCCTGATGACTCATCATCAGATACCGATACTGAATCTGATCCTGATACCGATGATGACTCTACTGATTCTGATATAATGGAAATGGTTGCTATGATAGTCAAGGGCTTCAAGAAGATGAAGTTCAGAAAGGCTAGGAAGCAAGGGAAATTTCAGAAGAGAACCTTTAATGCTGATAAAGACAGGTACAAGAAGAAAGAAGAGAAAAGCAATAAATTTGACAAGTCAAAAGTCAGATGCTATAACTGTGATGGAATGGGTCACTTTGCAACTGAGTGCAAGAAGACCAAAACCAAAGCTCTCATTTCTTCAAGCAAGGATTGGATGGACTCATCATCTGACTCTGAAGAAGAGAAAGTGAATTATGCTTTGATGGCTAAAACTGATGAGACTTTTGCTGGTGAAAATAAGGTATCTGAAATTTTGTTTGATTTTGATACTAATAATGTATCTGAGCTAAGATCTTTTTTAAAATCTCTGCATATTAGTTTTAGGAGTCTATCTCTTGAAAATACTAGAATAAAATCTGAAATGGCAGAGGTTGTTAAGAGAAATGATCATCTAGAAGTTGAGTTAATTTTCTTGCAGGAAGTTCAAGCAGAATGTGATAATGCTAAACACATGAAACTTGAAATAGAGTTTAAATGTAATGAACTTGAAATGCAACTTAAAGAGGCAAATGAAAAACTCAGAACCTGGACACATTCTGGAACAAAAACTTACTGAAATTATTACTGATAAAAACTGGAAAGAGTGTCTAGGTTATAAGCCAGAGAATGAGAAAAAGGACAAAGAAAAGGTTGTTTCATCTAATCCAGGAAGAGTTATAGTTGATGACTCAACAAATCCAAAAACCTACAGATATGTCACAGACAGTACTAAAACCAAATTAAAACCTGTTAATTATGTGTATCCAGAAAATTCCAAATCTACTTCAGATAAGGGATCCACTTCTACACATCATTCTGAGACTAGAACTGTCAAAAACAAGAATGTAGGTCTGTTGTCTAAGAAACAATTAAGGGATAGAATCTGTGAAGTAACAGATAGGAAGAAAGCTCTAACTGTCAAAAGGAACAGGAATGGTAAAGTTGGAATAAACAAGGAGAATAATTATAAGTATATTCCAAATGCACCAAGGAAAGTATGCTTTAACTGTGGTAACTCTAAATATCTTGCTATTGATTGCAGGAGAAGTAAAAAGAAGGCTACTGTAGTTCCTAAGTCTGACATTAGGAATAAATCAGTATTTTATAAACCACAGAATCCTTGTTTCCATTGTGGCAGTGAATGGCATTCTATTTATACATGTGAAGAATACCATAATTTGTATTATAATTATTATGAGCCTTTGCCTAAGTTCAATAAAAGTGCAAATTTTGGAAAAACAAAGAACTTGAACACTAAGCATGCATCTGTTAAGAAAAAGACTAATTCTGATGGACTCAATCCTGATGAAGGTGTTTTTACAAGAAAATCTTCTGTTGCTAAAAATGTTAAGTTGCATGAAAAGAGAACCCAACAAGTGTGGGTTCTTAAAAATTCTAACTGAGTTCTTTGTGATTCTGATTGCAGGGTAAAAAGAAAAATGTGTTAGTCATGGATAGTGGATGCTATGTGCACATGACTGGAGACAAAACCTTGCTATCAGAATTTGAGGAGAAGGCTGGCCCAACTGTGTCTTATGGAGATGGCAACATTGGACAAATTTTGGGATATGGCAGTATTGTAATTGGAAATGTCATCATTGAAAAAGTAGCTCTGGTGAAAGGACTCAAACACAATCTGTTAAGTGTTAGTCACATCACAGACAGAGGTTATCGTGTCAATATCAATGATACTCATTTTGAAGTTATCAGCAAATCTTCAGGGAAGGTTACATTAACTGGTCAAAGACATGGTAACATTTATGAAGCCAACATTCACACCAATACTGATAATCCAGCTACATGCCTCATCAGCAAAGCTTCTGTAGATGAAAGTTGGAATTGGCACAAGAAGCTTTCTCATCTCAACTTCAACAATATAAATGAGTTGGTTAAGAAAGACTTGGTAAGAGGATTACCAAAGGCATTGTATACTCCTGATGGACTCTGTGATGCTTGTCAGAAGGCTAAACAGAGAAGGACATCATTCAAGAGTAAATCTGAATCCTCAATTGATGAACCATATCACATGCTTCACCTTGACTTGTTTGGACCAGTGAATATTATGTCCATCAGTAAGAAAAGGTATACTCTAGTCATTATTGATGAATATACTAGATTTACCTGGGTTTATTTTCTTCACAGAAAAGATGAAACTGCTGAAATACTGCTGGACCATGTGAGGCTCATTGAAACTGGCACAAAATACAAAGTCAAGATCCTGAGAAGTGATAATGGGACTGAATTCAAGAATTTAGCAATGGAAGAGTTCTGCAAATACAAAGGAATAGTTCAACAATTCTCTGCTCCTGGCACACCTCAGCAAAATGGAGTAGTTGAAATAAAGAATAGGACTCTTATTGAAGCTGGCAGAACTATGTTGGAGGAAGCTAAACTACCTACATATTTCTGGGCAGAAGCAGTCAACACAGCATGCTACACTCAGAACATCACCTTAATCAACAGACATGGTGTGACTCCTTATCAGATGATTAAAGAAAAGAAGCCAAGTTTGAAGCATTTACATGTGTTTGGCTGCAAGTGCTTTGTTCTAAGACCTCATCCTGAATAGCTAGGAAAATTTGAGACAAAAGCTGATGAGGCCATCTTTATTGGCTATCCAACAACAAGAGCCTTTAAAGTCTACAATCTAAGAACAAAGACAGTCATGGAGTTTATTAATGTATCTTTTGATGATAGAAAGATAACAGGGATTATAGAAGACTCTCATGATAGTTTGATCTTTGCAAATGAAGCTACCAAGATTTCTGATGAAGTCATGTCAGATACTGATAATCCATCAGATCCTGACGACCGATCAATTCCTGATCAAACAGCAGTTACTGATGATGACTCAAATAATGCAAATGTTGAGGGGGAGCAAGAGCAAGACATCACCAGTACTGATACAACTCAAACATCAAGTAGAGACTCATCAGAAACAGATTCAAGTGACAATCCTGACAGTATATCAGGAAGAGATATCACTATCTCAGGGGGAGCTTCTAGCAATTCTAGTTCTTTTGAAGATAACACCAATCCAGGGGGAGCATCCAGTTCAAGAAATGACTTACCATCAGCAAGGAAATGGACTAAAAGTCATACTCCTGATTTAATTATTGGGAATCCTGAAGCAGGTGTTAAGACAAGAAGTGCAACTCAAAATGAATGTTTATATAATAACTTTCTGTCAAAGGAGGAGCCTAAGAAAGTTGAAGATGCACTTAAGGATGCTGATTGGGTAACAGCTATGCAAGAAGAACTGAATGAGTTTGAAAGAAATGAAGTCTTGAAACTAGTACCAAGGCCAAAGGGTAGGTCTATTGTGGGTACAAAGTGGGTATTTAGAAACAAGACAGATTCAGATGGCACAATTGTGAGGAATAAAGCAAGGCTAGTAGCAAAGGGGTATTCTCAACAGGAAGGAATAGATTATGATGAGACTTTTGCTCCTGTTGCAAGACTAGAGGCCATCAGAATTTTTCTAGCATATGCAACCTACAAGAAGTTCAAAGTATTCCAGATGGATGTAAAAAGTGCATTCCTCAATGGAGAATTAGAAGAGGAGGTATATGTTGAGCAACCTCCTGCTTCATTGATCCCAAATATCCAGATCATGTCTATAGACTGGATAAAGCACTTTATGGACTAAAGCAAGCTCCAAGAGCCTGGTATGAAACTCTGGCTCAATTCTTACTGGAAAGTGGATTCAATAGAGGTACAATTGATAAAACCTTGTTTTATTTGAATCATGGTAAGGATTTGCTGTTAGTTCAAATATATGTTGATGATATCATTTTTGGGTCAACTAACTCTAAGCCGTGTGAGAAGTTTTCGAAGCTAATGCAGTCTAGATATCAAATGAGCATGATGGGAGAAATGAGCTATTTCTTAGGTTTGCAAGTTAAACAGACTGATGATGGGATTTTTATCAATCAGTCAAAGTATACAAAGAATTTGTTGAAAAGGTTTAACATGCAAGATAGCTCTACAACTTCAACTCCTATAGCTACAGCTACAAAGCTTGATCCTGATCAAGGAACAGAGGTAGATGTAACCAACTACAGAGGGATGATTGGCTCACTCTTATATCTAACTGCTAGCAGACCAGATATCATGTATGCAACCTGTCTATGTGCAAGATTTCAAGCAAACCCCAAGGAACCACATCTCATTGCAGTGAAAAGGATTTTCAGATATCTTAAGGGCACTTATTCTCTCGGCCTTTGGTATGCTAGAGAATCAGACTTTAGTTTATGTGGTTACTCAGATGCTGATTTTGTAGGATGCAAAATAGACAGGAAAAGTACTTCAGGCAGTTGTCAGTTTCTTGGTGGAAGACTAGTTTCTTGGTTTAGTAAAAAGCAAAAGTTTATCTCAACATCAACTGCAGAAGCTGAGTATATTGCTGCTGGAAGTTGTTGTGCTCAGATCATGTGGATGAGAAATCAGCTAATGGACTATGGTTTGTCATTTTCAAAAATACCTATTTATTGTGATAACCAAAGTGCTATTGCCATGACAGGAAATCCAGTTCAACATTCTCTCACTAAACACATCAGTATCAGGTATCACTTCATAAGAGAACAAGTACTGGAAGGGACAATTGAACTTCATTTTGTTCCTACTGATCAACAGTTAGCTGATATATTCACCAAGCCACTACCTGAGACTACTTTTACAAAATTGGTGAATGAACTTGGAATGGTAAACTATGGCAGTTCTTGAGAAAAAGAAGTCATCAGATACTGACGACTTGCAAATACTGATGAAAAGTCAATCCTGACAATGGTCAACGTCGAATCCTGATGCGACGGTTCGATTATCAGTATTATGTTCAGAATCTAACTGTCTTCGTTTTATTTCAATTTCCTGATTCAAACTATGATTAATGTTATTGAACTCATGATAATGTGATCACTTTAATTAGTCCTCATATTTATTTCTCAGATTATATCGCAGTTCATAACATGATAAATCAGGAATACATTGAATAGAATAGAGAAACTGAATTTTTCATTGATAATAAGAAAGAGATTACATTCAAAGATTACATCTTTTTGTTCTCTATCTACTAATCTATTCAACAGAAAATAAAGTCCAAACCACTCCATTGTTAGTAGCCATCCCAGATCTCATCTTTGCCACTTTGTTTGGGTGGAGGTCGACAGGGATAAGGTTATTTTTGGTGACATATTCATTAACAATGGTTGATGGAGTTGGATGAGGATGCCTTAGATGAAATCCATGCTAATGTTGCTTGAAGGGCAGCATCGATGTCAATCACTTTTGCAGGTTTTTCCTTCTCAATCTCTTCAAGACAAGCATCCATCTGAAGCCACAATGTCTCGAGCTGCCTTTCCTGGTCAAACGCTTCAAACTCTTCATGAGTATAGCTAAAGATGTCTCTTTTCTCTACGAGATGGAGATTCTTTTCTTTAATGGTAAGTTTTGCCATCTCTGTACTGAGAAACTTTGCAAGAAAAGCTTTTGGTTTGCAGGAGAGAAGAAGCAGGAGAAGAGTTAAAAAGTAAGTGGACAAGTCTCTAAGATTAAATAGAGAAGGGTGGAACAAGAATATGAAACGATTCATATTTCTGGTGTAAGTACTAGGTATTCTTTGATTGTGATGTTTTAAATTTCTTTATTTAAAACAAATTACCTTGTTTTATTTTAATCACAATCTTATTTCTCAAATAATACGAGCGCGTGTGTTTCACTAAATCAATACATATAGTTACATATGGTAAGTCGTGACGCGTGGAATCATCACCACTCTCTCACGTAATTTGGTCCATTACTCAAGTATGCACGAATAGATTACTGACACCTGTTTTTGAGAAATCATTAGTATTGTCTAAATATCAATTTAGTTTTCTAATTGATTTATTATTCTCAAAACTATCAGTAAAACATCATCTCTCTATCTCTGCTTTCTTAAACCCTAAATTCAAAATTAGCACAACTCTCGTGTTTGCAATTTCAATGGAGAAATCATCTTTCATTAACAGCAAGGTCGTAATCAATGGAGTTACTTTTAACACAAATAACTTCACTGCAGTTCTAGATCATCAGGACTTGCCCAATGATTTCCACATTATACAGGACTTTTTGGCCTCAAGCCCAATAAATTATGCTCTAACCCAACCTGCCAAGATATCTTTTCAGTCTGTAATGCAGGTTTGGAACACAAGTGTCTTTGGGAAAGGACTTCCATCAGAAAAGCCTCAAATGAGCTTTGAGTATAATAATGTTACATACTATGTGACTCCTGAGATTGTCGCTGAAGCTCTACACTTACCATTAATTATTGGTAAGCCGGTATTCAAAGTTCCTGATACAAGACTCCTTGAGTATGTTGTAAGTTTGGGTTACAATGGAGCATCAAAGAAGTTTGGAGAGCTCTACAGAACAAAGCTTAAGAAGGAATGGAATTTCTTCTTTGACACTATCAGCAGATGTTTCTTGAATAAAGTGTCAAATTTTGATGCTTTACCCACAGGTTCAGCCAAAATTGGGTATTCTCTAATTCATGATCTCTCATTTGATTATGGGTCTTTTATACTAAAGGCATTAAGAGAAAGAAAAGCAGATAAATGTGGTTATGTTTGCTTTCTTAGATTTTTCCAATTAATATTCTCTCACTTATGTCCTCATGCTATTTTTGAGAATGATACAATTTTGCCTATATGTAAAATCTCAGAAAACAATATAAAGAGTCTAATCAATTCTGATAAGGCAAATAGGTTTGATGGAACTCCATACATTTCTGATGAAGTATGGTCTCTTTTAAGAAAGAGAATGCCTATTCAATATGGCCCAGCAACTGGTGCTATGGGACAGGACCTTCCACATCCTATTCCTGACATAAGCACATAACCTAAACACTCTTCTAAACAGTCAACCACCTCTGATGTCTCACAAAAGACATCAGTTGTAAAATCAAAGAAATTAGCTAGATCTGATGTGTCTGAGAGGCAATCAGGATCAAAGGATTTCTCCACTCCAACTCACTCTCAAATGAAGTTACAAGGGGGTGAACAAGGGGTCCTGGGTGCATCTGGTCTGAATAGAGAAACAGGAGTAAAGAGGAAAGTTAATCAGAGCTGATTCTGATTCTGATTCTGATTCTGATGATGACACAATGCCTATATCAGTTTTGATGAAGAAAAAGGAGATTGATGCTGTTGATACTAGAGAAGTGGCTGTCTCTAAAAAGCCAAAGAAAAGAAGAAGATTAATCAACAAAGGCAAATTTGTTGTTCCTATAGAATTACAGAATCTTACTGATGCTATGGAGAGCAATCCTGATGTATCTACTAATCCAGATGGATCATCAGTTCCTGACACTACTGTCAATCCTGACATCTCTACACCTGATAATTCACCTGTGAAGACTGTTGAGATCTCTGATTCTCCAGCACCTGTATCTCCAAAGAGAAGAATTATTGAGATGTCTGTTGATCAAGTAAATACTATTGCTGCTCAGTTTGGTTTAAAACCTTCACCACTTGAAAAGAAAAATGCTGAAGCAAATGTCTTTCATAGACAGAAGAAACAGAGGACTACTTTGTCACCTCTAAAAGGATCAAGCCCACAAGAACCTGAACTTCAATGGAGTTCAGTAGCTTTTGCAGATCCAGTCACACAAGAACCTCCTACTCAAAGTGTGGGTGCAGACAATTCTGAAGGAATAGTCCCACAAGAACGACTTTCTCAAAGGGAAGGTGAAGACAAGAATATTCCTGCCCCACAAGAACCATCTTCTCAAAGTGAAGATGCTGGCAAAGGCACAACAGTAAAGGAGTTTCCTGACAATGCTCAAGGGGCTTCTGAATTCGAAATTGACTTAGTTCAAAGTCTGGCTGATAAAGCTGCTCATGTCAAGCACATTGCTGAATGTGATGAGATACTAAAGGACACTGCACTTGAGGGAAGCACACAAGAACCTTTAACTCAAAGTGTTGAAGAAGCTTCACAACCTCAGACTACACAAGAACCATCAGTAGTTAATACTGATGCAAGTCATACTTTAGTTGCAGTTGTCAATCCTGATGTAAGTACTACTGATCCACTTATTCCATTGCTTATCGAGCCAATTTCTGCAAGGCCAATGGATTCTTTAACTACTTCGTCAGGTAACATCTCTCTCTATGTACTTCTCTTAACACTGATAGTATGATTACAGATAGACCTGATATAAGGGATACCTCTATTTGTATGACTTCAGTCCACTCTTCTCAGCAACCTCTTATTTCTTCACAAATAAAAATGAGCCAGAGCTTTTCTAGTGAGGATGAGAGAAAACAATTAGAGAAAAAGAAGAGTGATGAGAGGCAGTCTCCTGAACTGGCAAAAGGAGAGGTAGACATGAGTGAGAAGTTGTTAACTTCTAGTGAGGTAGCAGTTACTATTGACAGTAACTTAGGTAACATTGTGAGAAGTGATGAGATCACTTTAAAAGAAACGATAGATTTAGGAAATGTTACTATTCTACCTGCAGGTCATCAGGATTCACCAGCTACATCTACTGGTGACTTGAAAATGAAAGGTGTTATGCATCCTGATGATAATGTTGATGATAAGATTCCGACTAACAAATCTGGTTCAAGTTCAGATGATGATCCTGATGATGCTGATTATGTTGAAGCACTTTATGTTCAGGCTGCTGTAAGAGCGGGTCTACGTTCAGGAACTCAGGCTCAGGCTTCTTCAAGCAAGTATCCAGAATCTTACAGTAACAAGGGTGAATACAACAATATTACTCCTGATCATATTCAAGCTCTAAGGAGGTTTGAATGGGATACTGAATGGGATAAGCCTACTGCTTCTATAAACTTCCCCAATGCTCTCTTTCATTCCACGCATATAGCTTCCAAGTTGTCTAATTCTGATCTCAAGGATCATCTGAAGACTACTACTATCTTGACAAAGGGACTGAAAGATGAGATTGCTTCTGTAAAGAAGAATAATGATCAGTTTCATGCTCGTTTTCTTAAGGATCATTCTGAAGTTGCATCTGCTTCGCAGCTTAAATGTTTAACTGCTGACGTTAATACAAGGATGAACTCTGTAGAAACTAAAGTTGATACCTTGTCTTCTAAGGTCGATAATATTGAAGAAACTCTCAAACTAATCTTATCTTTCTTTCTTGATGAGAATTCTGATGTCAAAAAGGGGGAGAAGATAGTCAAAACAAAATGCTCACCTAATCCTAATCTAGTTGTACAAAACGATGATGATATTTCTGGAAATGATGGTGGTGCTAAGTCACATAAAGTTGAAACCTCTGATGCTGCTTTAGTAACAAAGAGAAGTCAATCTAATACTCAAACTAGGCAGTCAACTCATGTTTCTAGATCTGGTAAGAAGACAGTGACAACAATGGTACAATCTCAGAGTCTGACAAAAGAACAGTTTGTGACACCTGGTCAAACTCTGTCAACCATTCCTGAGGATGATGTGTATGTGGAACATGATGAAGATGCTGCTAATCTGTTTCATGAACTTGACACTGGGGATGGTCGTGTTCTTAAATTGTTTCATAAAGACAAAAGAGTTCAACAGTATCATGCTGAGAAGGCGCTTATCTTAACTACTGGAGAGAATCCAAACATGACTACTGATGAGTTCTTAGAAGAACAGAACAGGATTCTCGAAGAGATTACTTGAAAAATGTTCATAAATCTAACAGGAAGTTATGGTATGATAAAAGTAAATCTGTTCCTGAACATCAGCAGTATTATCCAACAGATGAGAAGAAGAAGAGCAAGAAAAAGGAGAAGAGTGAGTATGATTATAGGAAACCAATTGTTTTCAAATCTGCAGGACTGATAACAGAATCTTCTTTGATTAATGAATCTTTATTGATTGTTAAATCAAAGTCTACTGCATTTGTTGCTGAAAATCCACCAAAGTGGGTAAGTATGCAATCTGGTTTGAAGGGATTGGAACCTGGAACAAGAGGAGGTATTGGGTATAATAATGCACAGGTTGTTTTTATTGTACAAACTGATCAACATGCTCTAGTTGACAAGATTGGTGATGAGTTAACTGTTAATCATCTCTGGAAACTTGAAGTTGTTGCTATCATTGCTGATTGTCATGCTGGTGCTAAGAAGGTAGAAAAGATGTTGTACTTCATGAAAGACAGAAGTGTAAAGAAGATTGGTATTCATGAGTTGTTGTGCAAATCCGCAAAAATGCTGAAAAATGTTCTATATCTGCTCAGATGTAAAAGCATCAATGCTAAAGAAAGAGAAGTCTACTTCAATTGGTCTATCATGATTTACAGGACAATCAGACAGAGATTTATGGATGGAGGAACGAGGTATGATGGCAATTATATTCCTATGTACTTAAATTTAAGAGGCATGGAGGTTGAAATGAAGAAAGGTACTGCTGTTAGAGAAGAGTATCTAGGCATGGAACAACTGTCTATTAATCCAGATGGGAAGGAGATTGCTTATGTGTTGCTAGGTGATTTAGCTCTTCCAAGAAGCTCAATTCAGAATCTCAGGGCAGCTATCTATCAGATTAATGAGGAAGACGAAGGACTCAAAAATCTGAAAAAGAAACTGATTCAAATTCTTGAAAGCAAGGAAGAAGAATTGATATCTGATTTCTTGAAGATGAATCTGTTTTATCAAAGAATTTCTGAAACTGTTCCTGATGAATTTTAGAAGGTATTTTGTTTTGAGTTTTTGACATCTTTGAATCAAGGAATTTGTGCTTTATTTCACAAAGAACAAATTGGGGGAGATTGTTAGATATTGATTCAAGTGATGATCAGGATCTGAGCATTACTGATCAGATACTGATGCTGATGTCATCAGTAACACATTGTCAGTATTTGAGTAGATCAGGATTACATGCAGGTTTACATTAGTCCAGAGATTATGGGAAGATTGATTTGTCGGTTCCTGAATTATAGGAATGCAGCTATCATTCAAGATATGTATTAAGAGTCGTATGTAATTGATTTGATATATCTTGTAATTGATAGAGCAGCTGTGTACACTATATAAACACAGTTTAGGTTTTACATGATTGTAATCGAATACACGAGTTATTCTGTAACCTAGCAGCTCTTAAGAACATAAGGTTTTCTTAAGAGAGTTTGTAACAGTTTTATATCAGAATTAATAAAGCTGTTATTGATTCATACTTGTGTTATTAAGTCGAAAATCTATACAATTGTATTCAACCCCCTTCTACAATTGTCATTTACTGGGCAACACCGTCTTTAAGTGTTGTTTGCTGAGACTCACCCTCAAGGTGGATAGACTCTGACTGAATAATATTTGTTTGATCTTCAAGAAAATCAGTCAAAGTTATTCCTCCCATATCATAGGGTTTCTCAATTGCAATTTCAGTCATCACAGAAGACCTTTCAACATCAGCTATCACAGCTCCTGAGTCATCCAACCTCTGACTAGATGGTTCTTGTGTTGCAGTGACTGTGATATGATCTTTCCTACTATCCACCACTAGTGCAATAGTATCTTCTGTTGACTGCATTCCTCTATCTACTTCCTCCTGTTGTTCACCTTGAGTTGAAGCATCTTCAATAATGACATCCTTGTCAAATAAGTATGTATGTAGTGATTGAAGTGCAACATGCTTCGAGAGTCCAAATTTCCTGACTAGTTGTCTTCTGACAGATACATAGAAATACATCTTCATTAAGTCAAGTCTTTGTTGTAGAAGTCCATACTCTTCTGTAAATAAAAGTTTTGGTACTCTTTCAACCAGAAAATCTAGAACAGGCCTTGACAACTTCACTTTGAGAGAAATTAGTCCCATAGCCAGTCTGTATGATAATGTAGTTTCCCATGAAGAATCAATATCCAGATCTCTATGGTCATTTGCTGACTTGATTGTAGCTTCATTTGTAGAGACCTGCATGATATTAGTTGGACTAGACTCTGTGTGTGTAAGTGACAATTGAATCTTTCTCCTTGTTCTCCTAGTATAGTGAGCAAAAGATTTATCCTGAGAAGACTCAAGAGGTGTAGACACAGAAGTGATCTTGGGATGAGATCCTTCTTCAATAGACACAGTCTTTTGAGAGACAGTATCCAGTAACTGTTTTCCCTTTTTAAGTACTACAGTCTTTTGAGAAACTGCAGCATGGCTGTGACTAGGTGCTTCATCTCTTTGTCCTAGCTTAGAAAGTCGAATTGTAGCCTTCAATTTTTCTCTCTTAGCAAGAGATATATTATCATCATCTTCACTAGAACTACTACTACTTGACACAACAAATCTTCTCTTCCTTACAACTGATGTCTTTTGAGAAACACCAGAGGTTAGTTTCTTTGAAACAATAGGTTATGGATTAAAACTTTGTTCTTGAATTGTTTCAGAGACTATAATGTTTTGGGCTACTTGGGTAGACACAGGTGGGTTCTCCTCCAAATGAGATTCCTGAGCCATTTCACCACAAAAGAAAGAAGAATTGTAGAGAGTAGGAAGATGAGTTTTAAGAATTACCTGAACATGATGTGGATAATGAATTGCAGGTATTTCATCTAGATTCTTTTCATTGTCCTTCTTTGTAATGTCAGAGAAAATTCTCTTTTGCTGTACATAAGAAGAAACACAATGTTCTCTACCAAATCTAGTTTCAACATCAGGAATAAAATGGTTAATAAACATTTGCATAAATCTATGATAATAAACCATTTTCCTGTTTTGATCTCTTAACCCAAGTTTAATACTCATCTGACTTAAGATAATGTGACCAATGTTAATTACTCTGTCATAAAGCAAGCTGTAAGCAATATGTGAAGTAACAGAAGTAATTTGATCAAAAGAACTACATTTACCAGTAAAGCATTTAGCTAATTGATCAAAGAAGAAAGACCACTCTTTCCTAAGATAAGGTCTTCTTAACTGGCTCATGTTATCTAAAGGTCCATTATAACCTAATGCAGATAACATAGTTCTAGCATCATCATCAGATGGTACATTCTCATAATTCAAACTAATAGGTAAACGAAGTACTGAATTAACAACAGATTCAGTAATATCAAAAGAATCTTGTCATAAGTGTAGAACAATCTTACCTGATTGACTCTGAGTAGAATCAATTACCTCAGCATTCTCCCAAGCTTGTGTAACAGCTGCTTGATTAATCTGTGGAGATGCTGTCAATGTATAACTTAATGGTCCATATACCATAAAGTCCATGATTGAATGAAAATCAGTTGACACTCCTTCCTTGTTGGTGATAGCTGCTACATGATTGTTTGTCATAAAATCAAAGTCACCAAACTTGAAGGCTACTGATTTAGGTAATCTTCTTTAAGCTGCCATTTTTGATCTGAAAAGAACTTGAAAAATTCTTGAAATGGATTAGTGATTTTGAAAACTCGAGAGTGTTTTTGCTTTAGAGAATGTAAAATTGGAGAAAGCAATTACACGATTAGAGTTTCAAAGTACTCATACTGTTGTATAAGTAGTGTCCTCATATTCTTCCTGACAGGCTTAGTTCCTTCACAGTGAACCTTAAGATTGTCCCATATATCCTTAGCAGTTTTACAAGAGAGAACATAGTTAGTGAGAATAGAATCAAGATTGTTGAATAATATGTTTCTCACTTTAGCATCTTTAAGAACATTCTCCTTGTCCTTATCTGACCACTCAGATTTAGGCTTCTCTGCTGTATGTTCTAGAACAACCACACCATCAACAATTGCTTGTTCAACGACCTTTGTTGGAACAAAAGGTCCATCTCTGATTCTGTCAAGATAATCAGGATCTGTTGCTTCCAGATGATGCAACATCTTTACTTCCCATAGAGTATATTCGTTTCTCTTGAGCATAGGAATCTTAGTATTCCCATCCTTGTAACCAGACATGATTGTAGATCTTTATGATTATTCGAAATCAACCCGCTCTGATACCAATTGTTAACTCGAATAACTTGTAGAAGGGGGGGTTGAATACAAGTTATATAATCGTGTCTGATTTTTGCTTGATTATATGAACAAGAATAAACGAATGAATCAAACTCTGTTTGTATTAATAAGATCAAATACAAACTCTACCAAAGGTGTACAATACCTTTAGCAGCTGCTGACAAAATAAATTTCTCTCTGTTTGCACTCTCGTATACTTACGATTACAAACCTCACGAACTAACTATTTTTACAATGACATAGAGAGAGTATTTATAATGCTACCTATCAACTAATAACAGAAAGATAATCTATACATGACAATGTTCTGCCGTCCAGTTGATAGTTTCCATCAATAGAAAATTCTTTCCTTCATAAAATCTTCTTGCTTGTTCCTCAAACAAAGATCCTGTTTTATAGCACTTGCCAGTTTCTGTAGCATCCATAATGACATCATCAGTAACACGACTGATATCAGGATTTAATCTTGCATCAGGATCTAACCATCCTATCAGTACTTGATCAGTATTTGACTTGACGTATCAGGATTCGATCTCAGTTCCTGACATGTAGTACTCGATGCACTGTTCATTCCTGACTAAACTTTACAAATAACTGTCTAACACATATTTCCTATACAAAGTGCTAAATCCTTTATAAGATCAGGATATACAAGAAGTATAAGTAAAATTCTATTCTTAACATCACAACTCATGAATTATTCCTAACACATAATTTGCTAGAGAATCCACCTTCATAGTCAAAGCCTTCAACTGAGCTGTAATAGCTGAAGTTGTATCCACTTCAAACATACCTGCTACCTTGCCTTGAGAAAGCCTCTAGGTTGGATTCTGATATTCATTAGCAGCCATCGTCTCAATTAGTTCATAAGCTTCATCATAGCTCTTAGCCCAAAGAGCTCCTCCTGATGCTGCATCTAACATAGGTCTAGATTGTGCTCCCAACCCATTATAGAAACTATTGATCACCATCCAGTCAGGCATACCATGATGTGGACACCTACGAAGCATCTCCTTGTATCGTTCCCAAGCCTCACACAAAGATTCTCCAGATTGCTGCTGAAACTGAGTTAGCTGGTTCCTCATTGCTGCAGTTTTCGCCATAGGGAAGAACTTAGTAAGAAACTTCTGAGCAAGATCCTCCCATGTAGTAATAGACCCAGGTGGTAGAGAGTGTAACCAGCCCTTGGCCTTATCCTTCAAAGAGAATGGGAAAAGCCTCAACTTGATAGTATCATCCGAAACACCATTGAACTTGAAAGTATCACAGATCTCGATAAAGTCCCGAATATGCATGTTAGGATCCTCCGTAGAAGCACCCCCAAACTGAACCGAATTCTGTAGCATCTGAATAGTGCTCGGCTTGATCTCGAAAGTGTTAGCTGCAATAGCTGGCCTGATAATGCTAGACTGGATATCATTGATTTTCGGCTGAGAATACTCCTTCAAAGCCTTAGCTGCTGCTGCATCTGCCATTGCTACTGTAGCTTCAGATTCCTCTTTCTTATTCTCTTTATTCTCTACAAGATCGTCTTCCGCCAGTTCTTCCAAACGAGCTTGTAAGCGTGTTCGCATACAAAATTAAGTACCTAAAACACCACGAAACAAACAAACTAAGTAAGAAATCCGAGTCAGTGAACGCTAACGACCACTATTGACAAGCACATAAACTAAAATAAAACACCGATGATCCCCGGCAGCGGCGCCAAAAACTTGTTAGCACAAAATTACGCAAGTGCACGTAGTCACAAGTAATATAAATTAAGTTCGTTCCGCAGAGATCTGGTTAAGTTTCAATCAGTAAATATGCCTATGCAACAATGTATGGTTTTAATTCACTGCTAAGAAAAGTAACAAATTGGAGTTTGATTATCTAAATTAAACTAAGATGCAAATTATAAATCTAAGAATTAACTAATTGACGAGAATTAAAGTCGAATTACTTATATGAGAATAAACATGGGATCCTAACTTCATTAAATATTTCCCTTAGAGTCGATGCCTTTAATTAATACACATGCGGGATTTGATATCTGATCGGACAACACGAAACAAGTAAAAGTTACCTCTCGGTATACTAGTACCAAACTACACATGCATCCACAAATAGATAGAAGATGGGTAGACACCAATTATGTTTAGACCCTATATCTCTATAGAATTTGAAAACATAAAGGTTTAAGCACAAGTCATCCACATAGATCACATAGGGCAGCATAATATCTCTATTCATGCCACAAATCATGATGTTAAAACATCAACCTATCCTTTGCTAGCATGGCAAGTTCTAAATCTCAAGATCCACTCTCGTTTAGCAAGAGATTAACAAGTTAGATGTTCGCGACGCATCTAAATACATGAAACACAACCATACAAGGATATCAAGAATTCACCACACGTAATCTTTAAAGCATCAAACTACTAAGCTACATAAATAACTCCGTTAGAATACCATGACAACGATTAACCCATAATTGAACTGTTCATCGTCATGGGATTTGATGAAAACATGATATAAAACAAGATATGAAAGAAAGAAGCAATAATATTAATAAAACTAAAAGTTGAGAAAACAAATCTATGATCCAACGTATACAAAATATGAAGTAGATCTAGATCCTTGCTTGTCACCGAGCGTTGAATCCTTCTCTCCTTTTCTCCCTTGCAGATCTAAGCTGGTTACAATAATAAAAACGATCCTGATTTACAAAGCTAAGATGTGTTTAAATAGGCTCTAGATCTCTTGCCCAGCAAGAAATTACCTTCTAGTACAATTAGAATTCAATTAAGGTTCTAAAAACTGTCCAAAATACAATTAGAACTTGAAAAGGGCAAAACAGTAATTTCACTACTTCCAACAGTCTGCTTGTAGAATGTGGGCAGTAAGATCGCTGAAAACGGACTTATAGAACTCCAGATATGGCCAAAACAGTGTAAGCTGCGCAGCCTTCCCAGAAAATCCAAATTTTAATCAATTTAGTCTCCAAAAACGATAGAAGCATCAATCTTAATCAACATTCTTGTAAATCTGCACAACTAAGCAAAACACATCAAAACTACAAGAAACTTGAGTCCAAGACAATCAATTTAAGCCGATTTAGAATGCTCCAAGTGGATATAAAATCCACTTATCACAATGTCATGTCGTTCATGTAGTTTGGTGTTTTGGAATGACAATTGTTGCCGATGCAACATCTACATAGCCAGATCCAATTCTTTCTTTGATACTTTAAAATTCTTCAAAATTACTCCAATCATTTGCGTTATAATCTTCTTTCTATCTGCAACGGATCGAGCATGATTGGATATAATCTTCTTTGTGTTTGCATCGGATCGAGTATGATTGGATCCGTTTGCTATCATCTTTAATCCAATGGTTAAGTGATCATTCCACGTTCCATCGGATTATTTTGTGTGGCTTTGAACCATCATAATACTAAACGTAGTTTTTCGGTTCAACTTCTGCATCCAATCCTCAAAAGTCCATACGAGTACCCTTGGTTCGGATTGTGCAGCGATGAGATATACTCTGTGATCTATAAAATGTTAAATCTAAAAAACTGTATATCACCACTTTCTCATCTCCCAACTTCAAAAGTTGGCGGGTGGACCATCATAGCTTCGCACTGAAGCGTATATCCGGCCCTATATCTTCTTTCCCCCCAAGTGATGCAGTTCTTCTATTTTGAAGTGGTGTATCACTAGTCTGGAACCGAAGATTCTCTTGTCCCCAAGTGAGTGTCGACAAATCAAAGTTGGGACAATGAATTGATATTTGCCCCCAATTGATTGCCGATGGGTCACGAGTCTTGTGAGTGTCGATAGATCATAAGTCGGGACTTGTCAAATTTTTGTCTCTAGTTGATTGTCGATAGGTCACAAGGTTAGGATTAGATCAGTTTGATGCCCCCCAAGTGTTTGACGATTGGTCACTTATTCGGGAGTCCATCGAATTTGTTGCCCCCAGTGACCATCGGTGAACACTTGTTTGGGTTGGATAAATTTTTCAGTCCCCAATGGCTTGTCATTCACAAGAAAATTAAACCACTAAGTTATATCATAACAATAAATCACATATGCATATCAACATTTATGAAAAGAATTAAAATTTTATTAATAACTATCTCATATAACATTATTAACAAGAAGAAAATCCAAATAAATATTAGAATATATGTCCTATTAAAATAGATAGATTATAAGCTTGTAAACATCAATTTATTTAAACTTATCTGATAATTATGATGCCAATGATAAGCTATTGATAGTACTTCATCATCTTAGAAGAGTCTGTATAGTCATTGTCTTTATGTTGCAAGTTTCCAAACATAGCATGCTCGAAATTCTGTATAGTACTTTTTAGTTCGGCATAAGTTTGTCGAGTCCTTCTTTCCATCTTTGTCATTTGCTCTCGCAGAAGGGATGCTTCGTCAAATTGGTTGTTATCGTATCCATTATGATCGTCATCATTATTCTTCCTATTGTAATCATTATGTCGATGATGGTAGTCACCATCAACACCTCTATAACCACCAACATGCTTATTTTTTGGTTTCCACCATTATTATCACGTCTATTTCCATGACCTCCATTGTTCCCTCGACCATTATTTCCACGATCATAATCATCATTGGAAGGAGTGCCTCCACGGTATGGTGAGCCGCAAAGTGTTGTATGATGCTGATCCCTTGATCTAGATATTCTCCTCCATGGTGATCAGTCACTTGCAGGTGATCATCGATTATGTGATCGACCACGTGGGGATGTTCTTTCGTCTAGGTTCTCTTGAAGTCGGCATCGTTCATCGGCTAGTTCGTTTTCACGATCTTCCAATTCTCTAATTCTCCTCTGGATTTCTTCATCATTGAGCCTTACAATTTCACGTTATCTTGCTTCCGATGCTTCTCAATACACTTCGTTCGACGTACGATTGAACTCTGGTTCCCGGATTTTTCCTCTTACAGGTGTATCTTCTCTCCTCTCTTGAGTATTGGATCTGCCTCTTAATGCCAAGATAATATTTCTTGCATCCCTAATAGGGGTTGTTGTTCAACTTGTTGACGATGACCCGCATAAGAAGTTTGTCGAGATGGACTTTGCAACCGTCATTGTCCATGACGATTCAAGTGACGGTGGATTTGCCATGCTGAAAGGTTCCACCGATGATGGAGTTGGTTAATGGATTATAGGTACGAAGTGGAGTCTTGTAGGATCTTTGATGAGTCATTGGTGACCGCTTTCTGATGGTGTGGACGAAGACTATTTTCCAGAAAGTATGAATGCTTGAAACTTTTATGAAACTTTAATGGAGATTTAACGAATCTTCTTCTTTTTTCTCTAAACGATTCCCATAGACGGCGCCAAATGTTGAAGCCGATTTTCGTCAAGGACAAAGCTTCAAGATTAAATTTATATTTGGGTATTCGGATAGAGATAATAAGAATAATGATGTAAATATAAGAATACAATTAGGGTTTTTGAGATATTTGAGACTGCTCTTGAGAGTTTGTGATCGGGTGTATGATTTTCCAATCCCTCTCAAGCTGCCTACGTACCCTATTTATAGGGATCAAGTCCACGTAGTTCTATTCAATTTAAGATTGTATTTTTGACAATATTAGGCCCAGCCCATGTCTTTTGTTTTTGGCGGCAAGTAACTTCCATATTTGAGATGATATTGTCTTTGGCGGCAAGTAATTTCCATATTTGAGATGATATTCTAAGTATCTGGATCCTTCTAGAATTTGGTCTCCGATCATATAATTTATTTCCACCGCCTTAAGCATTGGGCTCGATTTCATGGGTTGTTCTAGTGGATTGGACTCATTAGATTCAGACAAGCCCATATAAAAATAACCTTCGGATGCGAACTTAGAGGTCCATGCTTCAGATACAAAATTAATTTATTTTTTGTATCAACAGTTACGCATTTGATACTGAGGTAACTAGGATAAATTTTTTCCCCTGTTACGCATTTGGAGAATGAGTAATAGGGTTACCCATTCTCCAAATGCGTAATAGGCTTTTCTGGTGGAGCCTATTACTCATATGAAAAATGCGTAATATGTATAAAATCTATTACCGCTATCTCAAATGCGTAATAAATTGGTATTTATGACCAGTATCAACATTTTGTGATATTATTATCACTTTTGTTCAATTTTATGGTAATTATTTCATTCTTTTTATAATATAGTAATCCTTTGAAAAAATCTCCAATTTTATTTTGGATATCATTAGTTTAGATGCGTCATACCATAGCACGAGACAATTTAATTTTATTTGATAAATAGTAGAGTAAAGTGCATTTTGTGTACTTGCAGTTAGGCTGTCAGACCACTTGGGATACTGGACTTTAGAAAGTACCACGGGCTATACTGAACTTCACTTTTCGTTACGAGTTACCCCTTTCCGTTAAATGGCTCTAACACCGTCTGCCAGCCTGGGGGTAAAAATGACATTTCAGTTATACGTATCGTTTCTGCAGTATATGTATCGCTACTTTACCAAAACAATAACACACTTCAATTAGGTTTTCATCTTAGTGCATAATTGCGATTTGAGGAACTCGAGCGGACTCAACAATGGTGTGGGCGGTACGAGATCGTGCGGACAAAGACGCCTACGCTCCGAGAGAACATCCAGATTATTCAGGTAATTTATCTATCGATGTTAATTTACATTGCAAAAACTAGGGTTCTAAGTATTTTGTTTGGGGTTCTATTGTAAGAGAACCGTGCTTTATTATTTGAACTTCACAGTTAAGAATATTGCTTGGATTTTGCTTTATATAGTGTCTTTGTATATAGTGAAGAGTGGACCCTTGCTGTTTGTTTAAAGTAGCAGTTGCAGTGAATATAGTGTAATTGTGGTCCCTTGTGTCTCTAATCTTGTTAAATTGCCATGTGAAGTGCATTATTTTCTGGATGGCTGCTACTGTGTTAACATGTGTTCGACTACTTTATTAATGTGTTTGAGTTGTTTATTTCAGCTGCCCCAGATCTGTTTAGTATTAAATTGCATCATGGAGGCAAGTTTATGGAAAATCCTAAAAGATATGTTGGAGGCAGTGTAGATTATATAGACTTATGTGATGGTGATACTATGAGCTTAATTGAGTTGATGACAATGTCAAAGGAATGTGGGGTTTCGGGTGGTGTAATCAGTCATTATTACAAGCATCCTGGTACTGATATGGAAACAGGAATGTGGATGTTAGAATCAGATTCTGATGTTGTAGATATGTGTGAACTGTTGCCAGATTCGAGGATAATTTACATATACTCAGTCACTGATAAAGCATTAGCCAGCCTAACACCTGAAGGGGCACCTACTCAGGAGTATGCACCATCTCAAGATCCCAATCTAGAATTTGTAGACAATCCCATCTCCGAACATGAAGATGATGAGGAGGAAGATGATCCTGACTGGGAAGACAAGGGACATGATGAACTTAGTGATGAAAGCTGGGATTCAGATTCCTCTATATGGATTCAACAGATGAAGAAGTGTGTGAATACAAGACTGAAAGGCAACTGAAGAGGAAGAATAAAGAAATTTCTAAGCAAAAGGAGAAGGAGAAGGAGAAAGGTAAGGACAAGGATAAAGCTAAACAGAAGGAGAAAGCAAGTGATGCAGGTCATGCTGAAAAAGAACCAGAGAAGGACATTGTTAGTGATGATGAATGGGACATGGCTTCTGATGTGTCAAGTCACTATGCTGGCAGTGATGAAGAAAGGATGGCTGGGAACTCTACAGATAAGGATGAAATCTCATATCCAGCTTTTGATCACAACACAGAAATGGGTGATCCTAAGTTTCAGCTAGGGCTAATGTTTGCAACTGCAAAAATATTCAGGAGTGCAGTCAAGAAACATGCCATTCTACACAGAAGGCCTATTAAATGTTACAGGAAGGACATGTTCCTGGAGTGCTATCAATACATTGTAGAGCCAATATGTGGTGAAGAAGAATGGGAGGAAACAAGCTATCCCAAACCATTGCTTCCTGAGGTTAAGGTCCAGACTGGCAGACCTAAGAAGAAGAGGAGTAAGGTTAATGATGTTGTTAATGCTGATCCAACAAGATTGAAAAGACAGAATACAAAAGTGAAGTGTAGCTATTGCACTGAGTATAGCCATAACATGAGGACTTGTCCAGCAAGGGTGAGCTTATAGTCATGTAGTCATATTTGTATTTTATTTTCTTATACTAATAAGGTAATTTGAAACAGGCTGCTGATAGAGCCAATGGGTGTGAGAAACAAGTGAAGACCAGGCCTAAACCAAAACCCAAGGCAGCTCCTGCCACAAGCAATCCTACAGGAGAGAATCCAAGCTCTGAGGCTACAACTGATGCACATAATGACAGAGGTGATGTTCACAATCCCACACCTTCTGCAGAGAAGCCAAGTACTACATCTAAGACAGCTTCTAACCCAAATGAAGGTACAAATGCTGGGGTTTTAAAGAAGAAAGCAGATCAAGTAAAGGTTAACAACACTCCACTTGGTATTCAACCACAGCAAGGGGGGAGTGGTTCTAAAACTAGCAGGGAAAACATTGAGGCAAAAAGGAGGGAAATGCAGGCTAAACTGAAGAAAAATCATGTTTGGAAAATTTAAGAACTTTACAAGTTAACATGTTTTTGCCTTGTGGCTTATGTATTCCACCTGAATTATTGTCCATTGTGGGCCTAGTACTCTATTTACTTTTGTTATGTTGTCATGAAGACAATTAGGTTTGTTGGTTGGTGAAAACTCTATGTTCTTTTGTTATGTTGTGGTTAATGAAAATTCTATCTATTTTTGTTATGTTGTCAAGAAGACAATGTTATCTTAAGTAGTTATCTGTCTTTGCCTAACTTGCTTCTTCTTTCTTTTCGTAACTTGTCATTGATATCAGTAGTAAAGAGCAATAGCAAAGTTCTCATTGATATTAGAATGGCACTGATACAATAACTTCTCATTGCTTAAACATGCCAAACCACAACTTGTAACTAAGACAATTAAAACAAGATCATCAGTATCATAGCCCTGATCAACATCATCAGGAGCAACTGAACTAAGTGCCCTACCTATCATCACAGCGAATACCATAAACATCGACACCACCATAAATCCTTGCTTGGTTTTCAGAGACCTCATTTCAGCTTCATGCCTCTCTGCCATACGATCCAACCTACGCATGTGCCTCCCATCCGTCTCAACTATCCGCCCTTGCAACTCTGCTATGGCCTCAACAGCACGAGGTCCAAGAGGTGGGTCGATCCACCTATGGTATGCACACAGCGACTGAGGACATACCCTATATCTTCGACCAGCATTTTCCCCATACCAGTGCGTCTTCACAACACTCATTGCATCGCAATGACACATGAGCTCGAACACAGCATCAACTTCAGCCTCGCTATATTTGTGCTCCATGTTTGTGTTTTGGGAGAAGGAGATGAAGAAATTAGGGATTCAAAATGAATTTTGGGTGCAGCTGTCTATACATACACTAAATAGTCGTTGCAGCATTGAAATGTCATTTTTACCCCAGGCTGGCAGACGGCGTTAGAGCCATTTAACGGAAAGGGGCAACTCGTAACGAAAAGTGAAGTTCAGTATAGCCCGTAGTACTTTCTAAAGTCTAGTATCCCAAGTGGTCTGACAGCCTAACTGCAAGTACACAAAATGCACTTTACTTTAAATAGTATAAAACCATTTCTTCAAAGTTCACACATTATTTGTTCTTTCTCCAATTTGTTTACATATCTCTCACGAAAATAGAATATGAGTGATGTTAGGGATACGTTGTTAGATTTGGGAGTGGTGATGTGAGAATAATTTTTTTTATTGATCGATATCGATTTGAATGCACGTAATTAATTAATTTCATTAAATTTAATGAAATAGTCAATTAAAATAAAATATGTGTCATCTTATAACCTTTTTACCCAATATCTCTAACATTTTCATGGACACTAACATACAAGCATATGAAATTGTGTTATGTTGAAATTACACAATAAATATTCATAAGATGACACTCAAATTCAAAAACAAAGAATAAATATTAGAATGATAGTCTGATGAATAATGAATGATTGATCACTCCACAATTCGTAAATGTTGTTACTGCAATAAAACTATTTCTTCGAAATAACTTTTAAAATCTTGGATCCAAAATGTATATAGGGGATGTTTACTTGTTTAGTAGAACTTATTTTACAGAAAAGTTAACTTATTTATAAAAAAAAAGTAAGTTTTTTTTTAATGACAAAAAATATTTTTTATTGCAACTTATAAAATCTTAAATATATATTAAATATTTGTATAAAAAATTATTAAATTATGAAAAATTTATTTGAAAATAAATTCGTAAAAACTTATTTTAAGTCCAGAAACAGCACCGTAATATACACAGCACAGATGAAGGCACGAAAGTGAACCAGAAAGTATGGTAAAAACTACTAATATAGTAATATGGCACTAATCATGTCACATTTGCATACGTGATACGTCTGGAATTAAATAAGTTGACCTGACCCATGCCATTGCCTCGTGTCCTATTGTATGTCTTCATTTAGTATCGGAATCTCTTGTAGAAAATAATTTGAATATTCGTTATGGTTGCTTCTTGATTATTTAATTTGCCCTGCCTCCTCTTAAAATTTCGATAAATAAAATATTTGGTAAACGATTAACTTCATAAAATGAATAATTTTTTTCAATTCCAACATAATAAAGAAATTATTTTTTGATCTCGATTAATGAATAAAATTTTCTGGTTCCAAATATATTCATGTATCGAGATTTAGCTGTGTCTTGGTTTTGAATACGGCTTTCACGCTTCTCATAATGTAATTGTATTCACATTAATAATTTAAAATTTAGTTATTATATCAAAATAATTTTATATATTTCATTATAATAAATTATTAAACTAATTATAGGTGTTTATTTTTAAAGAATAAAATTTGTTATAACAAGTTTATAAAATAAGTGGATTCGAAATCTTTAACGTTTTAGATTCTTAAGAATAGTAAATCCAATATATTTTACATCAAGTCTGATAAAAATATTATTTTCAATATTTATTTCAAAATATACAGATTTTAAATATATAATTTAACAATTATCAATTTTGTAATATTTTATTTTTGAACAACACATTTTTTATAATATTATAATTTTAACAACAATTTAAAAAAAAAAGTGTTGCAGATTTCGGAAATCGGAACTATTCGGTTGAGGTACCGATTTGCGATTTATCGGGTAATTCGGTTAAAATCGGCGATTTTTGTAAATTCGATCGAATCGGTTCCAAAATTTTGATCAATTTTTGACCGATTTATTAATGATTTTTCAAAAATTGATTTCTATAAAAAAATCGATTTGTATAACAGAACTTAGAGTTTTTATTACTGTGAGACATATGTCCATTTGTTACACCAATTTAAAAAATGATGTGACAACTTCACGTGATTGGGTTTTTAGGTTTCCAGATAACTTATTGATATGATGTTATCAATTCCCAAAATTTGTATTATTATTCGATTAATATGTTAAATTTATATATATTCTTCATTGTTATGATTTGTCGAGAAATGACTTCTTAATAGAAAATATCTTATGTGTAACATTTAAATTGACCTTTGTTGGAATTTTGCAACCATTTAATTTTCTTCGTCATGTAAATTTCCATGTTTTAGTATTTCAAAATGATTAATATTAGTACAACTTAACTTCAAAATTATTAATATTATTTGGTTGCTTGCTTCTTAAACATTACATAATTTAGACCAGTTCCTAACCCGTAAAACATACAATGTTGTTAAAGTATTTCACAAAGAGTAGATTGTAAAAAATACGATTTATGTAAAATTATTTTCCAGTTATATTTAAAAATATGTATCAAATATACATATTTAACCAAGAAAAAGTATATTATCATGATGGTTTCGATATATATTTGAAAAAGATATATTTGTTCATATAAATACATGTTTGTTTATAAATTTCGAAAATATATTAGAATAATAAATAATAATTTTAAAAAAAATTAAAAGGAAGGGAAGGGATTGGACCACGAATGGGGGATTTGGGTCAAGTAAAATAGTAGGGTACACACGTAGGTTGGAACGTAGACATAGTACATGAGCCACTCAACCAATGAGGGCGTAAACTCCACCACAAGTAGCAGGGCCTGATCTGGTCCTGCCCTATATAAACCCCCCAATTCCCAATCCTTCTCCCACCACAAATATACACACCCACACCTACACCTACACCTACTTATCTCTCCCCCAATTTTTTCAATTCTTCATCTCTCTCTCTCTCTCTCTCTCTCTCTCTCTCTCTCTCTCTCTCTCAGGCAAGCCAAGTGTTCGACGAATTGTCCCTTAGAAAATATTTGTAATTGAAAGCAAAAACAGGAGGGGGGTAAAGAGCCCAGGTTGATCAAGTTGTAGACATCACGGCTAAACACAGGATATCCGGGGGACTTGTACATGTCCATTCCGTGCGACACAGGGGTGTTTCTGTTGTAACAACCAATCCTTTGCCTCACGGTGGTCGTGGTGCTTTGCCTTCTGAAGGCGGCAGTCCCTCTGACCTCCTCTTTCTCGCCGGCGGTGGTTCCTTCTTCCCTTTCTTTTCTTTCTCTTAACCCCTTTCTCCTTCTAGTCTAGTCTAGTCTCTTTTAATTAATCAAGAATTCAATTACATTCTTCCGCGACAACACATATATCGTTTTCTTTAGATCTGCCTTTCGTATATTTACATTGATATTCGAAGAGATGTTGAGGATTAAGAGGGTTCCTACCGTTGTTTCGAATTACCAAAAGGAAGATGGGGAAGAAGGCTCTCGCCAAACCACCGCTGGTTGTGGCCGCAATTGTCTCAACAAGTGTTGCCTTCCAGGTATTTTTGGTTTACTTTGGCACTTTTATCTCGATGAATTTGTATTTATTTAATTGTTGTAATGCTAATTACGATATTGAATATCGAATATTAGGGTCGAAGCTACCTTTGTATGCTTTTAAGAAGGAGACTAAAGTTGTTGATGGAAAGGAATTGGCTGCTGAGGAAATGAAGCAGCATGAGCCTCCTGTTGCTTTCCTCGAATCTCTCCTCCTTGGCGAGGTACCCCATCTTTTAAATTTTTTGAATATCGTTTCATTTTAACCTTTTTCCCGCTATTGTTAAGCTAAAGTTTGTTAAATTCTTAATGCCAGTGGGAGGATCGTATGCAGAAGGGACTTTTTCGATATGATGTCACTGCCTGCCAAACCAAGGTACTTTCTTTTATTATAATTATTTGTGTAATGAATAATTATATGCTCTTCTTTATAGACTTACTAGTTTGAAGGAGATTTTATTGTAAACAAAGTGAGTGCTATCTTCATTTGAGGACCGAATTCAAATTTATTTATTTTTTTTAAATTTTGTTGCGTATAGGTGATCCCCGGAAACCATGGTTTTATTGCTCAGCTGAATGAGGGCCGCCACCTTAAGAAGAGGCCAACTGAGTTTAGAGTTGACAAGGTGCTGCAGCCTTTTGATGGATCCAAATTCAACTTTACTAAAGTTGGACAGGAAGAGGTGATCTTCCAGTTTGAAGCGAGTGAGGATGGTGAAATTCAGTTCTTTCCGAATGCTCCAATTGATGCTGCCAACTCCCCCAGTGTTGTTGCCATTAATGTATGTATTTTATTGGTTGAACTTGATAAGTTGTGCATCTAATGAAATTTGTGTACTCAACTGTGTTCATGACTCTAAATTAACAGGTCAGTCCTATTGAATACGGGCATGTACTTCTGATCCCTCGTGTTCTTGAGTGCTTACCACAAAGGATTGACCATGAAAGCCTCTTGCTTGCACTTCACATGGCAGCAGAAGCCGGGAGTCCATACTTCCGTTTGGGATACAATAGCCTGGGGGCATTTGCTACCATTAATCACCTTCACTTCCAGGTCCGACACTTATACTTTTATGAAGGATTAACTATGATGTCATTTACATAATAGGTTTGTTCTTAGTTGATGCTAAAGTGTAGAGTTTGGTTTTCTTGGAACAGGCATATTACCTGGCTGTCCCCTTCCCCATAGAGAAGACAAGCGCTAAAAAAATCGCTACTTTAACCGGTGGGATTGAAATCTCCCAGCTGTTGAATTATCCCGTCAGAGGTCTTGTGTTCGAGGGTTCAAGTCTGGAGAATTTGTCAGCTGCAGTTGCAGATGCTTGCATCTGCCTTCAGATCAATAACATTCCTTACAATGTCCTCATCTCTGACTCTGGAAGGCGCATCTTCCTCCTTCCACAGGTAGAAGAATCAGTTCATACTAATCCATGTTCTTTTCGTTCCTTAATCACTTTTTAACGTGTTTCCAACAATTGATTGTTAGAGCCATCTGTGCTGACATTTGAATTTTACAATGAATAAACAGTGCTATGCAGAGAAACAAGCTCTCGGGGAAGTGAGTTCTGAAATTCTGGACACCCAAGTGAATCCTGCAGTTTGGGAAATTAGTGGACACATGGTGCTGAAAAGAAAGGAGGACTATGAGGAGGCATCTGAGGAAAATGCTTGGAGGCTTCTTGCTGAGGTCTCCCTCTCTGAAGAGAGATTCCAGGAAGTGAGAGATATTATCTTCGAGGCAATCACTTGTGCTGTTGATGAATGTGTGGTTAAGACTCGTCACTCTGATGAAGACCAGGACGTTGAGGGTCGATCTCATGAAGAAGCCGTGAACCGTGCAATTGCGCCAGGGAAGCCAGAATGCCTTGTGCAGAATTAAGAAATGATCAGTAGATTTTATGTATTCAAAGTACACATGATGGGAGTTTTAAGGGAGTTTGTGAGTGAAATTGTCCTCTAGATAAATAAAGCAAAACATTATTGCTTGGTGGCTGCTGCCAACTACATGTAATATTTGAATATGTTTTTCTGGTATTTTCCTTGGTTGATAATTTGATATGCATGTAAGATAGTACTTCCTCTGTTTTTTTTATGGAAAATATTAACCACAACCCTTAGGGTTATGGTTAAGGTGTTATGTGGTAGTTTTTAATTGGTTCAAGGTTGTGCCCCACTTGCATAAAAGTATGTGTCCCATGCATTCACATAAATCATCCAATAAAAATCCACCACATGGCAAAAATTAGTTCTTAAACATAGCCCTAAGGGCTGTTGTTAACAGGACCTTTTTTTATATAGGTTGGTTGACTTTTTTGCACATATTTTTAGGTATATTGATCATATAGCTAAAATTATTATTTTTGAAATTTTCTTTTTTTGAATAAAAATATGTAATCAAAATTTTAATTCACAAAAAAAAATTTACTGAAAAAATTAATTTAAACTATGCAGGCAAACCACTTAAAAGTACGTACATAATAGTTAAACGACTTATATAAAAAAACAGAAGGAGAATAGTATTGTGGTATCTGGTACGTATTGCTCTCATGAGCGGCTTGTCAATTTAGTGGTTTAGCATTGTATTTCAGTCAAGATGCCTTATTGCGTCTCCATTGGGTATTAAATATTATTGCAGTCTCCATTGGGTATTTAATACAGTATTAGCAAGTTGCTGATCTTCATCTATGGTTTCTGCCCTGCCCCGCTTGATGTTTAAGTTCATTTTTACCGACTTTGAAGAGAAAAATGTACCAGGATAGAAGTTTTGAATTGAAGAGAAACGAGTAGGCACGATGGGAGTTGTTTTATTTACTATCAGGTCAGGCAATGAAAAGTAAAGACCACTAGACTTGACTATAAATTAAGGAATTGTTATATCCCGAGCTAAAAGCAATTTTCATTTCATGGATCAGAAGTGAGAAGAGCAACTTTCATTTCATGGATCAAATTATCCTTAGTATTAACTTCCGGAGGAACTATAACAGTTTCCAAAGCAAAAACATTATCCACACATTACATTTTTTTTTTGATATTTATACAAACCCACTCATCGGTAAAGTAAGCGAAGGAAGTGAGTGAGATACTGCTACAGCAAGATGAGAGATACGTTTTTAATATTAAGAACATAATACATATCAATAATATACAAAAATAGCGTTGTAAAAATCAAGAATCGGACTTAATTAGTAAAATATTGTGGATGTCTTTCATGCTTTTTTTCTTATTGGAACAGCACTGTGTAAAAGCTATACTTTTAATAATTAAAGTAGTCAGAAACATTGAAACAAAATATTATTTTGCAAATTATATTTATATATTTAAATAAATAAATGGTTTTTTATATACATACATTAAAAAAAAAAAAATCAATGGGCTTTTAGCGTTTAGTATATAAACGCAGAGAAACAAACAAACAGTTGAATTAGTTGTCGATCACTACAGCAAGTCTAGTTTCAGCTTTTACTTGAGATCAAGCCTTGTGCCATTTCTGCTTATTCTCTACCACAAGTCAGTCTTCTCATTTACAACCATTTATTAATTTGTAATTTGCATATGTTATTTACTGCTAATCTTGCTATTCTTGATCTTTGTTTTTCTTGTCATTTCTTAAACCCCTTGTGATCATTACTCATAAGTGATGTTTAGTTCAAGATACATTATTATTGTGCACATATTCATGATTATTAAGCTTGTATTCTGATTTGCTTGCATGAACTTTAGTGTTAATGACTTGTGCCTTCAATCTGTTTGAACATTTTCCTCTTAGAGGATGCCCGTTAAGGTTGCGTGGCACTAAGTACCTATGTATGATTGATATGTTCATGGTACACATTGATTCAGTTTCCTTGTTTCTTTTTTGTTCGACTTGTTTACTAGGTTTTGCTTCTGTTTTTCCCATATCATTTTACTAGTGATTCCGATGAACACAAAGGTTATGTATCGTATGTGGGTTTAATTGCTTAGATGCATACGGCGTACCCGTGTTGTACCAACAACCCATTTATCACTTGTAGATATATACCTGGCATTGCAGACATATTTAAGAACCACTTATACTAGGTATGTTTTGTTGTCTACCTGCTAGTACCACTTAAGTCTTTGGACTTTTCAGGAGGTTACGAATGTGTGGTTCGTTAGTGGAGGTCAATGTATTAAGTGCATGATCACATTATATTTACAGTTCTCATCGTAAGTCCAAATATTGCGACATAGTAGTTTTGTTTGTTTTTTAAAAATGTTGTGTTATATGTATACCTTATGTTTTGCAGTTGACACTCTATTAAGTTATTAGGCAAAGTAACGTGTTCTTACAATTTTAAGACCCTAGGATATATTGATTGTGATACATAACATTCCATGTTACTGTATCTCTCAGATTATGATCTTGTTTCTGTACTTCAATTCTTTAATAGCCTTGTTATTTAAGCTTACGGTTTTTGTAGGAGATGAAGAAAGGAATTCATCCTCAGATGCAATGGATATCTTACGTAACACACACTGGCCAACTGATTCCCGACTCCCGTACTGATGACTAAGATTACCCAAGTTGGTAAAGTGTACCACATTAGGGCAAGGCGTCAGATGGCTGAGAGTGTGGGTAATATTGCCAGGTTTAAGCGTCGCTATGGGATAGTGGACGAGGAAAAGAAATCGTCAAAGTAAACGTCCAAATTTCTCTTTAAGTTGATTTTTAAGACTTCTCAATAACTTCAAGTAGACTCCATTTTTCTGTCTTTATTATGTTATAACTATTGTGTTTTCCGAATTGTATCTTCATTTGGTTAAATCAAAAGGGATTCTGGTGTTTGGAATATATGTAGCTTGCCAGCCAGAAATTACCTTTTGTTAGTTTTTCTGTCTTTTTCCTTCTTTTCTTCCTCCCATTACTCGAATCAGCAAGGTAGTTCTATATGATAAGTGTAGACTACATTGTGATTGCCCAATAATTTGACTGTGTAACACTGCAGTGAATAAATGGGGATGGAGATCAAAAACATTATTTGTAGTGTTGATAATCTATTTCATCTATTACATGAAATAGATAAATGATCAATGGTCCACTATCACATCGTCATTCGATACACCATTTGACGAATATTTTGGGATTTATAGATGTGCTCTTTTGAATTCAACGCTTGGTGCATCATTATTGTGGTTACATGGATCAACTGACAGGGGGTTCAGCTGCGACGATAAAATTTTGTGAGAGCCTAGACTGAAAATATCTATCATTAACTTTTAGAGATCATATGGATCTTAAATAACTTTCTATTGATTTTGAACTAAAATTTTAATTCACTATTAATTACTCCTATTATAGATCAACAGAACGGATGTAGTAAGTAGCAAGGAAGTGAGGATGAGAAACGAGTAAGCAATTGTTATAATTAAAGTTGGCCAGAAAAATGCAAATGCAAGAAATACATACTTCTTTAATCACGTAAATTGTAATACCACCCATAAAACAAGCCATCAACTACAAGTTACCACTGTAAGGAAAACATGAACTCTTCCGTATTATATGAACATGAAGACTCCCTCGTCTCACTATATAACAATCAAATGAACCTGGCCTGTTATGCCTAGTGCATCAGAAAATGATGCTACTAGCAAGTTCTTGTTTTCGCTTACCGATCATTCTTGGCCAACTAATACTAATTCTGATAGCAGAGGCAGGCAATCACATACATCAAACAGGGCTACTCCACAATGTAACCAATGCCTCATCATCAACAGTTTCTCCTACATCTTCGAGCTGGCTTAAGAAAGTATCAATAAACCAGCGTCCCACTGGATGCTGGAACAGGCCTTGGATCTGTAACCAAGGCGAATTTCCGCCAAAAATCAAGAAGCTGTGCTGCATGAACCGTTGTATCGACGTGACATCCGATGTTAACAACTGTGGATTGTGTGGAATTAAGTGTCCCTTTACCTGGCAATGTTGCCGAGGTATCTGCATTGACACCAATATAAATCCATTTCACTGTGGGAAATGTGATCATAAATGCCCATTTTTCAGCTTATGTATTTATGGAATGTGTGGGTATGCTCAACCTTTGCCACCATTTCCATTTCCTCCCAAACCACCTCACCCTTTCCCTCCCAAACCACCTTTGCCACCATTTCCATTCCCTCCCAAACCACCTCACCCTTTCCCCCCCAAACCCCCTAAGCCCTTTCCTCCTAAACCGCCTAAGCCTTTTCCTCCAAAGCCGCCTCACCTGCCAGTTCACAGCCGGCAGCCATCAAAATGAACGACTGATGTTCCACATCTCGAACACTTTGTGCACTTGCTAAAACATCACTACCAACTTTAACGGATGATGCAGTATTTCTATTTATGCTATAACTTCAGTATATATACGTTTATGGTATTTCCTATTCCCGTGTGTTCGTGCTTTCTTTTGTTATTTATATATTATATTAATAAGTATTACATTCGAATAAATCTGTTTTTGTACTTGCATTTTGTTACGTGTACTTAATAATGTAACTTTCTCTACATAAATTTTACAAGTTCATTGGTCATTTGGTCTGTAGTTGATGACTTGATGGTATTGTTCTGCACACTACGATTCACAAGACATACTATGTTCTATTGTATGATTTGAGGATGAAGAGATCACGTTCTAGTAAATGATTCAAAGAAAAATACGGTCGAGCATAAAAAGGAGTTTATAAAATGAGGAAATTATTGTCTTATAACCAATATCTGATTTATTATTTATACAAGGAAGCAAAGATGTTTGAAAACAAATTGGACGAAAATGTTAGCAAACTCAAAGCTCCAATGATTCTTGAGATTAAGATTAATCTGCTTCGACATTCTGCAATCTGCATCATAATCACTTAATTTTCCCCAGTACATGCAATTACCGGCTTCTTTAGATATTGAAGAGTAATAAAGATTACAAGTCTGAGGGGAATAATAACTGGAACAATAATAACGAATAATGTGATCGAAAGGAATTGACTTTCAATATTGGTCAGTTTTAGCTGAGACAGATGTTATGATATCTTTCTTAATTCCTATATGAAATACATGACTTAAACCACATCAAAATATGTACTTAATGATTGTCATTACATCCGGCCACTACGCCATTGTCTTGGTTAACATCTCTTGTCAGTTGCATTACTTTTTGCTTCCTTTTCTTTCCAAATCCGGGAGGACTATAAATTATATAGCAGGCTTGACAGCATCTGATTCATGAAACCCTGCATTTTTTTGCTGCCAAGTGAAGCATATTGCAGAGGATGCAAATAACTGTCATCCATCCTTTTAGGCAGTTCGCCTGGAAAGAAGAGCAACAATCAATCATATTGTTCCATCCAGCAGGAAGGGGAAATGGTAAAGAAGAAATGAGAGTTGCAGATAAAGGACAAATAAAGAACATGTGAGACATGTAGTTTCTTCAGCTTCATCACATAAGCTACATTCCCTATTCAATCGTTTTGTCCTTGGCAAAGCTACAAAAGAGGCCTGCGTGCATCTTAATCTAACCTAGCTGACTGAAGTAATAAGTTTGCCAGGAACAAGAACTTAAAAACATTAGGTCAGATGCACCAGAATCATTTTTCTTGCTTACATGGTCATGCATGCATACAGATGCGGTGGAGGTAAACCATTTAACAGATTCACACTAATAGATGTAAAAGAGGAATAAAGGTGGTTCCAAATGCCTCGGTACATATCAAAAAGGTATAATGTACAACAATTGATTAGCTTTGACATAAAGGTTTTGCTCAATGTACAAACCTCCTAACAAATTGCAAGAACTGAGCCATACAACCTCACTTTTTTCAGACAGGGCATACATATCAATAGATGAAGTAACAAAAAACAAACGTCAACACCAAAAAATTATGCAAGAAACATGGATATCTGATTCACATTCTTAGGAGTCAGGGGACATGTGTCTAGTCTCTAGTAAGTAGGAAAATTTGGATCTATATCAAATGCCCATGACTCTAAACCCCCAATGATATCTTTTGCTGTACTGAAGCCCATCTTGTGGAGATATTCTACAGCCCTCTGAGAGTCATTTCCTCTTCTACAGACTACATACAGACCAGTTCCTGATCCAGAATCTAGTCCTCCACACTCTTGCTCTTTCTTTATAGCCGAAGATATTTCGGGCAATCTATCCTCCAATGCTGAGAGTGGAATGTTTAATGATCTCGGAAGAGAAACAATATTATAGTGGTGGGATGGTCGCACATCCACCAATACATGTGGTTCTGCATCCTTAATTTTTTTACTGAACTCCTTGCTGCTTATTCTAGCATCACCAGGAAGTAACTTCAACTTAAGTGGAGTCTGCAAGCATGTCAAAAAGAGAAGAAAAATCATGTTCTAACGATGACACCTTGTTAAGAGTTTGATGAGTCGGTTTCATTTTGTAGGCCAAATTTTACACCCCTTTACAGAAAGATGGCTGTAACCTTTGCAAATCGGTAGAAATGGTTGCCTTTTAAAAAGCGATAAAGTGTTCCACCATTAAATACACACAGAAGTAAGAAAATGACAGATAACTCCAGATTTATCCTTTTGTCATATTTATTTTATAACTCCTGTCCTGCATCAATTACTAAGCAGATCTGATTTGTGTCATTTTCGACAGGACGACGAAAAATAATTAATATTTTTTTCAAATCCAATTATGAATACACTAGCGATAAATAAAAATAAAATTAACAATACCGTGGACAGAGGAGATTGAGTGAAATTCTCGTAGTCAAATTCTTGAAATTGCTGCCTGGTTAATGGTGATGTGTCACCACAAGCTTCACATTCTTGTGACCTCCCTCTGATCTTGACCTAAACAGAAAACCGGTCACTGTTGTTATAACAGCCAAGAATGTCTATAGGGAACGGAAATACACAAACATGTTTTAATCTAAAAACTGTAAACCAGACAAGACTTTCAAGTTATAAATCATAAAACATACAATGCGAATCCGAGCTGACATCGCATCCAGTAGAAGCATTCTTTCTGACAGTGGGTCCCCAACTTTAGCTGAGATCTTTACAGCCTCCAGAGCTTGGAGACAGCCAATTATACCGGGAACTGTATATTCAGGTACAAAAAAGGGTAGGACTATTTAAAAAGGTCAGAATTTCTACATCGACAGACAGTAGTAATGGTATATGCATTTACAGTTAAACTGTTTCAGCAATGCAGAATACATGCCTAAATGCAAAGGAAATTGCTAACTGTGATGAACAGAACTCCTCTATGGTTTGCTTGTTCAATATGTATATATATATAGGGTCCTACTCCACTACAAACTAAAATTAACTACAAACTAAAAACTAAACACTAATCCAACATTTCATGCTAATCTAATGATCAAACTAGGTGTACCCCAATACAAAAAATGCTTAAAATACTTGGCTCTATCCAACCCAAAAAAAAAAAAACACTGTTCACGTGATGACGTGGCAGTGGATTTCACTGGTTAACGGTGCTTCGCACCTTCTTGTACGGCGCTTCGCACCTTTATCATTCTAAAGTTGTAAGGAATGACAATCAATGGTAAAGGCAATAGACGATTGACGGGTGTGTCGAGGGCCGAAGGCCCTCATGACTACCTAACTCAATCGTTTACTGTCTTAAATGCTTCGCATTTCCACGGCAAGTTTTTTTTTTTTTGTTGGATAGAGCCAATTATTTTAAGCATCTTTCGTGAAGGTACCCTTGGCGGGAAACTTAGAATAGATGAAATATAATTAATTTAGTGTTAGTTTGTATTTAAGGATTGGTTTGTATTTGAGCAAAAGCCTATATATATATACATATCTTGATACCCCTAATGTTTATAACGATTTTTTTAATGAGGTTTTAACTTGATGAATGCCAATCCTAGGCCCTAGGTAATCAAGAATTCAACAGTAGCTGACAATTGCCAAATTCTAAATCGATTTTCATAGTGGTGTATTACATGGTCTATATTCTGGATTAAGATTTTCATAGTTACATGGTCTATATTCTGTCAATGTCTTGGCATTTTAGGGCTGTTCAAAGTTTCAGTTATATCGAACAGGGCAGTTATCAGTAGGGCTGCACAAAAGTCCCGGAATATTTGAATTTATTGGTGTTAGGACCAAACCATACCTATAAAACCTGAACCGGAACTGGGCTGGTAAGTTTAATGTTATTATATATTTTGATTTTCGTTTTAGTTTAGTTTTAGGTATTGCATAATAAATACTTAAAGATCTAAATTACTTTATAAGTTAATATAAATTTACAAAACTGACAATAGTTTGTTATACAAGATAATAAAATACTTCATTTCATAAATTTATAGACTTACATGTATAAAAATTCTAAAATTAGGAAGGTAAAACTCACCCACGGCAATTTTGTAGTACGAATTACATACAACTCTTGGTTTTAGTAAAGTTGTAAATGTTTGAGTTACTTCTACATTTTTTATAATATGGCGTTTAAAATTTTACCATTTAGTTTGTAGTATTGATCACTATTATTTTAACAAGTTATTACCCATTAATCTGGATTATTAGAGTATGCATGTGAAAATTTTATAACTTTAAACTAGACAATCTAAGAGGTGAAATGGTGAATTAATGCAAATATAACTCTCCATAGAGCGAAGCCAGTCCGTTTTTTCCGAATTTGCACCGGACTGGAGCAGACTGAATACTAGATTAATTCTTACCACAAATTCGGCAACAACATACTAAAATTCATATATAGAGGAATGCATGTTGTATTTCAGAAACCCATATTTCATGTCACTGGATGCAATGACTACAAGATATCAGTAATGTTTACCAACACCAAGAACTCCACTATCGGAGCATCTTTGACATGCTGTGGTAGGTGGCGGAGTTGGAAATAAGCAACGATAGCATGGACCTCCGTTGTAATTATACACTGTAAGCTATTCCAACAAAATAAAGTTATAGTCCCTTTACAAGTTTGGACATAAACTATAAACTAGAATCAATAGGAGGGTGAATGTGACTATGAGCTTACCTGCCCTTCCAGTCCCACAGCAGCACCTGATACAAGGGGCTGCATGCAAATACAGGTCAAAATTAGGAAATACTCATAGAAAGCATAAGACAAACAAGCATGGCGAGAAAATGCAACTTGGCCTAACATTAGCAAGGGAAATTTTGGAATCCAACTTAACAGAAAAATCAAAGTTACAGAGGAAACAACATATCCAGCAACAAAGTGCAACACCATCCATCATTTAAATTGTTGTTTTTCTCTTCTCTTAATTTCTTGACGCACATTTCTGTAAACGGTAAGATATTTCATAATGCTCGCGAGCTGATGATAGTTGCTGATGGCCTTGACATAGACAATTAATGTACTTTCATTTGAGTGACACAATTATTCACATAAACTAAATATGACAACGATTTGCATTGTCCATTTTATTGTTTCGGTGAGAAGTAACATAAATAAAAATGCAACGCAGGAGAGCAACCTACCTTTCCTAACACAACGCAGCAATCACTGATCATGTAACGACTTGGAGCATTATCTGTAGCATCTAATATGACATCATATCTAAGATAGTGAAGGAAATGCTATTTCCAGTCTCCCAAAACCAAAAACAAAGAAAAAAGAACCATAAATTATACACACACAAAAACATTTAAGGATACTTGCTCATTATCTCCAATGCATTTGTTGCTCGCAAGGCTTCTTTATGCTCCACAATCTGAATAGTCGAGTTGATTCTAAGTTGTAGATTAAGGAGGGAAGAAAAAATCAAATTAGTATATTATATAGCCAAATCCTACTGAAAACAGATTTAAGTGCAGTTTCACAGTAAGGAAGGAGAATAAACAACAGGGACTTACGAGCGGCAAGCAGCAGCTGCTGATTCCACCTTTGATCTGCCAATATATGCTTCACTATGGATAATCTAAAATAGATTATATCAAAATGAAGCAGATCAAGACATCATAATTGACACACAACGTAGCAGCACTTTACTCGATATATAGAACACCAAATAAAAACAGTACATTGCGTCATTGACATAACTCATAAGAAAAGAGGATAAAAACATTAACCAAAGCTCTACCTGCCGGTGCAGATTGTTAAGCTCCACAACATCGTGGTCCACAATACCTAATCGGCCTGGAAATAAACATTACAACAACGAGCTCACCTTAGGAAAAAAAAGCAATGTGGAAGCAATAATAACAACTACAGAGTAAACATGGAAAACAACAACAAAAGAAATATTACCAACACCGCAGGCAGCGAGATACAAAAGAGCAGGGGAACCTAAACCTCCAGCACCAACAACTAACACCGAAGAATTCAACAAATTTGCCTGACCTAAATCCACAAAATAATTCAAGAAATCACTATCTCTAAATTTATCATACTACACACATAATTAGGATTGAAAGCATAAATAAATAAAAGTAACCTTGAACGGCAAAAGAAGGAAGCAAGAGGTGGCGACTGTATCGATAAATATCGTGAGAAGACAATTCGTTTCCGTAGCTTTTATTGGAGTGGTTGTTTTGACGAATTTGAACGAGACGAGCTTGTAGAAGGCTAATTTGATCATCAATTTTGCGTTTGGACTCGTTTAGTGACTCCATTTCGCGGATTATTCTGCACTCTTCCTCACTCTCCGCCATTGCCCCCAATTCACTCTGTTGCTTGGTTGCTTAACTTCTATCAAAAACCCTAATTTTGTAAGTTAACTCGGGGGGTTTATGAGTTTACCCTAATTTTATCAATTGGATCTGGGGTTTACAAGTTTATTTCCTTTAGTTTTTAAAAGAAAAAAAGAAAATATTTTCATAGTTTAAATACCAAAAAAAAAAACTCACCTAAATTTAAAAATCAAATAACATCATAATACTTTATTTTTTATAAATATTAATTTGTTAAAATTAAAATCACAAAATTAGCAATAATTAAACTTAATATATCAAATTTAATGGAAAATTTCACCTAAATCTAAAAATTAAATGTTACATAAAATCCATTTTAGAATCCAGCATAGAATTTTCTATATATTTTTGTAATAAGTATGTGTAATCCAGCATAGAATTAAATTGTATAAATTCAGGTAAATGTGGGTCATCTTAAAGACCATATTTGTTTGGATATGAAATACTTGCGATTTATTATTAATTTCATTTGTTGGACTTATGACTTATCACGTTAGTTTTTTAACTTAGAAATATTTTTTTAATTAAATTCAAGTATAGTAAATAATATTATTTTTAAATATCATAATAGAAAAGGTGATAAAAATGTAAATTTTATATTTAATAAACGTAAATTCCTTTTCGTTTTTCCTGTTTTCATATCTTGTTTTTCATTCAATAAAGATCCCAATTTATTTGGGTTTCAATAAGTTTCCAATTTATTTGGGTTATGTTATTCTCTCCTTGTGTGAGTTTGGTTTTTGTTTTCATTAAGTTGTGGTGTGTTCCATGGCCGAGGGTATAGATCGGTAAGAATTTCATGTTTTTCTCATTTGTGTTTTTCGCTTCTTGATTGTGAGTGGGGGTCTTGATTTAGTGATGAAATTTTGTATGGGATTACAGTTCTGGTCGATATCTCAAACGATAGCTGCATCGAGGCATGATGAAGAAGGTACCAATAATCCAACGAGGATGCGTGAAGTGGGTACTTGTATTTGTATATACATTATCTTCAAAATATAGTTTAACTGTCTCTTCATGAGAACATGCGATTACAATTTACTGTTTGTTCGACTCGATCATTGGTGTAGAAATCGCATGGTTTTTTTATTATTGAATTAATTCCTTTGTTTTTCGAAAAAAAAAAAACCAAATTCGTGTAGTGTAATCTTTTCTAAAATATAGGATCTAAAGGAGAAAATTTTGATTTTAATTATTTAAAATAGAGAAGCTTGAAAATCTTTTATATTTCAAATTTTAAAATTTCTTCTCCAGCTTAAATAAGGTTTCGATTTTCTTTTCTAAAAAATAGGACCTAAATAAGGAAATTTTGATTTTAGTTATATAAAATAGAGGGATGTCGGCCTAAAAAAACGTGATACAAAATAGACAAAAAAAATAAGTATATAATTTATTTAGTTGTCTATATATATTAAATTTTATACAATAATGTGTTCATTAAATTATATATAGATATTTTCTTTTTGATTTCTTTCTTAAATTTATAATTTGATTTTTTTTTAAAAAAAACATTACAAGGTCGTCGCGAAGCACTGCAGCTTCACTGTGGAACAAAGTCCCGCAGCCACAGGTGGAGCTGGGGGTTCCATCAGTGTCTTGTGTGCGCTTCGATTATGACTGTTGATGGCCTTCCGCTTATGGAATGACTGGCTGCAGTGGTAGCATCGAAACGATCGGTTTGCATCCATTTCTAGAAACGGTCGATTTGCATCCATTTCTAGTAAACTGAAGTTCAAACTAATTTATTATTTATATAATGGTCAATACACGTGTACATAAAGTTACAATCTAAAATTACATATCTAGTCATCTAGTTACTATCTAATTGCAGAGCATGAAGACACACCAGGATGTTAAGTCTTGTAATTACTAGTCATTATCTAAGAAGTGTTGATGTAACTTACAATAATTATAATACTCAGGTAGCTTATAATTCAGCTTTATAATGGTCTGAGTGCCTTACCGTGTATGTCATTGAATTCACTACATGTAGTCAAAGCAATTAATTAGGAACAAACCTTTTTGATAGTTCTGACGACGTTTGTTGTTACGTTCTTCAACTTTCCTGTACTTTCACATTGAATTCCTAAACAAAAAATTATAATAACAAGAATACGATAAATAAGATACATGGTGGTGAAAATTAACAATGAAACACCATATCTATAAACATAACTCCCAATTGAAATAAGTTCTAAGGTTTTTGGTGTCACATCCAGGTTATCAATTACTTATGTCCATTTGGTACCAAAGATTTTAGTACATCATAAGGGATTAAAAGTTTATAAATTTCAATTAATGCTTGCAATAATATGACTAATCAATTTTAAAAAAAATATTTTGTATTTGCTATAAATGCAATTTAAAATATCAAGATTGTTGAGAGTTTGTTATCATTGTAAATTAATATCACAAAGTTTAAAGATAAATAAATTCACATATATAACATATTGAGTGTGAAAGCAATCAATTAGGAACAAACCTTTTTGCTAGTTCTGACGACGTTTGTTGTTACGTTCTTCAACTTTCTCTGTACTCTCACATTGAATTCCTAAACAAAAAATTATAATACCATGAATACGATAAATAAGATACATGCTTCTGAAAATTGACAATGAAACACCATATTTATAAGCATAACTCCCAATTAAAATAGGGTCTAAAGGTTTTTGGTGTCACATCCAAGTTATCAATTATTTATTTGTCCATTTGGTTCCAATGGTTTTAGTACATCATAAGGGATTAAAGCTTTATAAATTTCAATTAATGCTTGCAATAATATGACTAATCAATTTTTTTTAAAAAAAGTAATTTGTTTTGAATTTGCTATAAAAGCAATTTAAAATATTAAGATTGTTGAGATTTTACTATCATTGTAAAGTAATATCAAAAAGTTCAAAGATAAATAAATCCACATATATAACATATTGAGTGTCAAACCAATTAATTAGGAACAAAACTTTTTGATAGTTCTGGCGACGTTTGTTGTTACGTTCTTCTACTTTCTCTGTACTCTCACACTGAATTCGTAAACAAAAATTATAATAACATGAATAAGATAAATAAGATACATGCTTATGAAAATTGACAACGAAATACCAGATCTAGATGTATAATTTATGTCTTGTCACTACTAGAATTGGTAGATATAACATCACACCTTTAACACCAGTTAGAAATGTCACTGATGTTAAAAGTATTTTAGACATCGGTTGTTACTTTACCGATGTTAAAGCATATTTCAGACATCACTTATAATAACAACCGTTGTCTAATCTCTTTTTTTAAAAATAAAAAACTGACGCGTACACCTACCTTCCCCCTTTATACACAAAAAAAAAAAATTCATTTACCCCCTTAAATGAAATTTCACTTCCCCCCATTATTTCTATCTACTCTCAGCCCACAGAACTCGAACTCAATCTCTCTTTTCTCTCCCCTGCCGCCTCTCTCACTCTCAACCCTCTCTCTCACTATCCCTCTTTCTTCTCTCTTTTACCCTAATTTACTCAATTATAAACCCTAATTAGTACGAATCCAACTTAATTAAGCACGAATCGGAGGTTGGAGCTTGGAGTTTGAACCCTAATTAGTTTGATTTAGGACTTTTCTTCACAGACCCGGAGCTTTCTTCACGGTAAGACATCTAAAACCCTAATTTACATAATTATAAATTATGTGGTATGATTTGAGTTGCTGCTGGGTGTTTATATAAACCGTGTGTGTTAATTCGTTGTGTGTGTGTATATATCTGCGATTGGGTGTGTGCGTTTGCGAGGCTTTTATTCTTCTGGGTTTGAGCTCGATTTCAAGCTTGGTTCAGTGGTCTGGTGTTGATTTGGACTGGGTAAAGCTGCGTGTGTACGTATCAGAGTTAATACCTTATGAATGAATTGGGTTCTCTTTTTTGAGGTTGTAAACTTGGATTTCGATGCTTGTTAAGTTGTAATTTGCTTCGTTTTATCCAGTTAAATTGTATTTCTTATGTTAGTATGCTTCGAATCAAAGTTTTAATTTAACGGTTATTACAGTTGCTTATTGTTATATATATATTTGTGTTAATCGTGGCTGAACGAGTGTATTAAGTATTTGCAGGCTATAAATTGTAGGTAAACATAGTTCTTGGTTGGAGGTTTTTATTAAATCGAATTGTTCAATTGTTTAATACGGTTGAGGATGATTGTTAACAGCTATGGTTGGAGGTTTTTATACATATATATTGTGGTGGTGTAAATGGAGTCGCATGTATGCTATGGCAGTAAGTCAAAGCAAGGAGGAGGCAGAGTATGTGAGGCTGTGTTAGGAATGTATGTGTATATTGATTGTTGGTGCAAAATGATTGTGGCTGAGTATGCTACTCAATAGAGAGTCACATGCAACATACAATCATAGCAGGGGCCTTTTTATGCGACAAAGAGACAAGGTAAGTTTCTAAGTGCAGAGCTATATTTAAATTGGTTACCTGGTTGTCTCTTATTGATATATCAGGCATATTCAACACATTATTTACATATGTGTTTTTTTAGACTTATTTGCAAGTTCATGGCCAGTATTAAAGGGGAAGGTGGACATGCAGCAAGACCATAAAATGAAAGAAAGGAATTTCCTTCTCAAGGATCAAATTTTCCCATTGATAATCCAAAAAAATCAGTGGATGGACGCTCGGAGGGTTCAAGATTAAGCATTAATTTAAACAAATCTGCTCAATATAATAAGCAGGACAGTCTCTATATATGTGCGTTTGTGCATGTGTATGTGTATATTCACATTTTTGCCAATGTTTTTGGCGATTGTATGTGACCTTTCTACTTTAAGGCAGACCCCTCGTCGATATGCTGATTGTGTTATAATCTTAATTCTGCATAAATTTTGTGCTGCCACAGATTCCTCGCTGCTACTTGATGATTATGTGAGTTACTTTGGTATTCCTTGAATCTATTTGTATCAGCAGGTCCCTTTTCTCAATATGGGATTGAATATGTAAGTTCAGAATCTTGATTTTACAAAGCACTTTGACAGTTAGGCTCTTATTTTTATAATTAGTGCTCTCTTTTGTAACTCTACCATGCTCTTGAACTTAGGTAGAAAAACTTTTTAGAAATGCACATGATATCTAGGTCAGTTTTTTTTATCTGTATGGATATAATGAGTAGAAGGGAAATTAAAAAGCTTTTTTCGGCATCTTGTAACATTTATGTATAATTTTTCTTGCACTTAGTTAAATATTTGCATATTTTTTGTTATGTATAATCAAATTATTGGCCTAGGAATACATTGCTTCTGTTTACTTATGATAAAGGTGCGTATTAGTTTGAATTATTTAAACGGAATATATGTTTCTTTTTCTGAATATAATTTGCTTGCAAATTATGTAATCCAATATGCACTAGCTTTGGTATGTGAAGTAACCTGGACTTAGTTGATATGTAGTTTTTGAGTGGAGATGATCCTTTGTATTCATCTAGTGTGTTTATTTTAATGTTAAGTAAGACTGTTTAGACACTGGTCAGTTGATCATTTTATAAGTTTTTATGGATGTATAGAACTCTATTTTTTACTTTATTATGATTGTTTGATAGGTTGTAGTGTCTTTTAAGTTTAGGCTATATCTTGAGTATCTGTATATGTTTAGCTGAAGTACTCGTGTGCAGGGAGCTGTCAAAGTGATGGCAAAAGACCTTATTAGAACACGACATTGATGTGTCAAATTATACCTAACCGCAAGCGCACGGTATCAATTGTAGTAGATACTAGCAAATACGGGTCGAATCCTCAAGGAGACAGTTTCAGTTTTAATTCAATTGCTATCAATTGTTTCTAGTCACAACGATTGTTTTGGAATTTTATTAACTACTAAAGCAAATTTAACAAAGTTTTAAATCAATTAATTAAAGGATCTAGGGCAATTCAGGTTCACCATGTTTACACCAAACAAATCACAAAAGTATAGATTTTCAATGGGATTAAGTAATTAAAGCAATGGTTAATCTTTCTCAAGCATTAACGGTTAATCTTTCTCAAGCATTAACACTCTCAGAATATCTAATGATGTTCTCACACTCACCTTCAATTCTGCTAATTGTATGTAAGCCTCTAGTAGTAAAATCTCTCGATCTATTACTCCTATTGCAATCGATTAATCCGTGATATTGCGCAATTACACAAATTAAGAATTATAACATATCAATCAGAATTACTCTTTACCCATCAATCTACTAATCAAATTAAGCCCAAATCATGGTGCAAACATGGCTCCCCTTAATACCCTAGAATTAAACTACTCACTCATTCTAGAAGTAAAAGCAATAATAATAATGAAAGAAGCCATAATAAACATGTAATTAATTAAAAAGGAGATAAGAAATACCTTAAACCTTTGAATAACGAAGAACAATGAAGATCCAAATTAAACCAAGTGCTTACAAAAGAAGAGATGAAGAGAGAAAAACCAAAACCCTAACTTATGTAAAAATACGTCTGTATATGTCTCTCTATCTCTATCCACGTTCTCTCCTTCTTTTTATAATAAAACTCCTTAATAAAATCTGATATCTATCTCCTAATAAAAGTATTTTTAATATCCTAATCAATTTACAAAAAGATATCCATAATTGAATAGGATTTTCTTGTAAAATTCGTCACTTCTTTTTCTCCTCTGTTTCTGGGCTCTTCCAGTTGGATTTTGCTTACTGGACCACCTCTGAATTAAAGAAAATTCCACAAGCTTCGCGTGGACAGATTACGGGCCTCAAACGGACTTCTAGAACTCAAGATATGGCCAAAACAGTGTAGAACAGCCCGTGTAGCCCAATAATACGAATTTTCTCCTATTTTATCTCCAAAATAGCTCTTTTTGCTCCAAATCCTTCCAAGTCACGAATTCTTTATTTCCTACAATAAAACAATCAAATCTATTAAATAAAAATCCAAATCAATGCAAAACACAATAAATATGAGAATAAAATCATCTAAAATATATATAAAAATATACTCTATCAAACATCCCCACACTAAGCATTTGCACGTCCTCGGGCAAATAAGTGAAATAAAAACTAAGTCCTAACAAACATCACTTTCGTAGATGACACGATTGCATTGAGCATATGCAACAAGCCGTTAAACCCCTAGGCAGCCCTAGTAGGACGAGTGTTGTCTCGTGAGGGTTTATAGTGAATGTACCCACAAAATTCATCCAACCATGCAAAAGATCAATGCTAACACAACACCACACACACAAGTCCTCTCATGCCACATCAACTTAAGAATCAAAGTAAACATACGATGTCTTGGTGTCGAAAGTGCAAGTATTCACGTAGTCTACTCAACCAACATGCAGAAGGTCATAAAAATTCATGTCAAGTGTAAAAATCGTTGGTAATCATGCTAAGACCACAAGAAATACATCTTTAAGTCTAAACCTGGGATCTCCTATGCCAAAACAAGTAATAACTCACCTTTCACTCAAAAACGAATATTCACTCAAGAACAAGGTTAAGTGTATCACTCAATTCCAACAAAATCATAAACACAACTTGACACTCACAATCAATCTCACTCTCAACACAACATACATCACTGATGACAATCAAAAGGTCTTTATTCGGGTTGTAGCGTGGGCTAGGGACCAGGTATGTCAAGTAAGCTAAAACAGGTTAATGTCAAAAGCTAGTATCCAACAATAATCATTATTCAATTCCCTTTCTATTAAAACAAATACTTCCCCACACTTGGATTTTTCAATAACCCTTACATAATAACTTGACTAGTCGAATGAAGAAAGATCATACAAACATAAGAATGCTCTCAAATTTATTCATTTTTTTCTTCTTCTTTTTTTCTATTTTTTTTTTCTTCTTTTTTTTTTCTTTTTTTTTCTTTTTTTTTTCTTGAGAGCTAAAGAATAAACACAATGATCCATAGATATTTTTATGAATTTCGACTAGCAAGCATCAACCCAAAATTAATATTCCCCAATGGTATGATCATCAATAACCCCCCTTTTTATGAACACCTTATTACTCCCTTAAGCACGATACTAGCCTTTGACAATTTAGGTTCAAATTTAATGTAAGGCCAATAGAATAAAAAGGATAATGGCAAGTAATGTGGTGTGTCACCGAAAGAATAGGATTAGGCTCAAAGGGTTAACTAATTGATCATGTTTAAAAAGTTTGGATATATAGGAAATATGAGGTGAAACCTAAGTGCCTTTATCATCTCATCATCAAGTAATGTCATGCATTTCAAGAAAGATCTCAAGTAAGTGCTAGCAATGTAAACAACATGTGGACACTCAAACAAACGAAAAATCATGCAAAAGATATGCATATAGGCTCAAAACTCACTTGGTGTGACAAAACATAATCAATCCCAAGTAACAAGACTCTCTAACGCACCTACTTGTACTCAAAGCATGTAAACCAAGTCATCTTGCACATATTCATGTCATTCTAATCACTTACAACATCCAATTAAGTCTACCAGCTTCAACTTGCTAGTGTAAGTGTGTGCACAAGAACAAAGCACGTCACTTCTCATACAAAAGCGTCAATAAACACAAGAATTCTACGCATGCATGGGTGTATCAAGCAAAATACAACAACTAATCAAATTGCATGGCTAGAATTATTTTTGGTATTTTTAATTTTTTAAATTTTTTTATAATTTTTTTTTTTAAACAAGTAATACACTACGTTGAGAACATCTCCTCACACTTAAGCGGTTCATTGTCCCCAATGAACTAATGAACAAGATACAAAACTACAACTAAAAACAAAATAAAACTACACTAAAAAGAAAACCATCCCTCATTTGCTTATGAGCCATCCACTCACCACTTCCGAAAGTGATCACGGTTGCAGTTGGCATAAAACTCCCGAACCACTCACCAATCATATGAACCAACCCAACAATTTTTTTTCTTGCAAAAATCCCCTTTCCTTAGCAATTAGCCTTCCATCAACCGATTAAATTTAACCTCCACCGTCGAAAACGAAAATTTCCCAACATTAGCACTATCTCTCCCATGCTTACGAGCCAAAAGAATCAATACCCAACTCACAAGAAGCTCCACCAAAAATTACCAAGCAATATCACACTAAAAATACCCCAATATATCAAGAATAATATAAATCCCAAATTACAAGAACACAAATTCGTAATCAAAATAAAATTTGAGAGAAGAAATAAACCCACTACGAATTGAAGAGGTGAACTTGCAATTAATTCCTCTTTAGAATTGAATTTTTGGAGATTTAAATAAAATATAAGAGGAATTGGATTTGTATGGATAGGTGTGTATATATATCAGATGATGGATAGGTTGAATAAAAATTTTAATTGTGTAGGAGAGATTTGGAGAGGTTAGGATTTGATGTAGGATAGATATAGGAATTTAGAATTGAAGAAATTTGAGTTAGGATTGAATTTGGGGTGGAATTTGTGAGCAAAAACACAATTTTCGGAAAAAATTTCTGGGCAGAGGGGTGTAACGCATGAACAGTACGCGTTACAGGCTTCCGGCGCGGTACAAGGGTAACACGCAGGTTGAACCTGCGTGACTGGGGCTTCCTGCGCGGCCTTGGCGCCTGATGCGCAGATGCATTCTGCGTTACAGGGCGCTTGATGCGCTGTTCTGGCGCCTGATGCGCGGGATGCTTCTGCTTTACTCATTTTTTTTTTTTTTTTAACGAAGAACAAAATTTTTTTTTCCTATACTAATACATGGGTTACCTCCCACGAAGCGCTTCTTTAACGTCAATAGCTTGACGTTACTTCCTCAACTCAAGGCGGTTTCAAAAGAATTACTGAACCATCCTCAACAGAAAGACCATTCCTACGAACGTTGACATCTTGATTGTTTGCTTTCCACAAAACTCTTCCATCAGACTTCAACTTGATTTTACTACCCAACGGCCAAATCTTCTTCTTTTTCTTCTTCACCCCCCTAGAGTGCTTTTCCGACTCAACCGGCTGAACAAAACTTTCTTCTTCCTTATCATTGGTTTTCCACCTTCGCAACACGTTATCATGCCCCTCTTCAAAAATCACTAGCTCATTATTGAAAAGGACATACCTCAAATGTGGTGGAAGTTTTCCAAGCTTAATACTCGAGAGATCTCGAACTGAAGAACTATCAATGGAATCAATGTTGTGATCATTCAACTCAAGAATCAATGAATCGACTTCAGCATATCCTTCTCCTTCTGAAGCTTCAAGCATGAGCACTGCTTCCAATGTATCATTCAATAGAATCTGAGGAGTATAATCTTGGACAATTTCATCGACAACATCAATACTGCAACAAGTATTCTCAAGCAAAGGGGATTTAAGAGCAGAGGTTAGAGTAAAAGCAATTTTATCATCACCAACGCTCAATGTGAGAGTCCCACTTTTAACATCAATAATAGCACCTGCAGTACAAAGAAATGGTCTACCTAAAATAATAGGTATCTGACTATCCTCTTCCATATCTAGAACTACAAAGTCTACAGGAATATAGAATTTTCCAACCCTAACAGGCACATCCTCTAAAATTCCAAGGGGATATTTTATCGAACGGTCTGCCATTTGCAAAGTCATCTGTGTACATTTTAATTCTCCCATATTTAGTTTTTGAAAAACCGAGAGAGGCATGACTGAGACACTAGCGCCTAAATCACATAAAGCTTTATCAATGAACAATGCACCTAAATGACATGGGATCGAAAAACTACCAGGATCTTTAAGCTTAGGTGGAGACTTATTCTGTAAAACAGCACTACACTCTTCAGTAAAAGCTACTGTCTCTACCTCACCAAAAGACCTTTTCTTAGTGAGAATATCCTTAAGAAACTTTGCATATGATGGAACTTGAGAAATTAAATCAGTGAAAGGAACTGTTACCTCAAGATTCTTGACAAGTGTCATGAACTTACCAAACTGCTGGTCCACCTTATTTCTGTTCATCCTGCTAGGGAATGGGAGCTTTGGCACAAATGGTGGAGGAGTAACTGCAGTCTTCTCTTTGTCCTTTTTCTTGCTTTCCTCAGTTTCATCTTTGTTTGTATCTTCCACAACTTTCTCTACCTTGTCTTCCTCAGAATTCTTTTCTTCTTTCTCAGTAGGAACATTGTCAGTAGGCATTGGAGGAGCATCATATGTACGACCACTCCTAAGAGCAATGGCATTCACATTTTCCTTTGGCTGAGTTGATTGTGCTGGTAGAGAGCCTTGTTGCCTTGTAGATGAAGAATTAGCCATTTGAGCAATCTGAGTTTCCAACATCTTGTTATGAATCTCCATCTGGTTCATCTTTGTTTGAATTTGTAATAATATCTTCATCATATCACCTTGATTATCAGCCTGTGCAGCTTGATTTGCTTGAGGAGCATAATTCTGTTGAGGCCTTTGGAATCTAGGGGGATTCATAGGTCCTTGAGGAGGCCTATACTGTTGCTGTGGAGGAGGCTGGTACGACTGCTGATATTGCTGCTGATTAGGAACACTTGAATTCTGAGCGTTATTGTTCCTATATGAGAAGTTCGGATGATCTTTCCAACCAGGATTGTAAGTGTTGGAGTACGGATTGTACTGCTGCCTCTGTTGGAAAACATTTGCTTGCTCCATCTGAAAATTTTGTGAATTTTGAGCATTGTATTGACAATCATTACCATAGTGGCCTTGGATGCCACAGACTTCACAAACAGGATTATTCATAGGAGCCATGGATGACAATGCATTGATACTCATAGGTTGAGTAGAGGGCTGAGATGTCTTCAATGAGTGGATCTCTTGAGTCAGTGCAGCGAGTTGAGATGATAATAGAGAATATGCATCCACTTCAAGTTTACCCCCTTTCTTGGTTGCTCTCGGATTACTGAAGTGATTGGCAGCCAAATTTGAGAGAAAAGCATGTGCATCATCAACTCCTTTATCCAGAAATACACCACCCGTAGCGTTATCAACCATACCTTTTGTCTCGGGATCTAGACCATTGTAGAAGCGTTTAAGAAGAAACCACTTCTCAAGACCATGGTGAGGGCATGCACGTTGATAATCCTTGAATCTGTCCCAAGCATCCCGAAGAGATTCACCATAATCTTGCTTAAAACCCATCATCTTGTCAATCAAATCGTCGGTTCTGTTAGGAGGGAAGAACTCAGTTAAGAAGGCTTGAGCAATCTCATCCCACTTGGTCAATTCAATATCGTTCAACCACTTTTGAGCTTTATCACGAAGAGAGAAACCGAACAACATGACTTTCAACTGGTCTGGAGTGACTCCCTGATGTTTAATTGTAGAACAGAGCTGTTGAAAGCGTTGCAGATGATTTGTAGGGTCTTCAGAGGCAAGCCCAGCAAATTGATTCTGTTGGATCATAGTGAGCAAAGCAGGCTTGATCTCGAAATTTGCTGCTTGAATTGCTGGCATAGCAAGGCCAGTAGGTACCCCACTCGGAGAGGGCTGTGAGTAATTCTTCAAAGATTTGGGAGGAAGGTCCGCCATCTCAATCTTTGATTCAGATATCCTTTGCTGCTTCTCTTTCCTTTGTTGATCTATATATTGTTGACAAGTAATTCCAGAATCTGGACTAAGAGGAGTTGTATCCTCTTTCGCTTGATCTACTTTCGTTTGAGACCTGGTCTTGGGCATCAACAACTAAACAAGGAAAAGCAGTAAGATCGGTCTCAGTTGGAACAAGAGTTCCAAAGAGACAAGAGAAACAATTTAAAACAATCAAACTAAAATTATAGAAATTAGGCGTCTCCCCGGCAGCGGCGCCAAAAACTTGATATGTTAAATTATACCTAACCGCAAGCGCACGGTATCAATTGTAGTAGATACTAGCAAATACGGGTCGAATCCTCAAGGAGACAGTTTCAGTTTCAATTCAATTGCTATCAATTGTTTCTAGTCACAACGATTGTTTTGGAATTTTATTAACTACTAAAGCAAATTTAACAAAGTTTTAAATCAATTAATTAAAGGATCTAGGGCAATTCAGGTTCACCATGTTTACACCAAACAAATCACAAAAGTATAGCTTTTCAATGGGATTAAGTAATTAAAGCAATGGTTAATCTTTCTCAAGCATTAACGGTTAATCTTTCTCAAGCATTAACACTCTCAGAATATCTAATGATGTTCTCACACTCACCTTCAATTCTGCTAATTGTATGTAAGCCTCTAGTAGTAAAATCTCTCGATCTATTACTCCTATTGCAATCGATTAATCCGTGATATTGCGCAATTACACAAATTAAGAATTATAACATATCAATCAGAATTACTCTTTACCCATCAATCTACTAATCAAATTAAGCCCAAATCATGGTGCAAACATGGCTCCCCTTAATACCCTAGAATTAAACTACTCACTCATTCTAGAAGTAAAAGCAATAATAATAATGAAAGAAGCCATAATAAACATGTAATTAATAAAAAAGAGATAAGAAATACCTTAAACCTTTGAATAACGAAGAACAATGAAGATCCAAATTAAACCAAGTGCTTACAAAAGAAGAGATGAAGAGAGAGAAAACCAAAACCCTAACTTATGTAAAAATACGTCTGTATATGTCTCTCTATCTCTATCCACGTTCTCTCCTTCTTTTTATAATAAAACTCCTTAATAAAATTTGATATCTATCTCCTAATAAAAGTATTTTTAATATCCTAATCAATTTACAAAAAGATATCCATAATTGAATGGGATTTTCTTGTAAAATTCGTCACTTCTTTTTCTCCTCTGTTTCTGGGCTCTTCCAGTTGGATTTTGCTTACTGGACCACCTCTGAATTAAAGAAAATTCCACAAGCTTCGCGTGGACAGCTTACGGGCCTCAAACGGACTTCTGGAACTCAAGATATGGCCAAAACAGTGTAGAACAGCCCGTGTAGCCCAATAATACGAATTTTCTCCTATTTTATCTCCAAAATAGCTCTTTTTGCTCCAAATCCTTCCAAGTCACGAATTCTTTATTTCCTACAATAAAACAATCAAATCTATTAAATAAAAATCCAAATCAATGCAAAACACAATAAATATGAGAATAAAATCATCTAAAATATATATAAAAATATACTCTATCAGACATCAAATCAAAAAGTTCTACAAGCTAAAATCTCAACTTCAGGGTGTATCTCTAAGGATTCAGGTATATATATTCATTTGGGTGTCAATGTCATAGCCTGAGTTTTTGATGTCGTATGGTTCTCTAAGTATAATTATGAGTCGTGATAATATTTATATAGCTGCATCTTTTCGTGTGGTCTTTGATTTTGTTGCTTGGCAGTTTGATTATTCATTATTGAGTAGAAAGATCCGAGCATACTGTCACGCCATGTTGCTAATTTGTTAATCCAGTATATGTAAGTTCTGTAGCAATTATTATAAGCATGATTACAATGACCAGGTCTCGTGTGGCCCTAATGTTGTTTGTTTTACTTGATAGATGTACAAGGTATGGAAAGTCTTACACGATGGAGGAGCTTGATGAGGTGCGTATGGAGACCATCAAGTTCATCGAAGACAAATTAGAGTAAAGTACTGATTTGTGATTCTAGCTATGTACCTCAACTAGTTTGGTTTTGACAATGTATCTGGTGGTGTATGTCGGATGGTAATCTTGGATTGGAGCTAAACTTTCTTGTTTTGTTGCAATGAATTTTGTATTTGGTAATGAATAGTTGAGAAATGCCATCCAAGTTCTATTTGTTTAATTTTTTTGTTGTTATTTTGGTTCTAGCTGTTGAATACACAAGAGGAATAATTCATGCAATCAAGCAAAATTAATAACACATATAGGTGAAAATCGATGTAAAAAAGCAGAAATAACATCATATTAAAACTTTTAATCGATGTTAAAGGTGGTACATATACAAGTATCAAACATCAGTTTTGTACAAGAACTAATGTTAAAGGAAATACTAGACATCCATTATTTTACAAAAATTGATGTTAAAGGTAGTATTAAACATCGTTTAGATATCGACCTGATGTCTAAGCTTGTATTAAACATCAGTTCTTATTTAGAAACCGATGTTAAACAGTAGAAAAGACATCAGTTTCTTTGCGGGAACCGATGTCTATAGGCATTTTTGACATCGGTCAGGAACCGATGTTAAAGACCCCCCCCCTTTATCTACACCGACAAAGACATCGGTTCTGAAACACTTTTAACATCGGCCAAAAACCGATGTTGTAGGGGGTTTTTCCAGTAGTGTGTCTTACTTTATAATTCTAATTTATAGCTTTCTTATTATTTGCAAATCAAGTCTGTCATATGTCGAAAAAATCAATAAGCATTTCATTTTTATAGCAGAGTAAATTGAAATGCTCAATATAAGCAATATAATAAGTGCTTGTGCATTCTCTACTACTAGCAGTATTGGTAAATGATTAGGGGTTAAAACTTTTAAAATTCCAATTAATAATTATAATAATTTAAATAAATAATTTTAAAGTTGTTCTTTTAATATTTTTTAAATAAATAATCAAACTAAGCAATATTTAAGATACTCTTTAGATATGTTTATCGTCGTTTAGTGTTACGTTCATCTCTTTGCTCAGTCGTCTCAGCTTGCATTTCCAGAAATACAAAAAAAAATATCAAGATCATTGAGATTGTGATACCACTGTAGAGTAACATAAAAAAGCTTTAAGATGAATAAATAAAAACAAACAATACATTGCTAATTAGTGTCAAACCAATGAATAAGGATCAAACCATTCTGAAAGTTTTGGCGTCGTTTCTCACTATGCCACAAATGGGCTTCAGCAACGCTTTTTTCAGTGTTACGAGCAAAAGTGTTGGCATAAATGCCTTAAAATTGGTCTACGGTAACACTTTTTTTTGATGTTTCAATTGATAGTAATCGGTGTTACCATAGCCATAAATCGGTATCTATGGTAACACCAAAATCGGTGTTACCGTTGATCTTTAAAAAAAGTGTTACCAAAAGTGGAAAAAAATAGATGAACTTGTATTTGGGCGACATCTTAATTTTTTTTCCAAAAAATTGAGTGATTAATTCCAAATAATTCACTAACCCGCCTCTGAAATAACCCACCACTCTCAAAGTATGTAAAAATATATGATTAAAAATATTTGAATATATTTTTTCAAACTATGTAAAAAGAATTGAATGCTTAATTAATACAAATAGTGATATTTAATTTAACAAAATTAAGAAATTTAAACTTTTAAAAATTTTATATACGAATTTATAGAATAAAATCTTAAAATGTAAAAATATGAACATATAACTTGAAACTCGCTTTATTTCTAAGGGGGGGTTGCCAAAAATCACTTCTTAGCACACTCTTCTTTCACAATCTTAAAAATAAAAAATTTCTGTACAAACTATGGAAAAAGAAATAATTTTACATACTAAAAAAATTTAGCTTTTAACATAAAATTAAATTTTGAATAAATATTTGACTCTAAAACTAATTAAATTATAAAAAATGTAATAAAAGAATTTTATAAAAGTATAAATCTATCAAATAAATGACAATTCTATTTTATAGATATTAACATAAATTTATTAAATTTAAAATGAATAATTATTTAAAAAAATTAGAAGCTCACATTACATAATTGCACAAAGGAAATATAAGAGCGGCAAAAGAGCCGGGCTTCTAATTTTTCACTTTGACAAAATAATTGAGATTCTCCCTCTCTCATTTCATTCTCGCTCCCACTCTCTCTCTCTCATACACACAATCTATCTCTCCCGTCTGATTTCATTTTATCTCCCGTCTGATTTCATTCTATCTGCCGCTCTCTCTCTTAGATGTCGTCTCTCTCTCTCTCTCATAATCTATCTCTCCGGTTCAATCGATTTGAAGCTTCAGTTTGAATTAGTGCTTCTTCAATCGACTTCTTCAATTAGGGTTTTTTCGGTTTGAATTAGGGTTTCTTTTTTATTTGATTTTCATTAATTGCTCTTTAGTTTTAATTAATTGGTTCTCCCTCTGTGTTTCCGGACTGAACTGGTTGCTTCAATTTGGCTTGCCTGGATTTGGGAGTTTTTGGTCGAGGCATGGATCTGTCTCTCTCTCTCTCTCTCTCTCTCTCTCTCTGTGTGTGTGTGTTGGAATCACTCGTTCTCTGCTCTCAAATCTGATTCTAGAAATCCCCTTTGTGTTGGAAGCACTCGTTCTCTTCCTCAAGGTCAATTTCTATGTGTTTTAACCTAAAAAGTTGCTTTCTTTATGTTAAAGATCATTGCTTTTCATTGAAATCTTTTGATTTTGTGTATTTTTTTTAGTTGTGATTTGGTTGGTAGCTGCTGTGTTGTGTTCTTTAATATGGGTTGTTTAAGATTAAGGCAAAAAAGAAAAAAAGATTGATACTTTGCATAATTTTAATTCTTTTGTTTCCTTTGTTCTGGAGTTGGGTTTTGAGTAGTTCCCAATGTGGTTTGTTATTATTTGTGCCAATTTCAGAGTTTAGTTTTGTAAGATTTCCCATGCTTATTGTCGTCCTGTCAGTTACGAACTCATTTTTGGTATGTGTTGGAAAGTAAGAGTATTAAACATTGATGTCTAGACTCTCTTGTATACTAGACGTCATGTATGCTTTGAGGCAGGAATCAAAATTTTATTTTATTATACATTTCTGCTATTTTGTCATGTTTTATGAGGCTTTTGTTCATTTAGAGAGACGTAAGGCCTGTAGCCAATTTCCACTTCTCGCATAATTGGCAAAACAAATTAGTCACTGGGCACTTGTAGATATTGCATTTAAGGTTTTTATAGTCCTTATTTATCAAGTTCCATAAATTGCTTAGTTTTGGTACCATGCTTCTGAATAACAAAGAGATGTATATATCTGGAATATTATTTATTTTATAGTAATATAGACAGTAGAAAGGTTATAGAAGCTAGGTTTGGTGATGCTAGTAGATTGGGAGTGTTAGATATAATTGATGTGATTTAATGTCAGTGTTTAAGTGTTACAGGGAAAAAGAGTTTAACCTGTTATTGAAAGGAGTCGTGGCAGAGTTTGAGTATACGCTGACAGCTGGAAGCGCAAACGCTGACAGAAGGAAGCGCAAACACTGCTGGCTAACAGAAGGAAGCGCAAACACTGCTGGCTGGGAGCGCAACAGAGTTTGTTAAAAGTCTGTCTACTGGAAGCGTCTACAGGTCAACAGAGATTGAATATTAATTCAAGATAAACATGGAAACAATATCTTTGAAGATTGGATAGCTGTCAAAGAGATTGAGTTGACTTAGAAGACGTGTAGCAATCGTAATTGATATCAATTGTATAGCTTAATTATAGGAGAATCAATTAACGATTGTACGTAGCTGTATATCTTATAAATACAGTTAGGTTAACCCTAGAAGGGTAATCTATTGTGAACGAATATCATTCATTGTAACCTAAGCAGCTCTCTGTGATATTTTACATCACTGAGAGAGGAATTATTAATTCAAAACAGTTTTTAAGCACGAAAACATGTGTTCTTGTTATTCTCTCATACAGTACTTGATTATATATTGTGTATTCGACCTAACAAGTGGTATCAGAGCCAATCTGTTACTTTATTACAGTTTAAGATCCAAACACAATTGTAATCAATGGCAGAGATACCTCCTCCATCAGGTTCTGAGAAAGCTCCTACTACTGTTAGTAGGTATGCGACGATTAGGGTTCCTATACTTAAGCCATCAGAGTATGCAATCTGGAAGGTGAAGATGACCTTGTTTCTGAAGGCTACAGATCCAGAATATCTTGACAGAATTTATGAAGGACCTCATAAACCTACAAAGTTAACTGCTGCTGTTGCTAGTGAGGAATCAAAAGTGATTCCAAAGGAAAAGAAATATCTAACTGCTGAGGATCTTTCATCTATTGCTAAGGATGCAAAAGTAAGGCATTTACTTCACAGTGCTTTAGACAATGTTATGTCTAACAAAGTGATCAACTGCACAACTGCAAAAGAAATTTGGGATGCACTTGAGGTTAGGTGTCAAGGAACTGCTGCTATCAAGAAGAATAGAAGGAACATACTCACACAGGAGTATGAGCATTTTGAGGCAAAGTCTGAAGAAACCATGACAGAAACATTTGACAGATTCTGTAAACTGCTTAATGATCTATCATTGGTTAACAAAGAATATGATCTAGAAGACTCAAATCTCAAGTTTCTTCTTTCTCTACCTGAAAAGTGGGATGTGAAAACAACCACTATAAGAGATAACTATGATCTTGCTGATACTGAGATTGATGAAATCTATGGACTGCTCAAGACTCATGAATTGGAAATGGAGCAGAGAAATAGGAGATCAAGCAAGAAGTTGAAGTCTGTTGCTCTCAAGGTTGAAGAGAAACCATCAAGGAAGAAGGTAAAAGGAAAAGCCTTAGTCATTCATTCAGAAAGTGAGTCATCAAACTCTGATGTTGACTCAAACACAGATGAATAATCTGATTCTGAAGATGATGAAGAGATGATGAAAATGGCTGCATTGATGGTAAAGACCTTCAAGAAGATGGGATTCAAGAACTTCAAGAAGGGAAAGAGATTCTCCAAGAATTACTCAAAGTCTGACAGGAAGAATTTCAACAAATCTGAGGGAAAGGACTTCAAGTCTGGGAAGAAAGATAAGTCTGAGATTCAATGCTACAAATGTAAGGAGATGGGTCACTATGCTCCTGAGTGCAAGAAGGGTAAAACTGAAAAGGCACTCTACACCAAAGGCAGAGACTGGGCAGACACCTCAGATTTAGATGAGGAGGTGAACTATGCACTCACGGCCTCTACTCAGAATGAAGACTCTGAACTTAAGGTACCCCCAACTACCTATGCTTATAATACTGATAATATAACTGAATTGAGAATTTATCTTAAAGCATTACATATCAGTTATAGGGATCAGACTTTAGAGAATGAGAGAATCAAGAATGAGTGCTCTCAACTTAAAGAGAAAAACAAACTTGTTGAAGAAAAACTTGAAAACATGAAAAAAATTCAGAAAGAAAGAGATGATGCTGTTTTTATAGAACAGGAGTTGCTAGGTAAGTATAAGCAACTAGAATCTGAACGGGAGGATGCTAATCACATCATTAAAACTTGGACTGATTCTGGAAAAGACACTCATGAGGTTTTTCAAGCTGACACTGTTGGTTTAGGGTACTGTGAGGAAGATGAGCTTAGATTTCTAAATCATGTGAAAGTTAGGCAAACTCTTCCAACTAGAAAATTTGTTCATGGTACTGTTAAAACTGAACATGGAACTGTTAAAGGTGAATCAGTTAAAACTTGTGCAAAACATGTTAACGTTGGTTCAATGACAGATAAACAACTTAAGCAAAAGCTTAAAGAGATAAAATCTGTCAACAAACAGAAAATGCCTAGGAAAAACAGAAATGGAAAGGTAGGCATTACATCAGGAAATAGGCCAATGCTTGCTACATTTGCACCTAGAAAAACTTGTCATAACTGTGGTAGTACTAATCATCTTGCCAGTTTTTGCAGGAAGAACAAAGATATTAATTCTTTACCCTCCAAATGTGGAGTGAAAAAGAATAATGTCAAACCTAGACCACAAACTCTGTGCAAACATTGTGGAAGTACTTGGCACTCAATTTATACTTGCAAGAATTATCATGCTATTTATCATAATTACTATGAACTGAAACCTAATCTGAAATGGGTTAAAGTTAATTCTGTAGGTACTAAGACTGAAAATGTTAGTTTAAACTCTAATAATGACAAATTCGCTACAAAAGCTAACAGATTCAATAAAGCAAAAGGATCCAAGCAAGTCTGGATCCTTAAATCTAACAATCAGTGATTGTTTGTGATTGCAGGGCACTAGGGAAAGTACCCTAGTCGTGGATAGTGGATGTTCAGGACACATGACTGGAAATAAAGCCCTGCTATCAGAGTATGTGGAGAAGGCTGACCCAAAAGTTTCCTATGGAGATGGCAACATAGGACATACTCTGGGATATGGCAATATTAATCTTGGAAGTGTCATCATCACAAATGTAGCTCTGGTTCCAGGACTCAAGCATGATCTGCTTTCTATGAGTCAAATCTGTGACAGAGGATATCATGTAGATTTTCAGCCTGAATACTGTCAAATAATCAGTAAATCTACAGGGAAAGTTGCTCTAGTTGGAAACAGACACAATAACATCTATGAAATAAAATTGTCAACAAACTCTAATGGCAAAGCAGTGTGTCTGTCAACAAGGATGTCCAGTGAAGAGAGTTGGAAGTGGCATAAGAAACTCTCTCATTTAAATCTAAACAACATCAACGAGCTGATAAAGAATAATCTTGTGAGGGGACTTCCAAAGTCCTTATTGAATGCAGATGGCCTGTGTGATTCATGTCAAAAGGCCAAACAGAGAAAGGTTTCTTTCAAAAGCAAGTCTGAGTCTTCAATTGTTGATCCTTATCACCTTCTACATGTTGATCTTTTTGGACCAGTGAATGTTATGTCTCTTGGAAAGAAGAAATATGCTCTAGTCATTGTTGATGAATACACCAGATACACTTGGGTGTATTTTCTAGCAAAGAAGGATGAAACTGCACTAACTCTGACAGAACATATAATGCAACTGGACAAAGGGTCAAAGAATCAAGTGAAGATTATCAGAAGTGACAATGGAACTGAATTCAGGAATTCAACAATGGAAGAATTTTGCAAATACAAAGGAATTAAACAAGAGTTTTCTGCACCTGGCACTCCACAACAGAATGGTGTAGTTGAAAGGAAGAACAGAACTTTGATAGAAGCTGCTAGAACCATGCTTGAAGAAGCAAAATTGCCAACCTATTTCTGGGCAGAAGCTGTTCAAACTGCTTGTTTTACTCAGAATGCCACTCTGATCAATAAGCATGGAAAAACACCATACGAAATGGTGAGAGAAAAGAAGCCAAACCTGAAATATTTTCATATTTTTGGGTGCAAATGCTTTGTGCTGAAAACTCATCCTGAACAGTTGACCAAATTTGATCTGAAGGCAGATGAAGGAATTTTTGTTGGCTATCCACTGTCAACTAAGGCATTCAGAGTTTATAATCTGAGAACCAAAGTGATCATGGAATCAATTCATGTGTCATTTGATGACAAGAAAATAACTGGACTTGAAGATGTGAATGAATATGATCAACTGCACTTTGAAAATGAAGATTTATTTTTAGATGAAGTAAACTCTGATGAGGCTGATCTGATAAACTCTGCTAAGTTAAACTCTGAACCCCTACTGGTAAATAGTGAAGAGACTTTTCAGCCACAAACAAGAGAAGAACCAGTTGAGGGGGAGCATGAAGAATCACATCAAAGTGGTAACTCAAATTCTGATAGTGACTCAGCTGAAACTTTTGAATCAAACTCTGAAAGTTCAATCTCTGGGCAGTCACATTCAGGGGGAGCCTCAGAGAATGAAGAAAGACACCAAGGAAATCAGGAGAACATACATCGAGGGGGAGGATCAAACTCTGAGAGAAGTCATTTACCTTCAGCTAGAAAATGGACCAAATCTCACATACCTGATTTGATCATTGGTGATCCAGATGCAAGAGTTAGGACAAGAAGTGCAACAACAAATGAATGTCTATTTCATGCATTCTTATCACAAACTGAACCAAAGAAAATTGAAGAAGCTCTTAAAGATGCTGACTGGATAACAGCAATGCAAGAAGAGTTAAATGAATTTGAGAGAAATGAAGTGTGGACACTAGTACCAAGACCCAAGAACAGATCTATTGTTGGTACTAAGTGGGTTTTCAGAAACAAAACTGATAGTGAAGGGGTTGTTACAAGAAACAAAGCCAGACTTGTGGCAAAAGGCTATTCACAGCAAGAAGGGATAGATTATGATGAAACTTTTGCTCCAGTTGCAAGGTTGGAGGCAATAAGGATGTTTCTTGCTTATGCTTCTCACAAGAAATTCAAAGTTTTTCAAATGGATGTGAAAAGTGCTTTTCTGAATGGAAAACTTGAAGAAGAAGTATTTGTTGAACAACCACCTGGTTTTGTAGATCCAAACTATCCAGACCATGTCTACAGGCTAGACAAGGCACTCTATGGACTTAAGCAGGCACCAAGAGCATGGTACGAAACTCTGGCTCAATTTCTCTTAGAAAGTGGGTTCAACAGAGGTACAATTGATAAAACTCTGTTTTATTTCAAATCTGGAAGTGACTTGCTTTTAGTTCAGATATTTGTTGATGACATTATTTTTGGATCTACTAATGATAAACTCTGTAAGAAGTTTGCCAAGCTCATGCAGTCCAGGTATCAAATGAGCATGATGGGAGAGCTTAGTTATTTTCTAGGTTTGCAGGTGAAGCAAACAGATGATGGTATCTTTATCAATCAAGCAAAATATACCAGAAATCTTCTCAAGAAATTTGGCATGCTTGACTGTTCATCTGCAACAACTCCCATGGCAACTGCAACCAAATTGGACAAAGATACAGGGTCACCAGTAGACATGACAAGCTACAGAGGAATGATTGGCTCTCTTCTCTATCTAACAGCAAGTAGACCTGATATCATGTATGCAACATGTCTGTGTGCAAGATTTCAGGCAGATCCAAGAGAACCACATCTAACAGCTGTGAAGAGGATTTTTAAGTATCTCAAGGGCACCATACCTTTAGGGTTGTGGTATCCAAGAGAATCAGATTTCAAACTACTTGGCTACTCTGATGCAGACTTTGCAGGCTGTAAAATTAACAGAAAAAGCACAAGTGGAAGTTGTCAATTTCTTGGTGACAGACTTGTTTCTTGGTACAGCAAGAAACAGAAATCAATATCCACATCTACAGCTGAAGCATAGTATATAGCTACTTGTAGCTGTTGTGCACAGATTTTATGGATGAAGAATCAACTACTGGATTATGGATTGAGGTATAGCAAAATACCTATTTACTGTGATAATCAAAGTGCTATTGCAATGACACGTAATCCAGTACAACACTCAATGACCAAGCACATAAGCATAAGGTATCACTTTATTAGAGAGCATGTAGAGGAAGGCAACATTGAGCTCCACTTTGTGTCTACAGAACAACAACTTGCAGATATCTTCACAAAGCCATTGAGTGAAGCAACATTCACAAGACTGGTCAATGAACTAGGAATGGTCTCTGGTTTTGACTAGTAATGTTGGTTAGACTCAAAATTTTTCTTATATAATGTGGTGCTCATTTTTCTATGAATTGTTAAGTGCTATGTGAACTCTGTTGATTAAACTCTGTGATGCATACTCTGTTAACATGCTTTTGTTTAAACACTGTTAAGCTCTGTAAGCATGATTGGATGTCATACTCAGTTAACATGTTTGATAAACTCTGTGAATTCTGAATTGATTATTGTCTGGATGAAAACACCAATGAAGAAATATGTATGAAGCATGATTCTCAGTAATCAAATCATGACTCTTTCTGAGTCACGGTGATCTAATCAGAACTTGTGCAGTAAATTAACACAGCATGATACTGTTTCATATTTATAGCATCTCTTAGTTTATTTGATCCTAAACTCTGAGTCTATGAATACTGTGTGCATTGCCTCTCATAAATAATTCTGATATTGATGAACTCTAAACTCTGATTAGTGACACTCAGTTCCCAAAACAGATACATGGTTCTTGATGATTCCTGTTTGTACTTGTGAAAATTACAAAACTTGAGATGTGTCATTGTAATAACCCTAACTTCAGTAATGCTACAGTGGCCACATGAATAGTAAATTTCGAGGATTTAGAGAAATGGTATATAGGTACTCTATAATGGAAATGGAAAATGAATAAACATAAACCATATTAGTGTTGTACAATGGAAATAAGTGACTCGAAATGACGTTAGATTTCAGAAATTCCTGAAACATGGATTTTGAGGATTTTGATTTCGAATGAGCTTCTATTGGACATTAAGGAGCATGGAAACATTATAAGAATTATATATGGAGGAATTAGTGAATTTAGGTTAAACCAAAGGATTATTAAGTTAAGAGAATACCAATGGAAATTGGATTCGTAAATGGTTTCAAAACCACTGAGATAATGGGATACATTCGAAACGAACCACAATTAGACGAGTATGGAAACCAAGCAACCAAGATTATTAACATAACAAGGATACATACCACATTTTTACTTACCAAGATCATTAACATTATACTTAGAAATCAAAATGGGATTATTAGGTCATCAAGATGATGTCACACTCCACTAACACCATTTTTAAGGGTAAATTAGTCTTTTAATAAGCTTATAATCACAAATATCTTACAAGCTTCCAAGACAAGCTAGATTAACAAGTAGTTAGCAAGATTAGATCAAAATCCAAGAGCAAAAACATCTCCCCTTCTTCATTTCTCCATTCGGCACTTTCCAAAAAAATTAAAAAAAAAAAAACAAAACCCTATCAAACATTAACAACAAATCAAGGGAAAATTTGTGAAGATGCTTGGAGGGTAGAAAGTGATATTCTCAAAGTTTCAAAGCCAATCATCATCATCTTCATAGGTAATAAAATCATTCAAGTACAAGATGAATAGTAGTGAATAGTGGTTTTCAAGTTTTAATCTTTGTTTTTATGGCTCCTTTAGTTAATCCAAGCTAATTCAAGGTTGTTCAAGGTGTGTACAAGGATTATTAAGGATTATTAAGTGTTCTTCAAGCTTCAAAGAGGTATAACAACCCTTGCCTTTTGTATTTATGGTAGATATTGAAGTGATTAGTAGTTAAGTGTTGTTAATGTGAAGTTTATGATGAATATGTGTTATAAATGGTTGGATTTGATATGAGATTTGTGTGGTGAACTTGGAACCATGGCTGGAATGTAGTCCACATGGTGTAGGGTTTGGATTGAGTGTGGAATGATGGTTTTGGAGTGGTGAAATTTTGGAAAGTATGAAATTACAGCAGTTATAATGTCCGATTTTCGTTAGAACGAAAACTGCCCTGTTTTGTGACCCCTGTATTCATACGGTACCTCACTGCCTAGGTTACCAATTGACCATGAAATGATAGAGCTTAGTTCATAGATCGTTTTGATATAAGGTGCGTTAAAATCTGATGAACGGTTTAGGAGAAAAGTCAGTTTTAGTGAAAGACGTTCGATAACCGAGAAAACGTAATTGTATCAACTTTGAGGCTAACGTTACCATACTTAGACATTTTTATAAGTCACGAAATTTTGGGATAGTGTAGTAGGGTGGTCAGAGGACCCTTGACAGTTGACCTTACATTAAAATTCGAAATCCATATTTTCTGAGAATTTTTACAGTTAAGTGTGGTCGTTAGGGATAATGGTAAAAACCCCTGAAACTTCGATTGAGCTTATAAATGGTTAAGTTCTTGAACCTTTGGGATAATAATAATACGTTAAACATACATTGAAGTGTAAAGGGTGTTGTTATACGAGAGGGTAGTGAGTAAGAGATGTGGTATTCTAATGACGGTCCTTTTGTGTTCATAGAAATTCCGGAGGAGGAACCAGCCATACTGTCAGGATACAGGAACAGAGGCAAGATTTCTCTATCCCTACTTTGAAGATTATTTATCCTTGGAATAAAAATGACATTATGGAATATATATATATATATGATGTTATTGTTGTTATGTGCAAAGAATATATTTCCTTGATTTTGGGAAACTAAAGAGATATGGAAAGAATGGTATCAGTTGTTATCCAGGGTTATATGGTTTATAATGTTATATTAAAGATATTCCTTTTAGTGTTAGTAGTATTACAAATATTATTTGATTATTAAACACTACCCTTTAAGTAGACGGAATATGATATAAAAGCATATTTGAATTCTTAAATATAAAAGAGATGTCTGAATCATAATCAGAGTATTATGTTATGTATATATATTTTATAGAAATAATGTGCGAGAATGGAAATGAGATGAGTAAATGATATGTGGAAATGAAAGTGAAAAAAATGGAAATGTGGAATGACATTAGTAAATAGAACAACGATTTGACAAAAAGGGGGATAGCAATAAAAAGCGTAAGAGGCTGTGTGCTGCACAGTCCAGCAATCAATATTTTAATTCGGCCCAAGAGTTGCCGAAGGAGGATGTAGTGGTGGACCTTCCTCCAGGGGGATGTAGTGGTGGACCTTCCTCCTTCTACCGGTAGTAAAAAGGGACGGGTACGGAGGACGACTGATCATCGTGCCTCACGTATTCGGCAACAGTGAAAACCCCCAAATATTTGAATAAAGAGTCAATGATAAAGTCAGATTGGTATACTGAAAAGAGAAAATGAAATGAAAGATAGAATTATCTTTATAGATGAAGAGAAACTGATTTTATATTAATTTATAAATTGTTGCATAAGAAGGAAATGATAAGATGCTAGTGAGAGATTTATTCAAGTATTCGTGTTACCGTGGAATATTACATGAAAAGGTCATATTGATTGTATATTATTAAGAAGAGAAACTGATACTGTATTATCCTAGATTTCCTTCTGATAGTATTAAGTGGATGATGTATTATTAAATAAGAGTTTTATTCTCCTTTGAAGTTCATAATTTGGTTACTACTTATATATGTATATACATGTATACTTGGTTACACTTTAAATTCTAGTTACAATATTATCTTGCTGAGCTATTATAGCTCACTCTTGCTACTTATCTATATACAGCTAGGTATGCCCATACTACGCAGAACGTCCCGCAAGAGGGTAAGGGAAAGGCGACCTTCTGAGAGCTCGTTAGCATCAATCCCCGAGGTAGATGACCATCGCAAGGGGTTTAGTGGACTTATGTATATTAAGTGTGTAAGTTTGAAAGATTGTAATAAATTTGGTTGTTGAAATGCTTCTTGTAGAAGCATCACTCAACAATGTACTTAAGTATGATTCTGGGTTGTAATAACTTTTTTAATTCTAAACTCTTATTATGGTGAATGTTGTTCTCTGAGCATATGACTGGTGTGTGTGTGTGTATTACTGTGGGGTCAATTGCATAAGTATTAATTATAAAAAAAAAACCCAAGAGATATTGATTTTGAATGGAAGTTGGTTCGTGATGGCCCAAATTCATGACCCCGGATTTGGGGCTGTCACAGTTGGTATCAGAGCTAAGAGTCATAATGCTCAGGAACAAGAGTGATAATAATATTGTATCATTTATAATATAAATTTTGAACTTCCATCAAGTTCAGGGGTGGTATAACGCAGGTAGTATTTATTTTAAGTATTGTTTATAATTTTATAGACCGTTACTAATAGAATTTTATGTTTTATTATAGGGAGCAGAGATGGGTGAGCCGAGTCGAGACCCCCAGTGGCTAGGACTACCCGAGCAGGAGATTAGAGACTTGTTGCTGGTAGGTGTAGAGGTTCCAGAGTATGCTATTGATGACCTCAGGGAGAGACGACGGGCGAGTGCTAGAGAGAGATATGAGCAGAGACTGAGGGAGGAGGCTGAGGAGCGCAGGCAGAGGGATGCTGTGGCCATAGTGCCATATTCTGGTAGACCATATGTAGGACCTGATGGGGCCGGACCTTCCCGAGTGCGGACGGATATTCCTGAGGAGGAGATGCCCTTACGTAAGAGGCCTAGGCTATCTGTTATACCTGAGGAGCCGATTGAGTGGAGGGACATTCACGTGACTCCTACTCCTGTCCCACTTGTCCCAGTGCCATCACCAGTTCCATCTCCTCTACCTAGCCCCGACCCTTTTGAGGACCCAGTTGAGCAGTTCACTCCACCGGGACACTTTATCTTGTCAGAGGATGAGTTGGAGGATGACCCTTCCGAGGATGCGGACACAGAGCCTATTCCTCCGTCTCCACAGGCAGTTCCATCCCCACCATTTGCACCACCACCACCTCCACCAGAGGATGCACCCCCACTTGTAGATGTACCTCCCCCAGATGCTATGCCACCTCAGGAGGAACCTATATTTCCAGCTGGTCAGTTGCCAGCTATTTTCTTGCCAGAGTACTTTGCTCTTCAGGGACAGCTGGATGAGTCCCGTCGGACTATAGATATGCTTATACAGAGGTTAGACAGGGCGAGAGGAGGAGGAGGTGTGATACCAGATGGGTTGACTTTGAGCATAGTTAGTATCGAGCTGCGGGCACTCGGTGATATTAGGACGATGTTGGGAGACAGAGGGGATCCAGTATGGAGGGCTCAGATAGTTGATACAGTCACCACTATGGTAGTGCAGATCAGAGAGGTTATCAGGGCGGCGTTACCATGATTAGGAGTAGTAGTCTGGGATACTAATCAGACTAGTCATCTTGTGGATGTCATTTTGGGGATTAGGTTAGTTGTTTACTGTCTTAATCCCAGTCTGATTAGAGGACAGCTAGTAGTGCTTTTATTATAGCGAGTTAGTATGTACAGTTATGCTTTTGGGGTTTCGAACCTTGTACCTTATGATGTATGATATTAGTAGTAAAAGACGTTGTACCCAAGTTGTAAAATATTTATGTAAATTAATGAAGTTTATGTACTTTGCCTAATTTTATCGTATTTTGATATTAAATGTTGTGAATCAAAAATATTGATATATATGAGGTGATTGACTTAAATGAAAAGGTTATTGTGCTAAAGGTACTAAGCTTATTTGTCAAAGTTGTATTATGATTAAATATTACTTGTGTGGAGTTAAAAATACTGGGATACATAAATAAGATTAACTAATGATATAGTTGTGCATATATGGAAATGATGTATATTGTACCCTAAATTTGGGTGATTAATGAAGAATATTATTATATACAGAATCATGCCGCCTAAGCGTAATAATAGGATGAATGCAAGGGAAAATGAGAGAGAGGAAGCAAGTCATAATAGGCAGGGTGAAAACGCTCATAATGAACAAGATCATGAGGAAGAAGAAGATGAATCAACTGGCCAACAAGGAAATCAGGGTGGTAACCCTTTTAACCAATTTATGGAACTATTGAGGCAGAATTTAGCTAATCCACAAAATCCGCCACAACCACCTGTTCTTCCCAACCAGGCAGCTAACTCTTTTCGTGCCTTTAAGTCATTAAAACCCCCAGAGTTTGAGGGAACTGTTAACCCAGTAGTAGCCAGAGCCTGGTTAAAAGAGATGGAAAAAGCTTTTGAGATACTGAGAATAGAGGAAGACCAGAAAACAGTTTTTGCAGCCTATCTCTTAAAGGGAGAGGCAAATTACTGGTGGGAAACTAAAAAGAATCTCGAGGGAGCGGGAGTGATAACCTGGGAGCGTTTCACTAGGGTGTTTTTAGACAAATATTCCCCTAGGTACTTAGAGAACCAGATGGAAATAAAATTTTTGGAGCTAAAGCAGGAAAATCTAACAGTGGCTGAGTATGAAACGAAATTTACCGAACTGTCTAGGTTTGTTCCAGAATTCGTGCGTACTGAAGAGCAACGAGCGAAAAGGTTCCAACAAGGATTGAAACCATGGCTACGTACTAGAGTGGCACCATTTGAGTTGACCGAGTATGCTGCGGTAGTTCATAAGGCATCTATTATCGAAGCTGAGAGTGAACAGACTCAAATAGGACGAGAGAACAAGAAAAGAAAATTTGAGGGTCCAAAAGGAGGTTCAAGTGAGGGAAGCTACTTTAATAAATTTGGTAAAGGACAAAAACCCCGGTTTGGAAAGTCAGGAAATAATAAGACTATCAGTGAGACGGTAAATCAGGGTGGTAGGTCCACAGGAACTTTTCAGTCCAATCAATCGCGACCACCATTGCCAGATTGCAACACATGTGGTAAAAAGCATATCGGAGAGTGTAAGATGTTGGGAGTAACTTGCTTTAAGTGTGGACAGAAAGGGCATTATCAGGATAGGTGTCCATCAGCTGATAAGGATGATGTAAAGTGTTATCAATGTGGAAGACTAGGACATATTGCTAGGGATTGTCGTTTTGGTGGGTCGTCTGCGCCAGGACAGAGTGTGACTGCTTCAAACAGGCCTACTGCTAGAGTGTATAACATGACTTTAGGAGAGGCATTGAGGAAGCCGGATACAGATACAGGTGAACATTTTCTTTTAGTATTTAAAATTTAGTGTAAATGTTTGATTAGGAATCAATGTGGTCAATGAATGGTATAGGTAGGTTGATAATCTAGATAAGGAAAATCAGTATCTGTTAGGGGTTAGAAATTCTATGAAAAGGAGAATAATAGTATTTTGGGGGTAAACCACAGACTTGTTTATATACGAACAGGAAATATATATTATAGATAATATTTTCTTACAATTGTTTCAAAGGATCTTATTCTAGTCGGATTTCTGGAAGATTTTACAGAGACAAGATATAATAAGATTGAAGTATGTATATTTTATGTCATGATAGAGATCAACATAGGGATAAACCATAAGTGAGATACACTACCATTCAGGAGAGGCCAATGTGGTGGCCGATACCCATAATTAAAAGAGGAATGTTGATGAATGACAAGCAAGTTTATGTTGGTGTGATTTTGCGCAAACAAGATAGAGATATTATGAAGGAGAAAGGATGGAGAAAGTGGTATAGAAGTTATAAGGTGTAGATGAAAAGGTATCTATGGACATTTCTGACGTGATTCCGGGACGGAATCCTTTTAAGGGGGGAAGGATGTAATAACCCTAACTTCAGTAATGCTACAGTGGCCACATGAATAGTAAATTTCGAGGATTTAGAGAAATGGTATATAGGTACTCTATAATGGAAATGGAAAATGAATAAACATAAACCATATTAGTGTTGTACAATGGAAATAAGTGACTCGAAATGACGTTAGATTTCAGAAATTCCTGAAACATGGATTTTGAGGATTTTGATTTCGAATGAGCTTCTATTGGACATTAAGGAGCATGGAAACATTATAAGAATTATATATGGAGGAATTAGTGAATTTAGGTTAAACCAAAGGATTATTAAGTTAAGAGAATACCAATGGAAATTGGATTCGTAAATGGTTTCAAAACCACTGAGATAATGGGATACATTCGAAACGAACCACAATTAGACGAGTATGGAAACCAAGCAACCAAGATTATTAACATAACAAGGATACATACCACATTTTTACTTACCAAGATCATTAACATTATACTTAGAAATCAAAATGGGATTATTAGGTCATCAAGATGATGTCACACTCCACTAACACCATTTTTAAGGGTAAATTAGTCTTTTAATAAGCTTATAATCAAAAATATCTTACAAGCTTCCAAGACAAGCTAGATTAACAAGTAGTTAGCAAGATTAGATCAAAATCCAAGAGCAAAAACATCTCCCCTTCTTCATTTCTCCATTCGGCACTTTCCAAAAAAATTAAAAAAAAAAAACAAAACCCTAGCAAACATTAACAACAAATCAAGGGAAAATTTGTGAAGATGCTTGGAGGGTAGAAAGTGATATTCTCAAAGTTTCAAAGCCAATCATCATCATCTTCATAGGTAATAAAATCATTCAAGTACAAGATGAATAGTAGTGAATAGTGGTTTTCAAGTTTTAATCTTTGTTTTTATGGCTCCTTTAGTTAATCCAAGCTAATTCAAGGTTGTTCAAGGTGTGTACAAGGATTATTAAGGATTATTAAGTGTTCTTCAAGCTTCAAAGAGGTATAACAACCCTTGCCTTTTGTATTTATGGTAGATATTGAAGTGATTAGTAGTTAAGTGTTGTTAATGTGAAGTTTATGATGAATATGTGTTATAAATGGTTGGATTTGATATGAGATTTGTGTGGTGAACTTGGAACCATGGCTGGAATGTAGTCCACATGGTGTAGGGTTTGGATTGAGTGTGGAATGATGGTTTTGGAGTGGTGAAATTTTGGAAAGTATGAAATTACAGCAGTTATAATGTCCGATTTTCGTTAGAACGAAAACTGCCCTGTTTTGTGACCCCTGTATTCATACGGTACCTCACTGCCTAGGTTACCAATTGACCATGAAATGATAGAGCTTAGTTCATAGATCGTTTTGATATAAGGTGCGTTAAAATCTGATGAACGGTTTAGGAGAAAAGTCAGTTTTAGTGAAAGACGTTCGATAACCGAGAAAACGTAATTGTATCAACTTTGAGGCAAAAGTTACCATACTTAGACATTTTTATAAGTCACGAAATTTTGGGATAGTGTAGTAGGGTGGTCAGAGGACCCTTGACAGTTGACCTTACATTAAAATTCGAAATCCATATTTTCTGAGAATTTTTACAGTTAAGTGTGGTCGTTAGGGATAATGGTAAAAACCCCTGAAACTTCGATTGAGCTTATAAATGGTTAAGTTCTTGAACCTTTGGGATAATAATAATACGTTAAACATACATTGAAGTGTAAAGGGTGTTGTTATACGAGAGGGTAGTGAGTAAGAGATGTGGTATTCTAATGACGGTCCTTTTGTGTTCATAGAAATTCCGGAGGAGGAACCAGCCATACTGTCAGGATACAGGAACAGAGGCAAGATTTCTCTATCCCTACTTTGAAGATTATTTATCCTTGGAATAAAAATGACATTATGGAATATATATATATATATATGATGTTATTGTTGTTATGTGCAAAGAATATATTTCCTTGATTTTGGGAAACTAAAGAGATATGGAAAGAATGGTATCAGTTGTTATCCAGGGTTATATGGTTTATAATGTTATATTAAAGATATTCCTTTTAGTGTTAGTAGTATTACAAATATTATTTGATTATTAAGCACTACCCTTTAAGTAGACGGAATATGATATAAAAGCATATTTGAATTCTTAAATATAAAAGAGATGTCTGAATCATAATCAGAGTATTATGTTATGTATATATATTTTATAGAAATAATGTGCGAGAATGGAAATGAGATGAGTAAATGATATGTGGAAATGAAAGTGAAAAAAATGGAAATGTGGAATGACATTAGTAAATAGAACAACGATTTGACAAAAAGGGGGATAGCAATAAAAAGCGTAAGAGGCTGTGTGCTGCACAGTCCAGCAATCAATATTTTAATTCGGCCCAAGAGTTGCCGAAGGAGGATGTAGTGGTGGACCTTCCTCCAGGGGGATGTAGTGGTGGACCTTCCTCCTTCTACCGGTAGTAAAAAGGGACGGGTACGGAGGACGACTGATCATCGTGCCTCACGTATTCGGCAACAGTGAAAACCCCCAAATATTTGAATAAAGAGTCAATGATAAAGTCAGATTGGTATACTGAAAAGAGAAAATGAAATGAAAGATAGAATTATCTTTATAGATGAAGAGAAACTGATTTTATATTAATTTATAAATTGTTGCATAAGAAGGAAATGATAAGATGCTAGTGAGAGATTTATTCAAGTATTCGTGTTACCGTGGAATATTACATGAAAAGGTCATATTGATTGTATATTATTAAGAAGAGAAACTGATACTGTATTATCCTAGATTTCCTTCTTATAGTATTAAGTGGATGATGTATTATTAAATAAGAGTTTTATTCTCCCTTGAAGTTCATAATTTGGTTACTACTTATATATGTATATACATGTATACTTGGTTACACTTTAAATTCTAGTTACAATATTATCTTGCTGAGCTATTATAGCTCACTCTTGCTACTTATCTATATACAGCTAGGTATGCCCATACTACGCAGAACGCCCCGCAAGAGGGTAAGGGAAAGGCGACCTTCTGAGAGCTCGTTAGCATCAATCCCCGAGGTAGATGACCATCGCAAGGGGTTTAGTGGACTTATGTATATTAAGTGTGTAAGTTTGAAAGATTGTAATAAATTTGGTTGTTGAAATGCTTCTTGTAGAAGCATCACTCAACAATGTACTTAAGTATGATTCTGGGTTGTAATAACTTTTTAATTCTAAACTCTTATTATGGTGAATGTTGTTCTCTGAGCATATGACTGGTGTGTGTGTGTGTATTACTGTGGGGTCAATTGCATAAGTATTAATTATAAAAAAAAAAACCCAAGAGATATTGATTTTGAATGGAAGTTGGTTCGTGATGGCCCAAATTCATGACCCCGGATTTGGGGTTGTCACAGTCATTGTTGATTTTGGTGAGTACAAATTCATGTCTGCACCCTGTGAGAATTTGAGCCAAGTAAGTGATTGATACATTTTATATCAATCAGATTTTATTGATGTGTGATGTTCATCCGTGAGTATGTTGCTCTAGAACTTGTTTTAAATCATTTTGAGACTACATGATATGTGTGTGCATGAAAATGATAAAGGCACTAGGATTTACCATCTTTCTCCAAACACTGTTCATAAATTCCACCCTTAGAAAACCCCTTTGAGCCATAATAACTGCTTCGTTTAAATTCTGATATATTAAGAGCAGTTATATTCATTTGTATATTGAAGAGCAAACAGGTGAGATTTTCTCTACAAAGAAAAGTTTACTCAGTGAATATATATATACATAAAAAAAATGTATATATGTTGATCATCTTGTACAAATATGTACTAACAGTGCAACTGAACAATTTGGTCTATTAAATTGTTCAGTTTGCCATTTATTCATTTAATCCATCTCTTCTCACCTGTTTGATTTTACTAAATTACAACCCTGAATAAATTCCTTTTGATTTGTGCATACGTGTACTCAAAGTAGTGTAGATTTGGTGGACAATCAAGCCTGTGGTAGTATCTGCTTTTACTGATTGAATTTGAGTGAAAACACTTCACCTAAACACTTGTGTGCTTTGAGAGTTTGTGAGTTTATCAAATCCCTGGCATGTTACTCACTGAATGATGCTTTGATATCTATCTCTTGATCTTTTTGTCTATAAAGACTGTGTGCTTACTTGGATAATCATGAACATCAAAGGGAATAGGTATATTCAGATTTCTGTATTTAAGTTACTACGGAGTTTAGCTTTCATCACATAATCAGTGTTTAATATGAGAGTTTGTGCATTCGGTGTTTATTGATTTACTTTATGGACTTTATGAAATATTAGATGCTCTAAAAATTGATTTGGTAACCTCTGCTTCACACACATATATATTCACAACTGTGCAATTTTTGAAAGGGTTTCAGTGATAAGGTTGGAAAATTGACAAACACTGATGGCTTGTGTCTAGTACTCTAAGGTAAATTTTCATTGGGATGATTTGAAAATTTTGGAGTAAATAGAGTGTTTGACAACTGTTAATGAAAGTAAATGTGTTAAAGTGTCTTGGTAATAGTGAAGTGAATACAGCAGTGATAATTGCTTTTTACTGCGCGTGATTAATTGATCCGTTGGATGCATGACACGTATCCCACTCACCCATTATTGTGTCCCACTTACACATTAATCTAGGAACTGTTGAGTGTTTTAATGCACAAACGATTGGATTTTTGTTTCTCAATTACAAATCTAATCATTTTTGTGTATCACAAGTCATTTTTACTCTACTCTACACATCCACTCATATTCACTTTACTAAACCACAAACAGTTCCTTCGTGTTATTCACTTGGGCATTTTCACAAACACTTTTCATACATACAATTTTCACTGCCATTTTCTACTCTATTCTTGATTTAATGGCTTCTAAACCTTTTACTGTTGTTGGTCTTCGTTTTGTTCCTAACAATTTTGCAGCTCTACTCAAGAATGACCGTGCTCCCGACGCGTTTCATCTTATACAGAATTTTCTCATGAATCTGAGATTGGGCAAGCATTGATTGAACCAGCTGTTCTATCTGCATCTCAGATTGCCACTTTCTGGCAGAACTCAAAAATTTGCGAGATATGCTAACAGAGATTGGGTACATGGAATCTCTTGCAAAGCTAGGCAGTGTGAGAAGGCCAAATCTTCGTAAGGAATGGAACTTTTTCTTTGACTGCATCACCAGAACATTCCAGAAGAAAGTCACCAACTGGGATGCCATTCCTATGGACAGTCTGCAAATTGGGTATTCTCTACTCTATGGCAGTAATTTTGATTTTGGTCGATATGTTTTAATGAATTTAGGTGATAAATTGTCAGTGTCTACTACAGTATACTTTGCTAGATTTTGTCAACTTTTATTCAATGCCTGTGTATCTGGGTTAGAAATTGATGCAGCTGATGTGATTCAGCCCTTTAAAGTCAATAAGAGGATATTCTCTGATATGACTAATAAGGATGTTGGTAAAGACCTACCTGCTTTTGTTTTGCCACTTGCCTTGCAAAACTTTCTCAACCAACCTCAAGATTCACAATCACCACACAATGAACAACAACAAACACAACCAGAACCACAACAAATGTCTGAACCATTGGCCACTGACCATACTGAAACTATACACTCTAACCCTATACCATCACCTGAGCCAACACCCACAAACACTGTACCTACTACATCACAACAACCACAACCTGAACCAATCATTGAACCAATAAACTTTGAGCCAGTCACTACTACTCAACCTCAACTAAAATCTAGATCAAAAAGGCAAATACATACTGCATAGAATACAAGGCATTCAAAGGCAAAATAGACATCTACTGGAGCTGTTTATACCAGAAGGACTATTCAAAGAGCAAATAGGCCTTCATCACCACCAGTTGAGGACAGCTCTAGTGAAGAAGAAGAGGTGATTGAAGTGCCTCAAGCAAAAAGGAGGAGGTTGATTCTTACAGACTCTGATGATGAGCAAGTTATTGAAGCTCCAGAGGATATCTCTAAAAAGATTTCTGCTGTTGAGACAGAGGTTATCATAGAACCTACTGTAGAAGAAACAGATTTCAGAATTGATGAACCAGTAATTGCTGAGGTTCAGACTGATAAAGATGACAGAGATGCATTACCTGCAATGAAAGAGTTTGATGAAACTCACATTCCATTTTCTTTTGAAGTTGAAGCATCTACTCCAACACCCATGGTTGCCACGAACTCTGTTGATACTGGTGTTGCAGACGAGCCTACTGTTGTGCTAGAAGACACAGAGGTTGCATCTCACACAGAGTTATACTCGGATGCCCATCATGTTTCTGATCATGGTGAGGAAATTGATCAACCAGCAAAGGTTGTTTCTTCAGAGCATGCACAAGGTGATCAAGGAAAACAAGTTGCTCAAGAACAAGTTGCTGACTTCAATGAAGAAATTGCCTCAGTTGCACATACTGATGAGTTAGATAGTGATTCTTCTGAAGCAATGAGTGCAGGAGCTGAAACTGATAAACATCAAACTGATGGACAGAAAATAGGGGAGAAACCAGACTTTGCTAGCCCTTCTGTACGAGAAATTGATGATAATTATCTGGCCAAGCAAACTGCAGATTGGTACAAAGCAGATTACATCTTTCCTACTGGTCGAGCAGCTACATTTCTCAAGGAAAACTCAAAGAAGATTTCAAATCCTGATGTTCTTACCTGTCTACAAGGAACAGTGATTCAGGTTAAGGCCTTGAATCACAGGTTTGATGACAATCAAAAAGCACTTATTGATCTCAGAACAGAGGTTGCTACTCATGAGGAGAAATCTCACAGAGCAAATTCAAAGCTGTTTCAACAATTTTCCAAGGCTCAGGAGACTCTTACTGACAGATTGAGTAAAGTTGAGCAGAATCAGCTTTTGCAGACTGAAAAGGTTGACTCTATTGCAAACTCTCTTGAGTTAATAACATCTATTCTGATTCCAGATGGTGATGATGTCAAAAAGGGGGAGAGAATTGCTAGAACTAAGTGCAAGCAAACTCAAACTCTGTCAAAGAAGGATCATCTGGATGAAGAAGGTGCTAATTCAGATAAAGGGTTAAGAACTGCAAATCCAAGTCATGGACATGGACTACAAGGTCTACAAGATCAAAATCAAGTTCAGTAGCAAATACAAATCTTCAGAGTACTTCAAGACAAAAGGATTTGTTATTCTCTGACAATCCACAAACAGATGAAGAGCTGGCTGCTAAGATTTTTCGTGAAGAAAATGCTGAGGGGGCTACACTTGAAGATATACATGCTGAAGAAAAGCTGTTGCAAGAAGAACATTTGAAGGCATTGAAGTCTAGGAAAGGAAAGAAGATTGTCAAAACTTCAAGGTCTGCAAGGAAAGGAATTGAAATTAAAGAAAATTTATCTGGTATTCAAGAAGAAGAAGAAGAAGAAGAAGAAGAAGAAGGGAAACTGATAAGAAAATCTTCTCTTGATGCAAAGTTAAAACTGAAAGGGGTGATGGGTGAAGAAGGCAAAGGTAAAAAGGCAGATACAACCTCTGTTGCTACACAAGTTGTAAGTGATTCTCTACAGATTCAAAGCAAACCTTTACCTGGGTTTTCTAGACCAAAGATTCCAGTTCAAGCACAAACAGAAGGGATTGGTAGTTATCAACATAGTGTTGCTTGTTCAGGAAAGCCTCCTGGCAGGAATACTTCTGGTTTGGGTTCAAGAAGAGATTTGAGAGTTAGTAACAGTCCAAGAGATCCCTCATCACTTATCTCTCTTGGTTCTGGTATTATTCAAGAGAATCTGGACAAATTGGAATCAGTTCAACTAGTTCACCAAAGGAGTTTAGATATTCATTTCTTGTTGTACTTTATGGCAGATGGAACAGTGTATAGGGTGAATGAAGATGCGATCAAGCTCAAGCTGTTTGAAGAACTTCAGTATGTTCTGTATATATTCAGAGTCAGAAATCGACGAACAGAACTCATTGCTAAATCCATAAGAGAATATATGCTGAGAGCCAAAGCCTTTACTGGATCAAAAACTACTGAAGAGTATGTGCCTAAATACAGAGATTGGAATGGGAACCTTGTTGAAATGAAGAAGGGAACTGCAAAGCTAAAGACTGATCTAGGTGTTACAGTTCTTGATTTTAATTCTCAATCAGAGGAAGTAAAATTCATAAGACTGGGAAATGAGATGAGGAGAAATAAAATCTATGATCTAAGTGCTGCTATCTATCAGACTGATGAAAGTGATCCTGATTTAAGAGAAATCAAGGAAGTTATTCAGAGAGAACTTGAAAATGCTGAGAGAAGACTGTTGATAGATTATCTCAGAACAACACCAGATCTTGAGGAGGTTAGGTAGACAGAATTTGTAAGTAATTCGAATTTTCTGTAGATTTTGTTAAGTCAAGATTAAACTCTGGTTAAATGTTAAACACTATGATTTTATTTGATTGTTTTGACATCATCAATTACTGTGAACTTGTACATTTCTCTAATGAACAAGTTGGGGGGGAGATTGTTAGATATAATTGATGTGATTTAATGTCAGTGTTTAATTGTTACAGGGAAAAAGAGTTTAACCTGTTATTGAAAGGAGTCGTAGCAGAGTTTGAGTATACGCTGACAGCTGGAAGCGCAAACGCTGACAGAAGGAAGCGCAAACACTGCTGGCTGACAGAAGGAAGCGCAAACACTGCTGGCTGGGAGCGCAACAGAGTTTGTTAAAGTCTGTCTACTGGAAGCGTCTACAGGTCAACAGAGATTGAATATTAATTCAAGATAAACATGGAAACAATATCTTTGAAGATTGGATAACTGTCAAAGAGATTGAGTTGACTTAGAAGACGTGTAGCAATCGTAATTGATATCAATTGTATAGCTTAATTATAGGAGAATCAATTAACGATTGTACGTAGCTGTATATCTTATAAATACAGTTAGGTTAACCCTATAAGGGTAATCTATTGTGAACGAATATCATTCATTGTAACCTAAGCAGCTCTCTGTGATATTTTACATCACTGAGAGAGGAATTATTAATTCAAAACAGTTTTTAAGCACGAAAACGTGTGTTCTTGTTATTCTCTCATACAGTACTTGATTATATATTGTGTATTCGACCTAACAGGGAGTATCATTGAACTGTAGTTCTCACACTAATGAAATATATCATCTCAAAAGTTGACAGGTGATATCCATGAGGAAGTGGACAGCCATAATCGAACGCTGGACAGAATGGTAAGTTTGCTGTAATTATGAAGTCAAGTTCTGAATGTTAATGCTACTATTCAATTGTGTGCTATACTGATTGTACTTTTATCATTTCAGGGGAATGATATGGATTCATCTAGAGGAGTCTTATCAGGAACTATGGACAAATTTAAGATGGTATGCCCCCTTCAGTATATAGTCTATTGCAGTAGCTTCTGATTTTAAAAAAAAATGTTTGTTGTTACTCTTCCATGCACTGGTATCATAATAATATTTATGTCAAATCGGTTGGAACTAGGAAAATCTATGTAACTGATATAGCAACAGTGCTAAATCATTCCCACACGGTCTCGTATATCTATATGTAAAAAAATCAAGTCTTATGATTACATGTTCTCAATTGCACAGGTTGCAATACCAGGAAATAGTATTATATTGACTATCTTGCTAAGATTTTAATCTTTAGATTTATAACCCTATTTAAGCGGCAATGATTTTGCTTTATGTTCGTATTTGTAGTTATATTTTTGAAGGAATTCTACCTCTTTCACCTAGGCTAGGTCATAGGTGGCACCTGGAGAGGATTTTCAGGGTGCGGCATATATGTGGCTTTATTGCTAATGCTGTTCCTATTTATAATTTATCAGGTGTTTGAGACCAAATCAAGCCGGAAGGTGTTTGAGACCAAATCAAGCCGGAAGATGTTGACACTTGTAGCATCATTTGTGGTGTTATTCCTGGTTGTGTACTATCTAACTAGGAAACGATATCCAAGAAGCCTTCAAACACTCTAAAGGTATGATCCTTTAGAGTGATTATTACAGTGAATTTTTAATATAATGATTTTATTTTTTTTTTTGCTTTCGAGTGAATCACAATAAGGATACAAGTAATAAAAAAATTGTCTCTCAGTCTTGTTATGTGGGTTTCCAGATGTGAATGCTTGATTTATATTTTAATGTTCCTGCTGCATAGTAATATTCATTTATCATTAAACCTAAGCACATATGTTATGTCAGCCACAAAGTAAAGTTGTATTGTTTTTATGTACTAGGTTTTAAATCATAGTGAACGATACTCCCTCTGTCTCATAAAATAACTGTCGATTGCTAAATTTGTGTATATCGAGATTCATTATATTTCTAAATTTACCTCCAGTAATGAAATTTCTTGCCAGTATAGATTGTTTGTCGATCACATCTAATTAAGGACTTCACTTATGATCCATTAAGTTATGGACTCTTTTAATGGTTCAAAAATCAGGTTCTTACAAGAATTTTTCTGTGCAATGAATGGAATGGAGGAACAATTAAACAGTCTTAAATGTGAAGTTGGTGTGAAGTTTGATGATATTGGTGCTCTTGAAGATGTGAAGACAGCCTTAAATGAACTTGTCATTCTTCCAATGAGAAGACCTGAGCTTTTTTCTCGTGGAAATTTGTTGCGGGTATACTATTGTTTCTTTATATTCATTTTCTGAATTCTATTGTTCCTAGTTTAACTATAAAGAGGCCTCTATCAGCCTTGCAAAGGGATATTGCTTTTTGGGCCTCCTGGAACTGGAAAGACCCTTCTTGCGAAGGCACTTGCAACAGAAGTTGGAAAGACTGATTCAATATTTTAGGTAACCATTGGCGGTTCTATTCATTGCTAGTAGATTCCGAATTATATGCTTTTAATTGTTTTATCAAATTTATTCGGTTCTAAAATGTTTTGTATCTGATTTTACAGGTTAGCTACTTGCCAGCTTTATTTAAGTTTATGCTTTAGATAAAATATATTTACTGGACAGTTTAACATTTGCATCAACTTAATGTGTTCCGGGAAATGGTAAGCCTTCTAATAATAATACTTCTGTTGCTTTCTATTTTTATTGATTTGTAGAAAGTCCAATTTATTGCTTACAATTAGCAGCAAAGGGGCTTGCATATCTTCACAGTCCAGAAGTGAATGTGATTCTTCGTGATTCCCCCATCAATTATGTGCTATCTGGACAGTTGGACACACTAAAATCTGTTCACACACTTACGACAAGGAAAATGCAGTGTGTCACTAAATTACTAGCATTATGAAAGTATTATGATTGATGAGGGATAAATTGTAAAGTTGTAGATGAAGTTTCTGAAATGTTTCTAATTATTGGTACAATTCATATTTATACCCCTCTCTATTACTCTCTGTCTTGTCTCTTTATTTTTTTTTCTACGTAGTATTAGTCTATATTATTCTGGTTATGTTAGGTGTTAATGTATAATTGATTCAGGTTTACTTTTTTATCAGGCCTTGTGCCTTAAATGAGGAACTGGCAGGGGCTGACCTTATATGTGAACAAGGAGACAATATAACGGTACTTTGCACATAATTTTTATACCGTATTTCTGTGGTAGATGATATGGTGCCAAGTTGAAAGCATCTTTATTCTGTTGTCTGTGAAAACATGTTAGAGATTTATATGTGACTATTACCATGATCCTAAATTTTAAAGAGGGATAAATTTATGACATGATAATAGTTTGCTGTGTTTCTTGTTGTCTTTTCTCATCCTTTCATTTGTGAAATGTTTCAGTTTTCTTTATACATCTCCTAATCTTTTCCATGCTGTTAATGATGGCATGGTTTCAGTTTTCATTTGTACTTCAAGTGGCGTGGGCTTGATTACAAAAGTGTTACATTGGAAGTTGGACAGTTTTCTAAGCTCTATTCATGGTGCTAATCTTATAAAGGAGTACGAGAATAAGCCCTACAAACCGAAGGTGTTGAGATTGCTAATAACTTGCTACTTAACTTTTAGACTACTCAAGTTAGTTATTCCACGATATTTAACTTAATTAGGTAGGTTATAGATGGTTGGTTTGTGGATTTGATGTAGTTATTTTGGATGAGATTTTATGTATTGGAATGACTTTTGGATAGCCTTTATGTATTGGAAAGTTTGACAATATTTTGAATGAGAATCTTTATTTTTCAATTTTACATGTTGCCTTTCTTTATTTAAAATGTTGGTATAGAGCTTGTAAAAATGTACCATTGGCTCTAAAGTATTGATCATTATGTGTTGGCAAAATATTAGCAAAGTCTTGGCATAGGTCTACACCAACACTTTTAATAGTGTTACTACAAAGATAATGGTGTAGCCATAGATCTATAGCAACATCTTATAAGGTGTAGCCATAGATCAGAAAAGTGTTGGCATAGGGGTCTACGGCTACACTTTTCTTCCATGTTACCAAAAATCGAAAAAGTGTTAGCATAGACCCCTATGGTAGCACCCGTTTTTGTAACACTCCCAAATTTGGTCAAAGTGTAGCCATAGGTGGTTTCAGGCTCTTTTAGCAACACTTTTTGGCCTATAATCACACTTTTTTGGGCGTAGCCGTAGGCCATTTGTGGCGTAGTGTGTCTTGTTACGTTCTTCTATTTTCTCCGTACTCTCACATTGAATTCCTAAACAAAAATTAAATAATCAGGGATGTAAAGCAATACTTGTAATTTTTCAGCTAAAAATCTAAGATGAACATGAATAAGATACATGCTTGTGAAAATTGTGATAGTGTTAGTGCCCTAGAGACAATGTAATTGTGTTTCTAGGAAAGACTATTATGTTACTTATTGATTATGTTCTATCGATTATTTCTATGTTGATTTATTATATCTTTATTTACTGCGAAATAAATATTAGAATAATAAATGTCCTTGGAATATGTAACATGTATTCTATATCTTTAAGTATGTGACTTAAAAATGAGATTATATGAATAGTGTTAATATTACTAAATATCCCTAATCGAGCATTAATAATATGGGACAATTATAATGCATAAAGATTAGTATGTTTGTTGACTGATGATCACATCTCATTGGTCATAGGCATAGTGATACTAAAGTCAAGAACATAGGTGCATGTAATATACTGCATAGCACTGGATAGACCCACAGTGATATTCTACATGTTAATAATGTCACTAGAAAGACTCACAGTGATAATGGTGTAATGATCCTTAGACTTGAGATCATTATATTTCTATACGAGGATTAATATACTTTGATTACATTAAAAGTTACCTTTAACCGGGTGATGATAAAAGTGGACATTGGGTATATTATGAGTCGTATGAGAAATATGAATGATATGTTGAGTATTGAATACAGTAAAAGAATACAGAGGGGGGGTGAATGGATTCTTGAACTTTTCTTGTTCTTGAGTCTATGTAGCAAGATAGGTGTTTGTGTGTGCAAATATATGAGTGCGGATAAAAACAACACAAGACACGATATCACTTTAATCTAATATTGTACTAGATAAAGGTTGCTACAATCTGTGAATACAAATGATAGTATTCTCAGCTTCAGTTTTTCTTAGAGAGATATGACTTACAATGTATGAAAAACTTGACTCCTCAAAAGTTAACAACTAAGGAAGTGAGGCTGTATCCTTATAGAACATAGATACGACCTACTTACTGCAAATAAGGTAGCTGAACAAATTAATTTCTAGTCTGTCTATCCTTTTTGAGTAAGTGTCCAAACGGTTACAGATTTGACTTTTCAAAGCCTGTTCAGATCCACTTCTTTAGCCCTTTGTCTCTTCTATATCTCTCCAAGCTTCCTTATAGGCTTTCCAGAGCACATTACAGATTGTGGTCCATAAAATGCATTGGCTTGTTGCAGGTTTCAGGCTTGTACAATTTCTTCAGCATTTTGTCTCTAAGAATGTATTCGAGAAGTGACTAAGTAAGTGATTCGAGAACTAGGATTGACTTGATCGATAACTCTGAGTTCTCGAATACTGTTATGTGACATATCAAATCACTTCTCGAATAGCTCTTTTCTCTAGGAATCCTTGAGTTGTCGAATAGAGCATTTTGACATGTCGAATCCCTGAGATATCGAATAGTTTTCTGAGTCCTTGAGATATCGAATGGAAATTTGACTTGTTGACTCTTTGAGAACTCGAATACCACTTTGACTTGTTGACTTATTGAGTTCTCGAATAGAGCAGTAGACATATCGAATCTCTGAGATATCGAATGAGATGTCGAACAGTGTCTTGAGATATCGAATCCCTGACTTCTCGAATGCAAGACTTCTCGAATGCAAGACTTCTCGAATAGACAAAAGTACTTCTCGAATTGGTACTTAGGCAAATTCTTCATTTCTTCAAATCCCAACTATGATTTATTTGACAGTCTTCATCTTCTTGCTTGAGGCATGAACCTTGGAACTTCTTTCAAGCATTATTCTTGACTATATAAGTACAGTTACACAGCTAGAATTTGATGCCTATTACAAGTACAAAGCAAGTAGAAACTCTACAACTAGAGGTTCCCTCAGTTAAGAGGTCATGTAAGTAATGCAAAGCATTACAAACAATTAGGCTTGTTATTAGAGTTAAACAGGCATGTCTCTGTGACTAACAATCTCCCCCAAATTGTGAGTAAGACCCTTAGTCACAATTTCATGCCTGATAACAAGCCTAACATACATAAAGATAAAACTTTAAAAGGTACATGTATGAAATTTGATTGAGAACATGAGTTGAATTACAAGTTGAGTATTCTTACAATATGATGAAATACTAGCCATTCCCCTTTGATTCCATTTTCATTGCTTTGGCTTGTAGATCATCATATGCTTTCTGTTTTCTTTCTTGCTCCCTCCTTGCATTCTCATCCATAGCTCTTATGATTTCTGCCATATTATCTAATTCTTCAAGCAGGATAGAGTTTTTGAAATCTTCAAGTACTGGTTTTAGTATATTGGCAGGATAATGATTGAGTAGGTTCATTCTGATATTGACATTGTCTCTATTTTTTCTCCTATACTTCACTACATAGGGATCAAACTGAACTCTACACAATCCCTTAGCCCTTAGCTTTTTTGCCTCAATCTCCAGTCTATCAATTTCTTTCTCTCTATCTAACCATTTCTCAAGGCACCCCTTCCTTATTGCTTCAGCATGATTTCTCTTCATTCTCACAAAGTGAATCAACTCCAGCTTCCATACTTTCTCCACCTTGTCTTCAGAATCCAACAATGCAATAATTCTTTCTATCTCATATAACTTGCGCCAACTTTGACAACCCCCTTGTTTGAATTTTCTCTGTCTCCCATCAGTATACTTGATCTCAAGGAAGTCATTCACAATTGCAGCAGAGTAGATTCTTTGAGCTCTCAGAAATAGCAGTTGGTCTTCATCAAAATCTTCATCTAATGGTTGGAGTTTCAATCCTGGAATGATTGTTAGGGCTCTTGAATTGGATGGCTTTACTCTCTTAGCAACATGCTTGAAATTAGATCTTTTTACTTGATTGCTTGGCTGAAATTTTTGACCTTTGTTGGAAGACCATAGTAGTATTCCATTAGCAGTTTGCTTTCTGAAACATACACATGGTTTCTTGGCTTGAATCTCCTTCTCTTCTTGAGGTAGTAAAACATTTGCAGAGGCCATGGAATTTGACTTTTCTAGGTCACTACTAACAGTATTCACCCTAGACTTAGAGTCTTGTGTTGTGGTGAGGTTACTGTCAGCAATGCCTATGGCTTGCTGTTTCACACTTGTCCTCTCATAGACTTTCCCTTGGTCATTACCATCTTTCGTCTCTTTGTCACCCCTCTTCTTTTTCTTGTCTTCATCTCCCTTATCACTCCTGTGATGTCTTCTCCTCCCATCACTTTTGCCCTCATCTTTGTCATCCTTATTTCTCCTAGGCTTGACAATTTCTGGAATTACACCAGTTGCAATAAAGGATCTAAGAATTTGCAGTGCCTCTAGTTCTTCAACATTTCTGGTTCCACCCTTCTTCTGTAGTTGCTCAATGATTGCAATAATAAGTTTGTGATTTTGAGGTGTGAGATCATGAGGAATCACCAGTTGTTTAATGTCTTCAATTCTGGTGCCAGCCTGATAGACAATTGTCCATGACTTCTTAAACACTTCTGGGAGCCTAGAAGGTTGGCCATTCCTCAGGTCATCATATAGACTTTTATTGTTTTCATTTGCATCCCTCTTCTCAATAAGCCTGATCAGTGCATCTATCTCTGAATGTTTCAATGTTTGTAGAGTATTGTAGGTTAGATGCCAGATACTGGATTTTGCCACCATCACCACCTCCTTGAGCCATAAGCCATTGACTCTCCTAGGTATCACAGTGAAGTAATTAATCTGATCCCTCAGCCTCCTTAGATATATTTGAGTGTCATCAGCCTGTTCCCTTGAGACTTTCAGAAACTTCAAGAATGCATCATCATGGTAGACATTAGAGTTTGCAACTTCTTGTAGCTTGGCCTCAGTAACCACCTTTACTTCTACAGGTTTGACACTTTCAACTTTGGTAGATGGAGAGTTATCAGATGGCATACTCCCTGCAATCACTGTGGTTGTGATAGATTGCTTCTGACCATCAGGAGTGGTGATGTGCACAGTTGGTAGAGTGACAACTGGCAGAGAAGATGGAGGCTCATCAACTTTTGATTTTCCTTTGCCTGGCACATTGGGTATGGATATGGATTTTGAAGCTCTTTGGTGACCACCCTCATTTACCTTGATGCCTTTAGCTTGAGTTTTCTCCCCCTTTGGATTTGAATTCCTGGAGGTCCTCTTCTCCCCCTTAGGCTTGTTGTCAGGCACATAGGCTTGATGAGTGACCACAGGGTTTGAAGATTCTTCAGGGAGAGGGAGACCCATGTGCTTCATCATTGCAGACAACATGGACTGTGGTGGCTGCTTGAGTGTTCAGCTGCTCAGTGAGAGTTGCTACCTTGTCTGTAAGATGAGCATTAGACTGAGTGAGAGTGGCTACCTCCTTTTCAAGTGCATCTACCTTGTTGAACAATTGAGTAGATTTGAAGCCAAACAGGGATTGTTCTTTAAGTCTCTGCACTTCAAACCTAGTCATATCATGCACTGGGACTTCAGTGATTAGCTTATCTCCATACTGATTGGCAAAAAGTGTCCTAAGCATGGCATTGGCCTCAGTTGTCTGATCAGTGAGATTTTGGAATTTGTGCCCTAGGTCTATGACAGTATCTTTGAGAATGGCTAAACCATTGTCCATCTTGGTGCAGGTAGACTTGCAGGCTAGAATATCCTTGACTACAGTCTCCAATTGAGGGAATTTAGAATCAAAAGTCCTCTTTATCTCATGCACCTCATTGGTTGTGGCTGTACACACTTCATTAACTTCTGTCTTTAGACCCTTTCCAAGGTAGTGTGCAGCCTTGAGAATGCCCTTGTAGCTATCATTCACTGCTTCATACGCATCACTAGGGGTGAGAGATTTGGCATTGGACCCTAGTGAAGTGATGTACTCTTCTCTGAGATATTGAAGACTGTCTGAGAGAAGAATATCAAATCCTTGTAGCCAGGCATCTACATTGCCATCTCTCTCAATATCAACAATTATCTTTGCCTTCTGTAGCTCCACATCATCTCTGTGGCATAAGAGAATAGCTTCATAGTCAGGATTTGGCAGGTTTGCAGTGAGGAGGTTCTGAGCAATCTTTGTGAACTCAGGGATCTGATCCACAATTAAGCTTTGAAGTGCTTCAACCGTCAATTGTTATGGAACAGACCCTGATCCTGAAGCACTGTCATATTGCACAGGCTTCAGCCATTGTAAAATAAAGTCAGAGCTAGAGCTAGACAAGCTAGACTCCTCAGTTACAGATGCAACTTCTACAACCGGATGGATTGACTCTACTACTGGTGTCTCCACAGAAGTGGGATGAGTTACACCAGTAGTTAACACAGGCACAGAGTCTCTAGTGATAACTAGTGGAACCTCTGTATTTGTGATGGTGTCATTAGGATATGCCCCAGCATGCATTCCCTCACCATCTAAATGTGGGTCCTGGGTGGTGAGCAAGGTGTCATGCACCAAGTCACTTAAATCCATTGGCTCATCAAGAGAAGAGAATTCTTGATGATCAATGCCTTGCTCCTCAATTGTTTGAGTTGCAGGCTCCAAAGAAATATGAGTGGTAAATTCTGGAAGAGAAGTGTTTTGTAGATTAGATTTTGGCAACTCCCCCTAAGAGATAGATGGAGTTTCAATTGTGATGTGCTCTCCACTCAATGTTGTGCCAGCCTTATCACTCCCATGTGCTGACTCTGTACAAATAGGTGCATTGGGGAGGATGCTTGATTCCATAGATGCACCCTATTGGGAGGATACATCTAGTGAACTGTGTGCCCCTGATTTTACAACTTCAGCCATTTGTGTGATTGAAGAGGTGGTACTAGATTTCTTCCTCTTTGGCCTCTATAAGGGTGACTCGGGTTCCTCACTACCTATACCTAATTCCACAGCCAATGCTGCTTCAGATAATATGTTCAAGGGTGCAGACATTACCTCCTTTCTCTTCTTTTTACTAACATCACCCATTTGAGAGGATAATGCAGTTGGCTCACTGTGTGGTAGAGTGTTTGGTTGAGAGGGTTGGTTAGCAAGCCTTGGGTTAGCATCTTGTACTACTTGCTTAGGCTGTGCTAACTGTGACTTTGAGTCAAATGTTGGCATGTTGTGGGGGTAAGTCCTAAATAGACTCTCCATATGGGGAGTTATTTTGAGTCTTACATCCACATCATTCCTAGTCTCCAAATTACCAAAAATAAGTTTGGTCATGGACCTAGGGTAGCCTATTCTACTGTTATCTACTCCAGGCAATTCAATCAATTTAGCAATTTTAAAGTTAAGTTCATATTGAATAAAACGAGGGAAGAAAATTTCAGTACCTCTCTTGGCTGTGTTCTTGCCAAGTCTCCCATATAGCTCCTGTAGAATAATTTGACCAACATCCATCTTTCTCCCATAAGCCAAGGCATAGCCTATTTGCTGTGCAGGTGCACTGATCTGATCGAAGCTTGACTTCCTGGCTGTGAAGACTTGAAGAATAGTGGCAAACACATAACTCCACTCTTTCCGCAGATGCTTCATGTTTAACTTCCCAAGATTGATCACATTTGAGTAGTTGATGAATTCAAAGAATTCTTCCAACTGTGTATTTGTGGCCAGTGTGTCATATGACTCTTATTATAATTCCACTGCTTGATTCATGTCTGCTGTAGTAATTGTAATATCATGGCCTTGAATCTTGCAATAGACTACGTAGGAGGTTATAGCATTCTCGAGGGCAATGACTTCCACGGTGGCAGTTCTCCAAAACTCTTCTAGGAGGTCCAGATACAAAGTTGGGTTGGCTGATAGTGCACTCTTGATGTATGATTCTGACATCCAGCATACAAAGCACTTGAAGTTTGCATTAGGTGCTTCCAAATCGTTAGTTATTGCGATGAAATTGGTTTGATTAGGTATGGTGAGTTGTGTGTTTGCCATTTGTATATAGAAGAAGAGAGAATGAAGGTTGAAGAAGAAATTAAGCTTTTGCAGTTAGGGTTTTCAGAGGTTTTGGGAGTTTAGATGCTTGAGAAATCGAATGAAGTGAATCGAATAGATGTAGGATTGTATAGGCATGAAGTACTAGAATTGTCGATTAGACATATGTTTTGTATCGACAAGTCAGGCATTCGAGAAGTAGAAAACAACTATTCGATAAGTCAAGAAAGGCTTAATCGATAACTCAAGCATGTTGTAACTCACAGCTGGTAGTTATCTAACTTAGAATAAATTCTAAATTAGGTAAGATATGTTTTTATGAGTAATTCTGAATTTTGAATAAAAATCCAAAATCGGTTAAAATTCAGCGAGAAATCAGTCTTTTCAAATGATTCGAGAACTCAAACATGCTATTCGAGAACTCTGTCAATAGAGAACTTAAATACCTTATTCGAGAACTCACTCATGTCTCTGTTCGAGTTCTCTAAAAGACACTATTCAAGAACTCAAGAGTGTCCTGAATAGGCTTGTTAGAGAAGTCGACCACTAACAATGAAATGAACCATTCGAGAAGTCTGACTTATCAAACTATTCTTTTTACTCATAGAAACTCAATTTTCACTATCTTTTGAAAATCTACCAGACATATTCTATAAAGAATATTCCAACAAATTAAATAGTGATGTTCTCAAAATTTCACAGAAATTTCAAGTTGGCAAAATATTCTATAAATCATATATTTCAGTCAACACTTACTTCAAAAATATTGAGCATTTAAATAAAGTAAGTGTTTACTGCTGCAACAACTTAGTTAATATATTCACTTAGCCAGAATCTGAAGAATTCAGCATTCCAATCTCACTAACCAACCTTGTGAAGGTGGCTTCATCTAATGGCTTAGTGAATATGTCAGCTAGTTGTTTATCTGTAGAGACATAATGCAACTCAATGGTTCCATTAGTTGCATGTTCTCTAATGAAATTATATCTGATGTCAATGTGCTTTGTTCTAGAATGATTGACAGGATTGGCAACTATCACTACGCCACATATGGCCTACGGCTACGCCCAAAAAAGTGTGATTATAGGGCCAAAAGTGTTGCTAAAAGAGCCTAAAACCACCTACGGCTACACTTTTCCCAAATTTGGGAGTGTTGCAAAAATGGGTGCTACCATAGGGGTCTATGCTAACACTTTTTCGATTTTTGGTAACATGGGAGAAAAGTGTAGGCGTAGACCCCTATGCCAACACTTTTCTGATCTGTGGCTACACCTTATAAGATGTTGGTATAGATCTAGGCCTACATCATTATCTTTGTAGTAACACTATTAAAAGTGTTGGTGTAGACCTATGTCAACACTTCTTTAGTCCTACTGTAACATTTAATTGTGAAACACTTTGGTGTTTTTATACTTTTTGCCAACACTTTGCTATTCTTTTGCCAACACATAAAGATTAATACTAAAGCCAATGGCTACAATTTTGCAGCTCTTTACCAACATTTTAAATAAATAAAGGCAACATATGACATTAAAAAAAAGTTCCCATTCAACATATTGTCAAACATAAAGGCCATTCCAATACATAAAATACCATCCAAAATAACATCAAATCCACAAACCAACTGTGACACCCCCCAAATCCGGGGTCAGGAGATTTGGTTGTCACGCGAAAATCCTCAAAATAAAACATCTGTTTAATAATAATCATTCACTTGTGATTGTCCAACACTGGAAATATAACATCTGTGACCCCAAACATACCAAGATCTTTTAAGGTTATAGGGCTAGAAACAAGAATCCAAATTCCATTTTTATATATCCTACCATTTTATAAAAAATAATTTTATCAAAAACAGGGCCTCAGATTCAATATAGGGGCTGGATCCGGAAATTAAAATGTGAAATAATTGTATTCTAAAAATATAAAAATTACAGAAAAATAGAATAAAGTATTCTATGATACACAGAAGTCACATAACACGTATGAGATAATTTTCCTATTTAATAAAAATCATAACGCGTTTAAATGCATTAAAAATAAACTAACACACATTAAAATAACTAAAAATATATATTAATACAATAAATTACACGTAATTTTTTTCGGGTCGTTACATTCTTCCCCCCTTATAAGGATTCCGTCCTCGGAATCAGCTAAGGCAACTAGTGGGGTTCCTTAACTCCTTCATCATCAACACTTGTTTTACAAAACCAGGGATAGTGTCCTTTCGTACACAACTTCTCCAAAATCTCAATTCAACTATATGGTCTCTATCTGACACAGTTATCACTGGAGTCTTACCACCCATCATTATTCGCTTCAAATATGGCTCGACCAACTTTCCATTAACATAATATCTTTGAAACCGTTAACGTGATCCGCTGCGGTCGGTAATTCTATCACTAATCTAATTTCTTTCAGCAAAATTAACTCATTCTGACCTGATTGGCATACCTTTGAAATTCAGTAGAGATAACAAGGATTATGGAATTTTGAAGAGAACAGATTCCATATCATAGCAAATGTTCCACAATTGTGGTTATGAATTTTATGAATTTTAAAGCAACCTGATTTGAAATAAGAGAATAACCGAGAGATCAATATGATCACATGAACCCGACGTTGTGTGTCTTAGCTCCGACATTTACAATTAAAGGTGGCCAGCCTTCTTGTAATACACAACACACCAGTGATGGCGTCCCATCCAACTTCTATCACACAGACAGATATACCTGGTGTCCCCTATAAATAGGGTTGTTCGTCTCAGTAGGAGTAGAGAAATATGAAAGGAATATGAAATCAAATTAATAACTGATGTTTTAGGACAAATAATTCTCTGAAGCACACTTTGGATTAAAATTGAAAAAAATTCCAAAGGTGTTATTTTTGAGAAGATGAACAACCAAAAGAAAGTACCGAACAAGTGGTACTATATTGTAAATAAATTATTAATCACTGGAGAAAACGAAAATTTGAAATTCAAAATGTCACTATTTAGAAGAGGAGATATATCTTTTAACAAATACCTCTATAGGCGGAGTATCAAAATAATTCATAGAAAAGAAAGGTATTGCCAAGGTCTCTACTTATGCCTTCTTTGTAGTTCCCTCGATAGCTCGTCATTCGATTTTAATCGTCTTCATTTCCACGTTGTACCGATATCGATATCGTACGTCATCGTCAACTCGTAACAATCTCTGAAGATTCCACAGTAGACATCTCCATTCGCAAGGCGGTCTATCCAGTTCAGCACAACTATCTCAAACGAGTACCCCAATCTTAACTTACTAATTGGTACTATACCCAATAGTCCAATACGAACTCTACATGAGCTCTGACGTTCCTTACTTAGCTATACACACTCCTACACACTCTCGTTTCTAGTTTACTATAACCTCAGCTCTGATACCAACTGTGACACCCCCCAAATCCGGGGTCAGGAGATTTGGTTGTCACGCGAAAATCCTCAAAATAAAACATCTGTTTAATAATAATCATTCACTTGTGATTGTCCAACACTGGAAATATAACATCTGTGACCCCAAACATACCAAGATCTTTTAAGGTTATAGGGCTAGAAACAAGAATCCAAATTCCATTTTTATATATCCTACCATTTTATAAAAAATAATTTTATAAAAAACAGGGCCTCAGATTCAATATAGGGGCTGGATCCGGAAATTAAAATACGAAATAATTGTATTCTAAAAATATAAAAATTACAGAAAAATAGAATAAAATATTCTATGATACACAGAAGTCACATAGCACGTATGAGATAATTTTCCTATTTAATAAAAATCATAACGCGTTTAAATGCATTAAAAATAAACTAACACACATTAAAATAACTAAAAATATATTTTAATATAATAAATTACACGTAATTTTTTTCGGGTCGTTACACCAACCATCCAAAAGCTAAGTTAAATACCTAGTTTAAAAGTTAAGTACCAACGTCTAATACCATCGCAATCCAAACATATAACTAAAACTTAGCAAAACATAAAATGATCTAACATTGTCATCTCCGTGAGACATTGTCATAAAAGATATCTCATGGTCAAGATAGTGCAGATGTAAAAATATAGCGTTCCTCAACAGCAAGGATGGACTTCTTGCAGGAGCAGCTTGTCGCAGACCTGAGGAAAGAGATAAGCAGTTATAAAAAAAATCGATAGCTTTCCGACAACAAAAAATTACTTAATACTAGACGTCTTGTGGTAAAGGAATTAATTTAATATATAGATACATAATGCACCAACACGTACTTGTTCACTTGTCCTGATAACAGTAAAGTGTTCATATGTAAGAAAACTTGTCTTATTGGTAGTGCAGTCCTAGTCCCTCCAGTTGACATCTGGGGAACTGCAGATGGTGTTCCAAAAAAGAGTTCCATTTGCTACGAAACTCTGAGAAAAATGAATGGGATTTGCGATGGAGAACATGTACACACAGAAAATGACCCCCATAATAACAGCTTTGCAGCTTTCGCATGAGTAACAACATGATCAGATAGAGCATCAGATGACTTTGAACCTGCATAGAATGGTGTTCTCAGTTTAGACAAGTATACTGAATTCTGGGTGAATAATATAGCTTCTGCATCTCCATTCTAAAAAATCAAAGCCAAGGATCAGGAAATGGTCAGAAGCCAGAGACGTACACCTTTAAAACACAAACCCAGAGGGGATCTATTTAGAAAGCATAACTAAATCCACCACTGATTACAATGATACAATTGCATTTAAATTGTCTCGATAAACCTTCATATGCTTAAACCTTCATATCTAATTAGATGAAGTACAAAATCCCATCCAAAATAGCTACATATAACAAAAAAGTAATTACCAAAACTTTAAAATAAATTAAATTAAATGCTGGGTATACTCGTAGGAATATGCAGTTCTATGCTGCAAGAACTATTGTCTCATCTGACAAGGAGATTTGACTCAATGTGAGCTGAGAACTTGACGCAGAACTTTGACTGACATGTTCCTGTTTATGTTTTAATGATTACATTTAGCATCGAAAAAAAATTCTAGTTAATACCTAATCAACCTCTGGATAGTTTATCTAAATTTGTTAGTGTCATTTGGATAGTTTATGAACCTACAATGTGTAACTTACTACTGTCGGTTCTTAACAGTTAACAAATGATCTGGCTGGTTCACAGTAGTAAGCAATGTCTCACTCTCAGAGGTGCTCCTTGAGTTCATTTGCTTTTGGTTTAATATGGGAATAAGGAGAACTTGCCGTATTATGTAGGGACATAGGTGTATTCATGTTCATATTTATAACCTTTCTTCCTGAGATTATCTGTAAAAGTACTACTCCGAAACTATAGACATCACCTCCTGAATCAACTCTTCTGGTGTTTTGGTATTCCGGATCGACATAACCGAATGTTCCTCTCACTTCCGAGCTCTTGTAGCTTTCATCTGGATCAATCACCTTGGACAATCCAAAATCTGAAAGCTTGGATTCTAAGTTCGAACCTAGGAGAATATTTGCTGGCTGCAATTCAAGAAAAAGTAAATTTTAACATTGATCAGTAGAAAATAGTTCATTATTTAAGTCAAGCTTTCTTTATAATAAATAAAGGGATTGACTAGAAAGAAGGAAGAAAAGGCAGTCCACACGCCAAAACACATGGATAAGTGACACTTTGATCAACTTAGAATTGTGTTTTGCCTGGCTTTCAATTCATATACGTTGCTTATCACATCTTGCAAACTGCATTATCATAATTATATGGCAGCTTGGTTATCACCTGGCCACCTACGATTATATAAAGTTTTGATAACTACTTACTTGCAAGCTCGCGTTAACTAGTATTATCCATCGACTTGTATGATGTCTTTTTACTGCCAACAAACTTAAAACAAAAAATAAATTGCAGTAGAAGAAGCATCAGACAGCGCCATGCCTGAATTAGAAATTAAGTAACCTCGTCCCTGTTTTGCTTAAAAAATTAATTTTTATGCAACAATGAGACTCTCAATATACGGTATGAGTATGAATTTATTAAAATAAAATAAATAAATAGAATTGTCGAATGCATCAAATATTTAAGGAATGAATTGTAGTAGCATATATGCTATTAGGCTTTGGGATGAGGGTGTAATGCTACCACAGACCTTGATATCACGGTGAACAATGCATCCTTTTGGATAGTTATGGAGAAACCAAAGTCCTCTTGCACAATGTATCACAATCTTGAGCCTCTGAACCCAAGGCAGACGCTTATCATTTCCTGTTACATTGTGCAACGCTAAAATAATCAGTACAGATCAAGAAAAGGTATGGAAAACTGCACACGAACATAAAACGGCAAGTAATTACCAAAAATCCATTCCGAGAGATTCCCATTGGGACATAGCTTGTAAAGGAGGTAGCACTCATCTTTATGTTTACAATATCCCAACAATGCCACAAGGTTCGGGTGTCTGACTTTTGACAAACTCTTGAGATCTTTGAGAAAGGTCTCTGAATATCCCTCATCAGTGATTTGTTTTATGGCAACATGCTGATTGTTGCGAAGTTTGCCTTTATAGACTTTACCTAATGAACAATTAAGAGTATAGAGCAATGAGTAAATAAAATTACTGCACCTAACCAAAACAAACTTATGTGCTTCCAGAGATGTTCACCTGCTATTCCTTCGCCAATGAAGTTTTCATGTGTAGATTATTTGTGGCAAAGTAGACCTCTTTGATTGAAAATCTTAAAGGACTGGAGTCTACAGGCAATGCAAATTTCACTGCAGACAAGTCAGTTAGATATGTTATACACAAGTTATATATCTTCATATTAAAAAACAGATTCTAATGATACTACAAAAGAGTACAGCTGAAAATACCATTATCTTTTTTTAAGGTATTTGGCCTACACCGTCCTTGTGAAAACATCCAAATGAAGATACCGACGGCAGTAAGAAATCCTAAGATGCTTCCCAATATAATCCATCTACCTGCAATAGTCGCAGTTCTCTAAGTATTAGATTGCAGCACCATCCCCTGGCCTGGAAAACACCCAATTAGATATGAAGGTTTAAGCATATGAAGGTTTATCGAGCCACACACAAAATACTACTAAACTAATTATAGGACCTGCACACACATATCAGCTCATGTTTCACTATAAACCATGTTAGCCAACTAACTCTACAAACCAGCTACAACTACACATCACGACTCACCGTACTAGGAATAGCCATAACAGTATTACAGTTCACTGGTCTCAGTAGTACAAGGGAAATAAGATACTACCCTGCAAGAAAAAAAAACTAATTCACAAACAATAAAGTTAACATCAAATCAATGAAAGCAACAAGAAATATAACAAACCTTAAAGACCATTTCATTAAAAACACCAGGTAAAACTTGAAGAGGATTAGGAAAATCACCGTCACAAAAAACCCAAGTTCTACAAACAGTAATTCCCTTTTGAGCTCCTCTCTTCATCGTCAGTGAAGCCCTAATTGAACTCGTAATCAATGAGAGACTTTTAGCGTATTGAGCCCTAATTTCTTGTGAATAACCACTAGAGAGAGATAACCCGTGAAAAAAAATCCATAATTTTTTGTTCTAAACCTAATCTGCCCTAATCATCTTGCCATGAAAGAGAAAGAGAGTTGAGAGAGAGAGAGAAAGAGTCCAGAGAGAGAGTTAAGTACCCGTGAAGAACCCTAATTGCTTGATGTTTAATTGAAATTTGGGAGAAAGCTGAGAGAGAGTGTGTGAGTGAGGGAGTTGAGAGAGAGAGAGACAGACGGTGAATAATTGAAAGAGGGAATAATCGGGAGAGTTAGTGAAATTTGACCCGCTTAAATCAAAAATTTGGACAAATATTTGAGCCCGCCTATTTTTACTGATTTTTAAAGGTCAATGCCTACACTTTTTTTAAGACCAACGCTAACACTTATTTCCGTGTTAGGATAGATACAGTCTGAAGTCTATGCTAACACTAACTTATATCAATGCTAACACTAAAAAAAGTGTAGGCGTAGACCAATTTTAAGCCATCTATGCCAACACTTTTGTTCGTAACACTGAAAAAAGCGTTGTTGTAGGCCATTTGTGGCGTAGTTTATAGAGATTGCACTTGTGTTGTCATACATGATTGGAATTCTTTCCAACACAAGTCCATAATCTCTAAGTTGGTTTCTAATCCAAAGCACTTGAGCACAGCAACTTCCAACAACTATGTATTCAGCCTCAGCTGTAGAAGTTGACACAAATTGTTGTTTCTTGCTATACCAAGAGACTAACCTTTGTCCAAGAAACTGGCAGCTACCTGAGGTGCTTTTCCTATCCACTCTGCATCCAGCATAATCAGCATCAGAATAACCAACCAGATTGAACCCTCTGTCCTTAGGATACCATAAACCCAAGTTTGGTTTGCCTTTCAGATATCTAAAGATCCTTTTTATAGCAATCAAATGTGATTCTTTTGGATTTGATTGAAATCTTGCACACAAACATGTAGCAAACATGATGTCTGGCCTACTTGCAGTGAGGTAGAGTAGAGAACCAACCATGCCTCTGTAGACTGAGATATCTACTTTCTTGCCTTTAGCATCTTCATCTAATTTAGTTGCAGTGGCCATGGGTGTCTTTGCAGGTGAGCAGTCTTCTAAGTCAAACTTCTTCAATAAATCCTTGATGTACTTGGTTTGACTGATAAAGATACCATCCTTCCTTTGACTGACTTGCAACCCAAGAAAGAATGTCAACTCTCCCATCATACTCATCTCATATCTGCTCTGCATGAGTTTAGAGAATTTCTCACACAGCTTCTCATTTGTAGACCCAAATATGATATCATCCACATAGATCTGAACTATGATAATATCATCACCATGCTTCTTGTAAAACAGTGTTTTGTCCAATGTGCCTCTAGTGAATTGATTTTCAAGAAGAAATTGTGATAAAGTATCATACCATGCCCTTGGAGCCTGCTTAAGTCCATACAATGCCTTAAGCAATCTGTAGACAAATTCTGGGAAGTGTGGATCCTCAAAGCCAGGTGGTTGTTGCACATAAACTTCTTCTTCCAACTCTTCATTCAGAAATGCACTCTTGACATCCATTTGATAAACTTTAAAGTTTGAATGAGCAGCAAATGCCAAGAATATTCTGATGGCTTCCAATCTATCAACAGGGGAAAATGTCTCATCATAATCAATGCCTTCCTGTTGAGAGTATCCTTTTGCAACCAACCTTGCTTTGTTTCTTATAATTACACCATTTTCATCCATCTTATTCTTCAGAACCCATTTTGTTCCAACAATGGTTCTATCTTTTGGTGCAGGCACAAGTTCCCATACTTTGCTCCTTTCAAATTGATTCAGCTCCTCTTACATAGCAATTATCCAGTTGGGGTCCATCAGTGCATCATCAAGTTTCTTAGGCTCAACTTGAGATAGAAAGCAACCATAGAGGTAGTCATTTAGAGTTGCTCTCCTAGTTCTTACTCCTGCATTTGCATCTCCAATGATTTGGTCTGCAGTATGTGATCTATCCCATTTCCTTGAATGCTCAGTCTGATTTCTCACTCTTGATGTTGCTTCATCATCCAAGTCTTGATCATTCTCATTTCCTCCCCCTGTGATGTTGCCACTATTCACATGTGTGTCTTGGATGCTTGTTTCTCCACTATTGATTGGCACAAATTCTTCTCTTGTATCATCATTCACTTGAGTTTCAACTTCAGTTTCATTCTCTTCATCAAAATCATCTAGATTATCAAACTTTAATGGATCTTTATCTTCATCATTGGCTTCTTCTAAACCAGGTAATTTGCTGTCATCAAATGTCACATATGTGCTTTCCATAATTTCCTTTTGACTGATGACATAAACTTTGTATGCAATTCTTTCCATAGAGTAGCCAAGAAAAATTCCTTCAAATGCCTTTGCATCGAATTTTCCAACATATTCTGAATTATCTTTCAATACAAAGCATTTGCTTCCAAAAGTATGAACATACTTTAGAGTAGGCTGATACTCCTATGGTTTTGATGATCACAATCAGCAAGCTATTTGATTATAGTTTGATATAAAACATCATGTTATTGTTGTATTGTACTAACTTGGTTCTGCAGGGTATATTAGCCTACTGGGTGTTTAAACAGGATATACAAACAGCAAGCCATTTGGTGCTACAACAGAGACAGTCTGGCAAGCCATTTCCAACAGACAGTTCACAAACAGCAAGCCATTTCAAACTGCCAGAAATCCTGAAGATAAAGATCAAGATTGACTCTCATGGATTTATTTCAGGAAATATATTGTGAGGATTCTTTATTATATAACACGTACACAATATATTCTAGAGCTCAAATCTTTTCAAATATCTTTCTTTAAAACAATTCATAAAACTTATAGGAGTTTCCTTATTTAAAAGATTTTCTTTCTTTCAAATCTCATATACGCGTTTTATATCTATACAAATCAGAAGGGTTATGTTTTCATCGTTTCATCTCTCTCAAACCTTCTGTCTAACGTTCACAAGAACGTTTGTAAAATCTCTAACCAATTGAACGTTGGAAATTGATTCTAATAGTTCGAATAATTGGTTGATTGATTTTCTGAACGTTGGTGTGAAGCTTTATAAACTTGTTCTTGTGTTCATTCATTTAAAAAAAAGATATTTGAAAAGATTTGAGCTCTAGAATATATTGTGTACGTATTATATAATAAAGAATCCTCACAATATATTTCCTGAAATAAATCCATGAGAGTCAATCTTGATCTTTATCTTCAGGATTTCTGGCAGTTTGAAATTGCTTGCTGTTTGTGAACTGTCTGTTGGAAATGGCTTGCCAGACTGTCTCTGTTGTAGCACCAAATGGCTTGCTGTTTGTATATCCTGTTTAAACACCCAGTAGGCTAATATACCCTGCAAAACCAAGTTAGTACAATATAGCAATAACATGATGTTTTATATCAAACTATAAGCAAATAGCTTGCTGATTGTGATCATCAAAACCATAGGAGTATCATAGGCTTCTTTCCAGTCATCAAATTGTAAGGTGTCTTTCCAGTGTTTTTGTTGATGAGGGTTCTGTTCTGGATATAGCATGCATTGCTCACAGCCTCAGCCCAAAAACATGTAGGCATCTTTGCATCAAGCAACATTGTTCTAGCAGCCTCAATTAGAGTTCTATTCTTTCTCTCAACGGCTCCATTTTGTTGTGGAGTCCTTGGAGCAGAGAATTGCTGAGAAATTTCATTCTCTTTGCAGAATGCTTCAAGTATGACATTTCTGAACTCTGTTCCATTATCACTTCTTAATGCAATCATACTTGCATTGTTGGCCTTTGCTTCCTTGTCAACTCTCTTTAAGTGCTCAATGATTACTTGTGGAGCCTCATCTTTTGATGCCAGAAATTCCACCCATGTATACCTTGTAAAGTCATCAACCATCACTAAGGCATACTTCTTTCTTCCTAGTGACATAATATTGACATGCCCAAACAAGTCCATATGAATGAGTTGTAGGGGCTTGGTTATTGATGTCACTGTCTTTGACTTGTGGCTCGATCTTTTCATTTTTCCTCTTTGACAAGCCTCACACACTCCTTCTTGACAGAATTCAAGTGTGGGCATGCCTCTCACTAACTCTCTTTTGACCAGAGAATTAATGGCTTTGAAGTTCAGGTGTGATAATCTCTTGTGCCACAGCCAACAATCTTCATTTGATGCTTTTGAGTAGAAGCAACAAATTTTGTCCTTGTTTGCAGAGTCCATATTAGCTACAAACAGGCTTCCTTTCCTTACTCCAGATAGAGCAAAATCACCAGTCTTCTTGTGGGTGATCAAACATTCATCTTTGTCAAAATCCACCTTGAATCCCCTATCGGTAAACTGACCAACACTTAGCAGATTATGCTTGAGTCCCTTGACTAGTGTTACATCTTCAATGATGACATTTCCAACTTTTAACTTGCCATATCCCAATGTGTTACCCATGCTATCATCTCCAAAAGCAACCATTGGGCCAGCCTTCTCCTCATACTGTGATAACAGGGCCATATCACCAGTCATATCATTTGAGCATCCACTGTCCAAAATCCACATGACCTTCTTTTCACTTTCTTTGCCCTATAAACACAAAGGTATTACTTCTCCTTTGGTACCCAAACAAGTTTGGGTCCATGTGACTTAGAAATAGTTTTATCATAAACAACATGCTTATCAACTTTCTTGGTGCTAGTCTCCTTGTCACTGTTAGAGGTCTTAGAATCAGGATTCTTAGACTTAGGTGACAGAGGTACCTTCCTAACTTTAGGAGGACTTGAAGACTTTGTCCTTGTGTGGTGTGTGTGAACATTATGACTGATGCAACCTTCCATGAATTGTCTTCTCAAGTTAAAATAGCTAGTCATCACATTCATGTTGCATGGCATACAATCAAGTTTATCATAGAAAGGAGAGTCTCTATGTTTTAGAGGCACCGAGCAATCAAAGAATGGCTTAGGTACACTACCAACAGGTTTCTTGCATGCATGAGTTAAATGATTGGTACTAAAGCAGTTTTGACAAGTTTTCCTAGGGGCATTAGGCATATAAGCATAGTTGTTATCTTTATTGATCCCTAGCTTGCCATTTCTGTTCTGTTTCTTCTTAGTCACTTTTTTTTCAGATTCATGATTTCCAGCTGAAACGAATTTCACAAACTTTTCAATCTTAGGTCTATTACCTACTGGCTCCTTGGCTTTGGCTTTGACACTCTTACTCTTGGAGGATGCCTGTTGTTCACTGGACTGTGCCTCATCCTCATCATTCAACATTTGCTTGATGAGTAAGGCTTCCTCATCAATTTCAAGTGTTGGATGTTTAAAAATAGGAGTCTAAGTCTTTTTCAAGATGTGAGGGACTTCCTCTTGAAAAGCAGTGTCATCTTCAATGACAGCATAGCCTTTTCTATGGTTAAGAGTGCCATAGTCAAGTCCAATGGCAGCCTTGGGTTTTGCTTGAATTTTCTCACAGTAGGATTGCACTAGACCAGATGATTTCTTAAACGTTTTCAGTTTGAATTCATTTTCAGCTAATTCATCCCTAAAAGCCTTTTCCACTTGACTAGCACATAAAACCTTATTATGCAAATATTCAACTTATTTCTTAAGGTTTTCTACTTGCATAGCAGTTAACTCAAGTTCCTCATTCTTTTTGATTGACATTTCATTTCTAGTAGACAGTTTAGCAATTTCCTCATTAGCAGCAGTCATATTAGTATGAATATTAAACATTTCAACAGATAGTTGTTCAATCATGCATTTATACTCAGAAACAGACATGTCTATGGTAGTGAGAGATGGTACCTGAGAGTCTGATGAAGATGTGTCATCCTTGGAATTGGCCATCAAGGCATAGTTGCAGAATCCTTGCTCTTCTTCATCACTGTTAGTATCATCCCAACACTTCCCTTCAGCTATGTAGGCCTTACCTTGTGTTTGCTTTTTCAGAAGGGCCTCATACTTCAAGCTCTAGAAACTCTTTATCCTTCTTTTTAGGCTTCTTGCATTCACTGGCAAAATGCCCTAGGTCATTGCATCTATAACACCTTACAGATGACCTATCTACATAGCTGGTTTTAAATTTGTTCTTGTTTGCTTTCACAGGTGCCTTGCTCTTGTTGAATGAATGGCTTTGGGTTTTAGGTTTGAAGGGTTGGTTCCTCTTAAATCTGATGTTGGGAAATTTTCTGGCCATGAAAGCATATGAAGTATTTTCCATTCCATCTAGTTCTTCAAGAGTATAGAACTCTTCTTCCTCCTTCTCCTCAACAGGTTCACTCACCTCAGCTTCAGTTTCTTCATCATCTACTACATCCTCTATCCTTAGTTGGCTTGTAGATGCTTCTAGGTCTTGAATAGATTTGTTGACAATCAAGGCACGTGATGTGTTTATCATTCTGCCTTGGTTGGCTTGGATAGCCCTTTTCTGAAGCAACTCAAGCTCATGAGTTTTTAAAACCCCATAGAGCACATCATATATAACTTTGTTCAAATCTCTTTCCCTTAGAGAAATGACCCTTTGCTCTAGATGATTTGGTGAAGATAGCAGAAACTTCATGTTCAACTCTTTGGTGCTGTAAACCTTGCCATTCATTAGCAACTCAGTAACTAGCTTGTGAAATCTCTCAAACATCTCAGTGATGCTTTCCTTGGGTTGTGCCATGAAAGCTTCATACTGTGTGACTAGTATCTGTTTCTTGTTTTCCTTGACCTCATCCGTTCCTTCACATAACACCTCAATGTGATCCCACATTTCTTTGGCAAATGTGCATGATGCAATGTTTGCAAACATTGACATGTCCATGGAATCTATAATCAGCAACATGAGATGACTGTCAAGGGCAACCTTCTCCTTTTCTGATTCTGTCCATTTGGATGGTTCCTTGGCCACATAAGATCTTGGAATAGTTGTGGTTCCAACAGTCTTTTCAGGAATCTCCTGTTGGGGAACAAAGGGACCATTCTTGAGAATCTCAGGATACAAATGATGAGAGGCTTTGATGAACAACTACATCTTGATCTTCCAGAGGTTGTAGTTCTCTTTGTCAAACTTAGGGACCTTCACCGTTCCTATAGTCTTTAGTGTATTCGAACTCATGATCGTTTTTCTGTTTTTGAATAAACAGCCCGCTCTGATACCACTTGTTGAGTATTGAATACAGTAAAAGAATACAGAGGGGGGTGAATGGATTCTTGAACTTTTCTTGTTCTTGAGTCTATGTAGCAAGATAGGTGTTTGTGTGTGCAAATATATGAGTGCGGATAAAAATAACACAAGACACGATATCACTTTAATTTAATATTGTATTAGATAAAGGTTGCTACAATCTGTGAATACAAATGATAGTATTCTCAGCTTCAGTTTTTCTTAGAGAGATATGACTTACAATGTATGAAAAACTTGACTCCTCAAAAGTTAACAACTAAGGAAGTGAGGATGTATCCTTATAGAACATGGATACGACCTACTTACTGCAAATAAGGTAGCTGAACAAATTACTTTCTAGTCTGACTATCCTTTTTGAGTAAGTGTCCAAACGGTTACAGATTTGACTTTGCAAAGCCTGTTCAGATCCACTTCTTTAGCCCTTTGTCTCTTCTATATCTCTCCAAGCTTCCTTGAAGGCTTTCCAGAGCACATTACAGATTGTGGTCCATAAAGTGCATTGGCTTGTTGCAGGTTTCAGACTTGTACAATTTCTTCAGTATTTTGTCTCTAAGAATGTATTCGAGAAGTGACTAAGTAAGTGATTCAAGAACTAGGATTGACTTGATCGATAACTCTGAGTTCTCGAATACTGTTATATGACATATCGAATCACTTCTCGAATAGCTCTTTTCTATGGGAATCCTTGAGTTGTCGAATAGAGCATTTTGACATGTCGAATCCCTGAGATATCGAATAGCTTTCTGAGTCCTTGAGATATCGAATGGAACTTTGACTTGTTGACTCTTTGAGAACTCGAATACCACTTTGACTTGTTGACTTCTTGAGTTCTCGAATAGAGCAGTAGACATATCGAATCTCTGAGATATCGAATGAGATATCGAACAGTTCATTCAGAGATATCGAACAGTGTCTTCTTAGATATCGAATCTCCGACTTATCGAACGCTAGACTTCTCGAATAGACAAATGTACTTCTCGAATTGGTACTTAGGCAAATTCTTCATTTCTTCAAATCCCAACTGTGATTTATTTGACAGTCTTCATCTTCTTGCTTGAGGCATGAACCTTGGAACTTCTTTCAAGCATTATTCTTGATTATATAAGTACAGTTACACAACTAGAATTTGATGCCTATTACAAGTACAAAGCAAGTAGAAACTCTACAACTAGAGGTTCCCTCAGTTAAGAGGTCATGTAAGTAATGCAAAGCATTACAAACAATTAGGCTTGTTATTAGAGTTAAACAGGCATGTCTCTATGACTAACATGATAGATAAAGAATTTAACCCTCCTAAAATTAGGAGAGATATTATTGGCCTCTTGATTGAGTGAGACTATGAAATGCATGGCCATGCTCAAATGATGATTTGATTTAATAGTCTACTCATTGATCAAGGAAATCTGGATTAAATGTTGAAGAGGATGACAATAGACATGCCTCGAGTTTAATCTATAATATTTGGTTAAAGGGATTATATTACACGGAAACATTAATCACGAAAGGTTTAATATGGATCACCATTTAAATTATTATTACTTGGGTAGCAATGATGTATTACTAGATACCGCTCTTTCTTTACGATTTTAATTAATATTTTAAAATCGTTGCCAACGTAATAATAACCTATCGGGTCACACACATAGAATGCTTGGAGGATTATTTAATTTGAATTCGGATTTAAATTAAATAAAAGGAATTCGAATTATTTATTATTAATTTAAGTTTGACTTAATTAATGTAATAAATAGAATTTCGAATTTAAAATTATTAATTCAGAAATACATTTGTTATTTAACTAAGAAAGTCTTAGTTAGATAATGATTCGAAAAACTGAATTAGTATGGACTCTAATAAGGATTATGGCTGATTTTCATTTTTGTCTCTCCTATATAATATCTCTTTGTGGCTGAGAGAGGGTTACACGTTTTATTAAAAACCCTAGCTGCTAGAGAGAAGAGAGAGAGAGAGAGAGAGAGAGAGAGAGAGAGAGAGAGAGAAAACGAATTATTGTGCTAGTACACAGCTTCCTCCGTTCGAGCTTCTGCGTGGATACTGATAGAGCGTAGATCGTTGCATACGGGATACGTGGTGTTCATTCAAACTAGGACCTCCATCTTGTCATCAAAACGTAAAGCTTCTTAAGGTAACAATTCTAATCTCCATAATCAACCACGACTTATACATGGATCCTGTGTAGGGTTTTGTTTTTATTGTTTTACGACTGTTTTTCCACTGCTTTTTGCCCCGAAACCCAACAAATTGACTTTGAAATACCATATGTAGATGGACAACCATGATTGATCTAGCATTTCAAATTATTAAAAATTACAAAAACTCTAAACTAATTAGTCAAACATGAAATAACATAATTTGCAAACAAGTAGCCATGGGCCCATGACTATGTGATAATTAGGCTCTAGTTAGACTAATAAATAGCTCACAATTAGGCTGTAGTTGAATTATTATAAGCTTAGAGAAGATGATGTGCTATATCTTTGTTATGTCAATATAAAGAGTGTAATGTGGTTCAATATATAATAAACATCAACAACTACAAACCTGATTATAGTTTTTTTTTTCTTTATACTTATCACGCCTTTTTCATTACGCTTATTTCTACGCTCATCGTCAATATCGAAAAGACTTTTTCCCGCAATAATCTTCAATGAATTTGTAAAACCATCTATAGGTTATTATTTAAAAAGGGAAAGTACTTAAATCAAATCAAATAGATGTCATAATATGAAATACATGTACCATTCAATGCGATGCTCTAACAATACTAATATGATACTTGGCCAAGTTAAAAAACATGAAGTTTTACACATTATTTGACTTTAAAAAAAATTAGCTAGAGTGTATTTCATTGTTAGAATTAAGAACTTATCCGAGTTTTGAGCTTTCCAGTAAAGTTGAATAAATAAATTAATTTAATATTGAAAAAAAAGATGTTGATATATGCACACCCTAAATTTATTCATGCACTCTTTACATGTTTTGGACTGAAGTATCCCTGACATCTTTGTTGGACAATTAGGGATGCAACTTTGATAAGTTCTAATAAATAATACAACTACTCCTGAAATACAATACAAAAGCTCAGCCAGAGTTCATGATTGCTAAACAAAATCAAACAAGTTGATTAAATCAAGAATTTAACCCAAAAAAATCAAACACATAAAAATTAAAAATCTGTACTATCTCCGTTGCAAGTCTTTTGTTTCTAAAAAAATTGATTACATCTCACAATAGGGGTATATCAATTAACAATTCACATGCTAATCAGCAATGTGCACCAGATGTATATCTTATTTGAAAAAGTTAATTACCTCATTCATTTTTAGCAATTCTTTATTAGTGTTTAGGTTAAATTGAAATAAGGGGATACTCATGTATGAATGGTCAACATTGGTAAAACAAGATAAAAAAATTTTGGTCTAGAAAATATTTAGAGTATGCATAAATAAGTTTAAGGTGTGTATATATAAACACCCAAAAAAAATCGAGTCCACTAAAATTAAGGATACTAGTTTATAACCCGTGCGATGCACGAATTTTTTTTGATATACAATAAATATTATTGTATGTTACAATTATATTTATATATAATCATTATTTTCAATAATTTATTTTGATCTTAATTTAAATAATTTAATATGAATTTAATTAATGATATGCACGGTTTAAAACTTATATTATAAAATTCTAAAATAAATATGTCGTGGACGAAATTCGAATCTTGAAATTTTAATAAATTAATTTGATCATACAATATATCTAAACATTTGATCCAACGGTTCTGATTTTACTAAAAAACTAACGGTCATTATTCGATGTATATAAATTATTGCAAGATTATGTTTTAAATTAAAAGTTAATGTGTTTTAATTATATAAGAAATATCATTGATTAGAAGATACGATATTTTAGGTGTTTATAAAAGGTAATGTCTTTTAATTTAAAAAGGTAATCGGCTAAGTATCATTAATTATATTTTTTTATTATTTATTTCAATAATTAGAATGATCGTGCCGAAAAGCGAACCGACAAACTTTCAATGACCATGCGATGCACGGGTTTCTTTTAATATGTTATAAGTTTTATTTAATATTACAATAATATTTTTATATAATCATTATTTTTAATACGTTTTTTAATTTGAATTTAATATATTCATGTTTACGGATTATACTAATATTTGCTTATTATAAAAAAACATATACGGATTTTTAGTATAATTTATTAATTATTAGAAAATATGGTGTGATTTTTTCGGGTATATATATTAATGATTGTAATATTAGTTTTAAATTAAAAAGATCACATTTTTTAATTAGAAAAGAAATATTAATGATTGGAAGATATGGTACGATTGATATTTTTACTTTTTAGCTGTTTATTTAAGCAATATTTTAAACTATAAGTAAATGTGAAAAAGGCAATCGACTAATTATCATTAATTATATTATATTATTTTTTATTTTAATAATTCGAATAACCAAACTGAAAACCAAATCGAAAAACTTTCAATTTTTCGATTTTAATATAATAGTATAAATGAGTTAGATAATGGGTGAAACAAATGCTTAAACTTAATTTACAATGGGTGAAACAGATGCTTACACTTAATTTATGATAAAATTATGCGAGAAATTGCCCAAAATGCCTAGATTTGGGGAGTTAAGGCCCGAAATGTTGATATTCAAAAACGCGGCCCTATATACCGATGATTCACGCATTCTTCAAATGCGTGTCAAGGGATACGCATCCTCACAATGCGTATCAGCGGTCACGCATTCTAAGAATGCGTGATGACGTCATCTCGTTAGTTTTACATAACTCACGTCGGCATTGCTCTGGAGCTCCAAATCGCCTAACAATCGCCATCCTTCGTCGAGCCCAATCCGGCAACCTTCACAAAAACGGAGTACACCAAAAAGATGCCTAGGCCATCCTCTCCATTTTGACATCTTCCTTTGTTGAGTTCTAGCCCCGCAGGGGCGTGCAAGAACACACCGGAAAACGAATCGGGAAAAACCCTTCGATTTGGGTCTTTCGATTACGGCAAAAAGAATGACAATCGAAGATTATTGGATTGTAAAGGGTGAAACGACGAACAATTTGGTGTATAATATATGACTTCTAGTTGCCTGTAGAGAACGAAAGAAGGAGTTGAGAAAAAGGAGCAAAAATCCGGCAACTGCAGCTTGGGGACGATGGTGAACAGTGCGTGGCACACTGTGACAACCCGGGTCAAATCCCGAGTCTTTTTTCGAAAATCGGATCGAGTCCCGATTACGAATCCGAAATAAGCCAAAGTAAACTGACCTAAATGCCGCCAACTTGGGTAATCCACAAGCCCACCACAGGCCCCCAAAAGATCATGATTTGTTGGTGCACTTAGTAGTAGTACTTTACCTTATAAACTTAACAGAAGTTCCAAATCTCCTCGATGTGGGACTGGGGTGTTACAAACTCCCCCACTTAAACTCCTGACGTCCTCGTCAGGCCTGAACGGATATCCCATAGGTTCCGGATCGTTCCTCCCTAGCCATTGTGGGATAATACCGGCTAGCTTCGTGTCCCCACCTCCGGCAACTTGACTAATCAAGCTTTCGAGAGTCGGCTCTGATACCATATGTGACAACCCGGGTCAAATCCCGAGTCTTTTTTCAAAAATCGGGTCGAGTCCCGATTACGAATTCGAAATAAGCCAAAGTAAACTGACCTAAATGCCGCCAACTTGGGTAATCCACAAGCCCACCACAGGCCCCCAAAAGATCATGATTTGTTGGTGCACTTAGTAGTAGTACTTTACCTTATAAACTTAACAGAAGTTCCAAATCTCCTCGATGTGGGACTGGGGTGTTACACACACGCATGTTGAACATGCGTGTCTCAAGACACGCATTTTCAACATGCGTGTCCCAAGCACTATTCATGAGAACAGAAGTAAGTTTTGTGAAGAATGTTCCAATCTAAGATGCGTGTCCGGACACTCCTTCCTGAAATGCGTATCTGATCGGTATTTAGGGCCATGCAGATTGGATATGGGCATATCGGACCATTGTTTCCCAAATCTGGGTAGTTAGGGCCATCACTCAAATTATGCGCCGTAATTTATCTACATGTTTAGTTATATTCAAATAATCATAAAAATAAATGTGGTGAGATAATTAAAGGGATAAAAAATTATCTTTTATTTCTTATGGTTTCATTCTTCCTTCCCCAAAATTTATAAGAACATAATCATTCATATAAGTCATTTATTAAAAAAATAATTACAAAATAAGAAAAATGCAAGAAAACTTTTAAAAAAAATCAAAAACTTTCCCAACATGTAATTTATGTAAAAGATAATTTTTCTAATAATAACATAAGATGCACGTGTATAAATATGCATCCACAATTTTAGAATTTATTTTGAATAATGTCACACTACTTTATAATTATTGGAACATACAAGATCATAATATTTTTTTTTTGGTCAAAGAAAATACAATCTCGTATATGAATTGTACCGAAATACAATACCAACGAAAACCGGAGAAAGAGATTTAGTATCTTTCATTCAAGAAAATTTATCATCTAACCGAGGGACATGCATAGATTTCCTCGAAAATTTAGATAAAAAGAGATTTCCCAATGTCTTCTCACCTGATAAAACAACAAAAATTTCATTAAGAATATGATTTCTAAAATAATATTAAAGTAAGTAACATAGCAAAGAAAAATAATTCTTAAAACCTAATAATATTCAACCACTATTTAAAAGGAACAAAAAAGTTATATCTAATCAATAGTAAAATAAAAATCTAATCAAAGGAAAACCCTTTGATTAAACACAACAGATAATAATATGATTCAAAATACCATCATTTTTTTATTTTATTTTTTTGTCAAATTTTCAAAATACCATCATAAATAGTCAAAATGTCATCATAAATAATTCCCATATATGTACAAACTAAAAATTCCAAATATCATCAGCAAAATAATCATTAAAAATTATAAACTAATTAAGGGGTGGTATTGTATTTAGTGACAATTCTTGGGGTAATGATTTTTATGGATTTTATAGATTTTTAATGATTCTTGTTGAGTCATTAAAATTTCGAAATACTTTTGACGACTCCTAATGAAATGATTTTTAAAAACTTTCATAGACTTTTTGATAGATTTTATGGTTTACTAGACTGTACAAAGATCATATATTAGCCCATGTTGTGAAATCCTTTAACATTTTTTCACTGCAATCCAATTTCGATCGTGTCTTCTCTGATTATTCCGGCCACCAAAAAATTGAGTATAGTACAAGGTATATTTCTTGTTAAATTGAGTAATCATTGCATATTTTTATCTGAGAATTATATATTTGTCACTATTCATAGCTAATGATGATGCAAAGGTATGTCATTAGCCAGTGTTATAGGGAGAATATTGTATAACAATATTTTGGAGGTTTGCTGGAATCATGGAGCAAAATACGGATATTCTGCTATGAACACGAAGAACACGGAAGGAGATTGGAGATCGTTTGTGGCTGATCTTTTATGGTGTTTTCAGGGGTGAGCTGTCAATCATCCATAACAAGATGCCTACGTACCATATTTATAGGGATCAAGCCATACGTAGTTCTCTTGGAGAAGAAATTATCTAGACGGGCTAGGATTTCTATGGGCTCGACTAGGCCCAAATCCACTAGACGTCTTCTTGGGCTGGTATATTTTACCCATTTATTCTATCCATGATCCATGGTCCAAAGAAGGAAGCAAATGGTCTCGCATGGCTAGAGTCGGGACCTCTTAGACGAGGCTAATAGAGAAGTAACAAGGGTGTAGCATGCAACCTCGAGGGGTTGAGTCATGCGAAGCGGACCCAAATGTATTGATACTCATGCGACCTCGAGAGGCTGCGTCATGAGCCTTCCAGCAGAGAATGAGATAGCGATCTCGTGTAGTATGTGGATGTGATGATAGTACGAAGCGATCCCTTGACGGGAGTCATACGCGAGACGATCCCTTGACGGGAGTCATACGCGAAGCGATCCCTTGACGGGAGTTATAGAGAGCTGATCCATGTAGATGCGACCTTGAGGTCGGGCTAGCATGATGCTTAAATCAACTGGCCTCGCTGACGAGGCGAATGGAGAAGCTGCATGGCCTCGCATGCGGCCTCGCTGGGCTAGTCATGCGAGGTGGTCCACGCTGTACGGAGATAATTATACTCACGCGACCTTGCTGGGCCTGACCGTAAGCCTTCATAATAAATATGCTCTAGGCCTCGCTGGACCTCTAGGCCACGCTAGACCTTGTAGAGAGACATGCATGATAGATGCTATCCCATACTAGGGACTTTGTTGGTGAACTCGACCCGCAGCTTGGGGTCGCAAACTTCCACATTGTGCTTGATAGTATATTGGAGTGACTCCTGGTGGTGGGTTTTAGTGACCCAATCTTCATCTCTAGGCCCATTATGAGTTATGGACCTCTATTCTAGCCCATTAGGCCTGCTTAGGGCTTATGCCAAGATTTGGGCATAACAGCCAGCAATAGTTTTATGATGCAAAACTATTTTATTGGTGTTTATGTGAATTTTTGCAAGCATAATACTTTTAGAAGCCCATGAATTACTACAATGTTTGATTGATTCTTATTTTACTTTGTGTATTATGATCTAGTTTTACAAAATTGCAAAAGATAATCTAGTTTTACAAAATTGCAAAAGATCGCAACCTCAATAATATTGTTTACTAAAATGAATATAAATATGGAAATTGAAAACCAAGAAGAGGAAGAAAAAGAGATGGAAGGAGAGAAAGAAAGAGAAGAAAAGCGACAGGAAATTTTAACAAATTTATTGACAGTAAATGAAACAATTTTATTCAAGATGATATTAATAGAATTATTAGAAGTCATGTCAAATCTTATCAAAAAGCTCATGACTTTTTTTAAGGGATATAGTTATAACTTTTGTTAAAAGTCATTAAAAGTCATTGACTTTTTGAATAACACCATACTTATAAAGAGTCAATAAAAATCTAAATTCAATATCGTCCTAATTTTAAATACTTCTTAAAAGTCTTAATTGAATAATATCATACTTTTAAAGACTCTTTAAAAATTAGAATTGAATACCTTATGACTTTTAAAATCATTAAAAGTCTTTAAAAGTCTTAATACAACTAGCTTATAGCCCGTGCAAAGCACGAGTTAATTTTATTTTTTTTTAATTTACAAATAGTTTAGTATATATAATATAATAAATATTACTTTTAATATGTTCGGAAAATTCAAATTTTAGATCTTTGTATATAAATAATTTTTAGTATTAAATCTAAATTAATATGTTGTTGATGGGAATCGAACCTTCAACCTTTCTATATAACATAATCTAAGTATTAATTTTATATTAAAATGTTGTTAGCGGGATTTGAACCTTAGACCTCCAACTTTTAGTATTGTTGTATGTAACGATCATGATCTATTTGAGTTGAATATCTAACGGTTGTGAATGGGGATAACCAAAAATAGGGGATAACCAAATTACAAATAATACTCCTTTTCGCTTATTATAATATAGTATAGATCAAAACAAAAGCCGCCTCCCCCCTTCTTTTCTTCTCCTGCTTGTTTCAGCCGGGGCTTCCACCGGATTTTCACCGGTGGAAAGCCCCATCCCTATATCTTCTTTCGTTTTCTTGTTTAAAGCTTGGATTTCCCTAAAAAATCTTCCTTTTTAGGATAGATTTGGTCTTGTTTTTCCCGGATTAAAGCTATCAATCCAAGGAATTGTTGTGGGTCTTCGTCTTGGTTCATCGAGCTTTAATTTTCGGAGCTGCAAGTTTCCAGTTTGGTTGTATTTGTTTGGGTATTTTAAGGCTTGTTTGTTAGTTTAATGTATTTGTAAGTTCAGTTTGATGTCTCTCCTCGGTGAGAGTTTTGGTGTTCTCCCCTTTATTTGTGAGAGTATGATTTCTGATCTAGTGAAACAAGCTTGTAGGATGTTGCATTTATGGTCGAATATTCAAGCAGCAGTAGCCCCAGGTGAAGGTCCAACCGCAGCGAGTACATATAAATCTCCATACGTGAGGGGCATTATCATCTTCAACAAATTGCCTGATTATGGATTAATCAGTATTTGTTTATGTTTTACGTGTTCGACTATCTTTGTAGATGTCGTATGACTTTTCACTAATGAATGGAATTTTACTCAAAAAAAAAATATAGTATAGATATCACCCCCTAAGATACAACTTACATTAATAATATTAGGGAAATGCTAACAATAGCCCTAAGGGCTATGGTTAGGGCTATGGTTAAGCATTAAATATTTTCAACATTTATTCTTAGTTATTTAATGATTTTTTGGTTTTTCAATGCTTCTTTACATCATTATTTAACTTCCCAAGTAATAATAGTGGATCCCCCTGCATTCACATTAATTCCCAATAATAAAAACATCTCAAATTGCTAAATAATTATATTGATATTCATGCAAAATTGATGTATTAAGTACAAAATTGACATATTAAATACATTTATCCACTTACATTAATGCTTAACTATAGTCCTTAGGACTATGTTTAGCATTACCCATAATATTAACAAGGATGAAGATATTACGTAACCAATTAAGCCCCTGTTTGGTTGGAGGAGAGGAGAGGGGAGGGGAAGGGAGGGGAGGGATATGAAATGAAAAATCATGTTTAGTTCAAAATTGGGAAGGGGATTGGACTGTAGAGATGCACAAAAAGCCCGAGCCCGAAAATCTGGCCCGGCCCGATCTGGCAAAGCCCGGTCCGGTCAAGCCCGGTACGAGGGCCTTAAACGGTCCCTATATTTTTGGGCAAAGCCCGGCCCGGCCCGGCAAAAGCCCGGTCTTCGGCCCGGCCCGAATAAAAGCCCGGTTCGGCCCGAAAAAGTCAGGGTAAAATTTGATTATTCTAGTATACTTACATAAATATTTATGTATTTACACTTCCTACAAATATAAAAATAATTTAAGTACATATATATTTACATATTCATTATTAATAATAAGATTATTTATATGCATATATTACGATACATGAACGAAAGCAAGTTAAGTACACATGTAATCAATTAATATATCATCAAATCAAAAAGTAAATCGATAAATGTAATATTTGTATCGGCAAAATAGATTGTTTAACACATGTCTGCCATTATTACATAAAAAACATTCTTATGTAACATAAAATCTCGATCCGATTTGATCCCGGAAAAAGCCCGATCCGGCCCGGCCCGCTTCAGGCCTGGAAAAAAGCCCACCGCGGCTCGCTTCGAGAGCCTAAACGGGCTCACATTTTTCACAGAAGCCCGGCCCGGCCCGGCCCGGTCAAAGCCCGACCCGATGGGCCTTTTGTGCATCTATAGATTGGAGGGGAGGGGAGGGGAGGGGATTGGAGGGGAGTTTTTGTTTAATTTTATCACCCTCCAATTTGGGGTTTTTTGGAGGGGAGGGGGAACATTTATTGGACAAAAATACCCTTACATATGTAATTCTAATTTATATTCTCTTTACATATAAGAAGGTTTTAAATGTAATTTATTTATAAAACCCTCCCCTCCTCCCCTCTTGTACCAAACAAAAAATGAATCTCATGTCCTCCCTTCCCCTCCCTTGAACCAAACATAAATATTATTAAAATCCTCCCCTCCCTCTCCCCCTCCCTTGAACCAAACATAGCCTAAAGGAAGTAAAGTGGGCGGTTTAGGTGCCAATACCGACGTGAAGGGTGTCTGTTTGATTAACGGCCTAACCATCCCTCCTTAATATTATATTTATTGTGAAAATTAGGGGGTTGGTATTACTGTTACACGTAATCCTAATCCAACAGGAGAATTAACACACTAACCAGCAAGCGCGTACGTACATAACATATGTGAAAAATCTTACTCGGCTAAGAAGGGGAAAAAAATAGTGAAATAAACCGTGTGTAATAATCACATTACGTATGTTTATTTGGTTGAGAATGTAGCATGGTTGCTGATAAGCAAGAGACAAAAATGCACACCCAGATCTCTAATAGTACATACAGATAGATTCTATAACAGTGTGAAATGTAGGAACTTTCTTCTAATAAAAACAGAAGTGGATATATAAGCTACGTAATCACTTTATGATCGATATTGACATGTAGTTTCATCTCTTTCTTTTGTAATGTATGGCAGGGAATACAACTACGGAATCAGGGATTGATTGCAATATTCTGATAAAATTCTATTATAAATATTTAGGTTTGATCGAGCCTCAAATAAAAACTTGTACTACTTTTTAAGAATGAAATGAGATTTAAGTAACAACTTCACTTATTTTTCAACTTTAAATGAAATGAGATTATGAAAAAAAAAATTATAAATTTTTCAGCTCATCCGAGATTTCAGATTACTTATATTTTGATTTGTTTCGTAATTCACCCGAAATTTAAGATGACTTATAATTTGACTTGTTTCGCAATAATAAATGATAATTATGAGGAGACAATAAGATAAATGTTTTTTTTTTTGAATATGTCTCAAATGTTTTATACCTTTGTAGGCCTCCCATTATTATGAACACAGATATGATCATATGAAAGCTATTAATTATAAGCAAGATTTAGCTAAGAGATTAGGTTTGCCGGCAAAAGCCTGTAAGCATAGGCATTTACATAGTTTTGGGCTTTTGGCTATACTGAAATGGTAATTTATGTATAGCCGGCAAGCCTAATTTACCTTGTGATCAAGTGGAAGTGGTTAAGGTATTTGTGTCGAGTGCAAGTGTAAAACGTATATTTGGTACGTAGTTTCTTATCAATAACCGTTGAGAAATTGATGGAACAATAATACTTACACAATGCATACATACAGTAATAGTTAGGATGAAGTATGAACCAACCAAGAAGAAAAATCCGAAAACAAGTAGCCACAACTTATATCTAACAACTGTTGGATTATGTTATGAATTAGTGTCCCCTGCAATTATATAAGTAATCATTAAGAAGTTGAACAAGTCCTTCCTAATCAATTCATTTAGGCCACCTACGCTTAATCCTTGTTAATTGGCTGCTGTTGCCTACTCTATTAATTTGGCACACACACATCAACTGGTTTATATAGTTGAGACCGCCCGCAAGAAGAAACTTAACTTAACTTGCAATTTTTCCAACATTTATTCACACGCAACTCAACCAACATGCAGCAACTCCATTGATTTTTAACTGCAATTTAATTTTAAAAAATGTTCTTGCATGTTCTGGACATTAGAGATATTGATCAAATTCAACTTTTTTGATAATGACTGGGCATTTCTGTAAAAATTAGTGTTGAGTGATCTTGGTATGAGATAAATTTGCAACTACCATCATTCAAGACTTGTTGTGATTCTACCTCAATTAACTGCACTACTTTTTAGCTTTATTTTCAACTGAAATTTTCAGTTTTCTTTAATTACTATATTGCAATATACATGTGAATTGTGAAAGCTTTTCCTTTTCATTGTATTTATTAATTAGGGTAGTTGAACCATATCCTACAAATACGTGTGTGTGTGTGTTTATGTTAAGGAAAAAACAAATTTGAGAGAACTCAATTTATTAGAATGGGAAGTCTTTCTTTTTATGTGCATTTCTAGTTATCATTTATATTCACATGATTAAATCTCAATAAATGAATATCATTTATCAAAACTAAAAATACACCATTTTCATTATATGTTACAATTTTCGAAAAGTTTATTGAAATTATTCATTTATCGAGATTATACGAAACAAATCCCAAGAGGAGGAGATCACTATTATAAAATAGTTAATTGTTGGACATAAAATAGAAAAACAGAGAGAAGAAAGAGTCCACGATAAGTGCCACCTTCCTTCCATAAAACCACATAATCTGTTTCTATAAAATTGATAACCACCTTGTACCACTCCCTCCACTTCTCACGTCCTCCCGCTCCATTTCTCCTATATATAACAAACACCACTTAGTTTTGTATCCCTCAGTTGATAACCATTTCGTTCTACATTTTCTTTCATTTATATCTCCAAGTAAACCAGAACAATACTACCATCACAGCTAACTAATAATCCAATGCCAATGCTAAAACTTTGTATGCTCTGTTTATTCTTGTTTCAAACTGTGTATTCCATTGATAATTATGGCTCCATCGGTGTGAACTACGGTAGAATCGCTGATAATCTTCCGGACCCTGTTAAAGTTGTAGAGCTTCTGAAATCAAATGGCATCACCCGTGTTAAAATATTTGATGCTGATTCTTCTGTTCTCTCTGCTCTGGCTGATTCGGGCATTAGTGTCACCGTGGCAATGCCTAATGGGCTCCTTTCCTCAGCTGCTAAAGATCAATCATCCACTGATGCCTGGCTCAAGTCCAACATAGTTCCTTTTCACCCGAAAACCAAGATCGAAGCCATCGCTGTGGGGAACGAAGTGTTTGTAGACCCTCAGAGCACTCCTTACCTCGTACCCGCCATGAAAAATATGTATGCTTCTCTTCAGAAACTCAATTTTACTTCTGATATTAAGGTCTCCTCCCCTGTTGCTCTTAGTGCCCTTCAAAGTTCTTACCCGCCATCATCAGGATCGTTTAAGTCCGACTTGGTCGAGCCTGTTATCAAGCCTATGCTCACTTTTCTTCAACAGACAGGGTCATATCTCATGGTTAATTCCTATCCCTTTTTTGCTTATGAAGCCAATACCGACACTATCTCTTTAGATTACGCTTTGCTTCGTCCCAACGAAGGCGTAAAAGACTCTGCTAATGGGAATGTTTACAAGAGCCTTTTTGAAGCCCAACTCGACGCTGTTTTTGCAGCACTCGATGCCTTGAAATTTAATGACATCAAAGTTGTTGTTTCCGAGACTGGCTGGCCTTCTGCAGGTGGCGATAAAGAATTTGGTGCTGGAGCAGACAATGCAGCAGCGTATAATGGGAACCTAGTGCGCAGAGTACTCACGGGTGGTGGCACTCCCTTGAGGCCTAATGATAAACTCAATGTCTTTTTATTTGCATTGTTTAACGAAAATCAAAAAACCGGACCTGTTTCCGAACGGAATTATGGCCTTTTCTATCCCAACACGCAGAAAGTTTACGACATTCCACTGTCATTAGATGCATTGAATAGTACAATGTCAAATCCCGCAAATGGAAGTAAAGCACAGGTGCCAGTAGAATCACCGCCAGTGAACGACGGAGGGGATTTAAGTCCAAGCACAAACGGACACACTTGGTGTGTAGCTAATGTGCAGGCAGGGCAGGAGAAACTTCAAAGTGGGCTAGATTATGCTTGTGGACAAGGTGGGGCTGATTGTGGTCCGATCCAATCTGGTGAAACATGTTTCGATCCGGATACTCTTGAGGCCCATGCTTCATACGCGTTCAACAGTTATTATCAGAAGATGTCGCGTGCTAGCGGGACGTGTGATTTTGGCGGAGCTGCCTATGTGGTTACTCAACTTCCTAGTAAGTGTTTGTCTGCATAATCAGTATTTTAAATATATTTGCATAATCATTTTTGCAAATTTGTGTTTATTGATTCATTAACGATTAATGGGATCTATATATGTGTTTGTTTTCTGCAGAGGTGGGCAATTGCCAGTATCCAACCACGAGAGGATAGAAGATTTGCAGTTATCATATCTATTTATTATTACTAAGTAAATAAAAGTTTGAAAGTAGGAATTTATAGACTGTTAGGTGTTCTTTTGTAGGAGATATCTCCAACCATTTGTTATATTTTTACTTAATTTTAAGAGATATTGTTCTACATTTACGGTTCTTTTGTTCTCTCTTCTGATTCCTACTGGTGAAGATTTTATTGTTTGGTTAACTTAAGCTTATGTCGCTTGTGTCGTAGACTTGCCAACTGCTGCATATTTTGTTTGAAAGCATAAGTTTCTACTAACCAAGCAAGAAATTACAACAGAGAAAGTTCATCCGCTAACAACTAGCATTCGCTTCAATAGATAAAGCTAACTGGTGGCTGGTGCATCTTAATATGACATGTTTCGAAAACGGTTCCAAAAATTTAAAAAATATTGAAGAAAAAGTATAAGAGAATGATTTTTTTAAAAAAATTAAAATCAGGTTTTATGCCTATCTCCTGCTGATGATTTTGAGTTTCTCGAAACCATACTGCACTTTATTTGAATAACGTATTTTTGACAGCTATGGTGTACATCTTGTTGTAGTGATTTGTGATCTAGAAACAAGAAGTATATTTGAAAATGATTAAAGATTTTCTGACTCATAGAAGAGTTCTACTATATTGTAATGCATCATCTTGTACATGATCCTATTGGTGACATTGTTATTAGTGACAATGATATGTTAAACTTTCAAGCTGCTTTCAATCAGCAGTTGTTTGATTTGTCAGTTGTATTAGCATCTATGGTTGGTCATATTGACCTCATACAACATTTAAGGATGCGAAAATTTGACTCAATGCTTGCTATTCTTCATGTTTTTGCTTATCAATGACTGTTATAAAATCTTTAGACACTGTTTTGGAGAATGAAATGGCATCAACTGAAACATCCTAGCTTGTGTATTGCAGCTTTGGAAGAAACTGTTTATATGAACTTGGAATCCCCAGATAGCGATGAATAGAAATCCAAGTTCAGATAATGGAGAAATCTCTTATCTCTTTGCCACTATTTGAGCTGGTTGCAGCAGCTAACATGGCAAAATTTTCACTTTCTTTTTGCTTATATTATTAAGGAATTTCCTTGTGAGTGAGTATAATCTAACTGATATTTCAACAGCATGCTGATCATTAGCTCAAGGACAATGCATTGATGAAACTGTTGAAGTCGACATCCTAAAATGTTACAATCTTGGATCCTTACTAATGTTTACAAGTATTAACAACCTTTTGTAATGGCTGATTAACTCAATTTTCTTTACTAGGAAAGCGATGTGAATTTTCGGGTGTTTGTTTGTACTATCGCATTTGTTGTGCTCACAAGTCACAGGCAACATTTTATGTTCTGCTCCAGCCTCCAGAGATCTGTAGATCAAAGGGATGCCTGGCCTTGAGACTTTTTTTAGCTAGCCTTTAAATAATGTAAACTGAAGAACAAGTATATTGGAGCTTCCATTTCAAGTATATTAGAGCTTCCAAATTTAGCATATAATTGGAGACAAGACTTGAGTCGGGTTTTTGTTTATCAAATTAATTTGAGTTTGAGTGTTTTTTGAATTATAATACATGTAGAAATCCAAAAAAGAGGTCAATCCAATATCATGTCTAAGAGCATTCCTACGAGTCAATAGTGCACCCCAATTAGAGCATCTCCAAAATATTCTTAAACAAGTTCTTAAATTCAAAAATAAAAAGTATGAGAAAAAAAATAAAGAGTAGGAGAAAAAATTGGATTCCAAAATATTTTTAACGAATCTTAAAAAGTTTAAAAGCTTTTTCTCTCTTTTCAATTTTAAAAACTACTACATAGTTCTTAGCTATTTTCTATTAATAAAATATTTACTTGCATATGATTGAATTTATTATTTGTCATGGTTAGATATGAAATATTAATAAAATAAAATTAGGAGCCAAGATAAAGATTATTGTTGGAATTGACACGGAAATTTATGTACTAATTTGTTAAGAGCATCTTTAAGAATCTCTTAAATCACTCTTAAATATATTATAAAATAATGGCTTTTAATGATTTGATGTTGATTCATCTCCAATAATGCTTCTTACATTAACTTCTTACATCCATAAAAGTATCTATACAACAACTATCTATACTATTATAATAAAACCGAAATATTAAAATTTTTGGTTCTCGATCTTTCTATTTAATAAATAATAGTAACTAACTAATTTTCTTTTCTAATAAAAACATGTTATCTTTTAACTAAAATGTATTATTTTTTCATAAACACACCTAAATGTATCAATTCTACTATATCTTTTAACTATTCATATTGCTTATTCTAATTTAAAAAGGTTAACTTATAATTACAGCATAGCACCTTTTACCAATACACCTAAAAATATCAATTATATTATATTTCTAAAAGTTTCTTACACTATATATTTCAATTATTAATTAAAAAAAATATTTACATTATATGGATTATGCTATATATATAATACATTCATATGATGAAATTTTTTGTAAATGTTACCGTTGCATATCGTTGTCGTAATTTGGTCATTCACATCGCTTACTTGCAATCTCGTGTTCATAGTAACATCGATAAGGTATCCCATCATTTCGTTTATGTGTTGCTTATGGTAGCTAGAAATCAAACTTACAGGGTCCTTGCTAGCTATAAATCAAATCTACAGGGTACTTCTATAAAAAACCCTGTGTCGTTTATGGTAGCTAGAAATCGTTTATGGTAGCTAAGAATCAAACCTACAGTGTCCTTCTATAAGAATCGGATCTCTAAAATTCAAGATTCAAGAACAATGATTGTTTATTATACACACAACATGTATATATTTATAAATACATTCATATGATGAAATTTTTTTTTAAAATATTACTTTATGATATTGTTGTTATTGTTTGGCCACTCAATGGTACAATCAATTTGATGGTATCCCGGGTGAATTTTGTGATCCTAATACTCTATCGGCACTATCGAAGTTCAATAAGTTTTTGGTGGTGCAGCGTCATGATTTCTTTAATGGCGTGATACAGGCAGATTACATACATTTGCTCCAACGAGAGTTGGACATGACTCGCGAAATTTCTCCACAATTGTACCCGGCAAAGCTCAGCTGGCTGCTGAATCGGGAATACCAGAAGTGGTATGTGGATTATGCAAAAAGTCTGGATATAGGTGTACCGCACCATGACTGGTATGTAAGGCAATTCGGTAATTTCGTTTCTTCATCCCCACTCGAGCCTCTCTTCTATGACCCTTTCCGTGCAATCTGACTATCATCATCTCATAGAGTCCCGCCTCCAGGTAAACAGAGTATAGAACTCTATATGCATCCCTCAATATTTTACAATCCTATTTAGAAATAAAAAAACAAATTTAAACCAAGATAAGTATACTTATTACATGAATTTGAATATCTATTTCATATAGTACAATGTAAATTGTTTACTTATATGTTTGTGTTCGTAGAAACTTCGGCATAAGTATCGAAACGTTTCCGTGTTGGTATATGACCTTTTTTATTTTTTTACAAATTCTTGTGGTTCTCAAACAATGGTGGCACTCTTTGTATCCTTGCCCAAATATCAACAATCGAAACTTCATCTTCAAGCACATCACTACAAGATCAGTATACACCCGATAAGGTTGAACCTAAGCTCAGGGGTAAGAACTAAGGGATAATGCGTGATCAAGAATGATCCATCTCTGAAAGAAAAAGGAGTTAAATGAATATAAGTATAAAGTATATATCACATGATGTAAATAATAAATTTAAAAGTCTTTTTAACAATAAAATTCAAGTTACAATTACTTGTTGTGAATGTTACATGTGAAATTAATAAGATCAATTATGTTGATAGATGCAATTATCCACTTTATTTGCATGTTAATATACGAATACAAGCACCATGAGCAATCTTTTTTAACTTATTTACTATGCAACATATTCATTATCGTTGTCATATCTATTTTCGATCATGTGATGTTTTAATTACGTTATAATGGTGTTTTATGCAAGCTGAGTTAGTCACACATGTATGAGTTCGAATTCTTTGTCGATAAGAAAATAAAATTCATAACTAAAATCTATAGAGAAGAGAGTTCAAATATTTTTGTTATTGCCTAAATTTAATCAAGCATCAAGAATGTATTGGAATCCTCGTCTTGACAAGTTAAACATGTTCCGGGTGTATACTATGAAAACAAAATAATTAATTACCCGAGATATGTAATAAGATAAAGTTTAATCATCAAGAAACAAACATGCACCCTATGACTTCCATTTGGTCAAATAGTTTAAGTATCCTCCGCCCTTGTAGAGTTGGAGTGCACTTCTACTTGGCCAAAAAAAAGGCGTTAATACAAGCCAAATTATTAAACAATCCATTTGAGACTGCTAAAATCGAAATCAACTATAGTCTTTTAAAATTTTTAGTTACAAATAACCTCTTCAAATATTTTCAAATCTGAATTAAATATACCCCTTACTGAATAATAAAAGAAATTTATGTACCTTTTACTTTAAACAAAAGTATGCTTTAGACCACTTTAGACCACTAGCTCGCCTCCTCATTTCTTTAATTATTGCTCCAAGAGACTTTTAATGACTCTTAAAAACATCAAGAACCTATTTTCTCTCCTCATTTTTAAGAGCCACTAGTAGCTCTTAACTCATATTATAATAATAAAATATTCATGTACACCAATTCTTGCACAACTTTTGGTTATAGTGGGGTTAATTTATGAATAAATTACAAATAAATAGCTAATATAAGAGGATCTCCAATCATATAGAACTCTTAGCTAAAAGTAATTAAAATAATCAATAAATAAAAATTATAGAGATTACGTAAAAAAAAAAATCAACTCCAATGGATCATTTCCCTTATCTATATTTTTTTTAGCCAACCTCCTGATGTTGGCTATATTTGTCGAACCTCTAGAGACCTATAAGAAGATTCCACATCATCTCTTACCATATTCAAATGATATATTCTATTTATAATAACTTAAAATAATAATAACATACTATTTTTAAAATATAGCTAATCAATATATCCAGTACCATCGAAGCACAACGCCTTACAGATTCAGTAAATTTTACATAATCAGTACTTTCTATCATTTTAACTAATCATTTTAGCTAACCCCATTGCAGATGCTCTGAAGAGTATTATTGGAGTTTAACACATAAACCAATTTAATAACTTGTTAAGAACCATTTATTTATATTATATTTAATAGTGAATATAGGAGTCTATCTTGGAGATGCTCTAAGAGTTGATAGTACCTCTAAAAATTGTGGGGAAAGAATGAGAATCTTAGTGAATTTAAGAGCCACAAGGAGTCTCTTGGGGCAAACAATTTCATATCTCTCCTCGGTCTCAAGTTAAGAGCCAATTTAAGAGTCTCTTGCTTCTTGGAGATGCTCTAAAAGTCATATAATTTATATTATATTTAAGAAATAACTAGGAGATTGTTGGAGATGCTCTTAGCTCTTACCAAGTTATTACATTGATTTGTGTGTCAATTCTAAAAATACTTCCTATAATTGCTTCTTATTTACATTTTATTTATATTTCAATTCCATTAAGACAAACATTCAATAGAGAAAAGAGAAGAATCAACATTTTATTAATAAAATATTAAGTTAAGAGCTACTAGTTGTTCTTAAAATAGAGAAGTGAGAAGAATCAATATTTTATTATTAAGTTAGAGCATCTCCAACTACTCTAGTTCTCAACTTAAAAATGAGAATAGAGAATAAAAAAGTTGTTCCAAGAGACTCTTAAAATCAATAAAAGTCTTTTCTCTCTCCTCATTTTTAAGTGCCACTAATAGCTCTTAACTTATATCTTAATAATAAAATATTCACGTCCACAATTCTTACACAATTTTTGGTTATAGTGGGATTGATTTATAAATAAATTATAAATAAAGAGCTAATACAAAGAATATTGTTGGAGTTTGACACATTAATCAATGTAATAACTTATTAAGAGTTATTTTTATATTATTAATCTTAAGAATCAACTAGAAGTATGTTGGAGATTCTATTAAGAACTAGTAGTTGCTCTTAAATTAAAATAGAATAGAGAAAAAAGACTTTTAACTTTTTAAAGAACATCTTAAAATCCCTTGTAACTTCATTTTAACCCATTTTCTTTATATTTTGATGTAAGAGCTTAAATAAAAAAACCTATAGATGCTCTAATATATTAAATTACACAAATACATATGTATCATCAAGTACATATTGTTATTGTTGTTTTGGATGTGATTACCCGTGACATTCAAACTCTCGTGCCTTGGTGTATGCTTTTTGCTGATGACATTGTGTTAATAGCAGAGACTAGGGGTGAGGTTAATACACGTTTAGAACAATGGCGAGCATTATTGGAGACTAAGGACTTACGTTTGAGTCGTTCTAAGATTGAGTACCTTTGGGCAAATTTCAGTGAGGATAATCATTCGGATGATATTGCAGTTTGTATTGTTGATGATGTGGTGCCACAAACTGATAGTTTTAAGTATTTAGGGTCTATCATACAGAGCAATGGGGATATTCGTGTTGATGTCATGCATCGTATTAAAACAGGTTGGGTAAGATGGAGGGTTGCTACCTGAGTGTTGTGTGATAAGAGTGTCCCTTTGAAGTTGAAAGGTAAATTTTTATAGAGTTGCAATTAGGTCGTCATTATTATATGGTTCGGAATGTTGGCCACTGAGGCAGGCTCAGGAGCGTAGGATGGAGGTGGCAGAAATGCGTATGTTGCCGTGGATTTTTTATTGCACAATGTTTGATTGTATACCGAATGATGCTTTTAGACGAGTTTTAGGTGTTGAGTCTATTTCCAAGAAATTGAGGGAGTGGCGCTTACGTTGGTATGGGCATGTTCGGCGCAGATGTGCTTCAGCTTCGGTTCGCAGGGTTGAAAGTATTTTGGTTAGGGGGAAGAGAAAGAGAGGTAGACCACGTAGGACGTTGCAAGATCAATTGAGTTTGGATATGGCAGCTTTGAATCTCACAGGTGATATGATATTTAATAAGGTTGTTTGGAGACGACGTATTCGCGTATTAGAGGTTGCCTCAAGTGGGTCTCATCGGGGTCCATAAGTATATTATCATCTTTGGTCATGCAAAAATATTGGGCTTGAGGTTAGTCTCGTGTGTATAATGTCATGGGCTCAAGTATTGTCCATCACTTATTTTTATGCACTAAGCCGGGGTCTGCACGGAAATAGCATCTCTACTTTCAGGATAAGGGCAGGGTCTGCGTACAATCTACCCTCCCCAGACCCCGTTCTAAACGAGATATACTGGATATGTTTGGTTTGATTCGGTTTTACATATTTATCATCAAGTCGAGTCCAAGTTGAACCGGTTGAAACAACACGACCCGGTCCGATGAAAAAAAAGGGGAATTATTAAAACCCCGACGAAGCCCAGCCCACCGAGAGCTATATAGTTTTCTCCTCTTCACCAAAAGCAAAAATAAAAATAAAAATAAAAGAAAAATAAAAATACCTTCTTGGTCTCTCTCTTCCCCATACAAGGAAAATCAACAAGGATTGATATGAAAATACAATAAAAGAGAGAGAGAGAGATGAGATAGATCAAGAAAAAGATACCATCTTTGACATCAGCCTCTAGAAATTTCATCTGGGCTCTCACCAGATTTAATTTCTCTCCATTATTTCATACATCTTTATCCTTTTTTGATTATTGTATATTTTTCTTTACAAGCCATGCGGCGAGGGAGACTCACGAAAACGCCGGCGGTTGCGGCGGCCGGAGAGGCACCGGGATCAGGATCTAAAGAGATAAGATATCGCGGGGTTCGAAAGAGACCATGGGGAAGATACGCTGCTGAAATTAGAGACCCATGGAAGAAAACTAGGGTTTGGCTGGGCACTTTTGATTCTGCTGAAGATGCTGCTAGAGCATATGATACTGCTGCCAGGAATTTACGAGGCCCCAAAGCTAAGACCAATTTTACTCTTTTTGACCATAACCCTAATGCCCCTTTTTTAGATCCCCGTGTTTTTAATCCTAATTTTGTTCCGGATAATCATTTGATTGCTTCTGCTCAGCGTCCTGCTTCGAGTGGTATGAGTAGTACTCTTGAGTCTTTTAGTGGCCCTAAGTCCGTTATTGTTCCTCAGATTACTTCGAGAAGGTTTCCGAGGTCTAGGCCTATATTGCCTGATGATTGTCATAGTGATTGTGATTCGTCGAGTTCTGTTGTTGATAATTATCAAGGGGGTGGGGATGGTGATGTTGGTTCTTCCTCGGTTTGTAAGCCGTTGTTGTTTGATCTTAATTTACCGCCTCCGGATGATGATGGGGATGATCTTGATTGCACTGTTCTCAGGCTTTGAGTCGTCTAAAGGTTGAATTGGATCTACATTTTATCTTTGATTTTCTTTCCTGCAGAAAAGAAACAATTATAGACAAGATTAAGACTTAGATAAAATAATTATTATCTATGTTTCTTAACGGGGTTTTACATGTTGTTTGATGAGAATTTACCCTTTCTTAATGTCAAGTTCTAAGCTTTATCAGTATTTCATCAGACTGTGTGCTGATGATCCTTGTATGTAATTGGGGGTAAAATGTCTTGAACTTCATCTAGACTTTTCAATCTTTAAAGTCTATTGTTGTTGAAGCCGTATTTTAAACTCAGTTCTGATGTTGATCTGTAATGCTTATTGCCAGTCATGTTGTGTATATAAAGATTGAAACTTCTATAGTGGCCGGTTTTCATTTCTAACCCTGTTTATTGGCTGTTTCAGCTGCAGAGAATTTTGTATACTTGCTCGTTTATGTTCTTGCTTGTTATTTCATGGAATTAGTATGTGAAATTGGAGCTTGCTATTAGATCTTATATGTTTTCCTGATTTTTTTGTGGGAATTTCTGTGCAATGGACTGTTCAATATCTATTTGACATGTTTTGCATGTAGTTAGAATAGGTATGATTCTGTGTGATTCGTTCATGTGTTTTTTTTGCTTGATGTATGCTTGCTTTTCTTGGCGAGATTATGAGATACTTTCCTTTTCAATAGAAGGACCCTGATTGGGCAATATTTGGATTTTTTTTTTTTTGCTTGCGTGAATACAATGATCTGTAGACTTTTGGTAAAATTTACTCTCAAGAACCTAGACTAATCATGTAAGGATATTAAGTATATGCAAGCATTTTGGTACTGGTCAGTTTGCCCCAAACCGTTAAAAGATTTTGAAATTCAGCTGCCGATTTTTGCATGTTTTCAACTAGAGTTGGGGTTAGTCCCGGGCTCGTTTTGTCTACATGATGTCGTATTCATACTTGTCTGACATTGTTTTCGTAAAATCTATATTTAATCATTTCTTGGTGTTGTACTCAGTTAATGTACCATTGTAGAATCTGGAAATTTCTAGACTTGTGTGTGGTAGTACGGACTTCTCTCATTTTGAGTTTTGCCTGGTTCTTCAAATTAACAGTGTCAAAAACTTTGAAACTTGCCAACTGATTAGTGTTAAGTTATCACTTATCAGTCTTTTGTATCTTAAAGTTGGTATTTTATATATCTTGTGAAGCCTTCATGAATTTAGCTTATAGCCGTTGATTGGTTTGTAGTTTAGACATACATAGTGATGCATGAAAGTATACTATTATGTGAAAGCTTGAGCATAGTATTACAGGTTATCTCTTGTATCTGGAAGTGGTATGTAAAAATGTGTCTGCTGAATCCCACGAGAATTTTCTTATGTCCGTTGATTGATTTGTTGTTTAGACTTGTGGGAGTGTGTACTATGTGAAAGCTTGAGCATAGGATTATAGGCTATATCTTGAGCACAGACATACTTGAGGTTATACTGTGTGTGAAAGCTTGAGCATAGTATTAGTTACTGCGTGACATGGTTTCAGATCTGAAATGTATGGGGCAAGTACAAAATTAGGAGATAGCTTAAACATAGATTTATGAGTTTTCTCTTGATGTTTGCTTCTTTCAAGACTTGTGTTAGTTTGTTGCTTCTTGGCTCTTGCCTATGCATGTTGGCTAATCCATCTTCTGTTTGAATTTATTTTGCTGATCAGAAGTGCCCTTGAAATGTGTTGAAAAATAAATTGCAATTAGTTGGTTTGAAACAGTGTGGATGTATTGATCATTTTCTCATTCTTCTTTAGTCGCTGTCCCTTGCCAGGAATGTATGTACTTAATTAGCATACTGACTTGTAGTTAGAATCAGCTGAACCATTGTCAATGGTTCCATTATTTATCAATGTTCGGTAAATCCAGGCCGGGGACTTCAGAACACTGTCTTGTGTTGGTGCAAGTGGTGTGATATCCGTTTAATAGCATCATCGTAGATTCTTGAGTGACTCTTTTCTGCATTGGTAACTCTGAGCTTACCTTGCTTCAATTGAAGAGATTTTTGGTTCTGAAAGTTTCTTTGTCTAAACTCCCTCATAGCACTCCTGCACAGGGAGACAAACTAATAAAGACAGTTTTCTTATTTCCATGTCCTTAAAAGATGGTGCGAGCCGTTCCATCTAGTTAAAAAAAGGGATCTCTATTGACTATTGTTGCTTGCGATGTACAGAGACGCTGAGTATTGAACATCTTTTTGCTAAAACCTTGCTACTACTATTTAGTTTAGTTTAGTTTTTTTTTTTTTTTTTAACAAAAAGGAATCAATTCATTAATTAAAAGCCTTACGGCATCTACAAATATAATCGACACAGACGCTTAAGTGGATCGCTGTTGAATCCTTCTTAGAGGCAACCAAGCGATTTGAAGATGATAGAAAGTATATACAAGTAGTTTTTTCCATCGAATTGTTTTGTGTAAACGATGTAAACGACCATAATCCCTGAATCAAAAGCATGAAAATCTTGTCGATCTATAGTCTCGGCCATGAAACACACCAAAACCCAATCAAAACAAAAACTCAAACTCTCATAAGGAGAGACTAACAAAACCCAAATAAATTGGGAACTTATTGAAGAAAACAAGATATGAAACAAGAAAACGAAAAGGATTGGGGCTCTCCACCGGTGAAGACCGATGGAAGCCCCCTCAAAACTCTATGATGGAGGCTAGGGTTTTAGAAAAAAAAAGAGATATTTGAGTACTTGTTTTACGGATCATATATTGTTTTTTTAGCTTAGTTTTTTAAGACTTCAGTCGATTTTTTTTAGTATTTAAAAGAAAAAAATTGAAAATATTATTACAAATACGTATACATATTTTCCAAAAGACTTAATTGCAGATTGATGGCATGTAGTTTAATTCTTTTGCACAAAAATGACTAAATTATTAGTTGTGCCAAAGTGATGGCTAATTGTTGAATTTCTCAGCACTTTTGTGGTTTCGAATCCCTTTGATTAGTTTACAACTAACGACGTTAGGATTTTTGAAATAAAATAAGTTTAAATTGCATTTTGATGTTTATAGTTTAATTTTTCTTCACATTGTTAGCTAAATTAAAAAAAAAAATGTTAACCAAATATCATAATAGGTGGGGAGACATGATAACAAATTTTTCATATAATATAAATAATTAATATATCTTTAAAATTCGTTCATTTCAAATGGTCATATTTAATGTGACTTAATTCATTGATTTGAAAGGACTAGTTTTAAAAGATATAGTAATTATGTATAAAAATAATTATTTGTTATCGTATCTAGCCATCCGGTATGATTTCATGTCATTAATGTACAGTTGCATCTCAAATAATGAATAGGCTTGAGTTTGAAATTTTTTATTCAGATACTTAGATTATTCATTTATCGAGATCAAAATACTCGTTTCTATTATTTTGGAATAAGTAAACATTATTTATTTAAGGAGATTATTCATTTTATTTTAGCTACTTTTTTTAGTTTGAGTACCTTTTTCTACTTTAGCCAACAATGTATATCAAAATTAAACTACAGCTAATAAAATGCAATTCAATTATATTTTATTAAAAAAAAATCCTAATGCCGTTAATTGCAAATTAACATAAGGGAATCGGAGCCATCTAAGTACTTAAAAATTCAATAATTAGACATCGATTTGGCATAACTAATAAATTAATCATTTTTATGCAAAAATATTAAAACTACATATATCAATATGCAATTAGTATTTCCGTTATTTTTTCTCTTATTGTTTGATACATTTGATATTTCCGCGAGGTGTGGGTGGGAGTTGGGGAACGCGTCAGGACTCTGGAAAGACGAGTTAGAAAATGGGAGGCTGGTCAAACGTCGTTGGTCCCATTCCCATCCAAATCACGGCGTAGTTCTTATCATCATCCCCCTCTTTTCCCTTTTTTTATTTTTGTTTCTTTTATATTATCCGACCCTAGCACCAATGGGTTCTAATTTAGTTATTTTAAATTATAATATACTACTCCCTCTGTCCCGCCAGGTTCTTTACCTGGGGGCTGGGCACGGAGACCAAGGATAATGTACTATTATATAAATTCCGAAACATTAAAAGTTTGGTTGGTCGGTTGGTTGGTACCTATTAAATTTACCTAATTACCCTTGCATCCAATTAATTACATCCAATTAATATTATTAATATTACTATTATCAATTACAATTTCTAACCTATTGATTTTACTTATTTACCCTTACTCAATTACAGATCTACTAACTAATCAATTTCCTTCTTGAGGTTAAACATATTATCTTCTTTTATATTTTATCTAACTACAATTTTTCCTTTATTAATCAATTTCCCTTTTCAAGTTAAACATATTATCTTCTCTATTTTTCAATAACTAAATACCCTTGCATCCAATTAATTACATCCAATTAATATTATTAATATTACTATTATCAATTACTATTAATATTAATATTATTAGTAATTGAGTAATGGTAAATAAGTAAAATCAATAGGTTAGTAATTGGATGCAAGGGTAATTAGGTAAATTCAACGGGTACCAACCAACCGACCAACCAAACTTTTAATGTTTCGGAATTTATATAATAGTAATGGGTGTAATATTGTTAAAATAAATGAAGTAGTGGGTGTAATGGTGATTTTATTGTTAAAATAAGTGAAGTAGTGGGTGTAATAGTGTAAAGTGTTGAAAAAGTGGAGTAAAGTAGTTATTGTAATAATGTATTTTATTGTTAAAAGTTACTATTTTTAGTAATGTAAAGAAATGGTGGGACATCCCAAAAAGGAAATTGTAAAGAAATGGATGGGACAGAGGGAGTAGTATTTATTACTGAAAACTAATTTACAGTTGTATAATATTATATATCATTTTTTCATCAGTATTTATATATGTTTTATTTTATACCAAAAATAAAATAATAGTGTAATTAAAAGAACTTCGAGTGGATATTTCTAAGCTGGTAGTATATATAATTAAATATATTTAATGTAGTATATTTTGGATTTACTCTAAATAGCTTTAATTGATTTATTGTGTAAGCCAAGTTCTTTAGCTAACTAAAATTAATTTTATCATCTAGACTACCGAAGATTTATGACACAATGGTGTATTTTTAAACTTTAAAATGGCTGATAATATATAAAATTCCAAGGTTTTAATTTAAAAAAAGATGGACCATGCTATTTAAAATTACGAACAACGACAAATCCGTGAGTTCCCTGTAGCAACACTTTGAATGCATTTTATATGTTACACAATTCATATGAATACATAGATGCAAAGCTTGTGAACTTATAAATATGTTGTAATTACTTTTTCTGACATTGCATTACTTGAAGAAATTGCAGTAACACAACACGCGTATATTGGCATGCCAATAAATTTCCACTCTTTGTATTTCAAAATTGAAGTAAAACTGCATGTCGAATGATTATTGATTCCCATGCATTCTTATTTATTGATTTAGTTTTTGGACGATCCTTTTAATTTTAATATAAAGGTTTCTTTAAAATAGTTTACTCTATTATAAGTTAATACTAGCATAAAAGCTCGTGCAAGGCACGGGCCGGTAGCTTAAATATATTTATAAATCAAATTATGTTAATGTCGTTAGTTAAGTATGTGCAAGTTTATAATTTGAAATTTGATACGAATAGTACTGATAGCAATCATAATATTTTTTTAAATTTATTGTGGATCATAGAATATGATTGAAGTATTCGGTGGGTGCTTTCTAATTAAGATGATTTTTCAGAACACTTACAATTCTAACCATTGATTCTTCGAAAATGGTGCATTCCTTTAGCTAATTTATAACCATTTTTAAGGTAAAATCTAAATATCCTTCAAGCTATTCCATTCCGAAAGTGTAAGTTCTGGTCTTGATTTTAATAACAATCCTTTGAAATTCTGTCCAGACCTTGTTCTTTAAGTTCTTAAAACTCTTTTTCTAACTTTTCCCTCTCTTTTCTTCTAATCTCTTGATATTTAAGAATTCATTGTCTTTGTTTCTTTTTCGACATCTATTTATCTTTCAAGATATCATCAAATTCAATTATGAATAATTGACTTAACAGATCTACCTTGCGTAACAAACTTATCATTCTCTTGACCTATGCGCTTGAGAATTGATGAATTACGTCATCGTGAGCTGAAATTGTTCATGTCTCATTTCCCTATACTTTGACATTGAATTCATCATTATATTTTGTCAAATATTATATACAATTTATTCCAATAAATTATTGAAAAATATCTTTATAATTCAACTATATATTTCATGCAAGTATTTAGTCAATAATTGATAACTCATAATTCCATATTATAAATAAACAACATATTCTATGTAATTATTTATAAATAATGGTTATGTTATCCAATCTTATTTGTATATTATATATTTTGAATAATTTTCTTACTATTCATACTTTTATTAATATATACATTTAATATTTTTTAAATTTATTGTGGAACATAGAATAGAATATGATTGAAGTATTCGGTGGGTACTTTCTAATTAAGATGATTTTTCAGAACACTTACAATTCTAACCATTGTTTCTTCGAAATGGTGTATTCCTTTAGCTAATTTATAACCATTTTTAAGGTAAAATCTAAATATCCTTCAAGCTATTCCATTCCGAAAGTGTAAGTTCTGATCCTGATTTTAATAACAATCCTTTGAAACTCTGTCCAGGCCTTGTTCTTTAAGTTCTTAAAACTCTTTTTCTAACTTTTCTCTCTCTTTTCTTCTAATCTCTTGATATTTAAGAATTCATTGTCTTTGTTTCTTTTTCGACATCTATTTATCTTTCAAGATATCATAAAATTCAATTATGAATAATTGACTTAACAGATCTACATTGCGTAACAAACTTATCATTCTCTTGACCTATGCGCTTGAGAATTGATGAATTACGTCTCGATAGATATTTTTCGTGCTTCCATCCACTAGTACAAAAATGACTTTTTACGTCGCCTATTTTACATCGCACTTATACAAAAGCGACATATATACTACTCTTATACGTCGCATTATCCTAAAACCGATGTATATTTAACTTTTGTATATATCTTTTACGTCGGTTAAGTAATTAACCAACGTATATAATTAACATATACGTCGGTTGGCAAAATGTCGACGTATAAAACCACCTTTTACGTCGCATTTTTGAAATCCGACATATATTATATTAATCATATACATCGGTTGGTAAAACACCGACGTATGAAATCACTTTTTACATCGTATATTTCTAAAACCCGACATATATTATCGTAATCATATACGTCGGTCTTTTTATCAATAAAAGTACTTTACTCTTTTATTTCCCCATTCTCTCCCCTATCCCCCAAATTCAATTCAGCCCCCTCTCTATATCAACAACTATTACTTTCTCCAATCCTCATCGCCTTTCTCAGATCCTCATCGCCGCTTTCTCGCTAGAAAATCCAACCGATTGCCGTATTTTCGTCTTAATCGACGATTTCTCTCTCGCAGATCTTCTCACTCTATCTTCTTCAATTCGCTTCAAGCTCGTGGGTTCCATCTCGATTTCAAGCTCGCTGATTGATTCAGATTTGTGATTTGTTTCAAAACCGTAAGTATTTAAATTCGATTTCATTATAAATTGGGGCTTTTAAATCAAAAACATAAGTCTTTAATTAATTTTATTGCATGTGTGTATATATATGTGTGTATATGTTCGTGTTAATTGTTAGTTGTATGTTTACGATACCCTGTCAATTGATTTTCAATGTTAATTTCATTCACTAGGGTTTATTGGATCAGAAGCTCGTTTTTTATGTTGTTTTATGCAATGTGTCGAGTTTGGGACTAGTTGAAGTTTAGAGCCTCCAAGGACCTCAAATTCTGGAAACTCCTCCACCTATGGAAGGTTTGTTACTTTCTGTATAATTGGGTGATTGTTTTCAGCTGTTTAAATTCTTTTATATTTTAAAGTGTTTATGGACTTGACTTAACGCGAAGCTAGTTTTTTATTTTAATTTTGGTTTTTTTGTGGCTTGTCTAGTGGTAGTGCAACACCGTCTGAGAAACATATATAACTAATGGCTTCCCAACCACTTAAGTATTGTTTACGAGCGAAAGATAAGCAGATAACCAAAAACCAAATAGTTAACTTAGATCAACAATTTGACTAGAGGAAAGTGATTACGTGAAAGCACTAATAGTAACACAAGAAACTATGTTAATAGGCCTATTTGTTTTGGGGGGGAAAGAAAGAAGAAGATTCACTTATTTTTAGGCTGATGGTACAAATTATAAATTAATGACTCTATATATGTATGTCTGGTTGAGCTAATATTGAATCTCTCTTTATATATACTTTTGTGTACCTATTGCAGGCCACTGGAAAAATTTCCTTTGGTACCTCTGTTACAATGAATCTTAAGGAGGCAATTCATGGTGATTGGCTGGAGTGGGAAATTTGGGCACAGAATGAGCTGATGATTACGGGGTCTGAACTGCAGGGGAAGTTCTTAAATTTTCAGGTACTTGTTTATGTCTAGTAGCTTATCTCATCTGGTTTCTTATTAATTTATATATGTATTTTATGTTTACTTTTTCATTTTTTTGATCTGTCATTTCTTAATTGTAATTATACATGTGTATGTTACTTTAACTTCGCGCTTGAGATAATTATGTACTTGTTATGATTCTCTGTGTAGTTTATTAGTTAAGGTTTTTTCTGTTATTATTTTCTGCCTCTGTTCTCTTATTTGATATTTTCATTAGAAAAGGATAAAAATGAGGGCCACAATAATGGGCTTTCTAATTTTTCTTCTGGAGGTTATACTCAGTAGTGTACATTTGTCGCATCTTTTAAAAATTGTACTGTTCACATTTTACCAGTAAATGGACCATAAACATAGCATGTTGCAGTACTAATTTTAGGATTACTCCCTGAAACCTAAAACAGCATTCTGAAAGACTTGTTAGCAAATGCCAACAAGCTTTCTTTTTGACAAATACTATATTAAAATATTAAAAATTGAATCATAGGAAATGCCATTGAAGTTATAGTTGGATTTTTTTGCTATTTTGATGTTCAAATTGTTATAATTTAAGATTTTCTAAAGTTTGATAAGAGACAGAGGTAACTCTTAGGGTGTCCAATGTGATTGAAGATACTTTCTAATGACTATTGTTGTCCTTTCTTAGATTACGTGATTAATTTCTTATTTGCAGTTTTGATGGGAGGAAAAGCTGGACATCATTCTTCAGTTTTTGGCAAGTACCAAGAAAAGGCAGAGTATTTCATGTGTTCATGTATTGGAAAAGGTAGCCGCAATATTCAGAAAACTCCATGAGGCCTAATCTTTCGACAGAGATGGAACAACTTACAATTTTGTGCTTACTGGTTAAAATCACCAGGTAGTTGATGTCGCCAGAGATAATCTTGAAGCTGACACATCTTTTTATCGTTGCAAGTAAAGTCCCGGAAGATTTGAAATAATTTATACTCAGTATGTTTTGAGTACAAATTTTTGTTCATTTATAATCTGTATAGGCTGACACGACTGACTTTTTACTACTATTTACTTAACCTTGCCAGCATCATTCGCCAAATTCCCCTTAACTCGATCGATCCATCCCTGGCCATCAGATTTTATTGTCGAGACAAAGGTGTGCTCTATCTTCTTATAATAATGTTAATTTTCTAATTTGTGTCTGAAATTAACTGTACCAACTTGCAGAAGTAGTGCTAATTAATTTTTTTAATAAATTGCACATAAACACAGAACAGAAGAGTAATGGCTAGTACATCAGAAAGAAATAATTAGAAAAATAGAACATGATGGAAGGGTAATAGTACATCAGAAGAGCCTTTGATTTTCTTTCTGTTGCTACTTCAAAAGTGGCCATACAGTTAACTTAAAAGCTTTTATCTTTGAGTTGGTAGGGTAATATCCTGTAACATAGTAGGGCGTGTAGTGTTAGCTTATTTTGCGCACTTTAAAATTGATCAATAATTTGATTTGCAGATATCAGTTACACGGGCACAGAGTCCAAACTTGCCCCTACATTCAGATATTCCTGCATTTGGTCTTATTAGACTTATTATTGTACTGTGTGTGTAACCGGATTCTTGTTTAAATTCAATGCAGGTGGAACTGGTTTTATCAACTGGAAGGGAGTTTCCTACTGCAACAGGTTGATAGATTACATCCAACAGGAGATGGATGAAGATTTTTTTGGATGAAGCAGCAGTTTTCGTTGAACTTGTGTGGAAGAGCAGAGTTTTAAATTTTGTTATTGCATTATCTCAGTGTTACTTGTACAATATCTCGTGCATGATATGCTTGACCCGTTAGATTGAGTATTTGTGAACATTTTGGATGTATTTTCATGTGTATCACAGTAATTATGTTATTTAATCTATGTTTGTGTTCAAATTGAATTGAGAAATTTTAATTATTGTAGGTTTTTCATTATAAAAAATTTGTTAAAGCATATCATTTTGATTGTTTAACAGGTTTTTGGGTATGGCACAGAAAAACAAAAAAATATATATATATTTTTTAAATATTTGTGGACAATATACGTCGGTTCCCACATGGGCGACGTATAAAGAAAAATCTATATACGTCGGCTTTTTGGACATTATACGTCGCATTTCTTGGACATTATACGTCGCCCTTCTTCAACTTTATACGTCGCCTTTTTAACCGACGTATATTAAACTTTATACGTCGCCTTTTTAACCGACGTAAAAGACTCGTGACTTTATACGTCGCCCCTCTATACGTCGCCATTTAACCGATGTATAAGACCTATTTAACCGACGTAAAAGGCCAGTTTTGTACTAGTGATCATCATGAGCTAAAATTGTTCATGTCTCATTTCCCTATACTTTGACATTGAATTCATCATTATATTTTGTCAAATATTATATACAATTTATTCCAATAAATTATTGAAAAATATCTTTATAATTCAACTATATATTTCATGCAAGTATTTAGTCAATAATTGATAACTCATAATTCCATCTTATAAATAAACAACATATTCTATGTAATTATTTATAAATAATGGTTATGTTATCCAATCTTATTTGTATATTATATATTTTGGATAATTTTCTTTCTATTCATACTTTTATTAATATGTACTATTCATATATATTAGTTGTTTCTAGTTTCACTAACAATAGTTAATATAGTTTAATTCATATAAAAATGTCATACCAAAATTAGTTACAAACAATTATGCGCTCCATTTATGATATTGTTAAGAAAAGTAAATAATTTATCACAAAAGAATAATTATAGACCTACATCTATACTATACTATTAAACCAAAAACATTAAAAGTTTCGTAGCCGGTCGGTACTCTGGTCGGGTTTGATCAACATATTCTTAAACCCAAAATAAATCTATACAATACTTGAGAGAATATAAAAAGTTTGATACTTGGACTTATTAGGCCTAAGTTATAAATTGTAAAATAAAATATTGAATAAAATATAAATAAATTGAAAGCCTATTTGATTTTGATGGTTAATTGATTACATATATTTTGCTATACTAACATGCTGTAACAGGACATTCAGCAAGCCGTTTCAGGAAATTATTAACACAAGAGTTATACGAAATTAGCAAGTTGAGTTCAACTTTCAGCAAGCTGTTATAACATTCAGCAAGCTGTTTCTGGGAATGCAGAAACTATCAAGAACAATCCAGATTTTCACGTGAGCTGCTAGCAAGCCGTTTCAGGAAATTACTAACACAGGAGTTATACAAAATCAGCAAGCTGATTTCAACTTTCAGCAAGCTGTTATGACATTCAGCAAGCCGTTTCTGGGAACACATAAACTGTCAAGAACACGTTCAGAAATACAAAGAGCTGATATTTAGATTTAAATGTAAGGACTCTTACATATATATATTACGTGTATAATATATATTCTAAAGAGCTCAGAATCACCACAAACAAAACACTCAAGCATGGAGATACACTAAACAATGTTATATGACATGTCTCCATCCAAACACATTGACTTCACAAACACTCCCACGTTTTTCAGCACACCAACTAAGACTTCTTTGCATGAGAATCATTCTTGAAACACAATCCCACGATTTCAGCTCACCAACTCAGATTTCTTTGCACTAATCACGTTCTTCACATACATCAAATCTGAAAATCAACCAACGGCTCCTTCTTGAACATATTCGAACGTTGAACCTTGATATATATATATATACATCTCTTGTATAAACGAAAAATACACTGAAACATATACACACTCTCTTGAATATTCATCAAATCGTTTATACTTTCAGTCACCTCAAAACAGTTGTTTAACATTGCCATATTCACAAACAACACACACAAGCTCTAAAGATATATTACACGTTATATATATATATATATATATAAGAGTCTATATCTTTGAGTTGTAATTTCAATCCTTCAAATCTGTATTGTACTTGTTGTAAAGGCATAGTTGCTGGGCAGTGGCTTGTGGAACAAGGGTTTGGTAAACACGAAGCTAGAAAAGATTGTACTACGGGGAGTGGTATAGTTCTTAGAGAGCAGGTTTAGAAACGGGGATTTCAGCAAGCCATTTTGACAGTAGCTAGGGAAAAAGGGAGATATATTATTGAATCTTGTAATCGGGTTTATAGTGATTAATAATATATTCTCTTACCGTGTTTGGTAAGGGACTAGGACGTAGACCATAGAGATTAGGGGTCGAACCTAGCTAAAATCTTGTGTGTCAAGTTTTTCTATTCTGTTCAGTTTATTTCTGCATTGCATTAGTTAATATCAGCAAGCTGAAACATTCTGGTATAATTATTTCAGCAAGCTGATATTTTTCTGGAAGAATTTTGGTAAAAATAAAAATAGACTATAGTTAACCTAATACACCTATTCACCCCCCTCTAGGTGCATACTTTCATTTGGTATCAGAGCGAGGTGTACTAACATTTCTGTAACAGAAAAGTACAGATCCTATGGCACACATTTATGTAGAGGGAGAATCATCAAACATGCCACCACTTCTCGTTGGTAAAGAAAATTATGATTTTTGGAGACTAAGGATGAAGATGATTCTAATCAAAAATCCACTTGAATGGCTGGTTGTTAAAGATGGTCCATTTACCTTTCTGGATGAAAACGGCAAGTCAAAAGATGTTGATGATCTTACCGAGGAAGAATTGGTAAAAGCAAGCTATAATGGAAATGCCAAATATGCACTAATTTGTGGTCTTTCAGATTCAGATTATGACAGGGTCTCTACGTGCATCACAGCAAAGGAAATATGGGATACCTTAGAAATGCATTATCAAGATACAATATGTGTCAATCCAAAACAGCAAGCTGATTGTCACAAACAGCAAGCTACCTCAAGTGACACAGATAAATCTAATGCACTCCTGACAAGGAATGATGTTGAGGAATCAGCTTCTAATGATGACTCAAGTGATGAGATGGTCAACCTAGTTGTTGTTGGTATTGATGAAGAAGAAACCGTACGAGGAAATATCAAAGAAGTCCTTGTAGATAGTGATGTGTCAAATTCGGATGACGATAGTAGTAAAGTACACTCACTTAATCTTGATTTATCTTCTAGTATTCCTATGTTAAATGAGCTAACCATGCAGGAACATAGTAATATATCTATTGTGAAGTTCACGAAATTGAAGAATGAAAACAACGAGCTTGAAAAGGAGAATACTCATCTAAGGAAAATCATTTCTGATCTAATGGCTGAGAAGTGTCCTACAAACAAATATGATGATCTTTTTGCTGATTTAAAAGAAAAAATAATTCAATTCGAAGGAGTCAACAAAGAAATTTTTAAGAGGAATGAGGTGCTCATGAAAGAACTCAAAGATTTGAAGTCAGAGATTGAAGCTAAGGATGAATGTATTAAAACATTCAAGCTTAAAGAATGTAGTCAAGCCGAGTCTTCAAAATCTGCTGAGAAGAGAATTTAGCAAGCTGAACTCATCCAACAGCAAGCTGAACTGATCTCTCTCCTGGAAAAGGAAGTCAAAGATCTCAAGAAAGTGATGGAAATTTTTATTCAAGGAGAAGACAGTTTAAAGACAATGATGAAGAAGACAAGTGCACCTTTGGTCAGAGAAGGTGTGGGCTTAAACTTCAACAAGAAGCATAGTACACTCAAATATGAAGGAAGGAATGGCATACCTTACGATTATGCTATGCCTTTGAAGACATGCAACAAATGTGGAGGAAAGGGCCATCTTGAAAGAAATTACACTACTCAAGTTTTTCAGGAAAAGAAAACAGCATACCAGAATGGACAAGTCAGGATCAAATCAGCATACCAGAAAACAGATGACAGAAGACAATCAGCTTACCATTATCAGTATGGCAGAACACAAAGGACCAGAAATCAAGCACCAAAAGTGATACAACAGTGGATCAAGAAATCTGATCTAAATGATCTAAATGATCTATCAACAAACTATGGTGGATCCAACAAAATTTGGGTACTCAAGTAGTAAGTATATTATTTGTCCTCGTATATGTCCTTGAATTTAAGTATATTAATATTGTGGTACTAACGAGATTCCTCTAGTATATAGATGGGACAAACATGTATATGAATTGTTTTATGCAGGAAATAGGAGAGAAGAATTCTATTATGATGAATTCATATTTATGATCATTTGGATTGTGTACTGTCTAATCAGCAAGCTATTTTGCAATCAGCAAGAACAATTGCTATCAATGAATATCCTGGAAATTTGTTTCAGCATGCTGATGTGCCTTGCCACTAAGTTGAAAAATGGACAATGGATCTTGGATAGTGGTTGCACTAGTCACATGAGTGGAGATAAAACTCTATTCAAAAGTCTCAAGTTGAAAAAGGGTGGGAGAGTAACAATTGGAAATAGCAAAACCCTTCAGATTCTTGGCAAAGGCTCAATTGGTAACGATTATATTTCAATCGATAAAGTACAATATGTTCAAGGTCTTTCATATAACTTGCTAAGTATTAGTCAGTTGTATGATGATGGTCATTTTGTTAATTTTAATCTTGATAAATGTATTGTTACTATTGGCACTAACAAAGTCCCCCTAGTTGCTAGAAGGGAAGGAAATATATATATATATATATATATATATTAGATTTTGATTCTCAGAAAACAGCATGCTGTTTAGCTGTTATGGACTCATCTCCTGAGATTTGGCATAGAAGGCTTGGTCATGTCAACATGGAACAAATCAGCAAGCTGTCTTCACAAAAGCTTGTTAGAGGATTGCCAAAACTCAAGTATGTCAAGATGGAAACTTGTGGAGCATGTCAACTAGGCAAGCAAATTAGAACTCCACATAAGTCAAAAACTATGGTATCAACTTCTAAACCCCTAGAACTTTTGCATTTAGATTTATTTGGTCCGGAAGCATACAAAAGTTTGGGAGGTAAACAATATTGTTTTGTTATAGTAGATGACTATTCTAGATATACATGGACTTTATTTCTGCAAACTAAAGATTGTGCTTTCAGAGAATTTGAGTCTTTGATAAAACGTCTTGAGAAAAAGCTCAATACAAATCTTATAAGAATAAGAAGTGATCGAGGTGGAGAATTCCAAAAGGAGTTTGTTTCGTATTGTGAAGAAAGAGGTATCACTCATGAATTCTCAGCTCCAAGAACTCCTCAACAAAATGGAGTAGTTGAAAGAAAGAATCGATCTCTGCAAGAAACATCAAGAACTTTATTGCAAGAGAGCAAGCTACCAAGAAGTTTCTGGGCAGAAGCAGTAAATTCAGCAAGCTATATTATCAATAGAGTCTTGATAAGGCCTATTCTCAACAAGACTCCATACGAACTGTTAAGGAATAAAACTCCAAACATTGGCTACTTCAAGGTCTTTGAATCAAGGTGTTTTGTACTTAAAACAATCGACAAGGATGGTAAATTCGATGCTAAATCCTACGAGGCAATATTTCTTGGTTATTCATTAACTAGTAGAGCTTATAGAGTTTATAATTTATCTAAATTAACTGTTGAAGAATCTATTGATGTTTCATTTCAAGAATCTAAGCTTGATCTACCAGAAAATGAGGAAGATTTTGCAGGAACAAGAGATAATGACGAGCTGATATCTCCAGAAACTCAACAGACTGCAAATCAGCAAGCTGAACCTTTAAAACAGCAAGCTGAAACCTCTACTGCAGTTAAAGAAATGCGGGAATATGAAGAGATAATACCACATTCATTGCCTACGACACCAAGGACAGTCAAAGATCATCCTCCAGAGCTAATCATTGGCAACAAAACTGATGGAATCAAGACAAGAAGGGCTCAAGCAAATATATGTGGATATGCAGCTTTCGTAGCTCAAGAAGAGCCAAAGAACATAACCGAAGCACTTCAAGATGAAAATTGGATTGTGGAAATGCAAGAAGAACTCAACCAATTTGAAAGATGTGATGTGTGGGAACTTGTAGAACCACCAAATGATGTATCAATCATTGGCACTAAATGGGTCTTCAAGAACAAAGTTGATGAATTTGGTACAATCATTCGAAATAAGGCAAGACTTGTAGCTCAAGGTTACAACCAACAAGAAGGGATTGACTTCGATGAAACCTATGCTCCTGTAGCAAGGTTGGAATCAATTAGAATGTTGTTATCATTTGCATGCTTCAAGAAAATAAAGCTTTATCAAATGGACGTCAAGAGCGCATTCCTAAATGGGGTGCTAAAAGAAGAAGTATTCGTCAAACAACCTCCTGGATTCGAAAGTGAGGAGTTTCCAAACCATGTTTACAAGCTGAAAAAGGCCTTGTATGGACTACGGCAAGCTCCTAGATCATGGTATGAAAGATTAAGTGAATTCTTAATCGAACATGGCTTCACTCGAGGTAATATTGATCCTACTTTGTTTACCATGCATAAAGGTAAAGATTTATTAGTTATTCAAGTCTATGTTGATGATATTATCTTTGGATCAACTAATAATTCTATGTGCAAGTGGTTTTCGAAATGCATGCATAATGAATTTGACATGAGCATGATGGGTGAGCTAAATTATTTCTTGGGTCTTCAAATCAAACAAACCTCTGCTGGAATTTATGTTCATCAGACCAAATATGTCAAGAATCTACTCACTAAATTTGGTTTTGAGAACTTAAAGGCAAAATCAACACCAATGACACAAATCAGCAAGCTGAATTCTGATGAAACAGGTATTAGTGTTGATATTCGAAAATATAGAGGTATGATTGGTAGTTTACTTTACCTTACTGCATCTAGACCTGATATCATGTATAGTGTATGTGTTTGTGCTCGTTTTCAAGCTAATCCCAAAGAATCTCACTTAAATGCTATTAAACGAATATTCAAATATTTAAATGGTACTCAAAATCTTGGATTATTTTATCCTATTACAAATACATTTGATCTTGTGGGATATAGTGATGCATATTATGCAGGTAGTCAAACTGATCGTAAAAGTACAAGTGGTGTCGGAACATTTTTAGGACAAAGCTTAGTCTCTTGGCAAAGCAAGAAGCAAACCTCTGTTGCTCTCTCTACTGCAGAAGGAGAATATTTGGCTGCGGGTAGTTGTTGCACTCAACTACTTTGGATGAGGCAAACATTAAGAGATTATGGAATCAAATGTGGCAAAACTCCAATTCGTTGTGATAGTACAAGTGCCATCAACATATCAAAGAATCCAGTAAATCACTCGAGAACAAAGCACATTGATGAGATAATGTTGCTAAGGGAAATGTTGAACTTATCTTTGTGCCAACCGAATATCAGCTCGCTGATATATTCACTAAGCCTCTTGCAGAAGAAAGATTTATTGTTCTAAGAAGAGAATTAGGCATGTGTGAAGTGGAAATAGCAAGCTGAATTGGAAAACGGCAAGCTGAAATGGGTAACATCAATTTTTGTTGATTTAATAAGTTTCGTGCCTTCCAGTTAAATGCATAATATCAACCTATTTGTTTATTGCTGTATTCTACCAATGTGATATAATCTAATGCACTTATGCCTCTATTTACTCCTTTTTAATGATTAAGGGGGAGAAAACTTTTGGGAACTTTTGGGGTTAAGTTAATTTCTGGGTTAAAATGTTGCTGATTAAGTTAAGTGTTGTTGGATTATCTAAATTGCTCAAATATTCCATGTCTATATGAATGTTTTTAGATGCATGAACTTAGGGGGAGAAAACTATCTTCTCTTAATTATAATGTTTAACAGGGAAGCATATGTTGAGGGGGAGAAATTCCCTCCCAAAAATATATGTTGGTAATCATCAAAAAGGGGGAGATTGAAAGCCTATTTGATTTTGATGGTTAATTGATTACATATATTTTGCTATACTAACATGCTGTAACAGGACATTCAGCAAGCCGTTTCAGGAAATTATTAACACAAGAGTTATACGAAATCAGCAAGCTGAGTTCAACTTTCAGCAAGCTGTTATGACATTCAGCAAGCTGTTTCTGGGAATGCAGAAACTATCAAGAACAATCCAGATTTTCACGTGAGCTGCTAGCAAGCCGTTTCAGGAAATTACTAACACAGGAGTTATACAAAATCAGCAAGCTGATTTCAACTTTCAGCAAGCTGTTATGACATTCAGCAAGCCGTTTCTGGGAACATAGAAACTGTCAAGAACACGTTCAGAAATACAAAGAGCTGATATTTAGATTTAAATGTAAGGACTCTTACATATATATATTACGTGTATAATATATATTCTAAAGAGCTCAGAATCACCACAAACAAAACACTCAAGCATGGAGATACACTAAACAATGTTATATGACATGTCTCCATCCAAACACATTGACTTCACAAACACTCCCACGTTTTTCAGCACACCAACTAAGACTTCTTTGCATGAGAATCATTCTTGAAACACAATCCCACGATTTCAGCTCACCAACTCAGATTTCTTTGCACTAATCACGTTCTTCACATACATCAAATCTGAAAATCAACCAACGGCTCCTTCTTGAACATATTCGAACGTTGAACCTTGATATATATATATATATACATCTCTTGTATAAACGAAAAATACACTGAAACATATACACACTCTCTTGAATATTCATCAAATCGTTTATACTTTCAGTCACCTCAAAACAGTTGTTTAACATTGCCATATTCACAAACAACACACACAAGCTCTAAAGATATATTACACGTTATATATATATATATATATATAAGAGTCTATATCTTTGAGTTGTAATTTCAATCCTTCAAATCTGTATTGTACTTGTTGTAAAGGCATAGTTGCTGGGCAGTGGCTTGTGGAACAAGGGTTTGGTAAACACGAAGCTAGAAAAGATTGTACTACGGGGAGTGGTATAGTTCTTAGAGAGCAGGTTTAGAAACGGGGATTTCAACAAGCCATTTTGACAGTAGCTAGGGAAAAAGGGAGATATATTATTGAATCTTGTAATCGGGTTTATAGTGATTAATAATATATTCTCTTACCGTGTTTGGTAAGGGACTAGGACGTAGACCATAGAGATTAGGGGTCGAACCTAGCTAAAATCTTGTGTGTCAAGTTTTTCTATTCTGTTCAGTTTATTTCTGCATTGCATTAGTTAATATCAGCAAGCTGAAACATTCTGGTATAATTATTTCAGCAAGCTGATATTTTTCTGGAAGAATTTTGGTAAAAATAAAAATAGACTATAGTTAACCTAATACACCTATTCACCCCCCCTCTAGGTGCATACTTTCATAAATAAATATTTATGTATGTAATTGATGAATTTTAGTATTAACTCATATGATCACATAGCTCAATTGGTTAGAAATTTAGTGAAACACTTGATCCATCTTCAATAAATAGTGAAATAGAACATAAACAAAAAAAACATTTATGTATGTAGTTAATGAATTTTGTTTTTATCACAAATGCTCATGTAGCTCAAGTAAATGGAGGGTTGAATTGACCTATGCGAGGTCTTGGGTTCAAATTCTTGTACACATTATTTTTTGAAAGATTTCAGGTTAGGTTTGGAAGTAGGCTTGGAATGAATAAATTTGCTCAGGATAACCGAACGGGTTCTCCTATTATATATAGAAAGATAAGTGGAATAAAATTATGAAATTCAAAATATTTAAAAGTAATATTACACAAATTACGATTATTATTGATTATTATTTTTGGAATACCTCTAACAGAGGGACTTGGGTAGAGACGGGTGAGATTTTAGTAGGTAAATTAACGCCCCGAATTGTGAAAGAATCGTCGTATGTCCCGGAGGATAGATTGTTACGAGCCATACTTGGCATTCAGGTATCTACTTCAAAAGAAACTTGTCTAAAACTACCTATAAGCGGTAGGGGTCGAGTCATTGTGAAGTTTGATCTCTCGCCCGGATGAACCATATAGCCAAGAGAAACCATGAACGAGAATAGAAGAGCTTGCCACACCCATGAGTAAATATTTCATAGTAGCCTCATTAGACCGTACATCTTTTTCGGTATATCCAGATAATAGGTAGGAGCATAAAAACATTCTGGAGCTACAAAGATAGTTTTTAAATTATTAGTGTTAGTTACAGAGGCATGCCTGTACACATCTAATAACAAGCCTAATTGTTTGTAATGCTTTGCATTACTTACATGACCTCTTAACTTAGGGAACCTCTAGTTGTAGAGTTTCTGTTTGTATTGTACTTGTAGTAGGCATCAAATCCTAGTTGTGTAATTGTACAAATAGAGTCTAGAATAATGCTTGAAAGAAGTTCCAAGGTTCATGCCTCAAGCAAGGAGTTAAAGACTGTCAAATAATCACAGTTGGGATTTGAAGAAATGAAGAATTTGCCTAAGTACCAATTCGAGAAGTATATTTGTCTATTCGAGAAGTCCAGCATTCGAGAAGTCAGGGATTCGATATCTCAAGACACTATTCGATATCTCTGAATACACTGTTCGATATCTCATTCGATATCTCAGAGATTCGATATGTCTACTACTCTATTCGAGAACTCAAGAAGTCAACAAGTCAAGATGGTATTCGAGTTCTCAAAGAGTCAACAAGTCAAAGTTCCATTCGATATCTCAAGGACTCAGAAAGCTATTCGATATCTCGAGGATTCGATAAGTCAAATGTTCTATTCGACAACTCAAGGAATCCTGATGGAAAAGAGCTATTCGAGAAGTGGTTCGATATGTCAATACAACAGCGTTCGAGAACTCAGAGTTATCGATCAAGTCAATTCTAGTTCTCGAATCACTTACTTAGTCACTTCTCGAATACATTCTTGGAGACAAAATACTGAAGAAATTGTACAAGTCAGAAACCTGCAACAAGCCAATGCACTTTATGGACCACAATTTGTAACGTGCTCTGGAAAGCCTACAAGGAAGCTTGGAGAGATATAGAAGAGACAAGGAGCTAAAGAAGTGGATCTAAACAGGCTTTGCAAAGTCAAATCTGTAACCGTTTGGACACTTACTCAAAAAGGATAGACAGACTAGAAAGTAATTTGTTTAGCTACCTTATTTGCAGTAAGTAGGCTGTATCCATGTTCTATAAGGACACAGCCTCACTTCATAACTTATTAACTTTTGCGAGTCAAGTTTTTCATACACTGTAAGCTATATCTCTCTGAGAAAAACGAAGCTGAGAATACTATCATTTGTATTCACAGATTGTAGCAACCTTTATCTAATAATACATTAGATTAAAGTGATATTGTGTTGTGTATTGTTCTTTATCCGCATATACATCACTGCACACACAATACTTGTTTGCTACACAGACTAAGGCACGAAAAGTTCAAGAATCCATTCACCCCCCCTCTGTATTCTTTCTTTGTGTTCAATACTCAACAAGTGGTATCAGAGCGGGCTGTTTATTCAAAAACAAAAAAACGATCATGAGTTCGAATACACCAAAGACTACAGGTACGGTGAAGGTCCCTAAGTTTGACAAAGAAAACTTCAACCTCTGGAAGATAAAGATGATGTTGTTCATTAAAGCCTCTCATCCCCTGTATCCTGAGATTCTCAAGAATGGTCCTTTTGTTCCACAACAAGAGATACCAGAGAAGACTGTTGGAACCACAACTATCCCAAGATCTTATGAGGCCAAGGATCCATCAAAATGGACAGAATCAGAAAGGGAGAAGGTTGCTCTTGACAGCCACCTCATGCTGCTTATCATTGATTCCATAGACATGTCAATGTTTGCAAACATTGCATCATGTACGTCTGCTAAAGAGATGTGGGATCACATTGAGGTGTTGTGTGAAGGGACTGATGAGGTTAAGGAAAACAAGAAACAGATACTGGTCACACAGTATGAAGCTTTCATGGCACAGCCCAAGGAAAGCATCACTGAAATGTTTGAAAGGTTTCACAAGCTAGTTACTGAGTTGCAGATGAATGGCAAGGTTTACAGCACCAAGAAGTTAAATATGAAATTTCTGTTATCCTCACCAAATCATCTAGAGCAAAGAGTCATTTCTCTAAGGGAGAGAGATTTGAACAAAGTCACCTATGATGTGCTCTATGGAGTCCTAAAGACTCATGAACTTGAGTTGCTTCAGAAAAGGGCTATCCAAGCCAACCAAGGTAGAATGATAAACACATCATGTGCCTTGATTGTCAACAAATCTATTCTGGACCTAGAAGCATCTACAAGCCAGCTAAGGATAGAGGAGGTAGCAGATGATGAAGAAACTGAAGCTGGGGTGAGTGAACCTGTTGAGGAAAAGGAGGAAGAAGAAGAAGAGTTTTACACTCTGGAAGAACTTGATGGGATGGAAAATACTTCATATGCTTTCATGGCCAGAAAATTTCCAAACATCAGATTTAAAAGAAATCAACCCTTCAAACCCAAACCTCAAAACCATTCAGTCAACAAGAACAAGGCACCTGTGAAACCAAACAGAAATAAATTCAAAACCAGTTATGTGGATAGGTCATCTGTAAGGTGCTATAGATGCAATGACCTAGGGCATTTTGCCAGTGAATGCAAGAAGCCTAAAAAGAAGGATAGAGATTATCTTGAGCTCGAAGCTAAGTATGAGGCCCTTCTGAAAAAGCAGACACAAGGTAAGGCCTACATAGCTGAAGGGAAGTGTTGGGATGATTCTGAGAGTGATGGAGAGGAACAAGAATTCTACAATTATGCCTTGATGGCCAACTCCAAGGATGACTCATCTCCATCTGATTCTCAGGTACCATCTCTCACTACTATAGACATGTCTATTTCTGAGTATAAATGCATGATCGAACAACTATCTGTTGAAATGTTTAATATTCATACTAGTATGACTGCTGCTAATGAGGAGATTGCTAAACTGTCTACTAGAAATGAAATATTAACCAAAAAGAATGAGGAACTTGAGCTAACTGCTATGCAAGTAGAAAACCTTAAGAAAGAAGTTGAATATTTGCAGAACAAGGTTTTATGTGCTAGCCAAGTAGAGAAGGCTCTTAGGGATGAATTAGCTGAAAATGAATTCAAACTGAAAACTTTCAAGAAATCATCTGGTCTAGTGCAATCCTACTGTGAGAAAATTGAAGCTAAACCCAAAGCAGCCATTGGACTTGACTATGACTCTCTCAAACAGAGGAAAGGCTATGCTGTTATTGAAGAGGACACAGCTGTTCATGAGAAAGTGCCTCACATATTGAGAAAGACTGAAAATCACAATTCTCACACACACTACACAAGGTCAAAGTCTTCAAGTCCTCCTAAAGCTAGGAAGGTACCTCTGTCACCTAAGTCTGAAACTTCAGGTTCTAAGACTTCCAACAGTGACAAGAAGACTAACACTAAGAAAGTTGATAAGCATGTTGTTTATGATAAAACTGTCTCTAAGTCACATGGACCCAAACTTGTTTGGGTACCAAAGGAAAAGTAATACCTTTGTGTATGCAGGGCAAAGAAAGTGAAAAGAAGGTCATGTGGATTTTGGACAGTGGATGCTCAAATCATATGACTGGTGATATGGCCCTGCTATCACAGTATGAAGAAAAGGCTGGCCCAATGGTTGCTTTTGGAGATGACAGCATGGGTAACACATTGGGATATGGCAAGCTGAAAGTTGGTAATGTCATCATTGAAAATGTAGCACTAGTCAAGGGGCTCAAGCATAATCTGCTAAGTGTTGGTCAGTTTACTGATAGAGGATTCAAAGTGAATTTTGACAAAGATGAATGTTTGATCACCCACAAGAAGACTGGTGATTTTGCTCTATCTGGAGTAAGGAAGGGAAGCCTGTTTGTAGCCAATATGGACTCTGCAAACAAGGACAAAATTTGTTGCTTCTACTCAAAAGCATCAAATGAAGATTGTTGGCTGTGGCACAAGAAACTATCACACCTGAACTTCAAGGCCATTAATTCTCTAGTCAAAAGAGAGTTAGTGAGAGGCATGCCCACACTTGAATTCTGCCAAGAAGGAGTGTGTGAGGCTTGTCAAAAAGGAAAAATGAAAAGATCAAGCCACAAGTCAAAGACAGTGACATCAATAACCAAGCCATTACAACTCATTCATATGGATTTGTTTGGGCCTGTCAACATTATGTCACTTGGAAGAAAGAAGTATGCCCTGGTAATGGTTGATGATTTTTCAAGGTATACATGGGTGGAATTTCTGGCATCAAAAGATGAGGCTCCAAAAGTAATTATTGAGCATATAAAGAAAGTTGACAAGGAAGCAAAGGCAAACAATGCAAGTGTGATTGCACTGAGAAGTGATAATGGAACAGAGTTCAGAAATGCCATACTCGAAGCATTCTGTAAAGAGAATGGTATTTCTCAGCAATTCTCAGCTCCAAGGACTCCACAACAAAATGGAGTTGTTAAGAGAAATAATAGAACTCTAATTGAGGCTGCTAGAACAATGTTACTTGATGCAAAAATGCCTTCATGTTTTTGGACTGAGGCTGTGAGTACTGCATGCTACATTCAGAACAGAACCCTCATCAACAAAAACACTGGAAAGACACCTTACAACTTGATGACTGGAAAGAAGCCTACTCTAAAGTATGTTCATACTTTTGGAAGCAAATGCTTTGTACTAAAGGATAACTCTGAATATGTTGGAAAATTTGATGCAAAAGCATTTGAAGGAATTTTTCTTGGCTATTCTATGGAAAGAATTGTATACAAGGTTTATGTCATCAGTCAAAAGAAAGTTATGGAAAGCACAGATGTAACATTTGATGACAGCAAACTACCTGGACTAGAAGAAGCCAATGATGAAGACAAAGATCCATTGAGGTTTGATAATCTAGATGATTCTGATGAAGAGATTGAAACTGGAGTTGAAACTCAAGTTCAACAAACTCAAGTGAATAATGATACAAGAGAAGAATTTGTGCCAATCGATAGTGGAGGAACAAGCATCCAAGACACACGTGTGAGTAATGGCAACTTCACATGGGGAGGAAATGAGGATGACCATGATGTGGATGATGAAGCAACATCAAGATTGAGAAATCAGGCTGAACACTCGAGGAAATGGGATAGATCACACACTGCAGAGCAAATCATTGGAGATCCTAATGCAGGAGTAAGGACTAGGAGAGCAACTCAAAATGAGTGCCTCTATGGATGTTTTCTATCACAAGTCGAGCCTAAGAAACTTGATGATGCACTGTTGGATCCAGATTGGATTATTGCTATGCAAGAAGAGTTGAATCAATTTGAAAGGAACAAAGTATGGGAACTTGTGCCTGCACCAAAGAATAGAACCATTGTTGGAACAAAATGGGTTCTGAAGAATAAGATGGATGAAGATGGTGTAATAATAAGAAACAAAGCAAGGCTGGTTGCAAAAGGATACTCTCAACAGGAAGGCATTGATTATGATGAGACATTTGCCCATGTTGCTAGATTGGAAGCCATCAGAATATTCTTGGCATTTGCTGCTCATTCAAACTTTAAAGTTTATCAAATGGATGTCAAGAGTGCATTTCTAAATGGAGAGTTGGAAGAAGAGGTTTATGTGCAACAACCACCTGGCTTTGAGGATCCACATTTCCCAGAATTTGTCTACAGATTGCTTAAGGCACTGTATGGACTTAAGCAAGCTCCAAGAGCATGGTATGATACTTTATCACAATTTCTTCTTGAAAATCAATTCACTAGAGGCACATTGGACAAGACACTGTTTTACAAGAAGCATGGTGATGATATTATCCTAGTCCAAATTTATGTGGATGATATCATTTTTGGGTCTACAAATGAGAAGCTATGTGAGAAATTTTCCAAACTCATGCAGAGCAGATATGAGATGAGTATGATGGGAGAGTTGACATTCTTTCTTGGGTTGCAAGTCAGTCAAAGGAAGGATGGTATCTTTATCAGTCAGACCAAATACATCAAGGATCTATTGAAGAAGTTTGACTTGGAAGACTGCTCACCTGCAAAGACACCCATGGCCACTGCAACTAAGTTGGATGAAGATGCTAAAGGCAAGAAAGTAGATATCTCAGTCTACAGAGGCATGGTTGGTTCTCTACTCTACCTCACTACAAGTAGGCCAGACATCATGTTTGCTACATGTCTATGTGCTAGATTTCAATCAAATCCAAAGGAATCACATTTGATTGCAATAAAAAGGATCTTTAGATATCTGAAGGGCACTCCAAACTTGGGCTTATGGTATCCTAAGGACACATGGTTCAATCTGGTTGGTTATTCTGATGCTGATTATGCTGGATGCAGAGTGGATAGGAAAAGCACCTCAGGAAGCTGCCAGTTTCTTGGTAAAAGGTTAGTTTCTTGGTATAGCAAGAAGCAACAATCTGTGTCAACTTCTACAGCTGAGGCTGAATACATAGCTGCTGGAAGTTGTTGTGCTCAAGTGCTTTGGATTAGAAATCAACTTAGAGATTATGGACTTGTGTTGGAAAGAATTCCAATCATGTGTGACAACACAAGTGCAATCTCTATAGTTGCCAATCCTGTCAATCATTCTAGAACAAAGCACATTGACATCAGATATCATTTCATAAGAGAACATGCAACTAATGGAACCATTGAGTTGCATTATGTCTCTACAGATAAACAACTAGCTGATATAATTCACTAAGCCATTAGATGAAGCCACCTTCACAAGGTTGGTAAGTGAGATTGGAATGCTGAATTCTTCAGATTCTGGCTAAGTGAATACAGCATCTAGATTGTTGCAGCAGTAAACACTTACTTTATCTAAATTCTCAATATTTTTGAAGTGAGTGTTGGCTGAAATATGATTTATAAGTATTTCAAATCTGTTGCATATGTTGAAAATCATATTTTTATTAACTTAAAATTTCTATGAAATTTTGAGAAAATCACTATTTAATTTGCTAGGATATTCTTCAATGAATATGTCTGGTAAATTTTAAAAAGATAGTGAAAATCAATTTTTTATGAGTAATGGGTATAGTTCGATAAGTCAGACTTCTCGAATGATTCACTATTCGACATCTCTAACAAGTCTCATTAGAGTACTCTTGAGTTCTCGAATAGAGTCTTTTTGAGATATCGAATAGAGGTATTCTTGACTTCTCGAATATAGTAACTGAGTTCTCGAATGATTGAGTTCTCGAACACTATATTTGAGTTCTCGAATCATTTGAAAAGGCTGAATTCTCGCTGAATTTTAACCGATTTTGGACTTTTGTCTAAAAGTTTAATTCACTCATAAAAACACATTCTATTTAATTTAGAATTATTTCTGAGTTAGATAACCGCCAGCTGTGAGTTTCTATCTGCTTGAGTTATCGATTAAGCCTTTCTTGACTTCTCGAATAGTTGTTTTCTACTTCTCGAATGCATGACTTGTCGATACAAAACTTTCATCTAATCGACAATTCAAGTACTTCATACTTATACAATTCCACATCTATTCGATTCATTTCATTCGATTTCTCAAGCATCTACACTCTCTAAACCCCTAAAACCTTAGCTACGAAAAGCCAAATTTCTTCTTCAACCTTCAATTTCTTTCCTCTCTTCTACACAAATGGCAACAGTAAAGTTCAACACCAACTTCATCGCTCTCACTAGTGATGTTGAAGCACCCAATGCCAATTTCAAGTGCTTCGTGAAGTGGATGGCTGAGTCATACATCAAGGATGCACTCTCTGCCAACCCAACTCTGTATCTAGATATCCTGGAACAGTTTTGGGGTACTGCTATTGTGGAGGTTGTAGCCCTGGAAAACGCAATCACCTCATACATCATCTACTGCAAGATTCAAGATAAGGACATCACTATCACTCCTGCAGACATGAATCAAGCACTGGGCCTACAACAAGAGTCATTTGACAGACTGGCCACAAATGCAGAGTTAGAGGAATTCTTTGAGTTCATCAACTACTCAGATGGGATCAATCTTGGAAAGCTAAACAGAAAGAATCTAAGAAAGGAGTGGAGCTATGTGTTTGCAACTCTTCTTCAAGTCTTCACTGCCAGGAAATCAAGCTTTGATCAAATCAGTGCACCTGTGCAGCAAATTGGCTATGCATTGGCCTATGGAAAGAAGATAGATGTTGGCCAAATCATCCTCCAAGAACTATATGGAAGACTTGGTAAGAACACAACCAAGAGAGGTACTGATATTTTCTTCCCTCGCTTTATTCAATCTGTACTTAATTTTAAGCATGCTTCATTGATTGAATTTCCTGGGATAGATAAAAATAGAATAGGCTATCCTAAGTCCATGACCAAACTCATTTTTGGTAATTTGGAGACTAGGAATGATGTGGATGTAAGACTAAACATAACTCCCCATATGGAGAGTTTGTTTAGAACTTATCCCCACAACATGCCAACATTTGATGCAAAATCTAAGTTAGCACAGCCCAAGCAAGTAGAACAAAATGCTAACCCAGGGCCTGCTAACCAACCCTCTCAACCAAACACTCTACCACACACTGAGCCAACTGCATCATCCTCTCAAAAGGGTGATGTTAGTAAAAAGAAGAGAAAGGAAGTAATGTCTGCACCACTGAATATATTATCTGAAGCAGCATTGGCTGTGGAACTAGGGCTAGAAAGTGAGGAACCTGAGTCACCCTTACAAAAGCCAAAGAAGAAGAAAACTAAGACCACCTCTTCAGTCACCCAAATGGTTGAAGTTGTAAAATCAGGGGCACACAGCTCACTAGGTGTATCCTCTCAACAGGGTGCACCGATAGAATCAATCATCCTCCCCAATGCACCTTCTTGTACAGAGTCAGCACATGGGAGTGATAAGGCTGGCACTACACTGAGTGGAGAGCACATCACACTTGAAACTCCCTCTATCTCTCAGGGGGAGTTGCCAAAATCTACTCTAAAACACACTTCTCTTCCAGAATCTAACACTGAAATTTCTTTGGAACCTGCAACTCAGGCAACTGAGATGCAAGGCATTGATCATCAAGAATTCTTTTCTCTTGATGAGCCAATAATTTCAAGTGACTTAGTGCATGACACTTTGTTCACCACCCAGGACCCACATTTAGATGGTGAGGGAATGCATGATGGGGCATCTCCTGATGACACCATCACAAACACAGAGGTTCCACTAGTTTTTACTAGAGACTCTGTGCCTGTGTCAACTGCTGGTATAACTCATCCCACTCCTGTGGAGACACCAGTAGTAGAGTCAATCCATCCGGTTACAGAAGTTGCATCTGTAACTGAGGAGTCTAGCTTTCCTAGCTCTAGCTCTGACTTTATGTCACAATGGCTGAAGCCTGTGCAACATGACAGTGCTTCAGGATCAGGGTCTGTTCCACAAACATTGACGGTTGAAGCACTTCAAAGCTTAATTATGGATCAGATTCCTGAGTTTGTAAAGATAGCTCAGAACCTTGTCACCTCCAATATCCCTAATCCAGACTATGAGGCCATCCTACTATGCCATAGGGATGATGTGGAGATGCAGAAGGGCAAGATTATTGATGATGCTGAGAGAGATGGCAATGTAGATGCCTGGCTGCAAGGAAAGAATGATGTAACTCTCAGTGAAGCACTTCAATATCTTAGAGAGGAATACATCACTTCACTGGGCTCCAATGCAAAATCCCTGTCTCTTGGTGAAGTGTATGAAGCTGTCAATGATTCCTACAAGGGTTTCCTCAAGGCTGCACACTATCTTGGCAAGGGAGTCAAAACTGAAGTCAACAGGGTGTGTGACAAGACAGCCACTTCAGTAGCAGAAGTCAAGAGGGCCTTTGATGCTAAATTTCCTCAACTGGACAGTGTGGTCAAAGATCTCAAACACTGCAACACCACCTGCACAAAGATGGACAATGGCCTAGCCCTCCTCAAAGATAAAGTCACAGGCCTAGGCAGCAGATTTCAAAATCTATCTGACCAGACTACAGAGGCCAATGCCATGCTGAGGACAATGTTCAAGAATCTTTATGGAGATAGGCTAGTGACTGAAGTCCCTGTCCATGAACTGTCTAAGTATGAAGTGAAGAGGCTGCAGGATCAATCTTTATCTGGTTTTAAGGCCAATGAGCTATTCACTAAGGTGAACACTCTTGAAAAGGAGGTTGCTACTCTCACTAAATCAAATGCTCACCTTACAGACAAGGTTGCACTTCTCCATGATCAGTTGGACACTCAAGCAACCACCACAGCTAATGTCCTTCTGCATCAGCAATCCATGTTGGCTGCAATGATGAAGCACATGGGTCTCCCTCTACCTGAAGAATCTTTCAACCCACAGGTGGTTTCTACAGCCTCTGTGCCTGACAACAAGCCTAAGGGGGAGAAAAGGTCCAGGAACTCAAATCCAAAGGGGGAGAAACCTAAGGAGAAGGGCATAGAGATAAATGAGGGAGGTCATCACAGAGCACAATCTACAACCAATGTGCCAGGCAAAGGGAAATCCAAAGTTGATGAGCCTCCTACCTTACTGCCAGTTGTTACTCTACCAACTGTGCACATTACTACTCCTGGTGGTCAAAAGCAATCCATAACTACCACAGTGGTTGCAGGGAGTATGCCTTCTGACAAACTTCCATCCTCCATACCTGAGAGTGCCAAGCCTGTAGAAGTTAAAGTTGTTACTGAGGCCAAGCTACAAGAAGTTGCTAACTCAAATGTTTATCATGATAAAGCCTTCTTGGAGTTTCTGAAAGCCATAAGGGAACATGTTGGTGACACTCAGTTCTATCTGAGGGAGTTGAAGAAGCATATTGACTACATCACTGTCATCCCTAAGAAAGTCAATAATCTATGGATCAAGGAGATAGTGATGATATCCAAATTAAAGATATGGCATCTAACATACAAGACTCTACAAGATCTAAAACACTCAGAGATAGATGCCATACTTGAGCTTATTGAGAAGAAGAATGAGAACAATAAAAGTCTGTTTGATGATTTGAGGAATGGCCAACCTTCAAGGCTACCAGAAGTGATCAAGAAGCCATGGACAATCATCTATCAGTCTGGCACCAGAATTGAAGACATCAAACAATTGGTCATTGCTATCATTGATCAACTACAGAAGAAGGTTGGAGCCAGAAATGCTGAAGAAATTGAAGCTCTGCACATTCTCAGATCTTTTATAGCAACTGGTGAACCTCCAGAGAGTGCTCAACCTAGGAGAAATAAGGATGATGATTCTGAAGACAAAAGTGATGGGAGGAGAAGACATCACAGGAGAGATAAGGGTGATGAAGATAAGAAGAAGAAGAAGGGTGACAAGGATAAGAAGAATGATGATGACCAAGGCAAAATCTATGAGAGGAAAATTGGAAAACAGCAAGCCATGAACATTACTAATGACACTCCTACCACAACACAAGGCTCAATGTCTAGGGTGGATGTCACTGGTAATGATTCATCAAAATCTACATCTCTGGCCTCTGCAAATGTTTTACTACCTCAAGAAGAGAAGGAGATTCAAATCAAGAAACCAGGTGTATGTATCCATAAGCAAACTGCTAGTGGAGTACTACAATGGTCTTCTAGCAAGGGTCACAAGTTACTGCCTGGCAATCATGTAAAGAAGATTAAAGTCAAACATGCTGCAAGAAGAGTGAAGCTATCCAAATCAAGAGCCCTGACAATCATTCCAGGATTGAAACTCCAGCCACTTGATGAAGACTTTGATGAAGAGCAACTGCAATTTCTAAGAGCTCAAAAGATATGCTTTGCTGCAATTGTGGATGACCACCTTGAGATCAAGTACACTGATGGGAGAGAAATGAAATTCAAACAAGGGGGTTGTCAACATTGGGGTAAATTGTATGAGATAGAAAGAATCATTGCATTGCTGGACTCTAAAGACAAGGTGGAGAAAGTATGGAAGCTGGAATTGATTGACTTTGTGAAAATGAAGAGAGATTATGATGAAAAGATGAGGAAGGGCTGCTATGAGAAGTGGTTAGAAAGGGAGAAAGAAATTGACAGACTGGAGATTGAAGCAGAAAAGCTAAGGGCAAAGGGATTGTGTAGAGTTCAGTTTGATCCCTATGTGGTGAAGTATAGGAGAAGAAATGGAGACAATGTCAATATAAGAATGAATCTACTCAGTCACTATCCTGCCAACATTCTGAAGCCAGTGCTTGAAGATTTCAAAAACTCTATCATGATTGAAGAATTGGATGCTATGGCAGAAATCATAAGAGCAATAGATGAGAATGCAAGGAAGGAGAAAGAAAGGAAACAGAAAGCATATGATGATCTACAAGCCAAAGCAATGGAGATGCAATCAAATGAAAATGGCTAGTACCTCATCATACTGTAAGAGTACTTATCTTGTAATTCCATTTATGTGTTCAGTCAATTTACATACCTGTACTTTTAAAGTCTTATCCTTATGTATGTTAGGCTTGTTATCAGACATGAAATTGTGACTAAGGGTCTCACTCACAATTTGGGGGAGATTGTTAGTTACAGAGGCATGCCTGTACACATCTAATAACAAGCCTAATTGTTTGTAATGCTTTGCATTACTTACATGACCTCTTAACTGAGGGAACCTCTAGTTGTAGAGTTTCTGTTTGTATTGTACTTGTAGTAGGCATCAAATCCTAATTATGTAATTGTACAAATAGAGTCTAGAATAATGCTTGAAAGAAGTTCCAAGGTTCATGCCTCAAGCAAGGAGTTAAAGACTGTCAAATAATCACAGTTGAGATTTGAAGAAATGAAGAATTTGCCTAAGTACCAATTCGAGAAGTATATTTGTCTATTCGAGAAGTCCAGCATTCGAGAAGTCAGGGATTCGATATCTCAAGACACTATTCGATATCTCTGAATACACTGTTCGATATCTCATTCGATATCTCAGAGATTCGATATGTCTACTACTCTATTCGAGAACTCAAGAAGTCAACAAGTCAAGATGGTATTCGAGTTCTCAAAGAGTCAACAAGTCAAAGTTCCATTCGATATCTCAAGGGCTCAGAAAGCTATTCGATATCTCGAGGATTCGATAAGTCAAATGTTCTATTCGACAACTCAAGGAATCCTGATGGAAAAGAGCTATTCGAGAAGTGGTTCGATATGTCAATACAACAGCGTTCGAGAACTCAGAGTTATCGATCAAGTCAATTCTAGTTCTCGAATCACTTACTTAGTCACTTCTCGAATACATTCTTGGAGACAAAATACTGAAGAAATTGTACAAGTCAGAAACCTGCAACAAGCCAATGCACTTTATGGACCACAATCTGTAACGTGCTCTGGAAAGCCTACAAGGAAGCTTGGAGAGATATAGAAGAGACAAGGAGCTAAAGAAGTGGATCTAAACAGGCTTTGCAAAGTCAAATCTGTAACCGTTTGGACACTTACTCAAAAAGGATAGACAGACTAGAAAGTAATTTGTTTAGCTACCTTATTTGCAGTAAGTAGGCTGTATCCATGTTCTATAAGGACACAGCCTCACTTCATAACTTAGTAACTTTTGCGAGTCAAGTTTTTCATACACTGTAAGCTATATCTCTATGAGAAAAACGAAGCTGAGAATACTATCATTTGTATTCACAGATTGTAGCAACCTTTATCTAATAATACATTATATTAAAGTGATATTGTGTTGTGTATTGTTCTTTATCCGCATATACATCACTGCACACACAATACTTGTTTGCTACACAGACTAATGTACGAAAAGTTCAAGAATCCATTCACCCCCCTCTGTATTCTTTCTTTGTGTTCAATACTCAACAATTAGCATCCCATAAAAACATTCCTCCTAGAATTATAAATATATATTAATATAATAACATAAAACAAATTAATAAATATTAATGTAAATGAAATAATACTAAAATAAATAACAAAATGAATTAGAAACAAGAAATGCTCATTAACTCTACGGGGATGTAATATCAAAAAGATAGTGACCTAACCATGAAGCCTGCACATCCAGTCAACCAATGCTCTGCACAATTTTAAATATATAGATAGAGTCATAGAGGACTGTTGCTATTGGTGTAAAATAACATATGGTGTGGATTGAAATTTACATCCCATTGGAGATTATTTGTTCTGAGATATTATCTAAAAATTTAAGGAGTTGATACGTGCACATTCCATTTTATAGATGTATATGATGATAAAACGGAACGCTTTTAACATAGTACATATAATCCAATATTTTAAAATTAATAGCTTTAATAATATTTATATTTAGTATGTTAAGTCATCCGGAAATAAAACGTGATTTGAAAACAAAATGCTAAATGTTTAATTCGTTTATTTATTTTTCAATTCGATTACATAATTGATCGGGAATATGTCCGATTGAGTTTCTTTCAAATTAATGATATTTACCTTAAATTTGTCAAAACAAATAAGTGATTAACAAACATGTTTTCAGTAATTTAAGAACTTCTGTATTAATTAATGTGCATATTATTAATCTTTTTAAACTTTGATGTGTTAAATGTGTGTTTCTAAATATCTCATAGTATATTTATATATTCTAAATTTTTTATGCTAAATTTATATATTTGTTAGAAAATATTAAAATTACCTTAATTGTTATTATTAGTGAAATATGAAAAAAAAAAAAATTATATTAATTTCCGTTATTATTAATTAAAGTTGCTTATATAAATATTTGTAATTAAGACTTGAGGCATATGTCTTCAACTATGAATGAGAAGAGAATTGTGAGAATATTTTACCTAGAGTAAAGATGTGTGCGAATTTTTTTTTACAAGAGTTTGTGATTGAGAAAATATTCATACGAAAGTTTGTGGGTGTAAGGAGAATATCCCGTGAGAGTTTGATGAGAAAAAAGAAAAGATTCTTCGAAAGTTAATGGTTGAGAGAAAAAATCCTGCAAAAGTTTGTGAACGAAGAAAAAATCTTGTAAAAGTTCGTGCTTGTGAACGAAGAAAAAATCTTAAGAACGAAGTTAAGACGAAAGCATAAAAATGATAATGATGAATTTCTAATGAATTTGTGGAAGAGAATGTCTCATATTAAAGACGATAAAAAGAAAGAAAGATCTTGAAGATTTTCAAACTATAACGACGATGACGATGATAGAGATAGTGATGAAAATAACGATAATGAAGACGAAGAACGAATCATAACAAGGAAGTTGATTGAATTGGATGATTATGAGATTGAAATTGAAGATTTTATTTTTCTTTTTTTATTTTAACAATTTTCGAACTTGCGTATCGTGAATTTGAGTGAATGTTAGAAAATCGTTTACCGCGATTGATGTGGATGTTAGAAAATCGTTTACTGATTATCTTCGGTTAATTACGTTCTTCAATGACTTATAAAAAATTGAGATTATGTGAAACTGCTCTACTCATTTAGGAGCACAAATTCAAGGCACCCAAGCAATAGCGGAACTAAAATTTGCAAAAAAAATAATAAAAATTAGCAGGAATTTACCTTCCGGCTCAGCACCCGAATGACCGAGTCGAGTGGGTGAGCGAGTGAGTCATTGAGAGAAAAACAAAGTAGTAGCAGCAATATAACAATCCAAACCCCCCATAATCAAAGTAACAATAGCTAGTATTGTATTCTACTCTTCACCAAAAAGAAAAAGAAAAAGAAAAAAAATAAAGAAAAATCTCTCTCTCTCTCTCTCTCTCTCTCTCTCTCTCTTCCCCATACAAGGAAAATCAACAAGGATGGATATGAAAATACAATAAAGGAAGGAAGGAGGAGAGAGAGATCAAGAAAAAGATAACATTTTTGACATCAGCCTCTAGAAATTTCATCTGGGTACTCACCAGATTTAATTTCTCTCCACTATTTCATACATCTTTATCCTTTTCTTTTAATTATTATACTGTCTCTTTTTCTAAAAGCCATGCGGCGAGGGAGACCCACGAAAACTCCGGCGACTGCGGCGGCCGGAGAGACGCCGGGATCAGGATCTAAAGAGATAAGATATCGTGGGGTTCGAAAGAGACCATGGGGGAGATTTGCTGCTGAAATTAGAGATCCATGGAAGAAAACCAGGGTTTGGTTGGGCACTTTTGATTCTGCTGAAGATGCTGCTAGAGCATATGATACTGCTGCCAGGAATTTGCGAGGCCCAAAAGCTAAGACCAATTTTACTCTCTTTGAACATAACCCTAATGCCCCTTTCTTAGATCCTCGTTTTTTTAATCCTAATTTGATTGCTTCTGCTCATCGTCCTGCTTCGAGTGGTATGAGTAGTACTCTTGAGTCTTTTAGTGGTCCTAAGTCCACTATTGTTCCTCCGATTACTTCGAGAAGGTTTCCGAGGTCTCCGCCTATATTGCCTGATGATTGTCATAGTGATTGTGATTCATCGAGTTCTGTTGTTGATAATTGTCAAGGGGGTGGGGATGGTGATGTTGGTTCTTCCTCGGTTTGTAAGCCGTTGTTGTTCGATCTTAATTTTCCGCCTACGGATGATGATGGGGATGATCTTGATTGCACTGCTCTTAGGCTTTGAGTGGTCTAAAGGTTGAATTGGATCTACACTTTATCTTTTATTTTCTTTACTCTTTGTCGCAGAAATGAAACAATTATAGACAACACTAAGACTTAGATAAAAAAAATTATTATCTATGTTTCTTAACGGGGTTTTACATGTTGTTTGATGAGAGTTTACCCTTTCTTGATGTCAAGTTCTAAGCTTTATTGTTATTTCATCAGACTGTGTGCTGATGATGATCCTTGTATGCAAGGGGTAAGATGTCTTGAACTACATCTAGACTTTTCAATCTTTGAAGTCTGTTGTTGTTGAAGTCATGTATTCAACTCAGTTCTGATGTTGATCTGTAATGCTTATTGCCACTCATGTTGTGTATGTAAAGATTGAAACTTTTTATAGTGTGGGGCTTTCATTTCTAACCCTGTTATTGGCTGTTTCAGCTGTAGATAATTTTAAAATTTGCTGGTAGATGTTCTTACTTGTTATTTCATGGAATTAGTATGTGAACTTGGTGCTTGCTATTAGATCTAATATGTTTTACAGATTTTTTCGTTGGAATTTCTCTGCAATGGATTGTTCAATATCTATATGACACGTTTCACATATAGTTAGAGTAGTTATGATTCTGTGTCATTCGTTCATGTGTTTTTTCCTTGACGTATGCTTGCTTTTCTTGGCGAGATTACGAGATACTTTCCTTTTTAATAGAAGGACCCCGATTGGATTTGGTATGTAATTTGGTGCTTGCTATTAGATAATATGTGTTGCAAATTCTTTTGTTAGGATTGCTATGCAATGGATTGTCCGGCACCTATTTGACGCATTTTGTATGTAGTTAAGAATAGTTATGATATTGTGTGATTTATTCACGTGTTTTTTTGCTTGACGTATGCTTGCTTTTTTGGGTGACATGAGATACTTACTTCAATAAAAATCCCCGAATTGGACAACATTTGGACTTTTCGGCTTGTGCTAATACGATGATCTATACAGTTTTGGTAAAGAATTATTCTCTCCACATGCTAGGGTATTGAGTATACACAAGGATTTCGGTACTGGTCAAATGGCCACAAACCGTTAAGGTGGTTGAATTCATCAGCCGATTTTTGCATGTTTTCAACAAGAGCTAGGGCTTTTAGGCTCGGCTCACGTGTTGCTTTATATGTCTACTTGGTATCGTATTCATTGTATTTGGACTTAATATGAGATTGTTTTTGTAGAAACTATATTTTACCATCTCACAGTGTTGTACTCGATTAATGTAGCATTGTAGAATCTGAAAGTTTCTACACTCGTGCGTCGTATAGACTTTTGAGTTTTATACCGTTCTTCAAATTAACAGGGTCAAAACTTTGAAACTTGCCGATTGATTGGTATTGAGTTATTCTATTGTATCTTGAAGAAGGTATGTTATATACTTGTGAAGCCTTCACGAATTTATCTAACGTTTTTTTATTGGTTTGTTTTTAGACATGCATGAGTGTATATACACTGCTCTGTGAAAGCCTGAACCTGAGCATGAGTGTGTTATGTTTTATGAAGCCTTTAAGAATTTATCTCATGTCTGTTGATTGATCTGTTGTTTAGACCTTTATTAGTGTGTACTACTCTGTGAAAGGTTGAGCATAATAGTACAGTTTATCTTGAGCATACCTGCTTGAGTGTATACTATGTGAAAGCCTGGACGAAGTATTAACTACTAGACATGGTTTTTGATCTTAAATATATTATATATATGAGAATAATGCAAAATTAGGAGAGAGCTCAACAATAGATTGACTAGTTATCTACTGACGTTTGCTTCTTAGAAGACTTTTGGTGGTTTGTAATTTCGTTTTGTGTTTCCCTAAGGATGATTTTAGCTAATCAGTTTCCCGGTTGAATATATTTTACGGATCTGAAGTGCTCCATATGTGTTAAAAAATAGAATGCAAATTAGTTGGTTTGAATTTTCTCATCTTTCTTTTAGATGCATGAAGATGCTATACCTTGCAAGGAATGTATTTACTCAATTAGCAAATTGACTGGTAGTTTGTAATCAAGTTACATGAGCCAGCAGCTAATCTAATGAACCATTGTACTACCACACAAGGTTCTGTTGGTGTCATGGCCCCACCAGGTTGGGTTGGAGTTAGGTCTGAGACGTGCCTTCCATTATTTATCAATGTTGTCTAGAACGTTAGCATGTTTGTTGTCTGCAATTTTAACTTACTCTTTATTCTTTATGAGTATTTTTTTTTTCCTTCACCTAGCTCCTGTTGAATTACATGTGGCTTTAGATCTAGATGGTTCATTGTTTGTGGTGATTATGTGGATGCGTATCAACTTTGTTAAAGTCTTGGTATTGGAATAAAGCTTAAACTATAACTGTTTGTTTAAAGCATATAATTAAGCATGCCCTTAATTTTTGACCAGCTGCAGCATACTTTTGTGTAGAAGGGGACTCTAGGTAACTTTATATTTGCGCTACTGTAGAGAAATAACTAGTTTAAATTTTGGTTGATGTATTCTAAAGTGTTAACGCAGATAAAACTAAACCCAGGAGGTGTATTCGTGCATTTTCTCTTATTTTCTTTCTCTAGACATTGGCACTGTGTCGCATAATACGTGCTTGCTTTGTTGTCGAGAGGCCGGCTTGTTCATGAATCTGTTTGACATGTTTAGTATGGCAGAAGGTTTAGAAAGATCAGTGCCGGTGAATCATGCTGCATAATGGTGTTTGACTTTAGGGTTGCAAGTGTGATGGTGGTACATATAAGCATGTAGAGCTAGCTGAATAGGATCCTCCTTGTGAAACCACAAGGCATCCGGGGTCGTTTACTCAACTCACCCCCACCCACTTTAATGAGGTTCAGATGCTTAGCATCATTTGATTTGATTTGATTTATTCGATCAAGTATTTTTATCTCTACGCCTAAATTAAAACACTTCTATACGGGGCGTTAACGGGTACGAGAATGAGAATGCAAATCGCATAAATTTACATTCCAACACAATAATAATATTTTCGAAGAGAATAATGTTACTGAGATTATCTCAGGAATACTTACCTTACTTCTTTATAAAATCTTATAAAATAAATGGCCTGGTAGAGGCATTTTTGTGAAAACTAGATTACCCATAAGATTTTTCTTGATTTTATAGAAACATCTCAGGAAAAATACATGAGGTAATCTCAGATACAACATTCTCATTTTCGAAATTCAAGTTTCATGACAAAAATAAAAAGGAAAGGAAAATGGAGAGACTATAAACGTCTACAACATGAGATCTACTAAAATGTAGATCTTCACATGATACAACATGTATGCAGCTGAATAATGGCAATAGTATCAAATTTGTATATCTTTCATCTTTTGTTTTTTCCTTTTTGCTACCTGTAAAAGCTAGGGTAGATGTTGTTTTGCCAATCAAATTACAACAAGCAAACCTCCTAATTAGTTGACCTTCAACGCCGTTTACACGAATCCCTCTTATTTATTATTTTCCCCACAATTACACAAATGGAGTATTCAACTGCTATGTGTCGTCGTCCAGGATGAATCAAAAAAATTATGCGAATAATTAACGTCAACAAAACAAATTATCATATCCTTTCTTAGAGCATCTCCAACCATGTTTAACCCTTAGCTAAAAATAATTAAAACATTCTATAAATAAAAAGTATAGAGATTATGTAAAAAAAAATCAACTCCAATGGATCATTTCCGTTGCCTATATTTTTAGCCAACATCTATATTTTTTGTCATGTTGGCTATATTTGTTGAACCTCTAGAGACCTGTAAGAAGATTACACATCATCTCTTGCCATATTCAAATGATATATTCTATTTATAATAACTTAAAATAATAATAACATACCATTTTTAAAATATAGCCGATCAATATAGCCAATACCATCGAAGCACAACGCCTTACAGGTTCAGTAAATTTTACATAATCAATATTTTCTATCATTTTAGCCAACCACTTTAACCAACCCCATTGGAGATGCTCTTATACAAGTATATCAAAGGTCTATGTGTTGTGTAAACAACGGTGAATGATAATTACGCAAATAATTAGCGTTAATAAACAATGTAATAAGATCAAGTAAGTAATAATAAATAATTAAAAGTTTAATCACCAGAAATACAAAAATCATGTGTTACTATTCGGTGACCATTAAATTAATTAAAATGAATGGACACGTACGTACTGCCAATCCAGTAGCTGTAGCCACCACCACCACCTGTGCTGCCTGCGCATGCTCCTTGTGTTCGTTTTCATTTTTCTTTTCTCAATAGCGACCTTCGCCGGTGTATTGGGACTGAAATATTTTCGACGTACATTTTAATGTTGAAAAATGCTAAAAGATTCAAAAAATTTATTTAAGTTTAAGCTAAATTTTAAAGTTTATTTAAATTAAATAGTATTGCTAATTTTCATATGTCAAACAGGTTTGGAGGTTACGCTACTGCTTCAAAGTATTTTTGCTAAATTGAAGTTATGAATTGAAAAATGTTACTACTTCTTAACTATTTCTGAATCGTTTTCATATGTCGAGTTTTTGATCAATCAGTAGTTTGGATTAGACCCATATGGAGGAATATTTTGAGTTCCATTTTGGACATGACATCATTTATTTTATAAATAGAATAAAGTTCTATGGAGTATTTGGAGTAAATATACATTTTGCATTCAAAATTTTGCAAACTTCATTATTTTGTAAAGTTTATTATATGAATATCACTATTTCATTGAAAATCTTGAAAATTTTGTATGTTTTGCTAACAAAATATTGCAAAACGAATTGTTCTGCGAAACATATTTGTGTTGCAAAATATATATGTTCTGATTGCAAAACATAAAAGATTTTCAAAATGAACATATTGCAAAACATACATGATTTTCAAGATTATCAATGAAATTATGATATTCATATAACAAGGTTTGCAAAATAATAAATTTTAGAATATTTTGAATGCAGAACTTATATGTACTCCAAGTACTCAAATAAAATGAGTACTTATATCAATACAAATTATTATTTTTCTTAAAAGAACAAAAAAGTAATAATTATGGTTAATTGATAAGTTATTTTTTATTTTATGTGGTACAAATTATAAAAGAGGGAGAAAATTGAATATGTAACCTATATCAGCATTCGTAATTAGATTGGAATCTCGTCTTCATTTAATAATAATAAAATAATAAAATTTGAAAAAACGAAAAACGAGTAATTTAGTATAATAATAAGATTGATCGGTCACTTGGTATTTGTCCTTATATATTTCTAAAATGTCATTTAAAAAGGCATTTCTTTAGTTGTTGAAGTTAAGCAGTTAAACAAAAAGTAGGATTATTATTTATTAATTATTATAGAATGTGTCAACAAAACTCGATATGGAGCCACTTCAGAAAAAAATAAATAAATACTGTAAAAAACTCGACATGGAGCATATATATATGTTTCTCATATATACGAATACGACGTGTCCAAGCAATATGTAGATGATAATATAGAATCGTAATCTTCAATTATTTGGCTGGCGTTCCTCATTTTGTGTTGATTTGATGTAGACGCATGGGTTCCGTTTGACATTTAAAAAGACTAATTGAAAATTAAATTTAAAGTGAAACTTAATTATTAAAAATTGCCCAATCATATTAAATGAGTCCTGGAAATATAAATTATTTCTTTTTGTTAGCGCATTTAAAAATTTTAGGAAATGGCCAAGAGTCCCTATCTAGATATAATAATACGATATTAATAAAAATACATAATTTAATCCTAATCAATAAAATTTCAGTGTTTAGAGCATCTCCAAGACTCCACTCATGTGGAACCCTTAGCTAAAAGTAATTAAAACATAGTATAAATAAAAATTATAGAAATTATGTACAAAAAAAATCAAATCCAATGGACCATTTCCCTAGTCTATATTTTTAGCGAACCTCACATGATTTATATTTGTCGAACCTCTAGAGGTCTGTAAGAAGATTCCATATCATCTTTTACAATAATAAAATGATACTAGGTAACAACGTCGCGCTACGCGCGGCACGAAAATATTTTTAAAAATCGTATACATAACATTATTGTTTATTAAATTTTATTATTTAAAAATTAATATGATAAATTGAAAATTGTGTGAAATGTAATTAAATTTGAATATTTATAAATTAAGAGAAAGGAATTAGTAGAAAGAAAACATGTTTTAGTTAAACTCTTAGATATTAATAATAATAATTTCAAAAAGATTGACGACACCTATTTTGTCACATAAACAATGCTTTTGAAATCCAATATTGACAGACATTTGCAAAGTTTGACATTGGATAAATAAAAATAACATTTATGATTTTCTTATTTTCGATAACATTATGAAAGACGTGATTACTTAATTTGTTAGTAAATTGATTGTATGATGTATAGAAGCAAAATGTAAATGTGGTTTGATGTGTGATTGATTTAACTTGTCGATATATTTGGTTGTATGATGAAAAAAACTGAATTCAAATGTATATTGCAAGTCATGCTTCATATTTTTGTAGTGATCCGTCACCCGTATCTCTACATTTAATTAATATTTTTGAGTTAAGAATTATTTTGTTTTTGTCGGCTCGATTCAGTTTAATCGAGTTAGTCACACCCCGTGTGTAATTTGTTCATGTATAAAAGTAAATTCTACGATATTACTTTTATTTAAATTGGGGATGTTAATAGAAATATATATATACTTTCGTATTTTATCATGATTCTCACGGTCACTGATTACGAATTTATTAAAAAATTAAAATCGTCTATTTATTGCTCCTAGTGTTTTTTAGAAAATGAGAAATTAACGTTGTCCGTTATATTTCTAGGAAAAAAGGAAATTAATTAGAAAAAATAGAAAAATGATATGTTTTAGTTGAAAAGATAATCGATTAATTATTAGTATTGCAGTGCACGGGTTTCTTGCATTATGTTATAAATTTTATTTAATATTAAAATTATGTTTTTATATAATCATTATTTTAATAATTTTTTAAATTTTAATTTGTTATAATTTAATATACTCATGTTTACAGATTATAATTATGTTTCCTTATTATAAACAACGTATATGATTTTTAATATATTTTATTAATAATTGAAAATTTTGGTGTGATACTTTCGAGTATATATTTATGATTGTAAGATTTGTTGTAAATTAAAAAGGTAACGTGTTTTATTTAGAAATGTTAATGAGTGAAAAATATGATATAATTGATCTTTTTAGGTGTTTATAAAAGGTAATATCTTCAACTGAAAGTAAATATGAAAAATGCAATCGACTAATTACCATTTATTATATTATATTGTTATTTATTTTAGGTGTTACATTTTACTTGAAAATTATGGTGTGATATTTTCGGTTATATATTACTGATTGAAAGATTTATTTTAAATTAAAAAGGTAATGTGTTTTAGTTCGAAAGGAAATATTAATAATCGAAAGATATGATATGATTCATGTTTTTACGTGTTTATAAAATGTAATATCTTCAACTAAAAGTAAATATGAAAAAGACAATTGACTAATTACCGTTAATTTTATTATATTAATGTGATATTTTCGGGTATATATTAATGATCGTAAGATTTGTTTTAAATTAAAAAGATAACGTGTTTTAGTTCGAAAGGACATATTAATGATGGAAAGATATGATATGATTCGTGTTTTTAGGTGTTTATAAAAGGTAATATCTTGACTACTTACCATTAATTATATTATGTTATTACTTATTTTAGATTGTAAGATTTGTTTTAAATTAAAAAGGTAACGTCTTTTAGACTTTTAATTCGAAAGGAAATATTAATGATGGAAATATATGATACAATTGATGTTTTAAGTTGTTAATAAAAGGTAGTATCTTGACTAATTATCATTAATTATATTATGTTATTACTTATTTTAGATTGTAAGATTTGTTTTAAATTGAAAAGGTAACGTGTTTTAGACTTTTAGTTCGAAAGGAAATATTAATGATGGAAAGATGTGATACGATTGATGTTTTTAGTTGTTTATAAAAGGTAGTATCTTGAGTAATTACCATTAATTATATTATGTTATTACTTATTTTAGGTGTATTTATTTTTTTTTATAATAAAGGGTAAGTAAGTAAATTCACGAAGTACCAAAAAATAGGTACCAAAAAACAAGTACCAAAACTTTTAATATTTCGATTTTTATAAAATAGTATAGATTTTATTAATAATTGAAAAATATGGTACGATATCGGATATATATTAATGATTGTAAGATTAGTTTTAAATCAAGAAGGAAACGTATTTTAATTCGAAAGGAAATATTAATGATTGAAAAATATGATAAAAGGTAACATCTTCAACTAAAAGTAAATATGAAAAAGGCAATCGACTACTTACCATTAATTATATTATGTTAATATTTATTTTAGGTTTTTTAATATATATTTTTCTTTATAATGAAGGGTAAATAAGTAAATTCACGAAGTACCAAAGAGTAGGTAAAAAAACTGGTAACAATTTATATAATCATTATTTTTTACATAATTTTTAATTTTAATTAATTTAATTTAATATACACATATTTGCGGATTATACTAATGTTTTCTTATTATAAACAAAGTATATTTTTAATATATTTTATTAATAATTGAAAAATATTGTATGATATTTTCGGGTATATATTAATGATTGTAAGATTAGTTTTAAATCAAAAAGGAAACGTATTTTAATTCGAAAGGTAATATTTTAGGTGTTTTAATATATATTTTTCTTTATAATGAAGGGTACATAAGTAACATCACGAAGTACCAAAAAATAGGTACCAAAACTTTCAATTACGAAAAAGGCAATCGACTAATTACCATTAATTATATTATGTTAAAATTTATTTTAGGTGTTTTAATATATATTTTTCTTTATAATGAAGGGTACATAAGTAAAATCACGAAGTACCAAAAATTAGGTACCAAAAAATTGGTAAAAAAAAACAAATACCAAAACTTTCAATGTTTCGGAATTTATATAATAGTATAGATATAGATATTCCATAGAACTTAACCCTCTATTATAATATATTAAAGTAATAATAATTTACTATTTTTAAAATATAGCCAATCAATATAGTAATTACCATCGAAACACAACATCTCCAAGACTCCAATTATGTAGAATCCTTAGCTAAAAATAATTAAAACATAATACGGATATTAATAAAAATAAATAGTTACTCCGTATAATTTAATCCTAATCAATAAAATTTCAACCAAAGTGATTAGTGAAAAAAGGCAATAAGCAACTATAGAAAGTAAAATATGATTAGAGACAGCTAAATGAATCTCTAATTCTCTGGTCCATTGAAACACAAAAAGACACAACCATCCCAACTCATCCATCCTGTATAAAATAAAAATATTACAGCTAGCTAATCACGCATCTTGATTCACACACATATCCTCGTTCGTATATATCAATCAACAAATGAACCACCTCAACTCTAATCACACACACTAATCCGTTGTTTAAGAATAGTGTTCAAACCTCTAATCATTGATTAATCATCGCCAGTTGTTGTGTTGGTTGAAATTCAATGGGAGATCAAGGATCAACAACCAGGCTTCTAAACAAAGACAAAGCATTTTCACGTAGCGTATCTCACGCTTACGATGAATTACATAGTTTTCGAACCTGGCTAAAATGGATGTTCGTTGATCAATCCTCAGGCTGGACTACTTTTTTTTCATGGTTCATGTACATCCTCTTCACGATTGTTGTCCCCTGTCTGTCTTATTTTGGTCTCGCTTGCTCTGATTGTGACTCCAGACATTCCAGGCCTTTCGACAAAATCGTCCAGTTGTCTCTCTCCGCTATTTCTACTCTCTCCTTCCTCTGTCTCTCTCGTTTCGTTAGTCGTTATGGCCTTCGCAGGTTTTTATTCTTCGACAGGCTTTGTGATGAGAGCGAGACCGTCAGGAAAGGTTACACCGACCAGCTCAATGTACGTTCCTCTATATTTTGTTATGTAGTTTTCGAGTTTTATTATTATTATTATTATTATCGCGATTAATTTTGAAATGAATTAATGTTCGTTTGTTTGTTGCAGAGATCATTGAAGATTCTTTTCATATTTGTATTGCCTTGTTTTGCTGCGGAGAGTGCTTATAAGATCTGGTGGTACAGCTCTGGAGGGACGCAAATACCTTTCTTAGGCAATGTTATTGTTAGTGATATTGTAGCATGCGTCCTGGAGCTAATGTCGTGGCTCTATCGAACTGTCGTGTTCTTCTTAGTTTGTGTGCTGTTCCGTCTCATTTGCTACCTTCAGATTCTTAGGTTACATGACTTTGCTCAGATTTTCCACATTGACTCTGATGTGGAGACTGTGTTGCGTGAGCACTTGAGAATTCGAAGACATCTACGCATCATTAGTCATAGGTACCGAGCGTTCATATTATTTGCCCTCTTTGGCATTACAGTCAGTCAGTTCGCCTCTCTTCTCATGACCACACGCTCCTCGGCAGATCTTGAGATCTTTAAGTCTGGTGAACTTGCGGTAAGCCTTATCTTTCTAGCTATATCCTCAAGTTTAGTATGCACATTAAAGTATTACTCTAGTTTAATTCATGTTTATAGTATTTACTCTAGTTTTAGGATGATACTTCAGCTTAGTATTCACATTAAAGGATTACTATGTAGTTAGCACGGAAAGGTCTAAATAATCCAGCAATCATATTATTTGCTTACTTTAAAACAAATAAGACTTACTCTTTGCTTCTTAATTCTATAGCAGAGCTATGCTCAAATATCTGATTCCTGACTATATTTTAGAGTTCAATTTTGTTAAGATCAATGATTCAGCAAACCTTACTGCGAGATTAGCTGAAAATTGATATCAGGTGTGGTTCATTCTCTTACTAGTAGACTTTACTGATAGATTAACACTTTGATGGGAACGTACTTATATATGCAAGATGAGCTAGTTAATTTATGCAGAATATAGTGACAGTCTGATTCTTAGGTCGGTTTATGTGCAGCTGTGCTCTATGAGCCTTCTTGCCGGGTTATTGATAATATTGAGGAGCGCAACAAGAATAACACACAAAGCTCAAGCAGTAACGAGCCTCGCAGCCAAGTGGCATGTGTGTGCCACAATTGACTCATTCGATTCAGTGGAAGCTGATGCAACTCCACTTGCGCAAGTTGGACAATACCCATCATTCCCGGGTGTGATATCCAATGATCCCATGTCGGATAATGAGGACGTTGGAGATGAAGAAGATGAGCTTGATAATACTAAGCTTCTCCCTGCTTATGCGTATAGCACCATATCTTTCCAGAAAAGACAAGCATTAGGTGAGACTAAATCAATTATGTAACCTAAGTCACACCAACACAAGTTCTTGATTGATAAATTACCGTGTTCACAATTTGACTCTTTTTTTCCTTGTTGATGTGAATTTTTCAGTGACATATTTCGAGAACAACAGAGCTGGTATAACAGTGTTTGGTTGGATGCTGGATAGGACAACTCTTCATACCATATTTGGTTTTGAGTTGTCACTGGTTTTATGGTTGCTTGGGAAGACTGTTGGTATTTCTTGAGAAAAATGCATGTTCGAGATATGATTTTGAAGATAATTGTTGATCTGCTTGCCTCCTGCATATCTCCGGATGCAGAGGAGCAATTGCTCACATGGAACACTTGATTGAGCCAAGCCAGAGAAAATGCAAGACTAGACTTGCAAATAGCTGAGCAATTTGGGAGATGTTTGATATCTGTTTATTTATGTTTTTCATTGTTTCATTTGTTCCTCTATATTTTTCATTAGTTATCATGCATACCCATCGTTTACATTATTTAAATTTTAAATTACCACGATTGCAATAAGAAAGGGAAGAAATTGATATGCTTCTGTTATTTACATTGTTTGGTTCTTGGCAAGGACTAAGGATGAAGTCACAAAGTTAGGTAAAGTTCTTCATTGTAATTGATATATGAAGCCATGAAGGCCATTTGAATACTATCACTGAGATCCTTATGCGTAGAATAAAACAGTTGGTTCAATCTCTTCTTCACCTGAAATTCACCCCTATTACTCCATTGATATCCTTTCGATTTACTATCTAGTAGGCGCCGCTTCTGTTCAATCTCTTGTTTAGTGTACAATTGGTGATGCCAGATCACATCTGTATATTAGTAAGATCATATATTAATAGTTTGTCATCTAAACTAGTTCCGACACTTAAGTAACATTACATAAATTTTGTATGTTCTTCTTTACTTGTTCGGACGAGTGAGAGGATATGTAATATAGCTTAGTAAAATTTTTGTAAGACGACATCCTCATATTTGTTCTATAAATATGTAAAAGTGTTTATAGATATGTACTAGTGTCCTAGATTCATTGGAATTAATGGGCAAATGGCAAATTGTGCAAGTGGGAATGGCAAATTGTCCAAGTGGGTTGCTGGGCGCACTTGTAAGAAAATCACTTAATCTCTATCACTCTATGGTTCTGCTTCTTACTCTAGAAATGCACAAAGACTTGACAGAAGTTGCCGGTTTGGTTGGTCTGACCAAGAAAGGCATGGGAGTTGATGGATTTTTATTGCCTTTCCAGCTTACTATCAGTCTGATCGAGTTGCAGGAGAGAATGAACAAACTGAAGTGCTGCTCTAGCCATCTGTACTTTCTCAGAACATTTTGTTCCGACTTCCTGTTCAGATCAGCGAGGTCCATTTTTACCAATCTAAGTTTCGCAACAACTTTCTCTATGGCCTTTTGACATCAATTAGCCACATCTTACTCGCTCGCAATAGGATGGAACTCGGGAGTAGGAGTGCGGTCATGAAGTTGAAAAAGGAAGGATATGAACCCTGTTCTAATCAATAACCACAGACTCAGTCTCAGGACAAAGATGCAACACTGTTCAAAACTAGTAAATGACTAAACTAAATGGAGTGTTTTACTACAGTTTTTTTATTTTCTATATATAAACCATAGATGGGCAGAACCTTTTAGCAAGCATTGCTCCCACTGTGTTGCAAAAGCTTTACTACAGTTGACTTAGCCCTTTGAGAAACTCTTGTTCTCAAAACTCTTGTTTTGAAACTGGTTTAGGAGACTGCATAACACTTTTCTCTATCCAAAAATAAATAAATAAAACAGAGATCTTGTACATGTGTACAGTCTACTATATGAGTGTTTGTTTCAAGTTAAACATGTAGTTTAATTTTGATATTTATTTTTTCCAAATAACAAAGATACTAGCAAGATCAATAGAATTGTACAAAATCCTGTCTCTGAATTCCTGTCTTGTCAAGTAGTGGATCGATGATGCTTCTCCATGTTTTATAACTAACAGGTGATCCCGGATTAGGTAACAAAAACCCGTTAACAAAGAAAAATGGTGCCCCAAAGACCCCTCTTGAACAGCCATACTGTACAACAGAGCAGGATAAATGTCCTTTAGTGTGAAAATGTTATGTTTTAACTGAAATTATTATAATTTAGCTAGAAGGAAACGGACACACATATAAGATCCAATATTACCTTGAAAGAAATTCTTGTTGCTTGATCAGTTGTGGTGTCCTCAAAGCCGTCTTGAATAGCAGATAAATAGGACAGACCAGTTGCCTCAGATGCAAACTTTGCGATAAGATCTACCACAGATGCCCTTGGCAAGTTGAAGGTTTGGGCATTGTAGAACCTCTCCTGTCCGAATAAGTTACATGGACCAAAACACTTTAATTATGACAAAAAAGAACAATGTTTGTATTAACAGGAAAACAACCCCATAAAAACATATTTCTCTGTGATATAATAATGGAGAAATAATCATTGTAGTAGTAACTAATGTGATTTCTTCTGGCAAGCAACCTAATGTGATTAACGAACAGCATTCGGTGAGCCTGCAAGTATACTATGAAGTGCCCATATGCCTGTATTGACACATAATGATATAAAATTCCTCTTCCCAAAATTGTTTTGACAGAGCTGGTAACTTAAAGCTCGACAAAAAGTGATCCACTTTACGAGAAAATTTCTATATATACTATACACACATTCAGTAATTTATTAAGTCAAAACGTTACAAAGTGTGCAAGTATAAACAATAATGGATATTTGATGATTGAATCAAAATGTTCACACTCTTTGATTAGATTTGGCTTGAAATATAATCATATCTACCCTAGTTTTGTTTTCGGCTGCACAAAATAAGACATAGCACAAAAGGAAGCTGATTATTTCTTTTCAATAAAAGGTTACAATAGGCATTTATCTGGCACCTGGTACTCGAAGAACTTCTCCAACAAAATGAAAGTAGCAGAACTGTTGATCTTGTCGACAACATGCAGAGCACGTGAAGTGACAAAGGCATTGTCATGGTAACTGCAAATCGCAAAGGTATCAAACATAATTCAATATTTCCATTATAAACCATCTACATCATTTATGAGTGAATTGCAGAATGGTAGTCGTACTTTACATCGAATTTCAAAAACGTTGCCAAGTTTACAAGTTCACAAATTAATGGGTAGCTTTTGTTTCCGTCTTTTAAAAGAATGGCTCCGTTATATTGTAAATGTGAAAGGGAGCCATTCTTTTAAAAAATGGAAATAAAATCTGGTCATTCTTTAAAAAAAAAAAAATAGTGAGCCCATTCTTCTAAATTGTGAAAATTAAAACTGGCCATTAATTTGCGAACTTCAAAGCTTGACAACTTTTTCGAAATTTCTCTGTAATTTACTCATCATTTAACTGTCCAGAAATCTGCAATTGCATTTAATCATAAACAATTTGACCTAACAAACCACCCCTTCATTTGCAAAACTAATACTGGCATCATCCTGGACCTCCCCACAGACATCACTATAGTTTTTCAGTATGCAACTAAACTTCTTTGTTTTATTAGATTAGTAAACCTTAAATGAGCAAGATTCTAAACCAATACCTTAAATTGTCAAGAATATTAGTAAAAGGGTATTGACTTATGAGTAGTTGATCATCTACTATACAAATTCACACTCCAAACAAGAATCATGTACATATAATCATAGACAAACATAAAAAAACAGTAAAAAAATATATTAAACAAAATGAGAAAGTGAAGGGGGAAAGGAAAGAAGGTACTAACGGTAAAGAGAAGGGATGAACAATGAGAAGAATAGAAGAAGCGTAGTGATGAACAAGTTGTTTAAGTGGAAGCCAAGAGTCTCTGCTATCTGGACAAACCGGGTCAAGAAAAGCTTCGATGGATATAAAATCTGGACCATCCGGCAATGAATAAACAAACCCATCGTACCTGGCTGGAATTGTAGCCTGAGCTTTACCAATCTCAACTAAGAAGACGATAATGATGTTGAGAAGAACAATTTGTAAGTTGAGTTTACAGTGTTTTGAGGTAGCCATTTTTAGGCCCTGCTTCTTGTTTGGAGATTATCTTGATCTCTCTTTAATTATTTTTCGACCCCGTTTGTAGTCTAACGTGGTGACGCCCTGGCGCTAGAAAAAGATATTTTCATTTTATTCTTTGATTTACAAAAATTAATTAAATTTGTTATATGTTTTTATGGCATTTTAAGAAAGTTTTTTTTTCCTTTTGAATAATTTCAGTTTTGTTGGTTCCCAAATCATGGATAACCTTTCATGCAGTAAAATAACATCCCAAATAGAAGAATTTTATATAGAATTCACACCGAATTTTACCAATCATAATTCATACTCCCTCCGTCCCTTTTGATTCTTAACACTTTCTATTTTGGGATGTCCCAATAGATTCTTAACATTTCCTAAAATAGTAAGTTTTAACACTATTACACCCACTACTTCACTTATTTTAACAATACTTTACACTATTACACCCACTACTTAACTTATTTTAACAATAAAATCATTATCACACCCACTACTTCATTTATTTTAATAATATTACACCCACTATCTTGGTTTTCGTGTAAAAAGCAAATGTTAAGAACTCATTAGGACGGAGGGAGTAACTTATAAGTTATAAGTTAAAGTAAGAGAAAATAGTATCTAAAGTACATAACAGAGAAGTTCTCTATTAGTGCGGCTTAAAATATGATAAATTAATTATTATTTGAACAATCCAACCGTACGGATGTTAAATTCATAGAAAAATACGTGAATGTACAAATTTTTGTGTAATTTAATTATTTGGAACTATAAATTTATAACAATAAGATTATGATAAATCTGTGTCGTTGAATATATATAGAAAATAGTATTATTATAAAAGTGATGCTCCACTATTTTAAATATAATAAAAATTTGTATACAATGTTATTTCGACATAAACTTTTCATCCGTACGGTTGGATTATCAAACATAATAATAAAATACATGATTTAAGGTACACTAATAGAGAACTTCTCTATTGTGTACTTTAGAAACTCCATGCCCAGTAAGTAAACAGTAAACTGAAAACATAAAGAATGATTTTTGTTGGCCAAGTGAAAGAATCTTTATCTTTCTTGTTGGTCCGCTAGCAAGCCATAACTCCACATTAATATGATATTGTCCACTTTAGATAGAGTCCGTGTGAATTTATTTTTGGACAAATTTCAAAAGGTTTCATACTAATGAAGTTAACCAGCTCTATGTACAAGAGAATTTTCTCTTATCTCCTCGATGTGTTATTCGGATTGACGCCACCCAACAATCCTTCCCTCAAACCAAGAATCACATAACTCCTGATCTTTCACCTGCGATTCATCCATCTACATCTTGCATCGTCACTACCCGTAAAACCCGCCACCTGAATATCTTTCATGAAGACTTTCGACACGAAACCCAACAGATCTCCAGTCTTCATCGAGAAGAACCTCCCATATCGCATAGATTTTGATATCACTTGTTGGGCCGTCAACAAGCTTTAACTTCACAATAATATAATATTTTTTTGCTTTAGATCAAATCTACATGGATTTATTTTTGGGTCATGTCCAAAAAATTTCATACTAATATAAGAGAACTTTCTCTTACCTTTTTAATGTGATACTTGGATTGACACCAATTCCAACAATACTCCCCCTTTATCAGAGATATTATCTTATAAATCATATCACGGAGATTAGTGATTCAGTTGGTGGTCATAATTGTATAGATTGTAATTTATTCTGTAAATCAAATCTTGAAGATTGTATATTTAAAATCATGATTTTATGATATCTGTAAATGCCTATAAATGTAAAGGCAGAACACTTCACACATTATATTGAACAGTAAAAAGCTTTTCCTCTTTATGGTATTAGAGCCAAACAATTTTCTTTGGGCTCTAACATATCTTGCTTCCTAAACATGACTATTTCTTCTTCTCCTTCTTCTATCATCTCTTCATCTTCTACTGGTCTCTCTACCCCTCCCTTCTCTACTACTTTACCTATTCAGCATGCTCATCATTATCTCTCTTTCAAACTCTCATCTACCAACTATCTTTTCTGAAAAACTTAGATAACTCTGTTTCTCATTAGCCATTCTTTAATGAGCTTCATTGACGGTTCTTACCCGCGACCTTCTACTCATATCTCTCAAGGCGATAAAGAAACTCCTCAGCCAAATCCATAATATGCTTTATGGAATCAAAAAGATTAATATATTGTCTCAATTCTCCTATCTTCTTTATCGGAGGAAGCTTTTCCTCTCATCGTTGGTCTCAATACTTCTTCTGAAATATGGAAGTGCCTTGAACGTGCATATGCTTCACCATCTCATACTCGTATTCTCCAACTCCACAGAGAATTGCATGAGTTAAACCAAAAAGATCTCCCAATTACAACCTTCCTTCAACGTGCCAAAACTATTTCTGACTCTCTTGCTGCTGCGGATCGTCCTATCTCAGCGGATGATCTAAACATATACATATACAAGGGCCTTCGTTCTAAATTTAAAGATATTATAACCACACTATCTGCCCAGCCAAAGGCTGTTTCATTTGAAGAGTTGCATTCTCTACTCCTTAGCCATGAATTTATTCATGAGAAAATTATAAATTCATCAACAATTCCGGAAGCTCATATGTCGACTAAGTTCAGACCACCCAGTGAATCTCAACATGGTCAATCTCAACCACAACACTTTGGGACTGGAATATATGGTGCATCCCAGGCTCCTTCCTATGGCACTCCATTTGCAATGCCACCTTATCAAAAAAATAATAATTACTCCTTTAATAATCGGGGCAATCGTGGTGGCCGCAATCGTGGACGCGGTAGATATCGCTACAGTACTCCCAACACCAACACCAGGTGCCAGATCTACAATGGTTTTATTCACACTGCATTAAATTGCTCTCAACGGGGTGTTCTTTTTAGTACACCAATGGCTCATTATACAAATGTTCGACCCAACTCAAACTCTTCTACATCAGTTCAGAATTGGTTTCCTGATACTGGTGCGACTAATCATGTGACACCCGACTTGGCCAGCCTTGATCATTCTGAACCCTATCGATGTCCTGATTCTCTTCATATTGGCAATGGTAAAGGACTTCCCATCTCTCATATTAGTTCTACTAAAATACAATCACACCCACATACTTTTCGAATGACTTACATTCTTCATGTTCCATCTATTTCTAAATCATTACTTTCTGTTCAAAAGTTTACTCAAGATAATAATGTTTTCTTTAAATTTCATCCTTCTCATTTTGTTGTCAAGGATCAGGTTTCCCACCAACCCCTCCTCATAGGACCGAGTGAAAATGGATTGTACTCGCTGAACTCAATAAATCTCCATCATCTACCTCAATTGCTCTCGCAGAACGTGCCTCATCTGAAATTTGGCATCAGCGTCTTGGCCACCCACAAAATAAAACGGTTCAGAAAATAATCAAGATGCATTCTCTTCCATGTTCCTCTTTTAAGTCTAAAAGTTTTTGTAATTATTGTCCTCTGGGAAAATCTTCCAAGTTCTCTTTATCAATGACAAATCATCTTAGTCAATCTGTACTTGATTTGATATTTAGTGATGTTTGGGGTCCAGCACCTTGTTTATCCTCTGATGGGCATCGTTATTTTGTCATTTTTATCGATGATTTTTCCAAATATATCTGGTATTATCCAATCACTCAAAAATCAGATGTATTTTCTATATTTCCGAAATTTTTAATGATGATTGAGAGACAATTCAACACGAAATTAAAATCCATTCAAACAGATTTGGGGGGGGGGGAGAATTTCGCAAACTTGCACCATACTTTTCACAATTTCGAATAATTCATCGAACATCTTGTCCCCACACACATGAGCAAAACGGTCTGGTTGAACGTCGAAATCGACATATTGTTGAAACGGACTTAACTTTACTCGCTCATTCACTTGTTCCCACTCGATTTTGGCATTTTGATTTTGAAAGTGCAGTGTATTTAATCAATCGCCTTCCATCTCAAGTCTCTCAAAATGTTTCCCCATTTCAGTGCATTTTTAATTCTTCACCAGATTACTTATTTTTAAAAGTGTTTGGTTGCCTTTGTTTTCCTCATCTCCGGCCCTATAATTCTCATTATAAAATGGATTTTCGTTCATCCCAATGTGTTTTTCTAGGCTACTCTCCATCTCATCATGAGTACATGTGCATGGACTTAAAAACAAGTCACATTTATATTGCGTGACATGTTTGTTTAATGAGTCTGACTTTCCATTTCGTAGTCCACACACATTTAGTCAGCTTCAATCATCTGCAGCAGCTGGTACTTCATCGCCTTACTTTCTTACTTACCCTCCGCCAATTACCTTGCAAAAACATCAATCAACTTGTTAGTCACACAGGCATGCTTGTATACATCTAATAACAAGCCTAATTGTTTGTAATGCTTTGCATTACTTACATGACCTCTTAACTGAGGGAACCTCTAGTTGTAGAGTTTCTATTTGTTTTGTACTTGCAATATGCATCAAATCCTAGTTGTGTAACTGTACTTAAAAGTCTGAGAATAATGCTTGAAAGAAGTTCCAAGGTTCATGCCTCAAGCAAGAAGATAAATACTGTCAAATAAATCACAGTTGGGATTTGAAGAAATGAAGAATTTGCCTAAGTACCAATTCGAGAAGTACTTTTGTCTATTCGAAAAATCTAGCATTCGAGAAGTCAGAGATTTGATATCTAAGAAGACACTGTTCGATATCTCAGAATGAACTGTTCGATATCTCATTCGATATATCTAAGAAGATTCGACATGTCTAAATACTCTATTCGAGAACTCAAGAAGTCAACAAGTCAAAGTGGTATTCGAGTTCTCAAAGAGTCAAGAAGTCAAAGTTCCATTCGATATCTCAAGGACTCAGAAAGCTCATTCGATATCTCAAGGACCCAGAAAGCTTATTCAATATCTCAAGGATTCGACAAGTTAATTGTTCTATTCGACAACTTAAGGAATCCTGGAGAAAAGTATTATTCGAGAAGTGATTCGATATGTCAATCATATAGTATTCGAGAACTCAGAGTTATCTAATCCTAGTTCTCGAATCAACTACTTAGCCACTTCTCGAATACATTCTTGGAGACAAAATACTGAAGAAATTGTACAAGTCTGAAACCTGCAACAAGCCAATGCACTTTATGGACCACAACCTGTAACGTGCTCTGGAAAGCCTACAAGGAAGCTTGGAGAGATATAGAAGAGACAAAGGGCTAAAGAAGTGGATCTGAACAGGCTTTGCAAAGTCAAATCTGTAACCGTTTGGACACTTACTCAAAAAGGATAGACAGACTAGAAAGTAATTTGTTCAGCTACCTTATTTGTAGTAAGTAGGTTGTATCCATGTTCTATAAGGATACAGCCTCACTTCCTTAGTTATCAACTTTTGAGGAGTCAAGTTTTTCATATACATTGTAAGCCATATCTCTCTGAGAAAAATGAAGCTGAGAATACTATCATGTGTATTCATAGATTGTAGCAACCTTTATCTAATGATACATTATATTAAAGTGATATTGTGCCTTGTGTTATTCTTTATCCGCACTTACATCTTTGCACACACAAACACTTATCTGCTACATAGACTCAAGAAAAAGAAAAGTTCAAGAATCCATTCACCCCCCCCTCTGTATTCTTTTACTGTATTCAATACTCAATAAGTGGTATCAGAGTGGGCTGTTTATTCAAAAACAGAAAAACGATCATGAGTTCGAATACACCAAAGACCACAGGAACGGTGAAAGTCCCTAAGTTTGACAAAGAAAATTACAACCTCTGGAAGATAAAGATGATGTTGTTCATCAAAGCCTCTCATCATTTGTATCCTGAGATTCTTAAGAATGGTCCATTTGTTCCCCAACAGGAGATTCCTGAAAAGACTGTTGGAACCACTACTATTCCAAGATCTTATGTGGCTAAGGATCCATCCAAATGGATAGAATCAAAAAAGGACATGGTTGCCCTTGACAGTCACCTCATGTTGCTGATTATAGATTCCATGGACATGTCAATGTTTGCAAACATTGCTTCATGTACCACTGCCAAAGAAATATGGGATCACATTGAGGCGTTATGTGAAGGAACTGATGAGGTCAGAGAAAACAAGAAACAGATACTGGTCACACAGTATGAGGCTTTCATGGCACAGCCCAAGGAAAGCATTACTGAGATGTTTGAGAGATTTCACAAGCTAGTTACTGAGTTGCAGATGAATGGCAAGGTTTACAGTACTGTTAGGTCCAAATGTGTTGTAGAGGGGGGGGGGGTGAATACAACTTTTCGATTATGAGAAGCAATAAATACGATGCAATAAATGAACACACAGATTCAAGGAATATATTTCTTTATATATAACTTGAAAAGGTTGCTACAACATTCATTACAAAGTATAACAGAAGTTCAGAGAGAAGTGAATGATTCTAAGCTCTGTGAATATACTCTCTCTCTTTCTCTTGTGTTTTTCTCAATATTGCTCACTTACTAAAACATTACACAAGTGCTTCTATTTATACTACATGTAATCTATGACCTGTAGTCTTCAAAGACTAAGATGTACGTGGCCCAATGATGTCCACATAAATCTTGTCTTATCTTGAAAGCTTGGAAATCTGCCAATCAGAAGATGCCATGTGTCATGTTGAAGCTGCACTCTAAGTAGAACTTCTACTTGAGAATTTCTACTTAGCCATCTCGAAATTCTAAGTAGAACTTCTACTTGAGAATTTCGACTTAGCCATCTAGAACATTTAGTACTTAGAAAATATTCTGGTATTCAACTTGAAACTTCAATGCACATCTTGAGCTTGTGATATCTTCATATCTTCTTTGTTCTTCTACAAGCTCTTGAACATGGATCTTTATTACTGACATAAACTTGCTATCAATGTCCTGACACTTGATGCACTGGTCTGGTTCATAAGTGACTAGTCTTGATAGTGTTTCTGCTTCTTGAATAAATTACCATATTCACTTAGTAACTTGGCTTTCCAATATTTGCTTTCCTTCTTGTTCACTTGAAACCAATTGGTCTTGTTGATACTGATAGTTATGATCTTGATTCTCGAATTCTCAAATCACTGAGGCCTGAACAACTTTGACTTGAACTTCTCTCAATGATTTCTTCTTGGCTTGATCATAGTTAACATGTTCAATTGTATCAATTACCTTGTCTTCATTTAGCGTTGATTTCTTGTGACTTCTTGTTCTTAATTGTCTTCAGGTTAAGTATCTTTTCTTTTAATTGAGTTACTTTAGTTACAGTGTTACAAGTTTATACACTCTGCCTTTCAATCTCCCCCAATTTGATTGTCTAACAATGACATTCAAATTAATGAAGGATAACTCAACTAAACAAGAGACGAGAAAAGATAATTAACATTACATTCTTGAAAAATATACAATTGAAAAGTACTCGAAAACAATACAAAGAACTTAAACTAGAAACAGAATTTGAACCTCGAATTAAAGATCATTTGAATGATTCCTATCACCTGGATTATTTCATATCTTTTAGTCAAACTTATATCACCTTATTGGATTCATTCTAAGATGAATTTTCCTCAAGTGAGTTAAAGCAACCGAAAGACATGAAGTTTTTCCAACTTCAAGTTCACACCACTCTGACCTTTAACCCTAATTCCGTTTCCTTTTCCTAGCTTCAGCAGCTTGATCTTTTTCTTCTTTCTGCCTTCTGCGCTTCTCCTCCTGCTGCTTTTGTTTCTTATATACTGGATTATGAAGTTGCGTCCACCTAGTATTCAACAAACTTACTGCTTCCATCTCTAGAGGATTCCTGGGTTCTGGGTAAGGATGTTTGAAAAGCCTTCTGAGTTTGTCCACCTCCTGAGTAGTCCTGATCTCTGGAATTTCCTCAAATTTCTTCATTATAAGCCGAGGTTTCCTATGAGTTTTATCAGCTTTAAACTGACAATAGATCATTTTGGGATAGCCTATGACACGGTTAGTATTGTGGACACTAGCCGCATCTCGCTCCAATCGCTTCTTTTCCACTACTACATCAGATAGGTAACTCACGAGTCTCTGCTTTTCTGTCACATACTTAACTTCCACATCTTCCCATTTGAACAAATATAACACTTTCTCCAGAAATGCAGCATCTTGAGTCTGCAGCAGCCATTGTTTACTCATATGCAAGAATGTTTGATTCTGGTCTGCATCTATGAATACTAAGGCATCAGCTGTATTATCAACAAAAGAGTGTATCCAGTATACACTGTCTCTTCCTGGAACACCAACTGCCTCCCTTATCTCTCCTTGTTCCAGTTCTCCAGTAGGAAGATTCAGAGCTTCATCAACATTCTTCATTGCTTGAAGAATATTCCAATTTCTCTCTATCAGCTCTGGTTCAATCTTCACATTATCAAGAGGATTCGGAGCAATGACATCACACTTCCACACCTCATTGCTCTTCTTGAGTATGACACTTTCAATGATCTTCACTGATTTATCTTTAAGCTCAGAAGCGAATCCCTTACCCATCATCTGCCTACAGACGGCCTTAAGAGATTCCACTGAAAGTTCCATTAAGTCCTTTTCCTCCAGGCTCACCCTCTTCATTTTACTGTCAACCACCATCCGGACAACATTTGGATATGCTGAGAATTCTGGACCCTTGTCCTCTGCTAGCTGCATTAACTGATCCCTATACAGAATGCTTAGATTCTCAGAATGAGAGTATTGAATTTTTGTTGCTAGCAAGAACAACTCTGATGCAGATCTTCTCGTCATGAATTGGTCATCCACATACATGAAAGACATTGGGACTCCTTCTGTGAAAGACAAAATAACCTGCCACTCCTTTTGCGTTGAATTGTATCCAACCCTGACTTTAGAAATTAATCTCTTTAAAGCATTTATGTAGTCAGCAGCCATTGGATTCTGCAAATTTAGGTTGTAGAACAGATCATCTGCTTCCTTGTTATGATCTCCTTTTGTACATGGTCCCATCAATATCTTTCTTGCGTCATCCCACTTCTTCCCTATCCTTCTATTGTCCAGATCAATTTGAGGATCAGCTAGCCTTGCAAGCTCATAATCGTACTGCTTTCCTTGTAGCTCCGCTTTCTTTTCCTGAAACGCAGCACGATCTTGCATTGCCTTCATTTTAAAGAACTCAGCTTGATCCAAGGCTAACTGTTGAGCTTCAAGGGTTTCCTCATCAACAGTAATTTCTTCAGGCAATCCGAAAGACATTCCAGCACCTCCACCTTGATCCTTCAATGATCTCTTTATAGCATGTTTCAACGGTGCGTCTTCCATATCGGAATCTGAGTCAAGTACCTCCTGTACTTTTTCTTGATGACTCAGATCAACGAATGGCTCATCTTGCTCAATCGCTATTGCCTTACCCTTTTTCCTTCTTAGAGCCTCTTCATCAATAGACGGCTCAACTTCCATTTCTTTTACAAGATCAGCATGTTCTTGAATTTCTTCGATTTGAACTCCCTGCTGTCTCGTCTCCTTTATACTCTCCCCCTTAGGTGAGTTATCCTGAACTCCACCCTGGTCTCCAGATCCACCAGCTGCATCAAAATCTTCAAACCCGGAACCATAGGCTCCTGCTCCACTAGCACCACCTGTACCAGCATCGGGGGGAGGTTGTTGCGGCGCGAAACACTCCTGGGGCACAAAACTTCTGATTGCGAACATAACTCTGCTTATCTCCACAGCCAGATTATCCATTGTAAGCTCCATTGCTCCCATCCTGTCATTCAGGGTGTTTCCCAAGACACCAGCAGCGTGGCCCAAGTCATTTACCTGGTTTGTCAAAACAGTAAAAGCTGAAGCTTGAATTGCCATTCTTGCTGCGTAGTCGTCAAGTGCCCTTTGATTATTTCCAACATTCATCCCTAACTGCCCCATTGACTGCCCAAACTGCTTCATTTGATTTTCCATAGAAGACATACGAGATTCAAGATTTTCAGAATTAAGGGACGGTGTTTGGTTTAGGTGACCTCGCTCTAATACTCGTTCTGTTGGTATTTGGCGCTCGGTTTCGGGCCTTAAAAATGAAGGTCCCTCTCTCCCTAACCTCTCACACACACTCCCTGTCTCACGCTCGTGTATATCTTCAATAAATGATCCAAAATATGAAGCAGTACCTGCAGAAACTGGATAAGCAAAATAATTTGCAGTTATGGGATCAAATACTGTTTGTTCCTGAGTTGGAATCTCAGGCTGAGAGGCTACAAAGTGTTCTTGTACAACATCAGAACCGATCCTCTTTGTAGCATCAGTACGTACCGGTGAAGGTACGGTTGAAGTTTTTAAAGCTTCATGTCCTCTTGAAGCAACAGTATCTTTAAGAGGTACAAAATCATCATCAAAATCAAAATCCCTATGTGCAGATTGTTCAAGGGGTGAACCACTCTCGTGAGGTGGAGTGGTTGCGTGTGACACTCTAGGGTTTGACTGAGATTTAGAAGTAGCAGCATGAGAAATTTTGGGTTTCTTTCGAATGAGTTGCTGCTCTTCGGGTTCACTCTCTTCATCATATCCTACATTTACTTGTGCTGGCTGTTTGGATTCCGGTGACTGGGGTGATATAGAATTAGAAATATAGCTCTCACCCTGGGATAGATCCTGCGGGCTAGCAGTCTCTTGGGTCTGGGAATCAGAAACATAGGAAGAGGAATGAGTAGAATGTCGAGAGAGATTACCTGATTCATTACCTTGTTCGTCTCCGCTTTGTTCATCAGGAATCTCTTCAAATGCCTCAGCATGAGCAGACCGATTCTGAGCATGTGATGAAACTTGCGAGAATTCCATCAAGGTGGTAACTCCCTCATCATATGTAAGCCACTGTTGTAAGGTATCAGGAATAGACATCGGTTTTCCATGATGTTTATCCTGATTTTCAACTGTTGAAAGTGACTTAGTGCCCATCCCTAGTGGTGCAGATTTTTGACTTCTGGCAAAACTCTGTCTAACTGTAAGAGCATCCTTCGGTATTAAATGATTAATCAGCATCTGTAAGAACCGAGGAAACCAGCAGACAACATCTGTTGTGTTGAGGTCTCTGCTTGCAGGAGATCCCATCACAGCCACTATCTCAGAGAGAACTATTCGTCCATAATTGATATCCAGCTCTCTTGCTAGGGCAATTCCAAGGTTTTGCATGGGAATGGAAATTTGATGGTAATCGCTTTCTCGTGCCCGAAAACATCTTGTGATGGCCTCGAAAAAGTAATTCCATTCCACATGAAGAAATTGTTTTTGGATGTTTCCAGTGATCCGGCCAGTCGGAGGATAACACCCTATTTCTTCAAAGAATCTGAGGCGTTCTGTAGCTGTAGGTTCTGAATCATAAGCATCTTTAATGGGGAATCCCAGAACCTTGTTGACAATTTGTTCAGTCACCTCATATTCCTGACCCGCTAAGGTAAACCTGAAACCAAAAGGGGTTGATTTGCTCCCAAAAGAAACCGCACTAGTCCATAATTGCTGTAAAGCATCATGTACTAGTGTAGGTTTAGCAGTAAAAGCATCGCTAGCTTTGGAATACAAATTGAGAAATCGTATCCAAGACTTAAAGCGCGGGAGTTGATCACCAATTTCCGTAGAAATATTATAAAAATTGTTTTTGGCAAGTGAAAATTGGTGAGCCATTTTAATTAAAAGTTTTTCCTAAAAAAAAATTTGAATTTTAATTTTAATTTTCGAAAAAAACAATTAATTAAACAATTAACCGTTATATCCCTTTTAATTTATCAAGAACACAAAAGTTCCTTTTTGAAAAATCAAACTACGGGCTCCAACAAACAGTTAATGGAAGGCAAATTTCGAACCAGTGATTAAATCTGCTTTAACAGTGAGGTATGTGTGTGTAAAATCGTTTTTGAACAGATCTGTGAAATTGTGTGTATATATACGTGTGTATATATCTCAAGAGAAATGAATCGTTACACAAACACACAAAAACAGTGATTAATGATGACACACAGGTTATAGCAGTCTAAAAATGGGCATCAATTCGTTGTCCGTATGAGATTTGTCACAAAAATCACGAATCAATGGTTGAGAATATGAAATCGCCTGTATGTATATGTGCGGCTGTAAAACTCTATTAGGTAAAAGTGAAAGAAAAGATCGAGTTAGAGATGTATATATAGACATGAATGTGCAATGACAGAAATGCCCCTGATAAAAAATGTGAAAAACACTAAGTACATACAGGGAACACTCAAGTCGAAATCCTATCTCGAAGTCTATCTCGAAGTCTATCTCGAAGTCTATCTCGAAGTCTATCTCGAACTTTTTAAGTCGAACTTCGAGATAGAGTTCGAGATAGCTGTTAACTCGAAAAACTTTACCATTTAACTTATAAACGACCATGTAAACAGCACACACCAACCTTACTAGGGAAACCTATCTCGAAATTCAAGTAGAAATTCGAGATAGACTTCGAGTTAGGAGTTAACTCGAAAAATCCCCTTAAAACCAACTGAGAGCTCTATCTCGAACATCAAGTCGAAATTCGAGTTGAGTTTCGAGATAGAGTCTAACTCGAAATTATTAAATAATTCGAAGTTATTCTCTCAGATTAATTCAAACAATATCCCCTGTAAGATAGATATTATATGGAATATTTTGAATAAGGAAATAGGCACACTGGTAACTCAAATTCGAGCCTTAAGTCGAATTTCGAGATAAATTTCGAGATAGAGGCTAACTCGAAATTTCTCCCAGACTTAGAATTTTCAAAACTTCACTCTGGAAGCTCAAATCGAAATTCAACTAGAATTTCAAGATGAGTTTCGAGATAGTGATTAACTCGAAATTTTGAAGATACTTAGAATAATTTGACAATTTTTCTTTGAAAAACTCAACAATTAATTTTGTCAAATTAATATAAATATCAATTCAAGGATTTTAATATATGACATAATTAAAACATTCCTTGATAATTCTAAGGCCTCTAATTACATGAAAAACACAGGTAAATTCATCTAAAAATCATGCAAAATTTTAGAATATTATGAATTTAACTCCCCCTATGATCATGCAATCTAACAAGCATAAATTCACAGATTTGTGCTATAAAAGACACTTAAAACACACTGAATTCATGCAAAATCACACTATATGCATCCTATAATAATCATTAATTAGGCATTTTAAAGTCTAAACACATAATGATTAAATAGCTTGCATATACCAACATAACCATGGATTTTACAGATAGAAGGCTTTACTAACTTGTGTTAAGCATTCCCAATTCACCAACCAACCTATTGAATGTTACTTCATCAAGAGGTTTGGTGAATATATCTGCAATTTGTTGCATTGTGGGCACGAAATGTAGCTCCACAGTCCCCTCCTCGACATGTTCTCTTATGAAGTGATACCTGATGTCGATGTGCTTGGTTCTTGAGTGATCTACAGGATTGTTGGTTATGGCAATGGCACTTGTGTTGTCACACATAATTGGAATTTTCTTGTGCTCCATGCCATAATCCTTCAATTGGTTCCTCATCCACAGTATTTGAGCTACACAGCTTCCAGCAGCAATGTACTCAGCTTCAGCAGTAGAAGTAGATACTGTATGTTGCTTTTTACTTTGCCAGGACACCAATCTTCTGCCAAGAAATTGACAAGCACCAGATGTGCTTTTTCTATCAATCCTGCAACCTGCATAGTCTGAATCCGTATAGCCAATTAGATTAAAACCTGTATCTCTTGGGTACCAAATTCCTAGATTTGGTGTGCCCTTGAGATACCTAAAAATTCTTTTGACGGCTATGAGATGTGATTCTCTAGGATCCGCTTGGAACCTTGCACATAAACAAGTCGCGAACATTATATCGGGTCTACTTGCAGTTAAATAGAGAAGTGAGCCAATCATACCTCGATAGCTTGTGATGTCAACTGGTTTACCTGTTTTGTCTTCATCAAGCTTCGTGGCTGTTGCCATGGGAGTCTTGGCTGCTGATGCATCTTCTAGATTGTACTTCTTGAGTAAATCTCTGACGTACTTGGATTGACAGATAAAGATACCATCTTTTCTCTGACTGATCTGTAACCCAAGGAAGAAGGACAGCTCTCCCATCATGCTCATCTCGTATTTGTCTTGCATTAGCTTAGCAAATTTCTCGCACAAGCGCTCATTCGATGACCCGAAGATAATATCGTCCACATAGACTTGAACAAGTATTAGATCATTCTTCACATTCTTATAGAACAATGTTTTGTCAATTACTCCCCTAGTAAAACCACTTTCAATTAAGAATACAGATAGGGTTTCATACCAACATCTTGGGGATTGCCTGAGGCCATAGACAGATTTGAAGAGAAGATACACAAAATCTACAAGTTCTGGATCAATGAAGCCAGGCGGCTGTTCCAGATACACTTCTTCTTCTAACTCTCCGTTCAGGAAGGCACTTTTCACATCCATCTGGAAAACCTTGAAGTTCTTATGTGCTGCAAATGCCAAAAACATCCTGACTGCCTCAAGTCTTGCAACTGGTGCATAGGTCTCATCATAATCAATTCCTTCTCGCTGAGAATAACCTTTTGCAACCAAACGAGCCTTGTTTCGTGTTACAAGTCCGTTTTCATCCATTTTATTTCTGAATACCCACCTTGCTCCAATTACTGATTTGTTCTTTGGACGGGGTACCAGTTTCCAAACTTTCTGCCTTTCAAACTGATTGAGTTCCTCTTGCATTGCAATCACCCAATCAGCATCACCAAGAGCTTCTTCTATTTCTTTAGGTTCAAGCTTGGATAAGAACCCAGAATATAAGCAAATATTAGCCAGGTCAGCTCTTGCATTTCTTCTAGTAGACACACCAGCATCTGGATCACCGATAATCAATTCAAACGGATGGTCTCTATTCCATACTCGTTCTCTTGGAAATTGTCTTGATGATTCAGCATGACTTTCTGAATTGTGGTGCTGACTACTTTGAATACTTTCACTAACTCCCCCTGAGTTAGTGCCAGCTCCTACAGAACTAGAGTCAACTCGACTCGAGCCTTGAACAGTAGTCCTTGAGCTGCTATTTACTCCCCCTGAGTTATTGCCGGTTCGTACTGAAGATGTCTCTCCTGATCTTGTAGAATTAGCTTGTTCACTAGACTCAGGTTCTTCACGTACACTTGGAACATTTAATGGGACAACCAACTCAGGTTCATCTTCAAGTTCTTCTAAGTCCAGATTCTGAAATTTTAGGGACTCAGGTTCATTAGAGTCTCTTGAAATTGATGAGAGTTTGGTATCGTCGAATCTGACGTTGTAGCTTTCAGTCACTTTTCGATCATTTACTAAGAACACCCTATAAGCTGCTACCACATCTGTGGAGTAACCAACAAAGATTCCTTCACGAGCTTTTGCTGCAAACTTACCTAGATTTTCATCATCTATAAGTACATAGCATTTTGCTCCGAAGACATGAAAGTATTTGATTGTTGGTTTTCTTCCGTTCATTAACTCACATGGTGTCTTTTCTTTATCTTTTATGATCAAGGATCGATTTTGAGTGTAACACACGGTACTCACTGCTTCTGCCCAGAAATACAGAGGAAGTTTCGAATCATACAACAAAGTTCTTGCTGCTTCAACCAATGTTCTATTCTTCCTTTCAACTACTCCATTTTGCTGTGGAGTTCTCGGGGCTGAGTATTGACGACGTATTCCTTTAGATACACAGAAGTCATTTAGCACTGCGTTTTTAAATTCAGTGCCATTGTCTGATCTAATCGTCTTCACAGTAAGTGTTGAAACATTCTCAATTTGAGTGATGTGATCAATGATTAGGAAAGGTACTTCGTCTTTCGTCATTGCGAACAATACCCATGTATACTTGGAGAAGTCATCCACGATTACCAATGCATATCTTTTCCTAGACAAAGATAGGACATTCACTGGGCCAAACAAATCCATATGAAGAAGTTGCAGAGGCTCAGTGATACTAGAAATTTCTTTGCTTTTATGCGATGCTCGTTTCGACTTTCCCATTTCACAGGCTTCACAGAGTCCTTTCGGAGCGAACTCCATTTGAGGTAGATCTCTCACCAATTCTCGCCTCGCGAGAGCATTCATCGTTTTGAAGTTTAAGTGAGATAATTTTTTGTGCCATAACCAGCTTTCATCATCCGAAGCTTTGCTGTAGAAACAGGTGACTTCATTCTGATTTGCTGAATCCATGTCTGCAACAAAAAGATCTGCCTTTCGAACTCCTCTCAAAGCCAATGAACCTTCCTTGATGTGAGTGATTGATACACCTTTCTTGTTGAAGACAATTTCGTAACCTTTGTCACAGAATTGACTGATACTCAACAAATTATGCTTTAATCCCTCAACATAGGAAATATCTTCAATGATGACATTGCCAGTTTTCAGTTTGCCATATCCCTTTGTCACACCTATGTTGTCATCTCCAAAGGTAACATAAGGGCCAGCTTTCATAACCAACTCTGTAAGCAGGGACTTGTTTCCAGTCATATGCCTCGATGCTCCACTGTCTAGCACCCATATAACTTTATTTCTCTTTTACTTAATGCCCTGCAATGACAGATTGATTAGACTTTCTTCGGAACCCAACTTTGATTGGGCCCGGCTTTTCGATAAGATTTAGAATCAACAGATTTAACAACAGGAGATGCACTTTTCTTAACATAACTAGAGCTTTCGACTTCCTCCTTTCCTTTCTCAGACTTGACATATTTATCAGTCCTAGGAGAAGGTTTGTCACTCCTAACTTTAGGAGGACTGACAGTCTTGGCTCTCCCAAACTTCTTTTTGTTGTTTGAACTAGCAGCAGTATTTGAGCATGACTGGCTAGATGCATTCATTAAATTCACAAAAGTTTGCATGACATTAAAAGTGCATGGCATACAATTAGGTTGACCACACTGTGCATGATTCTGATGCAGATTATTCATTGTATGTGTGAAAGGTATGGCATGTGCAGCAGGAACATTTATGTTAGCTTTACATGCATAAGAAAGATGTTCAGTAGATTTGCAGTGATAACATGCTTTCTTTATTCGTTCAGCCTTAACCTCTTTTATGCCTTTCTTCCCTTGTTGTTTAACAGCCTTAGCTCCTATTCCTAGTCTAGATTCATCACTAGGGAAATTGATTTTAACTTGTTTAATAGGAGTTATAGGTTGTGCTTTCTGACGATCTTCCATCTCAATCTCATATCTAGCTATCAATTCAGTCTCTTCTTCTTCTATTCTAGGAACAAGGTGTTTGTAGATGGGTTTGACAGAAGATTTAAGAATACTAGGTGTTTCCTTTTTAAGGTCACTGGAGCTAGGATCGATATGTCTCTTGCCTTCTTTCTTAGAAAGATCAGAATAATCAAGTCCTACACCTACTCCAGTTATCTTCTTAAATACGTCATTATCTACATACACTTTACTAGCAGCTAGTTTGTAAGCTTCACATTTAGTTTCTAACTCAGCTAGTTTGTTCCTTAAACATGATTCTATTTCTTCCTTAAGGACGAGCTTGTGTTCCAAAGATTTAATAAAATCTCTTAGAGAAGTATCTACAGTGCAAGCGGCCTCTAACTCTTCCACTTTTGCCTCAAGCATTCTGCTTTTGGCTACAAGTGTTTTCTGTTCCTTTTGAGAAGTGTATAGGCTTTTGCACAACATGTAGATCTCTTCGCTAAGAGCGCCGTTCTGTTCCTTATAATCATCAATAGACATTTCTACTTTAAGGGTTAGAACTGGTACCTCTGGTTCCTCTGATGTCTCAGCCATGAGCGCAAAGTTTGCTACATGAGTAACATCTTCCTCATCTGAATCATCCCAAGCTCTTCCTTCTGTTACTACTAAAGCTCTTTTACCATGTTTTTCTTTCACCAGCGATTCATACTTGCTTTTGAGGGCTTCAAATGTCTCTTTTGGATAAGTCTGTTTAGGCTTTTTGCAGTCCGAGGCAAAATGTCCAGGTTCACCACAATTATAGCAATTGAACTTCATTTTGAAATCCAACGGAGATTTGTAGCTGGTACTCTTGCCTTTGTTTTTGTAGCCTGATGAACTACCACCACCCTTAGCAGCCCGATAGTAAGATGAAGAATTTCTCTGTGGTCGGTTGCTCTTTCTGAATCTCATGTTGCTGAACTTCCTTGCCATGTATGCCACGACACTATCATCCATGTTGTCCAGCTCTTCTTGGGTGAAGTAGTCATCATCACTGTTAGATGCGCACTCGTCATCATTATCAACTTGATGTGGTGCAAGTGATGATTTAGGCTTTGCTGCAACCATTGCCTTCTTAGACTCCTCCTCATCAGCAACTAATCCTGATGCAGTTTCTTTTCCTTTTGAATCATTGTCCCATGCTTGATCTTGAAGTGTCTCCAGCTCATAGGTCTTCAGAATTCCATAATATTCTTCCAGAGAAGTTGTATGCAAATCTCTGGTTTCTCTGATTGCGTAGACCCTATGTTCAATGCTCTTTGGCTGGTTCCTCAGATATCTTGTATTGGTCTCAACCATGGGGAGAGTAACACCTCTCAGATTCAAATCCAATACCAACTGACTGAATCGTAGATAGACATCTGTTATGCTTTCTCCTTTTCGTATTCTAAAGGTGTCATACTCCATCTTGAGTATAAGTGTCTTGTTGCTTCTAACCTCTGCAGATCCTTCCATGACAACTTCTATCTTGTCCCAAATTTTCTTTGCTGTATTCAAACCTTTGACTATGTTGAACATTTCATGATCAAGAGATTCCATCAAGGTTTGTCTTACAGAAGTATCATAAGCTATTTGCTCCTTGTCAGCATCCGTAAAGTCCGCTGCCTTTTTAGGCTCAGACCGAGCAGGTATAACCTCCTCTCCTTCCGTACGCTCAGGAATAGCTTTCATTGGAACAAATTTACCCTTTTCAAGGACTTCCAGATACTCAGGGTTAATAGTCTCTAAGTAGAGTCTCATTCTGAAAACCCATTCTTCATAGTGATCTCGGTTGAACATTGGGATCTTGAAAGAATTTTTAGGAGCCATTTCAAATCTTGTCACTAAAAAATTCTAAGTACCCAAGACTAGGCTATGTAGAATATCTATGTAGAACTTCTGCCAAGTCGAAATTTTTCTAAGTAGAAATTTTGCTCAAGTCGAAATTTCTCTAAGTAGAAATTGTCCAAGTCGAAATTCTATGTAGAAAATCTCAAGTAGAAATTCTATGTAGAACTTTTGTCCTTAGAATAAATTTTTCTGCAGATTACTTTAATATTGAATAAACAATATCACCTTTTTGACTTTTGATTACTTTACACACCGAAAGTGACTAACCCACTTGCAAAGCACTGAGTACACTTTCTTTTGCTTTCGGCCAAGGAATAATAATCAAATCAAAAGTACAAAAACACCTTTTTGACTATCTTTGTTTGTTTGAAAAAGGAGATCAAAAAGTTGTTGGGTTATCTTCTTTGACAAGAACAGATGATGAACACTCAAGAACACCAAATATCAATGAACCCAGATTAATTCACAAAAATTAATTAAAATACACCCAAGCCAAATAATCACACCTGGAGTATTTAAATAATTTTTCCCGGATGAGTTTTCAATGGAAATGAATTAAAGCACACTTTTCGAAAAAAATGAAAAGTAGATCTAGAAAATGAAAACTCACGATTCTTCTACCAAACACAAGGATCTATGTTTTGTATGTTAAACATCCGCTCTGATACCAATTGTTAGGTCCAAATGTGTTGTAGAGGGGGGGGGGTGAATACAACTTTTCGATTATGAGAAGCAATAAATACGATGCAATAAATGAACACACAGATTCAAGGAATATATTTCTTTATATATAACTTGAAAAGGTTGCTACAACATTCATTACAAAGTATAACAGAAGTTCAGAGAGAAGTGAATGATTCTAAGCTCTGTGAATATACTCTCTCTCTTTCTCTTGTGTTTTTCTCAATATTGCTCACTTACTAAAACATTACACAAGTGCTTCTATTTATACTACATGTAATCTATGACCTGTAGTCTTCAAAGACTAAGATGTACGTGGCCCAATGATGTCCACATAAATCTTGTCTTATCTTGAAAGCTTGGAAATCTGCCAATCAGAAGATGCCATGTGTCATGTTGAAGCTGCACTCTAAGTAGAACTTCTACTTGAGAATTTCTACTTAGCCATCTCGAAATTCTAAGTAGAACTTCTACTTGAGAATTTCGACTTAGCCATCTAGAACATTTAGTACTTAGAAAATATTCTGGTATTCAACTTGAAACTTCAATGCACATCTTGAGCTTGTGATATCTTCATATCTTCTTTGTTCTTCTACAAGCTCTTGAACATGGATCTTTATTACTGACATAAACTTGCTATCAATGTCCTGACACTTGATGCACTGGTCTGGTTCATAAGTGACTAGTCTTGATAGTGTTTCTGCTTCTTGAATAAATTACCATATTCACTTAGTAACTTGGCTTTCCAATATTTGCTTTCCTTCTTGTTCACTTGAAACCAATTGGTCTTGTTGATACTGATAGTTATGATCTTGATTCTCGAATTCTCAAATCACTGAGGCCTGAACAACTTTGACTTGAACTTCTCTCAATGATTTCTTCTTGGCTTGATCATAGTTAACATGTTCAATTGTATCAATTACCTTGTCTTCATTTAGCGTTGATTTCTTGTGACTTCTTGTTCTTAATTGTCTTCAGGTTAAGTATCTTTTCTTTTAATTGAGTTACTTTAGTTACAGTGTTACAAGTTTATACACTCTGCCTTTCAAGTACCAAGGAGTTAAACATGAAGTTTCTGCTATCTTCACCAAACCATCTAGAGCAAAGGGTCATTTCTCTAAGGGAAAGAGATTTGAACAAAGTTACATATGATGTGCTCTATGGGTTTTAAAAACTCATGAGCTTGAGTTGCTTCAGAAAAGGGCTATCCAAGCCAACCAAGGCAGAATGATAAACACATCATGTGCCTTGATTATCAACAAATCTATTCAAGACCTAGAAGCATCTACAAGCCAATTAAGGATAGAGGAGGTAGTGGAAGAGGAAGAAACTGAAGCTGAGGAAAGTGAACCTGTTGAGGAGAAGGAGGAAGATGAGTTCTATACTCTTGAAGAACTAGATGGAATAGAATATACTTCATATGCTTTCATGGCCAGAAAATTTCCAAACATCAGATTTAAGAGGAACCAACCCTTCAAACCTAAAACCCAAAACCATTCATTCAACAAGAGTAAGGCACCTGTGAAACCAAACAAGAATAAGCTCAAAACCAGCCATGTGGATAGGTCATCTGTAAGGTGCTATAGATGCAATGACCTAGGGCATTTTGCCAGTGAATGCAAGAAGCCTAAAAAGAAGGATAGAGATTATCTTGAGCTCGAAGCTAAGTATGAGGCCCTTCTGAAAAAGCAGACACAAGGTAAGGCCTACATAGCTGAAGGGAAGTGTTGGGATGATTCTGACAGTGATGGAGAGGAACAAGAATTTTGAAATTATGCCTTGATGGCCAATTCCAAGGATGACACATCTCCATCAAACCCTCAGGTACCATCTCTCACTACTATAGACATGTCTGTTTCAGAGTATAAATGCATGATTGAACAACTATCTGTTGAGATGTTTAACATTCATACTAGTATGACTCCTGTTAATGAAGAGATTACTAAACTATATACTAGAAATGAAATGTTAATAAAAAAGAATGAGGAACTTGAGCTAACTGCTATGCAAGTAGAAAACCTTAAGAAAGAAGTTGAATATCTGCAGAATAAGGTTTTGTGTGCTAGTCAGGTTGAAAAGGCTCTTAGGGATGAATTAGCTGAAAATGAATTCAAACTGAAAACTTTCAAGAAATCATATGGTCTAGTGCAATCCTAATGTGAGAAAATTGAAGCAAAACCCAAGGCTGCTATTGGACTTGATTATGACACTTTAAACAGAGAAAAGGCTATGCTATCATTAAAGATGACACAGTTGTTCATGAGGAAGTGCCTCACATTTTGAAAAAGATTGAAAATCCAATTTTTAAGGAATCAACATTTGAAATTGATGAGGATGCCTTACTCATCAAACAAATGTTGAATGATGAGGATGAGGCACAATCCAATGAACAACAAGCATCTTCCAAGAGTGAGAGTGTCAAGTCAAAGACCAAGGAGCCAGTAGGTGATAGGATAAGACCCAAGAAGTTTGTTAAGTTTGTTTCAGCTGGAAAGAGTGAATCAGAGAAGAAAGTGACTAAGAAGAAACAGAACAGAAATGGCAAGTTAGGGATTAAAAAAAGATAACAACTATGCTTATATGCCTAATGCCCCTAGGAAAACTTGTCAGAACTATTTCAGTACCAATCATTTAACTCATGCATGCAAGAAACCTGCTGGTAGTGTGTCTAAACCTTTCTATGATTGTTCTGTGCTTCTAAGACATAGAGATGCACCATTTTGTGATAAATTTGACTATATACCATGCAATATGAATGTTATGACTAGTTGTTTCAATCTGAGAAGGCAATTCATTGATGGTTGTATCAGTCACAATTCTCACACACACTACACCAGGTCAAAGTCTTCGAGTCCTCCTAAAGCTAGGTTGGTACCTCTGTCACCTAAGTCTGAAATCTCAGGTTCTAAGACATTTAACAGTGACAAGAAGACTAACACCAAGAAAGTTGACAAGCATGTTGTTTATGATAAAACTGTTTCTAAGTCACATGGACCCAAACTTGTTTGGGTACCAAAGGAGAAGTAATACCTTTGTGTTTGCAGGGCAAAGAAAGTGAAAAGAAGGTCATGTGGATTTTGGACAGTGGATGCTCAAATCATATGACTGGTGATATAGCCCTGCTATCACAGTATGAGGAAAAGGCTGGCCCAATGGTTGCTTTTGGAGATGACAGCATGGGTAACACATTGGGATATGGCAAGTTAAAAGTTGGAAATGTCATCATTGAAGATGTAGCACTGGTCAAGGGACTCAAGCATAATCTGATAAGTGTTGTTCAGTTTACTGATAGGGGATTTAAGGTGGATTTTGACAAAGATGAATGTTTGATCACCCATAAGAAGACTGGTGATTTTGCTCTATCTGGAGTAAGGAAAGGAAGCCTGTTTGTAGCCAATATGGATTCTGCAAACAAGGACAAAATTTGTTGCTTTTACTCAAAAGCATCAAATGAAGATTATTGGTTATGGCACAAGAAATTATCACACCTGAACTTCAAAGCCATTAATTCTCTAGTCAAAAGAGAGTTAGTGAGAGGCATGCCTACACTTGAATTTTGTCAAGAAGGAGTGTGTGAGGCTTTTCAAAAAGGAAAGATGAAAAGATCAAGCCACAAGTCAAAGACAGTGACATCAATAACCAAGCCCCTGCAACTCATTCATATGGATTTGTTTGGGCCTGTTAATATTATATCCCTAGGAAGAAAGAAGTATGCCTTGATGATGGTTGATGACTTTACAAGGTATACATGGGTGGAATTTCTGGCATCAAAAGATGAGGCTCCACAAGTAATCATTGAGCACATAAAGAAAGTTGACAAGGAAGCAAAGGCCAACAATGCAAGTGTGATTGCACTGAGAAGTGATAATGGAACAGAGTTCAGAAATGCCATACTTGAAGCATTCTACAAAGAGAATGGAATTTCTCAGCAATTCTCAGCTCCAAGGACTCCACAACAAAATGGAGTTGTTGAGAGAAAGAATAGAACTCTAATTTAGGCTGCTAGAACAATGTTACTTGATGCAAAAATGCCTAAATGTTTTTGGGCTGAGGCTGTGAGCACTGCATGCTATATCCAGAATAGAACCATCATCAACAAAAACACTGGAAAGACACCTTACAATTTGATGACTGGAAAGAAGCCAGCTCTAAAGTATGTTCATACTTTTGGAAGCAAATGCTTTGTATTGAAGGATAATTCAGAATATGTTGGTAAGTTTGATGCAAAGGCATTTGAAGGAATTTTTCTTGGCTATTCTATGGAAAGAATTGCATACAAAGTTTATGTCATCAGTCAAAAGAAAATTACGGAAAGCACAGATGTGACATTTGATGATAGCAAACTACCTGGACTAGAAGAAGCCAATGATGAAGATAAAGATCCATTAAGGTTTGATAATCTAGATGATTCTGATGAAGAGATTGAAACTGAAGTTGAAACTCAAATTCAACAAACTCAAGTGAATGATGACACAAGAGAAGAATTTGTGCCAATCAACAGTGGAGAAACAAGCATCCAAGACACACATGTGAGTAGTGGCAACCTCACAGGGGGAGAAAATGAGGATGATCATGATTTGGATGATGAAGCAACATCAAGAATGAGAAATCAGGCGGAACACTCAAGGAAATAGGATAGATCACACACTGCAGAGCAAATCATTTCTAATGCAGGAGTAAGGACTAGGAGAGCAACTCAGAATGAGTGTCTCTATGGTTGTTTCCTATCTCAGGTGGAGCCTAAGAAACTTGATGATGCACTGCTAGATCCAGATTGGATTATTGCCATGCAAGAGGAGCTGAATCAATTTGAAAGGAACAAAGTATGGGAACTTGTGCCTGCACCAAAGAATAGAACCATTGTTGGAACAAAATGGGTTCTGAAGAATAAGATGGATGAAGATGGTGTAATAGTAAGAAACAAAGCAAGGTTGGTTGCAAAAGGATACTCTCAACAGGAAGGCATTGATTATGATGAGACATTTGCCCCTGTTGCTAGATTGGAAGCCATCAGAATATTCTTGGCATTTGCTGCTCATTCAAACTTTAAAGTGTATCAAATGGATGTCAAGAGTGCATTTCTGAATGGAGAATTGGAAGAAGAAGTCTATGTGCAACAACCACCTGGCTTTGAGGATCCACACTTCCCAGAATTTGTCTACAAATTGCTTAAGGCATTGTATGGACTTAAGCAGGCTCCAAGGGCATGATATGATACCTTATCACAATTTCTTCTTGAAAATCAATTCACTAGAGGTACACTGGACAAGACACTGTTTTACAAGAACCATGGTGATGATCTTATCCTAGTTCAGATCTATGTGGATGATATCATTTTTGGATCTACAAATGAGAAGCTGTGTGAGAAATTTTCTAAACTCATGCAGAGCAGATATGAGATGAGTATGATGGGAGAGTTGACATTCTTTCTTGGGTTGCAAGTCAGTCAAAGGAAGGATGGTATCTTTATCAGTCAGACCAAGTACATCAAGGATTTATTGAAGAAGTTTGACTTGGAAGATTGCTCACCTGCAAAGACACCCATGGCCACTACAACTAAGTTGGATGAAGATGCTAAAGGCAAGAAAGTAGATATCTCAGTCTACAGAGGCATGGTTGGTTCTCTACTCTATCTCACTGCAAGTAGGCCAGACATCATGTTTGCTACATGCTTGTGTGCAAGGTTTCAATCAAATCCAAAAGAATCACATTTGATTGCTATAAAAAGGATCTTTAAATATCTGAAGGGCACTCCAAACTTGGGTCTATGGTATCCTAAGGACACAGGGTTCAATCTGGTTGGTTATTCTGATGCTGATTATGCTGGATGCAGAGTGGATAGGAAAAGCACCTCAGGTGCTGCCAGTTTCTTGGACAAAGGTTAGTCTCTTGGTATAGCAAGAAACAACAATCTGTGTCAACTTCTACAGCTGAGGCTGAATACATAGCTGCTGGAAGTTACTGTGCTCAAGTGCTTTGGATTAGAAATCAACTTAGAGATTATGGACTTGTGTTGGAAAGAATTCCAATCATGTGTAACAACACAAGTGCAATCTCTATAGTTGCCAATCCTGTCAATCATTCCAGGACAAAGCACATTGACATCAGATATCATTTCATAAGGGAACATGCAACTAATGGAACCATTGAGTTGCATTATGTTTCTACAGATAAACAACTAGCTGATATATTCACTAAGCCATTAGATGAAACCACCTTCACAAGGTTGGTTAGTGAGATTGGAATGCTGAATTCTTCATATTCTGGCTAGGTGAATACAACATCTAGATTATTGCAGCAGTAAACACTTATGTTATTCCCAGATTACACACTTGTATAATTGTAGAAGGGGGGGTGAATACAATTCTTGATAATTATAAATTTCTGATAAAAACCACAGAAATCTATAAAGAGATAATTGCTGAATAAGAAATGATTCACAAACACATAAAAAATCAGGTGGTTAAATGTACCACCTGAGACTTTATTTGAAGAAAACTCTGTGATACAAATCTACACAGCTTCTGTTTTACAAGTCTTTGCTTCTAAGGATATTCAAGAAACCCTAAGCAAATATGTCTGTTTTCTTAGTTTCTAAAGAGTTGCTACACTTGGTTATATATCCCAAGTTTACAAGTACTACAGGAATAAGATAATATTAATCTAATTCAAGTTGACTTGCTACTCCACTCCAAATCCACATGTAGCCGAAAGGTTGTCCTTGTGAACAGATATGTCCCCTACACCTTTCTTGTATGTACTGTGTAAATGGAATGCTTCTTTCTTCTGCGTTTCCAAAGTATGGCTGCCATACTGCTTTTTATACCTACTATCAACCCATGTGATCTGTAAGTCAAACTTGTCCTTATCAACTGCTAATTCCCAGCTAGCATAGAAGAAAGTGTTAATGATTATCCGTTGATGTTGTACACAGTCATCCATTGATGGTAGTTTGAGCTGTATCCATTGATAGAGTAGATTTGAGTTATATCCGTTGATAGAGTCATGTTCTCATCCGTTGATACACTTTCACTTAGACAGAATTACATAGCATAGCTTATTTACAATTGGCTACCCTATTCTGCCTATCCATTGATGGTCAACATGACTCTGAATAAAAACACTATCAACTGATAGCATAGAGGTACTGCAGTATGCTACAAAACCTCATCCGTTGATGAGCTACTTGTCAACGGATAGAGTTATAATATATCATCCGTTGACAGTTACAAAACTTGACTTATACAATTTTGATTGATTGTGAAGTTATCATCAAGTACAACATATTCCTAACAATCTCCCCCAATTTATACTTGATGGCAATAAGCATAAATTTAGGACCTTAATGATAACAAAACATTCCTAAGAATATATATAGAACTATACAAAAATTGTATTAAGCTACAACGATTAAAATACAGCAAGTTTGAGAAATTTACAGAGAAGTGCTCCTCTAGACTAAGCATATTAATACGGTTTCTTCTCTCTGGTTGGCATCACCCTTGATTTTCCTTCTTTGGCAGAGTTGGACTCAATTTGCATTTGGAGTTGCCTATAGAAGGCATCTTCTTCAACAAATTTTGGATTTAGCTTTTGTTGTAACCATCTCAGGTATTGAGAACTAGCCTTTGATAGTTGATCTTCTAAGAATCTCCTGTTACCATCTTCATCCCTGAACTCCATCATTCAGAAGGGTTGAAGATGAATTTTCTATCCATTGTATGGGATCTTCATTTTCCTTGGTAGTCTTGATGGTGAGTTCCATTCTCTCCTTATCTGTTCTATTCTGTCCAGTATATCCCCTTTTGCTATCCTGGAGAACCCTGTGTATCTCTTGATTGCAGAGAACACTTTGGTTAAGGTCAGATAGTTTTCTCCAAGAACCCTCTGTAGTGGCCATGTCCTTTCCTTTCCTCCCTTGTATACAAAGACCAATCTCTCAGGCAAATGTTTATATTTATCAATTCCTCTTACTTCTGACAATTCATCCAGATACAGATTCATGCCAGAGTATTCTTCAATATCTGCCTGATAGATAAAATCATCCTTGTTTTCCAAGATTGACTGCTTGACAATAGCAGGTACCCTAGCAACCTGAATTGGTTCCTTTGAAGGTTGCTTCCTTGGTATCCTTTTCTTCTGATTAGGCTTCTGTTGAGGCTTCAACAAGAATGAAGGAACCTCAATGGAGTCAAGGTTCATTGGTTCCTCTTTAGGGAATATAGGGTCACCATGGAAGTTCACAGCTGGGTCGATTACTTGTGCAGAAAAGGATTGTGATGAGCCAACAGTTTCTCTCCTTACAATTTCTGGAGAGACATGCCTCCTTGCTTTTGATTTCACTCTCCTTTTAGTTTTGGATTTGGGGACTTCCTCAGGTTCTCTCATTTCATTCTCTACCTCATCCATTAACTCATGAGCTAGTCTGGCTTGCTTCTCTTCTGAGTTTTCATATTTATTTTCTTCACTTGGATGAGCTTCCCTTAGAAGTTTGGAGGTTTCCTCTCTTTTTGCTTCAACAAATCTAGGATGGCTGTTGGATATATTTAACACTTTTCCATTCCTTATTATCACAGCCATCCAATCTCTTACACTCTTATTTGTCTTTTCCTTGAACTCTTTGATTGTATTTCCCATTAGCTTCTCATCATCATCCTTGGGAAATGGAAAGTCCAACTGTAACTTGTTCTTCCCATTTGCCTTTGGTGGAGAGTAGGCTCTGGTTCTTATGTATGGTTCAAATTCTTTGACATAGGATGGTTCAGCATCATAGAATGTAGGAGCCACAATTTCTGGAGTGAGCACCTTCAGAATTGTAGTTGATGTTGTTGGGGCTGAGGACTGAGTAGAGAACAGAGTTGATACAATTGATTTATTGATCATTCTCTCTGTCCTCAGAATTCTTTCATTTGCCTCCTTGTTGATCTTTTCTAAGGCTTCTATTCTGGCTTGCCTTTCACCATCTGAGATTTCTGATATACTTTGAACCTCAGGCAACACTATTTTCTTCTTCTTCATAGGGGAAGCCTCTATAGAGAACTCTGTTGGATTGACCACTATAATTGGCTGTTGCTCCCCTCACTCTGTGCTATCTTGCTACTGGATGCTGGAATTTGACTGGCTGCAACAACCTTTTTCTCCCCCTTTTTGTTAGCATCAAAGGTTGGAGATGAGGGTGCAAGTAGCTTTTCCAGTAGCTCAGTCTGTTTGGCTTGATTGGCAATTACTGTCTGCATTTGAGATTCCATACTATCCACTCTAGAGGAAAGATGCTGAACTAATTTGGCCAGACTATCTTCCTTCAATAACTTGCTAGTCAACACCTTCTGAGTGGTAGTAGGGGCTAGTGCCTCAATCCTGGCATCTAGTTCCACTTTCATTTCCTTTATTGCAGTTTGCACCTCCTCATGTTGGGTTCTTTGAATAACCATTGCATCTTGTGAAGTTTGAGGGAGGCCAATATTTGCTGAAGGACAGCCTTCCTCTGTGGATCTGCATTCTGGTGCTCAGCCATAGCAGATTGATATTGCTTCATAATCTCCACATTGAAGTCACCAACCACAGCTTCTGTTTTACAACTCTTTGCTTCTAAGGATATTCAAGAAACCCTAAGCAAATATGTCTGTTTTCTTAGTTTCTAAAGAGTTGCTACACTTGGTTATATATCCTAAGTTTACAAGTACTACAGGAATAAGATAATATTAATCTAGTTCAAGTTGACTTGCTACTCCACTCCAAATCCACATGTAGCCGAAAGGTTGTCCTTGTGAACAGATATGTCCCCTGCACCTTTCTTGTATGTACTGTGTAAATGGAATGCTTCTTTCTTCTGCGTTTCCAAAGTATGGCTGCCATACTGCTTTTTATACCTACTATCAACCCATGTGATCTGTCAGTTAAACCTGTCCTTATCAACTGCTAATTCCCCGCTAGCATAGAAGAAAGTGTTAATGATTATCCGTTGATGTTGTACACAGTCATCCGTTGATGGTAGTTTGAACTATATCCGTTGATAGAGTAGATTTGAGTTGTATCCGTTGATAGAGTCTTGTTCTCATCCGTTGATACACTTTCACTTAGACAGAATTACATAGCATAGCTTATTTACAATTGGCTACCCTATTCTGCCTATCAATTGATGGTCAACATGACTCTGAATAAAAACACTATCAACTGATAGCATAGAGGTACTGCAGTATGCTACAAAACCTCATCCGTTGATGAGCTACCTGTCAACGGATAGAGTTATAATGTCTCATCCGTTGACAGTTACAAAACTTGACTTATACAATTTTGATTGATTGTGAAGTTATCATCAAGTACAACATATTCCTAACAACTTACTTTATCTAAATTCTCAATATTTTTGGAGTAAGTGTTGGCTGAAATATGATTTATAAATATTTCAAATCTGTTGCATATTTGGAAAATCATATATTCGTGTTAACTTGAAATTTCCGTGAAAGTTTGAGAAAATCACTGTTTAATTTGCTAGAATATTCTTGAATGAATATGGCTGGTAAATTTTAAAAGATAGTGAAAATTAATTTTTGTGAGTGATGAGTATATTTCGACAAGTCAGACTTCTCGAGTGATTCACTATTCGACATCTCTAACAAGTCTCATTAGAGCACTCTCGAGTTCTCGAATAGAGCCTTCTAGAGTTATCGAATAGAGATTTTCCTGACTTCTCGAATATAGTGTTTTAGTTCTCGATTGACTGAGTTCTCGAATACTATATTTGACTTCTCGAATCATTTGAAAAGGCTGTTTTCTCGCTGAATTTTAACCGATTTTGGATTTTTATCTAAAATTTTAATTCACTCATAAAAACACATTTTATCTAATTTAGATTTATTTCTAAGTTAGATAACTGCCAGCTGTGAGTTACAACCTGCTTGAGTTATCGAATAAGCCTTTCTTGACTTATTGAATAGTTGTTTTCTACTTCTCGAATGCTTGACTTGTCGATACAAAATATACATCTAATCGACAATTCAAGTACTTCATACTTATACAATTTCACATCTATTCGATTCATTTCATTCGATTTCTCAAGCATCAAAGCTCCCAAAACCCCTGAAAACCCTAACTGCTAAAAGCCAAATTTCTTCTTCAACCTTCATTCTCTTTTCTCCTCTCTCCAAATCAATGGCAACTGTGAAATTCAACACTAACTTCATTGCTATCTCATGTGATGTCGAAGCCCTAAATGCTAACTACAAGTGTTTCGTCAAATGGATGTCTGAATCTTATATCAAAGAAGCACTTACGGCCAACCCAACTCTGTATCTAGACATTTTAGAGCAATTTTGGAATACTGCCATTACAGAAACAGTTGCTCTAGATGATGGTAGTCTGGGTTATATCATTAACTGCAAGGTACTTGGTAAAGAGTTCAGCATCACTTCTGAGGACATGAGCAAGGCCCTGGGTCTTCACCAGAATGAGTATGATGGCCTTGTAACAGAAGATCAACTAGTGGAATTCTTTGAACTAATAAGATACTCAGACACCATCAAGGTTGGAAATCTAAAACGGGCACATCTACGAAAAGAGTGGAGCTATGTGTTTGCCACTCTCCTGCAAGTATTCAGTGGAAGGAAATCCAGCTTTGACCAACTAAGTGCTCCTGTTCAACAGATATGCTATTCACTTGCCTATGATAGGAAAATTGATGTTGGAAAGCTCATAATGCATGAACTCTATGGAAAACTTGGTAAGAACACAACCAAGAGAGGTAATGATATCTTCTTTCCTAGGTTTATTCAGTCTGTACTTAATTATCTAGATAAAAATGTGGCTGATTTACCTGGTTTAGATAAAAGTAGATTAGGCTACCCTAGATCCATGACCAAACTCATTTTTGGTAATTTGGATACTAGGAATGATGTGGATGTAAGGCTTGTAATAACTTCCCATATGCAGAAGTTATTTGAGTCTTACCCCCACAACTTGTCAACATTTGCCTCCAAATCTGAGTTAGCCAGACCCAAGCAAGTAGAACACAGTGCTAACCCAGGGTCTGATAACCAACCACTTCAACCAAACACTCTACCAAACACTAAGCCAACTGCATCATCCTCTCAAAAGGGTGATGTTAGTAAAAAGGAGAAGAAGAGAAAACAGGTTGCTTCTGCACATTTAACCATTTTATCTGAAGCAGCATTGGCTGTAGAATTAGGAAGTGAGGCCCCTGAGTCACCCCTAATCAGGCCAAAGAAGAAGAAAACTAAAACCACCTCTTCAGTCACACAAATGGCTGAAGTTGTAAAATCAGGGGCAAACAGTTCACTAGATATATCCTCTCAACAGGGTGCATCTATAGAATCAAGCATCCTCCCCAATGCAACTACCTTTACAGAGTCAGCACATGGGAGTGATAAGGCTGGCACAACACTGAGTGGAGAGAACATCACATTTGAAACTCCCTCTATTTCTCAGGGGGAGTTGCCAAAATCTATTCTACAAGACACTTCTCTTCCAGAATCTTCATCTCAAATTTCTTTGCAGCCTGCAACTCAAGCAATTGAGGAGCAAGGCATTGATCATCAAGAATTCTTTTCTTTTGATGAGCTAATGATTTCAAGTGACTTAGTGCATGACACTTTGCCCACCACCCAGGACCCACATTTAGATGGTGAGGGAATGCATGCTGGGGCATCTCCTAATGACACCATCACAAACACAGAGGTTCCACTAGTTTTTACTACAGACTTTGTGCCTGTGTCAACTGCTGGTGTAACTCATCCCACTTCTGTGGAGACACCAGTAGTAGAGTCAATCCATCCGGTTACAGAAGTTGCATCTATAACTGAGGAGTCTAGCTTGCCTAGCTCTAGCTCTGACTTCCTGTCACAATGGCTGAAGCATGTGCAACATGACAGTACTTTAGGATCAGGGTCTGTTCCACCACAATTGACAGTTGAAGCACTTCAAAGCTTAGTTGTGGATCAGATTCCTGAGTTTGTCAAGATTGCTCAACATTTGGTCACCTCCAACATCCCTAACCCAGACTATGAGGCCATTCTGCTATGCCATAGGGATGATGTGGAGATGCAGAAGACAAAGATAGTTGATGATGCTGAGAGAGATGGCAATGTAGATGCCTGGTTGCAAGGAAAATATGAAATTACTCTTGATGAAGCACTTCAATATCTCAGGGAGGAATACATCACTTCACTAGGATCCAATGCCAAATCTCTGACACCTGGTGAAGTGTATGAAGCCATGAATGATTCTCACAAGGGATTTCTCAAGGCTACCCACTATCTTGGCAAAGGAGTCAAATCTGAGGTCAGCAAGGTGTGTGATGAGACAGTTACTAAAGTGGAAGAAATCAAGAGGACCTTTGCTGCCAAATTCCCTCAGTTGGACAGTGTGTTTAAAGACCTCAAATACTGTAACACCACCTGCACCAAGATGGATAAAGGATGTTGTCACAAGTCTGGGGCATAAATTTCAATCTCTATCTGATCAAACCACAGACTCCAATGCCATGCTGAAAACAATGTTCAAGAATCAATATGGGGATAAGCTGGTAACTGAGGTCCCTGTGCATGACATGACCAAATATGAAGTTCAAAGACTCAAGGATCAATCTATCTCTGGTTTCAAGGCCACTGAGTTATTCACCAAGGTGGATACTCTGGAAAAGGAGGTGGTCAATCTAAATACATCCAATGCTCAGTTAACAGACATTGTTACTGCCCTCAATGAAAAGTTGGACATTCAAGCCACTGCCAATGCTGATGTTCTTCTTAATCAACAACAGATGCTTTCTGCCATAATGAAGCATATGGGACTCCCTCTACCTGAAGCCTCTTCCAACCCAAAGGTCACTTCTACAGCCTTTGTGCCTGACAACAAGCCTAAGGGGGAGAAGAGGACATTAAGGGACTCAAAATCTAAGGGGGAGAAACCTAAGGAGAAAGGCATTACAATGAATGAGGGTGGTCAACCAAGAACTGCTAAGTCAAATCAGTCTGAGAAATTAAAGGCAGCATCCAAGGAGGAAAAACTGAAGAAAGTGGCTGCAGATGAAGAGGCCAAGATTCCATCTATCCCTCCATCTGAAACTGAAGAGAAGTCCCCAGAATATGAATTCGACATTCTTGACATTGCTAAGCAATCTCTTCAAGGTGAACCTTCAGAATTCAGAAATGTTCTTACTCAAAGGGTATGTCAAGAAACTGCAAATTCTAAACTATACCATGACATAGCCTTTCTGAAGCACCTACATGAGCTGAGAAGAAGGGCAAACTTCCACTACTTTGACTACATCAAGCTTCTTGTGCAAGATGTGTTTCTAGTTGTTAGGAATAATTCATAAGTTGTGATGTTAAGAATAGAATTTACACATTATACTTCTTGTAATCCTGATCTTATAAAGGATTTAGCACTATATATAGGATTTATGTGTAAGACAGTTATATGTACAGTTTAGTCAGGAATGAACAGTGTATCGGAGACTACATGTCAGGAACAAAGAGCAAATCCTGATGACGGTCTAATACTGATGATGATCAGATACTGATGCAAGATGAAATCCTGATATCAGTCGTGTTACTGATGATGTCATTATGAATGCTACAGAAACTGGCAAGTGCTATAAAACAGGATCGTTGTTTGAAGAACAAGCAAGAAGATATTATGAAGGAAAGAGTTTTCTATTGAAGGAAACTATCAACTGGACGGCAGAACATTGTCATGTATAGATTATATATTTCTGTTATTAGTTGATAGGTAGCATTATAAATACTCTCTCTATATCATTGTAAAAAGTGTCGTACTCGAACAAGTGTGTGTTGTGAGTTCATGTGCGTAACTCTGTATAAAGTTTGTATTCGAGAATTCGAAACAAACAGAGAGAGAGATTTGTATTGTCAGCAGCTGCTAAAGGTATTGTACACCTTTGGTAGAGTTTGTATTTGATCTTATTAATACAAACAGAGTTTGATTCATTCGTTTATTCTTGTTCATATAATCAAGCAAAAATCAGACACGATTATATAACTTGTATTCAACCCCCCCTTCTACAAGTTATTCGAGTTAACAATTGGTATCAGAGCAGGTTGATTTCGAATAATCATAAAGATCTGCAATCATGTCTGGTAACAAGGATGGGAATACTAAAATTCCTATGCTCAAGAGAAACGAATATACTCTATGGGAAGTAAAGATGTTGCATCATCTGGAAGCAACAGATCCTGATTATCTTGACAGAATCAGAGATGGACCTTTTGTTCCAACAAAGGTCGTTGGACAAGCAACTGTTGATGGTGTGGTTGTTCCAGAACATACAGCAGAGAAGCCAAAATCTGAATGGTCAGATAAGGACAAGGAGAATGTTCTTAAAGATGCTAAAGTGAGAAACATATTATTCAACAGTCTTGATTCTGTTCTCACTAACTATGTTCTCTCTTGTAAAACTGCTAAGGATATATGGGACAATCTTAAGGTTCACTGTGAAGGAACTAAGCCTGTCAGGAAGAATATGAGGACATTACTTATACAACAGTATGAGTACTTTGAATCCAAGTCTGGTGAGTCACTTACCGATACCTTTGATAGGTTTACAAAACTCATCAATGAGATGGCCATGCATGGTAAATATTATGACTTGGAGGATATGAATACAAAGTTCATGAAAGCTTTGCCTGATTTCTACAATGAGAAGATATCTGCGATTGAGGAAGCTAATGATCTGGATGAGATTTCATTAGAGGCAGTATATGAAAAATTGAGAGCTTATGAACTTGACAAGCAGCAGAAGAAGAGCAGGAGTGAAGGAAAGATGAAGACTATTGCACTTACTGCTCAATCTGAAGTAAAGAAGCTTCCTGAAGAACAGCATGAAGAGATTGCTGTAAAGAATTCAAGGAAGAAGAAAAGCAAAGAAAGTTCTGAGTTAGAGACTACTGATATGGACTCTGACAACAATGATTCTGAATCTGAGATGCAAGAACTCTTTGCTATGTTTGCTAAAGCTTTCAAGAAAGGTAGATTTAACAGGAGAAGATTTAGCAAAGGACCTTTTCAAAAGAAGGAGGAGAAGAAGAATGACAAAGGCAAAAGTACAATTTTCAAGCTTGATAAGGCCAAGATCAAGTGCTTTAACTGCAGCGAGCTTGGACACTTTGCTAGTGAGTGTAAGAAGCCTAGGAATTCAGGAAAGGGTAATGCACTTATGGTCACACAAAAGGATTGGGCTGATTCCAGTGATTCTGAAGATGAATTGGATTATGACAACATTGCATTGATGGCAAATGGTTCAGACAAACCTGGATCTCCAAAGAAAACTTCTCCATCCTCTGTTAAGGTATCACTTCACTCTCTTGATTCATTTGATAGCTTAAATTCTGATGAAATTAGATCTATCCATGCTGAGTTTAAGAATCTTATGACTAATTTTAGAATTCTTACTTGTGAAAGAGATGAACTTAAGGTTAAGAATGATAAATTAGTTGATAGAAATAATTTTCTTGAATCTGAATTAATTCAAATGGAAGAATACAAGTTAAGTTCTGATAAAGCTAAGCATGATTATAGTGTTATTCTTGAGGCTTATGACTATGTCAGAAAAGAACTAGAAGAAGAGAGAGATGTGATTAAGACCATTAACAATTCCAGTAAAAAAACTATAAAAATCTTTGAAAGTGGAATTCGTGGTAAGGTTAATGGTTTAGGTTTTGATAAGGCTAGACAAGAAGAAAAAGTAGCTATTGTCAATGATGATAGTAAAATAGAAGCTAACACATCTAAATCTGAAGGTAAGAAAATTGTTTCTGAACCTAATCATGTTAAATTTGTTGATTCAAAAGGTACCCCTGTTGTACACAAAAGGATTAACAATAGTAATTCAGATGAGAAAGTGTTAGAGAAACCTAAGAATGTAAAGATAGGGTTTCTGTCTAAGTCTCAGTTGAAACAGAGATTAGATGGTCTTTCAGAGTCTAGCAAGATCAAAAGAAATAGGAATGGAAAAGAAGGTATTAACAAAGAGAATAATTACAAGAATGTACCTGATGCACCTAGGAAAAAATGCTATAAGTGTGGAAATCATAATCATTTGGCCCTAGACTGCAATCAAAAACCTTCTTGGATAACTGAGTCCAGATTCCCCAAGACTCAGAAAATTCAATACCAACCACAAAAAGCTTGTTATCATTGTGGTAGTTTACTTCATTCCATTTACATGTGTAAAGAATATCATGAACTGTATTATGACTATTATTCCTTGAAATCTGAAACTCCTAGTCACAAACAGTTTGTGAAATTAGAATCTAAGGTTGACTCTGCAACAGGTAAAATAAAAGCAAAATCTTCAAAGCCTGTCGTTTCTAAATCTAGTAAGAAAGGATCCAATCAAAGTTGGGTCCTAAAAAATTCTAACTAGTTACTTTTTTTTTGCAGGGCACAGGAAAGAAGCATTCAATTATCTTGGACAGTGGATGCTCTGGACATATGACTGGAAAGAAGTCCATGCTTACAAAGTTTGAGAGGAAAGCTGGCCCAGTAATATCTTTTGGAGATGGCAACAAAGGAGAAACTCTGGGATATGGCTCAATTGTTTTGAGGAATGTCATCATAGAAAATGTAGCACTGGTTGAAGGCTTGAAACATACTCTTTTAAGCATAAGTCAACTGGGTGATAAAGGTTACAAATCAATCTTTGACAAAGAAGGATGCAAAATCTTGAATATGCAGAATGGAGACATTGTTCTAACTGGTCAAAGACATGGTAACATATATGACGCCAGCTTAAGTGATACATCTAAAGGAATTGTTAGATGTCTCTACAGCAAAGCAACAAGTGATGAAAGCTGGAATTGGCACAAGAAGCTCTCACATCTTAATTTCAAGAAGCTTAATCAACTTGTTAAGCACAATTTGGTGAGTGGCCTACCTCAGGTAAATTTTGTACAAGATGGACTTTGTGATGCATGTCAGCTTGGAAAGCAAAGAAGAACCACTTTCAAGAGCAAGACTGAAAATTCAATTACTGAACCATTTCACATGCTACATCTTGATCTGTTTGGTCCAGTAAACATTATGTCTATCAGCAAGAAAAGATATGCTCTAGTAATAGTGGATGATTTCACAAGGTTTACATGGGTGTTCTTTCTACACAATAAGGATGAAGCTCCTCAACAAATCATTGAACTTATCAAGAATATTCATAATAACTCTGAATACAAAGTCAAAGTACTTAGAAGTGACAATGGTACCGAATTCAAGAATTCTACAATGGAGGGGTTTTGTGCAGACAAAGGAATCACTCAACAGTTTTCTGCACCTGGTACACCTCAACAGAATGGTGTAGTAGAAAGAAAGAACAGGACTCTCATAGAGGCAGCAAGAACCATGCTTGTAGATGCAAATCACATCTTTGGATGCAAATGCTATGTCCTAAAAGTTCATCCAGAACAACTTGGAAAATTTGAAGCAAAATCGGATGAAGCAATTTTTCTAGGATATTCAGCATCTAAGGCCTTCAAAGTTTATAATCTCAGAACTCACATTGTTATGGAATCAATTCATGTTGCATTTGATGATAAGAAATTTGGAATTCTGCAAACTGATGAAAGCCATGACAAATTGGAATTTGAAAATCTGAAGAATTCTGAGATACTCTCCAGTGATGATGAAGGTTCTCCAGAAGGAATTTCTTTTGCTTCTCAAAGGAATGCTACTGTTGAGGGGGAGCAAATAAATCAAAGAGAACACAGTGATCATCAGGAGCAGACTAGCCTTTCAGAGTCTACTCCATCAGGAATTGACGTTTCAGAGTCTACTCCATCAGGAACTGATCTTTCAGAGTCTACTGAGGAAAGATCAGTAACTAGCAGCAATATGGAATCTACTGATTCTATTGATCAAAGGAGAGTTTTTGAAGGTAGAGAGAATTCTTCTTCAAGAGATACCACTAACTTAGGGGGAGAGACTAGCAGAGTTAATCTACCACCTGTTAGAAAATGGACAAAGGATCATACTGAAGATTTGATTATTGGTGATCCAAATAGTGGTATTCGAACTAGAAGATCAATTCAAAATGAATGCTTGTATAGTTGCTTTCTCTCAAAGAATGAACCTAAGAAGGTTAAAGAAGCCTTACAGGATCCTGATTGGGTAATTGCAATGCAGGAGGAGTTAAATGAGTTTGAGAGAAACAAAGTATGGAAACTGGTACCAAGACCTAAAGATAGATCAATTGTTGGTGCAAGATGGGTTTTCAGAAACAAGCTAGATGAATCTGGTATGATTGTAAGAAACAAAGTTAGACTGGTGGCCAAGGGTTATTCTCAGGAAGAAGGCATTGATTATGATGAGACCTTTGCACCTGTAGCAAGATTAGAAGCAATCAGAATGTTTCTTGCATTTGCAGCTCATTCAAAATTCAAGGTATACCAGATGGATGTAAAGAGTGCTTTTCTAAATGGCAAACTTGATGAGGAAGTGTATGTAGAACAGCCACCTGGATTTGTTGATCCAAAGTTTCCAAATCATGTCTACAAACTTGACAAGGCACTCTATGGACTAAAGCAGGCACCAAGAGCATGGTATGAGACTTTGTCTAAATTTCTTCTTGAAAATGACTTCACAAGAGGTACAATTGACAAAACTCTTTTATTTAGAAAGATGAAAGGTGAATTGCTTTTAGTTCAAGTTTATGTTGATGATATTATTTTTGGTTCTACTAATGAAAAGTTGTGTGCTAAGTTTAGCAAGCTTATGCAGTCTAAGTATCAGATGAGCATGATGGGTGAATTAAATTATTTCTTAGGCTTGCAGGTCAAACAGACTGAGACTGGTATTTTCATTAATCAGTCAAAATATATTAAAGATCTTTTAAGAAGGTTTGACTTTCAAGACTGTGCAGTTGCAAAAACACCCATGACAACAGCCACTAAACTAGACTCTGATCCTAAAGGAAAGAGTGTGGATAATACTAGTTATAGAGGCATGATAGGCTCATTGTTATATCTAACTACAAGTAGGCCAGATATAATGTTTTCTACCTGTTTATGTGCTAGATTCCAAAGTGATCCTAAGGAATCTCATTTAATTGCCGTGAAGAGAATTTTTAGATATCTCAAAGGAACTCCAAATCTTGGTTTGTGGTATCCTAGAGAATCTGATTTCTTTCTAATTGGCTATTCAGACTCTGATATGCAGGGTGTAAGATAGACAGGAAAAGCACTACAGGTACATGTCAATTCTTGGGAAATAGATTGATTTCTTGGGCAAGCAAGAAGCAACAATCTGTTTCAACCTCAACTACAGAAGCTGAGTACATAGCAGCAGGCAGTTATTGTGCACAGCTCCTTTGGATAAGAAATCAGTTGATGGATTATGGTATGACACTTAGTAATATTCCTATGTTTTGTGATAATACTAGTGCTATTAAAATTGCAGAAAATCCAGTTCAACATTCAAGGACTAAGCACATTGATGTCAGGTATCATTTTATTAGAGAACATATTGAAAATGGTACTGTGGAACTTCATTTTGTTCCTACTGACAAACAGCTTGCAGATATTCTAACTAAACCACTTGATGAGACTACATTCAGTAGATTAGTAAGTGAGTTAGGAATGTTAAATTTTTAGATCTTTAACATCTGCAATAGTAGCAAGGTATGTTGTTTTTAGCTTATAGACTTGATATTCTTGTCAGGATCTATATTTGATTGTTAAAAGCTGTAGCTATAACACATTGCCTTGATAAATTTCAGTATGATAGACTTGTTAATAATCATCAGGATTAGATTTGTTATCAGGATGCTGACGTCATCAGTATTGTGTCAGTATCAGGATTATGAAAATTGTTTCAGATCCTGACGTTTACTTTGTGTAGTAATCTAATTCTATGATGTGTTAAGTCTATGCCAGCATGTTTTGATATTTTCATACTGATAATTTATACATCATTCAATAATCAAAAGACAAGTAGATAACAAGTAATTGTATTTTCATTAATTGAAAGCATTACATATATGGAAATGAAATACAATATCTTTTTGTCTAATTTCTACTGATAATTCTATACTTGTCTATTGATATGAATTCTGAGGTACAGGACAAGGAGCATCTCAAGAAATCCATCAGGGGATTGAATAGTCTCGTCTACTCTTGGATTCCTTGTCTGGGCGACTTGAATGAGAGCAGCTAACTTAAATGAATAGCATCTCCATCAAGATCAACCTCAGACTCTCGGCCAAAGTCTTCATCCTCAAGTTTTGAGGAGGTTAGGGGAAGATTGTATCCAACAGATGGATGTTCTAGGAGAAACCTCTGGATATTATCGAAAACCAATCCATCCATGATTAGTTCGATGAGAAGAGTTGTCTTTTCAAAGAGATGATCAAGAACAGGATGTTCATCGACTGAGAAAAATCTATAGAATTGGTTTGAATGGAATTTTGGTTTGAGAAGCATTGTTGAGAAGAAAAGAAATTGAAAGCTTTATGGAGAAAGGCATAAGGCGTTTGTTTCTTTTAAAGAAAGACGTGAGAAGCTGAACAGTCACTTGGAAGTTTTAATGAAGTCAGATGCTAATTATTGCATATGACTGTATTTCTTGTTTTCAAGAAATGTTGAATATATCTAACCAATTGATTTTTGTTCAGATTAATTGTTTATTTCTTTTTCAGATAAAAGAAAAATGCCACGTGGAAACTCCATATTAAGTCTCTGGAATCAGGATGATATTGATCAGGATTTCATGTGTGACCATCAGGATTTGAAAATTATATTTTTAAATCACATTGCATTTTGTGATTATTTTGATGGGAGGTCAACAGGAAAAGGAAGCTGATCAGTATTGATTTTTATCTTGATAATATCCTGATTTATTTCATGAAAATCAATTTTGAATTTTATTTTCCAAAAAAATCGTGGGTAACCGCACTTTTCAGGGACTGACACCTGTCAATCTATGTGTCAATGTGGGATAGTGGTCTGAAAGATTTGTGAAATATATTTGTTTTAAAACTCTAATCTTCTTTTCAGATCAAAAATGGCAGCTCAGAGAAGATTACCTAAGTCAGTAGCCTTCAAGTTTGGTGATTTTGATTTTATGACAAACAATCATGTAGCAGCTATCACCAACAAGGAAGGAGTGTCATCCGATTTTCATCCAATCATGGACTTTCTGGCGTATGGACCATTAAGTTATGCATTGATAACATTTCCACAAATTAATCAAGCAGCTGTTTCACAAGCTTGGGAGAATGCTGAGGTAATCGATTCTACTCAGAGTCAATCAGGTAAGATTGTTCAACATTTAGGACAAGATTCATTTGACATTACTGAATCTGTTGTTAATTCAGTACTTTGCTTACCTGTTACTGATAATTATGCAAGTGAACCATCTGATGATAATGTTAGAACTATGTTGTCTGAATTAGGTTAAAGTGGACCTCTAGACAACATGAGCCAGTTGAATAGGTCTTTTCTTAGAAAGGAATGGTCTTTTTACTTTGATCAAATTGCTAAATATTTTACTGGTAAATGTAGTTCTTTTCAGCAAATTACTTCTGTTACATCACATATTGCTTATAGTTTGCTTTATGACAGAGTAATTAACATTGGTCATATTATCTTAAGTCAGATGAGTATTAAACTTCGGTTTAGAGACCAAAACAGGAAAATGGTTTATTATCATAGATTTATGCAAATGTTTATTAACCATTTTATTCCTGATGTTGAAGCTAGATTTGGTAGGGAACATTGTGTTTCTTCTTATGAACAGCAAAAGAGAATTTTCTCTGACATTATAAAGAAGGACAATGAAAATAATCTAGATGAAATACCTGAAATTCATTATCCACATCATGTTCAGGTAATTCTTAAAACTCATCTTCCTACTTTCTACAATTCTTCTTTCTTTTATGGTGAAATGGCTCAGGAATCTCATTTGGAGGAGAACCCACCCGTGTCTACCCAATTAGCCCAAAACATTATAGTCTCTGAAACAATTCAAGAACCAAATTTTGATCCACAGCCTATTGTTTCAAAGAAACCAACCTCTGGTGTTTCTCAAAAGACATCAGTTGTAAGGAAGAGAAGATTTGTTGTGTCAAGTAGTAGTAATTCTAGTGAAGATGATGATGATTTAACTCTTGCTGAAAGAGCAGAATTGAAGGCTGCAATTCAACTTTCTCTGTTAGCACAAAGAGATGAAAAACCTAGCCACAGCCAGGCTGCAGTCTCCCAAAAGGCTGTAGTTCTTAAAAAGGGAAAACAGTTACTGGATACTGTCTCTCAAAAGACTGTGTCTATTGAACAAAGATCTCATCCCAAGATCACTTCTGTGTCTACACCTCTTCAGTCTTCTCAGGATAAATCTTTTGCTCACTATACCAGGAGAACAAGGAGAAAGATTCAATTGTCACCTACACACACAGAGTCTAGTCCAACTAACATTATGCAGGTTTCTACACATCAAGCTACATCTATGTCAGTATTTGACAAGAGAGATCTGGATATTGATTCTTCATGGGAAACTACATTGTCATACAGAATGGCTATGGGACTTATCTCTCTAAAAGTGAAACTTTCCAGGCCAGTTCTAAATTTTCTAAGTGAAAGTGTTCCTAGACTTTCATTTCCTGAAGAATATGGACTTCTACATCAAAGACTTGACTTAATGAAGATGTATTTCTATGTATCTGTCAGAAGACAATTAGTCAAGAAATTTGGACTCTCGAAGCATGTTGCACTTCAATCACTTCATGCATATTTATTTGACAAAGATGTCATTATTGAAGATGCTTCAGCTCAAGGTGAACAACAGGAGGAAGTAGATAGAGGAATGCAGTCAACAGAAGATACTATTGCACCAGTGGTGAATAGTAGGAAAGATCAGGTCACAGTCACTGCAACACAAGAACCATCTAGTCAGAGGTTGGATGACTCAGGAGCTGTGATAGCTGATGCTGAAAGGACTTCTGTGATGACTGAAAATGCAAGTGAGATACCCTATGATATGGGAGGAATGACTTTGGTTGATTTTTCTGAAGTGCAAACAAATTTTGTTCAGTCAGAGTCTATCCACCTTGAGGGTGAGTCTCAGCAAACAACACTTAAAGATGGTGATGTACTAACTATGGTGTCTAATGAAGTATTACTGAAGACATCAGAGTCTAGTAAAGAACCTGAAAGTGGTATACTGGAGCCTGTAGTCTCTGGAAGGAAAGAAGATGATTGTAAGGGTTCAGAGACTATAGCAGCTCACTCCTTGGAGAAAACCTCAAGCCACATGCCAAATGAGGAACCCTCTCTCCATATGAGTTCAGGTATAAAAACTCCTTCTAGCCCCTATTTTTCTGTAGGTCATGAGAGCACTTATCCAAATTTGAGTGATACACTTGAAAAGATGGATTTAGATCCATAAACTGAGAGGCTGGCTCCTGACCAGGCAAAAGGTGAGGTAGAAATAGTGTTGACTTTAGTAAGTCAAAGTGAGAATGAGGGTATGGATGATCAACTCCATAGTGAGGGAGAGAAAATTAGGAAACCTCCATCATTTGATTTCTGGGATCAGGTTTTTCCTGAATCTTGGTCTAAAAAGTTAGGTATGGATGATGGTACTTATTCATTCATCAAAATGTATCAGAAGAATGACCTAGCACATCACAATGCAAAGCCAGAAGTTAAAGCTCAGAAGCAAAAGGAGAGGCTTGCAGGAATCATTAACAGAAGAGGTGCCAGGATAAAGCAATCTCTTGATATATATGTACCAGATGAAGTTCCTAATGATCCTAGTGTTCCTTTGTATGTACTTCCAATATCAGCTAGAATTGAGACATCTACAGTCTCTGATCACTCTAAGGAGGAGTCAGGATTTGAAGATGTTAGTACACAGAATACTGGTGAAGGAGATGATGATCATGTTTCAGCTACAGATCAGAAAGATGAAGATGTTGATACTTCTAATCAGGTTTTATTACTTGAATATCATACAACCCAAGCAACTTCTTCTACAAGACTTGAAGATACAGTTCTTTCTGATTCTGATTCTGAAGATACTAGAAGCACTTCCAACATTGAAGTTCATTCTGATGTTTTGAAAGATATTCAGAATTCTCAAATTGCTATGCAAACAAGACTTCAATCACTTGAAGATAACCAAGTCACAATTATGGAAAATCAAGCAGTTCTGATGAATATCATTTGTTCTGTTTCTGAATCTCTTGGAATTAATGTTGCTGATGTCAAAAAGGGGGAGATAAAGACAATTCAAAGACAACAACAACAACACCAGACTGGGGGAGATAAAGAGCAGACAAAGGGAAGTAAAAAGAAGAACTAGGAGTGACAGTGGTGAATCTCAGCTAAGAAGTGGTAAAGGAAGAGCAGCATTAATAGTTAAAATTCTTTCCTCTAAGTACTAGATAAACGTTTACATCTGGAAGGAGGTACTTAACTTCATAATTCTACATTCCTAAATTCTATTATGGTTGTTTTGTTATATGTTTTGACATCCACAACTTAGATTTATGCTTCAGATTTTAAAGCATAAATAGGGGGAGATTGTTAGGAATAATTCATAAGTTGTGATGTTAAGAATAGAATTTACACATTATACTTCTTGTAATCCTGATCTTATAAAGGATTTAGCACTATATATAGGATTTATGTGTAAGACAGTTATCTGTACAGTTTAGTCAGGAATAAACAGTGTATCGGAGACTACATGTCAGGAACAAAGAGCAAATCCTGATGACGGTCTAATACTGATGATGATCAGATACTGATGCAAGATGAAATCCTGATATCAGTCGTGTTACTGATGATGTCATTATGAATGCTACAGAAACTGGCAAGTGCTATAAAACAGGATCGTTATTTGAAGAACAAGCAAGAAGATATTATGAAGGAAAGAATCAACAGGGTGGCACAACACTGAGTGGAGAGAACATCACATTTGAAACTCCCTCTATTTCTCAGGGGGAGTTGCCAAAATCTATTCTACAAGACACTTCTCTTCCAGAATCTTCATCTCAAATTTCTTTGCAGCCTGCAACTCAAGCAATTGAGGAGCAAGGCATTGATCATCAAGAATTCTTTTCTTTTGATGAGCCAATGATTTCAAGTGACTTAGTACATGACACTTTGCCCACCACCCAGGACCCACATTTAGATGGTGAGGGAATGCATGCTGGGGCATCTCCTAATGACACCATCACAAACACAGAGGTTCCACTAGTTTTTACTAGAGACTCTTTGCCTGTGTCAACTGCTGGTGTAACTCATCCCACTTCTGTGGAGACACCAGTAGTAGAGTCAATCCATCCGGTTACAGAAGTTGCATCTGTAACTGAGGAGTCTAGCTTGCCTAGCTCTAGCTCTGACTTCCTGTCACAATGGCTGAAGCATGTGCAACATGACAGTGCTTTAGGATCAGGGTCTGTTCCACCACAATTGACAGTTGAAGCACTTCAAAGCTTAGTTGTGGATCAGATTCCTGAGTTTGTCAAGATTGCTCAACATTTGGTCACCTCCAACATCCCTAACCCAGACTATGAGGCCATTCTGCTATGCCATAGGGATGATGTGGAGATGCAGAAGACAAAGATAGTTGATGATGCTAAGAGAGATGGCAATGTAGATGCCTGGTTGCAAGGAAAATATGAAATTACTCTTGATGAAGCACTTCAATATCTCAGGGAGGAATACATCACTTCACTAGGATCCAATGCCAAATCTCTGACACCTGGTGAAGTGTATGAAGCCATGAATGATTCTCACAAGGGATTTCTCAAGGCTACCCACTATCTTGGCAAAGGAGTCAAATCTGAGGTCAGCAAGGTGTGTGATGAGACAGTTACTAAAGTGGAAGAAATCAAGAGGACCTTTACTGCCAAATTCCCTCAGTTGGACAGTGTGTTTAAAGACCTCAAATACTGTAACACCACATGCACCAAGATGGATCATGGGCTAGCACTGCTAAAGGATGTTGTCACAAGTCTGGGGCATAAATTTCAATCTCTATCTGATCAAACCACAGACTCCAATGCCATGCTGAAAACAATGTTCAAGAATCAATATGGGGATAAGCTGGTAACTGAGGTCCCTGTGCATGACATGACCAAATATGAAGTTCAAAGACTCAAGGATCAATCTATCTCTGGTTTCAAGGCCACTGAGTTATTCACCAAGGTGGATACTCTGGAAAAGGAGGTGGTCAATCTAAATACATCCAATGCTCAGTTAATAGACACTGTTACTGCCCTCAATGAAAAGTTGGACATTCAAGCCACTGCCAATGTTGATGTTCTTCTTAATCAACAACAGATGCTTTCTGCCATAATGAAGCATATGGGACTCCCTCTACCTGAAGCCTCTTCCAACCCAAAGGTCACTTCTACAGCATTTGTGCCTGACAACAAGCCTAAGGGGGAGAAGAGGACATTAAGGGACTCAAAATCTAAGGGGGAGAAACCTAAGGAGAAAGGCATTACAATGAATGAGGGTGGTCAACCAAGAACTGCTAAGTCAAATCAGTCTGAGAAATTAAAGGCAGCATTCAAGGAGGAAAAACTGAAGAAAGTGGCTGCAGATGAAGAGGCCAAGATTCCATCTATCCCTCCATCTGAAACTGAAGAGAAGTCCCCAGAATATGAATTCGACATTCTTGACATTGCTAAGCAATCTCTTCAAGGTGAACCTTCAGAATTCAGAAATGTTCTTACTCAAAGGGTATGTCAAGAAACTGCAAATTCTAAACTATACCATGACATAGCCTTTCTGAAGCACCTACATGAGCTGAGAAGAAGGGCAAACTTCCACTACTTTGACTACATCAAGCTTCTTGTGCAAGATGTGTTTATAGTTGTTAGGAATAATTCATAAGTTGTGATGTTAAGAATAGAATTTACACATTATACTTCTTGTAATCCTGATCTTATAAAGGATTTCGCACTATATATAGGATTTATGTGTAAGACAGTTATCTGTACAGTTTAGTCAGGAATGAACAGTGTATCGGAGACTACATGTCAGGAACAAAGAGCAAATCCTGATGACGGTCTAATACTGATGATGATCAGATACTGATTCAAGATGAAATCCTGATATCAGTCGTGTTACTAATGATGTCATTATGAATGCTACAGAAACTGGCAAGTGCTATAAAACAGGATCGTTGTTTGAAGAACAAGCAAGAAGATATTATGAAGGAAAGAGTTTTCTATTGAAGGAAACTATCAACTGGACGGCAGAACATTGTCATGTATAGATTATATCTTTCTGTTATTAGTTGATAGGTAGCATTATAAATACTCTCTCTATATCATTGTAAAAAGTGTCGTACTCGAACAAGTGTGTGTTGTGAGTTCATGTGCGTAGCTCTGTATAAGGTTTGTATTCGAGAATTCGAAACAAACAGAGAGAGAGATTTGTATTGTCAGCAGCTGCTAAAGGTATTGTACACCTTTGGTAGAGTTTGTATTTGATCTTATTAATACAAACAGAGTTTGATTCATTCGTTTATTCTTGTTCATATAATCAAGCAAAAATCAGACACGATTATATAACTTGTATTCAACCCCCCCTTCTACAAGTTATTCGAGTTAACACTAGTCACTGTAGTGAGAAGAGAAATTGTTCAGACTAATCCTTATGCCATCATCACTACCAATGATAGAGAAGTCTTAGTCCACACTGCCAAGAACATCTTTCACATCCACATTGAAGCTTTGCAAATTCTATCCAGCTCTAAACTTGGAACAATTATCAGGAAGATAGAAAGGAATAACTCATCAGACAACAACATGCTCAAAGAGATTCTCACCAAGTGCATGAAATCTAAATTGCCTCAAGTAGTTCCTCAGCCTCACTGTATCTTATATGAAAAGAATCAAGACATTGTTGCCTTCAGATTTGGCCAACACCTCAAATCAAACAACATGTCTACAATAAATTTTTGGCTGGAGTTCTACATTCAAGGAGTGGAAAATCTAAATCTGAAATAGAGGCTCTTGACATTCTGGTGAAGTTTATCAACTCTCAGTCAGACATCAAGCCTATTGCTAAAGAGGGAAAGTCAGACAAAGATAAGGATGATCAAGACAAGAGTGGTGATAACAAGGAGAAAAGGGATGGTAAAAGCAAGAAGAAAGATGATGACAGAGATGGTGGAAAGGTGTATGAGAGAAAGAGTGGAAAACAGTAAGCCTTAGGCATCGCTAGCAGTAACCTCACCACAACACAAGACTCTGAGTCTAGGGTGAATACTGTTAGTAATGACCTAGCAAAATCTACATCTATGGCTTCTGCAACTGTTTTGCCACCTCAAGCAGAGTAGAAGATTCAAGTCAAGAAACCATCTCTGTGTTTCAAAAAGCAAACTGCTAATGGAATACTACAATGGTCTACAAACAAAGGTCACATGCTACTGCCAGGCAACCATGTAAAAAGGATCAAATTCAAACAAGCTGCAAGGAAACCAAAGCTATCCAAATCAAGGACTCTGACAATCTATCCAGGCTTAAAACTCCAACCATTAGATGACGATTTTGATGAAGACCAATTGCAATATCTAAGAGCTCAAAGAATCTACTATGCTGCCATTATGAATAACTTCCTTGAGATTAAATATACTGATGGAAGGGAGAAGAAATTCAAACAAGGATAGTGTCAAAATTGGGGCAAGCTATATGAAATAGAAAGAATCATTGCATTATTGGATTCTGAAGACAAAGTGGAGAAAGTATGGAAGCTGGAGTTGATTGATTTTGTAAAGATGAAGAGAGACTATGCTGATAAGATAAGAAATGGATGCTTTGAGAAATGGCTAGAAAGGAAGAAGGAGATTGATAGGCTGGAAGTTGAGGCAGAAAAGCTAAGGGCAAAAGGATTGTGTAGAGTTCAATTCAATCCCTATGTGGTGAAGTATAGGAGGAGAAATGGAGATAATGTCAATATAAGAATGAACCTACTCAGTCACTATCCTGCCAACATTCTGAAACCAGTACTTGAAGATTTCAAAGACTCTATCATGCTTGAAGAATTGGATGCTTTGGCAGAGATCATAAAGGCCATGGATGAGAATGCAAGAAAGGAGAAAGAAAGAAAACAGAAAGCATATGATGATCTACAAGCCAAAGTAATGAAGATGGAAACAAATGAGAATGACTAGTATTTCATCATACTGTAAGATTATTCATTCATGTGCTCAATCAAATTTCATACCTGTACTTCTCAAGTTTTATCTTTATGTATGTTAGGCTTGTTATCAGACATAAAATTGTGACTAAGGGTCTTACTCACAATTTGGGGGAGATTGTTAGTCACAGAGGCATGCATGTATACATCTAATAACAAGCCTAATTGTTTGTAATGTTTTGCATTACTTACACGACCTCTTAACTGAGGGAACCTCTAGTTGTAGAGTTTCCATTTGTTCTGTACTTTTAATAGGCACCAAATCCTAGTTGTGTAACTGTACTTATATAGTCAAGAATAATGCTTGAAAGAAGTTCCAAGGTTCATGCCTAAAGCAAGAAGATAAAGACTGTCAAATAAATCATAGTTGGGATTTGAAGAAATGAAGAATTTGCCTAAGTACCAATTCGAGAAGTACTTTTGTCTATTCGAGAAGTCCAACATTCGAGAAGTCAGGGATTTGATATCTAAGAAGGCATTGTTCGATATCTCAGAATGAACTGTTCGATATCTCATTCGATATATCTCAGAAGATTCGACATGTCTAAATACTCTATTCGAGAACTCAAGAAGTCAACAAGTCAAAGTGGTATTCGAATTCTCAAAGAGTCAAGAAGTCAAAGTTCAATTCGATATCTCAAGGACTCAGAAAGCTACTCGATATCTCGAGGATTCGATAAGTCAAATGTTCTATTCGATAACTCAAGGAATCCTGATGAAAAAGAGCTATTCGAGAAGTAATTCGATATGTCAATATAACAGTCTTCGAGAACTCAGAGTTATCGATCAAGTCAATTCTAGTTCTCGAATCACTTACTTAGTCACTTCTCGAATACATTCTTGGAGACAAAATACTGAAGAAATTGTACAAGTCAGAAACCTGCAACAAGCCAATGCACTTTATGGACCACAATCTGTAACGTGCTCTGGAAAGCCTACAAGGAAGCTTGGAGAGATATAGAAGAGACAAAGGGCTAAAGAAGTGGATCTGAACAGGCTTTGCAAAGTCAAATCTGTAACCGTTTGGACACTTACTCAAATAGGATAGACAGACTAGAAAGTAAATTGTTTAGCTACCTCATTTGTAGTAAGTAGGTTATATCCATGTTCTATAAGGATACAACCTCACTTCCTTAGCAATCAACTTTTGAAGAGTCAAGTTTTTCATACAGTGTAAGCTATATCTCTCTGAGAAAAACGAAGCTGAGAATACTATCATTTGTATTCACAGATTGTAGCAACCTTTATCTAATAATACATTAGATTAAAGTGATATTGTGTCTTGTGTTGTTCTTTATCCGCACCTACACCTTGCACACACAAACACTTATCTGCTACATAGACTCGAGACAAGAAAAGTTCAAGAATCCATTCACCCCCCCTCTGTATTCTTTTATTGTATTCAATACTCCACATGGTGCATGACACCTTGCTCACCACCTAGGACCCACATTTAGATGGTGAGGGAATGCATGCTGGGGCATATCCTAATGACACCATCACAAACACAGAGGTTCCACTAGTTTTCACTAGAGACTCTGTGCCTGTGTCAACTGCTGGTGTAACCACTACGCCATAGATGGCCTATAGCAACCCCCAAACTGTGTTACCATAGACCCCATTTTGAAGTTACCATAGGCCAAAATAGGGCTATGGTAACACTTCAGTTGTGTTAGGTTCTCAGCAGTAACTACAGGTATCTAAGGTAACATCAAAACACAGCCTAAGGTAACATAGCAAATGTGGTTACCAAAAACCTCTATAGCAACATCTTAAACACTCTATAGTAACATAGTTTGTGTGTTACAACAGATAATACAATTTTGCACTTGGACAAATGTGGGGCCCACATCTAGGTGGGGTCAACAATCTATTGTGACACCCTCTTTTACCAATTGTAACACTTTGTGTGTTACATAATTAAAATCATTTATAAATAATTTTTTAACAAAAAAATTGACATTTAAATATTACATTTTCAAGTAAAAGAAATCAAGAACCAAATTAATTACATTTCAATAACATCATCCAACATCATTTCAATAACATCATCTTGTACAAAACCAATCATCCAAAATATCTACCAACACTAGCTAATGAACCTAGAGCTAATAACATGCATAATAGCTCAAATGGTACTATGCAATTTCTGTATTGCCTTCAAATCATGAGTAATAGTACTAGCATCTCCTTGAGTTGGCTTGCATTTTTGCATCTCCTTGTTGATGCAGGGTCAGACTCTTCAACAGAAGAGTACGAAGAGTGAAGAGGACCATCTAAGATTATATTGACAAGTAATTCAAACTCTTCAATGAACTTCTCAGCAGACAAGCTTCCTGCATAAGGTAAAATCATAGAATAGTTATCTTTAGTTGAAAAGGATAAAAGAGAAAACAGGGATATCATATAACTAGTATGAGACTGAAAATCATCAGGATATAGCAGACATACCCTGTGCTACATGCCTCACTTAACATACTGACTGAATCAGCATATATCTTATCGTATATCCTGCATAAGGTAAAAACGCTCGTAATAAAATATTGCATATCTGTGACAGGGACATAAGGATATCTGTGACAGGGATATATCTAGTGAAGCATGTACAACTAGGAGAGAGATGACCTCTGGGTAATACAATCAACTCTCAACTTTTTGTACTCTTCAGATGTGAGCAAAGAAGCCTTGGCCTTTAACCAATCTGCAGGTCTTGGCATTATTATTGCAACATATCCTTCTCTGTCAGACTGCAACTCAGATTAAACAATACAAATGAGATAATGATACAGAAAAACTACCAAAACTTGTATTATTAGTTATCGACTTATTGGTATGCAGCTATGCATATCTAAAGAGTGGCCTAATTAGATGAGGGTCGCAAAGCTGAAATGACACTCCACTTCTAAGTGGAACATGCAATAAGTTAAGAAGCATGTAAACTGCATCCAGATCTGCAAGGCATAAACTAGTTAGCAGAAACTCCTTTTCAGTAGAGGAATGTGTGTGAGTATTGAAGTTCTATAATTGACCTTTACCAAGAAAATGTAATTCATGCACCTTGTTCAGTTTATAGTACTCAACATCAGTCCAGCAATCCTCCTTCGCAGCCATAAGCTAATTATAGATACTTTGAACAGAGTTCACAACTCGCACCTGCACATGAAAAAAGGACTTTGTTAAGCTAACATCAAATAAAATGAGTTCTTATTAATGGAACAGTAATCCAACTAGGTAACCAGTTAACACTGTAAACACAAATGCAAACCTATAAATTTTAGACATTAGATTATACTTTGAGCATTTGAAATTCATAAATTACAGTTTTAACACATAGACTAAATTTATCAGCAGAAAAAAAGATTTTGTGAGAGACTTCATTCGATTCATAAAAACAAAAAATTAGCTCAAAGAATTGAAATACAGGGAAAGAAGATTATGTGCACAGCATATGAAAAAATCAGGCTGAATGAATACAAGTACTGTATACACATCTAAAATCAGGTTGAATGAATACAACTAAAAATCTCAAAATTTCGTAGACTAACTAAAAAGACACCTGCAATATATTATCTAGACATGCATGGTTCTAACAGACCATATTTTGAACGGAAAATGCACCACTTCAATCAACTAAAGGCAGACCATAATAAATAATTCTCCCTTGTATTTGACATAACACTACGCCATAAATGGGCTACCGTTACATATTTTTCATGGATGTTGCTAGAATATGTTACCTTAGCATGTTACTTTGGACCTAATATAACATTTTGTTTTTTTTGTTACCTTAGCCACAAACGTGATGTTACCTTAGCTTTAAAGTGTTGGATGTTAGCAACATACATGAAATGTTACCTTAGATCATTAATAAACTCAATTTTGAATTTTTTTTTAATCAAAAAATTGTTTAATTATATAAAAATCACATTTACCTTTAAAATATTTCATTTTTATTTTCCATATAAATGATTTATTATTTTTAAATATTAAAAGTGTTTATTTATTAATTTTTTCAATTTATATTTAGTATTAATTTTAAATGTACAATTATTTTAAAATAAAAATTCATAAATATTTTGGAATAATATATACTATACTATTCTTAGCAAAACAAAATATATTTGTTTAGTTGGTTGGCTACTTAACGTCTTCAAAAAAATTGTTAAAACCTTTATAAGAATAACAAGTTAAAAAAAATTATATTAAAAATATTAATTTATTTATTATAAATAACAAAATTTACCAAATAAGAAGAAAAAAAATATTTTTCAAAAATTTAAAAAATGTGTTAAAAATTCCAAATTCAATTAAATTATATATAATTCATTAAAAATAAAAAATAACATATTTTATAAAATTATAAACATTTTTAATTATATCCCCATTAAAATCATCTTTCATACACACTTTTTTCTTTAAAAAAATCTGAAAATTGGAATAATAATGTTGAATGGCACAGTTAGTGAAATAAAAGAGCGGCCTTTTTTCCGTCAAAACAAAAGGAAGCAGCTTTTTAGCGCCTATCTGAAATTTTTATACTTCGAGAAAAAATTGAAATTTCACTCTTATTCTCTCTCTCACTCGCTTTCTCTCTCACCTCACTGCATCTCCCTCTCGCCTCGTTAAAATATCTACTCTCTCTTCACTCTTTTTTCTTTTTCTCTTCTGTTCGTATATATTTGGTTCAATTTAAGGCTTTTTAATTGAATATGGTTGTGTTTGAGGCTTTGGTTTCTTTAAATTGGAGTTTCTTCAAATTAGGGCTTTTTCAAATTAGGGATTCTTCGTATAGTAGGCAACCCTTAAGTAGATAATTAATAGAATTATCACCATATTTATCCTTTTTTTGCGGATGTAGTTAATTGTGTTTAAGCTTTATTCTTTCGCTCCTGCTTTGACGGAGACATCGAGGTAGTTGCCAAGCAACTTATCTTACTCCTATAGCTTCATGCCCTCATAGATTTAGCTAAGAGATGCCACTTAGGATCTGTTGATTGTATGGACAGGTATTTAGCTAGGAGATGTGCGTCTACTGTTAGTCTTGCATTGTCATGAAGATAAGATGAAGGTGTGAAGTGTTGTCAGAATGCTGCGTATCTTATCCTACGAGGTATGAAGACCCTGCATCTTCGTGTACAACAACAAAATTCAACGGCCTTGAGGATGGCCGAAATTTTAGAGGCACATCCCAAGGTATTAAATCTGACTTGCAACTCTTTTGATATATTATGGGAACTCTCCTCCTTGTATCTTGGCAAAATGGTTGCAGATATGTACTGATTTGAAGATGATACTTTCCTTCTAATGGTCTGTTATTATTTTTTCCCAACTAATACAGAACTTTGTCCTTCCAAAATAGTTCCTTAAAGCATTAAAAGGCAGCTGGAAATAAGAAGACAAATAAATCTGTGTGTGGGGTTGTGAGATTGAGGGAATATCATTGGCAGATGGTCCTAATCTTCTTACTGAAATTTAGTGATATGATTTACAGGTGAAGCGTGTCTATTATCCAGGTCTGAAAAGTCATCCAGAACATCTTATCGCAGTCCGTCAAATGACTGGTTTTGGTGGTGTAGTCAGTTTTGAGGTTGGTTTGGTCGTAACTTTAAAAATGCAATTGGCTATCTTATACTGCATCGTGCCACATGTCGCACCTATCTTTATTTACCTGAATTGCTCTTCCATATCATTTATTGTACAGGTTGATGGTGACTTACATACCACTGCAAAGTTTGTTGACAATCTGAAAATTCCATACATTGCCCCATCTTTTGGTGGATGTGAGAGCATTGTGGACCAGCCAGCAATCATGTCTTTCTGGTATGTCTCGCATTTTATCAGTACCTACCTAGGAATCATTGATATAGCTTAATAATCAATACAAACCAAACCATTCATAAAAATATAAACTTCTCCATTACAGTTACCAAGGATTGATCCCTACACGTACAGCTAGTAACACAATGCTTCAAGGAGTTTCCAGTGAAGGTTGCAAATTGGACATATTTTATATTCATGGGATAGCGAAACAAATATTTTATTCCTGCTAGTTTATGTTAGTTATTTGTTGTCTTTTCTTGTTTTCTATTTTAATATGCTTGTCTCTGACTTTTTTGCCCTTAGTGTTACTGAATTTCTAATTTCACCTTCCTGTATAGTAATCACCATCTTAAGAACAACTTGTTATCAATTATCAACTTAAAACTTGTGAGTAGCATGGATATGTTAATACAGTGTTTTGTGGATATTTCTGACTATTAATTTGACATGTATGTTTATCAAATTCAAATATTAGTACATCAGTAGATAGTTTTCTTTAAGTTATATTCTTTTAAGCATGTAGTATGATTGCATCAGGCTTATTACTAACATTTTTGCATCTGCCAGTTAGTTATACTCCTGCAAGTTTTTCTCTCAAGGTTTCTGTTAGTGTATTAAATTATATTTCTAACTACTGTCTATTTTATTATCTTTTTTGCAGGATAATATGAAACTATGGAACCAAGAACTGTTTGTTTTTTTTACAGACATTAGTGGCAAAAATGATGTGGTCGTGAATAAGGGATACTGCAAGGCACACATGGGGACAGAATGAGTTTATTTCTTCAACCATCAAGTTGCTATGTTCTTGTAGAATTTAATTGTATTTATCTTGTAGAATTTATTATCTTGTAGAATTTAATTGTATTTATCTTGTAGAATTTAATTGTATTATCGGATGCATAATATGTATGTGCAATTTTTTTAAAATTTTCTGGAAAAGATGTTGCATTAGCTAATGAAAATGTTGCTAAATAAAAGCTCATGTAACAAAAAAAATGTTACACTAGGTCAAACAATGTTGCCAATAAAAGTGGTTCAAACAGTGGGGTCCATAGTAGGGATCACATTGGTCCCCACTGTGGGCCCCACTGTTTTTAAAAAAAATCTAGGTCTCTAAGGTAACATATATATTAAGTTGCCTTAGGGATCAAATATGTTACCTTAGACAAGCTAAGGTAACATAAAACTGCATGTTACCTCAGGGATCAAAGATGTTACCTTAGACGCCTAAGGCAACATGCTGAGAGCTATCACTAGAAAAATGTTACCTTAGCTACTTTTTGGGCCTAAGGTAACATATAATGTACCTGTTGTAACATTTTTTTGATGTTACCGTAGGCTGTTTATGGTGTAGTATAAGAATACCTGTGTAAGCCTCGTTGATTGCTTGAAATTTAGTATTGATAGCAGAATCACCTTTGTGTTTGTCAGGATGCCACTTCTGCGTGTTCCCACAGTGTTAATGTATATATGTGGCAGCTTGCAGATAATAAAGGGTGCACATACTAAAGTGTGTAATGTAATAGCAAAAGATATGTACACAACAAAGACACAAGTAACTAACCAGTGCAAGTTTTTTGTAACTTAGTTTGATGTTCTCCTCCGTAGCATCCTAATCTACTTCTAGAATTTGATAATAATCCTTGACACACAAACAAACAAAAAAAAACATTAAAGACCCATCAGAAAATTATAACAAAAGAAAGGTGACCTACATAATTGCAAGAACTTTTATAAAACAACAGTGAACTACATGCAGAGGTGGTGTACGAGGAAATTGTTACGGGAGGCAAAAACATACATTTTTCAATAATCTTGGTGATAACATGGTCACATTGAACCACAAAACATTTTAGCCTACAAACTCCACATAATAGCTATAAATAACCATTCATATTGGTGCAGCCGTATTAGTACAAATTACTTTTTCCAATAATTGGTAGTACAGATCACCAGTCATAACATATATAATATATAAGCCTCATCTGCCATTACACGAGCTTTGGAGGCCCGGAAAGTAGCATAAATTTTCAATTAATTAAAATAAAACCAATTGGAACCAAATATACACATACACATTTATACATACACTTAACATATACATACACACAACACATATACAGATGCATAAAGAAATTTATACATTGAATAGAAAAGGTAGAAAAAGAAGTACCTTAAACGAAGATATAAACCAACTCGAACTAAATAAACCATCAGGAACCACGTCGCTCAAATCTGAATCTGAAACAAAGATAAACCCAAATTAAAGAGAGCAATTGAAGACTAAATCGATTAAAACACCATGAATAAAAAACCCCTAATTTAAACCACAAACCGATTAAAGCCCAAATCGATTGAAAACCCTAATTTTATTGTAGTAGGTTGAAGCCCTAATTGATTTGTAAACCCTAATTAAAAGCTAATTGTTTATCATCGAGAGCGAGAGATGGAAAAGAGAGAGTGTGAGAGTGTTAAAGAGTGTAAAGAGAGAGGTGGGCGGTATTTTTGCCGCTCGTGTTTTTGTTGAAATTTTCTAAGCCCGCCCTTATTTTCGTTTTGTGTCTTAGCATCTTAGTTATGAGCTGTGTGTCTGTGAGAGGTTTTAAAAAATATTTTTTTTAATTAATCTAATCAATTTTAAAAAAATTAATCTAATTACAACAATTAATTTAATTACTTTCCAAATCTTAAAAAAATTTAATGTAATTATGTTAATTAAAATAGATTTTTTAATACTTGTCTACTACAACCTATAACAACATATTGGTATGCTATGGTAACATCAAATGACTGTGTTTGCCGCTCATCTCTCCTCAATAATTTACAGTACTTTTCTTTTATTTATTTTTTTAAAATATTAATAATTTATTCAAATTTCTTGATATTAGATTATAATTATTAAATTTATTAATTTAATTATTTGTAATAATTCAAAGTTTATACAAATTATTATTTTCTCTATTAAATTTTTTAATGAATTTAGTTAAAATTTAATAATGTTTGGATATTACTTTATTTTAAAACCTTTTTATGTGAAATTTATAAACAAAATTTAATATTTATGAAAAATCAATAATTTAATTATTTGATGGAATATTACGTTTTAAAAGGATTATTTTAATGATTTTGTTAAAATTAATTATTTTTAAAGGCAAATAATTATTAAATCATTAATTTTAATTAAAATAAAAATTTTGTTAATGAATACTCTATGGTAACACACTTCATGGTGTTACCCATTGTTAACACCTTTATAACTAAAGTAACATACTTTTGTGTCTATGGTAACACCACAATCAAAAGGTTGCGATAGGTCAAAATTTTCATAGCTATGGTAACACCTGTAGTGGTAACACCCATGCCAAAAGGTTGCGATAGGCCATCTATGGCGTAGTGAACTCATCCCACTTCTGTGGAGACACCAGTAGTAGAGTCATTCCATCCGGTTGCAGAAGTTGCATCTGTAACTAAGGAGTCTAGCTTGCCTAGCTCTAGCACTAACTTGGCTCAGGCCACCTTATCAGAATGGCTGAGACCTGTGCAACATGACAGTGTCTCAGGATCATCAACTGTTCCACCACTATTGACGGATGAAGCACTTCATTGCTTAAATGTGGAACAGCTTGATGAGATCTCTAAAATAGCTCAACATCTCCTTACAGCAAATCTACCAAATGCAACTATGAAGCTATTTTGCTCTGTCACAAAGAAGATGTTGAAAAACAACAAGAGAAAATAGCAGATGAGGCTGAGAGAGATGGAAATATAGATGCATGGATGAGCACCACCAAAGAATGCACCCTGACTGAGGCTCTACAGTACTTGAGAGAAGAATATATAACTACTCTTGGCTCAAATGCTCGAACTCTCTCATCTACTGATGTCTATGAAGCCATGAATGAATCATACAAGGGAAGTCTAAAAGCCATTCATTATCTTGGAAGAGGGATGAAGACTGAACTTGCCAATATCTGCAGAGATACAACCAAGGAAGTGAGTGAGCTCAAGAGTAAATTCACAACTGAATTCCCTCCCCTAACATCCACACTCAGAGAGATAAGGGAATGTAAAAAGACTTGCACCTCTGTGGATCATGAGCTACCTTCCTTGAAAGACAGCCTCACAAAGCTCACAAGTGAAATGGCCACTCTATCATCTCAAACTCAGGATGTCAATGCCCTTCTCAAGGTTATGTGGCAGAATCAATATGGTGACAAAGTCATCTCTGAGGTACATGTGCACAACATGAGCAAGTATGAAGTGGAAAGGCTCCAGAAACAATCACTCTCCTCTTTCAGAGCTGAACATCTCAAGCAATCAATGGAGAAATTAGAAAATGAAGGGTTTGACAAAAAATTCTTCAATGCTGAGTTGAAAGAATTGTCAATCTTCTGAATGAAAAGTTGAACACTCAAGCTACTGCTCATGCTGATGTTCTTCTTAATCAACAACAGATGCTTTCTGCAATAATGAAGCACATGGGTCTTCATCTACCTGAAGAATCTTCAAACCCAAAGGTCACCTCTACAGCTAGCCTCTGTGCCTGACAACAAGCCTAAGGGGGAGAAGAGGACAAGGAATTCAAAGAATTCAAATACAAAGGGGGAGAAACCTAAGGAGAAAAGTATAAAGATAAATGAGGTGGTCACCAAAGGGCTTCTAAATCTCTAACTCATGTGCCAGGCAAAGGAAAATCAAAAGTTGATGAGCCTCCATCTTCTTTGCCAGCTGTCACCCTACCAACTGTACACATCACCACTCCTGATGATCAGAAGCAATCTATCACAACCACAGTGGTTGCAGGGAGTATGCCATCTGATAACTCTCCATCTACCAAAGTTGAAAGTATCAAACCTGTAGAAGTAAAGGTGATTACTGAGGCCAAGCTACAAGAAGTTGCAAACTCTAATGTCTATCATGATGATGCATTCTTGAAGTTTCTGAAAGTCTCAAGGGAACAGGATGATGACACTCAAATATATCTAAGAAGGCTGAGGGATCAGATTAATTACTTTAACTGTGATACCTAGAAGAGTCAATGACTTATGGCTCAAGGAAGTGATGATGGTGGCAAAATCCAGTATCTGGCATCTAACCTACGACACTCTACAAGCATTGAAACACTAAGAGATAGATGCATTGATCAGGCTGATTGAGAAGAAGGATACAAATGAGAACAATAAAAGTCTATATGATGACCTGAGGAATGGCCAACCTTCTAGACTCCCAGAAGTGTTTCAGAAGCCATGGACAATTGTCTATCAGGATGGCACCAGAATTGATGACATTAAACAACTGGTAATTCCTCATGATCTCACATCTCAAAATCACAGACTCATTATTGCAATTGTTGATCAACTACAGAAGAAGGCTGGAACAAGAAATGTTGAAGAGATAGAGGCACTACACATTCTCAGAACCTTCATTGCAACTGGTGTAATTCCAGAAATTGCCAAGTCTAGGAGAAATAAGGATGACAAAGATGAGGATAAAAGTGATGGGAGGAGAAGACATCACAGGAGTGATAAGGGAGATGAAGACAAGAAAAAGAAAAGGATGACAAGAACAAGAAAGATGGTAATGACCAAGGGAAAGTCTATGAGAGGACAAGTGTGAAACAGCAAGCCATAGGCATTGCCAACAGTAACCTCACCACAACACAAGACTCTAAGTCTAGGGTGAATACTGTTAGTAGTGACCTACAAAAGTCAAATTCCATGGCCTCTGCAAATGTTTTACTACCTCAAGAAGAGAAGGAAATTCAAGCCAAGAAACCATGTGTATGTTTCAGAAAGCAAACTGCTAATGGAATACTACTATGGTCTACCAACAAAGTTCAAAAATTTCAGCCAAGCAATCAAGTGAAAAGATCTAAATTCAAGCATGCCGCTAAGAGAGTAAAGCCATCCAGGTCAAGAGTTCTAACAATCATTCCAGGATTGAAACTCCAACCACTAGATGAAGATTTTAATGAAGACCAACTGCAATATCTAAGAGCTCAGAAAATCTACTATGCTGCAATTGTAAGTGACTGCCTTGAGATTAAATATACTGATGGAATGGAGAAGAAATTCAAACAAGGACAGTGTCAAAATTGGGGCAAGTTATATGAGATAGAAAGAATTATTGCACTGTTGGACTCTAAAGACAAGGTGGAGAGAATATGGAAGCTGGAGATGATTGACTTTGTGAAGATGAAGAGAGATCATGCTGAGGAGATAAGGAAGGGCTGCTATGAGAAGTGGTTAGAAAGGGAGAAAGAAATTGACAGACTGGAGATTGAAGCAGAAAAGCTAAGGGCAAAGGGATTGTGTAGAGTTCAGTTTGATCCCTATGTGGTGAAGTATAGGAGAAGAAATGGAGATAATGTCAATATCAGAATGAACCTACTCAGTCACTATCCTGCCAACATTCTGAAGCCAGTACTTGAAGATTTCAAAAACTCTATTCTGCTTGAAGAATTGGATGCCTTGGCAGAGATCATAAAGGCCATGGATGAGAATGCAAGAAAGGAGAAAGAAAGAAAACAGAAAGCATATGATGACCTACAAGCCAAGACAATGGAGATGGAATCAAATGAGAATGGCTAGTATTTCATCATACTGTAAGATTATTTATCTTGTAATTTCATTCATGTGCTCAATCAATCTACATACCTGTACTGTTCAAGTTTTATCTTTATGTATGTTAGGCTTGTTATCAGACATGAAATTGTGACTAAGGGTCTCACTAGCAATTTGGGGGAGATTGTTAGTCACAGAGGCATGCCTGTATACATCTAATAACAAGCCTAATTGTTTGTAATGCTTTGCATTACTTACATGACCTCTTAACTGAGGGAACCTCTAGTTGTAGAGTTTCTATTTATTTTGTACTTGCAATAGGCATCAAATCCTAGTTGTGTAACTGTACTTAAAAGTCTGAGAATAATGCTTGAAAGAAGTTCCAAGGTTCATGCCTCAAGCAAGAAGATAAAGACTGTCAAATAAATCACAGTTGGGATTTGAAGAAATGAAGAATTTGCCTAAGTACCAATTCGAGAAGTACTTTTGTCTATTCGAAAAATCTAGCATTCGAGAAGTCAGAGATTCGATATCTAAGAAGACACTGTTCGATATCTCAGAATGAACTGTTCGATATCTCATTCGATATATCTCAGAAGATTCGACATGTCTAAATACTCTATTAGAGAACTCAAGAAGTCAACAAGTCAAAGTGGTATTCGAGTTCTCAAAGAGTCAAGAAGTCAAAGTTCCATTCGATATCTCAAGGACTCAGAAAGCTCATTCGATATCTCAAGGACCCAGAAAGCTTATTCGATATCTCAAGGATTCGACAAGTCAAGTGTTATATTCGACAACTCAAGGAATCCTGGTGAAAAGTATTATTCGAGAAGTGATTCGATATGTCAATCATATAGTATTCGAGAACTCAGAGTTATCTAATCCTAGTTCTCGAATCAACTACTTAGCCACTTCTCGAATACATTCTTGGAGACAAAATACTGAAGAAATTATACAAGTCTGAAACCTGCAACAAGCCAATGCACTTTATGGACCACAACCTGTAACATGTTCTGGAAAGCCTACAAGGAAGCTTGGAGAGATATAGAAGAGACAAAGGGCTAAAGAAGTGGATCTGAACAGGCTTTGCAAAGTCAAATCTGTAACCGTTTGGACACTTACTCAAAAAGGATAGACAGACTAGAAAGTAATTTTTTTAGCTACCTTATTTGTGGTAAGTAGGTTGTATCCATGTTCTATAAGGATACAACCTCACTTCCTTAGTTATCAACTTTTGAGGAGTCAAGTTTTTCATATACATTGTAAGCCATATCTCTCTGAGAAAAACGAAGCTGAGAATACTGTCATTTGTATTCACAGATTGTAGCAACCTTTATCTAATGATACATTAGATTAAAGTGATATTGTGCCTTGTGTTATTCTTTATCCGCACTTACATCTTTGCACACACAAACACTTATCTGCTACATAGACTCAAGAAATAGAAAGTTCAAGAATCCATTCACCCCCCTGTATTCTTTTACTGTATTCAATACTCAACACAACTCAAGACCATATCCAATTTGATCCCATATACACACCTACTTCTACATCTGCTTCCAACACTTCTTCACAAATTGCATCAGATAGTACACCTTTACAATCTCATTCTCACGAGTCTACATCTCCTCATCCTATACCAAGCACAACCACTTCTCAAAATTCCTCACCTGTAGAAAAAGTACACTCTACACCTCCAGCACCAAAGCTACATCCCATGACTTTACGATCAAATCCAAAACCAAAAATAATTTTCTCTCCATCTACCTCACTTTGTACTTCATCTACTGAAGATACGGAGCCTACCTCTTTTACAGTTGCTAATAAAAATTCTTTGTGGCGTCGTGCTATGACTGATGAAATTAATGCGTTGATAAAGAATGGGACATGGACATTGGTGCCAGCAACTAAAAATATGAATATTGTTGGATGCAGGTGGGTCTTTCGCATAAAGCGCCATGCTGATGGAACAATTGAGAGGTACAAGGCCCGTTTAGTGGCCAAAGGGTTCCATCAACAATTTGGACTTGACTATGAAGAAACTTTTAGTCCCGTAGTCAAGCCGATTACAATTCGAACAATACTATCACTTGCAATCTCTTTTGGATGGTCCATTAGACAACTTGATGTCCATAATGCATTTTTCCATGGCTATCTTAATGAAGCAGTTTACATGTCTCAACCACCAGGCTTCGTTGATTAAAATTTTCCAAATTATGTGTGTTTACTCCATCGGTCCATCTACGATCTCAAACAATCTCCTCGATTATGGTTTCAATGGCTCACAACAGCACTCATACATTTGGGATTTGTTGTTTCTAAATCAGATTCATCCCTGTAATTTATCACAAGAAAGATGTTAAAATATTTGTTCTTATATACGTGGACGACATCCTTGTGACAGGTAATCATGTGAACTTGGTAATAAAGTTAATTCAATCATTATCCAAGGAGTTCTCACTAAAAGACCTGGGTGACTTGCACTACTTTCTGGGCATAGAAGTTGTTAAACATCCCTCTGGATTTATGTTATCTCAACAGAGATATATCCTTGACCTTCTCAAAAAATCTGGAACAAAGCCTGTTACAACTCCAATGTCCACATCAAATGATTTATCTAAATATAGTGGTGTTCAGTTTTCGGATTCCACTAAATATTGCCAAGTTGTAGGTGCTCTTCAATACTTGACTCTCACTCGTCCAGATATTGCATTTGCTGTTAATAAAGTTTGTCAATTTATGCATCAACCATTGGACGATCATTGGATTGTTGTCAAAAGGATTCTTCGCTATCTAAAGTCAAACTCCCAATCACGATCTTCTATTTCATAAACATTCAACCATTAGCCTTCAAGCATTTTGTGATGCGGATTGGGCAGGTTGTATTGATGATCACAAATCAACATGTGGTTTTGCCATTTTTCTGGGCACAAATCTCATTTCCTGGACATCTCGCAAACAAAAGACAGTCTCTCGATCATCAACTGAATCTGAGTACAAGGCATTGGCGGATACCGCAGCTGAACTCACCTGGCTCCAATCATTATTCTCAGAGTTAGGTTTCCATTTACCTGGTCCTCCTACTCTCTGGTGTGACAATTTAGGAGCTACGTACCTCTCTGCAAATTCCGTGTTTCATGCTCGCACGAAACATGTGGAAATAGACTTTCACTTCGTTCGTGACAAGGTAGTAAAACGTGAGCTTCAAGTTCAGTTTATATGCACTCAGAATCAGATTGCAGATATTCTTACGAAACCTCTGGCAACTTCAAGATTTCAACTGCTTCGATCCAAGCTTCAGGTCGATGCGCGCCCTTAGCTTGCGAGGGCCTATCAAAGATATTATCTTACAAATCATATCATCGAGATTATTGATTCAGTTGGTGGTTATAATTGTATAGATTGTAACTTATTCTGTAAATCAAATCTTGAAGATTGTATATTTAAAATCATAATTTCATGATATCTGTAAATGCCTATAAATGTAAAGGCAGAACACTTCACACATTATATTGAACAGTAAAAAGCTTTTCGTCTTTACCCTTAAATTAAGAACCACAAGTCATATAATTTTATACTTGCATAATCTTATACATATGATTAATCTATTTATATATTGTATCGTTACAATTCATCTCGTATCTCGTAGAACCCCTTACTTGAACACCATCAAAAAAACTTTCGATAGATCAAGTTTGGCTTATAAAAATCTTACATAAAGGAGTAAAAACTATTTTTATGAGTGTACACACAGAAAATCGATGATTATCGTAAATTACAAATCACATAGTATGTTGATGAAGAATACTGAAAAAGATTTAAGATTATTATATTTTCAAAATATATAATAAGTAATCTTTTTACTAATATTTGTTAGTTTTAATTTGTCAAAAAAAAAAAAGAATTTGTTAGTTTTGAAAAACAAATCACTAGAATCCATTCGTGTATATTTTCCTCCCATACTTCCCTGTTTTACTGACTTGTATGAAATTCTATTATAGTTAATCAAAATGGAAGCTAACATAAAATTATTGGCAACAATATTACAATTTCTTGAGTGGGAGGAAAGAAATTTAGAAAGAAAAAAAAATCCACATAATTCTTTATATTACTATTATTTAATTTAATAGATAATATTAATAATAAATAAAATAAAATTCTTGCAAAACTAAACAAAACCCTTGTTCGTCTTCTTCATTCTCTCTACACAAACTAACCACCGCCACAACCAATTGTATCTATCTATCTATCTCTCTCTAAAATCACAAGTATAATCAAATATGTTGATCGGAAGAATCACTGGCCGGCTATCAACAGCAGCAAAGAAGAGCTATGGTTTACGAAACACGGCGGCACTTATCTCCTCCAATGGCGTAAAGCAACAGAAGCAGCTGTTTCATCTTTATGCTCCTCTTAATCAATCTCCTCTTATTCACAACAGGGTAAAAAGATTCTATTTTTTTCTAGTTTTGCATTAGTTTTTTCAATTTTGGCTATGGTTTATAGCTAGGGTTTTATTAGGGTTTAAGCCCCTTTCCCCTTTCTTGATTTATTGTCAATATTATTGCTATTCGGCTGTATTTTCGTATAAAGTTGTCATCTTTATGTTAAAGTTTTCATCTTTCTGGCTACTATGTTTCGGAATTGCTCGATTTTTAGTTCGTTTGTAATTGAAGTTTGTTAACATATTTTTTTTTTTTTACTTCTGTTGTTGTTTTTGTTACTCAATTTTCTATTCTATTGATATGTTTGTCGATTTATCATTTTTGTTTACTTGTATTGTTATTGTTCTTGTTATTTTTTTGCCTTTTTTTTGTGGGTTTTTGCTCTGTGAGTCTAACTTTGTTGAAAGATTTTCCATCCATTTGGTTGGAGGGAATGAATTGGGAGGTAGGTATTAGAACAAAATTTGTACCGTTTTGTAGGTTATGAACTTACTATTGATAGTTATCATGACTACATCCCTTCCATTACCACCAATTTGTGAATGAATGAATGCTCCTATTATTACTCATTCATAAAATTTTACATTTTTTGATGTTCTTCCTACTTAACTCTGTTTTTTCTTCTTTAGTTCCATTCACAATATTTTATATTCTGTTTATACTCATTCCTTTCCTCAAGTAAATAGAGCTTGGTGCTCTAATAGATTTTACTGAACAAACTTTGCCAAGTTGCAATTTTTTTTATTTGTGACTAGAAAGCCTTTATTTTTTTTATAATTTTGTCACCAAAAGCCTTCCCCGTTTGACAGAATGTTCCTCTACTGACACTTGAAAAAGCAGCTTACAAGGTCTCATAACTTCGGTGAATCACTTGAGCCCTGATACATTTTCGGTGTCATTGAGCTAGACGAACGTACGCTTTCTTCAAATGATGGCTTCTTTAAGTCGGTCGTTATGTTCCCTTCTCCATCATGTAGTATTATAGGAATCTTATATCTTTTACACAGTATAAATAACTTTTGCTTACCTTTACTTTGATTTCTACATAACCTAGCGAGGAGTTGGTCACTTTTGCCCTTCCGTCACCTACTAAGTCAGTTCAATTTATACGCATCCGCGCTTCTAAAATCTTATGCAGACTTACTTCAGGTTCTTTAAATATTATTTTTAAATAGCAACTGCAAAGATACTTTAGTATGTCCTGAAGGATTCAATAAAAACTTTAATATATAGAATTTCAGTCAGCTGATTGAACAATCACTGTAAGCCATAGAGCCAAAAACATTTGACATTCTGTTATATGTCAAGCATGGGTTTTAATGTGTGCCAAGTTTTTTAATTATTCCTCTTATATGCACAATGCTTGGCCTTTTATGAATTCCCAGTGGAGTTGTACCTTGTCAACAATTATTGACAATGGCTGCCTATAAAACCCTAGAGCTCTAATGGTAGTTTGGTAGTATCTCTTGATATGCTAAATATTCTTTTATTTCAGTTTTATCCTCAAATGTCTCTTATACCAAGGTTTCTGTTTTATTCTAGGTAGTTGGAGGTCACATCTCTCTATTGCATGATTCAGCTCCCACTCTCTCTTCCTTGCTGCGATTTGGATTCTCATCATCTGCATCTCCTGAAGCTGATGAGAAGGATGCTGCGAAAAAATCCAAAAACGCTTCTTCAAATGCAAGTGAGCAAGATGAAGTATCTGACCAAAGAAAATCATCTGCGTCTGACCAGGAAGAAGAGTCAGGTTCTATTTTAGTAGCCTTAATATGTTCATCTGCTTTAAATCATATGAATAGGAATAAATGAGCTGCAATTTTATGATACAGGTTCTGATGAGGACCTTTCTACGGAAGATCTGGTGAAACTTGTGGCAGAGAAGGAAGAACTTCTCAAGGGGAAGAACAAAGAGATTGAGACCATGAAAGATAAAGTTCTCCGGACCTATGCTGAAATGGAAAATGTCATGGACAGGACACGACGTGAAGCAGAGAATTCGAAAAAATTTGCCATACAGGTACTTGAACAACTTCTTTGTTTACTTCTTTTCGTATTAGGTTGCATCCTGTAAGGGTTTTGCATAATATTTTGTCCATATAATATGCAGAGTTTTGCCAAGGGCTTGTTGGATGTTGCTGATAATATGGGTAGAGCTTCTTCAGTTGTCAAAGACAGTTTCGCAAAGATGGACACTTCTAAAGAGAGTACTGGAGCTGTGCCACTTCTAAAAACATTGCTTGAAGGTGTTGAAATGACTGAAAAGCAGTTGGCAGAGGTATCCTTAGTTTATTTTGTTCACGCAGATACCAGAAACTATCTTCACTAACCAAGTTACCTTGGACAGTGTCTACCTCATATAATATTTTTTTTTCTTATTTAATATAGTTAATAATATATTTTGGATAGCCTTCTTGTACCATATACATGATGAATCATTAATTATTAGGATTTGTTTTGTTGCTGTCTATTAAAATGTAAAGCTATGCCATGCGAGTTGTTATTGTGTTCTCTTCTATTTCCTGTTTTAGATCATATTGTTCTTGTGGCACGTATTATGACCTTACTTTTTATAGCCACGTACATGGCTTGATAAGATATTTCTTGGTTTGAACTAATATTTTACCAATTATCACAGGTATTTAAAAAATTTGGAGTGGAGAAGTATGATCCTATAAATGAGCAATTTGATCCCCATAGGCATAATGCTGTTTTCCAAGTGCCAGATCCTACTAAAGATCCGGACACTGTTGCTGTTGTTTTGAAGGTAACATATCCCCCCCCCCCCCAAAAAAAAAAAGTAAATATGGGTGGATTTTATCAATTTTCAAAATTAATAAGCTGTGGAAGCCTGGGAGTGCAGGCTGCCAAAAATAGGGTCTCAATATACGGTCATTGATTTTTTTGTGGGTGCCAGGCAATTGCAGACAGTATATGATTAAAAGTTTCATTTTTTAAAATGTTTAGATAATACACACAATCACACATTTAATCATTTGTTTGCATGTACCTGTGTTACTTGTTGAAAGCTAATTATGGTTGGTGTTAATGTTTGAGTAATCTATTGTCAATTTATATGCTTATTTTCTTTTCATATTTTAAAAGTAAAATGATGCTTGTAATTTGGTATTTATATTAGCATCTATTGCATAAACCAATCTTTCTTTATTTCTTGTTGCAGTCTGGATACATGCTACATGATAGGATTTTAAGGCCTGCAGAAGTTGGGGTGACAGTAGCAGCAGACAAGAACGAAAGCTCCGAGGATTGAAAGAGCTTGGTTTATGTAACTGTAGGGGATCCCGATTAACCAAGCAAATGTATTCTATTAAAATCTCTTTGCCAACAAAGATGGAATCTTTCCCAAGGTTTCTCTATTTGTTAAATTGACAATAATATCCCCACAAGGGATTTAGTATATTATTTGGTAAGTTGAGTTGATGGGTACAGTTTTGAGGCAAAATTAAGACACCAGTTGGACTAGTTATTTGTACCTCTCTATCCCTTTTCCAGTTGAATTGCTTGTGTTCATTTCATGCTTCATTATCTTGTCTTAGTTTGCATATTTGCCTGTCTAGGCGTTGATGTGCCAATGGCTGATCTTATCGTCTCATCGACATGGAAGTGGGTATCTTTGCCTCCAAATGGTTGATCATCTAATTTATTGGTTTAAGTCTGCTGGATGCATGTATGTTACAATATTTGGGACTCTGGGTGGAAACAACCCTAATTTTTTTTGTCAAATTCTTAATTTCTAATATATGCAATCGGCAAGGATATGACCATCCAATAGTGCATAGTTTACAAATTAATAATAAGACAAGCAGCTGCAAGTCCAGAAAAAAAGTAACCACAATTAGTCAGTAGCTGTCACTTCTTTCTTTGGTGAATCTCCATCAGTTTCATTCTCTGCAGCATATCCTTGATATTATTTTGAACCATGTCAATGGAAGCAACGTTCTGTATTCTGCTTGCTGCCATGGAAGGTCCTTCTAAGGATTGTGAACTCTACCACTACCCTTGAAGACAAACTTCAAAGCTACAACTTGGACGACTAGTAATCATTTTGAGCGGTGCTAGAAATTTCAAATTAGATTTCAAAATTTGTTCCAAAATAATGTAACATATTAAATAACAATTTAGCATATTTTCGTTATCATTTTTGTGAATCTTTGAGTTCACCCCCTTTTGTATTGCTAAAACTAATAACATGGGACCTAGAATATTATTTTAATATTATAATTTGAAACCTAGCATTTTGTTCTTTCAAAATTTTATTGGAAAGACCTAGCATTTGTTTTATCATCATAAATCTCTATATTAAACCCGGACCAAGCTCTGTTTTTTACATTTTCGGAATTGTCATACAATCCGAATTTAAACTATTCGATCCAGTCTCATTAGTTTGTGGCAAACACCCAGCCCAACTATTTCCCACAGGATTATAACTATTAATCCGATTTTCTTTTTAAACCTGGGCGCACAACTTAGAAAACACACCCACAGCCACAGGCCACACACACACTGAATCGAAGATGAAAAGGTCAAGATGCGACCACTATTTCCCAGAGGAAGTGATATTCAACATACTCTTATTCACAAAAGTAACATCATTGCTCCGATTCAAATCCGTTTGCAAGTCATGGCGATCCATCATTTCAAACCCCAATTTCATCCAAGCCCATCACCCCAATTCCCTCAACTTCCCCTCTATTCTAATGATTACTTCAACACCATCTGACCCTCAACACCAACAACAACAACAGCTTAGCAATCATCTCGCCGCCACTATTGTCTACTTCGACGGTTCTCATGTGAGTCCTCCAATGCCTTCGATTTTCGATACCATGAAATTTGTTGGTTCGTGTAATGGCATTGTATGTGTTTGTGATAATGCCGCTGAGAATATCTATTTGTTTAATCCGTTAACTAGGATGTCGAAAAAATTGCCACCTGTTGCTATTGTTGATAAAGATGTACAACGATTACGACAAGAATCGTTTAGGGTTGATGTAGTGTTTGGGTTTGATTGTGTTTCGGATGATTTTAAGGTATTGAGGATTCAGTATAGAAGAAATGGTAATACTCAACTTGTGAGTGTGTCGATTGTTGAGGTTTATTCTACGAATGCTGATTCGTGGAGGGAGATTGAGGTTAATGTAGCATTGCCGTCTTTTGTGTCGTACCCTTTTTGTTCTGTTTTGATATCGGGGCCTGTTTTGGATGGGGTGTTGTATTTGGAAGGTATGGATGAGATTGTGACATTTGATTTGCGTAATGAAGTGTTTGGACTTATTACATTCCCTGGATTTATGAAAAGAAGGATGTCGAATGTTTTGGATGTTGAAGGTTCGATTGCGGTGGTTGTTGAATCTGTTGGTGATGGTTTGGTTGATAAGGAGTTTACGATGTGGACTATGGAGACAGTTTCTGATGAGGTGTTTTGGAACATAAAGTTCAAATTTGATGCAGGTTTGGAGATAGATTGGATGTTTCTGTATTTGGGTGCAAAACAATATGTTGTAAGAACTAGAGAAGGAGAAATGTTGTATGACTACAGCACGAAAGAGATTAAAGGTATTGGAGTTCTATCTCAAAGCTTCATGACAAGAGTTCTGAAGCATGTGGAGAGCTTCATTTCAATCGAAGGATTTGAGCAAGTCAAGGAAAATTGAATGTAGTTACTGAGTACTATAGGTGCTGCTTATTAGAACATGCTCTCAATGCACAATGTATTAGTTCCCTTTCTCAGTTTGTCCACTGAATTATTCAGCTTTTATACATCTTCTGCTTCTGAATATTCTGTTTTAGTACCTTTTTTCATTCTCCCCTGGTCTTGTTTATTTATTTACATATATAGATCTTAGATATGTGTAACTTGAGTAAAGTGATTAGAATGATTAGCTGACTTGGTCACTTGGTAGATCGTAAGACTTTTGATGTGATCTAATCAGTCTTAACTACATTTGGTTTTGTTTCTTTGGTGTGCACCTTGCACCGTTTGGTTAATTTTTTGAAGTTGATTGTCAAATGTTTCTGATGCGAAAGCTATGCTAGGATATGTTTTGTGCCTTTAGTTGCTAGCATTAACCAACATATAAATTATATTGGCTTTCATAGATTGTTTTCATGGGCGCTTAGGTAGAATAATTATGAAAATTAGCTTTATGACATGGATTGTGGAGATATGGGTTACTGCAGAATTCGCTTCTTTTCCCCTGGTTTAGCGCTGATATAATTTCTAGCCGATGACTTGCTATTACTTTTGTTGTTGGTGATTATCATAAATTTCCTTTCAATCATGTTTGTGATTACCACGGACTGAGTTGTTCAGTAAGAAGAAACATCAAAAGAGATTCTGAAGAAATTCATGGATCATCAGGAGGATTGATAGTACCTACTTATTGAGGTGCTGGTTTCTTTCATTTTTGGATTTATTTTTGGTTTACTTTTAATTTTGTGTGATCATGATTTACTTGTCTCATAATCATGGATCTATCTCCTTCGGTTGTAATCAGTTTTGAGATTATGTTAATCACAGTAACAATTTATTCCGTGTTAAAGATGAATCTTGGCTCCAGGTTTGAAAGTCATTTTTCTGATAAATAATTTTGGTGTGTAAAAGATGGGTCATGGTCTCTAATTTTTTGCGAACAGATTTAATACTAAAAATTGCAGGGAATTTCGTCATTCTTTTAATGCTTAATTTTTCGTTTTTAGGATTTTATCTATGATATCAAACCTTGAAAAAACGTTAATCTCATATTATACCTCGAAAATATTAGTATCTATCTTTGTAACAACGGCATTTTTTTTCACAATAGTTTGAACAGACAGAATTTTTAAAAATGCATAATTTACAAAACATTTCCTCGAAAGATACAAAAGATTTCATGAATTAATACAAATTTTGAGAAGATAATAAGACCCAATTCGTTGTCCCCAAGTCAAAGCATTTCAGTTTTAAAATTTGATATCTCAATTATTTTCTAATTCGAATTATATGATTATAAATATTTATTATATTATTATAATAAATAAAATCTCGTTAAATTAATATTCGATAAATTAATATGGGGCATAATAATAGGTAGGCAATAACCGGTTTGGATTTAGGAAAAGACAAACAATTTGGTACGTTGCAGGTGCTCTGAGGACCAAAAATCATTTGAAGCTACGATTAGAGAAAGTTGAAAAGTGTTTGAAGAGGATGAGTAGTACTGGGAACGATAATGAACCGGCGAAGCTCCTACTTCCCTATTTACAGCGAGCCGATGAGTTGCAGAAGCACGATCCTCTCGTCGCCTATTACTGTATCCTCTCTATTCCTAACCCTAACCCTAACTCATCATCAGTTATCATTCTTATTTTTATATTTACTTAATTGATTGATTGATTAGTTAATTAATTAATATGATTGGTTGTTTGTTCAGGTCGATTGTATGCTATGGAAAGAGGATTGAAGATCCCCCAAACTGAACGTACTAAGACCACTAATTCTCTCCTTATTTCTCTTATGAAACAACTCGAAAAGGTGCCCCCCCTCTTCTATTTTTTTTTTAAATTTAAATTAAATGGTTCAATTTTTCATTAAGCTAAAATCACTTAGAATTGAATTTTTATGTGTAATGAAATTCTAATAATGGGACATTTCGGGTCACTTTTAGATTTTGTGTCAGTTAATTGGGTTTGACGAGTTACTGTGATTGATGATTAAGTTTGCGTTGTTATTTTAATTTCCAACAGGATAAGAAGTCATTAGAGTTGACACCAGATGACAGTTTACACATTGAGGGGTTTGCCTTGAATGTGTTCGCAAAAGCAGACAAGCAAGATCGGGCTGGCCGGGCTGATAAGTATCATCTCTTAACCCCCTTCTTACTTACATCTTACTATTTACTAATAATGATTTGTTATGTCATATGTCTACAACTTGCTTTGATGAATATATGATGAGGGTAGGTCGTTTTATTTGAACAGTTTTTGGGTCCTTCAAGAATTGATATCAGTGATATGGGAGTCTAAACATTTTCGCAACTTTTTATTAGTCCTCAACTACACCTAAATGGATATTTTGGAAACTCGCAGTTACGTACATTTAGATTTTGGACTGTATAGTTGGTTAGACTAACTTAGGTGGATAAATGTCCATCGTATTGTTCAACGTTGTTATGTTACATTTTAGAGACACTGGTTTCGCATGTCATACAATCATAGTGGTTGTACTTGATTTATAAAGGTTAAGGTCCCCGGTCCTGCTCTCTAACTTGATCTAGTTGGTATGTTTTTTAAGTTTGCTTACTTATATAAAGGGTTGTAATGCACCTGGTATATGTCAGCCTTTGCCGCTATACAATGCTGTTTAATAAGATTTTATATCCATTGGTGCCGCTATACAATGCTGTTTGACAAGATTTTATATCCATTGGTACAAGTAGTTTCAACCTTCAGTATGTTCAATATACCACAAACATGGTTTGTGTTTCTTTTCAACATTTATCATATTAATAATTGCGAATACTGTTCCTGCTTCTCCTTAGTGAAAAGAGAAAAGAGATGCGAGTAGAGAACAGAGTAGCGAAATTTCTTTGTTAACTTGAAATGACCCGGCCTTCCCTTCACACAAACTTGCAATCTCTAGTGCTGCTGTTCTTTATCAGTTGTGACCTTTCAAACTTTTTGCAGGAGTACTGCAAAGACCTTCTATGCTGCAAGTATTTTCTTTGAAATTCTTAATCAGTTTGGCCCACTTCAACCTGATGTAAGTCTTTTCTTGCAACCTTTCCAAATTCGCATGTCTAAATGTATGGAAGTCATCATTAAATGGATGTAGTTTATTGGTATTTATATGCAATATAAATTTTAATATTACAGTTCTCTTTGGCAGCTTGAGCAGAAACAAAAATATGCAGCATGGAAAGCTGCAGATATAAGCAAAGCTCTAAAAGAAGGAAGGACTCCTGTCCCAGGACCTCCCGGAGGTGGTAGCGATATATCTAGCCCGGTAAGTAGTCATTATGTTTGTTCTTACCTTCTCTTCTGGTTAATGATCTATAATTTTTGGTCGAGACTTGAGTAAGAATTACATCGGGTCTTCTGGTTAATGATCTATAATTTTTGGTCGTGACTTGACTAAGAATTACATCGGTTATTGTATGCAAGACGAATGTGGTGAACTGTTGGTGACCATTTTAATCATGCCAGTATTTTCCCAGATGTGATGTGTTTATTTATTGCAGTGTGTGTATATATATATATATATAGAGGGCTTCTCAATGGGGAACCACCAACATTGGGGAACTAAGTAACTTAATAAGAAACCGTTGATATAATGGGACGGCAGTGATTAAAAGTTAAAAAAACTGATTGAACAGAATAGGGGCATGAAAGGAAATAATGAAAATCTATACACATGAAACATACAAAAGCAGTTACATTCGCTAACTTGTAGGAACTATAAAACACGATTTATTTACAAATATCCTATTTTCAAGCTAAAAAATACATTAACAAAGGAAATACAGAACCTATTATATTTTGTAATTTATATGATCTGTATTCTCATTCCATGTGTGTTCTTTAGATTTACATGTTGGGATTTTGACAATTTTCAAATACAAAATGTAAATGTTTTTTTTGAGTAAAACCTGTATCTTGTTGTTTTTATTTACATAACAAACATTTTTATCAACTTTTTAAAAGAATAAGATTATAGGAAAAAATCTATGTTTTGTATTTAAGAAAATAAATTTATGACAATACACTGTCTTTCTATTAAAAAAAATACTCCCTCCGTCCAACAATATGTGACCTGGTTTGACTTTCACGGAGATTAAGAAAATGTAGTAAAAAAAGAGTAAAGTTAGTTGAAAAATGGGTAAAGTGGTGGGACCTATTAATATTTAATAATAGATTTGAGATAGTGGAGGAAAGTAGTGGGTGTAATAGTGTTTTTTATTGTTAAATATGAGATAGTGGGGGAAGATAGTGGGTGTAATAGTGAAAAGTAGTGTTCAAAAATAGTAAGTATAATAGGTTCATTCTTTTTGGGACGTCCCAAAAAGGAATAAGGTTCACATAAAATGGGACGGAGGGAATATACTACCATCATATTTTACAATAATAAATAAATGAATGTTTTGTATTTTAATAGTATAGATTTATAAAAGCACATAATTTTTGTACATTAATTTTAGAAATACAGAACAAACTTTTTGTACATTAATTTTTTGATTTAATTTTGTTAAAAGCTCATAACAAACTTTTTGTACATTTATTTTAGAAATATAGAACCCATGCAGCACTTGTTCCGATATATTTTACCATGAACGTGTTCTGTATTTTCTTATATAGGTGTTCTGTATCTTTTGTATGTTATAAATGTGTGTTTTGTAATTTTTTATGTAGAAAATGGGTGTTCTGTAAATATTCTTAACATTAATTTGCATAAGTAGAATTAAGAAACAGGAAATGAGAGGAAACATAGGAAACAGGAAACAAAAACATGAAAATAGGAACTACCCTATCTCCATGTACCAATAATTGTATATAAATATATCACGTATGTTGTATATATGACCGCCTGTTTCATTTTTGAAAATGACTTTAATGCCCCATGCTGTAAACTGTATTGCAAACTAAAGTAAATCACAGCCAGAGATTTAAAAACAATCTAACGGCCTACAAAAAGTTACCAAGTTACCCAATAACTTATTGTTGGCGATGGATATGTGGCTTTTAGATCCTATGTAGTGTAGTTCTTATGCGCTCAATAACCATTATATAGAGGATGAGATGCTGAGACTTTATTTATTCCGTATAAATGAACTATTATTGGATTAACTTGTTTAAGTGCATGTGAAGAAAAAATAACAAGGTAACCAGTTTGAGGTTGTCTAACTATAACATTCCCTTTTTGTAGAATTCTGAACCGAGCAATACTGATCCGGTTATGAAATCTGCACCAGAATATGATCCATCAACTCGTTCTCATGATAGAGTTGATCCCCAACAATCCTCGACTACTGCTCCATCACCTTCACCTCCCGCAAAAATTATAACACCACCTCCCTCCATTCCTCCATCTCCTTATCCCACAAACAATTTTCGGTCCCAGAGTTTTCATCAGCCTCCAACCAATGATTATCCATCCCATAATTTCCATCAACCTCCCCCGAACGTTGATTATCCATCCCATAATTTCCATCAACCTCCCCCGAACGATGATTATCCATCCCATAATTCCCATCAACCACCAAACTTTACCAGCAGATCAGAAAATAGTACCTATGCTCCACCATATCAGCAGCAGCCATTTCCTCAAGAACAGCATTTGTCACAGTACCCATCTCATGACACTTCTTATACATATCCAAACTTCCAGACTTACCCTAGTTTTACAGAGAGTAGTCTTCCTGCTGCTCCCACTCATAACCCTTCTTACCATCAAGGTCCCGATACTTCATACAACATCACATCGGCTTCTGATGCATCAAACTACCCTTCATCAGCACCGCAGAGCTCAAATGGTAGAAATGGAACCATTTCAGACCTTGCTCCTGCTTCTGTTCAAGAATTTAAATATGATAGCAATTATCAGCCTCCACCTGAAAAAATTGCAGAGGCACACAAGGCGGCAAGGTTTGCAGTGGGTGCACTGGCATTTGATGATGTCTCAATTGCCGTTGACTACCTTAAGAAATCACTTGAACTTTTGACAATACCATCAGCGGGTCAGTGAGTTCTGTTTCAGGAGTTCCAGAGCTGGATGGATATGTATGTTTCATCCGATTTTTATTTACTTGATGTGCCTCAGTTTGCAATGTTTGTAAGTATAGGAGGGTGTTACTTGCAGCTTATGAATCACGAAATCACTTGGTTTGGTTCCATACTAGTTGGAACGTTTAATGCTCTTTGAACTTGAGGCTTTCTTCTGCTTGTTCGGAACATATGATACTCTTGTAAAGCATTCATGTCCTTGATTATGGACAAATGATGCCCTGAGCTTCTGTAGCACTTTATCCTGCCATCCTATATTTGGTTCCTTCCATCTTGTGCTGATTCTGTACTGGTAATTAAATCTAAAACCTGATCAGTTACACCTGTCTGAATGAAAGTAGTGCTTGAACTACAAGCTGATCTGAAAGCAAGTATTAAGCGGATGGCAAAGCATAGAATGAGAGCCTTATTCAATTAGTGTGTTATAGTAGTAGCAATTTAATTGGCTACAACATCCGAATTTTCAGAAACAGCTGAAAAGCTTGTGATCGCTTATTAATATAACTCACCCCACCAGAGGTAGTACAAGTAGTGAACGTATATTTTATTAAATAATTTCAATATAATTGGAGTTCGTTGATTAAAAGGATGCCCAAAAATGTAACTGGTATGTCTATATAAAGCAGTTAATTTCAATATGAATTGGTTTGGTTGATTAAGATTGCCAAAATTGTATTTAGGATTACATGCAAGCTGTTAATAAAATTGTGATTACAGGTAATAACCTCAAAACTAGTTAGAACTAGGTTAAGATCAGTAGGATCTGGCAAAGTTGGAATTAGAGTTAGAATTAGATTAAGATCAATAGGTTGAGAATTAGGTATATCATTATCTATGTACTACTACTAGATAACAGCCTCTAAAATACTCGAAGTTACTTAAATTTTTTGAACTAAAACTTATAACTTAAAAGTGGATTGGGGTTACCCAAACAGGTTCTGAAACTCAAGAGGATACAGAAGTAAGTTAAAAAAGTCGGCCAAACAATAAACATTGCAACCCGTTGACAATTAGGCGATCAGGTACATAGTAAAATAGCTAAGGTCTGTCCTTCGTATTCTTCACCTCTCCATCTTCACAATGTATACCACCTTGTCCTAGACAAGTGTTGACGGTGTCGGACAAGCCAATAAAAATGAGTAACTATCGAAATTTCATTCGTACATTATATCCTTTTTCGACATATTTTGTCCGTATCGGGTTCAGGGATTACGAAACTAACCTTTGAATATGCTGATTCAGAGTCAATTACGATAACAATTCATGCATCTGAGAGGATCAAATCCAACATGTTTGGTATTTGGCGTCTCTTAAACTCCTCACTTTCATTGATATTAACTACCTATAATGTATCGAACGTTCTTGGAGTATATCAATTCTTGCTATGGCATCCAACGGATTCTTTATATATTGCATCGTAATTTTGGTGTTGTTAAACCAGTTGGTGCAAATACTTGCTTCAACCTCTGCTTCATCTTAAAATGATCACCACCAAGGAGAAAAAGTTGAAACCTATATCAAGTTTATGCAACATTGTGCATGAAAACCATAAAAACTCAGCAAACCAAAATGTTGTTGGGAGAAGAAGGTGCGGTTTATCAGCATCCATATTCGAGTTTCTAAAGCCAAGATGCTTATTGAGAGATACGAAGAAGAGGCCGTTGGTAACACCTCATCAACAGCAGAAAATACAGCCTATATTAAAGAGTGTGAATAAACCGACTTTACAAGATTGGATTATGAATTCACCTAGCTTAAATGTCCAATTCTCAGGCAGAGTGCACCCTGCGTGCGAGGAAGACAACTTGATTGAGGTAAGCGCACCAAACCTACTGCCTATAGATAGTTTGTGTCTGGGAAAAATGAAATTGAAGGCTAATGACGATGATGAAGATAAGCAAGCGGAGGAGGATTCTTCAGTAATAACGAGACAAAGCCAAGTTAAGGAAAAAAAGAAAGTGAGGTTCAGGCTACCTGAAGTGGCTGATATGTTCTTTATGGATTCAGCGGATGGTTACTATTACTCTAAAAGGTGAGTGTAAAGCTGAGACCCTGCTTGGAGCGGTATCAGAAGATATGTGTCTTGTTCATCGAGCTATATTGTAATGTATAAAATCAAAGCTGATAGCGTATTCTTTATCACAGATCGATTATCAAGCTCATGTCTTCCTACATGATATACTATTTCACCATATTAGAAAATATTGGATATCAACAAATTGGGATCGATAGATATGAAACAAATTCAAAATTTTCTCTCTTGGAACCGATATCAATCTTAGGCAACATCTCATATTTATTTGTTCGTCTGCAATACATCATAAACGGGTAAATATTACATTTAGTGTAATTTTCACTACTTTTGCGTAAACATCACATTAATTTAAATTATAGCACAATGGGTTGAAGATGCTGGTAACTCTGTAATCAAATGGCAACACTTGAATATGATCAGAAGGTTATATGTCACTCAGAAGACATCAAATTAACAAAAACAAATTAGATATCTCTGTGGCTTGTACATGGTACATTACAACACTAGATTTATAACCTACTGCAGTCTAGTTCGCTGCATGGTGCAGAGAAAGATGATTCTGACTAACTTATGGATGCCACATCACTGCATATCATAATTTTTGAATCATGGGAAAGAATTTTAGCATTCTGAAGTTCATATCCATGGAAAAGGGGAAGTGGAAATCCTTCCCAGAGGAGAAAATTCAGGTATGGCAGTACCACAGTTTTGAGACTTGCCGACACAAAGGTCTGCATCAAAAATAGCAACTTGGCAATTATTCAGACAAAGATAGAAACAGTTGATATATACATACTGATACTGGTTAGCAAAACTTTAATGAAAACAGAAGACGACACAAGCATACAGCTATTCGTCAAAGTGTCATATATTCTTATGCAAAGAGACTGCCTCTGACTTGTTTTCGGGGAAAGATACGGGTAGCAAATTAAGAACAACTTCTACTAGAAGCGAGATAAATGCGTACTAGAATTGTGATAAGGGGGAAGCTTCGATCACTCAGACTTAGTGCTGCTAGAAGAGAAGAATTGTAGGTCCGAGGTGCAACAAGAACAAGGAAAAACGAAAGCTGATCTGCAGATCCTAATGAGAGGGGGCTTCCCTCTTACAAGTTGATTGATAAAAATCTAGGATTTGAACTATTTTTACTCTTAGGGTATGGAATTAACTTAACTGCCTTCATGCACTAAAGGGAGGAAGGATCAATAGTATAGAAATCCACAAGCAATTTAAAAATGATCAGCTCTTAGGAAGAGATGAGATTGAATTCACCCTCACTTCTCTTAATTCTTACCCTTCTTTTTTACTTTACTGGGGGTTGGACAAATAGGCATCCCCTGAATCCAATGCTATTGACTCAGCTTCTGTCGAATAAGCCCTTCCCTTAGTCTTACCCAGATCACTATGTTACAGAGGTAGACAAGTACAAAATTCAGTTTGGTGCAACACAGCACACACTAATTGTATACTTTTTGCTCCAAAAATTATATGATTAAAAAAATCTAATCCAGCATGTTAATCAAGTTAAAAGTGAAGTCAAGGTTCATACAGTACTTTATTGAGAAAGATATATGCAAATATAGTCGGTGCTTATTCTGATGTTCACTATGTGCACTGTAGTCACATCATCATCGAATAATTCTATAATGAACTCGCATACCTTGATGAGAGTCATGTGCAAACTACCAATCTCGCTCCACTTTAAATCCAGGGTGAAGCCAGTCAACTTTACACTACCACCTAGTTTGTGCATTGAGATTTTAGGAAAACCTGTAGCACTGATCATCTACACCAAATAAGAACCATTAATCGCATTTATATCCACAAAAAGAAAGAAGGACAGAATTACTTATTACGTGCAAATAACTACAGATACTGCCCTGTTGTATATTACACTATCAATACATCCTTATAACACACTCCACAGCTAAATGAAAGACTAGCTATTGTTAATTTAAAGGGGTTGGTGACAGCAAGTTATTTCAAATAATCACTCGTCCCGACGATACAGAATATGATGATAGAGGACTGACACTGGAAGCTAGAAATATCTTCAAGCGCACAACGATCAAATACACACTTTGACCTATGTACATAAATATCTTACAGCAAAAAAAAAAAATAGAAGAAAAAGTTTCCTTAACTCAAATTCTGGTAATGTCTCATAATTTTTTGTGCTTTGTCCGAGCGTACTCATTAGTCCTGGTATTATTTTACTAAACTCTCCAAACCATAAGCTCTCCAATCTTGTCAATAAAAAAGTAAATCGTTTTGGACAAACATAATACAACCTGTAAGAGGAAGCTGATGAATTGAGGCTAAAGATACAGGCCCACAGGGTAATGTCGAGTCAAACTTACAGATGAGATGCATGCAATAGGTATTACTTCTCCAAAATCGACAACATAAACTGTCATATCTAAATCAACTGTAACGTCAATGTTCTGCCGTTCAATCTTGATGGTTGGTGGAGAAGATATTGAAATATTCAATTTCATGTCATCGTTCGGAAATTTCTTGTACAGCTGAGGAATGACATATTTCCAACCAGCAGTATTTAACAAAGATTGATCAGGAAGTTGATCAACAACCCACTGCATCATATCGGCCTGGAATAAAAGAAAATTAATCAACCGCGATTTCATATAACTTAACTACAAACTGTGAAACAAATATAAGAAGACTATCATTATAACTTAAAAACTTTTGAAATACAATCTGCAGCCAGGGATCCTTCAACAGGAAATGAACAGGTAGCTAGAACCACCCTGTGTGCTGTACGTGAGTACTATAACATGTAAATACTTTGTTGTACAATCCTAGATCTTTACTCTGATAGACACTTTACATACATAATGGAAAAGCTACTTGCTTAATGTTATCAAAAGGTGGGGATGACATATGATATATATAAAATCTGACTTAAATGTGAAACACTCAACTAACAAGAATGAAATCATGCTAGTAGAATGCATCATTGCAGTTGAGAGATATTTATTTACTTTCAACTGAAATCCACAGAAAAGAAATAACGTTGCAACCCCCCCCCCCCCCCCCTCCCCTCCTTTTTCATAGCAAGACCAGAAATTTGATCCCATGCATTTTTGTTTGACTTATCAACATATGAGTTACTCCTAGTAGAATACTCCATATTCTTTCTGTCTTAAAGGTACTAAATTTTCAGTGAAGATCTAAGGGATAAGACCTTACTTCAAAATAAACTGACACGGCTGAGTCAAGGACTTTTTCATGCAATGATATCCAAATCATCTTATTCAGACCCTCGCAGGAATTTGAATCTTCTTTTACTTCTTTCTGAAGGCTGGAGATTGCAGTTTCATCATTTGCGGTGAAAAGTCCATCAATCTCAAGTTCAAAAGAAGAATCACTAATCACAGGGTCATTCACAAGTGTGACATTAATTGCAGCGACGTTGTCTATTGGGATTTCTTTTGGAACGGACTTTAACAAAGAATCAACATAGATGATCCCATCTTTGATTTTATTGGAGACAGAATCTTCAAATGACGAGATAATATCCTCAATAAAAGCATCTGCTACCCTGGGAAGCATAATGGAGGATTAACTGCAGGAGATTGGTGGTAATCTACATTAAAAATAGCAGACATAGTATAACTTGCATTTCAAGGACAGACAATGAATGAAAATCAGAAAGTTAGAAAGTCCAAAGATGCTTCTACATAGGTGTACAACTTAACTAACGTTTCCACTTTGCTTATCACAAAGTTTTTACAGTTGTCTGAATAGTTTAATAGAAGAACTACAAATGAATGAATATACTGATCCATAGTGAAGAGTAAAAATGTGGCCTGCCCTTGCAAAGACATGTGCAACTCGGTTGCTATCTTAAGAGTTGTAGATCATAATGTGAAGTTTGTTAGAGTATCGAGAAAAAGCAATAGACTTGCTCACCTCACGAGAAAATTAGTTTAGTAATTCAGTATTATGAACAAGATAAAAGATGAGTTGACTATGATTCTCAAATCTAATCTGGCAAAAGAAGAGATACGACCAGTAACTAGAAATAAATTACAGAGGTGATACCCTTGATACAGCCAAGATGCACCGCCATTGAGCTGTATTGATATATCCCTCACGTAACATCCACATTCAAGAAGGGACAGCTTAAGGTTTCCTTGCTGGTTTTCCAGGCTCAAGGTAAGTCCAACTTCCATACCATCAACCTTGAAACGTGTAGCATTCATTAGTTTTCCTTCAGGGGAGGAGGGAAAAGATCTCTAATGATACCATTTTCTTATTTCTAGGAAATGTACTAGATCATGACAAGTAACAAACAAACGAGTTCTGGATTGTCAAACCCAAAGGGCTAATAGCCTAATGATTAAAAAAACTTATCACTTGTCGTTAAACACGAAAAATGAGTGTATTAGCCCAAACTAATTTCCTAAAGGTAAAGCTGAAAAAAGCTTATGTTTAAAATATATGAACGAACAACGACTAATACATGTTTTATTCCAATGAAGCTCTCTTAATCAACTTAAATAGATGGTAGATGATGCCATTTAGTGGCAGCTAAAGAAGCAATTAGAACGACTAGTGAAGCTTTAGAAACAAAATAGTAGCAATACTCGAAAAGCAAAGAGATTCTGTTAAAGTCGAGTACTATACAAGACCATGAGAGCAGATGGTGGATAAGCAGGCACATGTAGTAGTGAAAGTAGCACCTGAATAGAGGCATCCCCTTGATCAGAAACAGCAATAGGAAGTAGCCAAGAGCTGTAGGAATATCGCCAAGCCATACTAAGATTAGCGGTAGCACTAGATGTAGCTATCGTAATACCGGATTGTCCAGTTTTGATGACAGAAGAAGGCAAGTTAATGTGATTAATAGTTATGTTGGAAAGAACAATCTGAACTTTACCAAGAAGTGGGATTTTGACAGCCTTTTCGACTTGAGGAAGGTGGAGAGGAGTTAAAGAAGAAAGGGCTTCCTTTACCACCAAATCCTTGACAAAATCAAGACCCTTTTCCGATACTTGTAAAGAGATATATCCTTCATCTCCAACTTTACAATGAACATGAAGATACGGGCAAGAAGATATCAGCAAGAAATACAAGATTCCGAAAATTATTGGTTGATCATCTTGAGCCATGATTTCATAGCAAAAAATTACTGAGATATTGTACTAGCAAGAGCAGTTTTTTTTATACTATATGTATGGAGGTAGGTAGAAGCCAAGGTAGCTAGCTGCTTGGAACAAGGAGTTGACACTTGTTTTCTTCAATAAATGCCTCTCGTTTCAGGAATCAGGATACAAGGGAGAGAGTGGCGTAGACGCAAGCAAGTACTCCCTCCGTCCCAGCCGGTTCTTTACATGACGGCTGGGCACGGAGGTCAAGGATAGTGGGTGTAAAGTGGATGTAATATTGTTAAAATAAATGAAGTAGTGGGTGTAATAGTGATTTTATTGTTAAAATAAGTGAAGTAGTGGGTGTAATAGTGATTTTATTGTTAAAATAAGTTAAGTAGTGGGTGAAATAGTGTAAAGTATTGTTAAAATAAGTGAAGTAGTGGGTGTAATAGTGTTAAAACTTACTATTTTGGGTAATGTAAAGAAATGGTGGGACGGCCCAAAAAGGAAATTGTAAAGAAATGGATGGGACAGAGGGAGTACTTTGCAACCTTGAAATAGACACAGGCAGCCACGCAAGAAGGGATCTTTCTTGCTCGCGGTTAAAAATATTCTAACAAGATCCACTGTCCTGTTTTCTGTTAAGGTTAGTATTATTTTGACTTTCTTGCAAGCTAAATTCCAAACCATTACATTTATGCAAGGCAAAATATATGAAAAAGAGTTTTAGTTCATAAAAATAATTGATTGCAAAAAAAGGTTATTTGCCTTCATAAGATTTCTGAGGAAGCTTGATAATTTTAAAACGCAAATGTGATATATCAGTCTGCTCCCGTCAGTCAAAGCTAAGCCAGAACCGGGGCAATACTTTGCAACCTTGAAATATACGCGATGTTTGTATACAAAACAATGTTTGCTTACTTTACTCGCTGCAGTTTTCATTCTTGTATGATTGTGTATCTCAGATTTCAAATTGACCTGACACTTAAACATTTGCTATGTAACCACTAAAATCCGCAGGCACACATGAATTACAACAAACACAATGATTTCGCAATATGAAGACCCCCAAAAAGTAAAAAATAAAGTACACAAATCTACACTGCGGAAATCCATTTCTCAGAGACTGACAAGTCCACCCGTCTTTCCATTCAGTATCCCTTGGTAATATCTTTAGACTGCAAATTCAAAACACTTCAAGCACATGTATGTGAAGGTAACAACTTCAGGGATCTAATCATAGAAAATAATCCGGTGCTGGCTTTCTGGCTGGAGGCCCTCTTGCTTCCTGCATTTTTGCGATTGTATCTTAGATATACACAATTTGTGAATATTAGATAAAAGAAACACCAAGAGATTGCAGGACACATATAAACAGCCACTATAGTCCTATAGGGATCAAATCACTGTGTTTAAGACCCACTATGGTCCACTGACATACCGTCCTTGATGCATCCACTAATCTTTCTAAGAACACTATTCATCAAGCATTATGTATCATGAACTAAGACCCAAATTTTTGTTCACAAACCTGCGGAGCTGCTTCAAATACACGGAATTTTTTGTTAAGATTCTCATCCAGTTCAAGAATTGCTGCAACGTTGCCACATCTGCACAGCACATCTAAGAATTAAGAAACAACTCGGCTCCCATACATGAGAGAGGGGAAAAGGAAACTTTTTGGAGTAATAATAATTGCCTGTAACAATAATTAGGAGCTGACCAGACCGTAACTATCTGGTTATTGAACATCCATTTATAACCTTCCATTACTAACTGATGGGCCCGGCATATATAATCAATGTTATTAGTGTGATTGAAAGGAGCAACCACGCTGCCACCAAAGAGGAAGCCTGCACCGCGGGGACTCAAACCCCATCCGTCTACAATATCTTCTGGATCTGACCATAGTAAGTCACACATACCGCCATCATGGGGTACTTCTTGCTTTCTATCAATTGTCCGAATCTGCCATGTGACTCATGTTAACACTATTGATTAGGAGCATAAACCAAGAGGCATAAACCAAAAGGTGCAGGATGAGCTCCCAAACCTGATCTAATGTTGAAATTGTAGGAGATAGACCACCATGAACAGAAAATATCTTGTTCTCAATAAGGGCAGACAGACTGTAGATTATAGAGGAAAAACAACATTAAAATTCATAGCGAGACTACCTGAATGTAAGTTAATGATGTATATCGTGGATACCCTATAATCACAAATAGTTTTCTAAAGCCACCATCTTTTTTGGGTGTCCCACTGATATTATTCAAAAAAAAAAAAAAGAAGTAAAACCATGCCACCTACTAACTCCAAGTTATAGGGACAGCGGAAAGCATTATAAAAGTTGGTTTTATTTATCAAGAACATAGTAAAGCATGCAACACAGAAGCTTGTAGAGGAACTTACCCAGCTTAGAGCAAGGTCAAGGGAGGGTAAGATGTATGTAACCTAAGCAATACTCAAAAGAGTAGAGAGGCTGTTTCGGTAAATAAAAAAAAACCGACATACAGCATAAGGATCAGACCCATAATCTGCCTTCTGCCGTGGGAGAGAGATAGACCATGCCACAAGACTATCCCGTAATCCTTGCAACTTAGAAACTAGTCCCTTCTGTAATAACTAGTACTTACACGTGCCAAAAAACAATGGGCATGAACATTACAGAGGATATTTTTTTCAGTTTTTTTTTTGTGAAATTTTTGGTTCATATTTACTTTTTTTAGAAGAGGATCAACAACTTTCTCATGATTCTGATAATCCGAATGATGAAGTTATAAAGGCCGGGTGTCTCTAAAATTTTGTTTTTCACGGAAAGACAATGACACTAGTTGTGCATCCAACTGATTTGAACTAGACAGATAGACACCCATCTCATCTTTATAGGAATTAGGAAACCATCACACCTTAAATAGTCGAATATATCTGTGCAATATCTCCAAACATTGACTGAACCATACTTCCGTAGGCACTCATCATAGAATCCGTACACCTGACATACAGAACAAAGGATAAGTTCTTGCAACAAAAAAAAAAAACTTAACCAAGGCATTTAAAGTACGGACCAGACCTGAGTAATCTGCCGGCTCTCGTGATTTCCTCTAATTAGAGTTATTCGATCTGGATACCTGACCTGTTTGTACACATTTCTTTAATTAAACAACAATAAGAAGAAACCCACACTGTTTTATTATACTACTATATAAACTGATGCAATACAGTTCCTTTCACCCCCAGTAGGACTTTGCAACATCCATCTTAGGTCTTTTTTTGATACTAGCAAGCTTAAACAGCAAGCTACCAATATATCTGGACTCTACAGCTTAGTATGTGTTTTAGCTTTATTATATACTTAATGCCATATTGGACAAAACTTATACATGTATATTTATCTTAATACATTGAACAAAAAATAATTTCATTTGGTACTTGCAAGAAAAATGTTATTAATAGAAAAGACAGAAACTTTCTACCCCAGTAATGATCAAGGTCTGGTTGTAACGTTTATGCCTATGCCTAAAAGGTAGCTAGAGCACTATCAAGGAACAATATATATATATGAAGCAGAAAAACTTGATTTTGAAAGAGAAAAATGATTTAAATAAGGTATTGGCAGACTTGATGATTACAAAATACACGCCATCCCCAGAGAAGTAAAAAAAGAGAGTAGCAATGGCATACATAAATATACCTTTAGGGCAAGTAGAAGTAGAAATGTTTCCACCGAATAGAATCCTCTGTCAACAAAATCTCCAAGAAATAGGTAATTGGTTTTTGGACAATCACCTCCCACTTTAAAAAGCTCTTTCAGGTCATAAAATTGTCCATGGATGTCGCCACATATCTATACAAAAGAAAAGAAGGCCCATAACTTTAAGAAGATGTGACACTAACAGACAGCTACATTACAATGACAATCAATCACCCACAAGGTGGCATAGAATATGAGACCAAGACAAGAAATATTTGTTTACTTTTGAGTAGGGTAGTAGGAGAAGCTGTAGTATGGTAAATTGCCCCACCTGATGTTGACTGGCACATAAAACTAGATTCTAACCCCTTAATATAAAAAACTAACGTAGATAGTCATCGTAAAGATCACCTGAAGTCCTGAAGCTCATCTATGCACTATTTTTATTTTCTTTTTTTATGTAATGATCAATTACAGATATATAAAACTCACACACACGGGTGCCTGAGGATCTTATCCTCAAGAGAAAAGGTTACAATGCTAGGGCCAGCTCATCTAGGTATTGGTTTTGTAATTTTTGTTATGCTTACAAGCCAGAAAAAACAACTTGTGCAATTAGTAATATCAACTTGAAATTGAAGTTTGGACCATGATCCTTAAAGCATAGACGTGACATTAACAACTCTTGCCTCACAACTCACAAATTCCAAGAAACATCTTAAAATGATGAAACATAGTAAGCTTCTTCATAGTACCACATATTTTGTCATCCCAGTGCAAGTGTGTTTTAAGCATCAGGTCGATAACCGAATCCACACAATGTTTTCGGAAAAAATAAACTAACTAAATCTACTATCTCAAGCACCCAGCTAGAAACAGTCATGTACGATATACGGGTTTGGTAAAGCATTACGAGATACTTAATTTGTTACTGACTAACATGTCTCAATGTTGGATTAGGTTATCAGATTATATCGTAGAAGCATCTGGATTGGACTTTACAAACTTGAACACGGGTTTGGCTGTCTATATCCAGGTGACATGCACATAGTCATCCAAAGAGTAGAGGAAATATAAGGAAAAAGGTATACATGATAAATGAAGACTGCAAAGTAATGCAATGCTTATTGTAATATTATTTCATTTAATGAAAACAATGTAGGCTGTAGCTGAAGAAGATATGAACTTTTATTCTGTATCACGGTATTAAGCTGGTGTTTCACTCACGGGAATAAAAATCTCTCAATTTTGTAATCAATAGGTGTTTCTAAACAAAATAATAAATATACTAAACTAACATAAACAAGTCATTTACAAATTTCTAGGAAAACTGACTATTTGCCTTGTTATATATGTTACTACCTTTTGAGCTATTCCTATATCTTGTATTTGATATATTCAACTTCCCCCGGGAGAGTAGTTTTATAAGTTTATATGATTTAATATTTTTATAGGGTTTTATACTTTTACATTTTCAAATGAAAGCATTAATTTAATTAAGTGTCTTAATGCATGATGATGAGGCTAAAATGAATATCACTACCGATCGGACATAATGCTAGATGATTAAATCTACCAAAACGTAAAAATTAATGGGAAAATTAAGAGATAATCGCCTTTCGCGCTAATATTGGGGGGGGGGGGGTAGAGACTAGCCGAGTAGCCGATATAATTAGCTTTGATAATTGATACCCTGTTATACGAGAAACTATTAAAAATCTTCGAGAAAGCCACCTGATAGTCTTTAAAATCGACCTTACCTTAAAAGCCCCTTATTTGGATTAATTAGTGGACACCAAATCGATATAACATCATTAACAAGTACTACTTTATGAGTGTGTAATTTTTTGTTGCTCGCTCTAACTCTTGTTTATTGAATGCATAATCTAACTAATCTAATGGGTAGAGTAAAAAAATTTTAAGCCTAAGAATGATAAAATGCTCCCTTGTGTGTGCCAAGTTTATAAGATTATAGATATAGATAATAAACTATATGGATATAGCAAATAAGCTGATAATACAGAGAAGCCCTAATTGTAGTTGAAGCAGATGATAGAAATAATAAAAAGGAGAACTACAGAGAGATCCAGAAGGGAGAGAGGGAGCGAGAGAGAGAGAGAGAGAGAGAGAGGGAGAGAGAGAGAGAGAGAGAGGGAGGGAGAGTACAGTGACGGGGGCATCAACTCTTTGAACATTGCTTTCCTCAACAAGAATCTCCATGGCTTTGAGACAGAGAGACTTGACTTGAGATTCTTTCAAGGGCTCGCATTTCTTGAGCTGCTCTATTTGCTTATCCAGCTCACAAGACATCCTTCGCTTTCCTTCGGGCCAATTAGAATTTGCTTGGATGGACTCTCACTCTCTCTCTCCCCCTAAACTTGCTACTGCCGAGAGAGAGAAAGAATTGTCTGTCTGTTTATGTATAATGTATTGTGTGTATACTGTGTATAATATATACGGATTTTTCCTTGTATTTTTCTGGGTTAAATGGTATTTTAGTCACTCAATTAATTATAAACTTGCAATTGAATCATTTAATTAAAAAAGTTAGCAATTAGGTCACTAAATAAACAAAAACTTTCAAGTAAGTCATTGATTTTAATGAACATTAAAAAATGGATAGAAAGATGAATTAGCTTGCTGACATGGTTGATTTCTATCTAATTGACATGTACAACTCATTTTTCAATAGAGGTATAAGAAAGGGTTGGGGCAATGAAGAACGTTATACCCAACCTAATCTATTGGAGGAACTCTCGACGGTTAAATTGAATCATTTTTTAATGTCAAGCATTTTTCTTAAATGTCCATATTTTTTCTTCTTTCTTCCCCTTGCCATGTATTCTTCAAAGAGCCCTCCATTTATTTTTCTTCTGACGTTATCATCTTCACCTTTCTCGGCGGTTTCCATTTTTTCTTCTTCAACAATATTATGATCTTCGATGATGAGTTCATCTTCATCATCGTGTTTCTGAGTTAAACGAACCTCAATACCCGATCGAGTTCTCACCATCTCCATAAGTAGGGTTTGAATTTAAGAGTGTGTAGCTAAGGGTTTCAATTTAAGAAGAGCTAATTTGTAATTGGGGTTTTTCGTATAGAATGTAAAAATAAAAGGGGGGTGGGTTATAACTGAATCAGGTTTCTACTTGGGCGGGTTAACAAACTGATTTGACATCTGATTTGATGATGAAGTGGCTCCAATAGACGACTCCAGTCTAAAGTCTTACTTATTCATTTTACTTCTGGACAAAATATAATATAAAAAAGTTACAAAAAAATTTAGAGAGCAACTTCTGTCACATAATAATAATAATAATAATAATAATAATAATAATAATAATAATAATAATAATAATAATAATAATAATAATAATAATAATAATATGATTGTAAAAATTTAGAATCGAAATTAATGTTGATGGGATTCATTGAAAATCGAGAACCAATTAAAATGATTAATAGAAATAAAAGTTGGATAAATTTGGTGATATGGTAATATTTAATATATTTATTTATAATAAAATATATCATTTAATAATAATTATAACGATGAATCGAGTTCTAATTTTAAAATTATTTCGTTATTACTTATTTGATTGTTTTTAGAAGATCGACCTTTCTTTCCCGAAAATAAGAGTTGATAAACAAATCTATTGTAAAGCCCTAACACAAACCGAATTTATGGACACCAAATCTAGAGTCAGTTGACCCTACTGGCTTCAAAAGACAAATAGGAATGTTTGCACCTCAGTATTTGGGAAATAAGCAACATGATGCGTTTGTTGGTTAATTCTCTTAAATGCATACATTTTGTATTATTGTTAAATGTCCATATTGATGTTTTTGTTTCTTCCACAGGAGTTTCTTGAGCATTTGCTGGAAGGATTGTGTGAAAATGTTAGTCGCATAGAGGTTGATAATTCAAATTTCAATGATGAATTCAAGGTGTCATGTTTTTTATCTTAAATTCTGTGTTTGAAAGCTCTGATTTATTTTGCGAATTTGTTTAAAATTTAAGATATTAGTTGACTGGGTTGTCTAACTATAATACAAACACAGACTTGAGTTTGTTAATCATCATTTCCATTATTTTGGATTCATGTCCAAATTTTATTTTATTCGGAGGGGAATTTGAAACTATCTTAAATTGTATTGAATGTGGGGAGGCCTCAAAGTCTTATTCGTCATTTCTTAATCTATCCTTGCCAATTCCATGGGCAGAGGCTTCTCTTTATGACTTCTTAGAAATGTTTTTAAATGAAGATTACCTATTTGAAGAAAACATGTGGTCTGGTTTTTGGTTCTTTTTAGCTTTGATTCCTATCTTATTACTATTCCTCCTACATGTATGCCTTATTCTAGTCATGTAGATAAAACGTCGCTAGAGTATAAAATCACTTACCTTAAAATTTTAATCATGCAACTATCTTAGGAGAACCAATTGCCAAAGAACTATAGCATGATTATAGATCATTTTGTAACTTCTAGTAAGCACACCACATCAGAAAAGTTTGATTGAAATAGAAATAAGTCACTTGAGGGGACCAATTAGCCAAGAAGTATATAAAAATTCTTCACAAATTTGTAGAAGCCTTAGAATTCAACAAAACTTCATCAAAAAAACCTCCAGCCTACCATATCTGGAACAAAAACATTCCTCTCACTAGTAGAGACGCAGTTGGATGAGACACCAATTTCTCCTTGAGATCTAGTGCCAGAGCAATGTAGTGTAGACACGGGATACCATCCTTCAGCATGAAGATAGGGTAGATTATGACTTCCAATCATTCTGAGACCCTGTCCTTGAACTCCTTAGCTTCATAGAAGATTCCAGGTTGATAACCTAGATCTTTGAGTATGGTGGTGATGTTATCTCTGCCTCCTCCAAAAAATCTGACAAACAAATGTCCTGTCTTGTAGATATAATCATCTACCTGATCAGTACAGTCTATATTTATTGTTTATTTGTATCTTAAAGGTTGATGATGTAGAATAAGGATGCTATAAATGGTTTTTGTAGCTTTAATCTTTTTGTTCGCGGGATGCAGGCTGTGTCCAGGGTGCTGGAAAAGAAAGGAAGCTAAGAGTGTCTTTCCGGGCTTCCTAAAATCCTTATTCTTCATTTTATGCTCTTCAAAAAGTCTGGGTCATCGGCCAACAAATTGGACAGTCTTGTCAATTTCCCTTTATAGGGATTTGACTTATCAAAAGCACTTTGGGAGCATCATATGAGCTTTTTTGGTGTGATATACCATTATGATTATTCTACCTGTGGCCATTACACAACAGTGCAACGCTAAAGGTTATAGTTATACGTGTTTAAAGTTTTAAATGTTATCATTAATGAGTCTTAAATGCATAAAGTTTTTAATATTTGCCTAAGTGCATGAGACTAATAAGTGGTTCACCATAGACGATCATTATTTCTTGTATTGGTTGAGTCAAAATATAAACAATTATACTCATGTATTTTTATTATAAAGATACTAGCGTGTAACCCGTGCGATACACAAATTTTTTTAAATATTTTTATCTTAATATTTAATATTTTTATCTTATTATTCATAATTTTAATATTTGCTTTTTAATTTGTAAGAAAATAAATTATAGAAAATAATAAAATATAATAATACGAATTTAATATGTTGTTGACGGGAATTGAACCTTGAAATTTTTGGAGTAGTTTATAATCAATAAGATATTGATAAACGTGTAAATTATAAAAGTCAATCTGATCGAGTTTTGACTAATAATAATAAATATTGATAAACATATAAATTACAAAAAAAATGATCATAAGAAAATTAATGTGAAGTATTATTAAAATTGATTTTTAAATTTGTAAAAATATAAAACAATAAATTATAATTTACAATCAAATTTTGATGAATTTGACTTTGAAAAGTCAAAATGGGACACAATAAGTGGGACGGGGGAGTAATATAAATGTTTAATAACAATATGGTGAAAATAGATAATATAAATTTTTAACTAAAATATGTTGTTGATTAGAAGATACGATATTTTAGCTGTTTATAAAAGGTAATATCATTAATCAATTAAAAGTAAACCTCTTTTAATTAAAAAAAGGCAACCGTATATCACTAATTATATTATTTCACTATTTAAAATAATCGGATATTATTTTATTATTTACGGATTATACTAATGTTTCCTTATTATAGACAATGTAAGCGGATTTTTAATATATTTTACTAATAATAAAAATTATGGTGTGATATTTTTGGGTATATATTAATGATTATAATATTAGTTTTAAATCAAAATGGTAACATGTTTTAATTAGAAAGAAAATATTAATGATTGAAAGATATGATACTATTGATTTTTTAGGTGTTTAACATTAATTATATTATGTTATTATTTATTTTAATAAATAGGATAACCAAACCGTAAACCAAAACTTTTATTTTAATAAATAGGATAACCAAACCAAAAATCAAAACTTTCAATGTTTCGCCTTTAATATAATAGTATAGATGTTGTTGATGGAATTCGAACCTTGAACCTATAGGAGTATTTTATATATTATAAAAAGGATATTTTTTTAGCATTACATTTAACTGTTTTCATTGATCTGTCTCAAAATCCAATGATTACTATGAGTGTACCAAAAAAACTGTACCAAACTACCAACCAAATATACCCTATTACCCTTTACTAGCTTATAACTCGTGCAATGCACGACTACTTTTTTAATATCTTTAATTATTTTAATTTTTTAAATTTTATATGTTATTAATTTACATATAAAATTGTTGTTAAAATTTGATATAAATATATAAGATTTTACAATTCGATTTTATATTTATACTCTTATCTTGAATGCTTCAAATTTGATTTGGACGACTTTACAGCCCACGTGAAATTAACAAAATAATCTTTAATTTAGTGATGGTTTAACAATTATTTTCCAACTAAATCTACACAGAAACAAAAAAGAGAATAAATTATATTTGATTTATGAATTTTACTTATGATTCGTTTTGATTATCAAAACACCCTTGTCAATATGTGAAGTTAGTTCTACTAACAACTAAATGCAATTTTAATAATAAGTTTAGGAGAGATTTTGTCCAAAATTTTGATAATCGGTAGTATGGTTCTCCATACGACAACAAAATAAGTGTAGGAGAGATTTTGTCCAAAATGTTGATAATTGGTAGTCTGGTCCTCCGTATGACAACATATTTAAAAAGAAAAAGAATTGATACGTTGACATAATAGAATAACATTCTCACGCAGAAATTGTAAATAAATATAGAAATATGTATAATATATAGAAAAAATATAATGTATTTTCATTTTTTAAAATTCCAAAAATATTAGAAAGTTTAGAAAAGGTAAATATTAGAATTCACTCTCTTTATAGATTTTAATTTTTTAAGAAAAAAGAGTTATTGTTTAAGATAAGTATCAATATCAATATCAATATATTCTTAATGATGCTTAGTGAAGGATTTAATCAAATTACACCAATTACCCTTTGAAATAAATATTATGCAATCTATTTAATCTATCTTAGATAGGGTTTTTAGTCTTTTTACCTTTTGATTGGGTTAATGGGTTAATGGATATCCATGTTTTAATCCTTTATCATATAAAGATATAAAGGTATTCGGGTATTTTTCTTCGCATGGTGGGTTAACCCGTCTCTGTTACTCTAATTTATAAACAAAGGATTTAATCAAATTACACCAATTACCCTTTGAAATAAATATTATGCAATCTATTTAATCTATCTTAGATAGGGTTTTTAGTCTTTTTACCTTTTGATCGGGTTAATGGGTTAATGGATATCCATGTTTTAATCCTTTATAATATAAAGATATAAAGGTATTCGGGTATTTTTCTTCGCATGATGGGTTAACCTGTCTCTGTTACTCTAATTTATAAACATAATATCATACATGAATATCTCTCAGACGTAGTGTTATTCCACCGTATCTCTCTCACCCTATCTGGCCCCGCAGGGGCTGTGCAAATAAACACGCATTCAAGATTTCAGAACTCTCCAACTACAGTCTACAGGCATATACGTATACATACAAAGAGTACTAGGTGTTAATTTTTTGTGGGCATTTAGATTATTGATCAATTTTGGTTAATAATACCCGGTACAGTGTATGTGTTGTTTGCCCTAATTTTTTTTGGTCACAATGTTTAGAATCATCCATCTGTAACTACGAAATGGATGGATCACGTTATTATGTTTATGCTTCTATATTAATTTTTCTGCTAATTTGTCTTCTCACCCTTATGGTCTTTTGTAAAATTTACAGGTTGGAAGCAACTTGGTTCTCACTCTCTTTCATCAAAAAATGGTAATAACCAATATAGTTTTAAGTTGTGTTAGTCATGTTTTGTTATGTACCTCATTATATTCATGATAAATTTTAATCCAAATCTTCTTGGCATAAGTAATTTTATCAAATTTGGGTGACCCATTTTCCGTTGGAGATAATCTGATTATAAACTGTAACGTATATTATCATTACATATTGTATAATTGGACAGAACTCATCCGTATATTATCTTAATGTTGATTATCGTTGATTGTGTTTCCATATATCTTAATGCCTTGCTTTTCCGTTGTTGATCAGACCATGCCCGCAACATTGACTTTTGATTTTGAGGGGAAATCAGGTGTGGCCACCAATGACTGGTCTAATGTTGCCCAGAAAGGGTCTATTAATGTAATCCATCTCTCACTATTTATGTTTTCATGAGGATGACTTTTATTAGGTTGTGATAACTTGGAAGTAATATAAGTAAAGGATAATAAAATGATATTATATTTTTTTTAATTAATACATGGATACAGAGTTATTATATGGTAGAAAGCGTAATGACTAATAAGTATTGGAGCATTGGTTATGCATTTCAAGTCTTGATTGACATTAATATTTGTCTAATTTTTTTTTTGGTGTTGTAATGAGTATCAATTTGAGGCTTATTACTAACCTGTATAATGTGGAAATAACAGACTCACGCCATCACAGAGAAAGCTTGATTCCGTTAATTTGTCTGGTATAATATAGGTACACTACTTTACTCTAAATTAAAGCCCGGTGTGCAAATTTATATGAAGAGATTTGTGAAACATTGCAGGCCCAACCCATCGAGCACCTTTGTCTCAAATTAGTTGGAATACTAAATTAACAACAAGCGTCAATCTTAAACCTTTCCAATTGCCGCTCTAGGATATCTCCGAAAAAGAATATCCAGCCATCTGCACCTGTCAAAGAAAAGTTGTGTTCATCTTTAGCCGGTGAGGCTTAATTTGGATTTTTTTTATGATGGAAATGGTCTATTTAATCGATTATCAAAGGGAAGAGCTTATTTATAATGTTTATTAAACAAAGGTTTGAATTGGTAATTGATTAACACTAGCCATAGATTTTATGGTGGTAACATGATTTTTATCCTTTATTTTGCACAGGAAAAATAAGCCATACATGGAAATCGATGAACCTAATAGACCGCCATTGTAGAGGGGAAAGGTCTCCCTATTTAAACAAACCACAATGGTAGCAACACTTCAGGTTTAACACAATCAAGCACGAAAAAAATACTGAAAACACTGTTTTGGTTCCAGATTTAGAACATATTGGTATGCGCATGCCAGGTATTGTAAATATTACTTAGGGTCCTACTTTGTAGTTATTGTGTGTCGTAAGTGATCAGTCCACAATTTACAGATTGGTACCCGTCAAAACCAATTACATGTACGAAGAATCTGATGGAATTCTTCAACAGAGCGGATGTGTGTAATAATGTGGACAAAGGTGATATATCTTAATTCCAAAACTTGCCGGTTTCCCATGTAATAATGTGGACAAAGGTGATGGTCTAAACATGGACGTTTTTCAATAAAGCTATTTTGGAATCCATATAATTTACTTACCTTTTTAACTAGAACTTAGTCCCTGTCCCAGTATGGTAAAACAAAGGTTTGTCAAGTGCCCGTGCTTTTCATTATTGCTATACATTATAGGTGACATGAATGAAAACAATAAATCATCTATTTCTGGTATTCAAGATTCTTCCCAGAGGAGACAACAAGATTTTCTGAACAACACTGACAATGGACCAGAGTCCAGAAGATCACACACACCAGATGTATATTTTAAGTAATATTAATGCAATAAGTAGGATTAAATTATTTGTGTATAAATTATCAGTTGCTGTTTTTTACCACTCTTACATTGCAGATTCTTTGTATATAAATATTTAAATGAAAATATGTAACCATGTTTGTTTACGAAATGACACCAGATTCATTGTCATTTTGCTACAGATACTATTAATGATGATGTGGACGATAACAAATATTCTAAGCCTGATATATGATGCACTTTTTATTGTGTAAAAATTATGTGAAGCTTTAGTGTGCATAACAGTAATTCATTAACTGGACAGATTTGTGTAGAGGATATATGGACCTTGGTCCACCAACAAAGAGATGTCCTAAGTGTATCGCAATCATGTGGAATGAGGAACGTAATAACAAATCTGCAAAGAAGAGTCCGCCTACTTCTTCAATTTGTAAAGAAGAGTCATGTGGATTTTGGTGATTTCACAACCACAGAGGCATCTGGAATTCTTCTTTTGGTATGAAGATTTTGTTTAGAATTGAAACAGCTGCAGCACAAGTTATTGTTCAGTCTATCATCGCTATACCATTACATAGGTTTGAACTCAAAGACATTGGAGAACTATATGATTATGCACAATCCTATTCACCAGGCCATATACCTACAGTTGCACCAGGTTAATAACATCCATACATTTTATAAAAGTATTCAGCATTTGAATCTTTCTCACAAATTTGCATTTCTTTTATAAAAGTCCGACAATAGATCATATTACAATCTGGTAAAATAGATGTTTTAGCAAGGTTATGATCATTAAGACTATACATTACAGGTTACAAGAATGCACACAATAAAGGATCTAATTCTGGTACTAATTGTTCTAAAGAGATAATACAACCAGAATACTTGAACAGGGCTGACAATGGATCAGATGCTCAGACCCACCAAATAGATGAAGGTATATTTTTTTCAGTCTTATTACACTATCATCCACTACCGGCCCTTAAAGCGTTAATTATCATATTTGTTTTACTCTTGGCTCTTACATTGCAGATTATAATGAATGTGAAGATGATAAAATTATAATGAATGTGAAGATGATGAAGAGGGTATGTACGATACAAATCAATTAAATATCTTAAATCTATCTCATGAGCTTTAATATATTGGTTTATATCATACTTTCTTTATTTTGTCCTGCTACAGAAATTCGAGGACAATACGTTAACGATGATTTAGACGATAACACCATATCTAAACCAGCTTACTAAGGCCTATTTTGTCTGTTATGATTTATTTTCTTTAGATGATTTATTCGAGGACCAGCTTATTTTGTCTGTTATGAATTTACAAGGTATGTTGTTTGTTTATTTGTCCAGGAAGGATGCAAAGGCCTGTTGTATATGTTACTCCATGCACGTGTAGTCTTAGATTTATGTGAAAAACTCGAACATGAGATCAGTTTTTAGCAGGTTGAAAGGGACTTTGACTCATTTAAAGGAAAATGGTTATTAGAGCAAATTGGTAATCAGCACACATGCTGAAGTACAACGTGGAGTAAAAAATGCACAAAAATGCCTTCCTCTCTGAAGTTATAATGGAAGAGGTTAGCAAAGACTTGGTTATTTACCTGTTCCATCTATACATTTTTTGTGATACTACCTTAATCTATCTTAAGTCGTCATCTTTTGATTCTTATTATTTTGATTAAGCTATCGCCATGAGCCACGTTCTGTCATTCAAGGAATCAGCATCCTTAATCGGAGATATTGTTTAATCCGGGTACTAAATTTCATAGCGACAAGTCTTTTTTATTTATCTATCCTTTCGAAAATCTCTATCTCTTGCATATGTGTTTATTACCATTGTTTTTCTTCTTCACAATTGTCTCTAATCACTGTTTTCGCTTTATGGATGCTTATATGAATGATATATATACGTATACATGTTTATAGGAAACAGAAGCGATATTGAATGTGACTAAACTCTCAAGCAAGGCACGGAAATACAACAAATGTTACAGGTATAATTAATTCACATGCTTTGTCTAAAGAATAAGTTGATCTTTTTCAAAATTTGCAGTATTGATAGTGCTATAAAAATTTAATTTTGTCGATCAGAAATGTGTATGTCTTTGTTCTTTTCCATCTTTCGTACTTACTACTATGAAAAATCATAAGCTTCGGGTGGATAGTTTTATCACGCTAATCATCTATTCAATAGTGTAAGAAAGCATGATAAAGTGCAGTTGGTAAGCCAATACCTTAGATCTAAATAAATAGCCAATTTAAATTCTTTTATATGCCGAAAACTTTCTGTATCCTAAAAAAAATCCTATTTTATGTGTAGAGTTATATAAATCTCAAATGTCATCTTTTCATGTTAATTTTTTGTGAACAGCTCTTGCTTTTCATGTTTACTTTATTTTTTCATGATAATATAAGTTCTTCTAACTATCCGATTTTATATAATATTGCTACACAATATAACCATAGCTTTGTGTATGGCTACAGGCACCGGTCTACTGCATGTTTCATGTCTAAGTCCAAGTAACCAACAAAGTCTTGGCGTGCAGCTTGCACACTTGCGTAGCTCCGCCATGATGGCGTTGCTGCAGTAAGAAGCTATTATAAGATGCGATGGGTTATTCTATCATTTTGTAGTTTGCAATATGCATCATGTGGTTCTCATTCTGTTAATTGTGTTGTTTACAGGGTGCAGCCCGACGGTCTACTAGTCAGCAACAAAATGTAGAGGTTGATTCTATTGAACTTTCTTCTATTTACTTAAGTATATTTATTTCAGTATTTCGTAGAATTTGCAGAGCACACTAATTTAGAAACATACAATAAAGATATATTTGTGTGTAAATTGAATTATGGCATAATTCTATCTGTGTATGGATATAAGCTCTCAAGATGTATGTGATATTTACTCAGATTCTCTTTTTAATATTCAAATGACCAACCAAATACTTTAGGTGTCGTTTTCGCCATTTTTAAATATAAAAAACTGTCGTGAGTACTACTTTATAGATGAGTTTATATTTGAAGAGTTGTTAAGTACTGTCTTTTGAGATGAGTTTATATTTGTAGAGTCATTAATATTGTATTTATTTGTAGAGTCATTAATATTGTATTTTGAGATGAATTTATATTTAAAGTGTCGAGAGTGCCTTTTCAAAATATTTTTTTTTTGAAGAAAATGCATTTCCATTACTCAATCAAAGCATCATACATCAATGACTCCAACACAATCCGTGGAGGAGTAACTAAATCAATAGAGCAATTTAGCTCACAAGGCACTCGAGCCACTAGATGGGCTGACCTATTGGCTAACCTTCTCACATATTTAACCTGAATATTAGGCCTAGCAACCAACTTCGACCTGCAAGCATCAAGAATGTGGCCGATTTCCAGGTGGTACACTGATTGACTGTTAATAGCCTGCACTGCAGTAAGAGAGTCAGACTCAACACAGGCCCTTCCCTCCGTTCTGGTGCTAATCCAAGACAAAGCCTCGTCAATGCCAATTGCTTCTACCTCCAGTCCACACTCACAGCTGCTGCAATCTTCATTACTTTACCTCCCATATACTCTCCTCTGTGATCACGCAGCACCATACCTACTGAAAAGTGTGAGGAACCTGCCACTATCGAAGCATCAACATTCACTTTCAGCAAACCAGTCTCCGGTGCCACCCATCTGTCTTTGTTCGTAACATTATTATGTCTTACCTGTAACGCTCCCTGATGTACTCTACTACAAGCTTCACCCCATTCCTTAAGCTGCAATAGACTCCAATCCATAGCAAATTCAGCCGTTACCACCTTTTGTTCCCATACCTTCTTGTTCCTGAAAAACCAGATGCCCCATAAAGTCATTGCAAACAATTTAAGCCTGTCATAGGACTCAGAACTCAGCTTGTCCAGCAACCACCTCGACACATCTTCTAACTCCCACATATCGTACTGAACTCCCATTTGTTGCCAGCAAAGTGCAGCAAAATCGCAATGAAAGAACAAATGCAGTACATGCTCCACATCAATGTTGCACATCGGACAAATCACAGGTACACCACTACATCTCCTATGTAGATTCACACGAACAGGGACATTGTTGCGACACAGGCGCCACAGAAAGAATTTAACTTTCGGCGGGATTTTCAAATTCCACAACCTCTTCCAGCCTACTGAGTGAGAATCTTGAATTGGGACCAGATGACTCTCTTGCCACACATGATAACCAAATTTTACTGAATAGCATCCATCCTTTGTGTGCACCCAAGCTACTCTATCATGAACTGCATTTTGTGGAATTCGAGTTTGCAAAATTGAAGTTGCATCAATCTCATCAAACACCTCCCTAACACGTTCCTCATCCCACTCAAGAGCACCATGTTTAAAGAATTGACAGACTTTAGTACTTCTGCTAACAGTATAGCTCTTGTTTTCGACCATGTGGTTAGCTTTGCTTTTAATCCACGGATCAGTAAGCATATTGATGTTCTTTCCATCCCCTAACACCCAACGAAAACCCTTCTTAATCTCCTCCTTTGCCTGCCAAATACCTGACCAGATGAAACTGGAGCCCTCCGTTTTCCTTGCCTCAAGAACGTGAACATTCAAGAAATATCTAGCTTTAAAAACTCTAGCAACTAGAGTATCAGGTCTGTTGATAAAATTCCACACATGTTTCCCAAGCATAGCTAAGTTATAGCCCGTTAAATTACGAAATCCCAGTCCCCCTTTCGTTTTAGCCATGCTCATTCGATCCCACGATAACCAGTGAATACCTTTTGAATTTGATCCACCCGACTTCCACCAAAAACCATTGAGTAATCTCTCTATTTCTTGACAGATCGACTTTGGAAGAAGAAAACACGACATAGCGTATGATGGAATAGTTTGAGCCACGCTCTTGATCAAGACAGCCTTCCCTGCCCGAGACAACAACTTAGCATTCCAACTTTGAATCCTCTTCCACACTTTGTCTTTAATGAAACTAAAGACAGATTTCCTCGACCTACCAATCAACGAGGGTAACCCCAGGTAGTTGCTCTTCGTTAGATCATCCCAAACACCCAAAATCTCCGATAAATCTCTTTGTTTGTCCCTTCGAACATTGGCACTGAAAAAAATGCCTGATTTCTGAAAATTTACTGCCTGACCAGAAAGCAACTCGTAACTGTTAAGAATTTCCTTCACTTTAATAGCTTCAGCAGAATTAGCACGAAAAAATAAAAAACTATCATCTGCAAAAAGCAGATGCGTGATAGCTAGTGCACTCGGACATATTCGACAGCCATGAACCTCACCATTTGCCTCTGCTCTCTTAATAGCATGAGAAAGTCCCTCTACACACAGGAGAAATAAGTACGGGGACAACGGATCACCCTGCCTCAAGCCACGTTTAGGAAAAATAGGTCCAATCTGGTTACCATTAAAACAGACATTATATTCCACTGTACAAACACATAGCATAACCCAGTTAACCCACTTTGCACAAAAACCCATCTGCAACATTCTTCTTTTCAGGTATAACCAATTCACACGGTCGTACGCCTTACTTATGTCCAACTTTAAAGCTACTTCGCCATCAGTACCCGTCTTCTTACTCTTCATAAAATGAATAATTTCAAAAGCAACTAGAACATTGTCTGCAATGTTGCGACCAGGAACAAAAGCGGACTGGTTTTTAGATATAAGACGTGGAAGAATTGTTTTTAACCTGTTAGCTAGCACTTTAGCAAGAATCTTATACAAGACATTGCACAAGGCTATAGGCCTTAAATCCTTCATACACTCTGCATTATCTCTTTTCGGAATAAGCACAACATTCGTTCCATTAAGCTCAGCTGGAAAAGAACAACGTTCAAGCCACTCCTTGCAACTACTAAACACCTCCCTGCCAAGACTGTTCCAAAAATACTGAAAAAATGCTGGGTTAAGGCCATCAGGTCCCGAGGCCTTATCCGGATGCATTTGCTTTATTGCCAATGTAAATTCCTCAAAACTCAGATCAGCCACCAACTTACCATTCTGTTCTGCAGTAATAAGACTCTCCACATTATCCTCCTCAAGTACACTATTCTGCACCTGTCCAGCAAACACTCTATTAAAATACTCGAAGACCACAGCATGCATTCCCTCCTTATCCGACACTACCTCTCCATTCTCCTTCCTCAGATGCGAAATGAAATTAGACTTCTTCCTAGCCGACGCATGAGCGTGAAAAAACTTCGAATTCTGATCACCTTCAGCCAACCAAAAAACCTTAGCCCGTTGCTTCCAGTAGAGTTCCTCATGATGAAGCAATTCATGCAACTTCTCTCGTTCTTGAAAGTATTCTTTAACTCCTTCTTCGTCCACTCTGTTCACCAGGGCATTCAACAAATCTTTTTATTTCGTCACCTTGTCTCTAAATTTGTGAAAGAAATTCCTCCCCCATTTAGCCATAAACGATGAGACAGAAATTAATTTAGGTAACAAATGAATGCTAGGAAGATTCTCCCAATACTCCCTTACTTCATTATGGAAACTCGGCTCTTTAAGCCACGTATTCTCAAACTTGAACCGAAACTGCTTCTTAGTAACATTAACATTGCAAAGGTCAAGATGAATAGAATCATGATCAGAACAAATGGTGTGATGAACAGTAAGCTTACACAAAGGAAATAGTTGCCACCATGAATTAGAGGCAAACGCTCTGTCCAGCCGTTCTCGCACCCAATTCGCCTTCCCCTTACTTTTCTCCCAAGTGAATTTTCCCCCCGTAAGATCAATTTCCAAAAGCTCTGCATCCTCTAGGGCTGAACGAAATCCATTCATAAGAAATTGTGGATGATCAATAGCCCCAGACTTATCACCTGGATACAACAAATCGTTGAAATCCCCAATTATGCACCATGGCAACTGAGAAACCAAAGCTAACTGTCTAATGAAGTCCCACGACTCACGTCTACGGTTTCTTTCCGGATAACCGTAAAAACACGTCAACCTCCAATATGGACTCATATTCTTCAGCATCGTAATATCAATATGATTATTGGAGTAGCTATCCACCTTGCACGATACAGTTCTCTTCCACATGATCGCCAATCCCCCACTTCTACCAACACAGTCAACAGCAAAATAATCAACAAAACCTAACTTACCACATAGTTCCTTTATTCTGTCATTACGAGAAAGAGTTTCAGAAAGAAATAAAAAGTCGGGATTACGAGCCTTTACAAGGTCTCCTAAGACACGAACTGTGCGAGGCCTCCCCAAACCTCGACAGTTCCAACATAAGTGATTCATAATGCCTGGCTAGCTTGCTTTGCAAGCGTAGCCAAATCAGTAGAAAAAGATACCACACAATCCATTGTAGAAAGAGTAGCATCTGAATGAACGAACTCAGTATTATCAAAGACTTTTACTTGAGACCCATCACCTTGATACATAACCACCTGGGCCTCAGACTGGTCCATTCTTCTTTTCTTTTCCGAAATTGACAGCCCATCTAATTCACCCTCACCCGGCCCATTTAAAAACAGCTGTTTATTTTTTGGCGCCTCATCCCTAACATTTTGAAATTGAACACCTTGCATGATTGATTTGTTTTTAATAAGAGATAAGTCAACCCTCCTATTTCGCTCCTGAAAAAACTCTCCCCCCGTACCAGACTCCTCAGATTTCGGGGTTCTGTTGCTCTTACCAATTCTGGCCTCCCAATCACCATCACCATCTTCTCTAAGCCATTTGCTCCTCCCCTGACCGGCAGCTCTCCGCGGTGGCGCACGAAGCCATGTCCCCCACTCCTTATTACACTCATCACTCCTACTATCCAGAAAACGCCTGCAAAACCTCTCTGTATGGGACACCATACCACATACAAAACAGAAATCACCCAACCTTTCATACTTACATTGTACCACAAACTCTTTTCCATTTCTACATGTAATTTTCTTCTTCCTCTTCAGCGGCTTACGGACATCAAGCTTAATCTTCAGACGCATATATTCCCTCCACAAACTTTCATCATTCTTCTGATCATACATAACAAATTCCCCGAAAAAATTCCCAAGCTGTTTGCCCACAGCTTCCGTCATAAAACCTGATGGCATATCATAAATCTGTATCCAAATGTTAAGAAAAAACAATGGAACTGTGACTGGACTCTCTCCCGGAGGGATCATATTCAACACAAGCATAATATTGTCGAAAGACCATGGTCCACCATTGAGAACCCACTGCAAATCTTCTTTATGAAAGAACTGGAATAAAAACAAAACAGAATCAATCTCTTTGATGTTTATTCCCATCGCTGGCTTCCACACATCAGCCAACTTGCTTTTCATCGCCTTGACATTGATTGATTTCTCTGAAAGAAACCTTCCTACCAAACAGAGATCATACTTATGAACCTCCTCGACATCCCCCTCAAAAACCAGCTCTTCATTTTCTTCCTCCTCGATATTCAGATCCGCCATTTGCTCATCTAAATCATGAACGTTTGCCATCTATAATGACACTCCCACACAAACCAGTTCAAAGACAGGATATGGAGAGAAAATCAAAAGCTCTCACATAAGATATGGAGAGAAAATCAACAGGGAAAAAAAAATTTATATGTAACCGCTCAATTTGATCTCAATTTTCAATTATAATTCAAAATTAAATTAAAACTTTCAACTAATGCCAGAAGAGTACTTAAGATGCATTTTAAATATGATGTACATTAATTTGACACAATTAATGTTGGGTTGTGATACAGACTTAAGTGGCTAAGGAGTTGTGTGGTGTTAAAAAAATTCATTTTCTATTAAAATTCTTTCTAATGATATCACGCTTCTAAAATAGGAGTTATCTGTTGTTTAAGAGATTAGTCAGTTGCTTGGTTTTAGTAGAGCCTCTTTGTAGAATTTCATATTCTATAACAAAGGTTAAATATATTCTTTACAGAAAATTGGATACTTAATATTTGGAATATTGCAAAATATATAGGCATCTTTATTTTTCATTATGATAATTATGTTTTTGAATGCCCTTAGGGAAAATGAATTGATTATCATTTTAGAAATTTAAATAGTGACAGGAAAAAATATAATGTTGATTAGTGACAGCTTAAGTAATCTGATATGATGTCTGTAATTTTTTTTGTTAATCTTAGATAGGTTAGTTGCATACTGTAGATGAATATGATGAAGTCAGAGAAATTAAATTCCGGTCCCTTTGTAACAATCATGTGTTCTTGCTGTAATTATATTATTGTTAGTAATACGGGAAAACTTATGTTACTCATTCCTTATGTTAAAATATTTATTACTTTTATTGCATATTTTGATTGATTAAATAAATTGATAACATTGTCAAAATAGACTTGTATGCTACTCTTTTATATAAATTTTAGCATATCACTATTTTATTAAATAGTTATATAATTTTACAGAATATTTTTTTTAAGAATTCAATATTTATATAAATGCATAGAATATATTTCTAAGAAAACAATCAAATTTGTAAAATTTTTGCTATTGTCATTTTAAATTAAATAAGATGTCGTGTACGAAGTACGGGCAAAATGCTAGTCATCAATAATATGTAATGAAGTTAGAACTACGATTCCAAGTAAGTGTGACTCAAAACATTTTTAGCAAAAAAGCGGCTTAATAGAAAAGATCGTATTAATTATTAGAATTTGATATTGATGTCACAAATTTTATTTAATTTCTAGGATTATAAATTTTTATGGATAAAAATTATTTTCCAAGTATTTATAATATATGTAAAAGTTGGGGTTTTGGTTTTAATGAAGAGTGGTTCAATCGGAAAAATCGTGTTTAACGAGAAATCGATTAATTAGAGAATATTGTGTAACTATTAAAATTTAATATTGATGATATATTGATATAATATAAAATAAATATATATTAATTTTTTTTAGAAAAATTGTAATATCGCCGTGAAGCGCGATTTTATCGACTAATTTATATTAATTTTATGATAGAGAGGGCCAACACCCGGATTTTTCCTTGTATTTTTTTCTTTTAATTCTTCTACTTATTCATTTTACTTCAAGACAAAAGAAATATAAAAAAATTAAAAAAAAATAGAGAGCAATTTTTTTAAAAGTACGAGTTTTGCATGCCAAATAATCATAATATCCTTATATATAATAAGCATAAAAGAGATTTTATCCATAATTTTGGTCACTGTACTATCAAAATAATCTCAACCATCGAATTTAATATATTTAAAAATAGACGATCAAGATTATATCATATTAAAAACAAAATTACAATCTAAAAAGGATATAATCTAAAAAGATTGTGTTAGAATTGAACTTTAAAGAGAAAATTATAATATGAAAAGGATATAATTAAAAAAGGATACAATTGATTTTTTTATTAATATTAAAAAAAGTTCATATTTATTATTTGAGCTCTATCTCGAGATCCAAAAATCAGGTTTGGATGATTTTACAGCCCATGCGGAGCTCATAAATTAACTTTAATTTAGTGATGATTTAACAATTATTATCGAAATGAAAAAACTTAGAAACTCAAGAGAAAATATAATTACAAATTTTTACATTAATACTATTCAGTGTAGAAGACCAACATTGATAATCCAAATCATATATGATTTAAATCATTGACATACACTTTTTTGTATTTCAATATAAATACACTTTTTATTTTACATGTTAAAATAAAATATTTTTTATGCTAGATCCAATATTTTTCATCTATTTATTTTATGAACTAACGGTTATTATTTATTTTTTCGTACTAAAGACCAGACTACCGATTACTAAAGTTTTGGACAAAATCACTCTTACACTTATTATTAAAATTGTGTTTGGTTGTTATTAGAACTATCTTCAAATAACAATAATGATATTTTGATAATCAAAATGAAATATTTGCAGATTTCATAAATCGAATAGAATTTTTAATGTAAAAAATCATCAATTTCTTCTCTCTTTTGTTTATGCGTATTTTAAATTAGAAAATAATTGTAAAACCATCACTAAATTAAAGATTATTTTGTTAATTTCATGTGGGCTGTAAAATCATCAAAATCAAATATTAAGAATACAAGATAAAGTACAAATATTAAATTGAATGTGTAATATATATGTATTTAAACAAAAAAATCAAATTTTAACAAAAAATTGATATGTAAATTAATAACATATAAATATTAAAAAAATTAATATAATTATAGATATTGAAAAAGAGTTGCACGGATTATAAATTAGTAATAATAATAATAATAATAATATGATTGTAAAAATTAAGAATCAAAATTAATGTTGATGGGATTCATTGAAAAATCGAGAACCAATTAAAGTGATTAATAGAAATAAAAGTTAGATAAATTTGGTGATATAGTAATATTTAATATATCTATACTATTATATTAAAGCCTAAATATTTAAAGTTTTGGTTTTTGATTTGGTTATCATATTTATTAAAATAAAAGTTTTGATTTTCGGTTTGGTTATCCTATTTATTAAAATAAATAATAACATAATATAATTAATGGTAATTAACCGATTTCCTTTTTCACATTGACTTTTAGTTGAATATATTGTCTTTTATAAACACCTAAAAAATCAATCGTATCATATCTTTCAATCATTAATATTTTCTTTCTAATTAAAACATGTTACCATTTTGATTATTGATTGATGATATTACCTTTTATAAACACCTAAAATATCTATCTTCTAATCAATAATTTTTCTTTCTAAATAAAATACCTTAACTTTTATTTTAAAATATAATCTTACAATAATTAATATATACCCAAAGATATAACACTATATTGTCTAATCACTAACAAAATATAATAGAAATCTGTATACAACGAATAATGACCTTTAGATTTTTAGTAAAAAATCAGAAACGTTAGATCTAATGATCATGTAAAGCATAATGTAATGTAATATGTAATAGAGGACATATATAACTCAACTAGAATAAAAGATAAATAATATTAACTCTATACAGGGATCGTGAAATTTGAAGAACAGGCACCGACAAGGATCAAGTCGCTGAAAGAAGTTCATTAACATGATCAAGACTCGGTGACAGAATAAGATGTACAGATGATTCAGTTGAAGGGCCAAAACATTTCCTGTATTTATATTATTTGAAGATATTGCTGCAGGCTAATCAATTGGAATGTAACGAAGGTGTGAAGATCAAGATTAGTGTTAATCACATGTGAACCAGACCAGTGCACTAAGTGTCAGCACATAAGAGAAGGATCAACACATTAATTCACAGAAAGAATTGCCAAAGCCTATTGACGATCAAGGACATACATAATATCTCAAGTAGAATATTTGAAACAGAAGAGAAGAAGCCCAAAAGAAGCAGCCAAAAATAGTAATACTATGCAAAGTTACTATGCACGATTACTATGCAAGGTTACTATGCAAGATTACTATGCACAGTTACTATGCAAGATTACTATGCGCGATTACTATGCAGGGTACCGTGCAAATAGTGGTTACTATGCAAATAATAGTTACTATGCAAATAGTGGTTACTATGCAGGTGGAGCCCACGTGAATAGTACTGTTCAAATAGTGGCTGGTGGGGCCCACATGAAATGAAAATTTTTAGCAGACGCGTTTTGGTTGGTGGAATAGTTGTTACTATGCAGGTGGGGCCCGTGAATAGTGCAGCATAGTGACTTTCTAAAATCTATAAATGGGCATGTTGTATTTCATTTCAAAACACACCTCAACACACAACTTTCTATTCTCTCTCTTATATCATCTCTGTGTAAGCTGCTAGACAGTCCATCTAGTAGGAAAGCCGGCTTAGCCCGCTTTCAGGAAGTGTCGGGTAGAAGGTCCTCGTGCCTAAACTATCCTAGGAGTGTTTGATTTTGTAGCTGATCCATAGGATTAGATTGTGTAACAAACCTCCGGGTTTTATCTATTAAAAGATATTTCCCAAACTGTTTTGTTATTTCGATTCAGTATTTTTGATCTCATATCCACATCAAAAATCGAAATATTTTTTAAATAACGTATTCAACCCCCCTTCTACGTTATTCCGGACCTAATAATTGGCATCAGAGCCACTCTGTTATTATACAACAGTTAAGATCCAAAAAGCTATACAATCGTGACAGAGAAAACACAAACTCCAACAACAAGCAGATATGAATCAATTAGAGTTCCAATACTCAGGGCATCAGAATATCCCATATGGAAGGTGAAGATGGAAATGTTTCTGGAGGCTACAGATCCAAAGTACTTAGACAAAATCCATGATGGTCCACATAAGCCGACCAAATTGTCTGTTGCAGTTGAAAAAGAGCAACAGGAAACGATTCCAAAGGAGAAGAAAGACTACACTCCTGAAGATATCTACTCTATTAGCAAGGATGCCAAGGTAAGGCATTTGTTACATAGCGCTCTTGACAATGTTATGTCTAACAGGGTCATTGGATGCAAAACTGCTAAGGAAATTTGGGATGCTTTGGAAGTCAGATGTCAAGGAACCAAAGCCATCAAGAAGAACATGAGAAGAATACTCACACAAGAGTACGAGCACTTTGACTCGAAGTCTGATGAGTCATTAACAGATTTACATGACAAATTCCTGAAATTGCTGAATGATTTGTCACTGGTAGATAAGGAGTATGATCTTGAAGACTCCAGTCTGAAATTCTTGTTGGCTCTTCCTGAGAAGTGGGATTTAAAAGCCACTACCATCAGAGACAATTATGATCTGGAAAACATGTCTCTTGATGAAATCTATGGAATGCTCAAGACTCATGAGCTTGAGATGGAACAAAGAAGCAAGAGGCATGGAGGCAAGTCCAAATCAATTGCTCTTAAAGCTGAGGAGAAAACTTCTAAAGAAGTTGCTGTGAAAAAGAGTCAATCCAATAGAAAGGCTCTTATTACAAAGTCTGATACTGAGCCATCAAACTCTGATGATGACTCAAACTCTAACAATCTCACAGACTCTGATGATGATGGAAGTGATGCTGAGATGATACAACTTGCAGCCCTGATGGTAAAAAGCTTCAAGAAGATGGCTTACAAGAACTTCAGGAAGGGAAAGAAGTTCACACGAAGAGATTCAAATTCCGAAAAGAAGAATTTTAGAAAAACTGAGGAAAAGGAAGGCAGGTCTGGGAAAGTGGACAAGTCCAGGATCAGATGCTATAATTGTGGTGAGAAAGGACATTTTGCACCTGAGTGCAAGAAAGCCAAAGCTGATAAAGGTCAAGCTTACATCACAAAGACGAAGGACTGGGCTGACACTTCAGACTCTGAAGATGAGGTGAACTATGCCTTGATGGCAAATGCTGATAGTATCTCAGAAGCTACTGAGACCAAGGTACCTCACTCTACTCTAGCTTTTGATACTAATGATATATCTGAGTTAAGACTCTTTCTTAAAAACTTGCATGTTAGCTACAGAGATCGAACTTTAGAAAATGAAAGAATAAAATCTGAAAGTCTAGACCTTAGGAAGAGAAATGACTATCTAGAATTAGAATTAGTCCAGATGTTACAAATTCAGAAAGAGAGAGATGATGCTATTTTTGTTAAAACTGAATTATTGAAAAAGCATGCTGTTGTTGGAGGAATTTCGTAACAACACAAAATCGGAGGTTTGTTGAAATAGTCATAGAGCGATTCGTATGTTTATGTGACTGTTTTAGGGGATTTATGGTTTATGAAAAAAGAGGGGCTGGACTTGGCAGGTGTCTCGATTTGTCTCGTGTATCGGATTCCATATCGTACCAAGATGCCTGCGTACCTATATGTTTATATAGGATCAAGCCCCACGCAGTTCTGTAAATTAATTGGGCTTATCCGAGAGACTTAAGGGATAAGTTACGTTAATGTGGGTAATAATTGATTTTATCTGATTTAATCTTATCGTTGTGATATCTTCCTGATTTGAAGAATATCGTTTGGAGATATTTTCTGTTATTGATTGAGATTGATTCTTTCCTCATTTCAGAGAGAGGATAAAACTTAATAATTAAGTTATAATTATTAATCTGAATTAATAATTAACAATTATTAGAAATTTGGGAGATTATTAGACATGCCAAAATATGGCATAACAACTAGCCCCCAGCTCTTCAGTGTAGCTTGCTGCAGCGGAGAACTAAGAATTCTTCAAGCTTCCAAATTTCTTCAATCACTGAAACAGCTGAAAATAGATGATTAGAAAAATACTTAGAGCACCACTGTGCTCGTTAGGCGTATGCGGATGCAAGAGTGATAACATGTGATGACCATTATAGGATAGATATATTTTTGCCAAGGTTTTCAAATGTGCGAGCATAAATAATTTTTTTGAAATCCTTTGCGATCCTTGTTGTCTAGTTAGGACCTTGGCGTTTGTATATATCCCGAATTGGCATACACGTTTTTCAAGTGTCTGATGCAACCACATAAGGATGTGTCTGGCGAGGTCTTCACTAAGAGCTGTAAATGTAATTCTGGTGAACTTTGCACGCGCTGGCTGTGCATGTCTGAAAGATATTTTGCATAGGGATGCCTTCCCACCCATGCGACCTTGAGCTCAAGATCTGGTCATGGGCCTTCAATAATAATCCAGAGGGTGCTGCAGTACTTTACTCAAGCGTGTAGAATTACGAAATTTATAACTTGTCCAGGCTACCCTACTTGGCAACTTAGTTCGCAAATTTTGAAATATTTTTGACATATATGTACTATCGCGACGATATATGAAAAATCTTTTGCAAATCCAAATGCAATAATAAATATGCTTTTTTAAAAGTGTCACGGTATTTATTTTCTTCGAAAATAATGCTCCTTTTTGTAGAAAATCTTTTACAAAATTATGCGTCTCGCATATATATATATTTTTTTTCTTGAGAATAATGCAGCTCATACGGGATTGTAAAATAAATTCGCAATTCATCATGTCATAAATATCCGCAATCAATCAGCATAAATATCTCGTACGATATTTTATAAATCAAAATAATTTTACAAGCATAAAAATATATTGCTCGCACGAATTTTTGAATGACTAAATATTTTTTTCTGAAAAATATTTAAAAACATAATTATGCATGCATGGCATAATAATTAATTATTAACCGAAATTGCGAAAAATATAAAAAGGAATTAGAAGGCTTATCTTTTAATTGATATCCAAGTCGTATCAACAGCGTGGCATGTCCAAGTCGCATCGTCTGGCTGCGTTTCGTCTGGCTATGTTTTCGTTGCTTGGGTGTGTTAACTTCATGATTTTCTTTTCTTTTCCTGTTGTTGGCCTCGTTGTTCCTATTTTATCTTTTTATTGTTTTCCTTCACTGGTCCCACAACTCATCACGTACCACTCTTGTTTAATTCTTTTTGTTTTTTCGCCGGTGCTTTAATTTTGCTTGTTGCCTGTCTTGATTTTTTTTTTCTTCTGCGATAACTGCCTCCGCAATTTTTGATGTTGCGCGTGTTGCTTACTCTACAGGTGGGCTCCATCATTTTTTCTTTCCTTTTTTTTTATATTACTGCCCTTGCCAACTTCACATCACCGAAGTCATTTACGGCCACTAAATTGATGTCGTTGTTTGGTTTAACATCAACGAGGCTTAGCCCCCATTTGTAGCCCGAAAACCCCCCATAAATTTATTTGTAATTATTCGTCCTCCTCGAATAATAAAAAAGCCCTCCTTCTAGCACCAAATGTTGTTGGAGGAATTTCGTAACAACACAAAATCGGAGGTTTGCTGAAATAGTCAAAGAGCGATTCGTATGTTTATGTGACTGTTTTAGGGGATTTAGGGTTTATGAAAAAAGAGGGGTTGGACTTGGCAGGTGTCTCGATTTGTCTCGTGTATCGGATTCCATATCGTACCAAGATGCCTGCGTACCTATATGTTTATATAGGATCAAGCCCCACGCAGTTCTGTAAATTAATTGGGCTTATCCCGAGAGACTTAAGGGATAAGTTACGTTAATGTGGGTAATAATTGATTTTATCTGATTTAATCTTATCGTTGTGATATCTTCCTGATTTGAAGAATATCGTTTGGAGATATTTTCTGTTATTGATTGAGATTGATTCTTTCCTCATTTCAGAGAGAGGATAAAACTTAGTAATTAAGTTATAATTATTAATCTGAATTAATAATTAATAATTATTAGAAATTTGGGAGATTATTAGACATGCCAAAATATGGCATAACACATGCCTATCTTGAATCTGAACTTGCTAAAGAAAGAAACATTATTAAAACTTGGACTAACTCTGGGAAAACTACTCAGATTATCATAGAAAATGATTATTGGAAAGAAGGTCTAGGTTACACTGATAAAAAGAAAACTGCAAATTTAGAAGCTGAGACCTCTAAACCTGTATTTACTGAAAAGGCTGCAAAACCCAAGCTTAATCATATGAGGTTTGTACCAAAATCTGACAAACCAAAACAGGATGAAGTCAAATCAGTAAATATTAGTTTAATGTCTTAGAAACAGCTTAAACACAAGCTGAAGGAGTTAAAAAGAGTGAACAAGGTAAAAGAACCTAGGAAAAACGGAAATGGAAAGGTAGACATCAATAAAAGCAACAACTATATGTCCATTCTCAATGCTCCTAGGAAGAAATGTTACAACTGTGGAAATCCTAACCATCTTGCTACTTTTTGCAGGAAGAATAAAAATATAAACTCTATACCTTCTAAATCAGGAGTTAAGAGTGGTTCAGTTAGGTTTAAGCCACAGAATCCTTGTTTTCACTGTGGCAATATTTGGCATTCTATTTATACATGCAAAGAGTATCATAATTTGTATTATGATTATTATGAAATTAAACACTCTTTGAATAAATTCAAGATTGATTCTACATGTATAAATTCTGATAAAAAGAATGTTAGCATAAACTCTGATAAGACTTCTGCTGCAAAAGCTAACAAACTTAATAAGGCCAAAGGATCCAAGCAAGTTTGGGTCCTTAAAACTAATCATTAGTGGTCTTTTTGATTGCAGGGTAACAGGAAAAATATCCTTGTTCTGGACAGTGGATGCTCAGGACACATGACTGGAAATAAAGCCCTGCTATCAGAATTTGTGGAGAAAGCTAGCCCAAGTGTTTCTTATGGAGATGGCAACATAGGAAGGACTCTGGGATATGGCAATATCAATCTTGGGAATGTCATCATTGAATCTGTAGCTCTAGTCTCAGGACTCAAACATAATCTACTAAGTGTGAGTCAAATCTGTGATAGAGGTTATCATGTGGATTTCTTTGAAGAACACGGTGAAGTTGTAAGCAAATCTACAGGAAAAGTTGTTCTGAAGGGATACATGCATGGTAACATTTATGAATCCAAGCTTTCAACAAACTCTGATGGCTCTGCAATCTGTCTACTGAGTAGAGCATCAATTGAAGAAAGCTGGGATTAGCACAAGAGACTTTCTCATCTGAATTTCAACATCATTAATGAGCTAGTGAAGAAAGATCTTGTGAGAGGATTGCCCAAATCAGTTTTTACTCCGATGGCCTATGTGACTCATGTCAAAAGGCAAAACAAAGGAAAACTTCATTCAAAAGTAAGACTGAATCCTCAATTCTTGAGCCATATCACTTATTGCATGTTGATTTATTTGGTCCAGTAAATATAATGTCTATTGGAAAGAAAAGATATGCTTTGGTTATTGTTGATGAATACACCAGATATACATGGGTGTATTTCATACACACGAAAGAAGAAACTGCATCAATCTTAACAGAGCATGTCAGACAACTTGACAAAGGATCTAAGCATATAGTGAAAATCATAAGGAGTGATAATGGCACTGAGTTCAAGAATGTAGCCATGGAAGAGTTTTGTAAAGAAAATGGAATAAATCAAGAATTCTCTGCACCTGGAACTCCACAACAAAATGGAATAGTAGAGAGAAAGAACAGGACCCTCATAGAAGCTGCAAGGACCATGCTTGATGAAGCAAAGCTGCCAACTTACTTCTGGGCTGAAGCTGTGCAAGCTGCTTGTTTCACACAGAATGCTACACTCATAAACAAGCATGGTAAATGATAAGTGGATTTTACATCCACTTGGATCATTCCAATTCGGCTTAAATTGGTGTTTTGTATCTCAAGTATTGGTGTGTTTTAATGTGTTTTATGAGAATTGTGCAGGATATACTTCCAGGTGCAAGTATGGAATTTCCAGTGTTTATATGTGTTTTTAAGCTCAGAAGAACAAGTGGTTGAAGTTGCAAAAGGAAGTGGAGAGGAAATCAGCAAGAGAGAAGCAATCATTAGCAATTGCAGAATGTGGGCGCGGGCGCGCTCAAGAGACACTGTGGTAGCGCACGGGCGCGGCTGAAGGATTTCCAGAAAAACAATGCGCGCGAGCGCACTTGAAGAATACTGAAGATGAGCGCGGGCGCGCCTGGGCGGCAGACTATCCAGAAACTTTCCAAAATTCGATCTTTAATGGGAAATTGCCTTGTTTTCAATTCCTAATCATTATGGAAGATGTTTGGACGGTCAGAAGCTTCCAGAATCATAATTATACATGGGAATTGCAATTCTATTTCAATCAAGAACGGAAATTGCCGAAATTCTATCCTAATTCAAATATGGTAATTACTTGGTTGAGGAGGCAACTTGGGCTATAAATACACACCTTGGGGGACATCACCTACACAACCATCTACACACCAGAGATCAGATTCACAACACATCAGAGAAGCAAGGGAGACAAGTTGGAGAAGGATTCACCAATGCTCGTGACAAGCAACGGAGATCTAGATCTACTTCATATTTTGGCGCCGCTGCCGGGGATTTGAAACACCGATGATCCCCGGCAGCGGCGCCAAAATATGAAGTAGATCTAGATCTCCGTTGCTTGTCACGAGCGTTGGTGAATCCTTCTCCAACTTGTCTCCCTTGCTTCTCTGATGTGTTGTGAATCTGATCTCTGGTGTGTCGATGGTGTGTAGGTGATGTCCCCCAAGGTGTGTATTTATAGCCCAAGTTGCCTCCTCAACCAAGTAATTACCGTCTTTGAATTAGGATAGAATTTTGGCAATTTCCATTCTTGATTGAAATAGAATTGCAATTCCCATGTATAATTATGATTCTGGAAGCTTCTGACCGTCCAAACATCTTCCATAATGATTAGGAATTGAAAACAAGGCAATTTCCCATTAAAGATCGAATTCTGGAAAGTTTCTGGATAGTCTGCCGCCCAGGCGCGCCCGCGCTCATCTTCAGTATTCTCCAAGCGTGCCCGCGTGCATTGTTTTTCTGGAAATCCTTCAGCCGCGCCCGCGCGCTACCACAGTGTCTCTTGAGCGCGCCCGCGCCCACATTCTGCAATTATATTGTTAATGATTGCTTCTCTCTTGCTGATTTCCTCTCCACTTCCTTTTGCAACTTCAACCACTTGTTCTTCTGAGCTTAAAAACACATATAAACACTGGAAATTCCATACTTGCACATGGAAGTATATCCTGCACAATTCTCACAAAACACATTAAAACACACCAATACTTGAGATACAAAACACCAATTTAAGCCGAATTGGAATGATCCAAGTGGATGTAAAATCCACTTATCACACCCCCAAACTTAAATTGATGCTTGTCCTCAAGTATAAACAATTACAACTATTTACAACTAACTAGTACCACTTCCGTAGGTGATCACGGTTGCATTTGGCATATTGCAATGCAATGCATGAATGCAACTAATATGAAAATGCAAAGATCCCCTCAAACTCACCAAAACCAACTAACAAGCAAATATCTCAAAGAATGCAACAAATCCAAGTAGAGCTCGACTAAGTCCCCGTATACTAACAATACATGACAGAAACGTGCGTGTGTGCAATGCTCATCAGAAATACTCCCAAAACTAGGTCAAAAATCATACATGCTTTCCGTCAAGACAATCAGAGGTTTATAAACAGAATAGACTGTAGACACTTCATAACCTAGGAACACCTCCACCCTTATCCAAGGTAGACAGAAACTCATGCTTTATTACTAAACTACGACACTATATACAATACGCATGCTTATTTAACCGTGCAATGAATGAGACCCCAAAAGGCTTATACAATAATACCCATGTAGCGAGTGTTAGGTCAGCAATCCCAAACCACAAGGGTTTTAGGTTACTAGGACTAAGTCCCCTCAGACTTAATTACTCGAGTATTAAAGAGCTCACTCTGGTTAATTTTGCATTTAACAATTGGACTTTTGACTTTTTTTTTCTGTTTTTTTTTATGCAATCTGGAATGAGCTTTTATCATTTCCAACCCTAGACTACTCATATAAATATGAGCCGGCTACTAGCCATTTGACGCCTAGCCATTATTGACAACTAGCATGAAATTCCTGTTTTCCCCCAAACTTAGACTTTAGTGCTCCTACGCCATCAAGGGAATAACGAAAATTCTAAATATAATCAAGTGATTAAATCTCAAAACTCCAAACAAGCATGACCTCAACCTAGCCAAAAAGCACCCAATGAGTTTGTGTAAAAATTTTGTTCCCATAACATGCAATTCAATTCCTAGGAACTATAAATCAGCCCTCTACTCATCATTATCACACTCAATTAAACACCTACCTATCAATCAGAATCAGCTCGTCCTAAAGGATCATGAAATATGCATGCCATGAAAATGCAACTAACATGAACTCACATGGTATACGAAAATAAAAGCAAAAGATCCTATATGAAACAAACATAAAAAATACGAACAATATGAATGAATTACACTAAACATGCAACATGATATCCTATATGAACACAATGACACACAAATAACTAATAAACACTGTAACGGTCCCAAAATCCGGGTACAGATATGGGGCCACTAACCATAAACAATATTGTACATCTCTGAATATAAACAACATTTAATAATAAAAACCCCTTAACCAAGATCGCATACAGGTTATGGTATGAAACAAACTATCGAATTACTTTATTACAACTCAATCTCAGAATAAAAATATTATACAATTCTTTGAATATACAAAACCACTATCTAACTATGTATCTAACCTTGGCAATTTCCCCAAACCACTATTTGACGAAGTCCACAACTCGAACGTCTCTTCTCGCTGCCCGAAGATTAATACCAACTATCCACTTACTAGGTTTACTAAACTTCTCTTATTAACTGGAGGAAAACAACAAAAGCAAGAGTGAGCCAACAATGCTCAGCAAGTGCATAAAGTGATAACAATTTCAATATCAGAACAAATCTGATAACAAAGGAATTTCAACTCATTCTATGAGAGAATCTGTGAGATTAACTTTTAAGTTGCCACGAGGGTCAATACTTCACCATTAATGAGGTGCAACAGGAACTAGAACAGATAAAAGTTTTGTTCAACCAAAATAAGCATTATAGACTTCAAGGGAATCAAGCTTTAACAATTCAATAATGATACTCAAAATTCAAGGTCAAATGATAACCATTCAATAATAATACTTGGAACTCATGGTCAAGCAATAAGAATCAATGTCCAACTGGATACTGAATTTATAGATTAGAATTGGATTTTCATTTTGATGCAACGAGTTAAAGTGGATGATCAGTCACACTAAAACTCCGGATATACTCTCTTGGTATATCCAAATACTCAACTGGATCCAAGGCCCCTTTTGGCCTATAACATAATACTCATACTCTGACTAGCGTCCTCAGTCCTGAAAACATTTTCATTTAATAAAAACATTTCCAATTCTATCTTTAATACTCAGGTCAGGTGTCGGAACAATCGACCACCCTTGATTTCCAACAACTGGAACTCACGTCCAGAATAACAACTTATGATTAGGAATTAATAAGAATCGACATCATCGTCTGGTATCGACAAGTTCGATACCACATAGGGGAATTTATAAAGAATGTCAATTTAAAAATGTATCAACAAGATTGATACGAATACTTCGAATTATAACCACTGCAGATTATGCAAAGAAAATTTCATTTGAGCAAGAATGGGGATATAATTTGCAATAAGATTCCAACAATGAAATTCTAGACTAAAGCAACGACATGGTCAAGTACCGGCATTTAATAAAATTTATACATACTGAAGAATTTGAGCTTCCATAAGTGGAGAAAACAGATTAGAACAATAATTGTAAAAACAGTTTCAATAGGGAAGGGTTTAGATCAGCACAGGGAACATTGTCTGAGTGGAAGTCCATTGATAAAAATATACTAGATCAGGCATTGTGCCAGCGGGTTTTCATAAAAGTTAAGAGAAACTTAGATGTTCTTGTTTAGAAAATGTCTTAAGAGTACTTGACAAAACTAAAAGAGATGGCATTCCGCTGACAAAATGTAAAAAGTTATTTACAAGATTCTTGGTAAAACCGACATATAAATTATGGGTGGGGGAAAGTCAACAGCATCATACTAATTTGAAGAAGTATGTAAATAATCTTTCAACTATACTTGACCAACTCATTCAATACGATAAATAAACTAAACTGCATCACTTGAACAATAAGTGACAAGCAAAACACTTGCCTCGATTTATGGAGTTCCTGATCCTACCATGGATCCTCAACTCAATTTCACATCAGTCCTTACTGGTAATTTGCTACTTCACATCCATACCCTTGTCGACTTCGCTACTACCATCTTGTTCCAATTTCCACTTATTCTTGCACTGCTCTCGGACTGGTCTCTTACTCGTACCTTTACAAATTCAAGTACCGTTTCAATGTCAAATCAAGCAAACTCTTATTTGCTCTACTCTACCCATACGCGTCCTATAACGCTTATACTCATGTATACAAATATACACAATTACATATAGACATATCCAACTATATCCATATAGTAGTCTTAGTATAGTTACTAAGTCACATAAACACGGCACACAACCATTTCAAAACGACACACCATATACTTTTCAAAACCATAATATATTCTCAAAATAATCCATCGACACATATACTTAAACCCTTAGAAATCATAACATACTTTCAAACATTGAAATCAAATAATTTAAATAGACTTTTAAATAAACTTGTAGGGGATTTTTAGAAAATTTTGGCATGAAATATTCGTTTATCGGACTATGGGCACAACCCCTCAAATACAATTCAACCCTGATTTTGCAAAAATAAAGCTACCTCAACTTGCAGCAACATAAAAGTAAACAAGTAAGAAAAGTACCCGCCCAGACATGCGGCACCTAGCACATAATAATTTACATTAACACTACTACTTACGCTACACCAATGATCGTATTTCTCACGCATTTTAATGATACGCGTGACAATCAATCATTGATGTTCGTAAGCCCTAGGGAACAACCCCTAGCACTAACTATTACTTACGCTATATCAATGATCACATCACTCAAGTATATTAATTATACTCGTGATAGTTAATCATTGCTATTCGTAAGCCCGAGGAACTAGTTGAAGAGAATTACACAAGTCCTTAAATATTGACATTTAGGACTTGTGATCTCATTGCAACTCCTTGCAGATAATCACATAATCAAATAAATCTAACAATTAATCTTGATATAATTCACACTTTAAAACCATACAGGTAGCTCGCCACCACATATAATTTACCACCAAATACTCGACAAGTATGATATCCAACAGTTACTATCATTCGACTTATAACATTTAGTACATAAGCATTTATAACTCGACTACAACATTTAATCCATATAAGTCCACACCAAGTAATTTACAATAATACATTCCACAACTACTACGACTCAACTCACGGCACTTAGCACATAGCATTTATAACTTAATAAACCATATAACTCAACATATTATCCAACAATTAATAATTACCAATTATCGAATACTAAGCCCGATTATATCATCAACCAACAATTATAATTAACTATACTTTCCGAATTAATTCACTAAAATTAACACAATAATCTCTCACTTTAAAACAATTTAAATTACAACAATATTCTCGAAATATAAATATATTCTAATTACGAGAATTAACATATTAAACTAGCAATTTAAGCTAATTAAATTACAACAATAACCTCGCAAATTTAAACTAATTAAATTACAACACTACATAATTAAATCTAAAATTGACAATTAAACAATTACATCAAAAATGAAAATAAATAAAATATTATACCTTTTCGATTCGTCCGAAAATCAAACCACCGGAGTCTCCCTTTTCTCTTTCTCGACTCAATCTCTTTGTCTCTCTCTCTCTCTCTTTCTCCCCCTCTTCTCTTCTCCCTTTCTTCCCCTCGCTGCTACACTGCTTCCCACTGCGTGCCATCACCCTGCACACCAGCCTGACCTTTTGCGGCTAGTCGCCGGCCGCCACCACCGCCGGCCGCCGCCGCGCGCGGTGGGGCTGGCCTTCCCTGCCTCTTGCCTGGATTAACCTCTGTATCACTAGGAAGAGTTCCTTGTAGCCTACTAAGTAAAACACTTGCAAGCTGTCCCATCTGGTTTTCCAAGGTCTTTTGAGAAACTGACAGGCTTTTAATCATCATCCTCAACTCATCCATTTCTGATTTTTCATTAGAAGATTGCCCCGCATGAGCCTGGGGCTGTTGCTGCTGAAATCCCGGAGGTTGATATAGTGGCCTTGGAGCATATGGCTGTTGATAGCCCTGATTGAATAGCTTTGCTTGCTGTTCTTGAAACTGTTGCTGATAAGGTTGTTGAGCACCTTGATTGTTGCTCCAGCTAAAATTAAGATGATTCTTGTTGCTTGGATGGTAAGTAGGTGGAATTGGTGTCGCAGGTCTCTAAAAATTACTCACGAAATGTGCTGATTCAGAAGAGATAGCACACTGGCTCGTCTCATGTGCGCCCGCACATAGCTCACAAACACTAGCCAACTGCTGAACTACATAATTTGCAAGAGAATCCACCTTCATAGTCAACGCCTTCAACTGAGCTGCAATAGCTGAAGCTGCATCCACTTCAAAAATACTTGCTACCTTGCCTTGAGAAAGCCTTTGGGTTGGATTCTGATATTCATTGGCAGCCATCGTCTCAATAAGATCATAAGCTTCATCGTAGCTCTTAGCCCATAGAGCTCCACCTGATGCTGCATCTAGCATAGGTCTAGACTGTGCTCCCAACCCATTGTAGAAACTATTAATAACCATCCAGTCTGGCATGCCATGATGTGGACACCTACGAAGCATCTCCTTGTATCGTTCCCAAGCCTCACACAAAGATTCTCCAGATTGCTGTTGAAATTGAGTTAGCTGGTTCCTTATTGCTGCAATTTTCGCCATAGGGAAGAATTTAGTAAGAAACTTCTGAGCAAGATCCTCCCATGTAGTAATGGAACCAGGTGGCAAAGAGTGTAGCCAGCCCTTAGCCTTATCCTTCAGAGAAAATGGGAAAAGTTTCAACTTGATAGCATCATCCGACACACCATTGAACTTGAAAGTATCACGGATCTCGATAAAGTCCCGAATATGCATGTTAGGATCCTCCGTAGAAGCACCCCCAAACTGAACCGAATTCTGTACCATCTGAATAGTGTCCGGCTTGATTTCGAAGTTATTAGCCGTGATGGCCTTCCTGATAATACTAGACTGGATATCATTGATCTTCGGCTGAGAATACTCCTTCAAAGCCTTAGTTGCTGCTGCATCTGCCATCTCTACTGGAGTTTCAGATTCCTCTTTCTTATTTTCCTTATTCTCTACAAGATCGTCTTCTGCCAGTTTTTGTAAACGAGCTTGTAAGCGTGTTCGCATACAAACCTAAGTACCTGAAACACCACGAAACAACAAACTAAGTAAGAAATCCGAGTCAGTGAACGCTAACGACCACTATTGACAAGCACATAAACTAAAAATAAAACACCGATGATCCCCGGCAGCGGCGCCAAAAACTTGTTAACACAAAATCACGCAAGCGCACGTGGTCACAAGTAATATAGATATAAGTCGAGTTCGTTCCCACAGAGATCTTGGTTTTTGATTCAGTTTAGTACCTATGCAACAATATATGGTTTTAATTCACTGCTAAGACAAATATCAAATTGGGATTTTTAATTATCTAAATTAAACTAAGATGCAAATTATAAAACTAAGACTTAAATTAACTAATAAGAATAGAAATCGAATTACTTATATGAGAATAAACATGGAATCCTAGTTTCATTATCTACTTCACTTAGAGTTACAGCCTTTAATTAAAACATGCGATGGTTTTGATATCTGATCGGATAACACGAAACAAGTAAAAGTTACCTCTCGGTATACTAGTACCAAACTAATCATACATCCACAAAAGAGATAGAAGATGAATAGACACCTATCATGTTTAAACCCTATATCTCTATAGAATTTGAAAACATAACGGTTGAAGAACAAGTTATCCACATTGATCACATAGGGCAGCATAATATCTCTATTTACGCCACAAATCATGATGTTAAAACATCAACATATCCCATGCTAGCATGGCAAGTTCTAAATCTCAAGATCCACTCTCGTTTTGCAAGAGATTAATAAATTAGATGTTAGCTACGCATCTAAATACATGAAACACAACCATACGAGGATATCAATAATTCACAACAAATAAATCTTTAAGGCATGCAAACTACTAAGCTACATAGATAAATCCGCTAGGATCCCACGACAACGATTAGCTCATAATTGAACCTTTCGTCACCATGGGATTTGATGAATACATGGTAAAAACAAAGTTTGAATAATAATGTATCCTAATAGAAGAAAACAAAAGATGAAGTAGATCTAGATCTCCTTTGCTTGTCACGAGCGTTGGTGAATCCTTCTCCAACTTGTCTCCCTTGCTTCTCTGATGTGTTGTGAATCTGATCTCTGGTGTAGATGGTTGTGTAGGTGATGTCCCCCAAGGTGTGTATTTATAGCCCAAGTTGCCTCCTCAACCAAGTAATTACCGTCTTTGAATTAGGATAGAATTTCGGCAATTTCCATTCTTGATTGAAATAGAATTGCAATTCCCATGTATAATTATGATTCTGGAAGCTTCTGACCGTCCAAACATCTTCCATAATGATTAGGAATTGAAAACAAGGCAATTTCCCATTAAAGATCGAATTCTGGAAAGTTTCTAGATAGTCTGCCGCCCAGGCGCGCCCGCGCTCATCTTCAGTATTCTCCAAGCGCGCCCGTGCGCATTGTTTTTCTGGAAATCCTTCAGCCGTGCCCGCGCGCTACCACAGTGTCTCTTGAGCACGCCCGTGCCCACATTCTGCAATTATATTGTTAATGATTGCTTCTCTCTTGCTGATTTCATCTCCACTTCCTTTTGCAACTTCAACCACTTGTTCTTCTGAGCTTAAAAACACATATAAACACTGGAAATTCCATACTTGCACCTGGAAGTATATCCTACACAATTCTCACAAAACACATTAAAACACACCAATACTTGAGATACAAAACACCAATTTAAGCCGAATTGGCATGGCCAAGTGGATGTAAAATCCACTTATCAGTAAAACACCATATGAGATGGTGAAAAATAAGAAGCCGAACCTGAAGTACTTTCATGTGTTTGGATGTAAGTGTTTTGTTCTTAAGACTCATCCAGAACAGCTTTCCAAATTTGATTTAAAAGCTGATTAAGGAATCTTTGTTGGATACCCACTATCCACAAAAGCATTCAGAGTCCATAATCTGAGAACAAAAGTGGTCATGGAATCTATCCATGTGTCTTTTGATGATAAGAAGATAACAGGACTTGAAGATTTTGATAAACATGACCAGCTGAGATTTGAGAATGAAGAAATAAATGTTGATCTACAAGATTCTGATACTCTTTCAGACAATATTGTTCAATCTATACAAGTAGATCAGACTGTAGCACATGTTGAGGGGGAGCAAGTGAACGATGAAAATGAACCCCAACCAAGTGAAGAAACATCAAAGAATGCATCTGCTACTAATGATTCATTAAACTCTGATTCATCAAACTTTGAAAGCAACAGCTCAGGGGGAGCAAACAATGATTTTGGATCTACTAGTCATCACACTCATCACAATTATGAACTTGGGGAATCATCAAGATCAAATCTGCCGAGACAAAGGGTATGGAGTAGAGCGCATCCCTTTGAACAGATCATTGGTGAACCGGACACGGGTGTACAGACTAGAAGAGCAACACAGAATGAATGCAATTTCGCAGGATTTTTATCTCAAATTGAACCTAAAAAGGTTGATGAAGCTCTTGATGATCCAGATTGGGTAACTGCAATGCAGGAAGAACTCAATCAGTTTGAAAGGCAGAAAGTATGGAAGCTGGTGCCAAGACCAAATGATAAATCTGTAATTGGCACTAGATGGGTGTTTAGAAATAAACTGGATGAAAATGGTATTGTTACGAGGAACAAGGCTCGATTGGTAGCAAAGGGTTACTCTCAAGAAGAGGGAATTGATTATGATGAAACCTATGCTCCAGTTGCAAGGCTTGAAGCAATCAGGATGTTCTTAGCATTTCTTGCACACTCCAAATTTAAGGTTTTTCAGATGGATGTGAAGAGTGCATTTTTGAACGGAGATCTAGAAGAAGAAGTCTATGTTGAATAACCCCATGGGTTCGAAGACAAGGAATTTGAAGGTTTTGTGTACTTTCTTTTTAAAGCTCTCTATGGTCTCAAGCAAGCCCCTCGAACATGGTATGATACTCTCTCCAAGTTCTTACTTGAAAATGGTTTTACAAGAGGTATCATCGACAAAACTCTCTTTCATAAAAAGCATAAAAATGATATAATTCTGATGCAAGTATATGTGGATGATATAATATTTGGTTCTACTAATGATTTGCTATGCAAGAGATTTGCTAAGCTAATGCAGAGTAGGTACGAGATGAGCATGATGGGTGAGTTGTCCTTCTTCATTGGACTTCAAGTTGTTCAGAAGCCTGATGGTATTTTCATCTGCCAATCAAAATACATAAAAGATCTTCTGAAGAAGTATGGGATGGAAGAAGCAGCTACTGCCAAGACCCCGATGCCAACTGCAGTCAAGCTTGATGAAGACAAATATGGTAAGTCAGTTGACATCACGAAGTATCGAGGTATGATCGGCTCTCTCTTGTACTTAACTGCTAGTAGACCAGATATTATGTTCGCAATTTGTTTATGTACTAGATTCCAGGCTAACCCTAAAGAGTCACATCTTATAGCTGTTAAACGTATTTTCAGATACCTTAAGGGAACCCCCAATCTTGGGATTTGGTACCCTAAAGGAACAAGTTTTGACCTAGTTGGCTATACAGATTCTGACTTCGCAGGTTGTAAGATTGATCGGAAAAGTACTTCTGGAAGCTGTCAGTTTCTAGGAAGAAGGTTGGTATCTTGGTATAGCAAGAAGCAACACTCAGTATCTACCTCGACAACCGAAGCAGAATACATTGTGGTAGGTAGCTGTTGTGCTCAGATCCTGTGGATGAGGAATCAACTTCAGGACTATGGACTCATGTTGGACAAAATTCCAATTCTATGCGACAACACGAGTGCCATTGCCATTGCCAACAATCCAGTTCAACACACCAGGACTAAGCATATTGATATCAGGTATCATTTCTTACGAGAGCATGTCATGAATGGAACTGTGGTATTATATTTTGTTCCCACAGATGAACAAATTGCAGACATCTTTACTAAACCACTGGATGAATCCACTTTCTCCAGGTTAATTGGTGAACTTGGGATGTTAAATCTGTCTAATTAATTTTGGATAATCAATAACTGCAATTTGTTATAAGTTCACATGTATTTTTAAATGTCCATATGTTTAAAACTTGTGAATTTATTTGCATCCAATACTCATTTTATAGTTATCTCTATATTAATTACCATGCTTATAAATGCTATATTTTATGGTAATTAGTTAGTAAATAATTGTGTTAATTGTAGCATAATTTAATAAATATTTTATTGACATATATCAATTAATGATATTTTGTTAATTTTATGTCTATTTAATTGTGAGTTTATCTGATTATTGTGGATTAATTCTTGATTTACTGTGTGATTATTTTTAAATCCATAATAATTAGAAGTATTAAATATTTGTATGTGTATAGGCTGATAGGTTTCGGCGATAAGATGTTTTTTCGGCCGACAGGTTTCGGTGATAAGATGTTTTTTCGGCTAATTAGGTAGTTAGGTGAGAAATTATTGAGCGGTGTTATTTTTCAAACATAATCTGTCACTATTACACCTAACCCACTAATACTTGAAACCTTATAAATGATGAGTTTTTGTTTGTGTTTAACATCATCAATTTTTAGATATACAAAGCATATACACACAATTGATGAATATTTCATGTTTTGACCGGAAAGATCTCACAATCTAGCTGGTGGTTTTTAGAGCGGATTTCATATTCTTGTTATACGCACTAACCCTTGTTTTTGAATTTGCTCAAAGTTTTGAAAATGGCATTGCATAGAAGCTTTTTAATTGCTAAAGTTAATCCTATTTCCATTCAGCAAATCGAAACCATTCAGGATGAGCAATTTCGGGCTTGGACACAATTTCTGAATGAACATTTATTAATTCGCTATGCTTTAGTTACACAAGTGCAGCTTAACCATGATGCATTGCGTGAACTATATTGTAGTGCAGTTAACACTTCTGGACAGGACGGGTGTGCATTCACATATCGACTATTTGGTAGATCGATTAGGGTCACTGAACGAGATGTTAATCGAATTCTTCATTTTCCTATGGAAAATCTCGTTTCAGATCCTACACCTGAACAGATTGAAATGTTCTTTCGTTTTATAAGGTACCAAGATGGCAATTTCAATACTGGTAATCTTTCTAGAACATTTCTAACCCAGTATTGGAATTTCTTCTTCCACGCTCTTAACCATGTTTTTTCCTCAGATAGAACAAATCAAGATCGAATACCTGAATTTATTCAAATAATAGGGTATGCGGTCGCCAATAATTTGAGGATTAATTTTGGAAAAATAGTGCTTGGTCAAATCATTTTAAAAATGAAACGCTTGGGAACAAGAGATGTTCGGACTCAAAATGTCAAATGTCTATATCCAAGGTTTCTACAGTTAATACTAAATGATTTTTTGAATGATGAAGACAGGGTACGCTTGGAAAATGGTAAAAAGGTGGAATGTTCTTCTATGAAGATGAATGTAATTAATTACATAAGAAAAAAGAAATATACGGATGTGCCTATAGTCCTAACTGAATATCTAAAGACTGTCCCACTTCCGTTGTTACCACGACCAGTGAGAGCAGGTATACGACAAGGTAATATTTCAATCCCTGCTATTCCAACCTCTGTATTCCCTATTGTGTCATATGAAATACAGTTTCTACAGCCCCTAGTGGCCATCTTACCCGACCAAGAGCAGGAAATCCCAGCGACTCTAACACAGGTCGAAGAGCCCATTCTACAAATACAAACACAACAAACTCCTACACCTCAATTGTCACTTAAACGACCAGTCATCCACATTATTGAGGGAGATAGTGCCTCAGCAGCACCACATAAGGAGTTAGTTACATCAGCCGCTCTACCTCATTCTAAACGGAGTAAACCCAATGAACCTGAGGTAACGGCAACTGTTAGTGAAACAATTCTTTCTTATCCAATGAGTGCAAATGTAAATGAGGTTGAATTTATGTGAGCAACTATCTTGAGTTCCATTTCACGGAACATAAGAGTGGTTGATGATCTTTCTAAAGATCAAATGCCTTCACAGGCATCCGAGGTGGAATTATCTACCTCAATAACTGCTGGTGAATCTTCCATTTTACGGAAAGATTCATCGGTAGGTGGTTCTTTTATGAACCAAGTGTCTTCACAGACATTCGAGGGAAACTTTGGTTTTGTGCCATTTAATTGATTCAAGTTTAACCTCCCAGAGGGAAAATCTCTGGATCTCTTTCAAGATTTACCACTTTTTACCAGGGGTCGGCAACTCGCTTCACGCGAGGACGGAAGCTCACAAACTTTCATTGCACCATCCGTGACCTCAGAAAAAGGGGCTAGGATGATTTCATTTGCAGGTACACATATCGGTGGAAGCACTAGAGGAAAGTTGAGGGAAATACCAACAGAACATGTAAGTGTAACCCAAACCACTAAACCGAGTGAATATAGAGTGTTGAGTGAAACAGCTGCAGAACGTACAAGTGAGCAACCTACTCAATCACATGCACATGTAACCAGAAAGGAATATAGCAGACTCCTTACACGGGTCCAAACAATGGAGAAAGAGTTGTCAAATATTTTTAAGTCCATTGGAGAAATCAAAAATTTGCAACTTATTCAACATGATGCATTCCATGTTCAATTAATCTTCATGGCATCCCAGTTTAGTCATGCAATCACCTCCTTAGTAAAGCCATCTTCGTCTAATTTACCAACTCCACATCCTACTACTCTGGAGGATAACCCAACTGAGGGGGAGAAGGTGGATGATCAAGAAAAATCTAGGCGTAAGGGCAAGGAAAAGGTTGTTGACACGGAATTAACTTTATTTTGGGAAAAGAAAAGCTAATGGGAGTATTAGTGCTATGTAGAAAGAAAGCAAGGCAAACTTGAAGATATGTTCAGTCTAGAGGAATAATTGTCTTGCATTTGATTTAATTTTAGAAATCTGAAAAATGTATATATATGATCCAGAATGCACTTTAATATTATTTATCTTTGTATTTTATTTGCATCAGTTGAGTTATCCTCTAGGTATTTGCTTGTCAAACCCTAACAATCAAATAGGGGGAGATTGTAAAGCATAATGTAATGTAATATGTAATAGAGGACATATATAACTCAACTAGGATAAAAGATAAATACTATTAACTCCAGGGATCGTGAAATTTGAAGAACATGCACCGACAAGGATCAAGTCGCTGAAAGAAGTTCATTAACATGATCAAGCCTCAGTGACAGAATAAGATGTACAGATGATTCAGTTGAAGGGCCAAAAGATTTCATGTATTTATATTATTTGAAGATATTGCTGCACGCTAATCAATTGGAATGTAACGAAGGTGTGAAGATCAAGATCAGTGCTAGTCACTTGTGAACCAGACCAGTGCACTAAGTGTCAGCACATAAGAGAAGGATCAACACATTAATTCACAGAAAGAATTGCCAAAGCCTATTGACGATCAAGGACAGGACAGACAAAATATCTCAAGCAGAATATTTGAAACAGAAGAGAGAAGCCCAAAAGAAGCAGCCAAAAATAGTAATACTATGCAAAGTTACTATGCACGATTACTATGCAAGGTTACTATGCAAGATTACTATGCACGGTTACTATGCGCGATTACTATGCAGGTTACTGTACAAATAGTGGTTACTATGCAGGTGGGGCCCACGTGAATAGTACTGTTCAAATAGTGGCTGGTGGGGCCCACATGAAATGAAAATTTTCAACAGACACGTTTTGGTTGGTGGAATAGTTGTTACTATGCAGGTGGGGCCCACGTGAATAGTGCAGCATAGTGACTTTCTAAAATCTATAAATAGGCCTGTTGTATTTCATTTCAAAACACACCTCAACACACAACTTTCTATTCTCTTTCTTATATCTTCTCTGTGTAAGCTGCTAGACAGTCCATCTAGTTGGAAAGCCGGCTTAGCCCGCTTTCAGGAAGTGTCGGGTAGAAGGTCCTCGTGCCTAAACTATTCTAGGAGTGTTTGATTTTGTAGCTGATCCATAGGATTAGATTGTGTAACAAACCTCCGGATTTTATCTATTAAACGATATTTCCCAAACAGTTGTGTTATTTCGATTCAGTATTTTTGATCTCATATCCACATCAAAAATCGAAATATTTTTTAAATAACCTATTCAACCCCCCTTCTACGTTATTCCGGACCTAACAGATCAGATATATTATATGTTTAAATTAATTTACTAAAATTTCAAGGTTCGAATTCTGTCAACGACACATTTTTTTTTAAAATTTATAATTATAAGTTTTAAACCATATAATTTTGCAATCATTAATGTATACCCAAAAATATTACACCATTTTGCTGTTAGATTGTTAGCAATTAACAAGAACAATTAGATATAATCGTAAGGTATATTTTATGATTAAAGTACTTTACTAAAAATTCAAGTTACAAAATTCTATAATATAAATTTTAAATCGTGCATATTATTAATATTAAATTATATTAAAATAATATTTACAAAATAATGGTTATATAAAAACATAATTATAGCATAAAATAAAATTTATAACATATTAAAAAACATATTAAAAAAATCGTGAATCGCACGGGTTATAAGATTGTCTATTTATAATAAAATATATCATTCAAATATAATTATAACGATGAATCGAGTTCTAAATTTTAAATTATTTCGTTATTACGTAGTACTCCCTCCGTTCCCTTATTCTTTTCCTATTTTGACTTTTTACACTGTTCATTGTAAGTGATTGATTACTAATTTACGCATAATTTATAAGACAAAATATAGTAATATGAATGATTTTGTTTGATTCGTATTTGTGAGTAATTTAATATAATGAAGTTTTTATAATTAGGACTAAAACGAAATTGAAGATATTAACGATTAAAAGTGTGCATTAACACGTGATAATGATTAACATGAAAAAAAAATATGGAACGGAGGTTATTAGGGGCCTGTTTGGGAAATCTTATTTTTCAGAAATAAGTTACTTATTCTGGAAAAAAGTTAGGAAATATGTACTTTTTTCTGAAATAATTAACTTATTTTTGTAAGATAATGAATATTAAACTTCCATACACATTTTTCTCTAAAAGAAAGTATGTAAATACAATTTTTTTCCGAAAGAAGTAAATTGTTTGCCAAACGGGGTCTAGATTGTTTTTAGAAGACTGACCTTTCTTTCCCGGAAATAAAGAGTTGACAAACAAATCAACTGTAAAGCCCTAACACACACACCAATAAAGAGGGTTTTCGGAGAGAGCTTCGGTCTGGTCCGTCCGTTACTCACCAATTGAAGAGAGAGAGAGAGAGAGGGGGGGGGGAGAGAGTTGAAGTAAAGTTAAGAATGAGTAGCAGCAATGTTAATAACAGTGGCAGTAACTTATTGGTGGTGGGAAAGGAATCAATACAAGTGATTGCTCAAAAAATTGGTAACACCAATATATCTCCTGATATCTTCCCCTCTCTCGCTGCCGATGTCGAATATCGTCTCCGCGAGATTATGCAGGTAATTCCCCCAATTCACCCCTCCTATTACCTTTTACATTGTATGTATGTTTATGTTTAGTAATGTATTGGTTATGTTCAGGAAGCTATCAAATGTATGCACCATTCCAAACGCACTCTCTTGACTTCCGACGATGTCGATTTTGCTCTTCATCTTAGGAACTTAGAGGTACTAGTACTTATCCATTATATTCCCCTCGAGTTGAACTCAATTTTAATTACCTCTTTCTTTTTTTGTATTAGCCAATTTATGGGTTTGGATCGGGAGATACGTGCAAGTTCAAGAAAGCTGCAACACATAAGGATCTCTTCTACATTGATGACAAACAAGTCGATTTCAAAAATGTAACACCTTATAGTATTTTTTGCATCTTTAGTTTACTTAAAGAGATTTCTTTTATTAGGCGTTTGGACTAATTGCTCTGTCTTTGAATTGGTTTCAAGGTTATTAAAGCACCAATATCTAAAACACCTCAAGATGCTTCTGTTGTTTCTCGTTGGCTTGCTGTTGAAGGTGTAGAACCTGCTACTCCTGAAACTACTCTGTTTGAAGGTAGTATCCTACCTCTACTTCTGACATCATAATTAATCCCTGATGTTTATCTTTCATATCTGTATGTGTGTATATTGTTTTTACTTTCGTGGTAATATTTATTTCTTATATCTTTTGCTACCGTTTAAAGCACTGGCGTCCCCATCTGATAACAAGAAAGCAGAATACAAAGATGATGAAATATCAGCTGACATCAAACATCCAGTGAAGCATGTACTCTCTCGTGAGCTTCAGGTATCATCATATATTTATGTTGATTGCTTGCTCACTATGTTCTTTATTCCTCTCTTGTTTTATTATGACTGCAAATGCTTTTTGGGGATTGTTGTGCAGCTTTACTTTGAAAAAGTCACAGAACTTACCGTGGGTCGATCTGACTCTTTGCTCTTTAAAGAAGCACTGTTGAGCTTGGCAACTGATTCAGGCCTCCACCCATTAGTTCCTTATTTTACATATTTCATTGGCGACGAGGTAATCATGGATATCGATTGTGGTAGATGTTGCTATCTGCACTTTTTTTAGTACGTATGCATTGAAACACACCAACCTCCATGCCAAATAGGAATGTAAAGGTGCTTTGTACTTTTACATGCTTGCAAACATAAGCTTCTGTTTATTTTCACTGAACTAGTCAGAATTTAGTTGTTTACGGGTATAGTAAACTGTGGAATATAGATACCCTCTCAATTCTTAAATAACCCCGGGTTTAAATATGTGATACAAGTTTTTCGTCATTACCCAGTTTGTAATATGAATATGATTATTTTTAATATATATATAGTAATACTTGTTGCATATCCTGTATTAGAATTTTTATATATGAATCAGTTTAATCTTAATCTCGTAAATGTGATTAAATGGACTTCAAAAATTTAAAAGTTGATCAAATATTGTGGAATATATTTATATGATGGTACTCATTGCGGCCTTTTTCTATTTGTAACATGATATCAGGTTCTGCGCAATTCAAAAAGTTTTCATCTCTTATTTGCTTTGATGCGACTTGTTCGGAGTCTTCTTCAAAATCCATACCTCCACATTGAGCCATATGTAAGTTCAGGGAAAATATATTTCTTTTATATGCTGAAATAAAGTGCTTATTTTAGGGGCAGAAGGTATCATTTGTTAAAACTGGCATTCAGATAGTTTATAAGGTGCCTATTAGAACAACTTCAAGTGCTGCCCTGACCCTGTTAGGAGTGTTAGCCCATTGGTCAGTCAGTTGGGATACCCCTATTAACCGGTACACTGCAAAGTGCAAACTAAATATTAAATAATTTATAAAATTTTATATTAAAAGACTCTATAATCGATTGCAATGTGAAATCCTAATCTGTATCCAATGATGTTTTTGTGTTATACAGCTACACCAATTGATGCCATCTATTATGACCTGCCTTATTGGAAAAACGTTGAGCCATAAATTGTCTGACAATCATTGGGAGCTGAGGAACTATGCAGCATTATTGGTTTCTTTTATATGCAAAAGGTGAGGATTGTCTTTTAATAATCTTTAACCCATCGGATGGATGGAAAAGTACAAGAAAGCTTTGTCATTGTTCGAGCAAACATGACTATTGCATTAACCAAAAAGTGTACCTTATGTTGTACTGTGTTGGCAATGCAAGATAATTGATATAATAATTACACCTTCTGAATGTATCCAAGTACTTCTACATTATGTAAATCTTGGCTTGGGCATGCGTAGATGACCATGGTTATGGAGGATGTCAGAACATACTGAATCTTTAAGTTTGTAAGTGGTTTTTGAACTTCACATGAATATTTCTTGTTGGGAAATTGCAGGTATGGTCATGCTTATCATACACTGCAACCACGTGTGACCAAGACTCTCCTGCACACTTTCTTGGACCCAACAAAGACATTGGCACAACATTATGGAGCAATTCGCTCCCTAGCTGCCATTGGGCCCAGTGTGGTATGCCTTTCGTGATTAAGCCTTTTTCTCGGTTTTAATTGACAAACTGGTTTCTCTTTTTCTTTCCTTTCCTTGGTCATAATGAGGTCCTACTTTGCTTAAATAATTGGAATTAAATTTTTTTATCTAAGATTCATCATTGTGTGTAGCATTTGTGAAATGTTTCAGTTTCAAGTTCCATACAACTCCTCCACCCTTCTACAAATCCAGCGTCAAAGATTACAAAATTATACTTGTGAACTATTTTTTTCTCTTTCATTCTTATCCTGCCAGTTTATTACTTAATAAATTATTTTTCAGGTTGGTTTCGTTGTACTGCCAAACCTTGAACTGTACTTGCAACTTATAGAGCCAGAAATGCAAGCTGAGAAGCAAAAGAATGAGACAAAGAGGTATGAAGCTTGGCGTGTATATGGTGCCTTACTGGTGAGTCTCTTTTTTATAAAGCAGCAAGAAGTTCCATTTTTATATTTTAGTTTCTTTGAGTTGAAAAATGGCAGCCTTGTCAGTTAATGTAAAAATATGTATGCACCTTCTTTGTTCGCATTATTGCATATACTATTTAGTGAAACTAAGAAAACAACAAACCTTTTAGCATGCAGTTGGTCAATATGTATACAAGAAGCTAAAGCTATTACCCTCACCTTTATCTCCACCAACTTTTACCCCCTGGAAGGTTAACGCGAAAATCATGACTACCATGGCAAGTGAGTTCTCTTGCCTTGTTTCTTTTTGTTTATACATAGATATGAGTAATCGTTTTATGTTTGTGCGGTGGAAAGTTTGATGATAATATTGCATATTTAATGCAAACTTAAGGTGTATTTCAGAATACCTTTTATGTATAGGTAGTTTTGGTCTAATTATGAGGATTTTGATGAATGGACACCTCAGAAGCTAGATATATAGCCAGATATGCTCCTCTTGCATGTTCGGCTAATTGAAATCCATTATTTTATGTCAGATTGCTGAGAGCCTGAGACCCATATGCTGGTAGACATGACTTGACACTTTTTTTTTTTTGCCAAAGCATGACTTGACACTTAATAGAACATAAATTCAACTTATTCTGTAAAGTATTACTTGTTCATGACCCAAGTGTTTTGGAAGTGTTACAACTTGGAGCATGCATGTGATTGTTAGTCAAGGGTTTGCAGCTTTTCTAAGGAACTGTGAATTTGCCACTAGATGTCAATGCCAACTCGTCTGGTGGTCTATGAGTGCAACTACAATAAGAATATAAGTCTAATGATGGTAATTTATTTATGTTAATAATGATTCTTCTTGTTTCAGTGCTGTTGCAGCATATGATGTTTTAATGTACTAAAAATTTATAATACCATAGTATCTTATATACTTCTAGGTTTGTTTTGTATCTTTAGCAACAATGATTGATGTTAAAAGAACTTCCTCTGGAGTACTGTAACTTCTGGATAATAGCTTTCTTAATATTTTTCCGCCACCATTAGTTACATATCCACCCCCATCAGTTTTCTAAATTTTTATAGGGGGAACAGTGGCATTATTCCATTGGTACACTGTTTCCTCAGTGACCATCTGAATTGCAAAGACACATGATTATTTTGTTTAGTCACATGCTATCAGATGTGATATCTAACTACGTAATTATATAATTATTGTTACCATAATATGAATTGACAAATTATATATTCAATATGTCCTTCTATAATAATATTGATATTTTTGTCCTTCTACAATAATATTGATTTGAGATAATAATTTAAAATTGATATTAAACGTAACATGATTATTTGTTTATAGAATAGACGAAAAAGAAGGCAACCTTTGTAATTAGAGCAAAGTTTACACAATTACATGACATTGATAATAATGTCTAACATTATACATTAGTACCACAATGAACTTCTAATAATAAATCAAAGGTCATAATTATTGTTATAAAACTTCAAAACTTCATATAGTAAATATAATTTTTTTTTTTTGTGAAGGTGAATTTCTCATTCATGAATTGTATCAAGGTACAATAAAAGTACAAGGGGATTTTTTCGTTCAAGAAAATTCATCATCTAACCGAAGAGCACGCATGTTGCCCCCGGACATTTAGACAATAAAACCTTTAAGTCTGAAAATAAAACCCCACAATAGAAAGGCCTCGTTAAAAACCCTCAAGAGCAAAACCTTTGGGAAAAAACTCAAGAGGGAAAAAAAGAGTGCCCTCAAAAAATAAAAGTACATCGTTTTACAAATATTCAAGAAATAAACAGAATTAGAAGTTGCTTTTGTGAGTCTCCATTCTCATCAATTTTTGCCACATCCTAGCTTTATTTCCATCTCATCTTGATTATTCCATTACTGCAGGTCACCCCATCTCTCTTGTTATTATACTCTATCCAACCAAAAAATCAAAATCCCCTACAAAAAGAGAATAAAATCAATAAACGAAAATTAATCCTCAAAATATATTTACCAAAATTTTATAAGTATTATCAACATAATATATAAACAAATATATAATTTAGTAACAAGTATAAGAATCTAAACCAAAGGGGATCCCAAAAAGGTTACCCTTTGATTAGTCACCTACAATGCCATCAATCATGGCACAAAATTATTCTACTAAAAATATAGAAACCACCAATTATGGCACAAATTTACCAAAAATTGGTCCAAAAATCCACAAATATATAGAACACCCTCAGAGGTACAAAACCATATAAAAATGGTACAACAGTACTAATTAAGACTTATCAAGATAAGAAATCAAAACAAAATCGAAGCCACAATCCTAACTATGTACAAAACCATTTAAGAAAAAAGTTGATGTTTAAAATTATAAATGAAATATTGACTAAATATAAACTAAATTAAGGTAACAAATTTTAAAACTGCAATTAAGGCATATTAATAGCCACATTTAAGACACATTAATTAACACATTTATGACAAAATAGGTAACGTTTTGGTAAAGAAGAAACTTAAAGGCTTAAGAATATATCGATACCTGATATATTCGTCGGAAAAATATAGCCGGATCTCAGATTAATCAACTACGAAAAATGTATTAGTATCTGAGGAAAAAAACATAAATGAAAAAACACTAGTTCTAGAGCGAAGGATACATAATCTAGGTTATCAAAATACGCAAACAAAATCAATCAATACACACATAAACAACTAAAGTGCGCATACGATCTAAAAGTCATCAATTGAAACAAACAACAGACCCCAAAATCCTATACTACGGGTGAATAAACAAGTAAATAATCACTACAATTACCAGATGTTAGGCTTATAAGACTCCACTTAAGTCAATCTCAACGATATAGTAAATGAAAATGAAACACATATAATAACCTAAATGAAAAGAACTAAAAGCACCCATTCAATTGAATACATAAATAAAGGATATAAGAGGGGGAAGAATGAATACATAGACCTCTGCAAACGCGTCCGATGATGACGAAATAGCCACCTGGTGAGATCGTCGAGGATTTGAGCCATTCTTTATGAATACTTTGAAGTTATATAGTAAATATAATTATATATATATATATATATTCAGTTAACTGAAAAATAATCATCACTTATATGTTGATGATCTAATAACATAATTTTAAATAATTGACCATTTATAACAAGTTTAAAACATGATAACTATATGTAACTTATATAATGAAAGCACCGTAGTGATTACCCAGGCTGCGCTATAGAGAGAAGGGAGTAGAGACGGTAATTTATGTATCTCAATGGCCACACCACAGTATAGTCAGTCATCCAACAGTATCTTTGCTTCTTAACCATTTGATCTTTCAATTCAATTAGTCAATAAGTCTCGTTCACTAATGGGCCCTTAATTTTGCTCATTCAGTTCAATCAGTTCCGTTCACTTGTTATCAAATGGGCCCTAAGTTCACTGTGTAAGCCTTTTGGACATTTTATATTCCCACCTGCAACCAAATTGAATCAGGTCTGATGATTAATATTTTCAACAGTTGGTGTTGTTATTTAATTATCATACAGTATTGTCAAGGCATTACGAGCATATAATTTTTATTAAGTCTACCATTTGCATCTCTGAATATGATGTCTCATCCTCATGCTTCTGTAATTTATCAAGATAAACGTAAAGCAAGCATGGACAATATGATGCAGCAACCACCTCTTAAGAGAGTAGCAACCGAAGGTTCTTTGGGTGGGAATACAGCGAATTCCTTTCCGGTTAACATTCAAAGAGCAACTGGAGGGTATTCTACGAGTCTTGGGGGTTCTGATGTTGGTTTGTCATCAATGTCAAGACATTTATCAACCGAGAACGTTTTAGGAATCAATGGCAGAAAGGACGATCGAGCAAAGAAGCCATCAAGTTCATCAACACAGGCTTTGAAGGAGGTCATGGAAGTTGGACAATTGCTGCCACTGCTAACCGAAAGTTTTGGTGAAAGCATGCTTCCATTCATACCTACTCCACAATCTAATATGTTTCTTTGAGGATCTGGAAACTACAGTCATAGATTTATGGAGTATAGAGAATGAACTAACTAAAGTAGTATTTTTGGTGTATATGATCAAATTTTACAAACTATTGACCTTCCATGTATGGAAATAACATTTTATTACGGCTTTTATTTCCCAATTCGGCAGCCTTTAGAGCTGTTAATAAAGTCTCTGATTCTTCCTTCTGTTATTATTTTGCGGGAGAAATCTTGAAAAGGATAGCAAATATTTGGCATGCTCGGTTATTATTTTGGTGGAAAAATCTTGAATAGGATAGCAAATATTTGGCATGCTCAGTCCTCAAATATTTTATCTTACGATCCCAGTTCTCGAGTCACATGTATCTCATATCTTGTAACCCTATAATATTATATTTCTTAATATATGAGTACGAATTGTTAATTTCTGTCGAGTACAAGTTCTTAATCTTTTAAAGATTTCCTCTAAACCAAAGCATAAGTTGCTCATTTGACTAAAGAGGGAAGGTTTTATTTTCTATGTAATACAGTCATTTTACTAGATACAAAATCATGGCAAAACATTTGTGCTATATTACATAGAACAAGATACTAGATAGTAGTATTGTTCAAAGATACACATTACAGATTGGCAGCAATTTATTTTATCTATAAATGGACGAGAAAAGCTTGGTTAGATGACTCCACATGAACTTGGCAAAAATTGTCATCTCCTCCAGCACTCTTGTATCTGCACCATTCCTTGTTAATGGTGGAAAAAATAGCCACAGACTTGTCCCTACCACAAAGCCCATCGTCAGTCCCGTCGACACCACTGACGGGAGCTGCCACCCCCTCTCCCGCACCCAATTTTTTAACCCTACCTCCAGCACTACACATATCCCATGCAACACAAAAAAAGACGTCGCCTCCCATGTTGGATACACACGTGTTACGTTGTAGAATAACAGCTCGTGCATCAATCCTGATACTAGAAATGCTGCTATCACCGCAGGCACTGGAGCCAAATCTTTCCTTGTAACGTCTTCTATGGATTTTCTTACAGGCTTGTATACAGTGTCCCGTAGAGTAGTGGTTACCGTGAGGTTCCATCTTTTTCCCCAAAAGTCTTGGAGGGATGTTGAGAGATACGGCTCATTCGAGGCTGGTTCGAGTTCTACTCCCACCAGGGCCCGAACCAATGTGCTAGATAAAGCGATGAGGATGTCTATCAACAGAAAGCAAAGACAACAATACAAACACTGAATCAGCTTGTGGTGCAATCCATCTCTGTAACTACACAATACCTTGACTAATATCGCGAATCCGAGTACTTGTAACGAAAAATTTAGAGGCAGTACTTTTGTTGCAGTGTTATTACTGGTGGTATTTTGCTTGATTCTGATGGGAAGGGCAGCTGTGGAGATGAAGAAGCTGAAAGAGTGAGTGTGGGATGAAAGTGGACCATGGCCAAAGCAAAAGAGGAGGAGCTTGAAATTTGAAAGCCAAGTAAAAAAGAAAGTTAAGAGGGCTGTGTTAAAAGCAGAGGATTGATAATAAGGTAAGATGGTGAAGAGGCAGAAGATGGGAAATACAGATACAAATCTTAATTTACCAGGTGAAATCTTGGATGAAACATAGTAACAATAAGAAAGAGAAGTTATGACTGATGAACAGACATAGCTTAAATTCTTGATTTCACCTTCCATGTCTACTTCAATACAAGCTCTTTTGCGATCTCTATATATGCTATGCCCTGTTACTGTTATTATACTGCTTTCCGATTGGACCGGGAAATAATCAACTGTTGCAGAAACAGTTTTGATGTGTGGATCTGGTCTTCTGTGTTAATATTATCTTTATTCTGCAATTTGATTCAGCTTCTTTCAAAAAAGATTCTCCGCATATTTTATTTTTCCTTGGTTGTATCTCCAAAACAATTAGAGTAAAATATTTGATAAATTCAAATAATCTCGTCAAATAAATAACTTTTCCGCGATTCCAACATTATATGCTTCCAATCTACATTGTTCATACTAGCAATCACTATTACTTACCTAAAAAAGAGCAATCTTCTCTTAAGGAAAATGATTATCAGATTCAAGAACACTATAAGTACTATACTCCAAATTCCTTATCAACTGATTGATAGACCCATCCATCTTCACCATGTACCTAAACCCTGCCAACCATGACCTAGGTAGGCCGGATGCATCATGCAAGTAGTGCCTAGGTACTAAATTTTCTACTTTTTTTTTGTTGTGCTATTAGATTTGTCAGTGAAAACATCCAAAAACAATTAATTTAAATTTTTTGATAGTTTAAATTTTTAAGAAGCACTTGTTCGTAGATGATAAAAGCATCAAACACTGGTACACTATCTACTGGTTCTATTAACTCGTACTAGGGATGGCAACGGGTTGGATCGGGTTGGATATCTGTGATATCCAAATCCAAACCCGAATCCTTAATCCAAATCCAAACCCGATCCAAATCCAAATGGATTTGGAAATTCAAAATCCAAACCCGATCCACCGGGTTTGGATCGGGTTCGGGTTTTATCCAGACCCGAAATTTTTAATTCTTTGTAAAAAAGTAGTAATATTTTTTTAAGCTAAATTTCATAAAAATTAAAATTGCAATAGCAAATAAATATCTAGATTTCAGAGACATGAAAATAAATAAGTCCAAGTTACATCACTATTAATATCTAAAGACATAAAAATTAAAATACAATTGCAAATAAATATCCACATAAATATTCAGAGACAGAGTGTAGACTAGAAGACTAGCAGTAGCACAGCATGTATATCAAAATTGTCTGAACTAAGAAATTTCATAGTAGCACAGCATGTGTATCAAAATTGCCTGAACAAAATTACCTAGTGTAACTAAGTAACGGGTATTTATTTTTAAGGAATAAATTATAATATATATTATAATTTATATATGTATATATATAGGGTTTTTTTGGGGTTTGGATCGGGTTTGGATCAGTTGGATATAGCTAATATCCAAATCCAAATCCAAACTCTTTCGGGTTTAAAAATCAAAGTCAAATCCAAATCCAAAAAATCGGATTTGGTAAGATCCAATCGGGTCAAATTGGATCGGGTATCCGTCGGATCGGTTTTTTTTGCCATCCCTAACTCGTCCTAACTCTTGGCTTTTTGTACTCCTCCAAGCTTCACCAACATTCAGGTCTCACACTTGATTACTTAAATTTCATACTCCATCTCTTGTCCCTCTTGTCTGGAGCTTATTCGAACCCCAAAAGCGATAATTAATTTAATCAGCTGATGTCTTACTTTGGAGAATTGGTGTGGAGTTACTTTTGGGCATGTTGTATATTCTTCCAAAAGATTCATTTGATGCCTTTGATCAAGAAAAACTCATGAAATATGCAAAGTTCTACATGAGATCAAATGTTGGATCCGCAAGGTATGCATTTTGCTCCCTTGGATCAAATCCTAGATCTGCCATCATTTGATGCATTTGATCAAGAAAAACTCATAAATTATGCAAAGTTCTGTGTGTGATCAAATGTTGGCTCCGCAAGGTATGCATTTTGCATTTCCCGATTTCAAATTGTGGATCCGACACTGCTGGTAGAGTGGTAGGTGTCCCAAACGTGCTAAATCAAACAGTTATGAATTATGACAACTTAAACCACGAGGAAACCTTAAAAATAACTATAATGATCCAACAACCATGAACCATATATAAAAGAGGTGAATGGTCACCGGCAAACGTTTGTTATCGTTGCTGCTACTGTACACGTACTGCAGAAAGTTTTCGCGATACGTAAAAAGATGGAGTCCTCCTATTTTCATACCAAAAAACCTAATGTACACATATTGCAGAAACTTTTTGCGGTACGTGCACTACGGCAACCGTTTGCCCCTGACCAGCCCCCAACATATATATAGCCTCTGCATAAGATAATATTGTTGCTACATTTGTGAATGTGTGTATAACGATGGTGAGACAATCCTGATGCCAGCAGCAGCTATAATATTTGTTCTTAAAAATATTATCAGCATTTGGATTCTTCAGATGCAAATGTAACTACTAAACTACATGATAAAACAAAATTGTCATGTCAATATATTTTCATTGTAATGAATAATCATAAAGCCGTAATTTTGACTTTTCCCTGTCAATTGCTAGCACCCCTGTTCTACGAAGAGAAATAGATGCTCCTCGCAGAGACAGGAAGAGAATATCCAAAAAAACTACAACAGACATAAATGCTTATTATCTTCTTAAAATATATCGTCCAGGAAACTACATGGCGTCGCATCTTCTATCGAATTCATTCAGTCCAACGATATATGTGTCATAAGTTAACAAGTGTTGATCTATTTTGCCCATTCTTTCTGGATGTCAAAGGTGTAGTTCAATTCCAAGTAGCACTTGTTATCATCGTCGATAAACTGATAATAGAGTCAAGGAATGAGAGCCAACTTCTCACAAAAAAAGGGAGAGAAGAAAAGTTGAACAAAGATAACATTTCACCACAAGAAGAAAGTAATTACTTGAATTACCTTTGTTTTGGCCGTATATGATCCCCTGGCAAAATAGCCAGATGGGGTCGTCTCTTCTGGCATCTCGTGTGTGTAAGGCTCAGGTTGGGGACTGAATGTTCCAAGCATCTCTTTTGAGCTATCAACTGAAATTTGAATATTATGACATACAGAAATTTTGGAGTCCAATAAAGAAATCGAATGTGTTTCTTTACACGGGGATAGAATAATTACCCTTGATACCGGTTTTCCAAACAGTGTTAGTATATCTGAGGCCGCAAACAATATCATTGCTAACCTTGATGGAAAATCTCAGACGGTACTTGCTACCCTCTTTTAAGGTAAACCACAAGCCATTCGTATTCCCAGAATCCGGAATAGCAAGAACAAGATCAGCTCTATCAGCAGTAAGAATTGTGAGGCTTATAATTTTGACGTCTGGTTCTTGAACTTCTACAGAAAGAATAATATGAATAAAAAAACAAGATATCAAGTTTCTATTCCATTCACTATTCCTCTGTGTAACATAAAGATCAGCTACGCCAAAAGGTATCGAAAACTATAAGGCTATGTTCACTTGGATTGAATGGAATGAGGGGAGAATAGAATGAAATTTATACTATTATTTGGGGGAGATTGGGAAGAGTGTTTATAAATTTCATTCCTTGCTCATTCCTCTCCAAATAATTTGAACTAGAATTCAAAACCACATGTTTTGGAAGGAATGCTCCATTCCCAATCTTCATCATTTTCTTTGCAATCTTCATCATAAAAAACTTTTTCTCCCTCATATTTGTTCATTATTTCCCCCAACATCCCCCTTTTTTCATAAATTTTGTTTACAATTTTCATTCCATTCCTACCCATTTCATTCTTTCCAAGTGAACACACCCTAAATAAGTCGTACCTTCAACCGCGCTTGCATCTACACCTCCAAGAAGTTGCTCTTTCCACCTCCTCAAACTCTCATCATCCTTTTAAGCAACAAATAAGAAGCTAAAAATATGAACGACGAATATTTATTGAATGTTTTAAAAAAATTCTACCTTATCTTTCTCAAGATGTTGTCTAATACTCATTTTAGGACCCAACTGTATCTTGGCTTCTTCTTCATCTTCAGTTGCATAGCAAGACGAATCGCTGGGCTGTTTGCCCTCCGGATCAGAAGCATCACCTTTCTCCATTATATATTCCAATCAAACACTTCTAGTATAGCAGCAGCAAGCAGCTTCAACTGTGAAGATCTTCAATGTGATCATGAGCATTTTCAGTAAGATTAACATTAAAGAAAAACAAAATGCAACTCAAAGTATAGAATTATAAGAAAAAGGTACCTGATTATTCAGAGAATTCTAAGGGGAAAATGATGGATTGCACCAGATAACAGAAGATTAACGAACTAATACAAGCATAATTGTAATGAAGTGAAAAAAAAAAAAAGCAAAGTAATAAAAAATATATTTAAAAAAAGAAAAAGAAGAAGTACATTTGAGGTTTTGATTGTGAGGGTAGAAAAGTGATAGGGAGTTTAGGTAATTTCTGATAAAGCTGGCGGCAGGGAAATAGTCGTATGGTGATCCGAAAATAAATGTGGAAAATTGATGATTAATGGATATAAAATAATAAAGAAAATTTATACAAATTCGGTTTGTTTAGATACTGCTTAATGCATGCAAAAAATTATGGCCTCCAAATATTCAGTAGTCAAACCGTAATATTAGGCAACTTACACGTCCCTGCAAACTCATGCTTTCGTAAGGGCAAGTGTAATGTTTTTCTTCGTTGCTATATTATAATATTACAGTTAAACCTCTTTAAAGTAATATTCTTGGGACCGGGAAAAAATATTACTTTACCGAATTTATTACTTTATCGATATAATAATATTTTATTACTTTATCGATAAAGTAATATTGTATTACTTTACCGAATTTTTAAGTTTATGTATTACAATACTTTATGTTTAAAAACAAGAATCAATCACATGCAATGTATTTGATCTAAAATTAATTTTTTTATGATTAATTATATCTAAAAACTAGATTCATGCATATAAAAAATTACACCAGATACAGGTAACATGTGTTGTGTACATTGTATAGGAACTCAATCATCTAAAGTTTATTGTAATTCTAAAATATAAATTTATGAACATACAACATAATATTAAATGATAATATTAACATGATAGAATTTCATCAACACTTGGAACAATTACTTGTTACAACACGAACAAAACATACGAGGAATTATTTATGCTTTACATAAAGTCAAGGATGAGGTTAATTTTGGCTTTGGTGAAAAGAAGAAACAAGCTACTATAGATACATAATTTAAAAAGAATTAAATTTGGTAACTCCTATACATTATATATATATAATTCTGAAATTATTACTTTACATATTACTTGGGCCCTTAATGACTTTCTAATTTTTTATTATCTTATGCTTTTAGCGAGAATATTACTTTACAACATTGGCCCAAGTTGGGACCGGCAAAATTTATTACTTAAGCGATGTTATTACTTTATCGGATATTACTTAATCGAGGTTTAACTGTAATTAGCATAATAATCCGTGCAAGGCACGGGTCATCCTCTATAATTGCTATAAATTCTATATAATTTTACGATTTAAGGATACTAGCCTAAAACCCGTGCGATGCACGGATTTTTTTTAATATTATATAAAAAATTCATTAATTTAAATTAATTTTTTAAAACATGAATTTTGGAGGCTTACATTTTTATATGAGATGATATGATAATAATTATATAAATGTTATCTTTGATATTTCAAGAAAATGAGGGATTTTAGTTAGAAATTATAGAAAAGCTGATAGGTTTTAGTTAAAAAGAGAAATCGATTAATTATTAGTAATTATAAAATTATTATTTCATTTTATTAAATAGAATGCCCGTGATATGATTAGGAAAATAGAGAATTTAGTTAGAAAAAATTAAAAAGGTAATATGTTTTATGTGAAAATGGTAATTTATTAGTTTAGAGTAATTATAATTTAATTACATTATTTTACTGAATACAATTGCTCGTATTGTTTTTAGAAAAAAAGAAATTAATATTATCCGTGATATTTCTATTAAAAGAGGGATTTTAAAGATTTTAGTTTAGAAGAGTAATCGATTAATTATTAGTAATTATAAAATTATTAATTCATTATATTAAATAGAATGCCCGTGATATGATTAGAAAAATAGAGAATTTAGTTAGAAAAATTAAAAAGGTAATATGTTCTAGGTGAAAAAGGCAATTGCTTAGTTTATAGTAATTATAATTTAATTACGTTATTTTACTGAATACAATTGCTCGTATTGTTTTTAGAAAAGAAAAATTAATATTGTCCGATGATATTTTTATTAAAAGAGGGATTTTAGTTAGAAAATATAATACGTTCTAGCTGAAAAAGGTAATCAGTTAAATAATAATATTATATTATTATTAGTTTATTTTATTAAATAGAATCGTCCGTGATATAATTGGAAAAAGATAAATTTTAGATAGAGAAAATAAAAAGGTAACGTGAAGATGATATGATTTATGTAAAAAAGGTAATTGATTAGTTTATAATAATTATAATTTAATTATGTTATTTTACTAAATAAAATTGTTCATAATTTTTAGAAAATGAGAAATTAATGTTGCCCGTTTGATTTCTTGAAAAAAGGGGAATTTAATTAGAAAAAATAGAAAAGATAATATATTTTAGCTGAAAAGGTAATCGGTCAATTATTAGTATTATATTATTATTATTATTATTTATTAAATAGAAACGCCCATGATATAATTGGAAAAAGGGAGGTTATAGTAAGAGAAAAGAAAAAAAGTAATGAACTGTCCATGATATAATTGGAAAAATAGATATTTTAGTTAGAGAAAAGAGAAGAGATAACATGTTTTGACTGAAAAAATGTAATTGATTAGTTAATATTAATTATAATATAATTATGTTATTTTATTAAACAAAATTACTCCTAGTATTTTTAAAAAGGAGAAATTTTAGTTAGTTAAAATTCAAAAGATATTCTATTTTACCTGAAAAAAGAAATTATTTAGTTATTGAAAAATAGAAAAGGTAATATGTTTAACCTCAAGAAAGAAACTGATTCATAAAGGAGAAATTTTAGTTAGATGAAATATAAAAGATATTGTATTTTAGATGAAATAGAAAAGGTTTTGTTTAGTTGATTTGAGTAAAAATTGAAATTGATAATAGATTAATAATATTAATATTAATTGGGTGCAAGGGTAATTAGGTAAATTCAATAGGTACCGACCAACCAGGTAATCGGTTAATTATTAGTATTATAATATTATTATTTTATTTTATTAAATAGAAACATCTGTGATATAATTGGAAAAAGAGAGATTTTAATAAGAGAAAAGAAAAAAGGTACTGTGTTTTGGTTGAAAAAGGTAACCGTTCATGATATAATTGGAAAAAGAGAGATGTTAATTAGAGAAAAAAGAAAAGGTAACGTGTTTTGGGTAAAAAAGGTAATTGATTAGTTAATAATAATTATAATATAATTATGTTATTTTATTAAACAAAACTGCTCGTACTATTTTTAAAAAAAGTGATATTTTAGTTAAATAAAATGTAAAAGATTATTCTATTTTACTTGAAAAAGGAAATTGCTTAGTTATTGAAAAATAGAAAAGATAATATGTCTAACTTGAAAAAGGAAATTGATTAATAAAATGGAAATTTTAGTTAGATAAAATATAAAGGGATATAATATTTTATCAGAAAAAGGAAATTATTTAGTTTTTGAAAAAGAGAAAAGATAATTTGTTTAACCTCAAGAAGGAAATTTATTAATTAGTAGAAAAGGTAACATGTCTAAACTGAAAAAGGAAATTGATTAATAAAGGAGAAATTTTAGTTAAATAAAATATAAAAGGATATTGTATTTTATGAAATGAGTTAGTTCTTGAAAAATAGAAAAGATAATATGTTTAAACTCAAGAAGGAAATTGATTAGTTAGTAGATCTTTAATTAAGTAAGGGTAAATAAGTAAAATCAACAGGTACCGTACCGACCAACCGACCGACTAACCAAACTTTTAATGTTTCGACTTTTATATAATAGTATAGATTTTTAATATAATTGCACCTTTTATGTTAATACATATTATAATATCAGTATTTTAATTTATGTATTATTTTATTTATGTATAGATCATATGAGCACTAAAAAAAGGATGTTTTGTAGAATATAAATATATTGTATAGGTTATAACACAATTTTTTTAGAACAATAATAAAAAGACATATCATCGATGTGAATAATACTCATCATACAATACTTTCCAACTAAAATTAGTACGCTCCTTAATATTTATTTCTTTAAATATCTCATCAAGATATATAAATCACATAGAATTATAATCCGAAATACGAGAGGGTTGATTCCCAACACTAACATAATTTCATATATTGTTTGCATAAATATTAAAGGGATGGTGCTTTTGTAATTTTTAAAACATATAGAGATATTATCGTAAGTTCACAACCATTAAAATGACACATTTTGCACTTGTGTTGTCGTTTAATATATAGTAATAGATAGATTGATTGTGTACCATTGTGAAACCTAAAATATAATATTTTTAAAATAATATGAGTCACCATTATTTTTACTAAAAAATTAAAATAATAGTAAAAATAAGATAATGGAGAGGTCGGGTTTGTGTAAAAGGTTTATTAACTCAAAATAATAAAGTCCATGCAGCACAAAGGTTAGTAGGATAAATTATGTAGAGGATGTTCTAGGTACGATTTACCATAAAAATAAAATTTACTCATTTTTTCCATTTAAATAAGAGAGTGACATTTCATGTAATTTTATAACTTGTAAGGGTATAACTGTAATTTCATAGAGGATTTATTGGCTCAAAAAGCCCCTAAAATCCCCTTGTTCTCTTATTATATATAGAAAGAATGGATGGATGTGTACCATATTGTGAAACATAAAATATAATATTTTAAAGTAATAGTAAAAATAAGATAATGGAGAGGTCGGGTTTATGTAAAAGATTTTTTAAATAAAATAAAAAAGGTCCATGTAGCACAGTGGTTGGTAGGATAACTTGTGAAGAGGGGGTTCTAGGTTCGATTCACCACAAAAACTCATTTTTTCGCATTTAAATAAAAGGGTGGCATTTCATGTAATTTTATAAATTGTAAGGGTATTACTGTAATTTCACAGGGGGTTTATTGGCTCAAAATTATCCCCTTGTTGCTCTATTATATATAGAAAGAGAAGAGATTGTTAAAAAAACTCATTTTTAAAAGTATGGTATAAATAAATGTAAATATGCATAAATATATATTTGATTCCAAATTTAAAATCAAGAATTTATTTATGCATTTATACCACATCATCATTTGATCAGAAAGTTGTATGTTGGTGTATTTTAAATAAAAGTTAAGAAAGAAATAGACAAAAAATTTAAATGAAAGTTAGGAGAAAGATACAAAAATCTATACTATTATATAAAAGCCGAAAAATTGAAAGTTTTTGTACCTATTTTTTGGTACCTGTTTTTTGGTACTTCGTAAATTTACTTATTTACCCTTCATTATAAAGAAAAATAAATACACCTAAAATAAATAATAACATAATATAATTAAGGGTATTTACTAAAAATACCAGGTTTAAAGTTTCTATTTTCAAAAATACCATCTCCTTGAATTAATTGCAATTTTACCAACCTAAGTTTCAAAATTGCAAAAATACCAACCCTAACCCTAACCCTCCCCCCTCCCCCTTTCTACCGACACATCCTTCCCGTGTACTTTTTTTTTTTTTTTTTTTTTTTTTTTTTTTTTTTTTTTTTTTTTTTTTTTTTTTTTTTTTTTTTTTTTTTTTTTTTTTTTTTTTTTTTTAAGGATGGGATGCTATTTTGGGATTAAGACCCCGCCAGGGGCAATATTCAACCAAATGCAACCAAATTCAACTTTTTTTTAAGATGGGGTGATTTTGGGTTGCAGGGCCCCGCCAGGGGCAATATTCAACCAAATGCAACCAAATTCAACTTTTTTTTAAGATGGGGTGATTTTGGGTTGCAGGGCCCCGCCAGGGGCAATATTCAACCAAATGCAACCACATTCAACTTTTTTTTAAGATGGGGTGATTTTGGGTTGCAGGGCCCCGCCAGGGGCAATATTCAACCAAATGCAACCAAATTCAACTTTTTTTTAAGATGGGGTGATTTTGGGTTGCAGGGCCCCGCCAGGGGCAATATTCAACCAAATGCAACCACATTCAACTTTTTTTTAAGATGGGGGTGATTTTGGGTTGCAGGGCCCCGCCAGGGGCAATATTCAACCAAATGCAACCACATTCAACTATATATATATAAATAGTTGCATGTGGTTGCATTCAGTTGCTGATTTCAAGTTCCATTTGTCAGTTGTCATTTTCGACCTCATTTTTGAACCCTATATATATATATATATATATATATATATATATATATATATATATAGGGTTCAAAAATGAGGTCGAAAATGACAACTGACAAATGGAACTTGAAATCAGGAATTTAGTTGCATTTGGTTGCATTCAGTTGCAATTAGTTGCATGTGGTTGCATTCAGTTGCTGATTTCAAGTTCCATTTGTCAGTTGTCATTTTCGACCTCATTTTTGAACTCTGGATATATATATATATATATATATATATATATATCCAGAGTTCAAAAATGAGGTCGAAAATGACAACTGACAAATGGAACTTGAAATCAGAAATTTAGTTGCATTTGGTTGCATTCAGTTGCATTCAGTTGCTGATTTCAAGTTCCATTTGTCAGTTGTCATTTTCGACCTCATTTTTGAACCCTATATATATATATATATATATATATATATATATATATATATATATATCCAGAGTTCAAAAATGAGGTCGAAAATGACAACTGACAAATGGAACTTGAAATCAGAAATTTAGTTGCATGTGGTTGCATTCAGTTGCAATTAGTTGCATGTGGTTGCATTTAGTTGAATATGCCCCTGCGGGGCCCTGAAACCCAAATCCACCAAAATCACCCATCTCCTTAAAAAAAAGTTGCATTTGGTTGAATGTGGTTGCATTCAGTTGAATATGCCCCTGCGGGGCCCTACAACCCAAATCCACCAAAATAGCATCCCACAAAAAAAAAGAAAAAAAAAAAAGAAAAAAAAAAAAGTACACAGGTGGAAGTACTGTTCATCCGAATTCTGGGTAAGGAAATTGGATTGAAAGAGGAAAGATGGTATTTTTGAAAGAAGATGGTATTTTTGAAAGAAGATGATGGTATTTTTGAAAAAAATTACTTTTGACAATATATTTATGAAAATAGCCCTATAATTAATGGTAATTAGTCCAAATATTGCCTTTTATAAACACCTAAAAACATCAATCATATCATATCTTTCTATCGTTAATATTTCCTCTCGAATTAAAACACATTATAAATTATGGTAATTAGTTGATTGGCTTTTTCACATTAATATAATGAAATTAATGGTAATTAGTCAATTGTCTTTTTTGCATTTACTTTTATTTGAACATATTACCTTTTATAAACACCTAAAAATATCAATCGTATCATATCTTTCGATCATTAATATTTTCTTTCGAATTAAAACACGTTACCTTTTTAATTTAAAACAAATCTAACAATCTTTAATATATAACCGAAAATATCACACAAATTTTCAAGAAAAATATAACACCTAAAATAAATCATAACATAATATAATTAAAGGTAATTAATCGATTGCCTTTTTTACATTTACTTTTAGTTGAAGATATTACCTTTTATAAACACCTAAAAAGATAAATAGTATCTTATTTTTCAATTATTAATATTTCCTTTATAATTAAAACACATTATCTTTTTAATTTATAACAAATTTTACAATCATTAATATATACCTGAAAATGTCACAACATATTTCTCAATTATTAATAAAATATATTAAAAATCGTATACATTGTTTATAATAAGAAAGCATTAGTATAACCCATAAATATGAATAAACACCTAAAAAGATAAATCGTATCTTATTTTTTAATTATTAATATTTCCTTTATAATTAAAACACGTTATCTTTTTAATTTACAACAAATCTTACAATCATTAATATATACCTGAAAATGTCACAACATATTTCTCAGTTATTAATAAAATATATTAAAAATCGTATATGTTGTTTATAATAAGGAAACATTAGTATAACACATAAATATGAGTATATTAAATTATATCAAATTAAAATTAAATAAATTATTAAAAATAATTATTTTGTAAAAACATAATTATAATATTAAATAAAATTTATAATTTAATACAAGAAACCCGTGCATTGTGCGGGTTATAAGCTAGTTTAATTAAATTTGGAAAATTTGGATGCAAAATGCAACTAATTTTGAAATTCAAATTCTATTTTAGCAACAAGAAAACAAATTATAGCAATAATAGCAATTATTTGGTATTTAGCATTAAACTTGCTCTAATGTAATTTTTACCCCTAGCAGAGAGTGAAAAATTTTCTCTTTCGAGATTATTACATAAGACATTTTAGTTTTTGCTAAATGATTTTTTCCCCAAAATATTTGATCTTTTCAACCTTTTTTTATAAAAAGAAAAATAGGGCGAAGTAAAAATAGAACACAAGTTGGAATATTATCTATTTTTGCAAAAAGTTTTTAAAAAGAAATTTAGCGCGATGAGATAACTTAAAAGTCAAATAAGAAAATCTTATATCTTATTATCCCAGATTTTAAATTCAATTCTAACTTATCTAAAAAAAATGTAAGAAAATCAAATAAAATCTATAAAATCTTGTATCTTTTTGTTATTGGTTGAAAATATAATAAATGATATGGATCTTGTTGCGGGTGAAAGCCCTAAATAACCAAAAATTAAAGTGTTGTGCCCAAAATAACGAATGCTGGAAGAGCTACCCAAAATAACGAATTGATCACGCATTGGCGCTATACGTGGGGGTATACGCATGCTACTTATGCGTATAGTGTGTAAATTCGTTTCGGTAGGCAGTGACCAGTACAGAGAATACGCATGTGGAGCTTGTGTGAAGGTCGATACGCATCTTCAAGATGCGTATGTGCAGTACTGTTCATCATCTCTGTCGAAGCCGCCGGTTCATTTTTCCGATTGATTTTTTGACTAATTCGTTCACTCTCTCTAGGCAACGAGCAATAACGTACTATATACCAAAATGATCGCCTTCTCTCCCTCTATAAGGCTGTACCTTTCATTTTGTATTTCGTTTGCCGAATTGTGAAGCCCCAATTCGGACCTCCAATCGCCGATCTATTTTCCGAGCGCCGGAGATGCAATTGGACAAATGACATCATATGACGTCATTGCGCATCTGGGAGATGCGTTACCCCAGATGCGCATGATCAATATGCGTATCCCACCTACGTAGATCGTCAATGCGTGATTCCATCGTTATTTTGGAATCTGTTCGCGCACATCGTCATTTTGGGCAATTGGGGTGTGTTTTTGTGTTATTTTGATCATTTTCTCTCTTAATGCTTGCATGTATTCATGTGGATCCATCAAGTAAAATTTATTATTTTATCAACTCAATATTGACACGTTATTTTGATTTTTTTATTTTCTAGCATTACTTAAAAAAATAGAATTATATCCTTATTTATAATAAGCGTAAGGGAGATCTTATTCATAATTTTTGTCACTGTACTACCAAAATAATCTCAACCGTCGAATCTAATATTTTTAAAAATAGACAATCAAGATTATATCATATTAAAAAGGAAAATCATATAGTAATATAAAATGGATATAATTAGAAAAGGTTGCATTAGAATTAAATTTTAGAAAGAAAATTATAATCTAAAAAGGATATAATTAAAAAAGGTTGTATTAGAATTAAATTTTAAAAAGAAAATCATAATCTGAAAAGGATATAATTAAAAAAAGGTTGTATTAGAATTGAATTTTATTTATTTTTTTATTAGTATTAAAAAAATCATATTTATTATTTGGGCTCTATCTTGAGATTTACAAATCAGATTTAGATGATTTTACAACCCACGCAAAACTCATAAAATTATTTTTAATTTAGTGATGATTTAATAATTATTCAAATGGAACACTTATGATCTAAAGAGAAAATATAATTATGAATTTTTACATTAATTCTATTCAATGTAGAAGACATACATTGATAATGCTATTTAATGTACAAAACCTAATTATATATGATTTAAATCATTGACATACACATTTTCATAGTACCATATAAATATATTTTTTAGTTTATAACATATTAAAATATTAAATATAATTTTTATGATATATACAACAGTTTTCATCTATTTATTTTAAGATCTAACGTTTCTTATTTATTTTGTCATACAGAGTACCAGAACCGATTATCAAAGTTTTGGATAAAATCACTCCTACACTTATTATTAAAATTGTATTTGATTGTTAGTAGAACCATCTTCAAATCATAACAAGGGTATTTTATTATTAAAATTGTATTTGATTGTTAGTAGAACCATCTTCAAATCATAACAAGGGTATTTTGATAATCAAAACGAATTATAAGTAGAAATCGTCAATTTCTTCTCTCTTTTGTTTCTGCGTAGGTTTAATTGGAAAATAATTGTTAAACCTTTGCTAAATTAAAGATTATTTTATTAATTTTACGTGGACTATAAAATCGTTCAAATCAAATTTTAAAAATTAAAGATAGAGTATAAATATTAAATCGCATGTGTAAAATATTATATATATCAATTTTTTAACAACAATTTAATATTTAAATTAATAACATATAAATTTTTAAAAATTAATATAGTTATAGATATTAAAGAAGGAGCAGTGCATTATAAGGTGGTAAATGTTATTTACAAAATATATTTAATAAAGAAAAAATTGAGCAAAACAGAAGTTGGAAGCCGAACTAGCCTGTATAAAGTGCAACCGTTCTTATTATGAACATTACGAGTACGTTTTTTTCTTAAAAAAAAATGATATGTGCATGTTTTGATATAGGTATATAATAAAAATTGTTATAGGGAGAATATTGTATAACAATATTTTTGGAGGTTTACTGGAATCATGAAGCAAAATATGGATATTTTGCTAAGAATACGAAGAAAACGGAAGAAGATTGGTGATTTTTGTGGTTGATCTTGTTTGTTGATATTCGAGGGGTGAACTATCAATCATCTTTACAAGATGCCTACGTACCCTATTTATAGGGATCAAGCCATACGTAATTCTTGGAGAAGAAGTTATCTAGACGGGCTAGGGTTTATATGGGTTCGGCTTGGTCCAAATCCACTAGGCGTCTTCTTGGACTGATATATTTTACCCATTTATCCTGCTCATGACCCATGGCCCATTAAAGGTTACCTATGGCTAACATGATGCTCGAATCAGGTGGCCTCACTGGCGAGACTAATGGAGAAGCTACGTGGCCTCGCATACTACGTGGCCTCGCATGCGACCTCGCTGGGCTAGTCATGCGAGGTGGTCCACGCTGTACGGAGATAATCACACTCACGCGACCTCGCTGGGCCTGACCGTAAGCCTTCATAATACATATGCTTTAGGCTTCGCAGGACCTCTAGGCCATGCTGGACCTCTAGCCTTCATAAGAATATTCCAGGCCTCGCTGGACCTCTAGTCTTCATAAGAGTATTCTAGGTCTCGCTGGACCTCTAGTCTTCATAAGAGTATTCTAGGCCTCGCTGGACCTTGCAGAGACAGTATTCTAGGTCTCGTTGGACATCTAGACCACGCTGGACCTTGTAGAGAGACGTGCATGATAGATGTTATCCCATACTAGGGACTTTCCTGGCGAACTCGACCCATAGCTAGGGGTCGTTGTCTTCCATATTGTGCTGATAGTATATTTGACTAGCTCCTGGTGGTGGGCTTTAGTACCCAATCTTCATCTTTAGGCCCACTGTGATTTGTGGACCACTATTTCAACCCATTAGACCTGCTTAGGGCTTATGCCAAGATTTGGGCATAACAAAAATAATATTTTTGGTGAGGTTTGATACTGAAATTAGTAACTGCTTTCCTCAAAAATTGAAAAGCAGTTTTTTTAAAAGCATGGGGATCTGCTTTTTCTAAAAGTAGCTTTTCAGATAAAATCATTTTTCAATTTTACCAAACACTTTTTCATGAAAAAAAAAACTGTTGTTACTATCTGCAACAACAATGGAAAACACACCCTACCCTAAGTATTTGTATCTTCTTACCTGTACTTTATTCTCGTTTATTAATATTTTTTTTGTTTTTCCACTGTTGATATCTTAATTTGATTTATACTGGTTTTCAATATTTTTTGTAAAGGTATAAATTATAATTTTAGATTTTTGTTTGATGAATGAAATATATTAAGAAAACTAGGTTGAAGTTTAAGTTTATAAACAATTAGCCTTTTTGGCACAATTTTTTTTATCCGATTTATGATTTATTTTCGAGTAAAAATTTTATATTTTAATAAATTTTTTTATAAGTATTTAATATATATTTAAGATTCAATAAATTACAAAGATAAATTAAAAAATAAGTTGGAAGTTAGGAATCTTAACTTCCATTGCTTAATTTTATTCCCAAACACCCCCAATATAAATTGTGCTTAATTTGATAGGTCAAATTAGCACACATAAAAGAAGGTCAAACTCGTGAACAAACCGACTCACACTCAAACTTTTATTGATAAAATATTGAATTGAGATCCTTAGCGAATAGCTCTTGCAGAGTGCATGTGCGAGGTGTGACATTACGCGGAACCCTTACATTTGATAGGGCATTTTTTTCTTATTATATATGTATAATTATATGTATTTTTTTTTATCAAAAATTCAAAAATTATTTATAAAATAATAAATTTGAAGTTTGAAAAAGATTAAAAAGAAAAAAGAGGTCATAAATATTATTAGTTATTATCTTGAGCAATTGTGTATTAATTTTAAAATTTTAAATATGAATACCAATAAATTATATAGATTTTAGAAATAAATTGTAATGTAAAGCATTTTAGTGTTTACATATTAAAAAATAAGTCAAACTATAATAAAAATGTAATAAATATTGTTCATTAAATTATTTACATGTACTATTCATTTATTTCTAAATTTTAATGTTCAGATAAATGTTAAATTAATAGCTATTTGTATTCTTTAAATTTCTCAACGAATAGACAAATAAATTGTTTAACTTGCATATAATTTTAACAATATAAAAAAGAGATTAAATAAATTAATAATCATAATAAAATATTTACTTAAAAATTTAATTACAAATATATTATAAATGAATTTTCTTAAAAAATGTTAGATTTTTTTTTAAAATTTAATTATTTATTATTTTATATATATGTTATGTTTATTTATTATTATTACTAGGGAACTTTTTTTATTGTGCACAGGGCATCTAAAATTTCAAAATCGACTGTAAGCTCGTAAACAGTAGAATTTAACATGAAAAAAGGTGCAAACACACTTGAACCAATTAATTATCAGTTTCGACTTAACATAATCTCAAATTTAATATAATATTTTTAAAGGATTCGTGCATTATATATTTGAATTGTAATCTTAAACTTAAAATATGAGGAATATTATGAAAAATCAGAATATATGTAATTGTTTTTTGAATTTTAATGAGTTGAGTCCGAGTAAACACTACAAGAAATATGGGCTATTGCAAGCCCAATATATATTTGTGTTACATAAAGTGTTACAATAGACACAAAACTTGGTAGTCTATTGCAATACTTTAGAAAACGTTGCATTCAATATGAAAAATGTTGCAAGCAAAAGGATAATTTGAACAATTGCAATACATTAGCAAAGCGTTACAATAGAGGATAAACTTTTTAGTCAACTTGCCAAAATTTGTAGGCGGGAACTCGGTTTCTTTGCTGGGCGGGATAAAAACGCGTACCAAAATATTTCTAACATACAATTATAACAAAAATACACTACATCTCTTACAAAAATATTCCCCCAAATTAAACACTCATCTCTCTCACTGTCTCTCTCATCTCTCTCCACCGTACTGTCTCTCTCGGCTCTCTACCGCTCATCTCTCTCCACCTTACCACTCTCTGCCTCTCTCCTCTCTCTCACTCTCTCTCTATCTCTCTCTATCTATCTCTCACAAATATAGCGGATTCAACAAAAGCCCAAAACCCCAAGCCTAATTGAGCAAAGATTTGAGCAAAGATCCGAGTAAAGCTTCAATTAGAGGTATAATACCCATCTTTTACCGATTATTATGAATTATACATCTCTATATATGTATGCATGTGAATATTTTCGATTGTATTCTTCAGATCTGTTGGATATTTGTGTTAATTAGTTGGGTATATGTGTTAGTATTGTTTTAATTTTGTAAACAATTAATTATATGCTCATAGTTTGGAGGTTTTTCTCAAGCTGTGATTTTTTTTGTTAATTAATTACATGCGTTAACTTTGTTGTTTTTTGAAGCTGTGTTAATTACATGGGTATATGGTTTTTCTCATCTTGTTGTTAAGGTTTAAAGGTTGAGCTGTGCATCTTTTAGTAGTGTATTAATATTTCATTTAGCTCAAATTTTATCTTTGTCTCTGAAATATATATGAAATATGTGCCCTGTTTTTCTTATGAAACATGTGCTCTGTCTCTAAATTCTAATGTACTGGTGAAATTTGAGTACCACAAGGTCGTTCATTTTTTTAAGTACAACAACAAGTTAATGTTGTAATGAGGTGTTGTGTTCCTTATTGATGTGCTGTGTTCTTTTTTCAATTAATGTATGTAGAAAATGGATGTTGAAGGAGAGAAATGGATAAAGCTTCCTAAGTACAGTGATAAATATAGGAAGGGGGTGGAAGATTTTGTTACGAAAGCATTTTCTAATCTCGTATGTAACGGTCCTTGTCCCCATTATGTTGAATGGATATACGAGGTCTCAACCATTAAGATAGATAGCATTGCTGATGAGATAGATGAGATGGATACTGATATAGGTTTGGGTTTAGGATCTGACTTCGAGGCGATGGTAAAAAATGCATTTGGAATTGGTAATTATGCTAGTGAACATGGAGTTAGAAAGGGATTGAATGATGATGCTAGGAATTTTTATAGGCATGTTAAGGAGGGTGGGCAGCCTTTATATCCCGAGTCTAAAAAATTTACTCGATTAAGTTTCATAGTTAGGCTTTACCAACTAAAGTGCATTCATGGATTTAGCGAGTCGGCATTTAGCGATTTACTTGGGTTAATAAAGGAGGTTTTTCCAAATGTAAATCTGCCATTAACTTTTAATGTGGCAAAGGGTATGATTAAAGACTTGGGTCTTGATTACCAAAAAATACATGCATGTCCAAATGACTGCATGCTATTTTGGGCTGAAAATGAGAGCTTGGAAATTTGCAAAAAGTGTGGATCAGCAACAGAAACTTCTTAGCTCCAGTACTCCTACTGATATGAATGATTTGAAAAAGACGCTAAGGGAAGAAATCATGTCTGAGATGCAGGAGATGGTCGACATAAAGGTGTCTGAAAAAATGACAAAGGTAATAGTCAAGCTGGGAGAAATCAATCCAGATTTCAAAGACCTAGATGTTGAAGAATTATGTGCTAGCAGTGGTGGTGAAAGTGAGGACAACAATGATCAAGAGGATGATGATAGTGAGGATGGCAATCACGAGGACGATCTGAACGAAAATCATGATGATTGATGATCAGTACTTTTATTTTATATGCATGTGTGCGTACTTTTGGTAGCTTGGTACTTTAACAGTAAATTAGACCAAGTTTTATTTGGATATTTTGGTGTGTAAGTCGACTATGTGTTTCGACTTTGGATTTATGTACTTTCGACATATATTCTGTTGGATTTCCTATCTTATGGTATAAGCCGACTATGTTTGGGCTTTATGGTATATTTTGTTGAATGGGAAATGTGATTCTGGTGTGATATATTTTGTATTGGTTTATTGACAGTTCAAACAGGATATATATTTCAAATTGGACTAACAAAAAGTGTTGCAAGTAAATGTTGCAATAACTATAAAAATGGATTACAATAATGTTGCTAAAAAAACAAAAAGCATTACAGTAGGGGATAAAATGTTACATAAAAATGTTGCAATAAATTGACTGTGCAACACTTTTAACGAAAATATGTTACACAATTTTGTTGCAATAGTCTATTGCAACATCATAAAAGTGTCACTAAACATGACAAAAAACGAATTCGAGACACACTTACTAATAGCTTGGTTTGATCTCGTTAGTTTAATGTACACATTTTTATATTCAAACTCGAATTCGAGTTTATAATGAACCAAGTCCAATTGAATCCTTATTGAGCTCAAGCTTGTTCATAAACAATTAGATTCGTTTAGAGGTTTTGAATTTTCAGTAGGCTAATTGATTGTGCATTTAATTTTGATTTGATTTTATATTGAAAAGTCTTAAATAGTATGATTGTACAATTTTTATATGGTAGAGGTGTGCCATATATGTGGTTGTTTGGACCAATTTTAGGGTTATTTTTGTATCATCTATTTGATGAGTTGGGTCATTATTGACAATTATTGTTTTGACATATTTGTAATCGACAATTATTAATTTTAAATTTAGTCTTAAAATACAATTTGATTTTATTTTTGATATTGATTTAAATGTCTAACCAAAGGTTCTCTCTTTGGTTAGGAGTGAACAATCTTTTTCAAAATTTAATTATGATTTAGTATTTAATTCTAGTATTTTAAAGTTGAGTATTCATTATTTGAGTTGAAGCTAAATTTAGTAGCGTTTTAATATTTTGTTTTTATAGTAAAAGAAGTTATATATTTCGTTATTTCTCTTTATTAAAAGGATATTATAAACTAGTTGCATGTCTAACCAAAGGTATTCCCTTTGGTTGGGACTTTAGTATAGTTATGAGTTTTTTTCGGAACTCTAATTAATGTTGCTTTAGATGGATTTTGATATTTATTTTGTTATTTAAATTCCAGGAAAGCATTTTTTTAGGAGGATGGAGAATGGATAGTAACTAATTTTCTTTGAAGAAAGTTGTTGATTGGGTTTCTTGGAAGGCACTCTTTTTCCACTTGAGTTTTTTTCCCAATGAGTTTTACTCTTGTGGGTTTTTAACGAGACCCTTCTTTGTTCCCTTGGTACCCTATTGAGTGGGTTGATGAGCAGATTGACATGTTTCCCAATAGATTGGTGACAAATGATGGAAAAGTTGGGGTTTTATTGGTTTTGGACACGTTTTCCAATAAACTGATGACAAATGATGGAAAAGTTGGGGTTTTAGTGGCTTTGGAATTTGAGACTTTTGAAGATCGGTCAGGATACTTTATTGGAGTTGGTTTTGTAGTTTTACTTCTATTTTTTTCAGTATTCATTTTTTTATAATGTTCTTACCAATCTGGTGGCATCTTCTTAGACATTAAAGTTCTATTGTCTAAGCGTCCGGGGGCAACATGCGTGCCTTTCGGTTAGATGATAAACTTTCTTAAATGATAGAAGCACCTTCTTCGACTATTGTACTCATTGCAATTCATCTATGAAATAGATACTCCAGACAAAAAACAAAAATTAGATTCGTTTACCACTTTTCTAAAGCCTAACAATCCCGAAGGGTGGAGAAGTTCAATAAATAATAGTATTTAGTAGTTGTTTGTTCATGATTAATGATCTGCTTAATGAAAATAAAAATTTCAATCTCATATTTTTGTATCTGGATTAGTAATTTAGCTGTATGAAATATCATTCGAATTTATTTTAAATGGTCAAACTCTTCGTATTATTTTTTCTTATCACTCTCGTATCATTCTCATTTATATTAATTATCATCCTCAGATCCTTCATTCCTGATTTCCATTCCATAACCTCCATCCGATCAAAAATCTCCATGCAATCCAAACGCTCCCTTTGTTTGAGAAGTTATGAACAACACCTAGAGCTCCAACATGAAATTCTTTAGTTCAACTTCTGCTAAGAGTTACAAAGAAAGTCTAAAGTTCGATATTGAAAAAGTCTAAAGTTGGTTATTGAATGAAAGATAATTCTGATGTTACTCCAATGATGAAGTGTTTGAGCGAGCCATTAACATCTCTTGAGATAGCTATCCACCTATGCCTGACGACTTCACAAAATAAAAAGGAATCTGTGTCATGTACATTGATTATTAAAGTCAAATTTTAATAACCCAAGTTCACAACAAAGAAGATAATTCTGGGTTCTGGAAAGAATTGTGGAATTTGAAGATACCCCCCAAAAATGAAAGAGTTTTTATGGCGATCAATATCGGGATGTTTACCAACTAAGTACCAGCTTAGATCAAAGCATGTAAACATTCATGTTTCTTGCCCGTGATGTGATAAAGAGTCAGAAACAGTATTACATGCTTTGGTTTCATGTGATTATGCAAAATGCTTATTGAAACAAGAAAGTTATTTTGGAGAATGGTTGTATAATGTGTTTCAGAAGTTTGATAAGGAGAAAATGGCAAAGATATCTATGATTTGTTGGACTATATGAGGAGCTCGAAACTCACTAGTCTGGAAGCAATTAAGATCTTCAATTAGGCAAATTCAGCAAATGGTAAATGTTACTCTTGATGAATGGAGAAATGCTCTAGATCCTTATGAAATTTCCATGAACTTTTTTATTCCATGAGACGGGCTTGAGAAATGGGCAAAATCAATTAAAAATCACTCAATATAAACATATATGTCGCACTTTTTGTTGAATCTGGGAGGTACAATTTTGATGTGGTAGCAAGAGATTAGAATGGGCTATTGGTTAAAGCACATACAAGCAGCAGGGAGGGGGATATTCAGCCTGAGGTGGCGGAGGCATTGGGACTCAAAGAAGCTTTAAGTTGGGTTAAGAAGCAACCAAGATGTTCGATGGTGATAAAGACAGATTGTCTAGTACTAGTTCAAGATGTTCTTTATCGCTTGGTAGAAATTAATGGAGACCAATGAACTCGTATTTCGGAATGGTGGTGGAAGAGTGTAAAGATTTGTTGAAGATTCTTCTTTACGTCAATTTGTTTTTTGTTAAACAGTCTGCAAATGCGATTGCTCATTACATTGCAAAAGCATCCCATTTCATAGCTGATCGTATTATTCAAGGGAGTAATGTTTCACTAGATATTCAGAATGTTTTAAGAAGTGATTTACATAAATGAAATTGAACTACTTATTCAAAAAATAAAATTTCAAGTTTGATTTTTTTAATAATTAGTTTTATAAACGTTAGTTTACAAATAAATATCTAATCTACTATATTTTATGATGACTGAGAATAAAACTTATTTGAGATGAAAATAGATGAATCCTTATCACTTATATGATCTCTTATCGCGTTCTAGTTCGAGTTTTTTTAATTAAGTCGAGCAAAATTTCGTTTCATCGAATTTAAAAATTATGTTCATTCTCATTTTCTATCAAAATATATGGAGTTGAGTTCGAGTATTTTAATAAGCTTTCAAGTTCGAATTAAGCTACTTAAAATATTAAAATACTTTCATAAACTCACAAGATAGATTAATCAAATATCATTAGATTCAATCAATTAAATTATATTAATATATATTTTTGAGTTTGTACTCGAGTTCAATTCGCATGAGTTAGGTTTGTTACAAATATGTATCGACTCGAATTTTTAATCCAACTCAAATATTTGTTTGAACTTGATTTATGAAAAATAAATCAAGTAAAATTAGCTCATTTTTTCCAATCAAATTTGAATTATATCTGTTATGCCAAATCTTGGCAAAAGCCCTAAGCAGGCTTAATGGGCTAAAATAAGCGGTCCACAACTCATAATGGACCTAGAGATGAAGATTGGGTCACTAAAACCCACCAACAGGAGTCAGTCCAATATACTATCAACACAATATGGAAGATAACAACCCTAGCTATGGGTTGAGTTCGCCAGCAAAGTCCCTAGTACGGGATCGCGCCTCGCCTTACCTCTATCTCTTGAAGATGCTATTTCATCTCAGGGGTCGCCTCACTGTGACCTCCTACTTATACTCAGGGCATGCTCTCATGCCAATGACAAAGGAAAAGGGGTTTCATTCATTCTAGGCCTCTAGGCGTCTCATGCTAGCCCGGTCTCAAGGTCGCATCTACAGGGATCACCTCTCGTATAACTCCCGTCAAGGGATCGCTTCGCTACGACTTCCCTTCTTGGGATCGTTTCGTACTATCATCACAACCACATACTACACGAGATCGCTATCTCATTCTCTGCTGGAAGGCTCATGACGCAGCCTCTCGAGGTCGCATGTGTTGCCCAGTAATTAACAATTGTAGAAGGGGGGTTGAATACATTGTATAAGATTTTCGACTTAAACAGAAATAACACAAGTATGAATCAATAACAGCTTTATTAATTCTGATATAAAACTGTTACAAAACTCTCTTAAGAAATTCTTATGTTCTTAAGAGCTGCTAGGTTACAAGATAACTTGTGTAAGCGATTACACTTATGTAAAACCTAAACTGTATTTATATAGCATACACAGCTACACTATCAATTACAAGATATTCTAAATCAATTACATATTACTCTGAATGCATATCCTGTATGATAGCTGCCTTCCTACAATTTAGGAACCGACATATCAATCTTCCTTGATCTCTGGTTTGATGAGAATCTTCACGTAATCCTGACCAGCTTCTAATACTGACAATACCTTCATACTGAGATCGTATTACTGATGACGTCAGCATCAGTATCTTGATCAGTAACAATCCAGATCCTGATATCACTTGAATCAATATCTAACAATCTCCCCAATTTGTACTTAATGAAATAAAGCACAAATTATTTGATTCAAAGATGTCAAAAACTCAAAACAAAAATCTATGAGCTATCTTCAGGTTCAGTCTCAGAAATCCTTACAAAGAAATTACTTATCTGCAAGAAACTTGATAATAATTCCTCTTCTTTCTCTGCTAGAATCTGAATCAGTCTTTTCTTCAGACTTCTGAGTTCTTCATTATTCTTGTCAATCTGATAAATACCAGCCCTGAGATTTTGAATTGAGCTCCTTGGTAAATTCAACTCTCCTAACAGTAAATATGCAAGATCTCTTCCACCAGGATTCAAAGATAACTGTTCTTGCCACAGAATTACTTCTTTAACAGCTGAACCCTTTTGCATTTCTACTTCTTGTCCTTTTGTGTTCAAATACATGGGAGTATAATTACCATCATATCTTGATCCTCCATCCACATATCTGGATTTTATTTTCATGAAGATCATAGTACACCAGTTTCTGTAAACACTAGCTTCTCTGTCAGGAATGCTTCTATTTTCAAGCAAATAGAGAACATATTTCAGTTCTTTTGTTGACTTGCACAATACATCATGAATGCTTAGTCTCTTGACACTTTTGTCTTTCATAAAGTACAACAACTTTTTCATCATTTTACCATCCATCTTGCATGCAACAATTGCAACTGATTCAAGTTCCCAAAGATTATCAACAGTTAATTCTTCACCTAATCTTCTGGTAAGAAAATGTTGATCTTCTTGAAATACAGGTATGAATTTTGCATCCCTAGAACCAAATCCTCCTCTATTGTAAGGTTCCAGTCCCTTCAGATCAGAACTCATCTTAATCCACCTTGGTGAACCTTTATCAAATTCAGAAGATTTTGCTTTCTGAAGTCCAGGACTCATTGGAGGTTCTGAAATTACTCTTCCAGACTTAAAAACAACTGGTCCAGTATACTTCAGTTTATCAACTTCAACCCACTTTTTCCTTCTCTTCTTTGTTTGTGGATCACTAGGTTCTTCTTCTTCTTCTTTCCCTTGTTTAGATTTATCAATAAATAAATCCTTTTCAGAATTAATCAGCCTTCTGAAATATTCTTTGCTGGCTCTTTCAACAATATCATTCATACTGTTTCTGACTTCTCTAGATCTTCTAACATTATCAGTATCAAAGTCAACAGTTTCCTTCTTTGCTTTTCAACTTTCTTTTTCTTTCTCTCTAAAGGAATTTCTTCTTCTTCTGTACCAGGCTCATCAAAGATACTTAATGATGGAAAATATTCAAGAGATAAAGGAGTTTTCTTCTTTAAATCTTCAGTAATCTCCTCTATTCCGATTCCACTAGACCTTGTCTGCCTTGTACTCATTTGAACAGGTTTCCTTCCTCTGCCTCTATTTCTTCCTCCTCTGCCTCTTCCTCTTCTTGCAGTAGGAGCTTCCTTATGTCTTGCAATCTCCTCAAAAATCCTGTTTTGTTCCTTTACAATTTCATCAGTAGTCATATCAGTATTTTCTTCAGAAGTTAATTCAAGTGCCTTCTTAGCATGATACTGATGAAACTTATCACTGTTTCGATAAACAAGTTCACTTCCACCTGATTCAGTGATAATTTCTTCAAAGAGGTGAGGAGCATCTTGTACATCAATAATCAACATATCTTCATCACCTTCAAGAATAGTAGAAAGAGTTTGCCTTCTTTTTCCAGATTCAGAAACATGAGTTGACTGATTAGTTTGAGTATGAGTTGAACTCCTTCCCTTTACTAAACCAGCATCAGAGGTTCCTTTTCCTTTCCCATGTTGTTGGTGAGTACTAGTACCACTATCATTTCCAGAAGTATCATCCTTATCCTTTCTCACAACTGTATTAGGTGTACATTTTGTTTTGACTACCTTCTCCCCCTTTTTTACATCTGCATCTTCTTCAATAAAGAAAGATAAGATAAGCTTGAGTGTCTCATCAATAGTGTCAACTTTCGATTCCAAGACATCCATTCTTGACTCCATCTTCTTTTCAAGTGCCTTAACATCATCAACAAGAAGACGAGCTTGAGAAGCAGTAGCAGATATAGAAACAGTTGTATGAATATCCGCTTGAACTTTAGCATTATTATCCTTCATAGAATCAATCTCACTTTTCAATCCCTTTGCTAGAAGAGCATTAGTCTTGATAAGTTCCTTAAGCTCAGGAGTAGACATCCTTGTGGCAATGTGACCAGAATGAAAAAGAGCAAAATTCATCTTAGCATTCGGCTGATTCCATTCAGTATCCCATTCATCCCCTTGCAGCTTGAGTATCAGCAGGAAGTGTAGAACTGTACTCCCCTCTGAACTCTTCTTGAGTAACAGACTACATGTATCTACTCGAAGATCCATAAGCAGATGCTAGACTTGCTTTTATGGCTGCCTGCATTTGAATTGCCTCAGGATCATCATCATCATCTGAGCTATCATCAGACTCAGGAAGTTTATTATCCATATTTTCTTCAGGATTCATAACTCCTTTCAATCTCAAATCAACAGAAGTTGGATCTGTTGGTTCCTGAAGACCTGCAGTGGGAATAGAAATATTTCCTAAATCTCTCTTTTAAAGTGATCTCATCACTTCTCACAACATGACCTAAGTTACTTTCAAGAGTAACTACTACCTCTCTGGAAGTTTTTAACTTCTCACTCTGTTCTACCTCACCTTTTGCCAGTTCAGGAGACTACCTCTCTTCACTCTTCTTTTTCTCTAATTGTTTACTCTCAGTCTCACTAGAAAGGTTCTGGCTCAACAAATTCAAAGAAATAAGAGGTGGCTGAGAAGAGTGGTCTGAAGTCATACAGATAGAGGTATCCCTTGTATCAGGTCTATCTGTAATCATACTTTCAGTATTAAGAGAAGTAGAGATAGAAGTGTTACCTGAGGAAGTGATTAAAGATTCCATTGGCCTTGCAGAAATTGGCTCGATAAGCAATGGGATATTTGGATCAGTAGTACTTGCATCAGGATTGACAACTACAACTAAAGCATGACTTGCATCAGTATTTTGTACTGATGGTTCTTGTGTAGTCTGAGGTTGTGAAGCTTCTTCAACACTTTGAGTCAAAGGTTCTTGTGTGCTTCCCTCATATGCAGTGTCCTTCAGTATATCATCACATTCAGCAATATGCTTGGCATGAACACCTTTATCTGCCAGACTTTCAACTAAGTCAAATTCGATTTCTGAAGCCCCTTGAGCAGTGTCAGGAAACTCCTTTGCTAATGTGATCTTGCCTGCATCTTCACTTTGAGAAGATGGTTCTTGTGGGGCAGGAATATTCTTGTCTTCACTTTCCCTTTGAGAAAGTGGTTCTTGTGGGACTATTCCTTCAGCAATGTCTGCATCCATACTTTGAATGGATGGTTCTTGTGTGACTGGATCTGCAGTAGCTGCTGAACTACTTTGAAGTTCAAGTTCTTGTGGGCTAGATCCTTTTAGAGGTGATGATGTCCTCTGTTTCTTTTGTCGTTCAAAAACTTTTGCTGTAGTTTGTTGTTGCATATAGAGAGGTGGTGGATTTTGTCCAAGTTTGACAGCAATGCCAACAACCTTGTCCAGTGACATATCAAATGTCCTCTTCTGTGATGATGTAGAGACTGGAGAATCAGAGATTTCAACAGTCTTCACAGGCGAAGTATCAGGAGTAGAGACAATAAGATCAGTAGTTGAGTCAGGAACTGATGATGCAACCGGATTCTGATTGTCTTCTATATCATCCTCAATATTCTGTTTCTCCAGAGGAATGAAATATTGACTCTTCTTAAGTAACTTCCTTCTTTTCTTTGGCTTTTCAGAAATGGCTAGTGCTTTAGGAGTCACAGCAACAACTTCCTTTTTCTTCAAAGAAACTGATAAAGGCAATTTGTCATCATCAGAATCATAATCAGACTCAGAATCAATTTTCTGACTGAATTTCCTCTTTTCTCCTGTTTCCTTATACACCCCTATGTCAATCAAAGATTGATCAATCTCAAGTACAGATTTCTCTTTAACCAGGACCCCTTGTGCACCCCCTTGTGACTTCTTTTGAGAGTGGGTTGGAGTGGAGAAATTCTTTGACCCTGATTGTCTTCCAGACACATCAGATCTAGCTAATTTCTTTAATTTTACAACTGATGCCTTTTGTGAGACACCAGAGGTGGATGACTGTTTGATAATGTGTTTGGGTTGTGTGCTTTGGTTAGAAACAGGATGGGTAGTGTCCTGTCTCATAGCACCAAAAGTAGGTCCAAGACCATCAGAAATAGATCCATAATAAGTAGACATTCTCTTTGTCAAAAGAAGCCTGACCTTATCAGGAATAATAGGATTGCCTTCCAAATTATTCACCTTATCAGATTTCTCCAAGGATTTGATATTGTTTTCAGAAATCTTAAAGATACACAATTGATCATCATTTTCAAATTCGACATTGGGACATAAATATGAAAATATCAATTGAAAGAATCTAATAAAACAAACATATCCACACTTGTCTGTTTTTCTAGCATAAAAGGCTTTCAAAAGAAACAATCCATAATCAAAAGGAGTTTCATGAATTAGAGAGTACCCAATTTGAACTGAAGTTGAAGGCAATGCATCAAAGTTAGAGACTTTATTCAGAAAACAGCGACTGATAGTATCAAAGAAGAAATTCCATTCCTTCTTAAGTTTTGTTCTGTATAAATCCCCAAACTTCATTGGTTGTCCTTTGATTCCAAGACTCTTTGCAAAATCAAGAAGTGTAGCATCAGAAACACTTTCTGCTGATTTGCCATTGAGAGATGGTAGATGAAGAGCCTTCTCTATCACCTCTGGAGTCACTCTATAAGTAGCACCATTATACTCAAAGGACATGTTCAGATTCTTTGTTGTCATTCCTTCACTAAAAACTGCTGTTGACCATACCTGCATAACACTTTTGAAAGAAACTTTGGAGGGTTGTGTTAATGCATAGTTAATCGGACTTGAGGCTAAGAAATCTTGAATGATATGGAAATCATTCGATAAATCCTGATGATCAAGAACAGCAACGAAATTATTAGGTGCAAAAGTAACACCATTGATGACAACTTTACTGTTTGCAAACAATTGATTTTCCATTTTGGTTGAACAGAGAGATTTTGTATTCTCGAACAATTAGGGTTTATGTTTGCACAAGGTGAGAGACGATTTAATACTGATGCTTTGAGAATAAAAGAATCAATTTAGAAAACTAAATTGATTTTGGACAATTCTAATGATTTCTCAAGGACAGGTGTCAGTAATCGACTCGTGCACACATAAGTAATGGAGTAAATTACGTGTAAGAGTGGTGATAACTGCACGTGACACGATTTTCAAACTGTAAGCATATACTTAGGAGAGTGTTACACACGCGCCCGCAGTTTTCGAGAAATAAGATTGTGATTAAAAATAAGACAAGGTAATTTGTTTTAATTAAAGAAATTAAAACATTACAATCTAAAAATACCTGGTACCACACCAGAAATATGAATCGTTTCATATTCTCATTCCACTCTTCTCTATTTAATCCTAGAGACTTGTCCACTACCTTCTTAACCCTTCTTCTCACCTGCAAACTAAAAACTCTTCTCACAAATATCTTTGGAAAAAAAATGTCGAGTTTTACCATCAAAGAGAAGAATCTCCATCTCGTAGAGAAGAGAGATATCTTCAGTTACACTCGTGAAGAGTTTGATGCTTTTAACTGGGAGAGACAACTTGAGACTCTCTGGTTGCAGATGGATGCTGGTCTTGAAGAAATCGAGAAAGAAAGACCTGCTAAAGTGATTGACATCGATGCTGCTCTCCAAGCAACATTAGCATGGCTTTCTTCTAAGACATCCTCATCCAAATCCATCAACCATTGTTAATGAATATGTCAGCAAAAATAACCTTATCCCTCTCAACCTCCACCCAAACAAAGTGGCAAAGATGGGATCTGGGATAGCTGCTTACAATGGAGTGGTTTGGACTTCCTTTTCCTGTTGAATAGATTAGTAGATAGAGAACAAAAATATGTAATCTATGAATGTACTCTTTTTCTTATTTTCAATGAAATTTTTTGTTTCTCTAATCTTATTCATTATTTTCTGCATTGAACTTGTTCTTCAAATAATTAAATCAAAGAAATAAACATGAAAACTAATTATAGTAATCACCTTATTAACAAGTTCAAAAATCACAAGTATATCAGGAATACAGAACAGAAAACAGAATACTGAAATACATTACCGATAAGTGAAACGTCGCATCAGTATTCAATGTTTGACTGATGTCAGGATTAACTTTTCATCAGTATTCGAAACTCATCAGGATTCGATGAGCATCAGTATTTGATATTTCTCTGTTCTCAGAAACTATCGTAGTTTACCATTCCCAGTTCATTCACCAACTTTGTAAACGTAGCTTCAGGAAGTGGCTTGGTGAATATATCAGCTAGATGTTGATCAGTAGGAACAAAGTGTAACTCAATTGTCCCTTCCATTACTTGCTCTCTTATGAAATGATATCTGATACTGATATGCTTAGTAAGAGAATACTGTACTGGATTTCCTGTCATAGCAATAGCACTTTGGTTATCACAATAAATAGGTATTTTTGAATATGACAAACCATAGTCCATTAGCTGATTTCTCATCCACATGATCTGAGCACAACAGCTTTCTGCAGCAATGTACTCAGCTTCTGCAGTTAATGTAGAGATAGACTTTTGCTTTTTACTGAACCAAGAAACAAGTCTTCTTCCAAGAAATTGACAACTGCATGAAGTACTTTTTCTGTCTATTTTACAGCCTGCAAAATCAGCATCTGAATAACCACATAAATTAAAATCAGATTCCCTAGCATACCAAAGGCCAAGAGATGGTGTGCCCTTCAAGTATCTGAAAATCCTTTTGACAGCTATAAGATGTGGTTCTCTGGGTTCTGCCTGAAATCTTGCACATAGACAGGTTGCATACATGATATCTGGTCTACTAGCAGTTAGATACAACAGTGAGCCAATCATACCTCTGTAATTAGTTACATCTACTTCAGTACCTTGATTAGGATCAAGCTTGGTAGCTGCTATGGGAGTAGATGTAGTAGAGTTGTCTTGCATGTTAAACTTTTTCAATAGGTTCTTTGTGTATTTTGACTGATTGATAAAAATCCCATCATCAGTCTGTTTAACTTGTAGACCTAAGAAATAGCTCATCTCTCCCATCATGCTCATTTGATATCTAGACTGCATTAGCTTTGAAAACTTCTCACATAATATAGAGTTAGTTGACCCAAAAATGATATCATCAACATAAATTTGAACTAACAGCAAATCCTTTCCATGATTCAAATAAAACAAAGTTTTATCAATTGTACCTCTTTTGAATCCACTTTCCAGTAAGAATTGAGCCAATGTCTCATACCAGGCTCTTGGAGCTTGCTTTAGTCCATAAAGTGCTTTATCCAGTCTGTAGACATAATCTGGATGTTTTGAATCAACGAAGCCAGGAGGTTGTTCAACATAAACTTCCTCTTCTAATTCTCCATTGAGAAAAGCACTTTTCACATCCATCTGGAAAACTTTAAATTTCTTGTGGGCTGCATATGCAAGAAAAATTCTGATAGCTTCCAGTCTTGCAACAGGAGCAAATGTATCATCATAGTCTATTCCTTCCTGTTGAGAATATCCTTTTGCAACCAGTCTTGCTTTATTTCTGATGATAGTGCCATCTGAATCTGTCTTTTTTCTGAACACCCACTTTGTACCTACAATGGACCTTCCTTTTGGCCTTGGTACAAATTTCCAGACATCATTTCTTTCAAACTCATTTAGTTCTTCTTGCATAGCCATAACCCAATCAGCATCCTTTAGTGCATCTTCAAATTTCTTAGGTTCCTCCTTTAACAGAAAGTTATGATAAAGACATTCATTTTGAGTTGCACTTCTGGTTCTAACACCTACTTCAGGATTCCCAATAATTAAATAAGGAGTATGACTTTTAGTCCATTTCCTTGCTGGTGATAGATCATTCCTTGAATTTGATGCTCCCCCTGGATTGGTGTTAGGAATAATTCATGAGTTGTGATGTTAAGAATAGAATTTCACTTATACTTCTTGTATATCCTGATTTTATAAAGGATTTAGCACCTTGTATAGGAAATATGTGTTAGACAGTTATCTGTAAAGTTTAGTCAGGAATGAACAGTGCATCAAGTACTACATGTCAGGAACTGAGATCGAATCCTGATAGGTCAAGTCAAATACTGATCAAGTACTGATAGGATGGTTAGATCCTGATGCAATAAGGAATCCTGATATCAGTCGTGTTACTGATGATGTCATTATGGATGCTACAGAAACTGGCAAGTGCTATAAAACAGGATCGTTGTTTGAAGAACAAGCAAGAAGGTATTATGAAGGAAAGAATTTTCTATTGATGGAAACTATCAACTGAAAGGCAGAACATTGTCATGTATAGATTATCTTTCTGTTATTAGTTGATAGGTAGCATTATAAATACTTTCTCAATATCATTGTAAAAGAGCGATTGTGATTGAAAGAATTGTAAGTTCGTTAGAAGCTCTGTATAAGGTTTGTATTCGAAAGTTCGAAACAAACAGAGAGAGAGATTTATTTTGTCAGCAGCTGCTAAAGGTATTGTACACCTTTGGTAGAGTTTGTATTTGATCTTATTAATACAAACAGAGTTTGATTCATTCGTTTATTCTTGTTCATATAACCAAGCAAAAATCAGACACGATTATATAACTTGTATTCAACCCCCCTTCTACAAGTTATTCGAGTTAACAATTGGTATAAGAGCAGGTTGATTTCGAATAATCATAAAGATCTGCAATCATGTCTGGTTACAAGGATGGGAATACTAAGATTCCTATGCTCAAGAGAAACGAATATACTCTATGGGAAGTAAAGATGTTGCATCATCTGGAAGCAACAGATCCTGATTATCTTGACAGAATCAGAGATGGACCTTTTGTTCCAACAAAGGTCGTTGGACTTGGACAAGCAACTGTTGATGGTGTGGTTGTTCCAGAACATACAGCAGATAAGCCAAAATCTGAATGGTCAGATAAGGACAAGGAGAATGTTCTTAAAGATGCTAAAGTGAGAAACATATTATTCAACAGTCTTGATTCTGTTCTCACTAACTATGTTCTCTATTGTAAAACTGCTAAGGATATATGGGACAATCTTAAGGTTCACTGTGAAGGAACTAAGCCTGTCAGGAAGAATATGAGGACACTACTTATACAACAGTATGAGTACTTTGAATCCAAGTCTGGTGAGTCACTTACTGATACCTTTGATAGGTTTACAAAACTCATCAATGAGATGGCCATGCATGGTAAATATTATGACTTGGAGGATATGAATACAAAGTTCATGAAAGCTTTGCCTGATTTCTACAATGAGAAGATATCTGCGATTGAGGAAGCTAATGATCTGGATGAAATATCATTAGAGGCAATGTATGGAAAACTAAGAGCTTATGAACTTGACAAGCAGCAGAAGAAGAGCAGGAGTGAAGGAAAGATGAAGACTATTGCACTTACTGCTCAATCTGAATTAAAGAAGCTTCCTGAAGAATAGCATGAAGAGATTGCTGTAAAGAACTCAAGGAAGAAGAAAAGCAAAGAAAGTTTTGAGTCAGAGACTACTGATATGGACTCTGACAACAATGATTCTGAATCTGAGATGCAGGAACTCTTTGCTATGTTTGCTAAAGCCTTCAAGAAAGGAAGATTCAATAGGAGAAGATTTAGCAAAGAACCTTTTCAAAAGAAGGAGGAGAAGAAGAGTGACAAAGGCAAAGGGACAATTGTCAAGCTTGATAAGGCCAAGATCAAGTGCTTTAATTGCAGCGAGCTTGGACACTTTGCTAGTGAGTGTAAGAAACCTAGGAATTCAGGAAAGGGTAATGCACTTATGGTCACACAGAAGGATTGGGCTGATTCCAGTGATTCTGAAGATGAATTGGATTATGACAACATTGCACTGATGGCAAATGTTTCAGACAAACCTGGATCTCCACAGAAAACTTCTCCATCCTCTGTTAAGGTATCACTTCACTCTCTTGATTCATTTGATAACTTAAATTCTGATGAAATTAGATCTATCCATGCTGAGTTTAAGAATCTTATGACTAATTTTAGAATTCTTACTTGTGAAAGAGATGAACTTAAGGTTAAGAATGATAAATTAGTTGATAGAAATAATTTTCTTGAATCTGAGTTAATTCAAATGGAAGAATACAAGTTAAGTTCTGATAAAGCTAAGCATGATTATAGTGTTATTCTTGAGGCTTATGACTATGTCAGAAAAGAACTAGAGGAAGAGAGAGATGTGATTAAGACCATTAACATTTCTGGTAAAAAGACACAAGAAATCATCGAAAATGGAATTCGTGGTAAGGTTAATGGTTTAGGTTTTGATAAGGCTAGACAAGAAGAAAAAGTAGCTATTGTCAATGATGATAGTAAAGTAGAAGCTAGCACATCTAAATCTGAAGGTAAGAAAATTGTTTCTGAACCTAATCATGTTAAATTTGTTGATTCAAAAGGTACCCCTGTTGTACACAAAAGGATTAACAATAGTAATTCAGATGAGAAAGTGTTAGAGAAACCTAAGAATGTAAACATAGGGTTTCTGTCTAAGTCTCAGTTGAAACAGAGATTAGATGGTCTTTCAGAGTCTAGCAAGATCAAAAGAAATAGGAATGGAAAAGAAGGTATTAACAAAGAGAATAATTACAAGAATGTACCTGATGCACCTAGGAAAAAATGCTATAAGTGTGGAAATCATAATCATTTGGCCCTAGACTGCAATCAAAAACCTTCTTGGAAAACTGAGTCTAGATTCCCCAAGACTCAGAAAATTCAATACCAACCACAAAAAGCTTGTTATCATTGTGGTAGTTTACTTCATTCCATTTATATGTGTAGAGAATATCATGAACTGTATTATGACTATTATTCTTTGAAATCTGAAACTCCTAGTCACAAACAGTTTGTGAAATCAGAGTCTAAAGTTGACTCTACAACAGGTAAAGTAAAGGCAAAATTCTCAAAGCCTGTTGTTTCAAAATCTAGTAAGAAAGGATCCAATCAAAGTTGGGACCTAAAGAATTCTAACTAGTTACTTTTTGTTTGCAGGGCACAGGAAAGAAGCATTCAATTATCTTGGACAGTGGATGCTCTGGACATATGACTGGAAAGAATTCCCTGCTTACAAAGTTTGAGAGGAAAGCTGGCCCAGTAATATCTTTTGGAGATGGCAACAAAGGAGAAACTCTGGGACATGGCTCAATTATTTTGGGGAATGTCATCATAGAAAATGTAGCACTGGTTGAAGGCTTGAAACATACTCTTTTAAGCATAAGTCAACTGGGTGATAAAGGTTATAAATCAATATTTGACAAAGAAGGATGCAAAATCTTGAATATGCAGAATGGAGACATTGTTCTAACTGGTCAAAGACATGGTAACATATATGAAGCCAGCTTAAGTGATACATCTAAAGGAATTGTTAGATGTCTCTACAGCAAAGCAACAAGTGATGAAAGCTGGAATTGGCACAAGAAGCTCTCACATCTTAATTTCAAGAAGCTTAATCAACTTGTTAAGCACAATCTGGTGAGAGGCCTACCTCAGGCAAATTATGTGCAAAATGGACTTTGTGATGCATGTCAGCTTGGAAAGCAAAGAAGAACCACTTTCAAGAGCAAGACTGAGAATTCAATTACTGAACCATTTCACATGCTACATCTTGATCTGTTTGGTCCAGTAAACATTATGTCTATCAGCAAGAAAAGATTTGCTCTAGTGATAGTGGATGATTTCACAAGGTTCACATGGGTGTTCTTTCTACACAAGAAAGATGAAGCTCCTCAGCAAATCATTGAACTTGTCAAGAATATTCAGAATAACTCTGAGTACAAAGTCAAAGTACTTAGGAGTGACAGTGGTATAGAATTCAAGAATTCTACAATGGAGGGGTTTTGTGCAGACAATGGAATCACTCAACAGTTTTCTGCACCTGGTACACCTCAACAGAATGGTGTAGTGGAAAGAAAGAACAGGACTCTCATAGAGGCAGCAAGAACCATGCTTGCAGATGCAAAACTTCCAACCTACTTTTGGGCAGAAGCTATTAACACTGCATGTTTCACTCAAAACTGTACCTTGGTAAATAGTCATGGAAAAACTCCCTATGAGATGATCAAAGGAAAGAAACCAAGTGTGAAATATTTTCACATCTTTGGATGCAAATGCTATGTCCTAAAAGTTCATCCAGAACAACTTGGAAAATTTGAAGCCAAATCGGATGAAGCAATCTTTCTAGGATATTCAGCATCTAAGGCCTTCAAAGTTTATAATCTCAGAACACACATTGTTATGGAATCAATTCATGTTGCATTTGATGATAAGAAATTTGGAATTCTGCAAACTGATGAAAGCCATGACAAATTGGAATTTGAAAATCTGAAGAATTCTGAGATACTCTCCAGTGATGATGAAGGTTCTCCAGAAGAAATTTCTATTGCTTCTCAAAGGAATGCTACTGTTGAGGGGGAGCAAATAAATCAAAGAGAACACAGTGATCATCAGGAGCAGATTAGTTATTCAGAGTCTACTCCATCAGGAACTGATCTTTCAGAGTCTACTGAGGAAAGATCAGTAACTAGCAGCAATATGGAATCTACTGATTCTATTGATCAAAGGGGAGTTATTGAAGGCAGAGAGAATTCTTCTACAAGAGATACCACTAACTTAGGGGGAGAGACTAGCAGAGTCAATCTACCACCTGTTAGAAAATGGACAAAGGATCATACTGAAGATTTGATTATTGGTAATCCAAATAGTGGTGTTCGAACTAGAAGATCAATTCAAAATGAATGCTTGTATAGTTGTTTTCTCTCAAAGAATGAACCTAAGAAGGTTGAAGAAGCCTTACAGGATCCTGATTGGGTAATTGCAATGCAGGAGGAGTTAAATGAGTTTGAGAGAAACAAAGTCTGGAAACTGGTACCAAGACCTAAAGATAGATCTATTGTTGGTGCAAGATGAGTTTTCAGAAACAAGCTAGATGAATCTGGTATGATTGTAAGAAACAAAGCAAGACTGGTGGCCAAGGGTTATTCTCAGGAAGAAGGCATTGATTATGATGAGACCTTTGCACCTGTAGCAAGATTGGAAGCAATCCAGATGTTTCTTGCATTTGCAGCCCATTCAAAATTCAAGGTATACCAGATGGACGTAAAGAGTGCTTTTCTAAATGGCAAACTTGATGAGGAAGTGTATGTGGAATAGCCACCTGGATTTGTTGATCCAAAATTTCCAAATCATGTCTACAAACTTGACAAGGCACTCTATGGACTAAAGCAGGCACCAAGAGCATGGTATGAGACTTTGTCTAAATTTCTTCTTGAAAATGGCTTCACAAGAGGTACAATTGACAAAACTCTATTCTTTAGAAAGATAAAAGGTGAATTGCTTTTAGTTCAAGTTTATGTTGATGATATTATTTTTGGTTCTACTAATGAAAAGTTGTGTGCTAAGTTTAGCAAGCTTATGCAGTCTAAGTATCAGATGAGCATGATGGGTGAATTAAATTATTTCTTAGGCTTGCAGGTCAAACAGACTTAGACTGGTATTTTCATTAATCAGTCAAAGTATATCAAAGATCTTTTAAGAAGGTTTGACTTTCAAGACTGTGCAGTTGCAAAAACACCCATGGCAATAGCCACTAAACTAGACTCAGATCCTAAGGGAAAGAGTGTGGATAATACTAGTTATAGAGGCATGATAGGCTCATTGTTATATCTAACTGCAAGTAGGCCAGATATAATGTTTTCTACCTATTTATGTGCTAGATTCCAAAGTGATCCTAAGGAATCTCATTTAATTGTTGTGAAGAGAATTTTTAGATATCTTAAAGGAACTCCAAATCTTGGTTTGTGGTACCCTAGAGAATCTGATTTCTTCCTAATTGGCTATTCAGACTCTGATTATGCAGGGTGTAAGATAGACAGGAAAAGCACTACAGGTACATGTCAATTCTTGGGAAATAGATTTATTTCTTGGGCAAGCAAGAAACAACAATCTGTTTCAACCTCAACTGCAGAAGCTGAGTACATAGCAGCAGGCAGTTGTTGTGCACAGCTCCTTTGGATAAGAAATCAGTTGATGGATTATGGTATGACACTTAGTAATATTCCTATGTTTTGTTATAATACTAGTGCTATCAAAATTGCAGAAAATCCAGTTCAACATTCAAGGACTAAGCACATTGATGTCAGGTATCATTTTATTAGAGAACATATTGAGAGTGGTACTGTGGAACTTCATTTTGTTCCTACTGACAAACAGCTTGCAGATATTCTAACTAAACCACTTGATGAAACTACATTCAGTAGATTAGTAAGTGAGTTAGGAATGTTAAATTTCTAGATCTTTAACATCTGCAATAGTAGCAAGGTATGTTGTTTTTAGCTTATAGACTTGATATTCTTGTCATGATCTATATTTGATTGATAAATGCTTTAGCTATAACACTTTGCCTTGATAAATTTCAGTATGATAGACTTGTTAATAATCATCAGGATTAGATTTGTATCAGGATGCTGACGTCATCAGTATTGTGTCAGTATCAGGATTGTGAAAATTGTTTCAGATCCTGATGTTTACTTTGTATAGTAATCTAATTCTGTGATGTGTTAAGTCTATGCCAGCAAGTTTTAATATTTGCATACTGATAATTTATACATCATTCAATAATCAAAAGACAAGTAGATAACAAGAAATTGTATTTTCATTAATTGAAAGCATTATATACATGGAAATGAAATACAACATCTTTTTGTCTAACTTCTACTGATAATCCTATATACTTGTCTAATGAAATGAATTCTGAGGTACAGGACAAGGAGCATCTCAAGAAATCCATCAGGGGATTTAAACAACCTCGTCTGCTCTTGGATTCCTTGTCTGAGCGACTTGAATGAGAGTAGCTAACTTAAATGAATAGCATCCCCATCAAGATCAACCTCAGACTCTCGACCAAATTCTTCATCCTCAAGTTTTGAGGAGGTTAGGGGAAGATTGTATCCAACAGATGGATATTCTAGGAGAAACCTCTGGATATTATCTGAAACTACTCCATTCATGATTGGTTCGATGAGAAAAGTTGTCTCTTCAAAGAGATTATCAATAACAGGATGTTCATCGACTGTGAAAAACCTAAAGAATGGGTTTAAATGGAATTTTGGTTTGAGGATCATTGTTGAGAAGAAAAGAAATTGAAAGGGTTATGGAGAATGGCATAAGACGTCTGTTTCTTTTATAGAAAAACGTAAGAAGCTGAACAGTCACTTGGAACTATCAATGAAGTCAGATGCTAATTATCGCGTGTGACTTTATTTCTTGTATTTTCAAGAAATGTCGAATATATCTAACCAATTGATTTTGTTCAGATTAATTGTTTATTTCTTTTTCAGATAAAAGAAAGATGCCACGAGGAAACTCCATATTAAGTCTCTGGAATCAGGATGATATTGATCAGGATTTCAAGTGTGACCATCAGGATTTGAAAATTATATTTTTAAATCACATTGCATTTTGTGATTATTTAGATGGGAGGTCAACAGGAAAAGGAAGCTGATCAGTGTTGATTTTTATCTTGATAATACCCTGATTTATTTCATGAAAATCAATTTTGGATTTTATTTTCCAAAAATCATGAGTAACCGCACTTTTCAGGGACTGACACCTATCAATCTACGTGTCGACGTGGGATAGTGGTCTGAAAGATTTGTGAAATATATTTATTTTGAAACTCTAATCGTGTAATTGCTTTCTCTAATTTCACATTCTCTAAAACAAAAACACTCTCGAGTTTTCAAAATCACTAATCCATTTCAAGAATTTTTCAAGTTCTTTTCAGATCAAAAATGGCAGCTCAGAGAAGATTACCTAAATCAGTAGCTTTCAAGTTTGGTGACTTCGATTTTATGATGAACAATCATGTAGCAGCTATCACCAACAAGGAAGGAGTATCAACTGATTTTCATTCAATCATGGACTTTCTGGCATATGGACCATTAAGTTATGCATTGACAACATCTCCACAGATTAATCAAGCAGCTGTTACACAAGCTTGGGAGAATGCTGAGGTAATTGATTCTACTCAGAGTCAATCAGGTAAGATTGTTCTACACTTAGGACAAGATTCTTTTGATATTACTAAATCTGTTGTTAATTCAGTACTTCACTTACCTGTTAGTTTGATTTATGAGAATGTACCATCTGATGATGATGTTAGAACTATGTTGTCTGCATTAGGTTATAATGGACCTTTAGATAACATGAGCCAGTTAAGAAGATCTTATCTTAGGAAAGAGTGGTCTTTCTTCTTTGATCAATTAGCTAAATGCTTTACTGGTAAATGTAGTTCTTTTGATCAAATTACTTCTGTTGCTTCACATATTGCTTACAGTTTGCTTTATGACAGAGTAGTTAACATTGGTCACATTATCTTAAGTCAGATGTGTATTAAACATGGGTTAAGAGATCAAAACAGGAAAATGGTTTATTATCATAGATTTATACAATTGTTTATTAACCATTTTATTCCTGATGTTGAAGCTAGATTTGGTAGAGAACATTGTGTTTCTTCTTATGTACAGCAAAAGAGAATTTTCTCTGACATTACAAAGAAGGACAATGAAAAGAATCTAGATGAAATACCTGCAATTCATTATCCACATCATGTTCAGGTAATTCTTAAAACTCATCTTCCTACTCTCTACAATTCTTCTTTCTTTTGTGGTGAAATGGCTCAGGAATCTCATTTGGAGGAGAACCCACCTGTGTCTACCCAAGTAGCCCAAAACATTATAGTCTCTGAAACAATTCAAGAACAAAGTTTTAATCCACAGCCTATTGTTTCAAAGAAACCAACCTCTGGTGTTTCTCAAAAGACATCAATTGTAAGGAAGAGAAGATTTGTTGTGTCAAGTAGTAGTAGTTCTAGTGAAGATGATGATAATATATCTCTTGCTGAGAGAGAAAAATTGAAGGCTGCAATTCGACTTTCTAAGCTAGGACAAAGAGATGAAGCACCTAGTCACAGCCAGGCTGCAGTTTCTCAAAAGACTGTAGTACTTAAAAAGGGAAAACAGTTACTGGATACTGTCTCTCAAAAGACTGTGTCTATTGAAAAAGGATCCCATCCCAAGATCAATTCTGTGTCTACACCTCTTGAGTCTTCTCAGGATAAATCTTTTGCTCACTATACCAGGAGAACAAGGAGAAAGATTCAATTGTCATCTACACACATAGAGTCTAGTCCAACTAATATCATGCAGGTCTCTACAAATGAAGCTACAATCAAGTCAGCAAATGACCATAGAGATCTGGATATTGATTTTTCATGGGAAACTACATTATCATACAGACTGGCTATGGGACTAATTTCTCTCAAAGTGAAGTTGTCAAGGCCTGTTCTAAATTTTTTGGTTGAAAGAGTACCAAAACTTTTATATCCAGAAGAGTATGGACTTCTACATCAAAGACTTGACTTAATGAAGATGTATTTCTATGTATCTGTCAGAAGACAATTAGTCAAGAAATTTGGACTCTCGAAGCATGTTGCACTTCAATCACTACATACATACTCAACAGAAGATACTATTGCACCAGTGGTGGATAGTAGGAAAAATCAGATCACAATCACTGTAACACAAGAACCATCTAGTCAGAGGTTGGATGACTCAGGAGCTGTGATAGCTGATGTTGAAAGGTCTTCTGTGATGACTGAAATTGCAAGTGAGAAACCCTATGATATGGGAGGAATAACTTTGACTGATTTTCTTGAAGATCAAACAAACATTGTTCAGTCAGAGTCTATCCACCTTGAGGGTGAGTCTCAGCAAACAACACTTAAAGATGGTGACATACTAACTAGGGTGTCTAATGAAGTATTACTGAAGACATCAGAGTCTAGTAAAGAACCTGAAAGTGGTATACTGGAGCCTGTAGTCTCTGGAAGGAAAGAAGATGATTGTAAGGGTTCAGAGACTATAGCAGCTCACTCCTTGGAGAAAACCTCAAGCCCCTTGCCAAATGAGGAACCCTCTCTCCATGTGAGTTCAGGTATAAAAACTTCTTCTAAACTCTATTTTCTGTAGGTCATGAGAGCACTTATCCAAAATTTGAGTGATACACTTGAAAAGATGGATATTGATCCACAATCAGAGCGGCTGGCTCCTGACCAGGCAAAAGGAGAGGTAGAAAGAGTGTTGACTTTAGATAGTCAAAGTGAGATTGAGGGTATGGATGATTAACTCCATAGTGAGGGAGAGAAAATTAGGAAACCATCGTTTGATTTCTGGGATCAGGTTTTTCCTGAATCTTGGTCTAATAATCTTGGTATGGATGCTGGTACTTATTCTTTTATCAAGATGTATGAGAAGAATGACTTAGCAAAGCACAATTCAAAGCCAGAAGTTAAAGCTCAGAAGCAAAAAGAAAGGCTTGCAGGAATTATCAACAGAAGAGGTGAAAGGCTAAGACAAACTTCTACATTATCAGTACCAGAAGATATTTCTAATGATCCAAGTATTCCTTTGTTTGTACTTCCAATATCAGCAAGAATTGAGACATCAACAGTATCTGATCAATCTGTTAGTTACAGAGGCATGCCTGTATACATCTAATAACAAGCCTAATTGTTTGTAATGCTTTGCATTACTTACATGACCTCTTAACTGAGGGAACCTCTAGTTGTAGAGTTTCTGTTTGTATTGTACTTGTGATAGGCATCAAATCCTAGATTGTGTAACTGTACAAATATAGTTTAAAATAATGCTTGAAAGAAGTTCCATGGTTCATGCCTCAAGCAAGGAGTTAGAGACTACCAAATAATCACAGTTGGGATTTGAAGAAATGAAGAAATTTGCCTAAGTACCAATTCGAGAAGTATACTTGTCTATTCGAGAAGTCCAGCATTCGAGAAGTCAGAGATTCGATATCTCAAGACACTATTAGATATCTCTGAATACACTGTTCGATATCTCATTCGATATCTCAGTGATTCGATATGTCTATTCGAGAACTCAAAAAATCAACAAGTCAAGATGGTATTCGAGTTCTCAAAGAGTCAACAAGTCAAAGTTCCATTCGATATCTCAAAGACTCAGAAAGCTATTCGACAACTCGAGGATTCGATAAGTCAAATGCTCTATTCGACAACTCAAGGAATCCTGGTGAAAAAGAGCTATTCGAGAAGTGGTTCGATATGTCACTGTAACAGTATTCGAGAACTCAGAGTTATCGATCAAGTCAATTCTAGTTCTCGAATCACTTACTTAGTCACTTCTCGAATACATTCTTGGAGACAAAATACTGAAGAAATTGTACAAGTCAGAAACCTGCAACAAGCCAATGCACTTTATGGACCACAATCTGTAACGTGCTCTGGAAAGCCTACAAGGAAGCTTGGAGAGATATAGAAGAGACAAGGAGCTAAAGAAGTGGATCTAAACAGGCTTTGCAAAGTCAAATCTGTAACCGTTTGGACGCTTACTCAAAAAGGATAGACAGACTAGAAAGTAATTTGTTTAGCTACCTTATTTGTAGTAAGCAGGCTGTATCCATGTTCTATAAGGACACAGCCTCACTTCATAACTTAGTAACTTTGTGAGTCTAGTTTTTCATACATTGTAAGCTATATCTCTCTGAGAAAAACGAAGCTGAGAATACTACCATTTGTATTCACAGATTGTAGCAACCTTTATCTAATATACATTAGATTAAAGTGATATTGTGTCTTGTGTTGTTTATTTATCCGCACCTTAATTTCTGCACACACAGGCACTTATCTGCTACACAGACTCAACCCAAGAAAAGTTCAAGAATCCATTCACCCCCCCCTCTGTATTCTTTTACCGTGTTTAATACTCAACAAGTGGTATCAGAGCGGGCTGTTTATTCAAAAACAGAGAAACGATCATGAGTTCGAATACACCAAAGACTACAGGAACGGTGAAGGTCCCTAAGTTTGATAAAGAAAACTTCAACCTCTGGAAGATAAAGATGATGTTGTTCATCAAAGCCTCTCATCCCTTGTATCCTGAGATTCTCAAGAATGGTCCTTTTGTTCCACAACAAGAGATACCAGAGAAGACTGTTGGAACCATAACAATCCCTAGAGCTTATGAGGCCAAAGATCCATCAAAGTGGACAGAGTCAGAAAGGGAGAAGGTTGCTCTTGACAGCCACCTCATGTTGCTCATCATTGATTCCATGGATATGTCAATGTTTGCAAACATTGCATCATGCACGTCTGCTAAAGAGATGTGGGATCACATTGAGGTGTTGTGTGAAGGGACTGATGAGGTTAAAGAAAACAGGAAACAGATACTGGTCACACAGTATGAAGCTTTCATGGCACAGCCCAAGGAAAGCATCACTGAGATGTTTGAAAGGTTTCACAAGCTAGTTACTGAGTTGCAGATGAATGGAAAGGTTTACAGCACCAAGGAGTTAAATATGAAATTTCTGTTGTCTTCACCAAATCATCTGGAGCAAAGAGTCATTTCCCTTAGAGAGAGAGATTTGAACAAAGTCACCTATGATGTACTCTATGGAGTCCTAAAGACTCATGAACTTGAGTTGCTTCAGAAGAGGGCTATCCAAGCCAACCAAGGTAGGATGATAAACACATCATGTGCCTTGATTGTCAACAAATCCATTCTGGACCTAGAAGCATCTACAAGCCAACTAAGGATAGAGGAGGTGGCAGATGATGAAGAAACTGAAGCTGGGGTGAGTGAACCTGTTGAGGAAAAGGAGGAAGAAGAAGAGGAGTTTTACACTCTGGAAGAACTTGATGGGATGGAAAATACTTCATATGCTTTCATGGCCAGAAAATTTCCAAACATCAGATTTAAAAGAAATCAACCCTTCAAACCCAAAACTCAAAACCATTCAGCCAACAAGAACAAGGCACCTGTGAAACCAAACAGAAATAAGTTCAAAACCGGTTATGTGGATAGGTCATCTGTAAGGTGTTATAGATGCAATGACCTAGGGCATTTTGCCAGTGAATGCAAGAAGCCTAAAAAGAAGGATAGAGATTATCTTGAGCTAGAAGCTAAGTATGAGGCCCTTCTGAAAAAGCAGACACATGGTAAGGCCTACATAGCTGAAGGGAAGTGTTGGGATGATTCTGAGAGTGATGAAGAGGAACAAGAATTCTGCAATTATGCCTTGATGGCCAACTCCAAGGATGACTCATCTTCATCTGATTCTCAGGTACCATCTCTCACTACTATAGATATGTCTGTTTCTGAATACAAATCCATGATTGAACAATTATCTGTTGAAATGTTTAATATTCATACTAGTATGACTGCTGCTAATGAGGAGATTGCTAAACTGTCTACTAGAAATGAAGTATTAACCAAAAAGAATGAGGAACTTGAGCTAACTGCTATGCAAGTAGAAAACCTTAAGAAAGAAGTTGAATATTTGGAGAATAAGGTTCTATGTGCTAGTCAAGTAGAGAAGGCTCTTAGGGATGAATTAGCTGAGAATGAATTCAAACTTAAAACTTTCAAGAAATCATCTGGTTTAGTGCAATCCTACTGTGAGAAAATTGAAGCTAAACCTAAAGCAGCTATTGGACTTGACTATGACTCTCTCAAACAAAGGAAAGGCTATGCTGTCATTGAAGAGGACACAGCTGTTCATGAGAAAGTGCCTCACATTTTGAGAAAAACTGAAAATCCAATTTTTAAGGAATCAACATTTGAAATTGATGAGGATGCCTTACTCATCAAGCAAATGTTGAATGATGAGGATGAGGCACAATCTAGTGAACAGCAAGCATCCTCTAAGGGTGAGAGTGTCAAGTCAAAGACCAAGAAGCCAGTAGTTGATAGGTCAAGACCTAAGAAGTTTGTTAAGTTTGTATCAGCTGGGAAGAGTGAATCAGAAAAGGAAGTGACTAAAAAGAAACAGAACAGAAATGGCAAGTTAGGGATTAACAAGGATAACAACTATGCTTATATGCCTAATGCCCCTAGGAAAACTTGTCAGAACTGTTTCAGTACCAATCATCTAACTCATGCATGCAAGAAACCTGTTGGTAGTGTGTCTAAGCCTTTCTATGATTGTTCTGTGCCTCTAAGACATAGAGATGCACCTTTCTGTGATAAATTTGACTGTATGCCATGCAATATGAATGTCATGACTAGTTGTTTTAATTTGAGAAGGCAGTTCATTGATGGTTGTATCAGTCACAATTCACACACACACTACACAAGGTCAAAGTCTTCAAGTCCTCCTAAAGCTAGGAAGGTACCTTTGTCACCTAAGTCTGAGACCTCAGGTTCTAAGACTTCCAACAGTGACAAGAAGACTGACACTAAGAAAGTTAACAAGCATGTTGTTTATGATAAAACTGTCTCTAAGTCACATGGACCCAAACTAGTTTGGGTACCAAAGGAAAAGTAATACCTTTGTGTTTGCAGGGCAAAGAAAGTGAAAAGAAGGTCATGTGGATTTTGGACAGTGGATGCTCAAATCATATGACTGGTGATATGGCCCTGCTATCACAGTATGAGGAAAAGGCTGGCCCAATGGTTGCTTTTGGAGATGACAGCATGGGTAACACATTGGGATATGGCAAGCTGAAAGTTGGAAATGTCATCATTGAAGATGTAGCACTAGTCAAGGGGCTCAAGCATAATCTGTTAAGTGTTGGTCAGTTTACTGATAGAGGATTCAAGGTGAATTTTGACAAAGATGAATGTTTGATCACCCACAAGAAGACTGGTGATTTTGCTCTATCTGGAGTAAGGAAGGGAAGCCTGTTTGTAGCCAATATGGACTCTGCAAACAAGGACAAAATTTGTTGCTTTTACTCAAAAGCATCAAATGAAGATTGTTGGCTGTGGCACAAGAAACTATCACACCTGAACTTTAAGGCCATTAATTCTCTAGTCAAAAGAGAGTTAGTGAGAGGCATGCCCACACTTGAATTCTGCCAAGAAGGAGTGTGTGAGGCTTGTCAAAAAGGAAAAATGAAGAGATCAAGCCACAAGTCAAAAACAGTGACATCTGTAACCAAGCCACTACAACTCATCCATATGGATTTGTTTGGGCCTGTCAACATAATGTCGCTTGGAAGAAAGAAGTATGCCCTGGTAATGGTTGATGATTTTTCAAGGTATACATGGGTAGAATTTCTGGCATCAAAAGATGAGGCTCCACAAGTAATCATTGAGCATATAAAGAAAGTTGACAAGGAAGCAAAGGCAAACAATGCAAGTGTGATTGCATTGAGGAGTGATAATGGAACAGAGTTCAGAAATGCCACACTTGAAGCATTCTGCAAAGAGAATGGCATTTCTCAGCAATTCTCAGCTCCAAGGACTCCACAACAAAATGGAGTTGTTGAGAGAAAGAATAGAACTCTAATTGAGGCTGCTAGAACAATGTTACTTGATGCAAAAATGCCCACATGTTTTTGGGCTGAGGCTGTGAGCACTGCATGCTATATTCAGAACAGAACCCTCATCAACAAAAACACTGGAAAGACTCCTTACAACTTGATGACTGGAAAGAAGCCTACACTGAAGTATATTCATACTTTTGGAAGCAAATGCTTTGTACTTAAGGATAATTCTGAATATGTTGGAAAGTTTGATGCAAAAGCATTTGAAGGAATTTTTCTTGGCTATTCTATGGAAAGAATTGCATACAAGGTTTATGTCATCAGTCAAAAGAAAGTTATGGAAAGCACAGATGTAACATTTGATGACAGTAAACTACCTGGACTAGAAGAAGCCAATGATGAAGACAAAGATCCATTGAAGTTTGATAATCTAGATGATTCTGATGAAGAGACTGAAACTGGAGTTGAAACTCAAGTTCAACAAACTCAAGTGAATGATGATACAAGAGAAGAATTTGTCCCAATCAATAGTGGAGAAACAAGCATCCAAGACACACCTGTGAGTAATGGCAACTTCACAGGGGGAGGAAATGAGGATGATCATGATGAGGATGATGAAGCAACATCAAGGATGAGAAATCAGGCTGAACACTCAAGGAAATGGGATAGATCACACACTGCAGAGCAAATCATTGGAGATCCTAATGCAGGAGTAAGGACTAGGAGAGCAACTCAAAATGAGTGCCTCTATGGATGTTTTCTATCACAAGTTGAGCCTAAGAAACTTGATGATGCATTGTTGGATCCAGATTGGATTATTGCCATGCAAGAGGAGCTGAATCAATTTGAAAGGAACAAAGTATGGGAACTTGTGCCTGCACCAAAGAATAGAACCATTGTTGGAACAAAATGGGTTCTGAAGAATAAGATGGATGAAGATGGTGTAATAATAAGAAACAAAGCAAGGCTGGTTGCAAAAGGATACTCTCAACAGGAAGGCATTGATTATGATGAGACATTTGCCCCTGTTGCTAGATTGGAAGCCATTAGAATATTCTTGGCATTTGCTGCTCATTCAAACTTTAAAGTTTATCAAATGGATGTCAAGAGTGCATTTCTAAATGGAGAGTTGGAAGAAGAGGTTTATGTGCAACAACCACCTGGCTTTGAGGATCCACATTTCCCAGAATTTGTCTACAGATTGCTTAAGGCACTGTATGGACTTAAGCAAGCTCCAAGAGCATGGTATGACACTCTATCACAATTTCTTCTTGAAAATCAATTCACTCGAGGCACACTGGACAAGACACTGTTTTACAAGAAGCATGGTGATGATATGATTCTAGTTCAAATCTATGTGGATGATATCATTTTTGGTTCTACAAATGAGAAACTGTGTGAGAAATTCTCTAAACTCATGCAGAGCAGATATGAGATGAGTATGATGGGAGAGTTGACATTCTTTCTAGGGTTGCAAGTCAGTCAAAGGAAGGATGGTATCTTTATCAGTCAAACCAAGTACATCAAGGATTTATTGAAAAAGTTTGACTTGGAAGATTGTTCACCTGCCAAGACACCCATGGCCACTGCCACTAAGTTGGATGAAGATGCTAAAGGCAAGAGAGTAGATATCTCAGTCTACAGAGGCATGGTTGGTTCTCTACTCTACCTCACTGCAAGTAGGCCAGACATCATGTTTGCTACATGCTTGTGTGCAAGGTTTCAATCAAATCCAAAGGAATCACATTTGATTGCAATAAAAAGGATCTTTAGATATCTGAAGGGCACTCCTAACTTGGGATTATGGTACCCTAAGGACACAGGGTTCAATCTGGTTGGCTACTCTGATGCTGATTATGCTGGATGCAGAGTGGATAGGAAAAGCACCTCAGGAAGCTGCCAGTTTCTTGGACAAAGGTTAGTTTCTTGGTATAGCAAGAAGCAACAATCTGTGTCAACTTCTACAGCTGAGGCTGAATATATAGCTGCTGGAAGTTGCTGTGCTCAAGTGCTTTGGATTAGAAATCAACTTAGAGATTATGGACTTGTGTTGGAAAGAATTCCAATCATGTGTGACAACACAAGTGCAATCTCTATAGTTGCCAATCCTGTCAATCATTCTAGAACAAAGCACATTGACATCAGATATCATTTCATAAGAGAACATGCAACTAATGGAACCATTGAGTTGCATTATGTCTCTACAGATAAACAACTAGCTGATATATTCACTAAGCCATTAGATGAAGCCACCTTCACAAGGTTGGTAAGTGAAATTGGAATGCTGAATTCTTCAGATTCTGGCTAAGTGAATACATCAATCTAGATTGTTGCAGCAGTAAACACTTACTTTATCTAAATTCTCAATATTTTTGGAGTAAGTGTTGGCTGAAATATGATTTATAAATATTTCAAATCTGTTGCATATGTTGAAAATCATATTTTTATTAACTTAAAATTTCTATGAAATTTTGAGAAAATCACTATTTAATTTGCTAGGATATTTTTCAATGAATATGTCTGGTAAATTTTTAAAAGATAGTGAAAATCAAATTTTTATGAGTGATGGGTATAGTTCGATAAGTCAGACTTCTCGAATGATTCACTATTCGACATCTCTAATAAGTCTCATTAGAGTACTCTTGAGTTCTCGAATAGAGTCTTTCTGAGATATCGAATAGAGGAATGATTGACTTCTCGAATATAGTAACTGAGTTCTCGAATGATTGAGTTCTCGAACACTATATTTGAGTTCTCGAATCATTTGAAAAGGCTGAATTCTCGCTGAATTTTAACCGATTTTGGATTTTTATCTAAAAATTTAATTCACTCATAAAAACACATTTTATTTAATTTAGAATTATTTCTAAGTTAGATAACTGCCAGCTGTGAGTTTCTATCTGCTTGAGTTATCGATTAAGCCATTCTTGACTTCTCGAATAGTTGTTTTCTACTTCTCGAATGCCTGACTTGTCGATACAAAACAGTTTGCTAATCGACAATTCAAGTACTTCATACTTATACAATCTCACATCTATTCGATTCATTTCATTCGATTTCTCAAGCATCTACACTCTCTAAACCCCTGAAACCCTAACTGCGAAAAGCCAAATTTCTTCTTCAACCTTCAATTTCTTTTCTCTCTTTTATACAAATGGCAACAGTAAAGTTCAACACCAACTTCATCGCTCTAACTAGTGATGTTGAAGCACCCAATGCAAACTTTAAGTGCTTTGTGAAATGGATGGCTGAATCATACATCAAAGAAGCACTCTCTGCCAATCCAACTCTATATCTCGATATTCTGGAACAATTCTGGAATACTGCTATTGTGGAGGTTGTAGCCCTGGAAAATGCAATCACATCCTATGTCATCTACTGCAAGGTTCAAGATAAGGATATCACTATCACTACTGCAGACATGAACCAAGCACTAGGACTACAACAGGAATCATTTGATAGAATGGCCACTACTGCAGAGTTGGAGGAATTCTTCGAATTCATAAACTACTCAGATGGGATTAACCTTGGAAAGCTAAACAGAAAGAATCTGAGAAAGGAGTGGAGCTATGTGTTTGCAACTCTTCTTCAAGTCTTCACTGCCAGGAAATCAAGCTTTGATCAAATCAGTGCACCTGTGCAGCAAATTGGATATGCTTTGGCCTATGGAAAGAAGATAGATGTTGGCCAAATCATACTTCAAGAATTATATGGGAGACTTGGTAAGAACACAACCAAGAGAGGTACTGATATTTTCTTCCCTCGCTTTATTCAATCTGTACTTAATTATAAAAATGCTTCGTTGATTGAATTGCCTGGGATTGATAAAAATAAAATAGGCTATCCTAAGTCCATGACCAAACTCATTTTTGGTAACTTGGAAACTAGGAATGATGTGGATGTAAGACTGAACATAACTCCCCATATGGAGAGTTTGTTTAAGACTTACCCCCACAACATGCCAACATTTGATGCTAAATCTAAGTTAGCACAGCCCAAGCAAGTAGAACAAACTGCTAACCCAGGGCCTGCTAACCAACCCTCTCAACCAAACACTCTCCCACATACTGAGCCAACTGCATCATCCTCTCAAAAGGGTGATGTTAGTAAAAAGAAGAGAAAGGAAGTAATGTCTGCACCATTAAATATCTTATCTGAAGCAGCATTAGCTGTTGAATTAGGGCTAGAAAGTGAGGAACCTGAGTCACCCTTACAAAGGCCAAAGAAGAGGAAAACTAAGACCACCTCTTCAGTCACACAAATGGCTGAAGTTGTAAAATCAGGGGCACACAGCTCACTAGGTGTATCCTCTCAACAGGGTGCACCTATAGAACCAAGCATTCTCCCCAATGCACCTTCTTGTATAGAGTCTGCACATGGGAGTGATAAGGCTGGCACAACACTGAGTGGAGAGCACATCACTTTTGAAACTCCCTCTATCTCTCAGGGGGAGTTGCCAAAATCTACTCTAGAACACACTTCTCTTCCAGAATCTAACTCTGAAATTTCTTTGGAACCTGCAACTCAGGCAACTGAGATGCAAGGTATTGATCATCAAGAATTCTTTTCTCTTGATGAGCCAATAATTTCAAGTGACTCAGTGCATGACACTTTGTTCACCACTCAGAACCCACATTTAGATGGTGAGGGAATGCATGCTGAGGCATATCCTAATGACACCATCACAAACACAGAGGTTCCCCTAGTTTTTACTAGAGACTCTGTGCCTGTGTCAACTGCTGGTGTAATTCATCCCACTTCTGTGGAGACACCAGTAGTAGAGTCCATCCATCCGGCTACAGAAGTTGCATCTGTAACTGAGGAGACTAGCTTGCCTAGCTCTAGCTCTGACTTTATGTCAAAATGGCTGAAGCCTGTGCAACATGACAGTGCTTCAGGATCAGGGTCTGTTCCACAACAATTGACGGTTGAAGCACTTCAAAGCTTAATTGTGGATCAGATTCCTGAGTTCACAAAGATTGCTCAGCACCTTCTCACTGCAGACATGCCCAATCCAGACTATGAGGCTATTCTGTTATGCCATAGGGATGATGTGGAGGTGCAGAAATCAAAGATCATTGATGATGCTGAGAGAGATGGCAACATAGATGCCTGGTTGCAAGGAAAATATGATATTACTCTCGATGAAGCACTTCAGTATCTCAGGGAGGAATACATCACTTCATTGGGCTCCAATGCTAAATCCCTGTCACCTGGTGAAGTGTATGAAGCTGTCAATGACTCCTACAAGGGTTTCCTCAAGGCTGCACACTATCTTGGCAAAGGAGTAAAAACTGAAGTCAACAGGGTATGTGATAAGACAGCCACTTCAGTAGCAGAAGTCAAGAGGGCCTTTGATGCTAAATTTCCCCACTTGGACAGTGTGCTCAAGGACATCAAACACTGCAACTCTACATGCATTAAGGTGGACAATGGGTTGGCTGTGCTAAAAGATGCTGTCTCAGGTCTGGGTCATCAATTTCAGAATCTATCTGGCCAGACTACAGATGCCAATGCCATGCTGAAAATAATGTTCAAGAATCTCTATGGAGATAGGCTGGTGACTGATGTTCCTGTGCATGAAATGTCTAAATATGAAGTGAAGAGACTGCAGGAACAATCTCTATCTGGTTTCAAGGCCAATGAACTTTTCACTAAGGTCAACACTCTTGAGCAAGAGGTAGCTACTCTCACCAAGACCAATGCTCATCTCACAGAAAAGGTTGCATTGCTAAATGATCAGTTGGACACTCAAGCATCCACCACAGCTGATGTCCTTCTGCATCAACAATCCATGTTAGCTGCAATGATGAAGCATATGGGGCTCCCTCTACCTGATGAATCTTCAATCCCAAAGGACATCTCTACAGCCTCTGTGCCTGACAACAAGCCTAAGGGGGAGAAGAAGGCTAGGAACTCAAATTCAAAGGGGGAGCCAAAGAGGGAGAAAGGCATAGTATTCAAAGAAGGTGGACAACAAAGGGCTACTAAGTCTCTAGAAAATGTGCCTGGCAAGGGAAAAGCCAAAGTAGATGAGCCTCCATCTATCTTGCCAGTTGTCACCTTACCAACTGTGCACATCACTACTCCTGGAGGACAAAAGCAATCAATAACTACCACAGTGGTTGCAGGGAGTATGCCATCTGACAAACCTCAAATTTCTATAGCTGAGAGTGCCAAGCCTGTAGAAGTCAAAGTTGTTACTGAGGCCAAGCTACAAGAAGTTGCTAACTCCAATGTCTATCATGATAAAGCCTTCTTGGAGTTTCTGAAAGCCATAAGGGAACAGGTTGGTGACACTCAGTTTTATCTGAGGGAGGTGAAGAAGCAGATAGACTACATCACTGTCATCCCCAAGCAAGTCAACAATTTATGGGTCAAGGAGATAGTGATGGTGTCCAAACTAAAGATATGGCATCTAACATACCAGATTCTACAAGACTTAAAGCACTCAGAGATAGATGCCATACTAGAGCTCATTGAGAAGAAAAATGACAACAGCAAGAGTCTGTTTGATGACTTGAGGAATGGTCAACCTACAAGGCTACCAGAAGTGATCAAGAAGCCATGGACAATTATCTATCAGTCTGGTACCAGAATTGAAGATATCAAGCAACTGGTCATTCCTCATGATCTCACCCCCAGAAATCACAGACTGATCATTGCTATTATTGATCAACTTCAGAAGAAGGTTGGAGCCAGAAATGCTGAAGAAATTGAGGCACTGCATATCCTCAGAACTTATATTGCAACTGGTGGAATTCCAGAGATGGCTCAACCTAGGAGAAATAAGGATGATGATTCTGAAGACAAAGGTGATGGGAGGAGAAGACATCAAAGGAGAGATAAGGGTGATGAAGATAAGAAGAAAAAGGGGGACAAGGATGAAAAAGATGATGACCAGGGTAAGACATATGTGAGAAAGAGTGGAAGACAGCAAGCCTTAGGCATTGCTAGCAGTAACCTCACCACAACACAAGACTCTAAGTCTAGGGTGAATACTGTTAGTAGTGACCTAACAAAATCTACATCTATGGCTTCTGCAACTGTCTTACCATCTCAAGAAAAGAAGAAGATTCAAGTCAAGAAACCATGTGTATGTTTCAGAAAGCAATCTGCTAATGGAATACTACTATGGTCTACCAACCAAGGTCAAAGATTTCTGCCCAGCAACCATGTCAAGAGGACAAAATTTAAACATGCTGCAAGGAGAGTGAAGCTATCCAAATCTAGAGCCCTAACAATCATTCCAGGATTAAAGCTCCAGCCACTTGATGAAGACTTTGATGAAGAGCAACTGCTATTTCTAAGAGCTCAAAAGATATGCTATGCTGCAATTGTGGATGATCACCTTGTAATCAAGTACACTGATGGGAAAGAAATGAAATTCAAACAAGGGGGTTGTCAACATTGGGGTAAATTGTATGAGATAGAAAGAATCATTGCATTGCTGGATTCTAAGGACAAGGTGGAGAAAGTATGGAAGCTGGAATTGATTGACTTTGTGAAAATGAAGAAAGACTATGCTGAGAAGATAAGGAAGGGCTGCTATGAGAAATGGTTAGAAAGGGAGAAAGAAATTGATAGACTGGAGATTGAAGCAGAAAAGCTAAGGGCAAAGGGATTGTGTAGAGTTCAGTTTGATCCCTATGTGGTGAAGTATAGGAGGAGAAATGGAGATAATGTCAATATAAGAATGAACCTACTCAGTCACTATCCTGCCAACATTCTGAAGCCAGTGCTTGAAGATTTCAAAAACTCTATTATGATTGAAGAATTGGATGCTATGACAGAAATCATGAGAGCAATAGATGAGAATGCAAGGAAGGAGAAAGAAAGGAAACAGAAAGCATATGATGATCTACAAGCCAAAGCAATGGAGATGCAATCAAAAGAAAATGGCTAGTACCTCATCATACTGTAAGAGTATTTATCTTGTAATTTCATTTATGTGTTCAATCAAAATACATACCTGTACTTTTAAAGTTTTATCTTTATGTATGTTAGGCTTGTTATCAGACATGAAATTGTGACTAAAGGTCTCACTCACAATTTGGGGGAGATTGTTAGTTACAGAGGCATGCCTGTATACATCTAATAACAAGCCTAATTGTTTGTAATGCTTTGCATTACTTACATGACCTCTTAACTGAGGGAACCTCTAGTTGTAGAGTTTCTGTTTGTATTGTACTTGTGATAGGCATCAAATCCTAGATTGTGTAACTGTACAAATATAGTTTAAAATAATGCTTGAAAGAAGTTCCATGGTTCATGCCTCAAGCAAGGAGTTAGAGACTACCAAATAATCACAGTTGGGATTTGAAGAAATGAAGAAATTTGCCTAAGTACCAATTCGAGAAGTATACTTGTCTATTCGAGAAGTCCAGCATTCGAGAAGTCAGAGATTCGATATCTCAAGACACTATTAGATATCTCTGAATACACTGTTCGATATCTCATTCGATATCTCAGTGATTCGATATGTCTATTCGAGAACTCAAAAAATCAACAAGTCAAGATGGTATTCGAGTTCTCAAAGAGTCAACAAGTCAAAGTTCCATTCGATATCTCAAAGACTCAGAAAGCTATTCGACAACTCGAGGATTCGATAAGTCAAATGCTCTATTCGACAACTCAAGGAATCCTGGTGAAAAAGAGCTATTCGAGAAGTGGTTCGATATGTCACTGTAACAGTATTCGAGAACTCAGAGTTATCGATCAAGTCAATTCTAGTTCTCGAATCACTTACTTAGTCACTTCTCGAATACATTCTTGGAGACAAAATACTGAAGAAATTGTACAAGTCAGAAACCTGCAACAAGCCAATGCACTTTATGGACCACAATCTGTAACGTGCTCTGGAAAGCCTACAAGGAAGCTTGGAGAGATATAGAAGAGACAAGGAGCTAAAGAAGTGGATCTAAACAGGCTTTGCAAAGTCAAATCTGTAACCGTTTGGACGCTTACTCAAAAAGGATAGACAGACTAGAAAGTAATTTGTTTAGCTACCTTATTTGTAGTAAGCAGGCTGTATCCATGTTCTATAAGGACACAGCCTCACTTCATAACTTAGTAACTTTGTGAGTCTAGTTTTTCATACATTGTAAGCTATATCTCTCTGAGAAAAACGAAGCTGAGAATACTACCATTTGTATTCACAGATTGTAGCAACCTTTATCTAATATACATTAGATTAAAGTGATATTGTGTCTTGTGTTGTTTATTTATCCGCACCTTAATTTCTGCACACACAGGCACTTATCTGCTACACAGACTCAACCCAAGAAAAGTTCAAGAATCCATTCACCCCCCCCCCCTCTGTATTCTTTTACCGTGTTTAATACTCAACACAATCTAAGGAGGAGTCAGGTTTTGTAGATGTTAGTACACAGAATACTGGTGAAGGACAAGATGATCATATTGCAGCTTCAGATCAGAAAGATGAAGATGTTTGTAACTCTAGTCGAGTTTTATTACTTGAATATCATTCTACACAGGCAACTTCTTCTACAAGACTTGAATCTGAAGATATTCCAAACACTTCCAACATTGAAGTCAATTCTGAAATTCTACAAGATATTCAGAAATCTCAAGTTGAAATTCAATCAAGACTTCAAACACTTGAAGATAACCAAGTCACTATTATAGAAAATCAAGCAGTTCTGATGAATCTCATTTGTTCTGTTACTGAATCTCTTGGAATTAATGTTGCTGATGTCAAAAAGGGGGAGATAAAGACAATTCAAAGACAACAACAACAACAGACTGAGGATAAAAGAAGAACTGGGGGAGATAAAGATTGTGACAGAGGTGAATCTCATCATGGAAGTGGTAAAGGAAAAGAAGCATCAAATAGTTGAATTCTTTCGTTTAAGTACTGGATACTATGTCTATATCTAAGAAGAGGAGGTACTTAACTTCATGATTTCTGAATTCATAAATTCTATTCTGATTGTATTGTTATATGTTTTGACATCAACAACTCAAATTTATGCTTCAGATTTTAAAGCATAAATAGGGGGAGATTGTTAGGAATAATTCATGAGTTGTGATGTTAAGAATAGAATTTTACTTATACTTCTTGTATATCCTGATTTTATAAAGGATTTAGCACCTTGTATAGGAAATATGTGTTAGACAGTTATCTGTAAAGTTTAGTCATGAATGAACAGTGCATCAAGTACTACATGTCAGGAACTGAGATCGAATCCTGATATGTCAAGTCAAATACTGATCAAGTACTGATAGGATGGTTAGATCTTGATGCAATAAGGAATCCTGATATCAGTCGTGTTACTGATGATGTCATTATGGATGCTACAGAAACTGGCAAGTGCTATAAAACAGGATCGTTGTTTGAAGAACAAGCAAGAAGGTATTATGAAGGAAAGAATTTTCTATTGTCATGTATAGATTATCTTTCTGTTATTAGTTGATAGGTAGCATTATAAATACTTTCTCAATATCATTATAAAAGAGCGATTGTGATTGAAAGAATTGTAAGTTCGTTAGAAGCTCTGTATAAGGTTTGTATTCGAAAGTTCGAAACAAACACAGAGAGAGATTTATTTTGTCAGCAGCTGCTAAAGGTATTGTACACCTTTGGTAGAGTTTGTATTTGATCTTATTAATACAAACAGAGTTTGATTCATTCGTTTATTCTTGTTCATATAACCAAGCAAAAATCAGACACGATTATATAACTTGTATTCAACCCCCCCTTCTACAAGTTATTCGAGTTAACAATTGGTGTTATCTTCAAAAGAACCAATGTTTGTAGAAGCTCCCCCTGAGATATTGCTATCTGTTTCTGATCTGCTGTCAGAATTGTCACTTGAATATATTTCTGATGAATCTCTTCCTGATGTTTGATTTGTTTCATTGTTGATGGTCTCTTGATGTTGCTCCCCCTCAACATTTGCATTCCTATCAATAATCTGTATTTCATCAGTAATAACTGGTTCATCAGTATTTGATGAATTTTCAGTATCTGACAAGATTTCACCAGAATTCTTGGAGGCTTCATTTGCAAAAATCAAATCATCATGTAAGTCTTCAGAAATTCCTGTAATCTTCTTATCATCGAAAGATACATTTATTGACTCCATGACTGTCTTTGTTCTTAGATTGTAGATTTTAAAGGCTCTTGATGATGGATAGCCAATAAAGATGCCCTCATCAGCTTTAGTTTCAAATTTTCCAAGCTGTTCAGGATGAGGTCTTAGAACAAAGCACTTACAGCCAAATACATGCAAATGCTTCAGACTTGGCTTCTTTTCCTTGATCATCTGATAAGGAGTTACACCATGTCTGTTAATCAATGTAATATTCTGAGTGTAGCATGCTGTGTTGACTGCTTCTGCCCAGAAATATGTAGGAAGTTTAGCTTCCTCCAACATAGTTCTGCCTGCTTCAATAAGAGTTCTGTTCTTTCTTTCAACTACTCCATTTTGCTGGGGTGTGCCTGGAGCAGAGTATTGTTGAACTATTCCTTTGTATTTGCAGAACTCTTCCATTGCTGAATTCTTGAATTCAGTTCCATTATCACTTCTTAAAATCTTGACTTTATACTTTGTGCCAGTCTCAATGAGTCTCACATGGTCCAAAAGTATCTCAGCTATTTCGTCCTTTCTGTGTAGAAAATACACCCATGTATATCTAGTATATTCATCAACAATTACTAGAGTATATCTTTTCTTACTGATGGACATTATGTTTACTGGTCCAAACAAGTCAAGATGAAGCATGTGATAAGGTTCATAAATTGAGGATTCTGTTTTGCTCTTAAAAGATGTCTTTCTTTGTTTAGCCTTCTAACAAGCATCACAAAGTCCATCTGGAGTATACAATACCTTAGGTAATCCTCTCACCAAGTTTTTCTTTACCAACTCATTTATATTGTTGAAGTTGAGATGAGAAAGCTTCTTGTGCCAACTCCAACTTTCATCTACAGCCGCTTTACTGATGAGGCATGTAGAATGTCCATCAGTATTGGTATAGATGTTAGCTTCATAAATATTACCATGTCTTTGTCCAGTTAAAGCAACCTTCCTTGAAGATTTGCTGATTACTTCAAAATGAGTATCATAGAAGTTGACATGATAACCTCTGTCAGTGATTTGACTAACACTAAGCAGATTGTGTTTGAGTCCTTTCACCAGAGCTACTTTTTCAATAATGACATTTCCAATGATAATACTGCCATATCCCAAAGTTTGTCCAATGTTGCCATCTCCATAAGACACAGTTGGGCCAGCCTTTTCCTCAAATTCTGATAGCAAGGTTTTGTCTCCAGTCATGTGCACAGAACATCCACTATCCATGACTAACACATTTTTCTTTTTGCCCTGCAATCAGAATCACAAATAATTCAGTTAGAATTTTTAAGAACCCACACTTGTTGGGTTCTTTTAGCATGCAGTTTAACATTTTTAGCAGCAGAAGATTTCTTAACAAAATTTTTTTCTTTAGGATTACCTCCTTTAGAATTTATTTTGTTATCATCAGAATTAACAGATGCATGCTTAGAATTCACATTCTTTGTTTTGCCAGAATTTGTACTTTTATTGAACTTAGGCAATGGCTCATAAACATTGTAGTACAAATTATGATATTCTTCACACATATAAATAGAATGCCATTTACTACCACAATGAAAACAGGGATTTTGTGGTTTATAAAATACTGTCCTATTCCTAATGTCAGACTTAGGAATAACAGTAGTCTTCTTCTTACTCCTCCTGCAGTCAATAACAAGATGATTAGAGTTACCACAATTAAAACATGTCTTTTTTTTGGTGCATTTGGAATATACTTATAATTATTCTCCTTGTTTATTCCAACTTTACCATTCCTGTTTCTTTTGACAGTAGAGACTCTCTTCTTATCTATCACATCACAGATTTTATCTCTCAGTTGTTTCTTTGACAAAAGACCTACATTCTTGTTTTGGACAGACTTTGATTTAGAATTCTGTGCAGAAGTGGATCCCTCTTCAGTAATTGATTTGGAATTTTCTGGATACACATAATTCACAGGCTTTAATTTAGTCTTTGTACTGTCTGTAACATATCTATAGGTTTTTGGATTTGTCGAGTCATTGATAACAACTCTTCCTGGATTTGATGAAACAACCTTTTCCTTGTTCTTTTTCTCATTCTCTGGCTTATAACCTAGACACTCTTTCCAGTTTTTATCTGTAATTATCTCATGAGTTTTTGTTCCAAAGTGTGTCCAAGTTCTGAGTCTTTCATTAGCATCCTTAAGTTGCATTTCAAGTTTTTTACATTTAAACTCTATTTCAAGTTTCATGTGTTTAGCATTATCACATTCTGTTTGAACTTCCTGCAAGAAAATTAACTCAGCTTCTAAATGATCATTTCTTTTAGTTACCTCTGCCATCTGAGATTTTATTCTAGTATTTTCAAGAGATTGACTCCTAAAGCTGATATGCAGAGACTTAAGAAAAGACCTTAACTCAGAGACATTATTTGTATCAAAATCAAACAAGGTTTCAGATACCTTAGTTTCAGCAGCAGCAACAGTCTCATCAGTATTGGCCATTAGTGCATAATTCACCTCTTCTTCTTCAGATTCTGAGGAAGAGTCCATCCAATCCTTGCTTGATGAGATAAGAGCTTTGGTCTTTGCCTTTTTACACTCAGTTGCAAAATGACCCATTCCATCACAGTTGTAGCATCTGACTTTTGACTTGTCAAATTTGCTGCTTTTGTCTTCTTTCTTCTTGTACCTGTCTTTGTCAGCATTGAAGGTTTTCTTCTGGAACCTACCTTGCTTCCTAGCCTTTCTGAACTTCATCTTCTTGAAGCCCTTGACTATCATAGCTACCATCTCCATCATATCAGAATCAGTAGAGTCATCATCAATATCAGAATCAGACTTGGCATCAGTATCTGATGACGAGTCATCAGGAATTGACTCCACAACTCTACTTTTTCTTGAAGAACCTTCTTCAGCTTTTCCTTTTGATTTTGATTCAACATTCAAAGCAACAGATTTTGCTTTGACATTTTTCTTGTTCTTTCTCTGTTGAACCTCAAGATCGTAGGTTCTTAGCATCCCAAAGACTTCATCAAGAGACAGCATCTTCAGATCATATTGATGCCTTATGATTGAAGCTTTAGTATCCCACTCCTCAGTTAGAGCTCTTAGAAACTTGGTATTTGAATCCTCTGGATCATACTCTTTGCCAACTAGAGATAGATTATTCAGCAGTGTTAGAAATCTATCATAGATATCAGTAAGGCTCTCATCAGATCTAGCATCGAACTGTTCATACTCCTGAATCAACAGAGCCCTTCTATTTCTTTTGATAGATTCAGTGCCTTGACATTGAGTTTCCAAAGTATCCCAAATTTCCTTTGCAGTCTTGCATGCTATGACCCTGTTTGACATGACATTATCAAGACTGTTGTGCAAAATATTTTTTACCTTTGCATCTTTGAGCACTTGAGCCTTTTCTTCTAGAGTCCACTCACTCTTTGCCTTGATGACATAGTGTTCAGCAACAGTTTCAGTTCTTGCAACTAATCTTGTTGGAAGAAATGGTCCATCATTGATCCTGTCAAGATAGTCAGGATCAGTAGCTTCCAAATACATTAACATTTTCACCTTCCATGTTGGATACTCAGTTTTCTTGAGAATGGGAATCTTAATGCTTTCATACTTGCTTGTCGACATCTTAAGATCGTTTCTGATTACTATTAATCAGTTTCGCTCTGATACCAATTGTTGCCCAGTAATTAACAATTGTAGAAGGGGGGTTGAATACAATTGTATAAGATTTTCGACTTAAACAGAAATAACACAAGTATGAATCAATAACAGCTTTATTAATTCTGATATAAAACTGTTACAAAACTCTCTTAAGAAATTCTTATGTTCTTAAGAGCTGCTAGGTTACAAGATAACTCGTGTAAGCGATTACACTTATGTAAAACCTAAACTGTGTTTATATAGCATACACAGCTACACTATCAATTACAAGATATTCTAAATCAATTACATATTACTCTGAATGCATATCCTGTATGATAGCTGCCTTCCTACAATTTAGGAACCAACATATCAATCTTCCTTGATCTCTGGTCTGATGAGAATCTTCACGTAATCCTGACCAGCTTCTAATACTGACAATACCTTCATACTGAGATCGTATTACTGATGACATCAGCATCAGTATTTTGATCAGTAACAATCCAGATCCTGATATCACTTGAATCAATATCTAACAGCATGAGTATCAATACACTTGGGTTCGCTTCGCATGACTCAACCCCTCGAGGTTGCATGATACACCCTTGCTACTTCTCAATTAGCCTCGCCCAAGAGGTCCCGACTCTAACCATGCGAGAGCATTCGCTTCCTTCTTTGGACCATGGATCATGGATAGAATTGATGACTCATTGCCACATCAACCCTAAAACGAGTGGGCTTGGGCCATGACTTATCTACTAAAACCCTAGCCCGTCTAGGTAACTTCTTCTCTAAGAACTACGTACGGCTTGATCCCTATAAATAGGGTACGTAGGCATCTTGTTACAGATGATTGACAGTTCACCCCTAGAATATCAACATACAAGATCCGCCACAAACAATCTTTAATCTTATCCCGTGTTCTTCGTGTTCTTAGCAAAATATCCGTATTTTGCTCCGTGATTCCAACAAACCTCCAAAATATTGTTATACAATATTCTCCCCATAACATTTGGAGCTAGAAGGAGGGCTAGTCATCATATTGGGAGAAAGATGACTAAGTCGAACAAGAAGATGAACGGAGGGAACAACAACGGGGAGACCCTAGGATCTTACATGATACCTAGGAGCGAGGCCAAGGTTCGGAATGACCCCCATCTCTTTGTAGAGAGCCTGAGCGGTCCCATCATCACGATGAACGACCCTCCTCTCCGCGTAGAGAGTGTGAGCGGTCCCATAAGTACGAACCCGACCCCCGAAATCGTAAACAAGGAAGATCGCAAGGAGGATCAGGAGTAGTCAAGCACTCCTAAAAAGACTCAATCCCATCATGATAGCGCTGGAGAGGGACAAGAAAAAAAAGGGTTGAGGATAAGAAGATCAAGGTTGGGGACTTCTACCTCGAGGAGCTGAAGAAGGCCTTTAATAAGATACTACTAAGACAAAGGAGGGAATGCAGCGTGAGGCCGCTTCATCTGAGGCAGGTCAGTAAGTGTCTTTAATCGCATTGGAAAGAATTTAATTGAGCATGATCTCCACCTCAAGCTCGAGAAGCTCAGTTCTGACAAGAAGACTAAGCGACCCCATGGTAGAGGCTAAGGTAAGGGTCAAGGTTCTAACGGACCCCCTTCTCCTCGTCGAGATTGTGAGCGATCCCATTGTCGTCATGACGGACCCCCTTCTCCTCGTTGAGAACGTGAGCAGTCCCATTATCGTCGCGACAGACCCCCTTCTCCTCGTCGAAATTATGAGGCCCCTTATATAAAGTGACTATTAAGATCAAAGAGATGCCTCTACTTGAGATGCTTCTTGGTGAAATACCTCTACGTCGAGGAGAGGGGGGATGCCCCCGATCCTTGGCGGCAATGAGGAGGTCCTTAACTACCTCAGTACACCAGGAAGATCATCTATCAAACAAGCCCCCTGCTTGGTATGGACTTCACTAATATCAGCGTACATTGCCCCAATCTGAAGGAGAACTCATAGCGGGGTCACATCAAAATTTCTTCATTACAAATGGTGTCAACTCCAAATAATACAAGAAGGTTGCTGAAACATGTTGATTCCTCATCACATCTACAATTATAATGAGGACTCGAGGGGTAGTGGCATTACATAAACATCACTTCTAGCAGGACATTTAAAAAATTACAAGACAAGACCAGCACCTAGCGTTGCGAGGCAGCACCTAGCATTGCAAGGCCGTACCTAGCAACACGAGGCCGCAAACTCGACACCTTGCGATGCGAGGACTCTCGGTCCCATAGGCGCAATCAGGATCATTTGAAGACTCCATCAGCTATCCTAAAACACTTGGAAAAAATTTAAGAGATATGGAGAGAGAGAGGCATTATGGAGGAATCTATACATGCTAAAATCATGCAACATGAGTCCCTTGTGCAAGCAGATACGAGGCCTATGGTACTTTGCAATATTATAAACATCAAATAAAGGAGCATCAATAAAGCAAGCCAATCCAGGTTCAAGGAGTCTCCAAATAAGGAAAAGAAATTAAGTCTACAAACGCGAGGCAAATAAAGGGAGTGCCCGCATCTCCACCGAGTCTAGCAGATAAAGTTTAAAAGTAATAAAAAGGAAGTCATGGGGATCCATTTGCCGCTTCCTCATTCATCTCCATCTTGAGGTTATTAGCAAACTTCCCAGTCTCTTCGCCCAACCGATACCAATCAAAGTCGTCAAACTTTTCAAGGAATTTTTTCATGAAGTCAACAGATCCTTGGGTCTCGGCCTCCTCAATGATAGTGGGGAGAGCATTAGCAGCATCTTTAGCTTCCTTCTCTAACTCAGGGCTCGAATTAGGGCTTGTATCGCCTTGCTCGATTTAGGCTCTTATTGTGTTTGTGAATGGGTGTGTGTGATTGAGAAAAACGAAAGAGATAGAATGAATTACTAAAGAAATGAGGGAGATGAGATGAGAATGAATTATTAACCCCAATTTAGTTTTGCCGCTCCCCCAATTTAGTTTTGTCGCTCAGCCACTACTCAAATATTTCATCCACCGCTCACACAATTCACAGATATTTGTGTCATTACCAATACTTTTAATTTTTTCTATTTTAATAATATTATTAATTTATTTTAATTTTTTGATACTAATAATATTACAAAAAATTATTAATTAATTAATTTATAATAATCCATAGTTATTACAAGTTGTTATTTTGTACCATAATTTTTTTAATAATTATAATCAAAATTTATTAGTTTTCATATAATATTTTATTTTAAAACCTATTTATTTTAAATTTATGAAAATATTTTTAAATTTTTTAAAAATATATTGCTATTGTAAAAATATAAATAATTAAATTATTTAATAAAATATTTTTTTATAATAATAATTTCAATGACTAGATTAAAAATTTTGAATTTTAAAATTTAATAATTATTAAATCGTTAATTATAAATAAAAATTCAAAAAATATGCTAATTATACTCTAAGGTAACACAGCCCATGGTGTTACTAAGTTTAACACCTTCCACGGCTATAGTAACATACCTTTAAGTATTTAGTAACACCAAAACAAGAGTGTTGTGGTAGGTCCAAAATTTCATAGTTATGTTAACACCTGAGAAGGTAACACCCCCGTAAGTGTTGTATAAAGGCATCTATGGCGTAGTGACGTCATCACGCATTTCTGGGAATGCATAACCCGTGGATAAATAGGATCATATTTTCGAAAATCGATATTTCGAACTTTAGAGGCTGAAATCTAGATATTTTGGACATTTTCTTAAAAATATACTCCCTCCGTCCCAATGATTTCTATACATTGGGGGACGTGGACGTGACACGCATTTTAAGGCTCCTAACTACTATAGTTACATAACTTATTTTTACAATTTTCTTTTTTTGTATAAAAATAGAACAATCCTACTTTTATACAAAAAAAAGAAAATTTCAAAAATAAATTATGGAACTATACTAGTTATGCACCTTAAAATGCGTATCACACACTTTAAAAAAAGCATATAAAAATGAGTGGGACGGAGGGATTATGATACTCCCTCCGTCCCTTTTTAGTTGGCACATTTGCAAAAAAAATTTGTCCCTAAATAGTTGTCACATTCCTTGTTCCAATACATTTTTTACCAAATTTTCCATATATACCCCTCTATTTCTAATACCAATGTTTGACTTTATATTTAATATACACCCTCATAACTCATCATTTAATGTTAAGATTAAGGGCAAGTATGGAAACAAATTATATAATTAAAGCTTTCTTAATATGTGTATTTTTTGCAAATGTACCAACTAAAAAGGGACGGAGGGAGTACTTTCGTATGTACTTTTTCTATTATTATTGGAAGGCTTTTCAAAAAATAAAATAATAGATGACATGAAAACAAAGAATACACATATCTATGTCATGATTTCGATTGTCACAATTAACTAGGTAGACTAGTGACTGAAAACTTGTCAGTCCAAAAGCCAACGAAGGAAGTACAATTAAAAAGACTTTGAAAAAGAAAAGTGTAATTAATTAAATTAAATTAAAAATGAAATATGATTCGCAGGAAAATGAAAAAAAGAAATGAAACTATGAAAGGGATGGTGAAACAGGTGAGCTAGCCTAGCTGCCTAGTAGCTAGTGTGTGATTTAAGGAAGAATTAAGGAATGTGGAGCCCACTGTGATAAGTGACATCCCCATACATAATCCCAATTGTCCCAGGGGCAAACTCGTAAATTTACCAAGTCCTTAAAGATAGAGACAAACAGGGCATAGAGAGAGTCGTCAGATAGAGATAGAGATAGAGATAGACTTAACAGGATAGAGAGAGATAGAGAGAAAGAGAGCGAGAGAGAGACCGTTAATTCGGAGAGAGAGAGAGATACATATACATATACACACAGTACACAATATAATATATAAAAATGGTAACAGGGCAAGGCGGTGCGGGAATGGTAAGCAGAGAGGAACGACAAATAGCACAAGCCCTAGAGAATCTTCTGGGAGCGGCGAGCCCTAATTTCACTACCTACACTTCCTTACACGACGTCGTTCAGCAATTAGAGTCAAAACTAGGGTTTCAAGTTTCTCACAAGATCGATTTCATTCGTAGTCACATTCAGTACCTTCTTCGCCCTCCTCAACCACCACCACCACAACTCTATCATCCTCATAAAGAACATTTTGCCCTCCAACAACTTCCAATTGCCCGGCCTGCCCCTAATCATCAACAACAGAGCTTCGCAATTCATCGTCCCTCTCATGAATTGTCGTTTCGGCCTCACCTTCAGTCTCAGCAGCTGCAGTTTGGGGCGTATGCTGCCGCAGCTGCAGCTGCGGTCTCTCCGACGAGTGCTGCGGCTAGTGCTGTTACTTCTACTCCTTCTGCTGCTGCTCCTGGATTAGCTCCGCCCCAGTCTTCGAAAAAGAGGTCGTTTTTCGTGTTTCCCCTCTTTTTTATTAATTCCCGATAAACTGAATTGATATTCGATTGGTTAATTACGTTGATTAAATTGTACATTGCATTTTGTTTGGTGCATATTTTATATTTGGAATGCATTGTTTATGTTTGTATGTTGTAGTTTATAGGTTTAAAGACATGTTTTTATGTAACTTTTCAACGCTTTATCACTTAATATTCATATCGTGTTTATGCATTTTTTATTATTATTGTGTGATTAAGATTGAATTGTTTCTTTGTATTCTTTATGTTGTTATACAGTTTTTCTACATATTGCTTAGCTTGCACTTAAAGACTGTTCTAGTGTATCACTATCTTTACTTTTATTTCCACGAATGCTATGGACCTATCATATACATATATTGTACATATATTTTCTCCTGAGAAATCCTTTATTAGATATTTTAAAAAAACTTCAGAGAAATGATCGGTATCTAGCCCTAATTGTCTATCTGATTGTTACGCAAGGTTTTCAATATTGTATTAATTAATTAATTAACTAGTTGTCCCTAATATTAGAAGGTTCAGCTTGTAACTAAAATGTACCAAACACAAGAACTCTGTATTTGACAGTATTGTCCCATTTGCAACATTTTGTGTTAAAAACATATTTCGTGTTGCCTGTTTGGTGTCTTGACATTTGTTGCTGTGTCCCAGTGCTCAAAAGGTAAAGAGAAAAAGAGGTGGCCCTGGTGGCCTCAACAAACTTTGTGGTGTGTCTCCCTTGCTCCAGCCTATTGTTGGTCATCCGACACTACCACGGACTGAGGTTGGGACTTCTAAATATGTGTTCTTGACAATATGTTCCATGCCATTTTCCTGAATACCCTTTATAACTTTTCATCTGGTCCAGATTGTGAAGCAGCTGTGGATATACATAAGGAAAAATAACCTTCAGGATCCAAGTAACAAGAGGAAAATTATCTGCAATGATGAGCTGCGTTTAGTTTTTGAGACAGACAGTACTGACATGTTCAGGATGAATAAGTTGCTAGCTAAACATATCATCCCTCTTGAACCAACTAGTATGAAATGATTATAATGCATTCTAATTCTGGTTTTCCCTTTTATTAAGGTTATTTTACTTGTACCATGAAATATACTCTCTGATGCTTGCAGAGCCAACAAATCGAGTTTCAAAGAAATCAAAGGCCAATGTCGAGCTTGAAAGACCTGACAGTGAATGTGCACCTGAAAGTGAATACCTACCTGAAAGTAAAAGTGATAGTAAATTTACCGATGTTGTTCCCATTGTGATAATATCTGATGAACTTGCAAGTTTTTTCGGCACTGATGAAAGGGAGATGTCACAAGCAGAGGTCCTGAGGCAAATTTGGGAATACATAAAAGTCAACCAGCTCGAGGTTGGTAACCACATAAGTACTCTTGACAGATAAACATGTTTAGAAATCTTTTAGTGCCGGGTAACATAGTAATATTTTCTGCATCTAAGAATTGTAAGTTCATAATAAGTAGTTAATATAATTTTTTGGTAAAATCTATTAATACATATATATAGATATTAGCACTGTACAAATCACCAGTTTTCATTTTGAGTAGAGTGAGATCATATATATATAGGACCCTCGGTATGATACAATAATTAAAGTTATCTCATGGTGATTAAGGATAGGATGTGATGAGACCTTATGGGTTTTTTTGTGACCGGGTAGCCCAGTTGTATGATTATCTATGAGAACTGGATTCTACATATAAAAAAAATTAAAGAATGCTTGCTGTTCTCTTCAATTTTAGGATCCTTCAAATGCAATGGTTATACAGTGTGATGGAAAGCTTCAGGAGCTCCTTAAATGCGAAAGTGTTTCGGCTTTGGGGATACCTGAGATGTTAGCACGCTATCATCTTTGCAAGAAATCAGATACGCAATCAAATTAATTGGTCAGTATTACGTTTTACTTATTCACCTGGCAATTCTTACCTTGGTTTATGTTATTCTTTTGGTGATTCAGATGCATCAGTTTATTAAGTCAAACTTCTGTAGACTATAGGTCTTCCACTGAACTACTTCTATATGCTTCTTTTAAACCCGACGTTTTTTCTCTAATTTGCATTCTGGGAAACTCATTTTTCTTAAAATTTTGCTTTGTGGAACTTTGTTATTCTCTGCTTGAAGCATTTTTCATTAGTCTTCTAAGAGGGTTGAGTTTTTCACACAAATCTTGGACAAGGTCAGGAATTAGAAAAGCTAAAAAGCTATATTTCCAATTCAGTACCCGATGTTTGGACCTAATAATGTAAGCAAGTAATGTATATATGATTGCTGAAGCTAAACTTAAGCATTTGTCCCACTACGTAACGCATATGTTGCTCTGAATTGTGCAGTACAATGTACCAGAATAACTTAAATTTGAGGTTACTGCTGCAAATTTATGGTATGATTGTTATCTGCTGCAGGTTGAAAAATATATGTTATCACACATGTGTAGTACCTTAATTGATCTGCTGTGGGGGCTGAACGGCTACCAGAAGACTATAGTTTGTTGTTTCTCTTTTCTTTTCCTTGTTTCCCTGTTCTTTGTAACTGATGAAAGCAGGGAACACATTAGAGGCTTCATCGGATGGATGTCTTGCTCTGTAGAAGCAGTTGGTAGAAATGACGAATTGACTGTTTGACAACAGGATAGCTGTAGCTGGCTCAGGTGTTGATATTTGTTATGAAGGGAGTTTTATGTAGAGATGCAGATATATGTAGAAAAACAGGAGGAAATGTAATTAGATAATGCAACCTTTTATTCTCTAATTTTAGTCCCAGAATACTAATATTTGATGCTACTCATTTGAAGATGCTTTTTTTAATGGTTTAATTATTTGAGATACATATGCAGACTCTCTTTTTGAAAGTCAGGATGATAAGTTATTATTTATACCACCATGCAAGGGCTTAAGTGTATGCATCTGTGTAGAACTCTGAACCACGTAAGATTATAGTTCTAAAAATGTAAGCAATGTCAGTGGATTTGAAATACCACACCTGCATTTACGTTTATCTTTTGAATGGGACAGGTTTCTGATACAGATTTTACCAGACTTCTTTGAATTGCTCGGAATTCCGAGTATGTAGACTACTTTACTAACTTGTTGACTTAAAGAAAAAAAACCTCCTGACCATGTAAAATTCAAGAAAACTAATATAGATGACAACCTTAATCCTACAAAGTAAAAAAGAAAGAGAAACCTCTAATTAAAGAAGAGATGGCAACTTTAATCCTACGAAGTAAAAAGAAAGAGAAACCTCTGGTTGAAGAAGATACAAGTGAAAGATGAAATTACTACTACAGAAGAAAGAGAAAAGGACACGGTCCAGAGCATCGATTTTATAAATCTCACAAATGAAAATGAGATGTGATGTATCTGAAAACAATATCTTTGTTATCTTTGCTGCACTTCTTTGTATGAAAAACAATATTCTTTGTTCTTTTGGAATTTCTAGAATCTCATTCTCACGGTTTCAGCCTGCACCAAACCATCTGCACAACATTTGATCTCATGATTTTTTTGTATTGAATCCACTTCTAACAAGGATCCCCGCTACGTGGTCCGCCAAATGTAGGTCTCATGAAAGCATCATCAAATCTCCTCCAGTAAGAGTGAACAGTATACACTGGCCTTTCAATCAGCATGGTTATGTTATCTTTTGCTCGGTCAATGTTTGTTGTTGCCGATTCATCAAATGAAAGCAGAGGAAGTCTCATGTTTTCTCTGGGAGATTTTGGTTCACCGGTGTTTGAGTTACTATGAGGAAGCAGATAACTTATAAGAGGCTTTGTCAAAAAGCCGAATACCTGAAAAAATTAAAGCATAGAAGCAAAGTCAAAATACGTCCCATCTTGAAAAACTTTTTGTATCTACCACTCGGAAGCATATATACTCCAACTTTATAGTCTGTTTATGTTACTTACAATCGTACTGAAGAGGACAACAACAATGGTAGTAGTTACCATTGTAGCATTGACGGGATCCAGTGTCACACCAGCATGAGTGAACTACAGAGAAAATTCAAAAAATGGTGCAGTACCATTACATCTACCGACAAATGATACGACATCAGTCTCCTGCTGTAACCTAGAATATAGAAAGCACCTACCTGTTTAAATGCCAACGCAATAGATACGGCACCTCTCATAAGCCCGGCCCACCAAATAACTGTCTAGATGGATGACATAAACATTGCACGTTTCTATCTTTGTAAGTGGCAAAGTAGCTGAAAAATTCAGGGACAGAACGATGTTCAAGATAGAAATACAGATATTTTACCTGGTGCTGGACAGTGATAGATGATGTTCTCTGCGCTCTTCGATTCATGAAGTTGGATAACATAGATAGGGGAAACACAAAGGCAGCACGGCCAACTAATATCAGGAAGATTAAAATACTGTATGTGCCTATTGAAGTCCAGAAACTGCAAGAAACAAGTAGGGTCTGTATACTTAATTCAATAGAAATAAATTGAAACCATATAACTTCACAAGTGCTCAAGTGACCGCTTATGTTTGCTGTGACAGACTTTTAGTGTTAAATTATGCAACAGTTCCGCACATCAAGTAGTGGAAGTAAAAAACTGCACATTCTTTCTAATAATTCACAACTCGGCAGAAACCACCAACCTGCTTACCACAATTCTGAGTAAACTGCATTTTCTTTTAAAAAATTTACAACTCAACAAAACCACCGATCTGCATGCCACTATTCTGTGGTAATAGCTCTTACTTATATTATATCTGTATCATATTGGTCGTCTAATCCGAGATCAGTCTGCGCTTTCATTGATATTTTAACATATTACAGTAACTCAGAAGACTTGAAAAGGAAATAACCCCTAAAAGCAATAACATCCTACTAAATGGAACTTTTACTACATAAAGAAACGGGTTGTCACTGTTAGCTAAGGTTATAACAAATGAGATCTTAGTTGTTTACTCTATTAACCACAACCTGAGGAACAATCTTCTAATCTGGCAATGAACATGCAGATCAGGAGGCCAGACTAATTAAAATGGATAATAATTATTACAGTATTCCTGCTGAACTAGAATATCTACTTAAGATTTCAATTTTACCTCAATACACTCATCCTCCACTTCTCCATATCCAGGGCATCCATTCCCACATACAAAAATATGAATGTTTCGGCAATGAAAGACATCGTTGCAAACACATGCCTGCAATTTTGAGTAGGAGAGCCATCAGCATTTATTAGAACAACTACATCATGAAGTTCACTTAAAAAATGTTGTTTAAAAAGATGGACAACCGAGGTTCATATTAAGTCACTAGAGTACCTGGTGGTAATTCTTGAACTTTCAGTAACATTGTGCCATGCATAGTGAGACATAATAACTCCCGAAAAGAAGACGGTGAGAATACCACTAAGATCTAATAGCTGCATAAAGCAACAGAAACTAGAGTTTACAAAATATAAGTTAGCTGTAAAAATGGCATACAAGTAACCAACAGCATGATACTTAGACGGGTCAATACTGGGTTCTTCTGGAGCACAGTCAAAATTTTAGTTGAAGCTTGCACATAGCACTTTCTTTAAATCAAGGATTAAAAATTAAAGTTTCATGGTCTCTCAAAAAATTAAGACTTTACATGGCATGTTTGAGAGGGATTTCCACAAATCTTAACATCAAAAAAGCTTCCAATTTGTAAAGTGTAACATGATGTGAAGTGGATGTCAGTATAGAAGCCACACAAAAAGTATTGCAGATCCCTCTAAATAACAGCACCCTGTGATAAACAACTCGGCCACAGAGACATGAATTAAACCACAACTCTTATTTAACAGATAAGTGAGACATTATGGTAGGAGTTGAAAAGTGCTACTCGCTAGGCAGCTAACTAAAGCGACCTTCTTCTTATTTATCGTAAGAAAAAGGTAGAATTACTTTCCAAACTAAGAGAACATCTAATCAACACAAGAAAAGTAAATTCCTAAGCTATATTGACTGCTGTTCATCATAATTCACATTTTAGAGCCAAATATTGCACTATTTAGTTCTTGATTACTAGTTACTACGGAATATCCAACAAAGAAGCGATTCATTGCAAAACCAGCAAATTTAATTAGCACACTAATTGAGTAGCTGAAAAGTGAAAACACACTTTCATGATTTGGTAAAACAAAGTTGTACACGCCAAACATTCCTAATACAATAACATGCATACAAGTCAAGGATGCACAATGAAATACTTTTCATATAAGATCACTATATTAAGAGGTTGGGAGACCAGAGTGTAACATGCCAAACATTCCTATTACCATGCATACAAGTCAAAGAAATACAATGTTGTCAGATCACTATATAAAGATGTTCAGCATTATTAGCTTGCTAATACTGCAGTCGGAAGAATACATCATCAGTACCTCAGCTACCATATAAGAAAGATAAGCCATTAGCATCATAAGAGCAACTTCACGAACACTAGAGTGCCTGCATAGGAAGTTAATACAGAGCTGTGAAAGCTAACAGATTAATCACAACATCATTTTAAAGAACAACTGAACAGTTGTACATCATTCTACAACAGGAATACAACTATTCATACAATATCAGTAGAAAAATTCCCAAACATGAACACTTACTTGCCGAAGTACAAGCCTTTAAGAATTACTGCTGCCAATAGCCCTGTCTGTTGAAAAATGATAAAAAGTTATTGATTCCAGACTTTAGCTTGAGCTCAGAGGAATTCACTGTCTTCAGACATTATGAATATCTACGGGAGTGATATGAACCACTGAACCAGTGATGGCTTTAAACAAGAGGCCTTAAACTGTTTAGATCAGAACATCTGTATAGCACGTCTATGACATCTAGGGCTGTAAATGAGTCGATACGTTCACGAACAGTTCGGTGTCCGGTTCGAAAAAAGTTCGATTCGAGTTCGGTTCGATTTGTAAACGAGTCGAACATGAACACGATTTTGAGGTTCGTCTCGTAAATGAGCTGAACCCAAACACGACATAGTTCGGCTCGAAAGTTCGCGAGCAAGTTCGATTATATAGTTCATGAGCAAGTTCATTAATATAGTTCGTGAACCTTGTTCGTAAATATGGTTCATGAATAAGTTTGTGCACAAACTTCATATATATACGTTCGTGAACATAATTTCTTTAACATTTAACGAGAGTTCTTGAATTCACGATAATTTGTAAATAATTGTATAAGTAAGTGTTACGAAGTAATATGTTAGTTTTATTTTGTCTATTCATTATATTTTCTTTGTTTAAATTTATAAATTATTTTTATTAATAATAATTAAATTATACATATGTTACATTATAAATTATAACATTAGTTCGTTATGTATTAACTAAACTTGGTCCAAATTTGATTCCTTGATAAGTCTAAAATCGAAGCATTTCTCGAGTTTTCAATGTTTCATCCCCCAATTTTATTTTTATTTTAATTGCATTAAAAATTTTCTAGAAAAAAAAGGTTGAAGTGTTCATGAACACGAAATCATGAACATTATTTATGAGATGTTCGTGAATAGTAGCTCGTTAGACATGTTCGCGAACATGTTCGTGAATAAAAGTTTTCTTAACGAGTCGATACACAAACAAAAATATTGGCTCGATCAAAGTTCGAGCTCGAGTTCGAGTTCGATGTATTTATAACGAGCTGATACGAACAATTAAGAGTTCGGCTCGGTTCGACTCATTTACAGCCCTAATGACATCTAATAATTGCCACTTGGTAATTTTTGTTCTTTGTCGGAAGGAATTAATTAAAAAATAAATTTATCAATAATTTTAATCAGTAATTCATCAAAACTAAAAGGCAGTACTCCTGAAAAGACTTGGCTTACAATTTCCCGAATAAACAGGTACACAAGTGAGCGTCAGTCAAGATATATTATATACTGTACCGGCACATAGATAACACGACAAAGGCAACTGAATAACCACACATCTTTCGGACACTCCCATAGCAACTTACAAATACAAGAAAAGTAAACTAACAAGTGAACTTACAGCAACTCCCAGACAAGTGCTTGTAAAAAACAGGTACAAGAAATCCAGAATGACAGTAGCCGCTGCGTGGGCATTAAAGTTATCAACATTGATCTTTTGAACAGAATTGAACAGCACTATAGATGTTGCATCATTTACTACTCCTTCCCCAAAGACTAGGCTGTATAGCAAAGGGGTCTCATCTTGGTGTAAAACCTAGAATCGAACATATTTTTTGTACCTCAGACCAATGGACAAAATGCAAATGGCTATATGGTTATCGTTAGTAGCATTAGACAGATAGAATGAAATATGCAAATACAAGATTCCCAATTAACCTGCAGTGTACAGACTGTATCAGTTGACGAAAAGATGGTTCCGATACCTGGATATATCGGAGTATAAACAAGTCAGTTGCTGTGCTTTGTTAAATTAACTAAGGGAAACTATATACGAGAACCTTACTGAGATAGTCTCGAATGGTCAAGCCATGAAATCCACACTTGGGAAACATCCACCAGCTACCTGTTGGAACAGAGGAAATCATACAAACGCATACATATCGCAATAATTGCGTTCAGACCATTATAGACTACAAGTCTACAAACTGTATAATTATTTTAAGAAAATATAGAAGTTACCAGCTGCAACAATGGAGGAAGAAATGAAAACACCAGTGACACCAAACAGCATAATAGTTAAGAAGTTGTGGAAGAACTGCTTCTTTTTAACTTGAAATCTGCCAGTAAAATTACATGGTACGCACGTATTACATCAGTTAAAAATTCATATATGATGATACCCTTATTCTAATAATTAATCCAACGACAAAACTAAGCAACTAAATAAAGTATTAAGGTATGTCACGTACCCAGCATTGAATATAATTGGAGGTAAAAGATAAATGAAAAAGAGGTTTTCATCAAATGTAAGTATCCGAGAACTTTCCCCCTTGCTCAAATATAAGATAGTAGCTCCTGCAATAATCCCCTGCAATAAAAACCAAACAATAACTTTAATTACAAGCTAACACATTAAAAACAGACATGCATAATACTCTTTAAGTCTGACTGTTTCGAAATTCTGGTTCCGTCACGTAACATACGAGAAGAAGGGCGGTAATGGATTCATTAAGCCAACGATTTTCTTCAAGTAAGTGGCCGATGACTAAACAAAGGCATAGTACAGCTATGAAGAGCGTTATGGGCACCACTTGTTGGTGGCTCTCTCCCACGTAATTTCTTATTATTGCATCTGTCAAATTCATTTCGATGGATAAATGATATGTCCGTACATCTGGAGATTCATGATTTTAGTTAGCTTCAAGGAGTGAGTCATCATGTTTGTGTGTTTTTTTGACACGTTTTCTTCACTATTCCACGTGTCGCTATGCCCGCGAAGTCTGCGATTGTCAGTTTGTTGTAGTACATTTTTACCCCTGCCTGCCGACCATAACTACATCTTTCACGTCGGCTCCATCAGACTGGCCCCACCTAATTATTGAGAATATATCATCTCACATCCAAACAAACAGTGCATTTATGGCTCATTTTGTTAAGTAGTAGCTGGCCTCTTTTGTCTCTAAGTTATGGCCTGTTTTTGGTTCCAAATAGTAGTAGTTTTCTCTGGACACTTGTTAGTCCTTTCATCTCTTTGTCTAGCTAATTTCAGTAATGTTTGGACCACCTGCAAACCGTTAGAATTCTGTGGACTCTATTGCTTCCACCATATAAACCTTGTATTGAGTTTTATGTTAAGACAGGTTGAATGCAAGAAAAGCCATCAAGAGCATTCCCCTCAGTTTTTCTTGTTTAAACATTCATGTGCACTTTATGCTTCTGTTAAATCCATTTTAGTTATCATGGTATCAGAGCATGGTGCGCCTGGAACATTGAATGAAAAGATCTAGAGTTACAGACTTTAAATATTTATTCTCTCCTCTTCTTTCACTATAAATTCTCAGATCTTTAATCTCATCTATTCTTCTATCTCATCTGTCTTCTTGGTCTGTCTTCTCAACTCCTGTTTTCTTCTTTCTTAAATCAAAAAATCATGACCACTGCAGCACGTATCACCTATCAAGATATGATAGATCCGTTGTTTGTACACCCCTCAGATAATTCTACATCTATTCAAGTGGAAAAACTGCAAGGCTCTTCTGACTACAGAGCATGGCGCAGGTCCATGGAAATCAATCTTTCTTCAAAAAGGAAACTCGGCTTTATCACGGGTACTGTTCCAAAACCTTCATTTGAAGACACCACTAAAACGGAGATGTGGGAAACCTGCAATAACATGGTCATTGCTTGGGTTACCAACAATGTTTCATCTACGATTAAGCAGTCTATTATGTATATGACGACTGCTAGCGAGATGTGGACAGACTTGGAGAGAAGGTTCGCCTTGACAAATGGAAGCAGAAAATACAAGCTCAATCGAGATCTGTATGATTTGAAACAAGGATCTATGTCTGTAACTGAGTTCTATACATCCCTCAAAAGCATATGGGCTGAACTGGATGCTCTAAATATATTACCTGCTGTTTCTAGTCCCACTCCAGAAGTTACAAAGTTACTTCAAACAATACAAGTTCAAAAAGAAGAGACCAGACTTTTCCAGTTCTTGAACGGGTTGAGTGATGATTTTAATGCCCAAAGAAGCCAGATACTTATGCTGATTCCTCTGCCTGTGGTTGAAACAGCCTGTGCGTCCCTTGAGCAGGAGGAGGCGCAAAGATCTCTCCTAAACATGTCTAAGCCCTCAATTGATGCCATGGCCATGTTTAGTAGAACTCAAAGTCAAGCACCCAGGTACACTGGTAATCAAACAGTGTGCACAGCTTGCAAGGTTAAAGGTCATGTTGCAGAAAGGTGTTGGACAGTGATAGGGTACCCTCCATGGCATTCGAGATATACTGGAACACAATCCACAGTTAGCAGGCCCAGACCACAGATGCAGAACACAGGGTCAAGATGGTCAAAACCCAACACACCAAGATTAGCAGCAACAGCTCAGGTTCAATCCACGAACTTAGATAACACAAATGGCTTGTTATTCTCTCCACAACAGTTGGAGCAACTGGCCCAATTAATGCCTCAACTTCAACAAAGCTGTTTAAAAACCTCAGAAAGTGATGAAGAGTTGGACGTGCACTTCTCTGGTATGATTTCTGCCCATCGCTCTAGTAATTCTCTTGACTGGATAATAGATTCAGGGGCATCTGATCATATGACCCCTTGTCTGAATATGCTCACTGACATTAAATCTATTGCCCAATCACACACTATAAATCTCCCTACTGGAGACTCTGTGGTTATAACACACACAGGAAATGTTGTGGTCATCCCTGGTATAACTTTGAAAAATGTTTTATGCGTTCCTACCTTCAAACACAACCTGCTTTCTGTTCAAAAACTTGTCCAAGAAAGTAACTGTGAAGTCCATTTCTCTCCCACTCAGTGTGTTATTTCCGATAAAACCACAAAACAAACAATAGCCATTGCCAAAGCTCGAAATGGATTATACTTGCTAAACTCTGGCCACCATGTGGGACTTTCAAACACAGCTATAAAACCTGACCTAGAGTCTTTGTGGCACCATCGTCTCGGACATACACCTATGCCAAATCTTTTGAAAATACCCTATCTTAAACCGCTGTTAAAGACCACATCTCACACCTGTCTTACTTGTCCCATGGCTAAGATGACCAAGCTTCCATTTCAGCTGAGTGAATCACTAGCCACTAAGAAATTTAATCTTGTGCATATGGATATTTGGGGACCGTATAAAGTTCCATATCAAACGAAATACAGATTCTTTCTAACTTTGGTTGATGACTATTCGAGACATTGCTGGGTTTACCTGTTAAAACAAAAATCAGATTCCTTGGCAACACTCGAAATTTTCCTTCACTATGTCAAAAATCAGTTCGGTACTACAATCAAAGCTATTCGATCTGATAATGCTCTGGAATTTACTAGCCATGCCTGCAATCTATTCTTCTCTAGACATGGGATTCTCCATCAAACTTCATGTGTATACAGGCCTCAACAAAACGCCAGGGTTGAGAGAAAGCATCGAAACATACTCGAGCTAGCTCGAGCACTGAGGTTTCAGGCCAACTTACCTCTACACTTGTGGGGTGACTGCGTATTGACAGTAGTGCATATCATTAACAGGGTCCCATCCTCAGTTCTTCAGTTTAAAACTCCATATGAAGTCCTCTTTGAAGAATTGCCAAAGTATGACCATCTTCGAATATTTGGGTGCTTGGCATTCGCCCTAAATCCTCACTCTACACAAGATAAGTTTGAGCATCGAGGAGTACCCTGCTTGTTTCTGGGATATCCACCGCTGACCAAAGGTTACAGATTATTAAACCTTCAAACTCAACAAACTTTCGTCTCCAGAGATGTCAAGTTCAATGAGGCTGTTTTTCCCTACCATAGTACATCTGTGAACGAGTTTATGACACCAATCCCTCCTTCGTACCCTCTAGGAGATGACCTTGAATACATCTCTGAATCACCTACACCACCTACACCTGATCCTTCTCCCCCAAGCTCGCCCCCAAGATCACCTCCTCACTCACCTCCTCACAACCAGTCTCCAACACCTGAACCTCAACAACCTATCCGAAAATCCACAAGAGACCGTAAGCCACCATCCTGGATGAAGGCCTATGCTACAGCAAATGTGAGCATCATTTCCAATACAGTTCAACCCACTCTCTCACGACCCTTTCATTGCTTTCTATCCACACTTTCAACGACTAATGATCCAGTCAGCTTTAAGACAGCAGTTCAATATCCACAATGGGTTAAAGCAATGAATGAGGAACTTGATGCACTGGAATTGAATAAAACCTGGGAAGTCACAACACTACCTCCTGACTGTCATTCTATAGGATGCAAGTGGGTATTTAGAACAAAGTTGAACCCAGATGGAAGCTTAGAAAGGCACAAGGCTCGGTTGGTAATACTTGGGAATCATCAACAACCTGGTATTGACTTTACTGAGACATTCGCACCAGTAGCAAAACTAACAACGGTGAGAACTTTGCTAGCAGTGGCAGCAATTCAAGGATGGATTACATGCCAAATGGACGTTTCAAACGCCTTCCTTCATGGAGAAATACAAGAGGAAGTATACATGAGACTTCCCCCTGGTTACACCCACTTCGGGTCTAGAATCAGTCAAAACTATGTCAATCCATCACAGGATCATCAACAAACGATGGTATGTAGGCTCAAGAAATCCCTCTACGGCCTCCGTCAAGCCCCTAGGAATTGGTTCTCGAAACTATCATCCACTCTAATACGAGCTGGGTATAAACAATCCAAGACGGATTACAGTCTCTTTCTATTCTGCACTGGTAACTCTATCACTGCTATCCTTGTTTATGTTGACGATTTGCTAATCACTGGGAATTGTCAAAAGACAATCAACAATCTCAAAGAAATGCTTGCATCTACATTTCACATGAAGGAATTGGGCGATCTTCGCTACTTTCTTGGGCTAGAGATCGATAGGAATGCCAGTGGGATTTTCGTGTGCCAGAAAAAATATACTCTAGACATTATCGACGAATTTGGATTGTCTACTGCCAAACCGGTTTTGATTCCTATGGATTCTCATGTTAAACTGACTGCTGATGGAGGAGAACCATTACCTAATCCAACACTATATCAACGACTGGTTGGAAAGCTAATATACCTGACCATTACCAGGCCAGATATTGCTTTCACAGTCCAACTGTTATCTCAGTTCATGCAAAAACCTACTACTCAACATTTTCAAGCTGCAAAAAGACTTGTACGATACTTGATTGGTACTAGTTCTCAAGGGATACTCCTAGCTTCTTCCTCTGCAGCACAGCTTACTGCGTACTGCGATAGTGATTGGGCTTCATGTGCCACTTCTAGACGCTCAACTTCTGGGTTCTGTATCTTTCTCGGTACTTCACCCATCTCATGGAAGGCTAAGAAGCAGCCTGTCGTTGCTCGTTCTTCTGCAGAGGCCGAATACAGGGCCATGGCCTTGACTACTTGCGAAGTTACCTGGTTAAGTGCCCTGTTAAACGATCTGGGTTTCAAAGACTTGCCGTCTACAATTCTTAAATGTGACAATAAAGCTGCACTTGCCATAGCCGCCAATCCCGTTCTCCATGAACGAACTAAACATGTCGAGCTCGACTGTCACTATGTTCGAGAACAAGTCCAGGCTGGGAACATTCTACCTACCTACACTCCTTCTGGCGATCAAGTTGCTGACATCTTCACTAAAGTTCTACCTGTCAACCTTCATTCACACCATAACAGCAAGCTGGCTTCCTTCCCAACAACATCCACAGCTCAGTCTCACCAGCTTGAAGGGGGGTATTGAGAATATATCATCTCACATCCAAACAAACAGTGCATTTATGGCTCATTTTGTTAAGTAGTAGCTGGCCTCTTTTGTCTCTAAGTTATGGCCTGTTTTTGGTTCCAAATAGTAGTAGTTTTCTCTGGACACTTGTTAGTCCTTTCATCTCTTTGTCTAGTTAATTTCAGTAATGTTTGGACCACCTGCAAACCGTTAGAATTCTGTGGACTCTATTGCTTCCACCATATAAACCTTGTATTGAGTTTTATGTTAAGACAGGTTGAATGCAAGAAAAGCCATCAAGAGCATTCCCCTCAGTTTTTCTTGTTTAAACATTCATGTGCACTTTATGCTTCTGTTAAATCCATTTTAGTTATCACTAATATCTATTCAATTTTCATTTTCGAAATCGATTATGGCTTCTTTGTTGATGGATATTTTTATTTTATATTTCATATTAGAATAAGAAATTTGAGATATATTTAGGTATTTTTTTGGATATATTAAATAAAATTATTTTATGTTATAATAAATTATGCATATCAAAATAATATTTAAAAGACTAAATTGCACTGTAGTGGCCAACATATTTTCAATTTTGCACGGAGATGGCTAAATTTTAATTCATGCCAACGTAATGGCTAAATTTTAATTTTTGACGCAAAAAAGGTGCTCAGACTCCATTCCGTTAAATCAACATTGACGGCGTTAGTTAGGGTTCTTCATGACATTTGGGGCTTTTTAATTCATTGATTTTCCGGTTGAATTGATTGTTTGTATAGCTTCATATTGATGCCAAGAGTTCAATTCCATGTTCAATTTCACCGTTCTATTGTTAGTTTTGTTAATTTGAATTCTAGGGTTCTTGAGTCAAATTAGGACTTTTTTATTCTGAAATTTTCCAATTGATTTGATGATTCATATAGCTTCTAGGGGTCCTAAGGAGCATGTGTATGTGTTTAATTGCATCGTTGTTTTAAAGGATTGTGTAATTCGATCTTTGAGTTTTAACCGATCATAAAATCAATTCGTTCATGAATTTTGTTGCTTGTCTGTATAAACTGGTTCCATGGTTGGATTGTACATGTTATCAGCTTCGTTTTGACATTAAAAACTTTGAGTTTGATTTAGAAATGATTGAAACCATAGTTGGCCGGAATCCATGTCGAGCATGTAGGGTTTTGCTCGGATTTGATCGTTTATGGTTGTTTTTGATTCGTTTGTTATGGTTGTAGTACTTTGTAGGATGCCCAGTGACTGTGGAACATGTTAGTGTCGATTTAGTGCGTTAAGGAAGCTCACCGGAGCTGTTGTGGGTCTCCGGAAACTGCAAAATCTCGCCGGATTATTATTAACTAACGCCGTCAATGTTGATTTAACGGAATGGAGTCTGAGCACCTTTTTTGCGTCAAAAATTAAAATTTAGCCATTACGTTGGCATAAATTAAAATTTAGCCACCTCCGTGCAAAATTGAAAATATTTTGGCCACTACAGTGCAATTTAGACTATTTAAAAAATTGTGCATATTAAAAAATATTGTATAAAAAATACAGTGATTTTATTCATATCTCAATAAAATCTCAAGTTCCTTTCTCTCTTCACTTTTTCATCCAAATTTTAAAATATTAAAAACTATAATGGATAAACTATATATGATCACCAGGATATTATTATTCTGTATTTCTGTTTGATGTAGTCGACTACTCTAAAGCGCCACATATTTATTTGTATGTTCTCATACAAGAGCACATCCACATGCAAGTTTTTTTTTCCTAAGGACGGAATCAGAAAAAATGGATTGGAGAAACGAATTTTTGAACAAAATTTTTAAAAATAAAAGTACATGAAAAATTATAGATTTTCAAGAATAATATATAAATTTATGTGTATGAAAATCAAAGATAAATGAGATTTATGAATATATTTGGAAGACCATCAAAATTTATAAGTTATAGGGGAACCAAATACACTACACAGTATAATTAAAATTCATACATAAAATGAAAGAAAACTAAATTCTAGTGAAGATTTTGGGGGACCATGATCACCCAATACCCCCTTAAATCTTTCCCTGCATGCAAGGTTGAAAGAAATAAAATGGACCAAAACTGAAATAAGTTTTTCCGTTCGGTTAAAAACCAAAAGTAAAAAAATAAAATAAAAATTGCAACAAAAAATGAGTACACAAACTCCACAACCAAAGTCTGTTCACAACACAATTCGGCTCATCAAATATCAAGCTGACAGACATTAACGAAAGGGTAACTCATGGCTAAACATAGATACCAACTCAGTTCATCATCAAATGCTCTTATCTTCCACCTGCTTGCAATGCAACATGAGGCCCTTGTACTTTAATAAGCAACTGCTGTAGCCATCTCCTCATAGTTGGGTCTTCCTATAAACAAACACCAGCAATTCACAATTAGTTTTCATGATTTTAAAACTACTTCGATGTGATAAATACATCAAAAAGCAATAGAAAAAAGTCCAAGAAGGGTGGGGTTTGTCTTTTGTGTCTTGAAAATCACATCCTAGGAATTTTGATCTATCACTAATTTTATCTAACATTTTTTTAGATTTTTAATACCCTGCACATCTTGCACCATTCATGGAAACCATTGACCGGTAACGAGTTCTGAAAAGTACTTACACGTAGACAGCTGCTAAATGTAGCATCTCTAAACATGCCTGGAAGGCAACTTCTCAAGACAATACAAGCTCTGCAACATTATAAGATTAAGGCATCTGTCAATGGTGAATATGGCAAAGCGGAGCCAACATGAAAAATGTCCACAAGTATGATTTTTCACAGCAGTCATTTATAAGGTATATCTTGTACTTTACCTTGTATTATTTGATAAGAGCAAGTAGCACCGAATAACATGCTTCAGCAGCTGTGATGATGGTTGTTCTGCGAGAGCAGCAACCACGTTCTCCAGGACTTGGCCCACCCTAAAAAATCGCACTGTTGTTGTACATATATGATCCAGGCTATCATCATCCGATAAAATCTTTTGGATGATAAATGTTGCAACCTGACATTAACAAACATCTGTTAGACATCTATACAAGCCAAGCTAAGGTACAAAAAATGTTACCTCCATAAATCATTAACTTGGGTTTTTGACTATCTCGTGATGAAACCTAATAGACAAAACTGTTTTATTCATAGTATTCCCTTGCCTCAAAATGGTTTCTAACAATCTCATGATGAAACCTTATGCACCCAGTTGTATTATTAATAGTGTTCACTTGCCTCAAAATAATATAAAGGAAAGAACAAAGAAAAAGAGAATTAAAATAGCATGTAGGAAACACTCAACTGTTTTAGATGATACACTCCCCATCTTCATTGCACCCAAGCACAGAGTAACAGTTTCAGTTGATAACAACAGGAAACGTATCACCTCGGTATCATCAACCTGAAAAGAAAAGAATTATTCTTGATTTGAATTTGAGGAATTTAAAGTGAGAAAACAAATACATGGTAAAACAGAAACCAAGCATACAAGACACATCCTCCTAGGGTAAAAAACACAAGGAACTAAGGGACTGATACAATATTCATCAGGTCTAATTACAAGAAAATAAGTTTTAAGAGTATGCAACAAGTCCATGTATCTTTATGTAACCAACTAATCATGTAAAACTGAAACCCATGATATATAGTGTGTATTTGTGCGTGAGCACGTGTGTAAATCAAGAGGGATAAAGTACCTTCACTAGGGCAGCAATGACCCCTAAACCAGTATGCCTTAGGTTGTTGAAAGGCCTTAATTCACTGGTGCTTCTAATAAAAGGATATATATAATCAAGGATGTTAGCTGCAAGAGAGTAAACGTTTGTCATGTTGCAGAAAACTCCCAAAAAATCATTAAAATAATTACAAAAAGACTTGACCATACTGTTTAAACCTATAGCACAGAAAGCCTACATATCTTGTTGCCATTTTGTTTATTTTTATGATAAAGTAATCTCGCATGAATCAATTTTTACCAAAAAGAGTGTAGAAGTGAATAACCAGAAACAAAATCATCTAAGAGGAAGAGGTTTCCATAACATGCTTTATAAGTAGGCCAATCACTCTATAATAAGTATTTTTTAATGATTTCTCAAAAAGTTTCTTAATTTTCTTCTGTACGAGTAATTTCCCTATTCAGTGGAGATTGACTATTTGCCTCAAACTGTCATATTGTTAAATAAAAAAATAAATCTCTCTACAATCAGCTATTAGAAAAAACAGATATATCAAACAAAGGCATCACTCCCTCATGACAAAGGTCAAGGCTTCAATTTCTCACCCCACCTCCCCTTGTATAAATATATATAACTTACTGAAAATATACAGGTATTACCATTAAGGAACAGCATTCTCGTATCCTGGTGGGATGCTACACACTGCAAAATAATATTCCATAAGCGATGAAAGGGAAAGGATGATATTACAAACTAAAATACAAATCAAGTACATATTATTAAACAAAAACAACAAGTAGAATGGAAATTTATGTATCAAACCAATAATTTCGTTTAACAATAGGCAATGATTTGTGATATAAGGACCAAGCTTCATCATTTGAGGGGCGTGAGAAGACGGACTTTAGGATATCTTGTCAAACTTATCATTTTAACTCATAATAGTGCTCAAGCACAGTTTGCTGTCCTACACTTTTTCACCTAAAGCTCAGATCTAGGGTAACTTAAGCATCCGAATGTCGACTGATGTGTTCTTAGCAAATTCCCTTAAATGTCTGGTCCATCCTCAGTACTCATAGAGAGGAAAGGATTTCATAGCAAGAAGAGACATCAGGAAGCTCATTTCTTCTAATTTGGAAGTCCACTGCTTCTAAAATATAAATAGAATAATCTCGCAACCTCGTGCCTGGTACGAATTATATGATTATTGGATAATACTAACCACAGTTACAAAATTAGGGACAGAGGGAGCAACGATAAGAATGGGTTAATAATTTTATAACAATAGGATGCAGCTATCCGAATAATACTTTCAATGTTGGGAGAGTAAATCTTTTCACACAAACTAAAAAAATCTCAACTATAAATAAAAAATTTGACCAAAGACAGTCATGAAGTTGGCAAAGTAAATGATACGAGTAATAACAGTTATATGTAAGAATATTTTGCCATAAATATGTGCCAGTGGAAAAGGAGAATACTTGGAAAAGAGTAAGCGCATTGCAAACTCTATTTGACTGCACCAGAGTCAGATTAGGCGATGATAACACAGGGTAGATCGAAACAATCTCCTGCAATGACAAACCAAAGAAACATTATGGTAATTTTCAACAGGTTTTTGGTTGATGCAACTTCATAGGTGTTTGGTTGAAGCAAGAAAAATAATTTAGTAATTTTAAAACATATTCAGTTGATGGTACAATATATACACGCAATTCCTAACAATAAACATTTCTGTTTAAGGAATTAATTTTACCCAGAGTCAGATGAATCATTTACTACAAACAAATTCTATTCTACACACAGTTCATATGTTACATCCTCCTCACTTTATTTGATAAGCAAGTGCAATAGGTGAACTGTCAAGAACAGGAGAGGTCAGTTCTGGAATTAACCATCGATCAATAATAAGAGTGCTACATTATAACTCAGTCCCTCAGTAGTTCGTAATAAGCTGAGTGCTTCTGATAAATAAGTGTGTAAGCATGTAAGTATTATCCACAAGGCTACCAGAATAGGATGACAGATAATTTATTCACCAGACCACTAAATCAGCATACCTACTAAAAGGGAACATATTTGAAGTTTTCTGGACAATTTGAAAGCCTGATGAAAGCCAACATGATAACCTAGGAACCATACAACTTCTGACTATAACATTCCTTTTTAAAAATTCATTACATTAAAACGAGAAAGTGGCAACATTATACTTATAAAAAAATCCAACACTCTACAAAAAATGAAAAACGTGTTAAGCATCGTGTTCAGTGGCTTGTAGAAATGATTTCTTACATAAGTATAATAAACTGGGGGGAAATAAATTGCTACGAACTACATAAAGCATACCTGTAAAAGTACAGCGATAGTACCAAACGAATTCCACAGTAATGGAGCCAAATCTTGAAATAATTCTCTCTTCTAAAATAAAAGAAAGACAAAACAACTTTATTAGGCATACCTGAATGAGTGCAGTAATAGTACCAAAAAAGTTCTACACGAAGAAGCCAAATCTTGAAATGATTCCTTGTTCTATAAAATATGACCAAAGGTAGCGCAAGTTCACGATCACACTGCTCAAATTATAGAATTTACAGGAAGATACGGTACGTGTCTTCTTTTTATTTAAAAATATCATACAGTTTCGTAATATAGCCACTGTGCCATATTTCCATTAGGAAAGGAAAAAGAAAAGTATAAAAAGATAACCAAACTTTTGAATAATTTATTACATATGATATTGACTCCTGATTCCCCATGCTAAATAGTTCCACACCTATTCCAATAAAACTTGTCTCCTTGTAAAAACAAAAAAGAAATCGACAGTAAATCAGCTGTAATGATGGTTATTCTTGGATGAGAAGTTCAATTTATTTTCCAGACGATTGTTCTCCTAGGAGAGAGGTGGTAGCAAGGAGGGCATCACATGGCCACTGAATACAATATAACATAACATTCACAGCTTTACTTTGGCTGCTGGTCTTTCCAAGCCAGCATTTACTTCTTTTTTAAAATTTCTGTTACTCCGTATAAAACCTTACAAAGACTCCCCAAAATGACTCTCATTTTACACAAGTGCTAGCAATGAATTGGTGAGTGGCAGACATTTTTTAAGTGATAGGAGAGAAATTAAGAAGAGATGACGATTCATGGTTTCAAAGGCAATAATAGGAGCTATTCTGGGAAATTGAACACTATGTAAATAAACAAAAGAGGTCTGGAGGGTAATTAGGAAACTATGAGAACATTCTTTACTAGAACACAGGATCAGTAGACAAATGGTATATACTAACTGGTAGCCATAGGAGTGAATGACAAAATATGCTGGGTGGGGAAATTCAAAACACTGAAAGGGGTTGGAATAAAACTTTTCCAAATTCTCAGCTCATGCAGTTTTCTACTCATAGCTATCTCACGCAGCATGTAGTTAATCATTATAATTGGGGGGGGGGGGGGTTGCAAATAAAATAATGTTTTTTTTATATATTGAGGGGAATGGCAACTAGCCTTATTTTTACTGGATATTCTACTTCGATAGATATATCCAAATTGAAAAGGTATTTTCTCCAAAGACAGGTAAGTTGGTCAAATAAAAAACACATACATACGATAAATTAAATTGGGGATGGATAGAGAAATTAAGGGAAGGAACAAAAGTAGTTTTAAAACAAATCTATCTCTAGTCTTAGTTTTGTCGATAACAATAATGTCATAGTAATAATATCAACAGATCAACTAATGTAGTTAACACTTATAACCACAATCAACTTGTACAATTCAATTCACTTTCAACATAAATGAGGCATAAAATAATTTTGTTTCCCGAAAAGCAACGAGAGATTATAGCAACATAAATCAAACAAGATATGTATATCGCACGCCACACTGAAACTCAAAAAAAGAAAGAATTTATAATAATCTAATTGAAACTAATAGGAATATGTATATATAATAAAAAAAGAAGATATCAGGATATAGAGAAATGACCATGGAGAGTTCACGAAGGGCGTATGCTCTCACGTCAGGATTACCAAGATCTAAAACAAGACGCTCTGCCAACTGTAGCATCCGATTGTTGTGTGTTGCCGACGATGATGAACCTCGTACGTTGAATGCTCCTCCGTTCATAGCCATTGCTGCTAATGCGTCGATTCTTTTCTTTGTTTGCTATGTATCTTACCCTCAAAACAAAATTACACACACACCCACTCACTTTTCTCTCCCTCTTTTATAGATGGATACGGTAATAAAATGGAGCTTCAATTCTGACGGTGTCGTTTTGTAGCGTAGTTTTTTCTTTTTCTTTTTAAATACGGAAGATACTACTAGATATTGGATTTTTTAAATAATGGGATATTCTCAATGATAATATTCTACTTTTGCCTTTTTCAAATGGTGTCTTTTTTATTTCTGACTTATGAGTGGTATCCTTGTATTTTAAGCTACATGTAAACCATGCCATTTTGTTAATCAAACGTAAAATAAACGTTAAAATATAAGTAAAAGGCTTTATTAGCCATTTAAACTTCAAAAATTTCACACTTTTAATACATGTAACAATCTACTACATTTAGAAACATCGCTATCAAAAAATTTGAGCAAAACATAGTTTAAAACTTCAAAAAACATTTGAAAGAAAATACTTTAAATTACCATTGTCATATTAACTTTTCCAACAAATACCAGTACTTTTTTGACTTCTATGTATGATACCCTTATATTTTGACGTTTTTAACGTTTGGGTAACAGAATGGTAAGATTTTATATGAAACTTAAAATACAAGGGTATCACACGTAAGTTAAAAACATGAAATGACAACAGTTGCAAAAGCCAAAAACATAAGCGTACCATTAAGAATTTCCCATTAGTAATCTTAACTGCCAAATCCTTTACTTATTCCCTCTATTTTCCTAATTTGGTATTTAAAAAACTAAGTTGTACACAATTCACTAAATAAAGTTATGCTAGACTTAAGTTGAGTGTCACCATTGTAGGGGAAAGTAACAACAGATTATGGCAAAATTACATATTTAGCTTGCGCTTTAAAACCATTGGTTATTGGCCCAAAAGCAACATATAAGTAGAGCAACCAAACAAGCATGCTTATAAAATTGTACAGGGTAAAGAATATTAAATACTTACCTTTGTATTGTCGTCAACATGGTAAATTTGACAAACGCTTCTTGAAAGTACACTCTCATTTTCATCCAAGTTCATCATCATCATGTCCTGGTTGAAAAAGGAAATCTTTTAATACTGTATTCAAATCAATATGCAAGACTACCAACCACATCTTCGAAACGAAATTGTTAAAAGACCTTATTTGACAACGAGCGATAATCACAAGTTGCAAAAACATTAAAAAAGGATAGAACTTAAAAGTTGGCATACACTTAATTAAGGGCTCTCAAACTTGCCAATTTCTACTAATAAAAACAAGTGTTGGAAAAACAAAAGCAATCCCAATCATGTTTGTCAAATATCAAAGCAAATAGGTAAAATGCATCTTATAAGGATAAATCTAGAAATAGAAGTATAGATGACATAATTTCTTGTCTGAAAAATAATATATATGTCCATATATATTTCAACTACATTTGATAGAGAGATGAACAAGAGCATGAAACTTATGTAATGCCATTAACAATACTCGAACTAGGAATCTAATACCTTATCAAATAAAAATAACTAATGATGAATTCCATTTGTCAACAGATTCCATTGATGATTGAAAATGAAAATGAAAACGTGTTACCTACCATCAAATACTCTATCGTCTGGTAGGGAAAAAAATTATTGAAATAAAATATATACTATTTACATCTGATGTCCGCAAAATGAAAAGAGAGTTTACACATAGGTGTCCAAAGTCCAAACTCACTAACCATAAAATTAAGGTAAGAGCGACCAACACACGTACATGTTATTAACCCGATCATCTAAATCAAAGAGGTAAATAAAGAGTTAAGAAGATACGCATAAAATCAAACGCATCAATTTAGATGAACACCTTCATCATGTCCTGTTTTGAACACCTTCATCATGTCCAGTAAAACATGACTTTTATTACACGTAATTATGTCAACATCAATCTTACAACTTACTCTTCCATATAACCCGTAAAAGAAGTAAAAACATTGTGACATCATTGATGACAAGGAATAAAAATGAAACTCATCTATATGATATTCCTCTACCCACATGAGAAATATCAACACTAGAATTTATACCAACTTATATAAATAACCCGAACAGTGAAGGTTAGATTGTGCCTTGAAAGGACATATAGAGAGAAATAATTAGGACAAAAAAGTAATACATATGCACAAATTCAGAATTAAAGAGCTTCATATACCAATTAAAATCTGAGAGTAAAAATGAAGCATTTCGAGGTTCCATACATATACATATCGTTCCCAATATTTGTGATGACCTTGTTACCTATGGATGAAATCATTTAAATGAGGAAAACAAATTAAAGCTTGATCACAATACCTTATCATGGAAATTGTTGAATCCTCATAAACTTATAACAATAGCAATATAAAGGATACTTTTAGTAATTATAAAACCAACAAATTAGTTAATACCTTTAATTATGAATTGCAAAGAGAAGTTAAGATGTTATAATGTATAAGAACGGGTAGAAAGACAAAAAATGCATGATATGGCGAAAGCATGTTGCACATTGAACGTGCCTTCTAGGTCATATAGTCAAGTTAGACAAAAGGTCATCGGTACGCCTTTTAAGATTATTAAGTAATAGATTTGCATAGAAAATGAAAAAGAAAATGATTAGATGATATACAACAATGTACCAACTACTACTAAAACACCTCCGCTAAAAACCTTTGCATCCTCAACCTCCATTCCTAATTTCCATTAACTAAAACTAATTTCATCATGTTACAACAAACAACTAGAATTGGCTGCTGTGTAAAATATACAATATTTTTTATTAACTTCTCTTCAGCAAATAAATGTGAAGTATTCATAACACGCACAATAAGAGTGTGTCTAGAATCACAACTACTTGGACAAGAAACAGCTCCAGTAAGAACCTTTGCATCCTCAACCACACAATCTTGATTTGATTAACAACAAAAGCCAATGTCATAAGCCAACAACTAGAATTGGTGCTGCAATTTCATTAACATACCAAATAAATACAAAGTATTTATAATTCACACTATAAAAGTATGTCTAGACTAGAAGCACAAAAAGTAAACATAGGAGAAAGCCATTTTGCATCTTAGAAATTTTATTTTCGGACTAAATTATCATAATAAACATATAATGTTACCTTCTTAATAAATTGAATAGTAGTTATCAACAAAACTGTGCTCAATCAATGTGAATTAACTATCCGGCCAAACACGGTTGATAGGAACCTTGAAGGCTCCCATCCACTTGGACTTGGAAACACAAACACATATCAGCAGGTGGAAACATTGTAGTTTAAATTAAAAAAGGACCATGTAAGAGAAGTGAGTAAAATTACATGGGTGTATGACTTGAGATTTGAGAACACATGACACCTACAAAGCTTAGAGTTAAAACTTAAAAGTGCATTCCGGAAAGTATCAACATATGAAATCTAAACGTAGTTACCGGTATACATATAGCAGTCATTTGAGCCATCGAAAAGCGAAAATACAATTATCTAATCAGCAATTGAGTATGAATGAACAATGTCTAGAAGTATAAGCAGTCCTAGACCTGCAAAAAAAAAAGGTCAAAATGTCACTTTCCCTATTGTACTATTGCAAAATTTTCGATTGACCTATTATACTATCAAAGACATCACTGCACTTTCTTTTTTTTCTCTTTTCACCATTGCCGTCTGTTTGACTAAACTGCCGTCCATTTGACTAACGGACGGCTGACTTGGCTACACAATCACCAGTACACGTAGATGGACACATCAGCAACACTCCTAATTAAAACCCCAAATAAACTCCAAAATAAACCCTCATCAATTAAACCCAAAAATAAAATCAAACCCAATTAAAACCCATCCCCCACCCAGCATCTCCTCCATCTTCTCCCTTCACCAACTCACCTCCATTCTTCATTTTCTTCGACCTCCACCGTGCCTGCAAATCCACCCATTCCTCCGTCCTCTTCCACCCACGTCCATCACCGCTATGCTCACGCCAATTTCACAGCCACCACAACACCAACCCACCCCTAATACTCCGCCATCACCTCTAGCAATTCATGGTCATTCATTAAATCATTCAACACCCCACAATCCCTCAATCGCTGCGCCCATGTACACCCCACACACACTTTCAACACCCTTACTAACACAGTCTTCACCTCCCCTTATCCTGGCTCCATTTTTCTACCCTCATATCTCAGCTTTATCATCACACCACACACCCCATGGCACCCATACATCACACCACCTCCTCCTCTCTTCCCTTCGGCCTTAACAGCACACACCTTCAACCCAGCCTACTCTATCCCCGAATCATCTCAACTCCAAAACCCCAGCCTTCAAACATAGCTTTTGAATCCCCTAATCCCTTGCACATCAAGAACACAGCGATACATACATATATATATATATATATATATATAGTAGATTCGAAATTTCAAATGCAACACATATATTCTCAAGAACTTGAATCAAAAACTCAAATAGAGGATTTTAAATGATTTTTGGGGTGGTGTTGATGAAGAAAACGGAAAGAGGGAGAGAGTACAGAAGCTTCATGAAGAAACGAGAGGAAGAAAATAAAGAATAAGAGAAAATGAGAGTGGATGTGGCTGTTATAATGCCAAGGGTAAAAAGCTAAATTTATAATGCTGAAAAAATCAAAAATCATTTGGGGGGTTTTTGTTCTCGTATTTAAAGTTTTTATAATTTTTTAAAGTTTTTATAATCTTTAATAATTCTTTTTAAAGTTTTTATAATTTTAAATTTTTTAATGAATTTATTACGATTTTTTTGAATTTTTTATGATTTTTGAAAGTTTTTAAAAATTATTTTTAAAAAAATTATGCTTGTGCTGATGTGGCATCCATGTGGCAGGTTGATAGGGCATCACATTCAGCATTTTAACAGTCAAACTGACGGAGCCAATTCTTGACTGACGGCGATGGGGAAAAGAGAAAAAATAGAAAGTACAGTAATGCCTTCGATAGTACAGTAGGCTAAACGGAAATTTTACAATAGTACAGTAGGGAAAGTGACCTTTTGCCCCAAAAAAAAATAAGCAGATCCTTCCGGATACAATATATTACAAAGACGTATATGAGAAATATTAGAAGTACTATTCAAATAAACTGATAACTAAAAAATATTTTCTAAAAATGACATCAAACACTTGAAGTCATTAGGTGTGCCATAACGGCTGCTTAGTGCATATATATTATTCACCTGAAGTAACAGTAAAATTATTATGGATACAACTATCTTAATATCATATATTTTAGGATCATTATGTGCTATACTAAGGAAAATACTTGGCAGTCATGGTGTGATCTCGATGATATAGTTTTGAATAGATATTGGAGTTAGAACTGCTAAATTTACAATATATATATATATGAACAAGTGATCATTTTCCATGCTTTGAGAAGAAGATAAGTTAAAAGTATAATAGCAGCTAAATATAATTTTTATAAAGGAAAAAATCGTGCTGAACAATTTCCTATTGGAAGCTCAATGATGGATGCTTTTTATATAAAAAAACTTGCCTCCAAAAGAAAAGTATAACAGCTATGTGTTGGCCACAGTGAATGTTGTACAGTTCGTAATTTACGGCTGAAAATTTCATGAACTAAGAAAAGAAAGAAGCAACGAAAAATCCAACTCTGTAGCCAAGTGTAAAATAAACTTTGTAATCAACAACTCCAAACTACTGAATTGCATTATATCCAGTTTTTTTTGACGTAGGGGAGGACCTAAAATCATAAAAAGCTATATATATAACCTGGTTCTTCTTTCACTTAATATAGCAATAAGAAAGGGCTCAACAGTAGTTAGGCATTGAAAGTAATAACAAATCTAGAGATGGACTAGACAGAAGGTAACAACAATCAATTACATCCTCAATAAATCATTGAAAGATGCAACTTTTGGCTCTGCCCACTAATTCCAAGAAGGAACCCTTTCAATAGGTCCACTAGGGGTGTTGAAATATAGTCTGTATTTGCTCCCCTGGGGGATGCCGGGTGTATACATTTCAGCCATGGCTTTCTTCCTTTACGAGATTTTAACCAGTTTATTATGAAATTTCCTTTACAGGATCACCAAGACACCATCCATATTAAACAAAGACATGAAATTAAATTGCAAAGAAAAATACCCGTCACAAGTGAATGAAAAGTTGGCAGTCCACTTTGCAGTAAGGCATGAGTCCACTTTGCAGTAAGGCATGGTTCAAGTATAGTCATGTTTAAAGCCCCCGAAGTCTTGACCAAAAAAAAAAATTTAAAGCCCCCGAAGTAAAGTAACTACTGTAGTAAGCCAGATCCAAAAATCGGCTGGGCAATTACATAAACACAATATAAACAAGTAAACGCATCATTCGGCTGGGCAATTACACAAACAGAATATAAGCAACTCAGGGACTCTACATAATTGCATGAAATAACATGAAGAATGCATTTAATAACATCCACAATGTAAACTAATTTTAGTTAAGGTAAGACTAACCCAGTAAGTTAACATCTCATTTAAATAATTCATGTGGCGTTTGAGCATTTCATCGTTTGAATCCTTCGACAACCTACGCCGGTTAAAAATACTTCCTCCGTCCATAAAAAACGATGTTGTATACAATTCTAAATTAAAATTAATTTTATTTTATTTAATAATTATAAAATAATATTAAACATGAAAAATTAAAAAAAAATCATTAGAAAGTTTGTTTGGTTTATCGTCCGATAAAATATTAAAATTTGGAAAATTAAAAATTAGTAATGTTGAGACATGGAAGGAATAACAAATATAAAATTTATGAAAAAACATAAACTATAAACAAATTCCTACTAAAATATTATTACGTTTCCTAATAAAATAATATTACTCCTAAATAAAATATTACTGTAGTAAGTAATTGTATAACGTACCAAATCCTAAATGAAGACTGTACTGTAAATTTTTCGAAATTCGTGTCAACTCAGGTCTGGTTTTCCAAATTTCCCACCCCTATGTCAAAGTCGGGTTGGGATCCTCTGTCCCCTTCATTGTGCCCCCTTCTGTGTCCCTTGTACAAAAAGGTGTCCCTGGCGGGGCCCATAGTAAGGAAAATGGAAATTAAATTTTTTATTTCCAATTTCCTTACTATGGGCCCCGCCAGGGACACCCTTTTTGTACAAGGGACACGATGAAGGGGACAAAGGATCCGGGCTCATGTCAAAGGGTCAACAACATTTTCCTAAAAATTTGCATAACATGATGTGTCAAATATGCGGAAGGTTTTAATTGAATAGTTAGTGTGAATGCAGGAGGTCCCATCTCATTATTATTTTTATAACCAATTAAAAGCTTACAAATAGTATTTTGGGAAATTTTTTGGAACTTTTATTTGGTTTCCTAGCAATTTCCTATTAATATAGTTACATAAAAATAAAAAAAAATATTGGTTAGTATTGACGTTAATGTAAAAAATCATTATATTAATTGAATTATTATCGATCAAATTAAAATATTACTGTATCATTTTGTAACAAATTAGACACCTCTACTATTTTTCTTTATTACATATAGATCAAAAATTGTACCATAGTAGGAATTGTTAGAAGATGATCGATAAGAATGAACTAGCGTAAAAGCCCGTGCAAGGCACGGGAACTGAACTTATTTCTCGTAATTAAAAATATGATAAACTATAAGATTTCAATTTATCTAATATTTTTATAATTATTTTATAATTTTGCATACTAATTTTTTATATTACATTTTGAATTAGCTTTTAACTCAATTTTAAAAATTTCTAAATAGCTTAATGATTCTATAGTTAACTGTAGATATTACCTAAAGTTTTTTTTTTTTTTTTGCTAAATTTACCTAAAGTTAAGATATATTATAATAATATTCGAATGTTATTTTTGTAAATGCATGGGATGGATTTCATTATTTCAAAAATGGCATCCACTTTTCTCTTCTAAAATTTCAGTTAATGTTATATGATAAAGCGACCTTAATGATCAACGCATGTATAAGAAATTTACAATCAATGTTTTTGATTTTACCTTATATTTATCTAAGTACTTAACTATTATATATTATATTGATCAATTTGTCAAATTATATAAATATTCATATGTACCATACTTCATAGTCGAGTTATAGTCTAATTGATCAATATAAATAATTGTTGTAATTTCGTAATAATTATGATTTAAAATTTTATATATTTTTTGAATTTATTGAATATTAATTATGTTACTTTTTATATATAACATAGATCATATTTTTAGAGTTCTCATATTTTTAACATAATTTCATTTTTTTCGTGTATATATATATATACCAATCATATATTTTATTCGTTGAAAGTTTAAATAGTTGGTGGATCAAACCCCATAATATAACTCACATATTTAAATTTTTATATACCTAAAACTAATGTGATGCAATTATTAATTATATATGTATGATTTGATAATTAAAATTTTAAATTTACATATTTTCAAAACCAAATTTTATTTTTTATTTCAAGAATTTAATATCTACATGGATCGGAGAAGCATATAAATAATTTTTTTTGTACTCGGTTAAAGTATGTATAATCTAAAATGACAAAAGAGAATTGTAGAGTATACTCAATCTATTAGAATATTTTTTGTAAGTTTATCTATCCAATTTTTTAGAAATAATATAAATCAATATTTTATTTACTCAAAAAAAAGGTAAAAGAAGAATGGACAAGAATAGAAGATGTGGCTTATCTTATAGGATTTTTGAATAAAACACAAAATTAAATGTAGCAAAGTTGGTTATGGCATAAGTTTAATAGATGAGGGTTAGTAGTTCGAATCCAAACACAAACACAATTTCACCTTTTTTTACATACTTATTAAAGGATGGTATTTTTGTAATTTTTAAAAATATAAGGGTAAAATTGTAATTTCACGACCATTAAATTGGCAACTTTTGCCCTTGTCACCTTATAATATATAGTAATAGATGGGCCAAAGTTGGCACAATCTAAATTTAGTGTGCATTTAAGTGTTTGGGTATATTTCCAGTACAAAACATTAACTGATCGTAAACAGAAAGACGTACATGCTTACAGCTGTTGCATGTCACTATGCCATCTTCTCTTTCTGCCTATCCTACTATATAATTTTACTAGATACTATAATTAATTTAGGTACCCATCTTGTATGCTGCCTGCTCTATAGCCCCATTTTTTTTAAAACTAACATACAAAAGATCACGGCCGGAATGTTAAAGGGGGCAAGTACAGGCATCTTGCTTCTTTGCTTGGTTGTGTTTGCTGCTGCAGCTTCTCACCGATCATCTACTCAACACAACACCTCTCCATGGCAGACGCTGAGCGGTAACTTATCTTTCTCTCTTTTTTTAGTGATATACGAGCGTCTGGTTAACGAGAATCGAAACTTCAATCTTATTTAATCATATGTATAACACCAATTTTATTTACTTTCTTTCTGTTAATCGCATCGTGTCCCAATTGATTTACATGCAACAAGTAACAAATTAGATGTGTTGTGGTTAAGAAATATCGCACTATCTAGTGTCATTGCAATTTTTTTAAACTTGATTTGACGTAGTGAAATTCCTATTGAATAGTCTTATCGAATGACATTAGTGTGTTACAATTATAGACGGACGACAAAAAAAGTGAAAAGAAACTTCAAAATTAGCTTAGGATTGCAATTTTGCACTTTCCATTGTAATTGTAATTGCAATTTCTTCAACTTGGTTCAGTTAGTTGGTTTGCTCATTGATTATGTGCACTTACAACAGACCGGCTGCAACACTTGTGTAAAAAGTTTTTAGCAATCATTGGCTATTATATGAAATCAGTTGCCGATGTGATTTAAATGTTTTGGATAGGTGGCCTTTAGAAGCTCTTCCTATCATACATTTTGGCAAAACCAACCTTGTGATATATATGACGGTAAGACACTTAAGTTGACTAGTGAGGAGAATGTCTAGCATGTCATGTAGTGACTGCAAACAGTTAGACTTCTCCATTGTCTAAGCAACTAACAGTGAGCAAGTGCTTATGAAATAGTTTTCTTAGAGCAGGGTTATACAATTGTTTCTCTACTTATTTGTGCCACTGTCTCAGTTGCTTCTATAGGCTGAAGTTAGTATTCGGAGTTTAGCCAACAGTCTTTCTTCTAAATTTGCTTCAATGGTCTTTACTCTTTCCCCCAATAGTACTTCCTCTCGAACTCCCTCTCTCTGCTTGGGATGGAAAAAAGCTAGAAGGCAGAAGTTTGAAACTCATCTAAAATTAGGAATAGTTTCAAACTGATACAAGATTATAAATCGTACGACTTGTTCTTAATTTTATTGGTTTTATTACATGTGATAATTCTTGTATTTTTTAAGATTGAAAATTTAAATTGTATTCTTTTGGTAGGAGATGCGCCTTTAGCTATTGCACGTGGTGGCTTTTCTGGGATATTTCCTGATTCCAGTATGTATGCATACAACATCGCATTGAGTACTGGTTTGCCTAATATGATCTTGTGGTGTGATGTACAACTAACAAGTGATGGAGCTGGGATCTGTTTCCCAGAACTTACTCTTGATAATGGTTCTGACGTTTGGAGACTTTTTGACAAAAGCAAGAAATCATACCTTGTTAATGGTGCTAGTAGAACGGGATGGTTTTCTGTGGATTTCACTTTAGATGCTCTCACAAATATATCATGTAAGTCAGGTTTTCTTATATTAATCTTATCAAAAAGGTTGATGATGGGAAAAAAAACACTGATGTCCCTGTCAAAGGCTTTTACACATGATGTATGGGATCGCATGATGCACATGTTATAACAGTGCCTGTTTTTGGACTGCATGATCGTACCTTTTAAATATATATTGTTCCGTAACCTCCATAGTGAAGGTGTTAAAATTCGTTTTGTTTCTAGAGGGATAAAGTGGGTGGAGAGGCCTGGAGTTATTCCGTTTCAGGCCCTTTCTTGAGGAGGGAAGTGTTCAGGCTTGGTGTCGTTGGTTTATCTTTAAGGTCATGTTTTGCATTCTCTCTCAGTGCCAAATAAGTGGATAGGTACAGACTCTCAAACAATTGGGAGGTTTAGAATAAGTTTGAAAAAAAGTTTTGTCTCGCGACCATCAATTGGTATAGTGCAGTTTTTATGAAATCTTCTAAAACCGTATCCAATTGAAAGATTAATCACTTGAGAGCTTGTTTAAGTTTTAAGAATTTGACTTCTCACCAAGATAAATATATGTTACAGTCTGAAACTTTTAGTGACATCTTGGTATGTTTAAACCTCTGATTGGTACTAAAAGAGGGTTCACAAGATATTTGTAAAAATGTTGTTGATGACTTTATTGGACTAACAATCTTCTTTGTAATACTGGGCAGTAACACAGGGAATTTACTCGCGTCCTTACATATTTGACAACAGCTTTTTCAAAGTAGTTACTGTTGAAGATGTGGCTAGGCAGTTGAAACCACCTGGGTTATGGTTAAATATTCAGGTAACCAGCATCCTGCACGCATTTGTATGTTGATTCCTCACATTAGGTAAATTTGAGGCAAGTAGTTTTGACATCTGATCTATCAGCTATTAATCAAGCCAGCTTATGCATTTTTAATTGCTTTGCAGCATGATGCATTTTTCAGTCAACATAATTTGAGCATGAGAAGCTTCATAATCTCTGCATCTAGAAGTGTTATTGTGAATTATATTTCATCACCAGAGGTGAATTTCTTGAGAAGTATTGTTAAACAATTCAAGGCAAGGCGGACGAAGCTTATATTTCGCTTTCTAGGACAGAGTGATATTGAGCCTTCGACAAACCAAACCTATGGTTCCCTCTTGAACAATCTAACATATATCAAAACATTTGCTTCCGGAATTTTAGTTCCAAAAACATTCATATGGCCTTTGGATAGAGATCTATATTTGGAGCCTCATACCTCACTTGTGTTGGATGCTCATAAAGAGGGACTAGAAATTTTCGCATCTGATTTTTCAAATGACGTACCTTTTGCTTATGATTACAATTACGATCCTGTAGCTGAGTATTTAAATTTCATCGACAACGACAACTTTTCTGTGGATGGCATGCTTTCCGATTTCCCAATAACTCCATCAGAAGCTATAGGTACACTTTTTGTTTAAGTTTATTTTACATGTTTTATCTTGTTTACTAATATTTTATCTCTTTATTTTACTAAGAAAACTACATGTTAATTGGCTATTGGCTAAGAAAACTACATGTTAAAGGGAACATGTTCCTTTTTTCAAACTCCGTCAGTTTTACAATAACAGGATGCTGGGCGATATAGGCCGTGCTTCTCGTTAGTATTGCTTGATGCAATTTTAGTATACGTCTAAGTAATGATGAAATAAAAGAAAATTGTCCTATGGGTACCTTTCCTCGACTACACTGTAAATATATCTTGATTACTATGTTCGAAATAGTTCCAACTTATGTGCTTGCGTTTGTTATTTGATATAAGTTAGTAATATACTAATATATTTAACTTTTTGTTAATAATTTATGATGCTGCAGATTGCTTCTCTCATATGGACAATAATCACTCCGGACCAGGTATGAAGTTAATACATTAGTCTATGTTTTGTAAACCATCCTTCTTTTTCTTTTTCCATTTTCTTTGAATGTTTCAAAATCTTTGTTAAATACCTGCATTTTAATATTCCCCCTTCTAGTACAACACCCACCAAATAATTTAGTATCTTGTTCTCTCTTTGCAGCAATCCCTTTGGTCATTTCACATGATGGAGCAAGTGGAGTTTACCCTGGTTGTACTGATTTAGCATACAAACAAGCTATATCAGATGGAGCTGACGTACTTGACTGTCCTGTTCAAATGACGAAGGATGGAACTCCATTTTGTTTAGGCTCTATAAACCTTATAGATGGAACCACAGCTGCTCAAACTTTCAGTAACCTAATAACAAACATCCCTGAACTTGGCGAAAATGGAATTTTCTCGTTTAGCCTTGACTGGAGTGACATACAAAGTCTGAAACGTAAGTTGAACATTGTTCACACTTCTTATACGTGTGCTGGTATGCTGGTGATCTGATATCTTTTGATGGACAAAAAATTGGGAAATGTTAGCATATATTATGTTTGTGGCATTTGCATATTTTATAAGTATTAGGATCTGTAGCATACTGATGTATAGTTATGTTTATAAATTTTCATTGCAGCGGTGATTTCAAATCCTAATCGAGACGCATCATTGTATCGGAATCCGAGAAACAAGAATGCTGGAAATTTTGTGGCATTGTCCAACTTTTTGGCCTTGGCAAATAATGCAACTTCTGTTTTAGGTGTCTTGATCCGCCTCGAGGTGACTTTATTAGTGTGTTTTGATTTCTAGCTATGCATTGGCTAGCAAACTTCAAAATTTGCTTTAGAATTTGAAACTAACTTTAGCAACTCACATGAACTTGAAGGTTGGATATCAGTTATATCTTAACTTAAAAAAATTAGTCTTGCTTCTGTCTTCTCAAGTTTAGATTTATCTTACTTGGCAATGATATGTATTCTGTAGCATGTTCTTCATGCTTTCAGAGTCCAACAGCTTGTCAATTTCCCCCATACTACTTTTAATGAGCTTGTTAATCTTCCCCCATCTTACAGAATGCATCCTACCTAGCAGAAAAGCAGGGATTGTCTGTGATAGATGCTGTTGTTGATGCCTTAAGCAAGGCTGGTTACAATAATCAGACAAGGAAGAAAGTAATGATTCAGTCTTCGAGTAGTGCTGTTCTTACTAAACTAAAGGAGAAGAAAAACAATTATGAGTTTGTTTATGAGATTGAGGAGGATATCCGTGACACCTTGAACTCGACCATTTTGGACATAGCAAAATTTGCCAATTCTCTGGTCATCAACAAAAATTCTGTTTATACTGAAAACCATCATTTCCTCACCGGTGCCACAGGTGTTGTGTCAAAGCTACAGGCATTTAAACTAGCTGTCTACGTGGAACTTTTTCAAAATGAGTTTTTTTCTCAAGCATGGGACTGCCTCTCGGATCCATATGTGGAACTGAACTTATTTATTGGTGATTCTGGAGTTGATGGTGTCATTACTGATTTTCCTGGGACAGCCAACAGATACAGAAGTAAGTTCTTATTCATATTCTGTTGACTTCATGCTAGTATATTCATACCCTGCAAATCTTCATTTTTTCTCCTCTAAAGTTGTATTAACCATGTTATTACATGGTTATCACTTACTTCTTTTCTTTTGGAGTATAATTGCTTAAGGTTTTTTTTTTTTATCTCGTATTCTCGCCTTCTGCTCTCTTATAATATATGGTGGTCTAATTTGATAATCACAGGGAACCGTTGCTTAACTTTAGAGAAGACACCAGTGTACATGAGTCCTGTAGCTGTAGGTTCTGAGGGTCTCTTAAGTGTCAGCAAGACTCAGCCACCAGCTGAAGCTCCCAACCCAGTCCTGACAGTGTCTAATGTGACAGAGCCCCCATTTCCTACTATTGTCGTGAAACCACATACCGATAATGGTACCAGCAGCGGAGCTACAGCACCACCTCCAAAGCAACCAAGTGGGCAAGCTAAAGTAGTTGAGGGCAGTTTCCTGGATAACCTCGCACTTGCTATTCTTCTCACAACTCTTATACTATATTGAACACAAGTCCCTTTCTCTTATCATCTAGCATTTTCCTGCTTTTTTCACTGTGGCTGACGTTCTCAGATGTTTGGAGCTCAGATGACTTTGGCTTTGTTTTTCTAGTAAAGGGTTTTATGATTTAATGTTTGAGATCAAGAACGTACGATATTATTTCTCCCTTGTAGTTAGAGAAAATCGACATTTCTGTATAGACCTGCAAATTATTTGATAGTATCCGCATTAATCTTTAATTTTACCTTTCGATTTTCGTGAACTGTACACATATTGTCATTTGCATTCTAAACATAAGAACATATAAAGCAGATGACTGCTGGGAGATGAATTGTTCTTCTGACCTAGGAGTACTTTTGTTATGCCTGCCCAAATCTTGGCATGGGTCCTAAACAGCCTAATGGATTAAAATAGCGGTCCATTGCTCTCAATGGACCAAGAACGTTTTAATATGTACTACCAATATTTTTTTCTTCCAAAACAATGAGCTGCACACTTAGCAGAACGTTTGATAAAACAAATACTAACATTTGGTGATTCAGTTAGCAACTCACCGCGACCCTCAACAATGAGACCAAAAGAAGAAACCACATGCACTCAACTCCCACTAGACAATCTGATTCCAGCATTATGTGATTCGGGCCTAGTCGGCTATTAGCCATAGGCGTAGGGATGGCGTGCTGAGAGATGACCCTATCCTTTTGTTTTATCCAACTCTGTCTAAGTGCTGCTTTTATTCCTACAATCTACAATTTCTGCCAATTTTGGAGAATGTACTTTTTTCTGAATTCAACTCTTTAACACAACTTTTATAAGTTTGTAATGTCATAAAAATCTTTATTTTGATTTCTGATATTTGAAACAATTATCTTTAATAATGTGTCATTTTTTTAGAGTTGAAACAATTTCCTGATTAAAAGTTATATCATAATTTATACGGAGTATACTAAAAGACATCAAATCAACATTTTTTGTGTCAAAATCAATAAATGAGTATCATTGTATTGGGAGATAATGACCAAAATGCCTCAGAATGGGGTATCCATGGTCCAAAATACCGTTTTTGGAATTGTCCGGCCCTATCTATCACGGGATGCGCCAGTGAGAGTGGCGTATCCCAGCTACTGTTCATGCCAGAAAACTAAACAACTCGACAGAAATTTTGAGCTCTGACTGCCGGCGACTTCGACGGAAAACGGCACATCTTAGTTTGGCATCTTTTCAACGTCCAGCAACCTCCAAATCATCAGCACATGACCAACCACTCGTCGCCTTCATCATCCCAGTGTCTATTTGTCTCCTCCGGTCCCGCAGGGGCATCAACGACAATGAACGGAAAATGAATCGGGAGTTATGCTTGAATTAAGGATTTCAAATCTGTGTATTAAATCGAAAATCGTGAGTTGGGAATGTGTAGAGAATCGAATTGCGATTCTAGTGATATATATAATGTGATTGTAAAGTTCGTGATTTGGACGGAAAAAGAGGAACAAAAAGTATGCCGAAATCGCATTATCCAGAGATCTGGAGACGATGAACAGTGTCAGTGATACGCGCTTGCAAAATGCGTATCGGATGATACGCTAGTTCTGAATGCGTATCTCGCGGTACTGTAGCATTTACCCACCAGCGTCAGGTGACGTCAACACGTCGTTCAGATTAGCGTATCATCTAATGCGTTAATACAGATGGCGTATCAATGTTTGTCACTCCACTGTCAATAGCGTATTTGGCGAACACTCCTCCACCAGTAGCGTATTTGGGGGATACTCCTTCACCAGTAGCGCGTCCCGTGGGCATTTAGGGCCGCGCGAACTGGCGGTAGGCATTTTGGTCATGAGTGTTTTATTTTGGGGTATTCTGGGCCATCACCTTGTATTGGAGAATTTTATTCATCGAAATTATTTATTTATTAACATCTAAAATTACAACGCGTTGTATTTTGTTGAAATCGAAAAACATTATTTTTTTTTTTATGACATTAATCATTTATCAAATATTTATTTATCGAGATTTTATTGTATGATCGTAGCCTCTTTTATTTTGGAGTATCTCTCATTTTTATCTTGAGAATATAAATTTCAAAAAAATAATTTAGCAATTTAGTGTAATCGTAAGAACACATAAATCTGATTCATCAACCCATTATAGCTATGATAATCATTGTTCTAAAATGGGTAATTAACCGATTAACCGTGTTCCAGGGATTATTATACTGATTAATAACCCGAATATTCGATTAATCATCTATATATATACTAATAGCAGGAGATCAGAAAGTTTCCAGGTTTCTTTAAAATAGTTTTCTTGCAATCTTAAAAATAGTTATTTTTTAATTTTAATAATTTTTTATTTGATTTTACCTTAATTTATTAAATGATTTATTAAATGAAGGTAAATGGCATTAAAGTATGGTAAATGCCATTAAAGTATTTTTCAGTTATTCTTCTTGGACATGGGACTTGCATTTTTGGCATTGATATTTTCCTAATTTATCTCTCACTTTTATTTTCTTTTGCATATTATGATAACATTAATCTATTTTGTCAAGCTCGAAACAACATTGAAACACTCCTAAATAAATTATATGCTTATTATATGTGGGAAAAGTAAAATTTGGTAACGAGTCAACTCACAACATTATAACCCAAACTCCCCCATCTCACATTCCCAATCCAACAAACCAAATAAAATCTATATCTATGTATATATTATATGGAAAATGCTAGAGTTTCCAAACTGGATCCCAAATATTTTCCCAAATGCCACGTGTCATTTTCTGATAATTAAATAAGATGGACCCTCCTGGATTCACATTAATCAAACCAATTAAAATAGTCAATTTTGCTAAATCATCGATGCCACGTCATTTGGGAACTCTTTTTGGGATCCAGTTCGGAATCCATAACACTACTCATAATATAATACCAAGCGTTAAGATAGTTTTCTTAAGTTTTCCTTTTTTTGATTTTTTTATTAAAAATTATTTCTTACATTAAATATAAATTAGTCATTAATTACACATATTAAATATAAATTTAATTTACTTTATTTTATTTTATTTATACAAAACTTAAGCAATCTTTATTTTAGCAATATAATAAAATTTTCGATTTACATCTTTAGTTTTGCATATGAATAAATTACACAAGAGAAGTGACCAACTCTATTAAATTAAATCAACCTTATCCTTTTCTCGACCGATTAAATCGATAAAAAAATTGTACATCCGTTGTTCTAATAAATTGTGACAGATTAAATTAATATTTTAATTAAGTAAATCAGTTATCATGGAAATCGTGTAAATCATAATAAGTTATGGAAGTAAAAAAACTTTTTCGGTTAACATCTAAAATTGATACCCAAGAAACATCTAGATTTTTTTAGTTTTGCACATGAATAAATTACACATGAGATGTGACCAACTCTATTAAATTAAATCAACCTGATTCTTTTCTTGATCGATTAAATTGATAAAAAAATTATTTAAATTTTTTTTTGTTCCAATAAATTGTGACGAATTAAATTAATATTCTAATTAAGTAAATGAGTTTCATGAAAATCGTGTATCATGATAAGTTATGGAAGTAAATAAAAAATTTTCAGTTAGTTAACATCTAAAATTGTTACACAAGGACATCTAAAGATTTTTAGTTTTGCACATGAATAATTTACACAAGAGATGTGATTAGTTCGATTAATTCTTGACCGATTAAATCGATAAAAAAAATTGTACATCTGTTGTTCCAATAAATTATGACGGATTAAATTAATATTCTAATTAAATAAATTATTACACTGTTTCTGAGCATGTATGTTGTGAGAGGGTTGTCGGCTTTTAAAAAGGTTATTTAGTTATATTTAATATCTATAATTTTTTATCATAAAAATAATGATCATATTATAATCGCTAATTTTTATATTTATGATATTTTTTCAAAATTGTTAAAATCTTAGATATATTACAAGAGTATTCTTCCAATTAATAATTCAAGTAAAATATTTGAATCAATTTTTAAAAGAAAATTTTAAAAATAACTATAAATATTTTCTTTAAAATAATAATTTGTGTCTTGAATTTTTTTTAGATATTTGTTTAATTTCAAATTTTAATTTAAAATTTGTTTTAATACCACAAATTTTTTTTTTTATACATTTGAACATTTTATGACTAATATCATGCATAAATTATATGTACGATTCCACGGTTATCTACTAATGTTTATGAACTATTAAAGATAATTTTCTAAAGTCGCGTGATAGTTCAATTAACAAAATTTAACAAATAATAATGTTACGTGTACAAATTTTAAAAATGTTTCCATGCCGCGCGTAGCGCGGCTTTGAGATCAGAAATGCACCAGAAACGTTTTAAATATTTTTATGGAATTTTCAATTTTTTGATTTTTTATTAAAAATATGTTCTTGCATTAAATAACTCTTAATGACCTTTTAATTAGTCATTAATTACACCTATTAAATTTATATAAAATTTACTTTATTTCACATTTTTTAAAATTTAGAAAACTTTGTTTGAGCATATAACTATTATTTCAACATTATATATATATATATATATATATATATATATATATATATATATATATATATATATATATAATTATAATTAAGTGTATTTTAAGGTAAAATAATGACCGAAAATTGTTTATATCGCATTCTTTTTCATTCCCTATAAGACTACATTAATTTCTTTTCGAACGATCGTAAGTAGTAAATATGATCTTAACTTCTCAAACAATTTTGATTATAACTCATTTAGAAATCGTAATAAATTATGAAAATATATAGATCTTCGCTTAACATTTGAAATTTGTATAAAAAAAAAATACAAACTATTATTATTTTTGCACATTAATAAATTATACATGGAGTATGACCAAACCGATTAAATTAAACCAACCAAACTATTTTTTCAACGGATTAATGGATAAAAAAGTTACTCCTGTTGTTCATTATATTGTGTCGAAATAAATTAATATTCTAATTAAATAAATTTTTACTCTAATATTGAACATTTTTGTGATGGGAGGGGTGTCGGCTTTAAAAAATGTTACTCTATTTAATATTTATAATTTTAATCGGAAAGATTACGTTCGTATTGTCATTGCTAATTTTTATGCTTATTCTATTTTTAAGATTATCAAAATTTTATTTATACGATGAGAGTAGTTTTCTAATTAATAATTTATATAAATTGTTTTAAATCAATTTTTTAGGAAATTCTTAAGAGATCAAATAAATTTTTTAAAATAATAAAAATTATTTTATCTAACTTCAATATTTCAAATATAAGTTTATAAACTGCGCGAAGCGCGGATTACAATGCCTGGAGATCGGAAAGTTAATAGAAGCGTTCAAAATGGCTTTCTTGAATTTTGGTTTTTTTAATTTTTTTATTAAAATTATTTTCCTACATTAAACAGCTCTTAATGACATATTAATTAGTAATTAATTATACCTAATAAATATATAATTATTTTATTTAATTAAATTTCATTAAACAATTATAAAACTTTATTTGAGCATTATATTTATTATTTTAATAGTAATAGTAATTTCATTTATAATTAAGTTTATTTTTAGGTAAAATGACGACTGAAAATTATTTACATTGCGTCTTTTTTATTTTCTATCGAATAACACTCCAATTTTTTTTCGAATAATTGTAATACAGACGACCCTTAACTTCTCAAGCAATCTTCAATATTAGTAATTATGATCGTAATAAATTATAGAAGTATATAAATTTTCGCTTAACACCTATAATAAAAATAATACAAAGAGTTTTTATTTTTACACATGAATAAATTACACATGGGTTATGAGCAAAGCAATTTAATTGAAAAAACCCAACTTTATTGATAGATTAAATAGTTAAAAAAGTTATATACCCTTTGTTCATTATGTTGTGTTGAAATAAATTAACATTCTATTTAAATAAATTCTTACACTACTATTGAGTATGTATGTTATGAGAGAGGCGTCGGCTTTAAAAACTATTATTATATATAATATTTTAAACTTTTGGTTACGTTTGTATTATAATTGTTACTTTTTATGTTTATGATATTTTTGAAATTATGAAAATTTTATATATATAAAGAGAGTATTTTCAAACTTATAATTCAAGTAAATTGTTTTGATTCAATTTTTTGTAAAAAAATTTAAGAGACCAATAAATTTTTAAATATAATTCATATATTTTCAATATTTTAAAATAAAATTTATGAACCGCGCGAAGCGCGGATAAGTTTCCTAGTTTCGATTAATTTCCAAATATTTGATTAATACTTGGATAATGCCTTTATAGATTAAATGTAATTCTCACTTTTTACAACATTGATGATAACACGTATTTGATTCATCAAAATGTTATTGAAAAATTAACCATAGTTATAAGTCTATATAACTCATCAATGAATTAATATTATAAAATTTTTATGAATCTGTCTGTGATATTAAGACAACATAAAGGGTATTTATAAAAAATACCACCTTTTTTAAAAAAAAATTGTGATTTTACCATTTTCTTAAAATATTTGTAAAATATAATTTATAGAAAAACATTATGCAAAAATATCAAATTTTGTAAAATATTTGTAAAATACGTTCTGTAACCAAATCAACCAAATACTAAACGTTAGTTAATTTTAATTTAATTTGTGTATGATCATGCAGCAGGTTGCATATACATATTTGGTCAGTTACATTCAAGATTGTAAAAATTGAAATTCGACTCGATTTTGTTTTGGAAAAACGAGTAATCGAAAACTCAAAAAGTACTCGGAATGAGTATTCGGAGAACAAATTGAATATTTTTTTTCATATATTAAATTCATTCATTTAAATTTTAGTGTTCATGTGTTAAAACTTAAAATTTAACAATATTATATTAATACCTTATATATAATAAGCATAAGGGAGATCTTATCCAAATTTTTGGTCGTCGTCACTGTACTACCAAGAACATATGATCCGTTGGATTGAAACTAGACGATCAAGATTAGATCACATAAAACAGAAATTATAATCTAAAAAGGATATAATTAGAAAAGGTTGTATTAGAAGTGAATTTTAAAAGAAAATTATAATCTAAAAAGGATATAATTAAAAAAAGTTGTATTATAATTGAATTTTAAAAAGAAAATTATATTCTAAAAAGAATATAATTAAAAAAAGTTGTATTAGAATTTAATTTAATTTTTTATTTATTAGTATTAAAAAAATTCATATTTACTATTTGGCCTCTATCTTGAGATCAAAAAATCAGATTTGAATGATTTTATAATCCATGCGAACCTCATTAAATTATCTTTAATTTAGTTATGCTTTTTATAATTATTATTCAAATAGAAACACTCAGAATATCAAGAGAAAATATACTTACGAATTTTTACATTAATCCTAATCTATGTAGAAGTTCTACAATGATAATGCTATCAATTGTAAAAAACCTAATTGTATATGATTTAAATCATTGACATATAAATTTTCGTATTTCAATATAAATATACTTTTTATTTTATAACATATTAAAATATATAACATTTTTTATGCTAAATCCAACGATTTAGTAGTGTTAGGTACCCCGAATTGGAACCCCAAAAAAATCCCGAATGATGTGGCATGAATAAGTTTGCAATATGAATGATTTTAATTGGTGAGACTGACGTGATCTGGCGGGTCCATTAAAGATATAGTCGAAGTGACACATATAATTTGGAAAAAAATTTTGGATCCAATTCGAGAACCTAATATTTTCATTGAATATTTATGAAAAAGCCTCCAAAATCTCACAAGAGAACAAAAATCAAAATATCAATAGTTAAAAACTCAATAATTGGGTTGAAAAATTCATAATAAAAAATTATTAAATAAAAATAAATTCAAGAAAAAAAAAACAAAAAAAAACGCTGATGATAGACGAAGAGAAGGCAGAATTTTTCGGTGTAACCCTATGATGAATTGATGATACATCAGTAATTAATTTGCAATCTAATCATGTGTCATTTTATTTGAAACATATAAATACAAAACAAATTACAACAAAAACGTTAAAGTAAAATGATTAATATACTCCGTTAACAATAAAATAGAATGATTGATTAGGTAATCCACTGACAGTCAGATCACATGTAGCAGCATCTAGTTACAACTCGAGTTGTGTTTTTCTGGATCTGTGGAGACCCAGAAGAAAAAACAAAGATCTCTCTCTCCTCTCCTCTCTCTCTCTCTCTCTCTTCCTCCTCTGTTTACTCTTGGATCGGAGGAAGAAAGAGAGAGACAACAGCTACACCAACAAGAACAAGAACAGATAATAATATGAAGACCAGAACTTTAAAGATTATAATATTCCTTTTCTTCCTCAACACAATCACCCTATTTCTCTACTTCTCATCTCACCCTGACTACTTAAAACACCACTCTCCTAACTCACCCCCTTCACCCCCTCAACCCCTTCACCATTTCTTGGGCTTTTCTCAGCCCAATTCTTTCTCCAATCCCTGGCCCATTCTCCCCTCTTATCTCCCCTGGACACAAAACCCTAATGTTAAGTTTGGATCCTGTGAAGCTTATTTTGGCAATGGCTTCACTCGTCCTCTCTATATTCTCAACTCTACCTCATCGTTTTCGCCTTCCGGTTCGGGTTGGTTTCGATGTTTCAAGAGTGATACTTTGTTGAGTTCTGTTTGTGAAGCTGGGATTATTAGGATGAATCCTGGAAAGATTAATATGTCTCATGGTGGCGAGGCATTGGAGAGTGTGATTGGGAGGAAGGAGGATGATGAGTTGCCGGTTTTTCAGGATGGAGCTTTCGATATTCGGGTTGAGGATGAGGCTAAGTTTGGGGAGAAGCTTGTTGCTCCGTTTATGCTTTCTCGTGTGTATCCGCACGGGGAGGTTATTAGGCATACTATGCGGGATTTGTTGAATTCAATTGTGTTGGTTCCGCGGAGTGAGTTTAAGTGTTCTGAGGTAATCAAGATTGTCTCTTTGCTTGCATTTATAGTTTTTTCTGATTATTGTTTAGTTCAGTGGTAAATTAATCAAGATTGTCTTTTTTTTGCTTGCATTTATAATTTTGTGTGGTTATTGTTTAGCTCAGTAGTAATTGATCAAGATTGTTTTTTTTGTTTGCATTTATTGTTGTTATTTAGTTCAGTAGTGGTTAATGCTAGTAGCCTCTCAACAACATAACTAATAAGTGAAGATGTTTAGGACAAGAGAAGCAACCTTAAAAATTCGTAATTACTATGCTGAATAAGCCTATTAATGGATTAGTATTCTTAGTGATAGATAGAGTGCAACAGCATAATAGATGCATGCCCTTGCGATGGTTTATGATTAGTGGAATTGAAAAACGAAGGTGCAAAGCCTTTTTTCAATTTAAGTGATGATATATAACTATTTACTATGATATGTCCCACTCATCCCCATTATATGGTCAATTTTAGAAATTTATATACTCACAGGCACATCCCTCCATTGAGGCCTGAACCCTCAACCTCTTATTACCATGAGGTGAGGGGTATCCACTGGACTAAGCCTTGCAGATAGCTGTCACTTAAATTCTAGGTCGAAACAAGAAATTTTTTATTGTTATTATGTATGGAAATCAAATAAACAAGTGAAAGTGTCACAAAACCGTTCAAAGTTATCTCTTCTTGTTACGAGGCATGCATGTTCTAATTTAAGAAATAATATTGCATACCAACGTCATTAAAGTCTTATCCATGATTTATCATGCAAGAAATGACTTCAAATGTATCTTTTAAATTTTGTAAAGTTCTTGACTTTAAAGTATCTATCTTCAGTGGGTTGAGGAGCCAACACTTTTGGTTACACGCTTTGAGTATGCAAACATGTTTCATACAGTTACAGATTGGTACGCTGCATATGTGGCCTCTAGAGTAACTGGCTTGCCCAATCGGCCTCATCTGGTGTTTGTAGATGGTCACTGCATGGTACGTTTGCTCAACTTCACCTCATTACTGTATTGCTTGATTGTAATTGTTCTTGTTGGTGTATTGCAAATTCTTTATGTGCAGTCTTTTAGTTATAAATATTCCATTTCTTCTTGATTTAGACATATGTGAAACATAATATAAGCAATGTTTTTCATACCTTGATACTGCCGTATGCATGCTATGATCGGGCACGATCGTAAATTTGTGAAGTTGGTAGGCTGTAGGCACATATTACACACATTAGTTTTTGCTTTCAAAATGTTCAGAATTTATATGTTCTAATTTATCCAAAGAAGAAGGCATATTTTGATGTATGATTAAGTCACTACATTGAGGTTGTGGATATTTTAGGTTTTCATGGGCTTTTTTACTTACCTAGTTAATGTAAGCAGACACAATATGTTTTGCACAGAAACACCATGCAGCATAGAATTATCTTCTTAATGTCTTGGAAATGTTCCAGGCACCCTTGGAAGAAACATGGAAAGCAATATTTTCGAGCCTAAGATATGCTAAAAATTTTAGTGGACCTGTTTGTTTTCGACATGCTATCCTTTCACCTTTAGGATATGAAACTGTCTTATTTAAAGGGCTGACTCAAAACATAGATTGCCATGGAGGTTCTGCTCATGATCTGTGGCAACAACCTGATGAGCGGAAAACAGCTCGCATATCTGAGTTTGGCGAGATGATAAGAGCTTCCTTTGGATTTCCAGTGGATAGGCACCAAACATTGAAGCCCGATGCAGGTCTAAATGTTCTCTTTGTTCGGCGTGAGGATTACTTGGCTCATCCACGCCATGCCGGTAAGGTTCAATCAAGGCTCAGCAATGAACAACAGGTTTTTGATTCTTTAAAGATCTGGGCATCACAACATGTAGATTGTAAAATTAATTTAGTCAATGGGATATTTGCCCATATGCCCATGAAAGAGCAGGTCCGAGCAATTCAAGATGCTTCGGTCATTATTGGGGCTCATGGAGCAGGTCTCACTCATATAGTGTCAGCCTCCCCAAAAGCAGTTATTGTAGAGATCGTTGCTGCTGGATTTATGCGTCCGCATTTCGCACTTATTGCAAAATGGAGAGGGTTAGAGTACCATCCTATATTCTTGAAGGACTCGTATGCTAAACCTTTAGTTGTAAAACAGAAACTCGATGGCATCTTGAAAACCCTTGGATGCTAAAATATATTTGTTAGTTTAGATGAGATATGTTTAACCCTGGATTGCTGGCAAGTAGAGTGATGGGAGGAAAGACCCAGTGTTCAGAATTTGACGATGGAATAGTCGTGTGCTCAAATTTGCAAGGATTGTATGAAGTCTGCTCTGCTACTGCTGCTTTTCGCGAACACAGACAGGTTACTCTTTCCTGTGAGATAGAAGCTGAAGCAAAACATTATGCACACCACCTGTTTGGTTGTTAAAAGTGTGTTTGTACAAACCGTTTTTGTTTGGTGCCGAGTTCTAAAGTTTGGTAGTCGGAGTAGGGGTATATGGGAGAGGATTTGTGTTTTAAGATTTAGGGAACAGGTATGGACGTTTTTCACCATGTTGAGGGGGGTAAACTATTTAACAAGTTGGAGTGACTTTTCTTTGAAGACCATTGCGATTGTAACTAAAGGTTCAGAACAGTTGAGGGGTTGCCGAACCTGGTCTTTTGTTTCACCGAGGATTCAGAAACTAGTACCTTGCCACACGTATTACATGTTATATAGTCTATACATTTTCAAATTTTCTTGAATTCATGTGCTTATATATTGCCGAACCTTGAGAAGGGAAGCTTGTGTGTCTCCCACTAATTCCAGTTTCATTACTGATTGGAATACTGCCTCTCACTGTTCAGTATCTTAATATTTATTTTTTGGCTAGGAATTTTTTATATTCTTATCAACCAGGATGATTTTATTGCTTAAAATCTCCTTTCCAATTATTTAATTTTGCTTGGAAGAACTCACCTGATTCTGTAACTAAACACAAAATGTTACAACTTACAAGGTAGGCACCATGATAAATTTATAAATGCGCATTGCGCAATGATTCAAGCTGAGTGCCTCTTTGGATGAGAACCAACAAGAAATTTGAATCTAAAGTTAGTCCAATGGACTAGAATTGTTTACTTTCCATTCATCCCTTCATGCTCCCAATTAATTCCAATTTCCAATCCGTTCTCGTCTAATGGAGAGAGCCAAATTGGGCAGCTTTCATAACTAGTCCATAGTCCCAAAGACATTCACCTTCGTAATTAAACCTGTCCAAACCATGTCATTCAGAACAACTGGTTTACAATTCCTCATGGCCACAAATTCATTGTGGAACGTTACAAGTATAACATGGGGCTAGCGGCTCGCCACTGCCAAGGGTCCTGGCAATGTCAAGAACAGGGATTTTGTCAAACTCTCCTGTCCACACCTCTACCTAGACGCTGCCAGGGGAGCAATCTTGTTAAAATGCAAGTCTGTTGACAATTTAATTCCATAATGGATTTGCTTGAGTTAAGGTCATGATAATTCTGTAGTCATATTTATTACAAGTTTGGTTTAAAAATTCAAACCAACTTGTTAAATACTTGTAGGAAATGATTTCTAAAAGTCTGCACGAAGACATAACAAGAATATGATGAAGTCATGACTACAAATGATATAATTAAGTATGCAAATTAAGAAAAATAATTCCAGATACCACTGCTGAAACATAAACATAAACATAGAGTTAACATTTTTAAAAAACAAGAAACAAAGCTAGCTATTCGAAGTGAACTGTTCTTTGAAAGATAAGGAAAATATAAAGCCAAGATCTCCATAAAAATCATGGGAACATTAAGCTGCTGCACCCTTTCCTTTCTTCCTCTGTAGCTTCTTCATGTAGAACTCCAACTCTTTGCCCTCCAAAATGTATCTGTAGATGTAAAGGTTGAAAAATAAGTTCTTAACATCATACAAAGGCACACTTTGTCAATAAGCATTAATTCTGCTTTAAAGCTGAAGGAAATAATTTTTTAGAGATGGCCGATATACTTTCAAACATTAACATGCAAAATGATAATCACATACCCGTCGCAACGACCACATTGGCCAGGTCGTGATGAAATTGCAGCTAATAGACGGCCACCTCCAAATTGTTCCTCAACATGTGAGTCTAATTTACGATCCTCTTGACGCTTCTCAATTTTTCTCTGCACATGGTTGCTTTTCTTCGCATCCTCTGTAGTAGCTTCACCATCCTAGCAATCATACCAGTAATTAGTTGGTCAGGTGACCCTCTATTCTCAAACTTTACTCTATAACAAATATTGTCGACTACTACTGGGAACTAAAGAATAAAAATATACTATCACATGGCCTAAACCAACAAAGCAAGCAAACAAACATATCTCATTTTCTTGTCAAATCATCAACTCTTGTGAAATGTGTTTAATTTTCATTTTGCTAAAAAAACCATAACAGTACACATTTTCAATCTTAGGAATGATGTGACTGAGCATTCTCCATTCTACCAACAAAAAAATTCACACATATCAGTTACATCAAAAGTAGAAAAAGAAAGAAACAAACTTGTCACATATCGTACCTCTGCTTCTTTCTTGGCAGCAGCCGCGGTTTTCTTTTTGCGACCAATATCAACACCATAGTGCTGAAGATACCATTGCTTAAATGGTGCTGCATCAACCTGAACTATTGCACCCTTGACCAATGTCTGTGTCCTAACCAATTCATTGTTGGAAGCATTATAAACAACGTCAAGAATCCTAGTCTTTCGAGTTACAGCCTCACTACCCCAAGAGTAATTGCCTGTATCCAGCCTCAAGGCACGCCACTTGACATTTCCACCTCGTACCCTTACCCTTCGAACCGTCTTGTTGCTAGACAACTTTGTGTTTGCAGGCTGCCTTCCCAATTCATACCTAACATAAGTACACAAAGGAAACAGCATTACTTACCAGGGTACAGATCCAACGGTTTTATTAAATCCGGAACACTAAACTTTAAAAAGACAACTAGTACGTGAATCACAAATAAGTGATAGATATTGATGCAGGCATAAACAAAATATAAAAAAAACAACATCTCATTTCATCAATAATTGCTGACATTTCTATCTGAACAAAATTAAAACGCAATTTGTTCAATATAACATTTACGATTTAACACACAAGAATAACTACAGAAGATACAAAATGAACACTAACAAATTTAGCTTCACATTATAAAATCTTAGCTTACTGAATAACTAAATATATATTACAGATACATATTAAAAAAACAGAAATTAAAGGGAGAGATTAAAAAAAAACAGAAATTAAAGGGAGAGAGAGAGAGAGAGAGAGAGAGAGAGAGAGAGAGAGAGAGAGAGAGAGAGAGAGAGAGAGAGAGAGGAAGAGGGAGAGAGAGGGAGAGAGAGAGAGAGAGAGAGAGAGAGAGAGAGAGATTACTTTCGCTTCTTCCTCCAGGCCTTCTTTTTACCACCAGTAGCACGCCTCTTGTGCATAGAATCTCGAGAAATACCTGTATTAGTATCAAAATGTTAGTAACAATATTTTTTGAAAATTATGAGTATACAAGATAACAGCTATGAATTATATGTAAGTATAAGCAAATAGATATAGATACATACCCATGGTTGCAGTCAAGGGTCAAGTGTATCGGTGTCGTTCTCTCCGAGAGCAGCAGCAGAAGAAGAAAAGAGACGGATCGAGTGCTAAGAGTTGCTATTATATCTTCTTTGATTTGATAAAACCCTAGTTTTCTTTGGGCTTCACGGCCTGCTCTCCCTTTGGGCTTTTGCCCAAAACGTATACCAAGATTTCTTCTGAATCGATCTACTAGTATCTATTTTATTTATCTACATTTATTCTTTTATTTGTTTAATTGTATTATTTATAATTGTTTTGATTAATAATATAACTTGGTGCGTAATTATTTTTTCATTATTTGATTGCTTTTATTTTACTTTTACTTATTTATCTAATAAATGTAATAATTAAATTTATACTATTATATAAAAGCCGAAACATTAAAAGTTTGGTTGGTCCGGTACATGTTGATTTTACTAATTTACCCTTACTTAATTAAGGATAAAATTCATCCAATTAACTAATTAATTTCCTTTTTTAGATTAAATATACTACCTTTTCTAATTTTTACTACCTAAATAATTTCCCTTTTCAGATAAAACACAATATCGTTTATACTGTATCTAACTAAAATTTCTCCTTTTTTATAAACACTACGAGCAACTATTAACTAATTAATTTCCTTTTTTAGATTAAACATATTATTTTTTTTATTTTTTACTAACTAAATAATTTCCCTTTTCAAATAAAACACAATATCTTTTATATTGTATCTAACTAAAATTTCTCCTTTCTTATAAACACTACGAGCAATTTTGTTTAATAAAATACCATAATTATATTATAAATACTATTAACTAATCAATTACCTTTTTCAGCCAAAACATGTTACCTTTTCTCTATTCTGTAATTAAAATATCTCTTTTTCCAATTATATCACATGTAGTTCTATTTAATAAAATAAATAATAATATCGTAATACTAATAATCACCGATTACCTTTTTCAGGTAAAACGTATCATATTTTCCATATTTCATAATTAAAATTCTTTTTTTCTAGAAATATCACGTGCAGCATTAATTTCTCACTATCTAAAGACACTACGAGCAATTTAATTTAGTAAAATAACAAAAATTAAATTATAATTACTATAAACTAATCAATTACCTTCTTCACCTAAAACATGTCATCTTTTTAATTTTCACATTACCTTTTCTATTTTTTCTAACTAAAATCTATGTTTTTTCAATTATATCACGGGCGGTTCTATTTAATATAATAAAATTACAAAACTATAATATTAATAATTAACGGATTAAGTTTTTTCAGCTAAAATGCATAATCTTTCCTATATTTTCTAACTAAAACACTCTTTTTCTAAAACTATCACGAGCAACATTAATTTTTCATTTTCTTAAAACATTACGAGCAATTTTATTTAGTAAAATAACATAATTGAATTAAAATTACTATAAACTATTCAATTTACCTTTTTCACCTAAAACACGTTTCCTTTTTAATTTTTTCTAACTAAGACCTCTTTTTTTTCAATTAAATCACGGTATTCTATTTAATAAAATTAAATAAAAAATTTATAAGTACTTATAGTTAAGATTACCTTTTTAAACTAAAATTTATCATCTTTTCAATATTTTCTAACTAAAGTCCCTCTTTTCCTAGAAATATCACGGATAACATTTATATAATTAATATCAAATCATCTCATTTAAAAATTTAAGCCTCCAAAATTCTTATGTCAAAAAAAGTAATTCAAATTAATAAAAAAATCATATAATATTAAAAAAAATCCGTGCATCGCACGGATTTTAATCTAATTATATTAAAAATCTATATTATACTATTATAAGCGAAACAAGGTATACTTGGTTGGTTGGTTGGTTAACGTCTTCCAAAAAAATTGTCAACACATTCCTAAAAGTAATAAATTTAAAAAATATAATAAAAAAATAATTAAAAGAGTATGTAGTTGAATTTGAGTTGAAGCATAATTAATAGAGTATGTATTTATGTAAAATACATGTTTTATTTTTTGATTAATTACAGCATATGTTTTAATTTGTATTTTTAGAAGGTTTGAATAATTTTTCCGGAAATGTTTTAATTGTTAGAAAATGGAGTTTTTAGATCATAATTATGTTATGTTCTTGATGTTAATTCCGGATTTTAACGATTGGAAATTGTTCCTTGCTATGAGGACTTAAATTTTCATATATGGGTCTAAGTAATTTTCTTAGTGAAATCCATAGAGAAATAGAGTTGAAGTGGGTAGCTTGAAAGAGCTTGAAATGAGAATGTGTATTTGTCCCACATTGAAATAAATAAAGGGGGTTGTTGGCTTGAATCACACACATGGGTAGTGTACAACTACTAAGGTGTATGATGGTGCATGGTGTTACTGTGTGCTCCACGCGCGCACACACACGCGCGCCACCGCCGCCCGCCCCGCCTCGCCACGCCACGCCATGCCACGCCACGTCTCGGGTCGGCTCGGCTCGGTCGAAGGGCGATTTGGGCGAATGTCTCGGCGTCTCGTGTACGCGAGGCGACCTGAGCGAGGGATTTTATTTCTGTGTTTAAATATATTTTAATTAGAATAAATATATATATATATCGATTGGGATCTGTACTTGGAATAAATCAGTAACTGGTTAGACATCTAATACTGATGGATGAAATCCTGACAGTACCGAATCCTGATGGGCCAAGTCCTGACGATACCAGATCCTGATGGATGATCAAATGCTGATGGACATCGAATCCTGACGGACGAAAATCCTGATGGATCAGATCCTGATGCTGGGTCAGAATTTGATAATATATATATTCGTATTAATTAAAATAAAAAAACTAAATGTGTGGATAAAATATATATCGTAACTGTTACGATTTATTTAATATAAAATCAGCTGTTACAGCCGTTTTGATTATATTAAATCGACTGTTTCATTCTTATTAAATGGAATGGGAGTTACAATATTAGTTGGGTGGTATCAGTTACGTTTGGCCTCTCCTATAAATAGAGAGCTAAGCTGCTGGGTTTTATATACCACACCCTACATTCTCTTCTCCTCTCTACACTCTCTTCTCCCTTCCTGTCGAAGCTGTTTTTCAAGTGGGTTTTTCCGGCGACTGAGGTGCCAGTCGAAGTCGAGTATTCTGGTTGCTGTGATCATCTTACTCGGAGCTGTTTTATCCTGGAAGAATATCGCCAGCATCCTGACACAGTGTAAGTGGGGGCGATTATCTTTTCAAGAGCAGTCGGGTTTTTCGAGCAAATCCTGACGACTCAGTTGTTTTATTGTTTGTTTGATATACTGATATAGCAATGGCTACTGGTATGTCTTCTGTCTTTCCTATGTTCTTTCAGTTACTGATATGCATGTTTTATACCTTCGTGTTTTGTTTCGTTAATTGTTTGCTTGGCCTTGGCTTGTTAAATTCGATATATAATTGCCTCTATGTTGCTGTATTAGTTAATATTTCCAACATTCTTGAAGAGATAAGCTGTTATATAGTATTTAGCATAATGGTTAACGAGAGTGAAATTCCTGCTAGTAGTAGTTCGGTTGCATCTGCTGGGGTCATAGATTGGACCACTTACAGTTTTCCACAACCCGTTGAATTAACTGGCTTGCCGGAGAAATTCAATGGGGGCGTTGGCTTTTCTCGTTGGCAGAAAAGAATGAAGTTGTGGTTGATTGTAAAGGGTTTGTGGCCTGTTGTGGAATATGAGAAGCCGGTTGTGGATCAAGAGAAGGCTGAATCAGTTAAGGGTTTTGCGAAGTGGGCTGAGAAGGATGGGGTGGCTAGGGCAGCCATTTTAGCTGCTCTCACGAACACATTGTTTGATGTGTACTCCTCCGATGCCTACACCGCAAAACTCTTATGGGAGAAGCTGGACCGGACACATAATACTGACTCACAAGGTCTGGAAAAGTATTCTGTGGCTACGTTCCTTGATTTCAAGCTGGTGGACAATAAGTCTATGACTGAGCAAGTGCATGAATTCAAGATGATAGTGCATGCTTTGAAGGAGTCTGGAATGGACCTCCCCGAAAAGTTTAAGGTGATGAGTGTGATTGAAAAGCTCCCAAAGTCTTGGGAAGAGTTCTCTCTCTCCCTGAAAAGACAGAAAGGAGAGATCACCTGGACCAACCTTATGCTGGACATCTCTGTGCAAGAACAACACAAGTCCAAACAGGGACATGTGATGCCAACTGAGCATGGAAGTTCGAAGGTGAATGTAGCTACTGTAGGACAGAAAAGGAAGGCTGTCTCTAAGAAGGGTAATAGTAATAAACCTAAGAATGACAAGGTGTGGGCAGGTTGGGCACTGGAGTAAGGACTGCCCAACAAAGAAAGTAAAGAAAGCTGAGGCTGTAGCTCAAGCGAACGATGTGCTTGGAACCTCAAGTGGGCATGTAGCGAACATGGTTGTTGGTGAGGCTTTGGCTTCTGAAACCAACGTAGACCGGTATGTTACCTACAACCCTGAACTATTTTCCACTTATCTGTCAAATGAATGGTTGATTGATACTGGAGCTAATGTGCATATTTGTGCTAACATTAGTTTATATGTATCTTATCAACAGAGTCATAGCTTGACGGTGACGATGGGGAACGCAAGTGCTGCTCAAGTACATGGAGTAGGAAACGTGGACCTGAAGTTTCCTTCGGGACGTGTTCTATCCCTGACAAGAGTACATCATGTTCCCGACATGCGTAGAAATATAATAAGTGGAAGCTGTTTAGTAGCTAATGGTTTTGAAGTCTCTCTCAAATGTAATAAAGTAGCTCTTATTCATACTGGTACTTTCTTTGGCAATGGTTACTTGTCAAATGGTTTATTTGTAATAAAAGCTGAGCCCATTTTGGGTGCTTTGAATAAGATTACTCCTTCTGTTAACTGTGTTGAATCTTCAAATTTATGGCATGCTAGACTTGGTCACTTAAATTTTGGTACTCTTAAAAATATGATGAACTTAGAGTTGATTCCAAAACACACTATAGAAAAGAATTCTAAATGTCAAGTATGTGTGTCTGCTAAACAAATAAGGAAACCTTTTCATAATATTGTTAGGGATTCAGGTTTGTTAGATTTAGTACACACTGATATTTGTGAATTTGGCGGTGTGTTGACTAAGGACCAGTTTAGATACTTCATTACCTTTATAGATGATAGTAGTAGATACTGTTATGTTTATTTACTTAGACATAAGGATGAAGCAATTAGTAAATTCATTATATATAAAACTGAAGTAGAAAAACAAACTAGTAAGGTACTTAAACGGTTGAGATCTGATAGAGGTGGTGAGTATACGCGTAACGATTTTAATGAATTTTGTGCAAGCAGTGGTATAGTTCATGAAGTTACCCCACCATACACACCTGAGTCTAATAGGGTTGCTGAGCGAAAGAACAGAACATTTAAAGATATGATTAATAGTATGCTTATTAATTCTGGGTTGCCTAAATACATGTGGGGAGAAGCTCTGAATACGGCTTGCCATATTCTGAATAGAGTCCCTCTGAAACACATGGATAAGACACCCTATGAGTTATGGAAGAGCAAGAAGACTAGTCTTAAGTATCTTCGTGTGTGGGGGTGCCTTGCTAAGGTGCTTGTCCCTGAACACAAGAGAAAGAAACTAGGTCTGAAGACTGTTGATTGTATCTTTCTAGGCTATCTTGAGACCACTACATCTATGAGATTTTTAGTATTAAAATCTGACATAGATGGTATAGTGGTAAACACGATAGTTGAGTTTCGTGATGCTACATTCTTTGAGGATGTCTACCCTATGAAGACTGGTATGCCTCAAGATACTTCTAATGAAGATCCTACTCACACATCAAGTTCTATTCCTGATCATGTGGAAAAGATGACAAATGTGGGGGCGGAACCTAGTAATAGCTCTACTCCTAAGGAGGTAGAGGAACCACGAAGGAGTAAGCGTGCAAAGGTAGTCAAGGATTTTGGAAGTGATTTTATCACTTACAATGTCGAGGACGAACCTTTAACTTTCCGACAAGCTATGGATTCTTCAGAGTCTAGGCACTGGAAGGGCGCTGTAAAGAGTGAAATTGACTCTATTGTTTCTAACGGAACATGGGAGTTAGTTGATCTCCCTCCTGGGTGTTCTACTATCGGGTGTAGATGGATCTTTAAAAGGAAGTTGAACCCTGACGGCTCAATAGATAAGTACAAAGCTAGACTGGTAGCTAAGGGTTTTAAGCAAAAGGAGGGCATTGATTACTTTGACACATACTCTCCAGTAGCTAGAATGACAACAATCTGAATGCTTGTAGCATTGGCTTCCGTACATGGTCTTATCATCCATCAAATGGATGTAAAGACAGCTTTTCTTCATGGTGAACTTGAAGAAGAGATTTATATGGATCAGCCTGAGGGATTTGTTGCATCTGGTAATGAAAGGAAAGTATGTAAGTTGATCAAATCCATCTATGGCTTGAAACAAGCTCCCAGGGATTGGCATAAAAAGTTTGATGAGACTATAGTGCCGTTCAGTTATGATATTAATGATAGTGACAAGTGTGTCTACACCAAAGTTAAAGGTAGTGAGTGTGTTATCTTGTGCCTATATGTAGATGACATATTACCGTTTAGAACCAATATTGAGATTATTAACGAGACAAAAGCTTTCTTGAAAAGGCATTTTGAAATGAAGGATATGGGTGAGGCTAGTGTGATTCTTGGTCTCAAGCTGACACAGTCAGCTGAGGGAATAACTTTATCGAAGTCTCATTATATAGAGAAATCTATACTTGAGAAATATGGTTATTCACAGTGTAGAATCGCTAGTACACCCTATGATCCTAAAGTTGCCCTTGTTAAGAATACTTCAGGAGTACCTGTGTCTCAGTTAAGGTATTCTCAGATTATAGGGAGCTTGCAATATCTTGCTAACTGTACTAGACCAGATATTTCATACTCTGTGTCTAAGTTGGCTAGATATACAAGCTGTCCAAACAGAACTCATTGGAATGCTCTTGATAGAGTACTTAGATATCTGAAAGGTACAATATACCTTAGTTTACATTATAGGAGATTTCCTGGTGTGCTTGAAGGGTACAGTGATGCAAGTTGGATAGCTAAGAAGTCTGGTTCCAATGGGGTGACTGGATACGTGTTCACCTTAGCAGGTGGAGCAATATCCTGGAAGTCGACCAAACAGACTATAGTAACTCGGTCTACTTTTGAGGCTGAGTTGTGTGCGCTTGATGCCACGGGGACGGAAGCTGAATGGTTACACGGACTTATGTCCGTGATACCTGGAGTAAGTAGACCTCTTCCTGCGCTTGCTATTCATTGTGATAGTAAAACAACTATCGACAAGATTAGTAGTAAAAAGTATAATGCTAAAACAAAGAGGCACATCCAAGTTAGAATACAGTCTATTAGGGGTTTAGTGTCTGATAGGGTTATTGCTGTAGAGTTTATAGGAACTCAGAACAATATAGCTGATCCTTTGACTAAAGGACTGGAACCTGCAGTGGTCCTTAAGTCAAGGTTGGGGATAGGGCTGTCAACCCATCAAAGTTCATCATTAGTGGGAACCCAATACACATGAGAGGAGATCCCTTGAAGTGTATTCAATGTGGTAATAACAAGCTGTAAGGATGAATTGGTAGTACCTTTGCTACATAGATGATACTGTTGTATCTGAGTCTATCCCCTGTAAACCTAGAAGGTACTGACACTGCTAGTAAAGCAAGAGTTATTATAACTCTGAATGGGGTCAAGTCATTTGACGAGATGGTTGCAGTACATCTCTGGAGATGCCCAGCTAAACAAATGTAATTGTGTGGTTGCAATTAGAGGAAAGGGTTATTCCTTGAAGCATTCGACGAACAGGATCGAGACAAGACAATTAATGTCTCAAAGCCGTAGATTGACACCATAGCCTTTGACTTGTCGCCGTCTATGGAACATGATTACATCAAACAGATTAAGATTCAAGGTGAAACATTCCATCTGAATCCGGTAGTCATCGAAATAAGAGACTTAGGAGGGTTCAAACCCGGAAGGGTACCGACTCTGAAAAACACGTCATGATGAGAAACCTGAAGCATTTCTGTATGGATTTGTGGGGGATTGTTAGAAAATGGAGTTTTTATAGCATAATTATGTTATGTTCTTGATGTTAATTCCGGATTTTAACGATTGGAAATTGTTCCTTGCTATGAGGACTTAAATTTTCATATATGGGTCTAAGTAATTTTCTTAGTGAAATCCATAGAGAAATAGAGTTGAAGTGGGTAGCTTGAAAGAGCTTGAAATGAGAATGTGTATTTGTCCCACATTGAAATAAATAAAGGGGGTTGTTGGATTTATATAGAATCTCACACATGGGTAGTGTACAACTACTAAGGTGTATGATGGTGCATGGTGTTACTGTGTGCTACACACACGCATGCGCGCCACCGCCGCCCGCCCCGCCTCGCCACGCCACGTCACGTCTCGACTCGACTCGGGTCGGGTCGGCTCGGTCGAAGGGCGATTTGGGCGAATGTCTCGGCGTCTCGCGTACGCGAGGCGACCTGGGCGAGGGATTTTATTTCTGTGTTTAAATATATTTTAATTAGAATAAATATACATATATCGATTGGGATCAGTACTTGGAATAAATCAGTAACTGGTCAGACATCTAATACTGATGGGTCAAGTCCTGATGGATGAAATCCTGACAGTACCAAATCCTGATGGGCCAAGTCCTGATCCTGATGGATGATCAAATGCTGATGGACATCAGATCCTGACGGACGAAAATCCTGATGGATCAGATCCTGATGCTGGGTCAGAATTTGATAATATATATATATATATATATATATATATATTCGTATTAATTAAAATAAAAAAAATGAATGTGTGGATATAATATATATCGTAACTGTTACGATTTATTTAATATAAAATCAGCTGTTACAGCCATTTTGATTATATTAAATCAACCGTTTCATTCTTATTAAATGGAATGGGAGTTACAATATTAGTTGGGTGGCATCAGTTACGTTTGGCCTCTCCTATAAATAGAGAGCTAAGTTGCTGGGTTTTATATACCACACCCTACATTCTCTTCTCCTCTCTACACTCTCTTCTCCCTTCCTGTCGAAGCTTGTTTTCAAGTGGGTTTTTCCGGGGACTGAGGTGCCAATCGAAGTCGAGTATTCTGGTTGATGTGATCATCTTACTCGGAGCTGTTTTATCCTGGAAGAATATCGCCAGCATCCTGACACAGTGTAAGTGGGGGCGATTATCTTTTCAAGAGCAGTCAGGTTTTTCGAGCAAATCTTGACGACTCATTTGTTTTCTTGTTTGTTTGATATACTGATATAGCAATGGCTATTGGTATGTCTTCTGTCTTTCCTTTGTTCTTTCAGTTACTGATATGCATGTTTTATACCTTCGTGTTTTGTTTCGTTAATTGGTTGCTTGGCCTTGGCTTGTTAAATTCGATATATAACTGCCTCTATGTTGCTGTACTAGTTAATATTTCCAAAATTAACTACCAACCAATTATACCCTATTTTCCTTATAAAAGTATGTGATAACAGAAGCAGGAAAGATTATAATAAACGTAAAGGAAGAACACAGATTGGCAGAAGAGAAAACTTTATTGATCTTGAGGATACAGATTACAGAATACAGATTCAGATTCAGATCTAATTGACTTTAGATCTGACAGGCTTAATTGATAACAGATATGATTCAGATTTTCTGACTCAGATTTCAGACATCCTCCTAGGTTATGCCCCTAGAGTGTTTATATAATACTCTCTAGGCGGCTACAGGAGACAAAACAGAAATTGACTAGGAAAACAGAACAAACGGCAAAACAGAAACCAATTTCAAGTCATATTTTAACAAATCTCCACCTTGACTTGAATCCTCTCACAAGTAACAGATGTACCAGACGCATCATAATAATGCCAGATGTACCAGATAAAAACTTTTATGCCTCAGATTATGCCCTCAAAGGGCAATCAACAACTCCGAACATTTAGCAAGTTCAAACAATGTTGAAACTTGTTATGTGGAACCGACTTGGTAAGCATGTCAGCTGGGCTATCAGCAGTACCCACTTTGCTCACCTTAATTCACTCGGGAGGCACCCCATAATTAGCTCTCCTTGATCTATCAAGAGCCAAACTGTGCTGATTCGCTACTGAAACTGATGACTCTAACTCTAATTGTGGTTGTTGAACTTCATGTTGTGGTTCACTCTCATCTTGAGTGACTTGCTGCTCCACCTGTTTCTCAACACTACCACTTTCTGTGTGAGGTCCACGATTTGTCAGATAACATGTTGTAGTAACTGCTTCTGTCCAGAATCATCTAGTTAGTCCAGCATTAGAGAGCATACACCTAGCTCTCTCCAGAAGTGTCTAATTCATACACTCTGCTACACCATTCTGCTGTGGTGTATCCCTGACTGTATGATGCCTAGCAATCCCCTCATTCTTGCAGAAATCTGCAAATTCAGACGAGCAAAATTCCAGGCCATTATCAGTTCGCAGCCTCTTAATCTTCTTCCCTGTTTGATTCTCCACTAGTGCCTTCCACTGCTTGAAAACCTTAAAGGCTTCACTTTTGTGTTTTATGATGAACAGCCAAGTCATTCTTGAGAAATCATCGATCATTGACACAAAATATCTGTGACCCCCTAAAGTCTCCACCTGGGAAGGACCCCAATAATCAGAATGGATGTAATGAAGTGTGCCTTTTGTTCTGTGTTTTGCTTTAGGAAACTTGCTGCGATGTAGCTTTCCAAAAACACAATGTTCATAAAACTCAAGACCTGTGACCTTATGACCACAAAGAAGACCAGCTTTTGATAGAATCTGCATCCCCCTTTCACTCATGTGACCAAGCCTCATGTGCCACAACCTGGTCATATTTTCTTTTTCAATTTCCGAAGATGCAACAACAACAGAACCTGTTAACGTAGAACCTTGAAGAAGATACAAGGTACCACGTTTAACACCTTTCAGAACCACATCAGAACCCTTGCAGACATGTAGAACTCCACCTTGAAAACTGAAACCCTTGCTGTCTAACATACTCAAAGATATCAGATTCTTTGTCATAAGTGGAACATGCCTAACATCATTCAATGTGCAGAAATTTCCATCATGTGTCCGAAGTTTAACCGAGCCTATTCCAACCGTCTCACAAACAAAACTGTTAGCCATGAAAATTTTGCCACCATCTATTTGCTCATAGGTTGTGAACCACTCCCTGCGCGGACATACATGATAAGATGCTCCAGAATCAAGAATCCACACATCAGAGTGATGTGTGTGATTAGCAACAATAAGAGCAATATCTTCTTCAGAAGTAGTACCAGCTACAGCAGCAGTACCTGAAGCACCAGTACCTGCCAATTTATCATGTTGCTTCTTTTTCTTGGGACAGTCAGATTTCCAATGTCCCTTCTCTTTACAGTAATTGCAAATATCATTAGGTTTGGACCCTTCGGAGCTGGTTTCTTGAATTTATTCTTCCCCAACTTTTTATGTCCAGTACTCCCGCTAGCTACCAACCCAATAGCTGATTATCTACACCTGTACCAGCCGCCTTGTGGCGCAACTCTCTAGTATGGAGAGAAGATCTAACCTCCTCTAGAGAAATAGTATCTTTACCAACAATAAAAGACTTTACAAAATTCTCATACGATAATGGTAAAGAAACTAACAAAATCAATGCAGCATCCTCATCTTCAACTTTAACATCAATATTACGCAATTCTAATAAAATTGTGTTTAACTGATCTAAGTGATCTCGAAGAGGCATACCTTCCTGCATTCGTAGACTGAACAGGCGTTGCTTTAGAAACAACTTTTTTGTTAAAGACTTTGTCATGTAGAGACTTTCAAGCTTCAACCACAAACCAGACGCGGTATCCTCCTCCACGATTTCAGTAATAATATCATCTGCAAGACACAACAGAATTGTTGAATGTTTCTTTTCTTCCAGACTGGCCATCTCAGCGCTTTCAACAGCAGCCGATTTCTGATTCAACGGCGCCCAGAGCCCCTGTTGCTTTAACAAAGCACGCATCTTGATCTGCCACAGACTGAAACTATTCCGCCCAGTAAATTTGTCGACCTTCACGTTAATACCACCAGATCCAGACATAGCTCTCCGAAAACCAAGCTCTTGATACCAGTTTGTTATAACAGAAGCAGGAAAGATTATAATAAACGTAAAGGAAAAACACAGATTGGCAGAAGAGAAAACTTTATTGATCTTGAGGATACAAATTACAAAATACAGATTCAGATCTAATTGACTTAAGATCTGACAGACTTAATTGATAACAGATATGATTCAGATTTTCCGACTCAGATTTCAAACATCCTCCTAGGTTATGCCCCTAGAGAGTTTATATAATACTCTCTAGGCGGCTACAGAAGACAAAACAGAAACTGACTAGGAAACAAATAAAACAGAACATACGGCAAAACAGAAACCAATTTCAAGTCATATTTCAACAAAGTATAGTATAGATAGACACTATAATTATTTTTCTTTTTATTTTCCTTTTTTTAATTTTTTTATTATTAATAATTTTTATATTAAAATTGTTTAAATTAATTTTAAAAGATATTGGTTTCTTGAAAGAGTCTGAAGAGAAGTTGGGTGTTGGTGAAGAATCCTAATCGAAATATAATCGAAATATTATGTAAAATAGTAGTTTAATTTTTTAATTAAAATTAACTACATTTTGATTTATTTTTTATTTTTAGAAAGGTGTTAATAAACTTTTTAGGAATGTATTAACCAATAACCAACGAATCAAGATACAAAAATATATTCATAAAAAATTAAAAAAACGTGTTAAAAATTCCAAATTCAATTAAATTATATATAGTTTATTAAAAATAAAATACTACGTGTTTTATAGAATTATAAACGTTTTCAGTTATATCCCGATTAGAATCACACTTCTTCCTACAATTCTTTCTTCTATGATTTTAGGTTATAATTAATGATTTTTTCAAAAAATCTATGGAATTCTCAAGATATTTAACAACAAATTTAAAAATAACTTTAAATTAGTAATATTTATTTATGTAATGAAATTAAATATGGAACATATTTAAATTTAAAATTAATAATCAAATTTATTAAAATAAATTAAAATTTATATTAAATTAAATTATTAATGTATTAATTCATGATAATAATATATGATAGTCTGTGCTTTGCACGGGTTATAGGCTATTATTGTGTAATAAGCATTAGACTAAAACAAAACATTTGAAATGTGTATAAATATATATGTATGTATATATGAACCACAAAGATGACTTTTACATAATATTAAGAGATTTTGTAAATGTTTCTATCTACGTTAAAAAAATCACATGAATTTACATCTATGTTATTTATGGACAAATTTACTAATATAATTATTTATATTATACTCAAATATTAACTTTGATAAAGCTGATTTCACGCCATTTTAAACACGAAATTAATATTTCATCAATTAAAAGTAAACATGTACGTGATTACTATCGTATAGATATTTATCCAAATTTTATGAAATCTAATCAAATTATAAAATATTTGGTACATGAATTTTGTATACAATATTACAAAATAACTATAGAAATATGAGATAAAATCTTATCATTTATCGTATTTCAAGTTACAAAATTATCTTAATATAAATATATTTTAAAGCGAAAAATTATTTCGGTGCCCGTGTCTCGCACGGGTTTTTACGCTAGTATATGTTTAAAAAACGTCTACACTTAAATATATCTTTGAAAAATATATTAAATAATGAACAAAGACATATATTATTAATTATAAATATATTATAAATTAAAAATATTATATATAAATATTTATTATTTTTTCCATTTTCAGATTAGGATATGTCGGATTCGGATGCGGATAATATCCTATTTTTTCGAATACGAATACAGATATTTAGAACGGATATCGAATTTTTTGAATTTTTTTGACAGCCCTAGTTGATGCTACAAAAAAAAACTTAACGTACGTTTAATAGCTAAAAAAATGTTATGTTAATTTGTGTTTCTTGTTTTTATTGATTTTATTTAAATTTAGTAAAAATGTTATTAGATGTGATGTTTATCTCACACACAAGTTTATGTATGGTTTTAATTAATGAAAATGCTAATTGATGACATGTTTTTAGTTTTTTTCCCCAAAAAAAGGAAATGCAAGACTCTTTTCATTTTCCTATATCATTAGAAGTCATTTTTTCATATTGTGCTAAAAAGTGGGATATTAACCTCCAAACTTATAGTTAACAACTGTTGAGTATGGAATACAGTAAAAGAATACAGAGGGGGGATGAATGGATTCTTGAACTTTTCTTGGTTGAGTCTGTGTAGCAGATAAGTGTTTGTGTGTGCAAAGATGTAGGTGCGGATAAAGAACAACACAAGTCACAATATCACTTTAATCTAATGTATTATTAGATAAAGGTTGCTACAATCTGTGAATACAAATGATAGTATTCTCAGCTTTATTTTTCTCAGAGAGATATGGCTTACAATGAATATGAAAAACTTGACTCTCCAAAAGTTAATTGCTAAGGAAGTGAGGCTGTATCCTTATAGAGCATGGATACAACCTACTTACTACAAATAAGGTAGCTAAAACAAATTACTTTCTAGTCTGTCTATCCTATTTGAGTAAGAGTTCAAACGGTTAAAGATTTGACTTTGCAAAGCCTGTTCAGATCCACTTCTTTAGCCCTTTGTCTCTTATATATCTCTCCAAGCTTCTTTGTAGGCTTTCCAGAGCACGTTACAGATTGAGATCCATAAAGTGCATTGGCTTGTTGCAGGTTTCTGACTTGTACAATTTCTCCAGTATTTTGTCTCCAAGAGTGTATTCGAGAAGTGATTAAGTGTTGTGCTAAAAATTAAGACTTTCGAATCGCAAGCGCACAATTCGTTTCGTTGTAAAATTTGTGATTCGTTCCTCAGGGACTAATATTTTCGCAAGTCTCAATTTTTAATTTAATCGAATTAGACAATTTTGATTTTATACTATTTAATTTCTAAAACAAAATTTAAACTATTTAAAACTAATTTAAATAAAACTGATTTTAAAAACGAAATTGACTAATCGAATTTAACAAAATTTTAAAATTTTTTGACATGATTTATTTGTAAATTCGACTAGCCATTTTATAACCAACACAAGGATTAACGAACTAAAATTAAACTACAAATTCACTACGACTACGAACAAGACACAAAAACACAGAACAGACTCAAACACAAAACAAAATGAAACAAAATCAGAAACTCAACAATTACAAACTACGACTCGGCAGAACGCAGAAATTACAGACTCACAGATGCAGTAAAAATCTAAGTGAAAGCCAGCAAACATCAAAACAGGAAAGGGGGAGACCAAATTAACTCAAAGAAAACAGCAACTCGAAGTTGGACTCAGACTACCCAGCAAACTCAAAATGTAGACACAAACGGGTTAACTCGGCAATTAAACCATCAAGTAAACAGAATAAAACGAACTGAATGATAACAACTGTAATGAACAAAACTAAACAACAACCCAACAGCAAAACATCGACTTGCGGAAATCAAAACGTAAACTTAGCAATTCAGACTCATCGAACAAAGTTAACTCGGTAACTGTAACTCAGCGAAAGATTACTCCATAGCATATCTCAAACAAGAAATTCGAAATTAACAAAACCCAGTATCGATGTAAGCAAATGCAAACACAAACTCAGAGGACAAGGCAACGAAAGGGAACACGAATTAACACTGCAACAAACTTAGATTAAAAATTAGGGAAATGGGTGTTGTGGTTGGTTCGACCAAGAGAGAGAGAGAGAGAAAGAGAGAGAGAGAGAGAGATTGGGAGAGAGAACAGGGGAGCGAAGGGGGAAACAGGGAAGTGTTGGGTTTCGTAAAAAAAAAGATGGGTGTGGTTTGATTGTTGAGATTGAGGGCGAATACAGAGATAAAAACCAGGAAAAGAACAGAACTGGGTTCGTGATTTTTTAGAAAACAGGGGAGATTAATACTATGCTTCGAATTAAACTGTTAAAATAGTAAAAACACGTAATGAAAATTTAAAACTAATATTTTTGTGATTTAATTTTTGAAAATTAAATACTAGATAAAAGAAATTAACTACGAAATTAAAGTTACTCTAAAATGATGACTTGAAATTAAAAGGCCCACAATAAAATTGATTTTTAAAGGGGCTAAACTATGAATTAAAACTAAATTAAACTACGAACACGGAATTAAAGTTTCGTTATTCTCAACCCCTAGTGGTTAGCATTTCGCTACTTTATCCACTAAACGGAATTACGAAAATAACGAAACAAGGCAACAATAATGAAAGAGCAAGACAAGAAATTAAAGGAAATGAAAATTGCATTAATTAAAAGAGGGGTGTTTACAAAATTTAGAACTACAAAACAAGAAATTAAATCTACCCTAAAATCTACACTACACTAAAATCTATTCTACTCTACTCTACACTACATGTTCAAAATACAAGGGAAATGAGGGGGTATTTATAGGATGGGAATTAGGGTTTAGGGGGGTGTGGGTAAATCTTGGCCCTACATTTGGGGTGTGTGGTGGTGTAATCCTAGCCATTAAAAGATTCCTTCCCCATTAAGCTTTGGTAGAGTTGATCTTGGCCATACACCTTTTTAATGTGTTGGGATGATCTCCACCTTCCATGTGTCCTCCAAGATTCCTCATCCATCAAACTCCTAATTCTTTTTCCTCTTTTTCTTTTTGGTCCTTTTTCTTCCTTTTTTTTCCTTCCTTGCACTTTATTTCTTTATTTTGCCATTTCTTTATTTATTCTCGAATTTCCTGAAATGCAACAAAATAAATTATTAAAATACGAGTTCAAGCAATAAATAGGTAATAAAAATATGCAAAAATATGCACTTATCACTAAGTAAGTGATTCGAGAACTAGAATTGACTTGATCGATAACTCTGAGTTCTCGAACACTATTTTATTGACATATCGAATTACTTCTCGAATAGCTCTTTTTCATCAGGATTCCTTGAGTTGTCGAATAGAACACTTGACTTATCGAATCCTTGAGATATCGAATAGCTTTCTTAGTCCTTGAGATATCGAATGGAACTTTGACTTGTTGACTCTTTGAGAACTCGAATACCACTCTTGACTTGTTGACTTCTTGAGTTCTCGAACAGAGTAATAGATATATCGAATCTCTGAGATATCGAACAGTGTATTCAGAGATATCGAATAGTGTCTTGAGATATCGAATCCCTGAATTCTCGAATGCTGGACTTCTCGAATAGACAAAACTACTTCTCCAATTGGTACTTAGGCAAATTCTTCACTTTCTTCAAATCCCAACTGTGATTATTTGACAGTCTTTATCTTCTTGCTTGAGGTATGAACCTTCAAACTTCTTTCAAGCATTATTCTTGACTATATAAGTACAGTTACACAACTAGGATTTGGTGCCTATTACAAGTACAGAACAAGTAGAGACTCTACAACTAGAGGTTCCCTCAGTTAAGAGGTCATGTAAGTAATGCAAAGCATTACAAACAATTAGGCTTGTTATTTGATGTAAACAGGCATGCCTCTGTGACTAACAATCTCCCCCAAATTGTGAGTAAGACCCTTAGTCACAATTTCATGTCTGATAACAAGCCTAACATACATAAAGATAAAACTTTAAAAGTACAGGTATGTAGATTGATTGAAGAAAGTACATAGAAGTATTCTTACCAGGTATGAGAAACTACTAGCCATATCCTTTTGGATTCATCTCTTGAGCTTTGGCTTGCATATTCTCATTTTTCATCTTCTCTTCAGCTTCTTTGGCTTTCTTCTTTGCATTTTCCTCCATGGCAAGAATAATATCTTCCATTGCAGTGAGTTCTTCAATTAGAGGGGAGCCTGACAAGTCCTTGAGTACTTCATTCAGCTGTTTCTCAGAATAGGAACTGATGTAGTCCATTCTAATCTTTACATTTCTACCATATTTCTTGTACTCAATGATGTAAGGATTAAACTTGACTCTGCACAGAGCCATAGCTCTCAATTCATCAGCCTTAGCTTCCATTGCAGCCATCTCCTCCTCCCTTTTCTTTAGTAGCTCTTCACTGTTCTTTTTCCTTTCTGCCTGGTGATCTCTTTTCATTTTGACAAATTCAATTAACTCCAGCTTCCATATCCTTTCCACTCTGTCTTCAGAATCCAACATTGCAATTATTCTTTCTATGTCATATAGCCTGCCCAGTGCTGGCATGTTCCTTGTCTGAATTTCTTCTGTCTTCCATCAGTATATTTAATTTCAAGAAAATCATCAACAATGGCAACATGATAGATTCTTTGAGCCCATAGGAACTGCAGTTGGTCTTCATCATAGTTTTCATCCAGAGGTGGTAGGTTCAATCCTGGAATAATTGTCAGTGCCTTTGACTTGGATAACTTCACCCTTCTTGCAGCATGCTTGAATTTAGTCCTTCTTATATGATTGCTAGGCAGAAATTTATGACCCTTGCTTGTAGACCATTGTAGTATTCCATTAGCAGTTTGTTTTCTGAAACATACACATGGTTTCTTGACTTGAATCTCCTTCTCTTCTTGAGGTGGCAAAATAGTTGCAGAAGCCATTGAATCAGATTTTGGTAGGTCATTACTAACAGTATTCACCCTAGACTTAGAGTCTTGTGTTGTGGTGAGGTTACTGCTAGCAATGCCTAAGGCTTGCTGTTTTCCAATTTTCCTCTCATAGACTTTGCATTGGTCATCATCATATTTCTTGTCATCCTTCTTCTTCTTCTTGTTTTTATCACCCTTATTACTCCTGTAATGTCTTCTCCTTCCATCACTTTTATCTTTATCCTTGTCTTGATCACCATCCTTGCTTGGGTTGAACTTGGCAGACTCAGGTACAATGCTAGTTGTAATGTATGATCTGAGATAAGATATAGCTTCCAATTCTTCTGTTGTTCTTACACCCTTCTTCTTGTTCAGCTTCTCAATGATGGCAATAATGAGAGGTTTGTTCTGAGGGACTAGATGCTTAGGAATGATCAGCTGCTTGATATCATCAATTCTGGTTGTAGCTTGATTGATGATGGTTCTAGGATTTGTGAATACTTCAGGTAGCCTTGAGGGTTGATCATTCCTTAAGTCATCAAAGAGACTCTTGTTATTTTCATTCCCTTTTTCAATCAGCCCAAGGAACACATCCACTTCTGAGTGATTTAGGCTTTGTAGGGTGTTGAAAGTCAAATGCCATATTTTTGACTTAGATACCATCATTATCTCCTTGAACCATAAGTTGTTGAATTTCCTAGGAATAACAGTGAGGTAGTCAATCTGCTCCTTCAACTCTCTCAGATAGAACTGAGTATCACCAGCCTGTTCCCTTGTGGCTTTCAGAAACTCCAAGAAGGTTGTATCATGATAGACATTTGAATTAGCAACTTCTTGTAGCCTGGCCTCAGTAATGACTTTAGCTTCTACAGGCTTGGCACTTTCAGATTTGGATGATGGAGGTTCATCAACTGGCATGCTCCCTGCAACCACTGTGGTTGTGATAGATTGCTTCTGACCACTAGGAGTAATGACATGCACAATTGGTAGAGTGACAACTGGCAGTGAGGTAGGAGGCTCATCAACTTTGGATTTTCCTTTGCCTGGCACATTAGGTATGGATTTTGAAGCCCTTTGATGACCACCCTCCTTTATCTGTATGCCTATCTCCTTAGGTTTCTCCCCCTTTGGATTTGAATTCCTTATCCTTTTCTCCCTCTTAGGCTTGTTGTCAGGCACAGAGGCTTTAGAAGTGACCTTTGGGTTTGAAGACTCTTCAGGTAGAGGGAGACCCATATGCTTCATCATGGCAGCCAACATAGATTGCTGATGCAGAAGAACATTAGTTGTGGTGGTTGCTTGACTGTCCAACTGATCATTGAGAAGTGCAACCTTGTTTGTAAGATGAGCATTAGACTTAGTGAGAGTAGCTACCTCCTTTTCAAGTGCATCTACCTTGCTGAACAATTCAGTAGATTTAAAGCTAGACAGGGATTGTTCTTTAAGTCTCTGCACTTTAAACCTAGTCATGTCATGCACTGGAACTTCAGTTACCAGCCTGTCTCCATATAAATTCTTGAACATTGTCTTCAACATGGCATTGGAGTCTGTGGTTTGATCAGATAGAGATTGAAATTTATGCCCCAGACTTGTGACAGTATCTTTTAGCAGTGCTAGCCCATGATCCATCTTGGTGCAGGTGGTGTTACAGTATTTGAGGTCTTTAAACACACTGTCCAACTGAGGGAATTTGGCATCAAAGGTCCTCTTGATTTCTTCCACTTTAGTGGCTGTCTTATCACACACTCTTTTGACCTCAGATTTGACTCCTTTTCCAAGATAGTGGGCAGCCTTGAGGAATCCCTTGTGTGAATCATTCATGGCCTCATACACTTCTCCAGGGGTCAGAGATTGGGCATTGGAACCTAGTGAAGTGATGTATTCCTCCCTGAGATATTGTGTTGCTTCATCAAGAGTAATATCATATTTTACTTGCAACCAGGCATCTATATTCCCATCTCTCTCAACATCATCAACTATCTTAGTCTTCTGCATTTCCACATCATCCCTATGGCATAGCAGAATGGCTTCATAGTCTGGATTAGGGATGTTGGAGGTGACCAAGTTCTGAGCAATCTTGACAAACTCAGGAATCTGATCCACAACTAAGCTTTGAAGTGTTTCAACCGTCAATTGTGGTGGAACAGACCCTGATCCTGAAGCATTGTCATGTTGCACAGGCTTCAGCAATTGTGACAGAAAGTCAGAACTAGAGCTAGGCAAGCTAGACTCCTCAGTTACAGATGCAACTTCTGTAATCGGATGGATTGACTCTACTACTGGTGTCTCCACAGAAGTGGGATGAGTTACACCAGCAGTTGACACAGGCACAGAGTCTCTAGTAAAAACTAGTGAATCCTCTGTGTTTGTGATGGTGTCATTAGGAGATGCCCTAGCATGCATTCCCTCACCATCTAAATGTGGGTCCTGGGTGGTGAGCAAAGTGTCATGCACTAAGTCACTTGAAATCATTGGCTCATCAAGAGAAAAGAATTCTTGATGATCAATGCCTTGCTCCTCAATTGCTTGAGTTGTAGGCTGTAAAGAAATTTGAGTGGTAGATTCTGGAAGAGGAGTGTCTTGTAGATTAGAGTTGGGCAACTCCCCCTGAGAGATAGAGGGAGTTTCAATTGTGATGTGCTCTCCACTCAGTGTAGTGCCAGCCTTATCACTCCCATGTGCTGACTCTGTACAAGTAGGTGCATTGGGGAGGATGCTTGATTCTATAGATGCACCCTGTTGAGAGGATACATCTAGTGAACTGTGTGCCCCTGATTTTACAACTTCAGCCATTTGTGTGACTGAAGAGGTGGTTTTAGTTTTCTTCTTCTTTGACCTAATTAGGGGTGACTCAGGTGCCTCCCTTTCTAATTCTACAGCCAATGCTGCTTCAGATAAAATGGTTAAAGGTGCAGAAGCAACCTATTTTCTCTTCTTCTCCTTTTTACTAACATCACCCTTTTGAGAGGATGATGCAGTTGGCTTAATGTTTGGTAGAGTGTTTGGTTGAGGTGGTTGGTTAGCAGACCCTGGGTTAGCACTTTGTTCTACTTGCTTGGGTCTCGCTAACTCAGATTTGGAGGCAAATGTTGGCAAGTTGTGAGGGTAAGACTCAAATAACTTCTGCATATGAGAAGTTATTACAAGCCTTACATCCACATCATTCCTAGTATCCAAATTACCAAAAATGAGTTTGGTCATGGATCTAGGGTAGCCTAATCTACTTTTATCTAAACCAGGTAAATCAGCCACATTTTTATCTAGATAATTAAGTATAGACTGAATAAACCTAGGAAAGAAGATATCATTACCTCTCTTGGTTTTGTTCTTACCAAGTTTTCCATAGAGTTCCTGCATTATGAGCTTTCCAACATCAATTTTCCTATCATAGGCAAGTGAATAGTATATCTGTTGAACAGGAGCACTTAGTTGGTCAAAGCTGGATTTCCTTCCACTGAATACTTACAGGAGAGTGGCAAACACATAGCTCCACTCTTTTCGTAGATGTGCCCGTTTTAGATTTCCAACCTTGATGGTGTCTGAGTACCTTATTAGTTCAAAGAATTCCACTAATTGATCTTCTGTTACAATGCCATCATACTCATTCTGGTGAAGACCCAGGGCCTTGCTCATGTCTTCAAAAGTGATGCTGAACTCTTTACCAAGTATCTTGCAGTTAATGATATAACCCAGACTGCCATCATCTAGAGCAACTGTTTCTGTAATGGCAGTATTCCTAAATTGCTCCAGAATGTCTAGATACAGAGTTGGGTTGGCCGTAAGTGCTTCTTTGATATAAGATTCAGACATCCATTTGACGAAACACTTGTAGTTAGCATTTGGGGCTTCGACATCACTTGAGATAGCAATGAAGTTAGTGTTGAATTTCACAGTTGCCATTGACTTGGAGAGAAGAGAAAAGAGAATGAAGGTTGAAGAAGAAATTTGGCTTTTAGCAGTTAGGGTTTTCAGGGGTTTTGGGAGCTTTGATGCTTGAGAAATCGAATGAAATGGATCGAATAAATGTGAAATTGTATAAGTATGAAGTACTTGAATTGTCGATTAGATGTATGTTTTGTATCGACAAGTCAATCATTCGAGAAGTAGAAAACAACTATTCGATAAGTCAAGAAAGGCTTATTCGATAACTCAAGCAGGTTGAAAACTCACAGCTGGCAGCTATCTAACTTAGAATAAATTCTAAACTAGGTAAAATGTGTTTTTATGAGTGAATTAAAATTTTAGACAAAAGTCCAAAATCAGTTAAGATTCAGCGAGAATTCAGCCTTTTCAAATGATTCGAGAACTCAAATATAGTATTCGAGAACTCAGTCATTAGAGAACTAAAACACTATATTCGAGAAGTCAAGAATAGTGAATCACTCGAGAAGTCTGACTTATCGAAATATACTCATCACTCACAAAAATTAATTTTCACTATCTTTTAAAATTTACCAACCATATTCATTCAAGAATATTCTAGCAAATTAAACAGTGATTTTCTCAAAATTTCATAGAAATTTCAAGTTAACAAGAAAGTATGATTTTCTAACATATACAACAGAGTTGAAATATTTATAAATCATACTTCAGCCAACACTTACTCCAAAAATATTGAGAATTTAGATAAAGTAAGTGCTTACTGCTGCAACAACTCAGTTGATATATTCACTTAGCCAGAATCTGAAGAATTCAGCATTCCAATCTCACTAACCAACCTTGAGAAGGTGGCTTCATCTAATGGCTTAGTGAATATGTCAGCTAGTTGTTTATCTGTAGAGACATAGTGCAACTCAATGGTTCCATTAGTTGCATGCTCTCTAATGAAATGATATCTGATGTCAATGTGCTTTGTTCTAGAATGATTGACAGGATTGGCAACTATAGAGATTGCAATTGTGTTGTCACACATGATTGGAATTCTTTCCAACACGAGTCCATAATCTCTAAGTTGATTTATAATCCAAAGCACTTGAGCACAGCAACTTCCAGCAGCTATGTATTCAGCCTCAGCTGTAGAAGTTGACACAGATTGTTGTTTCTTGCTATACCAAGAGACTAACCTTTGTCCAAGAAACTGGCAGCTCCCTGAGGTGCTTTTTCTATCCACTCTGCATCCAGCATAATCAGCATCAGAATAACCAACCAGATTGAACCCTGTGTCCTTAGGATACCATAACCCCAAGTTTGGAGTGCCCTTCAGATATTTAAAGATCCATTTTATAGCAATCAAATGTGATTCTTTTGGATTTGACTGAAACCTTGCACACAAGCATGTAGCAAACATGATGTCTGGTCTACTTGCAGTGAGGTAGAGTAGAGAACCAACCATGCCTCTGTAGACTGATTTATCTACTTTCTTGCCTTTAGCATCTTCATCCAATTTAGTGGCAGTGGCCATGAGTGTCTTTGCAGGTGAGCAGTCTTCTAAGTCAAACTTCTTCAATAAATCCTTGATGTACTTGGTCTGATTGATAAAAATACCATCCTTCCTTTGACTGACTTGCAACCCTAGAAAGAATGTCAACTCTCCCATCATACTCATCTCATATCTGCTCTGCATGAGTTTAGAGAATTTCTCACACAGCTTCTCATTTGTAGAGCCAAAAAATGATATCATCCACATAAATCTGAACTAGGATAATATCATCACCATGCTTCTTGTAAAATAGTGTCTTGTCCAAGGTGCCTCTAGTGAATTGATTTTCAAGAAGAAATTGTGATAAAGTATCATACCATACCCTTGGAGCCTGCTTAAGTCCATATAGTGCCTTAAGCAGTTTGTAGACAAATTCTGGGAAGTGTGGATCCTCAAATCCAGGTGGTTGTTGCACATAAACTTCTTCTTCCAACTCTCCATTCAGAAATGCACTCTTGACATCCATTTGATAAACTTTAAAGTTTGAGTGAGCAGCAAATGCCACGAATATTCTGATGGCTTCCAATCTAGCAACAGGGGCAAATGTCTCATCATAATCAATGCCTTCCTGTTGAGAGTATCCTTTTGCAACCAACCTTGCTTTGTTTCTTACTACTGCACCATCTTCATCCATCTTATTCTTCAGAACCCATTTTGTTCCAACAATGGTTCTATTCTTTGGTGCAGGCATAAGTTCCCATACTTTGTTCCTTTCAAATTGATTCAGCTCCTCTTGCATGACAATAATCCAATCTGGATCCAACAGTGCATCATCAAGTTTCTTAGGCTCAACCTGAGATAGGAAACAACCATAGAGACACTCATTCTGAGTTGCTCTCCTAGTCCTTACTCCTGCATTAGGATCTCCAATAATTTGCTCTGCAGTGTGTGATCTATCCCATTTCCTTGAGTGCTCAGCCTGATTTTTCATTCTTGATGTTGTTTCATCATGCAAATCATGATCATTCTCATTTCCTCCCCCTGTGAGGTTGCCACTACTCACAGGTGTGTCTTAGATGCTAGTTTCTCCACCGTTGATTGGCACAAATTCTTCTCTTGTATTATCATTCACTTGAGTCTGTTGAACTTGAGTTTCAACTTCAGTTTCAGTCTCTTCATCAGAATCATCTAGATTATCAAACTTCAATGAATCTTTATCGTCATCATTGGCTTCTTCTAGTCCAGGTAGTTTGTTGTCATCAAATGTCACATCTGTGCTTTCCATAATTTTCTTTTGACTGATGACATAAACTTTGTATGCAATTCTTTCCATAGAGTAGCCAAGTAAAATTCCTTCAAATGCCTTTGCATCAAACTTTCCAACATATTCTGAATTATCCTTCAATACAAAGCATTTGCTTCCAAAAGTATGAACATACTTTAGAGTAGGCTTATTTCCAGTCATCAAATTGTAAGGTGTCTTTCCAGTGTTTTTGTTGATGAGGGTTCTGTTCTGGATATAGCATGCAGTGCTCACAGCCTCAGCCCAAAAACATGTAGGCATCTTTGCATCAAGTAACATTGTTCTAGCAGCCTCAATCAGAGTTCTATTCTTTCTCTCAACAACTCCATTTTGTTGTTGAGTTCTTGGAGCTAAGAATTGCTGAGAAATCCCATTCTCTTTGTAGAATGCTTCAAGCATGGCATTTCTGAACTCTGCTCCATTATCACTTCTCAGTGCAATCACACTTGCATTGTTGGCCTTTGCTTCCTTGTCAACTTTCTTTATGTGCTCAATGATTACTTGTGGAGCCTCATCTTTTGATGCTAGAAATTCCACCCATGTATACCTTGTAAAGTCATCAACCATCACCAAGGCATACTTCTTTCTTCCTAGTGACATAATATTAACAAGCCCAAACAAATCCATATGAATGAGTTGCAGGGGCTTGGTTATTGATGTCACTATCTTTGACTTGTGGCTTGATCTTTTCATTTTTCCCTTTTGACAAGCCTCACACACTCCTTCTTGACAGAACTCGAGTGTGGGCATGCCTCTCACTAACTCTCTTTTGACTAGAGAATTAATGGCTTTGAAGTTCAGGTGTGATAATTTCTTGTGCCACAGCCAACAATCTTCATTTGATGCTTTTGAGAAGAAGCAACAAATTTTGTCCTTGTTTGCAGAGTCCATATTGGCTACAAACAGGCTTCCTTTCCTTACTCCAGATAGAGCAAAGTCACCAGTCTTCTTGTGGGTGATCAAACATTCATCTTTGTCAAAATCCACCTTGAATCCCCTATCAGTAAACTGACCAACACTTAGCAGATTATGCTTGAGTCCCTTGACCAGTGCTACATCTTCAATGATGACATTTCCAACTTTTAACTTGCCATATCCCAATGTGTTACCCATGCTGTCATCTCCAAAAGCAACCATTGGGCCAACCTTCTCCTCATACTGTGATAGCAGGGCCATATCACCAGTCATATGATTTGAGCATCCACTGTCCAAAATCCACATGACCTTCTTTTCACTTTCTTTGCCCTGCAAACACAAAGGTATTACTTCTCCTTTGGTACCCAAACAAGTTTGGGTCCATGTGACTTAGAAACAGTTTTATCATAAACAACATGCTTATCAACTTTCTTGGTGTTAGTCTTCTTGTCACTGTTAGAAGTCTTAGAGCTTGAGGCCTCAGACTTAGGTGACAAAGGTACCTTCCTAGCTTTAGGTGGACTTGAAGACTTTGACCTTGTGTAGTGTGTGTGAGAATTGTGACTGATACAACCATCAATTAATTGCCTTCTCAAATTGAAACAACTAGTCATAACATTTATATTGCATGGCATACAGTCAAATTTATCACAAAATGGTGCATCTCTATGTCTCAGAGGCACAGAACAATCATAAAAAGGTTTGGACACACTACCAACAGGTTTCTTGCATGCATGAGTTAAATGATTGGTACTGAAACAGTTTTGACAAGTTTTCCTAGGGGCATTAGGCATATAAGCATAGTTGTTATCCTTGTTAATCCCTAACTTGCCATTTTTGTTCTGTTTCTTCTTAGTCACTTTCTTTTCTGATTCACTCTTCCCAGCTGAAACAAACTTAACAAACTTCTTAGGTCTTGGCCTATCAACTACTGGCTCCTTGTCTTTTGACCTGACACTCTCACTCTTGGATGATGCTTGTTGTTCATTTGATTGTGCCTCATCCTCATCATTCAACATTTGTTTGATGAGTAAGGCATCCTCATCAATTTCAAATGTTGGTTCCTTAAAAATTGGATTTTCAGTCTTTTTCAAAATGTGAGGCACTCCTTCATGAACAACTGTGTCATCTTCAATGACAACATAGCCTTTTCTCTGTTTAAGAGTGTCATAATCAAGTCCAATAGCAGCCTTGGGTTTTGCTTCAATTTTCTCACAGTAGGATTTCACTAGACCAGATGATTTCTTGAAAGTTTTTAGTTTGAATTCATTTTCAGCTAATTCATCCCTAAGAGCCTTTTCAACCTGACTAGCACACAAAACCTTATTCTGCAGATATTCAACTTCTTTCTTAAGGTTTTCTATTTGCATAGCAGTTAGCTTAAGTTCCTCATTCTTTTTGGTTAACATTTCATTTCTAGTAGACAATTTAGCAATCTCTTCATTAGCAGCAGTCATACTAGTATAAATGTTAAACATCTCAACAGATAGTTGTTCAATCATGCATTTATACTCAGAAACAGACATGTCTATAGTAGTGAGAGATGGTACCTGAGGGTCTGATGGAGATGTGTCCTCCTTGGAATTGGCCATCAAGGCATAATTGCAAAATTCTTGTTCCTTTCCATCACTGTCAGAATCATCCCAACACTTCCCTTCAGCTATATAGGCCTTACCTTGTGTCTGCTTTTTCAGAAGGGCCTCATACTTTGCTTCGAGCTCAAGATAATCTCTATCCTTCTTTTTAGGCTTCTTGCATTCACTGGCAAAATGCCCTAGGTCATTGCATCTATAACACCTTACAGATGACCTATCCACATGGCTGGTTTTGAACTTATTCTTGTTTGGTTTCACAGGTGCCTTGCTCCTGTTGAATGAATGGTTTTGGGTTTGAAGGGTTGATTCCTCTTAAATATGATGTTTGGAAATTTTCTGGCCATGAAAGCATATGAAGTGTTTTCCATCCCATCTAGTTTTTTAAGAGTATAGAACTCATCTTCCTCCTTCTCCTCAACAGGTTCACTTACCTCAGCTTCAGTTCCTTCATCTTCTACTACCTCCTCTATCCTTAATTGGCTTGTAGATTCTTCTAGGTCTTGAATAGATTTGTTGACAATCAAGGCACATGATGTGTTTATCATTCTGCCTTGGTTGGCTTGGATAGCCCTTTTCTGAAGCAACTCAAGCTCATGAGTTTTTAAAACCCCATAGAGCACATCAGATGTAACTTTGTTCAAATCTCTTTCCCTTAGAGAAATGACCCTTTGTTCTAGATGATTTGGTGAAGATAGCAGAAACTTCATGTTCAATTCCTTGGTGCTATAAACCTTGACATTCATCTGCAACTCAGTAACTAGCTTGTGAAATCTCTCAAACATCTCAGTGATGCTTTCCTTGGGCTGTGCCACGAAAGCTTCATACTGTGTGACCAGTATCTGTTTCTTGTTCTCTCTGACCTCATCAGTTCCTTCACATAACACCTCAATGTGATCCCACATTTCTTTGGCAGTGGTACATGAAGCAATGTTTGCAAACATTGACATGTCCATGGAATCTATAATCAGCAACATGAGGTGACTGTCAAGGGCAACCATGTCCTTTTCTGATTCTGTCCATTTGGATGGATCCTTAGCCACATAAGATCTTGGAATAGTGGTGGTTCCAACAGTCTTTTCAGGAATCTCCTGTTGGGGAACAAATGGACCATTCTTGAGAATCTCAGGATACAAATAATGAGATGCTTTGATGAACAACTGCATCTTTATCTTCCAGAGGTTGTAATCCTCTTTGTCAAACTTATGGACTTTCACCGTTCCTGTAGTCTTTGGTGTATTCGAACTCATGATCGTTTTTCTGTTTTTGAATAAACAACCCGCTCTGATACCACTTGTTGAGTATGAAATACAGTAAAAGAATACAGAGGGGGGGTGAATGGATTCTTGAACTTTTATTGGTTGAGTTTGTGTAACAGATAAGTGTTTGTGTGTGCAAAGATGTAGGTGCGGATAAAGAACAACACAAGTCACAATATCACTTTAATCTACAATCTGTGAATACAAATGATAGTATTCTCAGCTTTGTTTTTCTCAGAGAGATATGGCTTACGATGAATATGAAAAACTTGACTCTCCAAAAGTTAATTGCTAAGGAAGTGAGGTTGTATTCCTTATAGAGCATGGATACAACCTACTTGCTATAAATAAGGTAGCTAAAACAAATTAATTTCTAGTCTGTCTATCCTATTTGAGTAAGAGTCCAAACGGTTACAGATTTGACTTTGCAAAGCTTGTTCAGATCCACTTTTTTAGCCCTTTGTCTCTTCTATATCTCTCCAAGCTTCTTTATAGGCTTTCCAGAGCACTTTACAGATTGAGATCCATAAAGTGCATTGGCTTGTTGTAGGTTTCCGACTTGTACAATTTCTCCAGTATTTTGTCTCCAAGAGTGTATTCGAGAAGTGACTAAGTAAGTGATTCGAGAACTAGAATTGACTTGAACGATAACTCTGAGTTCTCGAACACTGTTTTATTGACATATCGAATTACTTATCGAATAGCTCTTTTTCATCAGGATTCCTTGAGTTGTCAAATAGAACACTTGACTTATCGAATCCTTGAGATATCGAATAGCTTTCTGAGTCCTTGAGATATCGAGTGGAACTTTGACTTGTTGACTCTTTGAGAACTCGAATACCACTCTTGACTTGTTGACTTCTTGAGTTCTCGAACAGAGTAATAGACATATCGAATCTCTGAGATATCGAATGAGATATCGAACAGTGTATTCAGAGATATCGAATAGTGTCTTGAGATATCGAATCCCTGACTTCTCGAATGCTGGACTTCTCGAATAGACAAAACTACTTCTCGAATTGGTACTTAGGCAAATTCTTCACTTTCTTCAAATCCCAACTGTGATTATTTGACAGTCTTTATCTTCTTGCTTGAGGCATGAACCTTCGAACTTCTTTCAAGCATTATTCTTGACTATATAAGTACAATTACACAACTAAGATTTGGTGCCTATTACAAGTACAGAACAAATAGAGACTCTACAACTAGAGGTTCCCTCAGTTAAGAGGTCATGTAAGTAATGCAAAGCATTACAAACAATTAGGCTTGTTATTTGATGTAAACAGGCATGCCTCTGTGACTAACAACAGCCATACCAAAAATATACCTTAATCAAAAAGGATACTCATGTGGTGAACTTAACTTGATGCAATTGCTGAGAGTGAGACATAAGTGGAATACCTTGTCAACATGCGATTTGTGCCATATATAGTGTCAATGAAGAACCAACAACATATGTGTCTCAATGGTACAAAAAAAGATGTCAACTTATAGGCCTATGCTTACGTGCTGAATCAATTAAGGGGTCAAAATCAATGTAAGAAAACTGAAAAAGATGATATTTTACCACCTCCCTATAAGACGAAACACAACAGGAAAGATAGAGTTGAGACTAAGAATATGGGAAGCTTAGTAGAAAAATGACATGTTCAATTTGTGGTCAGCAAGGTAACAAAAAAGGGCTTAACAGAAAAGGGCACAACAAGAGTTTTGCAGGTTCCATAATATATTGTAATATTGCACTGTTTATTATATTTCAATTTATTAGAATATACTCTGATATATATATATATACTTTATGTTAGGTACTAAAACTGCTACAGAAATTTCACTGAATGCGACAAAGTCACAAAATAAATCAACAAATGATATACAAGGAGGCAAGATGCTAGTTAAAAGGAAGGTGCAGGGCTATGACAGTAATGGTAAACAAGTTATGAATGACACTAACAAAAGAGTAAAGCCGCATGTATTCTCACACAGTGAGCTCATCCAACCAACGATTGTGTTAGGACATAAAACTACAACTCTCCAGTAGAAGGGTCAAAGACAGTAACATGACATCAAATCAGTTGCAAAAGATTGTTGAAAAGAAAAGGAATGAAAAAAATCAAGCTCTGTACTAAATGTCATGTAGCAGCTTAAGAATGCATTTTAACAATTAATGCCCTGTGTTTTGTTAGACTATGGTTATTTTGAAGTTCTGCAAGATTAAACTTGTTAAATATTTTATGGTTATAGAATTGCAGTAATATGTCATCTCAACTTTATCTCAATTTTTGAGCTATGGCTAATTTGCGATTCCGCAACTCAAGGTTTAAACTTATAAAGATTAAATATATTCTCAATTTTTTTTTTGTAATGAAATCGTGTCCAACTACAGTTCTAAATTTGAGTTAATATAATGTTGAATATAGCTTCTATCTGGAATAAATAGCTTAATTGAGTTTTAAATACATTATGGAAATTTTATTCTTTTAAATTTTGTCCCCTCTATTCATGTTATCAGATTTGTACATCCGTGTAATAGTTGATATAATCATATAATAATAAGAAAAGAGAACTGTATTTAATGAGCATGATATAACATGATTCAGGTTACATATGAAAGATTCTTGATGTATAAGCATCTCATATAGTTCATCATATGACCCTCAAACTCTAGGTGGGTGTTGGAGACATATTGCAATAACAAGGGAGGTTCTTAGTAACGTTGCATTCGAAGAATTTTATAAATGATTAGAGATGATCAAGTAATAGAGGATGAAAACAGATATAAAATGGTTTAGAATTATTGCAGATGATCTGCATGTATATGCATATAGATAGTGATAGCTAATTTACGTGTAGGTGCCAGGTGAGAATGACACCAAGCGATTTAATGTTTCTGTTAGCAAATGGCCAAAAGACAAGTGATTGCATAGTTGATTGTTGTTTTTTTTGCTAATTAGTTGATTGTTGTTTTTATCTAAGAACTTTGTTCATGTAGGTTAATATATGTGTTTTTTCTTTGTAATATCATTGCACTCTTTTGTTTCATGTGCAAACCACTAGATTTATTCTGTAGAGCATAGATACGCACCTTAACGATTCACCTTTGTAAGAAATGTCGGTATATTTTCTGCACAATCTGAAGAACAATCTCCTCTCATGATCTCCTGGGATTTTTGATTTTCTAACCATGTCACTGAGTTCCAGAATGTCACGCTTTATTTCCCCATCAAGCTTTCTTCCCACAAAAAATTTAAATCTTTTTAACAATTCATACATATGCACTTATAATGGGTAAAAGAATCCTAAAGTTACCTTAAGAAAAAAATCCTAAAGTTAACTGAAAATTTTGTTTATAAACACATTTAACGTTTTAAAAAGATAAAGTCATAGAACTTGTACTTTAGATCATCGCTAACATAGTTTATCAGTGACAAGAATATACATGTCCTATATATCCAAGTAAGGTTAACCTAATTTGTTGTAGTTTCCAATGCAATCATACGAAGATTACATGAAATGGCAACAAATAACATTTTGATGGCAGTTTACATGCTTTCAATTACTTTCGGTTGATGGTAATTCATCTCATGTGTGTTCTTGTCATCTGAGCTACTAAATCAATTAGTGCAACTTTAAATCTGACGATTATGTGAATCTTTAATCTCAGTACACTTCAATTTCACAAATACTTGGGCTGAAATTATGTCATGCAAGTAAGAAATTTTTTACAACTTGGTGTAACACAAAACTACGTAGTTTTGTTAAGTTAACTTTAGGGGTAATTGTTTGATTCTTTTACCCATAAACATATGTAAATATATATAGATGATTGTTGGATACCATCAAACTTGGATGGAAACACAAACATCGGGCGATTTCCTGAGATGCGTATGCCCTTCATCGAGTTGCTAAAATATTTTTTTCCCTTTATGAAATCTTCCCAAAGTGAAAAACACTTCACTTTATAAAACAAACAAATAAAGAAAATCATTATCATGTCTTAAACACAAGAGAACTATTTAAACAAAAAAAATCATTATCATGTTCATGTCTTAAACACAATCGCAATACTTAAAAATTGTGGAATATCTACCGAAAAAATGTAAGTGAATCATCTGCGCTTGCAGTTACAACCCACTCATCAAATGTCAAATTTGGTACTCTTTCAGTTGTGAGACAAGGCACTGTGATAGGTAAACATACATCTGATGACAAATTCACCGGGTCTGGGTATGAACCTATAAACATATGACTAGAATGACCCGCAAGCGCCTTTAATTGAGAGCCACGAAAAGCCTTGACCACAGTAGAGGGAGCTTATTCAGAAAGGACATCAAGATGATGTCTCATTTCAAAAACTTCCGAGACATTTTCGAAAACCAAAAAAGAAACCTCTCTAGAACTCGCTCTCCTGATGTCATCATACAATTTACCATGTAGTACAGTGGATAAATTTTTATCATAATGATCAATATTGTAGTACTCTCCTGATCTAATAATTTCAACCCAATCACGTTTTTCACTTAATAGAAGATCACTGTTAAAGGGATTATTTTGAGCCATTAGAACCTACACAATGAAGCACATAAGTTTATATATGTACTGACTAAACAAACTATATACTGGAATAGCTTTAATAACATATGAGTTGAAAACAAATTAAACAAAATAGTGTAAAAAGTTAAGAACCCCAAAACTATAGAATTTGTTTAGCAAAATGTTGCAAATTCTGGATACAGAATAGAAACACACGATTCGGTACCTTTATCAATGTTATTATGAACACACGATTGTAAGTAGACGATTTACATATTACTATAAAAACTGGATATACAAATTCATTTTTTTCTTTGTTTTGTTTAATTTTTTCTTCCTACATAGAGTTGTGAGACATTGAGAGATGCAAATAGAGTTTCATAATATGTCTATTTGGAGATCATTACATAACTCTATTAAAATGATGGTAATCAGAGTGAATGACCAAATTACGACAACGATATGAAACAGTAATATTTACAAATGTTTTCATCATATGAATGTATTATATATACTAGTATATAATCCATACAACGTGCATGAATTTTTTTATTAATGACGGAAAAATATAGTGTAATGAACTTTTAGAAATATTTCAAAAAAAAAGAAATATTATATAATTGGCATTTTTAGGTGTATTGATAAAAGGTGCTATGCTATAATTGTAAGTTAACATTTTTTTAATTAAAATAGTCAATATGAATAGTTCAAATAATTTAATTAGTACGTTTACGTGTGTTTATGAAAAAGTAATACATTTTAATTAAAAGTTAACATATTTTTATTAGAAAATACAAATGGCTAATTACTATTATTTATATTATTTTTTAAATAAAAAGATCGAAAACCAAAAATTTTAATGTTTTGATTTTATTGTAATAGTATAGATAGTTGTTGTCTGTATAATTAACTATTATTATTTTGGATTTGGGGACTGGATGCAATCGTTTATAGAATTTCTTATGAATGGGGCTTGAAAGTTTGATTTTTAACTCACGAGCATAGTTTGGAGAAAGTTCTTTATATATATATTATTCTGTTTTACATTCTTTGTTTTTAAAGAGCTTAATGCTCCTAAATTAGGTACAAACTAATTGCAATTGGGCCATTAAAATGCACTAAGTACTCACTTAAGTTCCATAAGGGACATTTTTCTCTTTTTAATTAAATTATCAGATAAAAACGTTGTGTCTTGAAAATAATGTTTTGACAAGTTATAATTAATAATATGATTTGTGAGTTAAATACAAATAATGAACTACACCTTAACCGCCTACTTAATATGATAATTTTTATGTTGGGCAGATATCAAAAATTAATAATATATTATAACATAATATTTTATTATTATAATATGTGAAAAGAACTTTAAATAAAAGTGCAAATCATTTGCAATAAAATTCAAAATAAAACCTAACTAAAAAAATGATAAAGACAACCCGCACAGGTTTTAAGCTAGTAATCATCATCTTCTATATATAATAGTAGATAATTTTGAGCCAATAAAGCCCCTGTGAAAGTTCAATTTTACCCTTAGATTTTAGAAAATCACATGAAGTTGCCACTACTCTTTTATTCACACAAAAAAATTGAGTATGGGGAATTGAACTCATGTCCTTCTCAAAGAAACTCATCCTTATAACCATTGAGCTACATAAGTTTTTGAGTTTTAACTAAAAAACGTATTACTTAAACCCGGTCTCTCCTTTTTTCCTATTAATTTAACTTTTGAGTAAATATGTTAATGATGACTTATATTCTTTTATGTCCTTTTATCATTGCTCTAAAAGAAATTATGTTATATCCTATACAATATATTTATATGCTACAAAACATCTTCTTTTTAGTGCTCATATGATTTATGCATAAATAAACTTTTTATTCACACAAAAAATTTGAGTAAATTATGTTCTTATGGGGAATGAACTCATATCCTCCTCGAAAAAACTCATTCTTATAACCATGGAGCTACATAAGTTTTTGAGTTGAACTAAAAAAACGTATTATTTAAACCCGGTCTCTCCTTTTTCCTATTTTTGATATTAATTTAACTTTTTAGTAAATATGTTAACGATAACTTATATTGTTTTATGTCCTTTTATCATTGCTCTAAAGGAATTATGTTATAGTCTATACAATAAATTTATATGTTACAAAACATCCTTTTTTTAGTGCTCATATGATTTATGCATAAATAAAATGATCCATAAATTAAAGTAGTGATATTATAATATGTGTGAACATAATATGTACAATTATACTAAAAAAATTAATCGTAAAAATGTACGAATTTATATCAATGGCTAGAAGAGGACACGTGTCTCGCACGGATTATTACGCTAGTTTATAATAATGAATAGGCGTATGATACCACCACCACCTGATGGCTCTGGAGTTCTTTTGTTGCATCATCAATAGCAAACCATATCAAGGGAGAGAATTTCCATTTGATATAAACTTGATGCTTTTACTAGAGGTTTACTTCATCATTCGGTAAATCATCTCCAAGTACTTTCCAGGATTCCTCTTTGAAGTAAGAAGTCACTAATATCCAGGGGGATATCATTGTTCCTGCCAAACACCATATAATTTCTCCACTTCCAAATCCACCAAATAGTAATTGTGAAATATGTTGGCCATAACTCGGTTGATTGTGCCACATTAAGTGAATATTTTAAATTCCCACTAATCCATTCCTGTAGATTACCACATCTATAACTCGGATTTTGCGTCGGGCAACCAATATTCCTCCATACTTCCCCAGCTGCTTTGCAGTCCCTAAAGATGTGAAGAGTTATTTTTCATCCGCTCTACAATGCAGACATCTCAGACCATTTGTTAGTTGACGTCGAACTCTATTCGCATTCCCCATTACTATGTCATGCATACAGAACCATAGAAAAATGATTCCTTGTTGTACTTTGACTTTCCAGATGAGGTCCTATATATCACTTGTCATATTGCTCCATATTTTCTCTCATTATGATATGCATAGCTGATTTCATAGTGAATTTACCTCTAGATGAACCATTCCAATAGTACAAATCTCCAATGCTAGGATCTTCTTTTAACTCATGAGCATCAAGAACTTTTATGACTTTTCCTGGTAAAATATCCACAAACATGTGCCATTTCCATCCCGCATTAATCTCCCACAATTCCTCTACTATTGCTCCTTTAGTGTTGATAGGAATTTCAAATGTTACAAATACGCGAAGTGGTTTTTTGGTAGCTCAATTATGATCCCTGAACAAATAACGTGAGCTTCCCATTTCCAATAGTGATATTGGTACCCTCACATAGAAATTTTGCATTTTTTGTGATGCCCCTCCAAGTTTGATTTAGGTTCAAACATGTCTATGTCACACCAAACTTTACAATATTTGTCTATGAGAACTCTGGGCCATAGCGCATTAGGATTAGTCAAAACCCTCCATCCAAGTGTAGAAAGAAAGGTCGCGTTTGCTTGTCTAGCAGATCCTAATCCCAACCCTTCTAGCTCTTGAGGCTGTTGAAGACTTTCCAAGACAAAAGATGTATATGTTGTTGGTCCTCGCTTCCACCCTATATAAAATCTTCTGATTCTTTCATCCATATCATTACAAAGGATGTATACAGTTATTTTAGGAATTTACATTGCATATGAAGTCACTGTTGAAACAATTAATTTCGATAATGTTATTCTCCCAGCCAAAGATACATACTTTGTTTTCTACCCTTCACAAGTGTTCAGTCACCACGTACTCTCACATAAGTATCCAAAGGTCTCCCTCGTAACCCGACTAGTGAGGGTAGGTATACATATATACTCCTAAATCTTTTGTAGCCTCCATCCCTAATTCGGAACAATAGCAGTCTACTCACATTATTTGAAATGTACAAATTCAATTTATTGAGGCTAACTTCTGACCTGAAGCCGTGCAAAGTCGTTAAAGATACTGGTGAATATTCTTGGCTTGTTTACATGTTGCCTATGCAAATAGCATTGTGTCATGGGCAAAAAAAAGGTTAGATAGCACTGGATCATATCTACTAGCTCCATCGATTTCCATTTTTTTTACTATAATTGATTCTTCAATCACCTGATTTAATCTTTCCATACAAAGAACAAACAAGTAGGGAAAGAGTGGATTGCCTTGTTGGATGCCCCTGCTTGGAGTAAAACTTTTTGTTGGTTCTCCATTTCATAAAACCTTCATTGACGAAGTTGTTACACATACCATGATCATCTCCATGAGTAGCTGTGAAGATCGAATTTTCAAAAGTGTCCCGTATAAAGTTCCATTGAAGCCTATCATATGCTTTCTCAAAATCTATTTTAATAGCCATAAAACCCATATGTCCCTGTTTTGTATGACAATGTTTTCAGTAATTTGTAATTTGCCTCTCTGGAACAAAAGTAGTTTGAGTGTTAGCCGTTAATTGAGAGAGCATAGGCTTTATTAGGTAAACAATTGCCTTTTTAAAAATTATAAGCCACAATTAATAATAAGCTGATAGGACGGAACTGTGAGGCTAGTTATGGATTATCAACTTTTGGAATTAGAACAATATGTGTATTGTTTAAAATTTCTTGCATACCTTTTCCTTCATGAACTTGTATGGCCATTTTCCCCTACAAGATCCCTTTTTTTTAAAAAAAAAATGTGCTTAAAATCTCTTAGGACCTAGTGCTTTCAGAGCTCCCATATTCTTAACGACTACCTCAATATCACTCCTAGTGAAAGGCCGTGTAAGACAATCCCATATTGAGCATTACTCAATTCTGGAAAAATGCCTATCGGTAGCCCTTCAGTTCCTCTGATATTCTCTCAGTGAAAAGTTTTTTTTACAGTAATTTACAATGTTTTACTTGACAGCCTCCTTATTGTCTTGGATCAATTCACCTTCATTGTCTTTAATTGCTGAAATTTTATTTCTCCCTCGTAGTGCTTAAGTGAAAATAAGTTGTGTTTCGATCTCCATCTTTTATCCAATCCACCCTTGATTTTTGATACCATAATAAGTCTTCTACTTTAAAACTGTGTCAAGGTCTTGTCTTAATTTACCATGGCAACGTGTCTCTGAAGAATGGACCTTTCCTTGGGATATCGGAGTAAAAAACCCTACGTTCTGTGATAAGTTCTTAATTTACCATAGAGTTGACACCATCATTCTATTAATTGTCATTGTTGAAGATTAAATAATAATTTTGTTTGATCTGGTAATTTGGTCTTGAACCTCTTGCAGTTTTGAAATATCGGGGTTTTTTCCATTACTATCCTGCAAACAACTTTATCAGAGAGAATACTGTTATGCTAGACTAAAATTCTCTTTGATGATCAGTTGTGGACTTGTGGTAGACTGTTAAAAGGGCTACATTGCAGTGAGTTCTGATTATATTTATTATATAAAATAGATTTGAGTCTAATAGAATCAATTTTTGATGATCATTTTTCAAATTATATAGATCTAATGAATTAATACCAAAACTAATATTTTAACAAATCTCCACATTTTGAGTTCTGAATCAATACTAACTCACCCTGTACTTAAAATATCTTGGAACAGGGTATTCCAAATTTCAAAGATAACTCTTACTGCAAAATACAAACACACAAATGAAGAACACCACATAAGTACTCTCGATTTTGTGTACTCTAAACTCTAGATGTTTGTAACTTTGAAACTCTCTAGATATTATCATGTTCATTTTTCTCATTACCAGTTATCAGTGTTTCATATAGTTGTTTTCACGGTTACCTCGCTAAGAGTATTATGCTCAATTTGTATATCATTGTTTGCTCTCCTCATTGTTTATTACAAGTTTGTGTTCCTTAACAAAATCTATCCTACTAACTAATCAATTTATATCTTTTATATTTTATCTAACAAAATTTCTCCTTTACTAATCAATTTCCTTTTTCAGGTTAAATTTATTACATTTTCTATTTTTCAATAACTAAATAATTTCCTTTATATATATATCTTTTACATTTCATCTCTCTAAAATTTCTTCTTTACTAATCAATTTCCTTTTTCAGGTTAAATATATTATCTTTTCTATTTTTCTATAACTAAATAATTTTCTTTATTTATATATTTTATATTTCATCTAACTAAAATTTCTCCTTTACTAATCAATTTTCTTTTTCAGGTTAAACATATTAACTTTTCTATTTTTCAATAACTAAGTAATTTTCTTTTCAGGTAAAATATAATATCTTTTATATTTTATCTATAATCTATACTATTATATAAAAACCGAAACTTTAAAGTTTGGTTGGTCGGTACCTATTGATTTTACTTATTTACCCTTATTTAATTACAATACAGATAAAATCTTTTTTTATATTTTATCTAACTAAATTTTTTGTTTTACTAATCAATTTCCTTTTTCAGGTTAAACATGTTACCTTTTCTTTTCTTTTTAATAACTAAGCAGTTTCCTTTTTCAGGTAAAATATAATATCTTTTATATTTTACCTAACTAAAAAGCATATTATAATTACTATTAACTAATTAATTAATTTTTTCATTCAAATTATCTTTTCTCTTTTCTCTAACTAAAATATCTCTTTTTCCAATTATATCACGGGTTACCTTTTAAAAATCTTCTTTTATATTTTATTTAACTAAAATTTTTACTTTACTAATCAATCTCCTTTTTCAGGTTAAACATGTAACTATTTTTTTAATAACTAAGCAGTGTCCTTTTTCAAGTAAAATATAATATCTTTTATATTTTATCTAATAAAAAAACAAATTATAATTACTGTTAACTAATAAATTAATTTTTTTATCTTTTCTCCACTACTAAAAAACTGTTAATAGACATCACCGTTTTTAACATCGATTACAATAAAACCGATGTTAAAAATCCATTTAACATCGCCCGTTTTAAAACCGATGTCTTTTAAACATTCAGACATCACTTGACATATCAACCGATGTCTAAATGTTTTCTTAAAAAATTTTAGACATCGCTTCATTTATGAACCGATGTCTAAATCTCTCCTTAAAAAATTAAACGCGCACGCATTCCCCCCTTAATTTTATGGTTTTTTAAGTTTATATTGCTTAAAGTATTATGGTTTTTTAAGTTTATATTGCTTAAAGTATAGCAGATGAATTGTTGAGACTAACTAAGGATTCTTGATGCAGGCTACCAACAGTGTCAATTCCTCTGCGACTGATAACATTGATGAAAATGGTGAAATTGTTTCGAGCCTTTTGCCAACGGTTAGGATTGTCTTTTGCACCTGGAGTGGAACTTGTTGTGCTTCCCACTTTAATTTCCAATGTCTAAATTAGCAGATTACTCATTAGGAGGACATTGAGAATTTTTGTCTGTTACTTTACTTAGTTATGTGGTCTGCATTGTTCTAAGCACCATTAGTTATGGTTCAATGGCAATTCTAGGCTACTATCTATATGATTACTTTACTTAGTTATGTGGTCTGCATTGTTCTAAGCACCATTATATATACTAAAGCATCTATATGATAGTAGGATTTAGTAATGTAGGTGACAAAGTCAATGCTTGGCCAATGCATAAACAGTAAAGGTAAATTAATCATTGATGCATGGTCATTACTATAAAGAAATTGATCAATGAGTTTCCTGGATTATCTATTATTAAGTTACTATGTTTGGTTTAATATGATATGTTTGTGATTAACCTGGATGAACAAAAGAAGAGACCCTGAAAATTTAGAGTACTTATGCAGTCGCCCACCAAAGTAAATAGGATTGTTGAATGCTAGAATCATATGTATTGATTGTGATAGATCTTTTTCGTCACTTCAAGACGTGGTTTTGAAAAGGTTTTTCTAATTGCAATATTCTTCGACGTCAAACATTTCTATTTCCCATCGTCTATGTATTCCAGTTTTTTTAATGATATTTGGTCAGGATTGTTTGTGGTTCTCTGTATGCGAGTCATTTATTTTGATTTGATTGGGTTGTATCTTGATTCTGGCTTTAATAGTAAATGTATTAATTATATATGTTTGTCAATTATTTTCTACCATACAGTTGGAGCTGAAGCTGAGGATGACCAAATTGAGTTGCTTTTGTCACAAGTTAAGGGGAAGGATATTACAAAAATTATTGCATCTGGACGAGAGAAGTTGGCATCAGTCCCTTCTGGTGGTGGTGTCGTGGATGTAGCTGCACCTGCTACTGGTGGTGGTGCCGCTGCTCCTGCTGTAGCAGAGGCAAAGAAAGAAGAAAAGGTGGAGGATGAGGGAGAATCTGATGAAGTACAATCTCAATTCTACAGTAATTAACTGTTATGCATAAATGTCAATTTCATTACCCATCAACATGTAGATTTCCGCTAGCACTCTGCAGGTGTGGAAACATAGTAACACACTCTAATATGCAAGAGTCTAATTGTCAAGCATATTGTTGCAGTGAATGCAATTAGGATGCAATTAGGATATTTTTGCATTCTTGATGCATGTACATAGAAGAGAAGATGCTTATGTATCTGACTCAATATTATCTTTGTGCAGGACATGTGCATCGGCCTTTTTGATTAAGCTGCTCTGATTCAAATGCCTCGTCCTTAAAAGAGATTGCATATGATGTGGTGACCAGGGATATTTGCTAGTAATGGTAGTCTAGTACCAATATTCATGGACTAAATCTGCATATTAGCAATAGTATTCTGGACCTGAATATAATTTTCCCCATGTCAGGTGTTGTGCTTCAACAATGTAACTTGTCTCGTAATGTTTCCTTTATTTGTTTTGTTATAGAGAAAGTGAGGACTTGTGATCTCCCTTACACTCTTGTGATCGCCCTTACACCCTGAGAAAACGACCCCCGTGTGCGACCGTGTCTTGACAATTTCTTAGTTACTTTCCATTACTAAATCGCACATGCACTTACTTTTCCCTCTTTTAGATTTGAGATTTCATGTAATGGTTATCCTCACTTTTGCATACATTATAAGTTTCTTCTTATTTGATATAAAGTGTAAAGAACATGTTTTGTTCACAAATATTAATATTTATTCTAGCACTCTTTTTTTATTTGTTGGAATTAGTTTATATTCAAGTAATGTTTTCTTTTTCATTGCGTAATATTATTTCTTTCTCTTTTAGATTGACTTAGCTCATATATATGTGTTTGTATTTCTATAGATTGCTGATTTCTGGAAGGAAGCTTTAATTTAGGTTCACTGCACCATCCAAATGTAGTTTCTTTCTACGGTATCGTTCGTGATATATGGTCCTGATGGTTCATTAGCAACTGTAACTGAATTCATGGTTATTGGGTCCTTAAAACAATTTTTGCAGAAAAAGGACAAGTCAATATTTATCCTTGTGTTTATGCGACATTTGTTTGTTACTAATATTATTTCTTACATTACATGGTTTGTTTTGACAATGCTTCCATTATTTTGCTCAGAACAATTGATCATCGCAAAAGACTCATCATAGCTATGGATGCTGCGTTTGGCATGGAGTATTTGCATAAGAAGAACATTGTGCATTTTGATCTAAAATGTGAGAACCTTTTAGTAAATATGAGGGATCCACATCGACCATTCTGCAAGGTATATGAAATACAAACTATTTATATAATATTGCTGAAAAATCTTTGATTCTCCTTATATCGGTACTGTCTAGAGTTGTCATTGGCACTGCAGTATCCTGTTCAATCTAACTGTTTTGTTGCATGTCCAGTCGTTAATACGTGCACTTGAAATCTGGCTGAAAACTTCTGCTTTAAAATTTGGCTAATTATGCGTTTGGTTATTTTTATCTACTTTGTAGCCAGTTTTTATCTACTTTTTATCTAGCTCTGAAAAATTCGAAGCTATGGCATGATTTTCGAGAAAATAAGCTCTGTGGATTGGTGATCATTCTCCCGTGTTAATGTCTGTGTAGATCGTGTATGCCTATAGAATTTACACTCACTCTTTTCTTATAAAAAAATCTTTAGGTGAAACCAAAATTCCCAGATTTCAAAAACAAGGATAGTGGTGCTGCGCTATGGCTAGATAGTGCTCTAGAATGGGTATTGCCAGGACTTAAAAGACTGGAATTTGATGCTCCAATATTGCAGAATGGGAAAAAACAGGTGATGGAACATGAATTCCTAACTTTTAAGTTCAGATGAAACATTATCCTAGTGGATTAAGTATCAGCCACATACAAATTTTTCACAATTCTTAAAGACAACCTTGTTTTTGTTATGCAAAGTAGATGAACGACTTATGAATTAGTTGAAGTATTGTCAATTTGTTTAAATATCTAAAATTACAATAACAGAACTTTTCTTTAATTGTTTTCAGACGCCTGATTCATATTATATTAGTTAATGGATTGCTGCTGAAACAGACTGAATATTTTTCTAATACAAAAGGCTCGGATCTATTGGAACTATATCTTACAGAGAAAATCACATGTTGTATATAGTGAATATTCCATTGGCATTATGTTTTTCGACTGCATATCTTCACAATATACTTATCATGCAGATTGTAAGCCGAATGATTATACAATCTCTCAGGAAACTTATGTTTCACATTGACTGGTGTCTAGAGTTTTTATATATCTTTTTTGGATTTGCTGGTATCATTTTGCAAACTGATATCCATAGTCTTTATGTATGGTTCTGTAAGCTGCCTGCCCTATCGCGTAAAAGTAGAAGAAGACATTATTAAGACCTTGCTGGTGATCTTGCTTTTTTTTTTTTTACCATATCTTCCATCTATTTTTTGAGATATTGTCATAGTATAACATCAGCAATAAAATGTTACACTTTCTGTAAAAATATGAAGGTTTTCGTTGTCCTGATTTATATTTTCAATTTTTGAACCTTGATTAGAGTGTGGATATACAACTGGGACTTGCAATTGACAGTACGAAGGCCACTCTTGCAGTGAAACTTAGGCTTGCGTGTGAAATGGTGAAATACTGGCAGCAGGTATGTTGCATGGTTCATGTCTTATGTGACTATCTATGTTTGTTATTGGTATATCTGTAAGCATTGTACTGCATTTCTTGTAGTTGTGTTAACTACTTGCTCACAAGAGTCATTAACAACTGTAATATTTTCTTGTTGTAATCTCTGCAGCCAGTAGTAGCAAGCCATCAAGTCAGCGACAATACCTGATCACTGGAGCTCATATGGATATTTATTGTTCCTGTCCGGGATTCCAAATTCTTCAACTCTTTTAATCAAGTTCATGCATGTAATTTGGAAAATAATGCATGAAGTATCAGGAAATAGTTTCATATCTTTTTTATAATGCTTTAAGTTTGGCTAGTTCCGCAAATATTAGTTGTAGTTTGATTCGGATTGGTATGGATGTTTTGTATTAAGGTGCACATGAATGTTTGGATGATGGTTGTTTGAATGAGTGCTTGAATGTATGGATTATAGTTGTCAATGACATTTGAGTAAATTTTTGTTATTTTTGTTTTTTTATGCATCATTTTCTGTACTATAGCTATTTGCACATCGTTCATCTTTATAAAAAACTGTTATATTAGAAGTCTTAAACATTAGCTGAAAACGATGTCTAAGGGACCTCAGACATCGGTTTTAAAAACAAGTAACCAATGCAATAGTCTTCAGCATCATCTAAAACCGATGTCTATGATCACATTATACATCGGTTTTCTTTATATTTACCGATGTTAATAAAGGATTAGACATCAATATTTGGAAAAAAAACAGATGTCTATGTCGAATTATTCTATGTTTGCTACATGTTAAATAACAGCTAAGACCTATAATGTAACAATTCAAAATATAACCTCATGCAGTTAACCCAAGAAGATAGTCCATAAACATCAGAAATATTTTTAAAACTGATGTATTATATGCTATAAGACATCGGCCAGAAACCGATGTCTAAACGTTCAGACTTTAGACATCACCGACAAAGACATCGGTCTGAATTTTTCAAAGACATCGGCCAGAAACCGATGTCTATTAGCGTTTTTTTAGTAGTGCTCTTTTCTTTAAGTAAAATAATTTTTCTCAATTATATCACGGGTTACCTTTTTCAACAAAAACACGTTACTTTTTTTTTTATTTTCTCTAACTAAAACCTCTTTTTTTCAAATTATATCACTGGTGATTTTATTTAATAAAAATAAAATTATAAAATTATAATTCTATTAATTAACCGATTACCTTTTCAGCTAAAAACGTATCATCTTTTTTATTTTTTCTAATTAAATTCCTTTTTTTATAAATATCATGGGTAATATTAATTTCTCATTTTCTAAAAATACTACCATCAATTTTATTTAGTAAAATAACAATTAAATTATAATTACTATAAACTAATCAATTACTTCACCTAAAGTATGTCATCTTTTAATTTTCACGTTATCATTTTCTATTTTTTCAAACTAAGATCTCTCTTTTTCCAATTATATCACGAAAGGTTCTATTTAATAAAATTAAATAATAATATTATAATACTAATATTAACCGATTATCCTTTTTAGCTAAAACGTATCATCTTTTTCCTATATTATCTTACTAAAATTCCTCTTTAGAAACATCATGGGAAACATTAATTTATCCTTTTCCAAAAACATTACGAGCAATTTTATTTTGTAAAATAACATAATTAAGTTATAATTACTATAAACTAATCAATTACCTTTTTCACCTAAAACAGATTACCTTTTTAATTTTATCTAACTAAATCCTCTCTTTTTCCAATTATATAACAGGCATTCTATTTAATAAAACAAAATAATAATTTTATAATTACTAATAAATAACTTATTACCTTTTCAACTAAAACTTATCACATTTTATATATATTTTTTTTAAACTAAAATCATACTTTTTCTAGAAATATCACGGATAACATTTATATAATTATGATCATCATCTCATTTAAATATTTAAGCCTCCAAAATTCGTATTTTAAAAAAATTAATAAAAAATTTAATATAATATTAAAAGAATTCCGTGCATCGCATGAATTTTAAGCTAGTAATTTATAATTGTGTTTTAATGGAATTTATCTACTAATCGATTAATTGTATGGGTACGTGTTATGAATTTTGATATAATCCTCTATCACAATGTCTATGTAGAGGCTTAAATGTTCTAATTTAAAATTATTTTTGACTTTAAGTCTAAAAATGTTTATTTATGTAATAAGTCAGAAATTGAATTAAAGTTTAAAAAAATAGTTTAAAGCAAAAAATTAGCATTAGGTACTTTTTTGAAAAACTTATTTTATTATTTTATTTGATAAAGTTAATATCATCAATCAAATGGACAATTTATCAAATTTATTTTTATTTTTATATTTTTAAAAACTCATAAATTACCCCTAATTAAAAAAATGATCCAGCAATGGATGTTGACCATATCTATCACAATTTGAAAGAAAACTAAAAAATGTGGCCTTAAGTATCACTTCAAGACATACTTGCGTCTAGAGTTTTGGATAATTTTTTTATTTTTTTTTAAACGCGAGATTGTGCAAGCGTTGTTGGACGGGGAAGGGGGAGAACGCCACTTGAAGTGTCGTTGTTTTGGAGGGGAGGGGTGAACGCCACATCAGGTAGCGTGGGTGTAAGAACCCTGATTTTTGAAATATTTTACAAATGTAATAGAATATGATATTATGAGTTATGGACCTTTTTGGAGTCACCTATGTTGTGTAATGGACTTAATTGTCGGAGAATTTAATTTTGTGGCATAAAATGTGCGAGCAAAAAGGGAGGTTATTGAAAGCAAGAAATCCACTTCTATTAAATTACATAAGAGCTTGGGACTTTGAATATTATCAGAGGATTAAAAGATTTTAAAAGCCTAAGACAAGGAGTTACGAATATTAATTTAAGGAAATTGCGCAATTAAGTACTTAAGGAATTACAAAGGAAATCTCTACGCGACAAAATATTATTACGAGGAGTTTATTTAAGATATGTTAAGAATTATAGATTAAGTGACAAACATTGGTGGAGAAATAATAATAATACAAGGGAAATATTGCATGCAAAGTATCATGTAACTAGCTAGTTAGGAAAGCAAACTAGAAAGTAAAAAGTAACTAGATGAATAATGTAAAGTATGTGCACCATACTTTAGGGGACAAAGAGGTATGGATTGAACCTAGGCTACTAGACTAGGGTGGAGACATGTGAATGATATACATATCAATACATATCAATAATACATCTCATAATTCAAACCACACATCAAACAAAATACAAAAACATCCCAAATATTTCTGCTCCAGGCCATGACAAACAGCAGCTCAGTAAAATGACCTTAGAGCCTTCGTTTCTCATCCAAATCTTGCGTTCTATAGCTTTTTGGAAAGGTATTGAGATGCTCTACAACTCTTCTTTAGAAGCCTTGTCCAGGAAAGGAAGGTAAGGACCTCGTTTTTCCAGTTCTTGCAGCTGGGATATAGTAACTCCGAAAATTTCTAAGTTGTGTTCTTGATGTTCTTGTTAGTTTAAGGTTTATTAAGGATAGATCAAGATTCTCCAAGGATTAAAAAGCTCATAAAAGGTCACTAGAGACTCAAGGAAGGTATAAATATCTCTCAACCCTTAGCCATGACAAGTTTATAGTTTATATTGTTAGATCTATAAGTATTGGAGTGAATCTTGATGGTTTGAACTTTAGATGATGAGATCTTGAAGATATATGCTTGTTGTTGTGATTGTAAGGCATGTGCTTAGAGTTTGTAGTCTCATGTATGGTATAGAGATGAGTCTTTGTGGATTTAATGGTTGTAAAGAGAGTATTGTGTTATTGTGAAGTGTTAAAGTTGAAAAGGTGCTTGTTGTAAATTCTGTGAGCATGTACTGTCTTGTAGGAGGGTTTTGAACCTCTAAATCTTGTCTCCCGAGGGCCTAATACATATGGTTGGAAAGATAATTTCATGTAGTTTCTAGGCATATAAGGTTCATACCTAGGTGATGTATAGTTTTTGAGTTATGACCCGATTAGTGAGGAGTGGTCCTGAGATCCGGACTGCACTGAATGGTCAACCTGTGAACCACCTTTGGACCCTTAAAAATTATGTCAACACTATGAAAATTTGAGAATAGCAAGATATTACAGTATTAAAGCCTGCCCAAAAAGAATTGGATTAAAATTCGTATTTTTCAATTTTAAAAAAATGTTAGAGTGAAGTGCGCGCAAGTGAAAAAAATCATGTGAGGAGTTTGTTTAACATAGTTTTAAGGATACGTAGTAATGTTTCGAGTTTGGTAACTAATTCGAGTCGGATAAGTAACGAGTGTAATTGGGTGATGACATGGACATATAGGAGAGTTAGTGGGTCGAATGGTGGAGTCGTAAGTTAGTGTGGTATTCAGTATTCTTAAAAACATTGTGATTAAGTGGTGTTGTTAAGATACTAATGAGCGAATGTTGGATATGTATAGATCTTCGTTCCACTTCGCGAGCCCGACCATCCCAACCTCACCAAGGCAAGTTTTCCAACCCTAAGTATTTATTTTCAAAAGATCATATTCTTGATTTTACCTATGCAAGTTTACTTTCCAAAACTTATATATAAGGATTTTTACTGTTGTGTTTGTAACTTCCAAACGTATTATATGCTTATGCCTTACGAGATTATGTTGAAGTTTGAGATATATGCATATGTGTTTGTACCCCCTTGCACTTATAATGAAAGTGTTTTCGTTGGACAACGACTCTAGCAATAGAGGTCGTAGCGGTCCAAATATACTATTGACCGGGGAGCGGTATATTATTGTATCGTGATTAAATTGCGAAAACCCCAAGAGTCATTCGGGAAGTATCGTATACTTAAATATTTATTATTTTTACGTTGTTAAAAATACTCAAAAATATCTATCTTGGATTAAAATCTTATTTTAATTAAATAATTATTTTATTAGTTTTTTATATTAAATCTCAAAATATAATTTTTTAATTATTGTTCATTATTGTAAAGACAAAACTAATCAAAGATACCTTTAGCGTTTTCAAACTCGAACTCTTTCGAACCCAAAACATTTTCCAAAACCCCAGGTCAGGTTTTACTCCCTCGCACGTTTTTCAAGAATTATCGGTCGACTGATGTCGGACCTCAACTACTCGATTTTCCATCAAAACAAGTTTTGAAAGAAAAAGCAAAAAGGGGACTTTGTTGGACTTGGTTGTGGCGACTGATCATCGTCAATCCTTGTCTGGTTTTTATGTTTTCTTCCAGTCCCATCCTCCACTTTTGAAAAATACTCAAACACTGCTTCTTGGGCCTAAGTTCCAAGTTGCCGATAGTGTGGTTTTTTATAAGAAAAATATTGACATCGTGCAGTATCTAGAACTGCAAGATTTTCTATAAAGATTGGCACGTGTTAGTGCACTCTTGCAATTATTTCAAAGAATGAAATGTTTTTGAACGAGAAACCTTCTAAGCTAATGGAAGGAAAGAGGTTTTTCAATAATGTATTCCCTGTACAGTATGTTAACCGTAGAATGTTTTGCCGAAAATGATATACTCATATGTATATATTTTCAAACTTGAGATATATTGAAATGGGAACCTTATAAAGGATTCAAATGTTATTCTTAAAGCTCCTTAGTGAGTATAAATATTTTATTCAAACTCGGACATATATATTGTCGAATTATGTTTTGAAATCTGAGATATATACCCATACAGTTGGGAACGTTTTCGAAATAAACCACATTATTATTTTTCAAAATGGTGAACTTGCTGAGCATTATGTAGCTCATTCTTGCTTTATAAAAACTTTTCAGAAAGAGAAGAATTTGGTCGGTTAACTCCGCATCAGCAGAAGAGGAGTAGAAGATTTACCCATGAGATGATTTAGTTCATGATAAATACTACAGAGTAAGTCTGATAGGTTTTCAACTGTAATAGTAAGACTTGTCTTCAAGTGTAGTTGTAAAAGTGGAAGTGCGTAAGATTCTGGATTGTACAGATGAATTGTAATATTTAGTGTTACTTTTGATTATCGTTTTTGAGGCTCTAACTTGTATGTGCGTAAGATTGAGGTCTGAATGTATGTATTGTTGAGTTGTAAAGTTAATACATGTATGATATGGTTGGATGGTGATGTGACGACCTGAATCTCTGACCTCGGATTTGGGGGCGTCACAGAAATGGTATCAGAGCGATAAGTTACAGTACTCAGAAACGAGAGTGTTGAGAGTTAATGTAACGACCCGGAAAATTACGTGTAATTTACTATATTAAAATATATTTTTAGTTGATTTTAATGTGTATTAGTTTATTTTTAATTAGGGCTGCAAACGAACCGAGTCGAGTCGAGTTTTTCCTTAACGAGTTCGAGTTCGAGTTTTTCCTAACGAGTTCGAGCAAAACTCGATAAGCTTATCGAGCAGATTTCTCTGATCGAACTCGAGTTCGTTAACAATCGAGTCGAGTCGAGTAGTTCACGAGCATTTCGAGTCGAGTCGAGTCGATCTCGAGTTCGAGTAGCTCTCGAGCTTGTTAGTTTTTTTTTTTTTTTTTTTTCCATTCTTTGGGCTTATTTTTATATTTCTCGACGATCCAACCGTACCGATGTCAAAATAAATCTAATTTAGTGATATTCCCAAATTTTCAAAAAATAAAAAATTAATTTGGTTCGAGATCTTAGTAGATCATTAATATTCTAACTAGTACTAGTAACTAATGCTTTGTCACGGATTGTTGTTTATGTATTTTTTAAAATATTTTTCGACGATCCAACCGTACGGATGTCAAGATATATCTAATTTAGTGATATTCCCAAATTTTCATAAAAAAAAAAAATTAATTTGGTTCGAGATCTTAGTAGATCATTAATATTCTAACTAGTACTAGTAACTAGTGCTTTGTCACTGATTGTTGTTTATGTATTTTTTAAAATATTTTTCGACGATCCAACCGTACGGATGTCAAGATATATATAATTTAGTGATATTCCCAAATTTTCATAAAAAAAAATTAATTTGGTTCGAGATCTTAGTAAATCATTAATATTCTAACTGGTACTAGTAACTAGTGCTTTGTCACGAATTGTTGTTTATATATTTTTTAAAATATTTTTTGACGATCCAACCGTACGGATGTCAAGATATATTTAATTTAGTGATATTCCCAAATTTTCATAAAATAAAAAATTAATTTGGTTCGAGATCTTAGTAAATCATTAATATTCTAACTAGTATTAGTAACTAGTGCTTTGTCACGAATTGTTGTTTATATATATTTTAAAATATTTTTCGACGATCCAACCGTACGGATGTCAAGATATATCTAATTTAGTGATATTCCCAAATTTTCATAAAATAAAAAATTAATTTTATCGAGTCGAGTCGAGTCGAGTCGAGTCGAGTCGAGTCGAGTCGAGTTCGAGTTCGAGCCCATATCGAGTCGAGTCGAGTCGAGCACTCAAAAAACTCGGCTCGACTCGATAACCTTAACGATCATTTTTTTTTGTTCGAGCTCGAGCTCGTTAGCTTATCGAGTCGAGTCGAGTCGAGTTTATCGAGTCGAGTCGAGTCGAGCTTAACGAGTAGCTCGGTTCGTTTGCAGCCCTATTTTTAATGCATTTAAACGCGTTATGATTTTTATTAAATAGGAAAATTATCCCATATGTGTTATGTGACTTCTGTGTATCATAGAATATTTTATTCTATTTTTCTGTAATTTTTATATTTTTATAATACAGTTATTTTGCATTTTAAATTCCGGACCCAGCCCCTGTACTGGATTCGAGGCCCTGTTTTTCATAAAATTATTTTCATATAATAATGGGATGTTCAAAAATGTATTATGTTGTAATTTTTGTAAAATTCATAATTTTTGGGGAATTTTGACATATATATTGTATTTGTTTAAAAATAAAAATTTTACATTTTTATCCCATAAAAATTATTTTTAGGGCTTAATAATTTTAATTAGGGGTTAAAAATATTTTTGGGGTATTAATTTTCAGATTTATATAAATAGCAGAATTTTATTATTAATTGTTAAAATTAATCAAAAAGCAGATTTTTGATTTTATTTTCTGAAAATTCTGGAAATTGTGTTCTTGGTGTTCTTGAGAATCAAACCACTTTTTGACAGTGTTACCGGAGTCCAAATCAATCATGTGAGTAACCAAACTGAATCTCATGATCTGTACTATATGTTTATGTAGGTGTTGATATGTGTGTATGTCTCGATCGAAATTTTTTATTTTTTATTTAATTTTCGTATGAATTAAATTTGGTATGGATTGTAGGATGATTTGTTGTTGATATGGTTAGTACCTACAGATTGCTTATGCTTCCAGGAGATTTATCATGATTTTTACTTGATTTTTCGTAGCTTAATTATGAAAGTCGAGTTTTAGTGGGGGTGAGATTTAAAGATTGATTTTTCTGGATTTATGAGTGATTTGTTGCTGTTCTTGATGATTGATATAGATTGTATGAGTAATAAGCTTCGTTTTGGTGTATAAAACGTTTGATTTGGTTGAGAAATGAGAAAAATCGGAGTTCACCGGTGAGGTGAACGGATTTTGCTTCGGTTTTGCTCGGAATCTGGGTTCGGGGGATTCTGGGTTTGTTTGAATGGTATATATGTGTTTAGGAGGTGATTTGGAGTGTGTTGGTGCTTTAAAACGTAACGATTGGTACGTTTTTGTGGTCGCCGGAGGTTGCCGGAAAAATTTCCGGTCACCGGTTTCTGGGTAAACCTCCATTGTTGGAGGTGGTGTTCTTCGAAGCATTCATACGAAGAACAGTGAAGGTGGTGATGAACAGTGCCCATTTGATCTTCAAAATCTGAAAACCAAATTCTGAAAATGATTTTGGAAAATTATTTTCCAAATTTTATTATAAATTCGAATTTTATTTTCAGAAATTCGAAAAATCATTTTTAAATTTCGAAAAAAATATTTTTAATTTCGAAAAATACTTTTAAATTTTTAATAAATTATTTTTATTCGAAAATCTATTTTATTTGATTATTTTAAATTTATTTAGCTAATATCTTAATTAATTTAAATTGATTGGTTAATTAATATTAATCAATTAATTTAATTAATTAAATATTATTTAAATATAATTGAAAATAATCAGATTTAATTATTTTGGAAAATAAAATGATTTATTTATTTTATAAATATTATTTTACCTTTAATATTTATTTCTTTATTTGTTTAAAATGAAATAAAATTGTTTTAAATCCTAAAAATAATCCGGGAACGGTAAAAATAGTTTTTAAATTCTAAAATTATTTATAAACCCGGATTTGATAATTATAAAAATATTTTGGGGATTCAATAATTACCCGGAGGGTTTATTAGCGATCCTTTTTGATTCAAAAATGGTTAATTAAATCTTTTAAAATTCTTTTAGTGCTTTAAAAATATTTTTAAATATTCTAAAAATATTTTGAGTGCTCTTTTATTTGTGAGTCGTATCTGCTATGTGAATTACGTGCTATGTGAGTATGTGATCTACTTATGGAGTCCTTATACGTGCGATGTAAATTGTCAAAATATTAAGTATCAAGGGTTAGGTTATAAATTGAGTTTTGGCCGATATATATTTAATATGTGCTTAATTGTGTATATGATTTATATTAAAAAGATGTCGCTAAGAGTAGACGATGTTTTCTTTGAATTACTGACTAGGATTGTCAGAGTTATATTTCTTTTTGAGGACGAAGTGTTTGTTTCGAGGGTTAAGTGTTATATTTATATTTCTATTTCTTTATCGAGGATTAGAATAAATCTTTCAAGGATTAATTGTTGAATATTGACTTAGGAATGTCAACGGAGTTAAGTTGGTATGAGACGAAGAAAGTTGGAGATGGATGCAGTATTGTGTGGATTGTAATAAAGAAGGTTGGAGATGAAAGTATTGTTTGTGGAATTGCTGGTTTACTTGCGAGGTGTTTTAACACCGGGAAAACGCCTATGTTCAAAGGGGACATTTCCAATTATTTTCTTCTGGCAGAGATATTGGTAAGCATAGTTAATACGTTCGAATTGAGTTTATAAGCATTTACAAAATGTCAGAATTGTCATCCGGAGGCTGAGGTACTATCTTATGTTTGACTATAGAAGTAGACGCGCGGGCTCGATGTCGACGGATCAGACTCGTGGCAACCGCTGAAGCGTAAACCAAAGCAAGATTAAAACAGAGGGCATGATGACGTGAGATAGAAGAAAAGGATAGTTGTATTACTGCGGCATTAAATGATAGCTAAGGACCATAGGCAAGTAATTTCTTTATCATCCTAAACACTTTTTATTTTATGTTTCATTGATTCATATCATGATGAATAGCTATTGTTCAGAGCTATTTGTGATTCTTAAATATTTTTGTGCGAACACAGTTGCTTGATATTGTTACCCTTGATGTGGGGAATTGTTTAAGATAAACTCTTCATATCCTTATTATAGTATTAAATAATAAGGATGTGAACTGTATGTGAAACTAAGCATTTCCTGTTGAATTCGGAAATTGCTCTATTGGATTGGAAATGGTAAAGCGTAGGAGGCCACGTTGAGTAGTTGGTCCAGCTATATTTAAGGAGGATATGGTAACCATTCCATCTTCCTATAGGCTAACATTACTTGCCTATTTTGGTACCCTCAAGAAATCCGAATTATAGCACGGGTGCCGTAACGTACCGGTGACTATAAAGGGTCCCATTGCTTTTGAACCTGATCAGGGGGCAATGGTGTTTTATGTTTCAGTTATATAAGTGTATCCAATCCATATCGCCAGAATGGCTATTATATACTGTGAATTGGCAGATGATTCATTTTTATGACATGCCAAATGATTTCAGTTATGATTTGAATTATATCACAGTTGTTGATTCAGTTTCTCTATAAACTGCTTTACATTTCAGTTGATTTTATGCCCCACTTATCCTGATTTTATATCAAAATTTTTATACGCTTGCTGAGCATTTCTTTCGCTCATACTTGCTGTTTTGGATCCTAACATTTCAGTAAGGTAGTTTGGCGAGACGTATCCGCACAGTTCAGAAAGAGAAGAAGCGTGATGCTATTTCGAAGATGACTTGGCTCAGGATGTCTGGATTTAGAGTAAGATCTATTCTATATAAGTGAGTTCTAATATTTATTATTATTATGTAATGGTCTAGTTAGCCTGGCGTACTTCTTATCGAAGTTACACCAGTGGTTTAAGATTTGATCAAAAAGAATGTTGAGAAGAAATGTTTTTTTTATCTAATGGAATTTGGATTCTTGTTTCTAGCCCTATAACCTTAAAAGATCTTGGTATGTTTGGGGTCACAGATGTTATATTTCCAGTGTTGGTCAATCACAAGTGATGATTATTATTAAACAAGTGTTTTATTTTGAGAATTTTTGCGTGGCAACCAAATCTTCTGACCCCGGATTTGGGGGGTGCCACAGTTGGTATCAGAGCAGGGTTATAGTAAACTAGAAACGAGAGTGTGTAGGAGTGTGTATAGCTAAGTAAGGAACGTCAGAACTCATATAGAGTTCGTGTTGGACTATTGGATATAGTGCCAATTAGTAAGTTAAGATTGGAGTACTCGTTTAAGATAGTTGTGCTGAACTGGATTGACCGCCTTGCTAATGGAGATGTCTACTGTGGAATCTTCAGAGACTATTACGAGTTGACGATGGCATACGATATCGATATTCTTAAAACGTGGAAAGGAAGAAGCTTAAAATCGAATGACGAGCTATCGAAGGAACTGACAAAGAAGGCATAAGTAGGGAATTTGGCAATACCTTTCCTTTCTATGAATTATTTTGATATCCCTCCTAAAGAGGCATTCTTTAAAAGATATATTTGCTCTTCTAAACAGTGGCATTTTGACACTGGTATTCAACTCCATTTTGATTCAATTCTTTCAGAGGTTATTATGAAACCTACTTTCAATTTCTAAGGCTTTTCAATTTTTTGTTTTCTCCAGTGGTGAATAACTTTATTCTGCAATATGGTACCACTTGTTCAATACCTTCTTTTCGGTTGTTCATTTCAAAAATAACACCTTTGGAATTCCTTTCACATTTCTCTATTCCTACTGAGACGAACAACCCTATTTATAGGGGACACCAGGTATATCTGTCTTTGTGATAGAAGTTGGATGGGACGCCATCACTGGTGTGTTGTGTATTACAAGAAGGCTGGCCACCTTATTTGTAAATGTCGGAGCTAAGACGCACAACGTCGGGTTCATATGATCATATTGATCTCTCAGTTATTCTCTTATTTCAAATCAGGTTGCTTTAAAAATTCGTAAATTCATAACCACAATTGTGAGACATTTGCTATGATATGGAATCTGTTCTCTTCAAAATTTCATGATTTTTGTTATCTCTATTGAATTTCAAGGGTATGCCAATCAGGTCAGGATAAGCGAAATTCGCAGATAGAAGTTAGATTCGCAACGGAATCGCCAAGAGTAAGACCGAGTCCTGTAATGATTAGAATATCCGTAACATGTCAATGGAATCAGTTCACTCTCTCTCTTTCAAGGATATTATGTTAATGGAAAGTTGGTCGAGCCATATTTGAAACGAATAATGATGGGTTGTAAGACTCCCGTGATAACTGTATCAGATAGAGACCCTAAAGTGAATTGAGATTTTGGAGAAGTTGTTTACGAAGGAACATTATCCCCAGTTTTGTAAAGCAAGTATTGATGATGAAGGAGTTAAGGAACCTCACTAGTTGCCTTAGTTGATTCCGAGGACGGAATCCTTATAAGGGGGGAAGTCTGTAACGACCCGGAAAATTACGTGTAATTTACTATATTAAAATATATTTTTAGTTGATTTTAATGTGTATTAGTTTATTTTTAATGCATTTAAACGCGTTATGATTTTTATTAAATAGGAAAATTATCCCATATGTGTTATGTGACTTCTGTGTATCATAGAATATTTTATTCTATTTTTCTGTAATTTTTATATTTTTATAATACAGTTATTTTGCATTTTAAATTCCGGACCCAGCCCCTGTACTGGATTCGAGGCCCTGTTTTTCATAAAATTATTTTCATATAATAATGGGATGTTCAAAAATGTATTATGTTGTAATTTTTGTAAAATTCATAATTTTTGGGGAATTTTGACATATATATTGTATTTGTTTAAAAATAAAAATTTTACATTTTTATCCCATAAAAATTATTTTTAGGGCTTAATAATTTTAATTAGGGGTTAAAAATATTTTTGGGGTATTAATTTTCAGATTTATATAAATAGCAGAATTTTATTATTAATTGTTAAAATTAATCAAAAATCAGATTTTTGATTTTATTTTCTGAAAATTCTGGAAATTGTGTTCTTGGTGTTCTTGAGAATCAAACCACTTTTTGACAGTGTTACCGGAGTCCAAATCAATCATGTGAGTAACCAAACTGAATCTCATGATCTGTACTATATGTTTATGTAGGTGTTGATATGTGTGTATGTCTCGATCGAAAATTTTTATTTTTTATTTAATTTTCGTATGAATTAAATTTGGTATGGATTGTAGGATGATTTGTTGTTGATATGGTTAGTACCTACAGATTGCTTATGCTTCCAGGAGATTTATCATGATTTTTACTTGATTTTTCGTAGCTTAATTATGAAAGTCGAGTTTTAGTGGGGGTGAGATTTAAAGATTGATTTTTCTGGATTTATGAGTGATTTGTTGCTGTTCTTGATGATTGATATAGATTGTATGAGTAATAAGCTTCGTTTTGGTGTATAAAACGTTTGATTTGGTTGAGAAATGAGAAAAATCGGAGTTCACCGGTGAGGTGACCGGATTTTGCTTCGGTTTTGCTCGGAATCTGGGTTCGGGGGATTCTGGGTTTGTTTGAATGGTATATCTGTGTTTAGGAGGTGATTTGGAGTGTGTTGGTGCTTTAAAACGTAACGATTGGTACGTTTTTGTGGTCGCCGGAGGTTGCCGGAAAAATTTCCGGTCACCGGTTTCTGGGTAAACCTCCATTGTTGGAGGTGGTGTTCTTCGAAGCATTCATACGAAGAACAGTGAAGGTGGTGATGAACAGTGCCCATTTGATCTTCAAAATCTGAAAACCAAATTCTGAAAATGATTTTGGAAAATTATTTTCCAAATTTTATTATAAATTCGAATTTTATTTTCAGAAATTCGAAAAATCATTTTTAAATTTCGAAAAAAATATTTTTAATTTCGAAAAATACTTTTAAATTTTTAATAAATTATTTTTATTCGAAAATCTATTTTATTTGATTATTTTAAATTTATTTAGCTAATATCTTAATTAATTTAAATTGATTGGTTAATTAATATTAATCAATTAATTTAATTAATTAAATATTATTTAAATATAATTGAAAATAATCAGATTTAATTATTTTGGAAAATAAAATGATTTATTTATTTTATAAATATTATTTTACCTTTAATATTTATTTCTTTATTTGTTTAAAATGAAATAAAATTGTTTTAAATCCTAAAAATAATCCGGGAACGGTAAAAATAGTTTTTAAATTCTAAAATTATTTATAAACCCGGATTTGATAATTATAAAAATATTTTGGGGATTCAATAATTACCCGGAGGGTTTATTAGCGATCCTTTTTGATTCAAAAATGGTTAATTAAATCTTTTAAAATTCTTTTAGTGCTTTAAAAATATTTTTAAATATTCTAAAAATATTTTGAGTGCTCTTTTATTTGTGAGTCGTATCTGCTATGTGAATTACGTGCTATGTGAGTATGTGATCTACTTATGGAGTCCTTATACGTGCGATGTAAATTGTCAAAATATTAAGTATCAAGGGTTAGGTTATAAATTGAGTTTTGGCCGATATATATTTAATATGTGCTTAATTGTGTATATGATTTATATTAAAAAGATGTCGCTAAGAGTAGACGATGTTTTCTTTGAATTACTGACTAGGATTGTCAGAGTTATATTTCTTTTTGAGGACGAAGTGTTTGTTTCGAGGGTTAAGTGTTATATTTATATTTCTATTTCTTTATCGAGGATTAGAATAAATCTTTCAAGGATTAATTGTTGAATATTGACTTAGGAATGTCAACGGAGTTAAGTTGGTATGAGACGAAGAAAGTTGGAGATGGATGCAGTATTGTGTGGATTGTAATAAAGAAGGTTGGAGATGAAAGTATTGTTTGTGGAATTGCTGGTTTACTTGCGAGGTGTTTTAACACCGGGAAAACGCCTATGTTCAAAGGGGACATTTCCAATTATTTTCTTCTGGCAGAGATATTGGTAAGCATAGTTAATACGTTCGAATTGAGTTTATAAGCGTTTACAAAATGTCAGAATTGTCATCCGGAGGCTGAGGTACTATCTTATGTTTGACTATAGAAGTAGACGCGCGGGCTCGATGTCGACGGATCAGACTCGTGGCAACCGCTGAAGCGTAAACCAAAGCAAGATTAAAACAGAGGGCATGATGACGTGAGATAGAAGAAAAGGATAGTTGTATTACTGCGGCATTAAATGATAGCTAAGGACCAGAGGCAAGTAATTTCTTTATCATCCTAAACACTTTTTATTTTATGTTTCATTGATTCATATCATGATGAATAGCTATTGTTCAGAGCTATTTGTGATTCTTAAATATTTTTGTGCGAACACAGTTGCTTGATATTGTTACCCTTGATGTGGGGAATTGTTTAAGATAAACTCTTCATATCCTTATTATAGTATTAAATAATAAGGATGTGAACTGTATGTGAAACTAAGCATTTCCTGTTGAATTCGGAAATTGCTCTATTGGATTGGAAATGGTAAAGCGTAGGAGGCCACGTTGAGTAGTTGGTCCAGCTATATTTAAGGAGGATATGGTAACCATTCCATCTTCCTATAGGCTAACATTACTTGCCTATTTTGGTACCCTCAAGAAATCCGAATTATAGCACGGGTGCCGTAACGTACCGGTGACTATAAAGGGTCCCATTGCTTTTGAACCTGATCAGGGGGCAATGGTGTTTTATGTTTCAGTTATATAAGTGTATCCAATCCATATCGCCAGAATGGCTATTATATACTGTGAATTGGCAGATGATTCATTTTTATGACATGCCAAATGATTTCAGTTATGATTTGAATTATATCACAGTTGTTGATTCAGTTTCTCTATAAACTGCTTTACATTTCAGTTGATTTTATGCCCCACTTATCCTGATTTTATATCAAAATTTTTATACGCTTGCTGAGCATTTCTTTCGCTCATACTTGCTGTTTTGGATCCTAACATTTCAGTAAGGTAGTTTGGCGAGACGTATCCGCACAGTTCAGAAAGAGAAGAAGCGTGATGCTATTTCGAAGATGACTTGGCTCAGGATGTCTGGATTTAGAGTAAGATCTATTCTATATAAGTGAGTTCTAATATTTATTATTATTATGTAATGGTCTAGTTAGCCTGGCGTACTTCTTATCGAAGTTACACCAGTGGTTTAAGATTTGATCAAAAAGAATGTTGAGAAGAAATGTTTTTTTTATCTAATGGAATTTGGATTCTTGTTTCTAGCCCTATAACCTTAAAAGATCTTGGTATGTTTGGGGTCACAGATGTTATATTTCCAGTGTTGGTCAATCACAAGTGATGATTATTATTAAACAAGTGTTTTATTTTGAGAATTTTTGCGTGGCAACCAAATCTTCTGACCCCGGATTTGGGGGGTGCCACAGTTAAGTCTAAGTAGGAGAATGACATAAGAGATCGTAGTAAACTTATTATTGGACTACCGGAAGAGGTACCGATGAGTAGAATGGACTGGAGTGTTTACTGGAGGTATTATACTAGGGTCGATAGAATCCTTAGAGACCTTCAGAATGATGAATAGAGGTTTGAGAGTCGTACATGACCTATAATAGGTAATGATATAGGAAGCATAGCAAAATCTCAAGAGCAGCTGAGGTAGAGGCGATATTGCCAATATGATCGGATGACTAGGCTGGTATAAATTTCGTGGCCCATAGTCCTCCACAGTTTAGGAGGCGGCATTTTAAGAATCAAGAAGCCTAGACATCCCTACATAATTAAGGGTACTTAGTACTTGGAATAAGGAAAGTCTTTTACTTTGGCTATAAGATCCGATTTTCGATAAGTAACGGGTTTACCTGAAAGGTGGTTACTATGCCGTTGTGGATTTCATTACCCTTGATGGCGAATTTTACATGTGTTATACGAGAATGTTATCATAAGACGAGCGTGCTAGATAATTTCACGCATGATTCGGATGCTAGAGCATGGTAGTTCAACTTAGAGAACAAACAAGTAGATTTAACAAAGGGACTCCAGTGAAGTTGAACATGGTTGCAACGAGCGATACAGTGATCTCAGAATCTACCAAAAGAAGAGACCAGTGAGTCTAGAGTGGAATTCTATGATAGAAATTTTAGCAAAGACTACGCATATATACTTGTAGACATCTGTATTGTTGGTAACGTATGTTCACGTGCACACACACCGCCACTGAACCTATGGACTGCATTGAGATCCCTGAGAGATCTCTTTGATCTGTTCCCAGGGGGAACTGGCCACTTGTGATTCATGTCGGAGGCATGTAGTAGGACCCTACGGACTTAGCAGGTGTCCCCGGAATGATGTGAAGCTTGGTCTTCAAGATAAAGCACGGAAATGACGGAGTTATTTGTGAAACCCTAACTCGATAAATGACTTTAAAATGATGATTGAGAGACGCACTACTTGGTGCCTTGTATTACGAAGATGAAGAGATGGAGTTACCCTCATAATGGTGATAATGAGATGCACGAATGATTATTAACTTATTTTGGTAACTACCGGCTGGTGCACTACTTCATTTTAAACTGTTCACTAACCATGTTACCTCGATTAGTTTATATCAGGTAACCTTTCTAGCTTTCTACTTCAAACTTGTGGAATAATAACCAGTGATATACTTTTCCTAAAGCAGGACTTATCCGAAGTAATTTTATTTGATCCATGAACATTCTATTCAAAAATTTATGATAACCTTGTACGGCTCAAGCCTATTTACACTTTCTTTCAATTATCCAAGGAATGTTCAATAAATATTTCCTTAATTAATCGACGAATATTACTTAACGAATATTGATATTTGATTGCTTCTTTCATACTTGCACTCTTCAGTTGAGCTCATAAATATTTAACAAATTACGGAGGACATGGATGATCGAATGTCCAGACATCCCTCATGAATTCTTTTCTTCTATTCAAGATGAGATTGTACATCGTACATTGAAATCATAGTAAGGATATCATTTTGATATTGGTATTCCGAATTTAATTCTATTGTAGGATCTGATAAAGCATGTGTATGGAGGCACCCTTAGGTGGACCGTTTCACTGATAAGTAATATTTGATGAGAGGTTATCGATTATTCCGATATATACCTAGAACATTCTCTTCAGATTTTATAGTTTTCTTTTTCAAACTTAATAACTTCTTATTTCCATTCGTTGTCCGAGTAGCCTAAAGTTTCTTCAGTGACTACGATGTTGAAATTCCGTTCTAGCCGATTGAAACTGGCTAGTTGATATGTCAATATGAATGATTAGTTGATTGTTCTAACTAGTCAAAATTGTAATGTTGTGGAGAACATCTAGCTAATTGTTCTAGCTAGTGGTGATGTCTCAAACAGGTGAACGACTAAAATGGTATGTGTTAGAATGATATTTGTGACCAAATATTTGAGTTATGATATTTGAGACCATTTGTTCTAGAATTGTAATATTGGGATCCTTTATTCTCCGGACAATGGCACAATGGATAACAGTCGTTCTGGCTCATGTTGCTTGGTGCTAATTCTAGAAGTTGATTCGTGGTGCTTATTCCTTTATCTTTGAAAATAAAAATGAACATAAAAATATTGAACAAGGCAGTCAGGGTTAAGCAATTATCAAACTGGGACTTGAACAATTTCATTTGCTCTAGTGTATAGATGCCTCGCACATACCCAAGCAATGAGACCATCGTCCCTGTACCTAATCCTCCACAATCCAAATTTCTCTGCAATTTGTTTCCCGGTGGAGCATCTTTGCTCCCTTAAGAAGTCGATCACCCACTGCTGTGCTGACCTCAGGTCTTGCTGACTATCCCCCCTGCTTCTGTTCAAACCCCTACTCCCACCAATAGCCGCTGCGCCCACGATTCCAGCAGCTGCTGCTGCACCTGCACCTGCACCAGCGCCCGCACCAAGCATGGGAGACTCTACTAGCCGGGCAACTTCCCTGCTCAAATCAGGTATCAGTTCTCCCATCCCTGCTGCTAAATGAGCTCCTATCTTTAACGCAAATGTCAACAATTTCATGAACTTCTTCATGTACGGAGCCAAACACTTAACCGAATTGTTATCCACCTGCATCATTTCGCATCCAATCTGCTCTTCAACCACATGCATTTCTCCCCGGTATTCGCATAACATGTGCAGCCTTAGTGCATTCATTCCTGATATTACAGTTGTCACCAGTCTCCTCGAGTAGTTTTCTGTTCTCACAAAATAGAACATGTTCGGTACTTTCCTTTCTTCAAGTTGCACATTGTAGTTCACTAGATAGTTTACTTTGCGATGCAGCTCATATAGAAGTCGGTGCTCAAAAATTCTTAAACCTTGAATTTCCTGCTTCAAATCTCTGATTTCTTGTTCTATGATCTTCAGTCTCTGCAGAACTTCTTCGACACCCTTGGCAATTCCTACAAATGTCGGATCAATATTGCTATCTGCTTGTTCGCTGACAGATGAAGAATTTCCTTCGAGGTTGTTTTCTAGTGGGACTTGTAGTTCCACTGCAAGGTTGTGTAAATCATGGTACCTCCTGTGAAGTACTTCCCGGAAGTTATCATCAGATAGGAGGTCACGGCCTAAATCAAATCCTGCTCTTAAAATAGTTTGCCCTGATTCTGAGACTGAGCCCCAGGTGTGCTGGTAATCATACATACTTTCTGCAGGGACCGAGAGCATTGCCTGCTTTAGTTGTTGTAAAAGTATGACTTGTGTTTTTCTGTATCTTGGAGGCGTTAGATTTTTGACACATTCTAACCGAATAATACTTTCTGTCAATGGGACACCATGGCATTGGCTTCGGATTGCTGGAACTATAATCTGTTGGAAGAGTCTCAGAGTTTCTGTCAAGCTTTTGGTGGAGCAAAAGAGTACGTCAATATAGTAACCTAATTTTCCTCCAAGCTCAATTCTGATGTACATGCCACTAATGTTTATTAATATGAGGTGCTTCTCTAGACTGTATGTTGCTCCGTGCTGGCTCTTCAGCCTCATTATTTTGTTGTGTAGATGCACCTGGTTGTAAACAATACATGCATGAAATATAAGGCCTAAACATTTAGCATTATTAAGATTCTTAAATGTAATTTTTTTATTAAATGCACATTTGAATATACTACACGCACACATGCATAAACTTTTAGACATAGACAGTGACCTTGGACTATGGCGAGGAATTCCAAACCTAGGCACTGAGAGAGGCGAAGCACTTATTTTAAAGATGCACAGTGTCTAGCTGAAACAACATAGCTACATGCTAGTAGAACTGATCCATATTATAGTTTAACTACTGCGCAGAACACAAACATTAATTGATGTAGACTGGAAATATGGAACAGATCACTAAATCTATAATTGTTAACCAGGAATTGACATTTTGATAGAAAGAACCATATTCTTGAAATTTTGAGATGTTAGGCAGGGCCATAATTTTGTCATTTTTGAAAAACAGAAACTAAATGCATTTTTCTTTGAAGCATAGATTTGTCCATTAAGCATAATCATGCCATTTGAAGCCTTTGAATGTTGGCTGTGTTTAAAAGAGCAAAGGGCGGACCAGAAAAGAAATGCATGGTAGGAAGTTTTTGCAAAAAAATTAGAAGATAAGAAGACTGCTGCATACCCGTGACAGAGAGAAACCAATTAAGGGTAGTGATTCATGTGTGACCAACATTACAAGAAATGTGGTGTGGTTCATATTAGCTCACCCCATTTTTTCTTTATCAATGAAGGTTTATTTGTATTTGTTGTATCATAATCACGCACATCTTACGATCTTATAATTATGACTTTATTTAGTTCTGTTTCGTTTAGGTTATATCTTCATGTTTGTGGACATGCTAATATAACATCTAAAACTTTGAGAATGGAGTCTGTCTCATGACATTATAGGTTGGAAATGAACGGAAACACAAATTAAAGAAGTCTTGCCTGCAAACGAGGGAAGAAGCTTGGAGTAAGAAACATGTGGCTGGAATCATCACACTCGAGATGTCTCCCTGCATATACACAGTCAGGTGTGCTTAATACCCATCTCGGTGTTCTTCCCCTGCCTTCTTCAAGTGTTGACGGGATTAACAGCAGCGAATTTGGATCTGATGTATCTTGTTCATAACATAATTCTAGTTTCATCATCATGCTCACAAGATCACTAGCTTCCAAGTTATCAAAAACCTTAGAGCCCATCCCTGGAATTTGGCTGTGTAAACTACCTTTGAGAATCTTCTCCAACTCTTTCCTACTCAAGAATCCATTGTGTTCAGCTGAGTTCTGTTTCCTAGCATCCAGTTTTATTAGCTGACCTAGTACTTCACAACAAAACCACTCACAGTCCAAAATGACAAACCCTAGTTCATCAAAATAAATCACCTCACCTATGTGATGTAAACACAGAGCAACGGCCCTCCTCCTCATGTCCACCTTTTCTTTGTTATCAAATCTTGATCGAACTCTTAAGGACGAAACCTTAAGCTGACATATGTCACAAAAGTCTTTCCATTTCATCACTGGCTTGTTGTAATTTTCTGACCTCCAGTCTGAAAGTACTTGAATTAAGTCATTGCAAAGCTCATAAACTCGAGGAACTCTTTCAAGAACAGTTTTGCTTGTTTTCTTGAGATGCTGAGAGAGTTTACTTACCATCCCAGATGATCTTGCATCAACGGTGAATACTGTTGGATAGAATTCAACATACCCCATAAACTTATCTCTCAGTCCCTGAATTGCATTTATAGTCCCCTGCAAATTCTCTATTTGATTTATTTTGTCAGTATGTGTTAGCACAGCAGTTACATTTGGTAGCATACACTGTTGGACTGCTCGTCCTGCGTTGGAAACAATGAATCTTAGCCAGTACTGGAGTTCTTCTTCTATTTCCTTCGGGGCTTTTGGCTCTCTATTACTAGGTCTCCTGAACAAACTTGCTACAATTATGAAAAGTGACGCACTTCCATGACCTGGGAACATGAGGTCGTGGAGGGAACATAACTCGTGCTGACCAGCAAGGTTCCATATTGAAATCTTTGTATCTTCATCTTTGCAGCTCTTTATTTTAATTCCTGCTGTCTTGACAGCATGCTCAACTGGATTAGCAAACGTTCTTATTTGATTAATATAAGGTAGCTTTGAAGAAGAAAGGTTATGCAATAGAGAATTGCACAGAGTAGTTTTCCCTGCACATTATATGTAAAGTTGGTCAGTAGCTTTAGTGTATTCGCTCAAACACATATAACTTAAGTGATAGGTATCAGAAGCTCACCAGCATAGTCTTGCCCACAAAGGAAGACTCTACAACTCTTGGGCACTGTCATAGGCATGTCTTTTAGCAAACCAGTATCAGGCTCACTTCTTCCATTCTGACCCAGCTTCAGACTTATACCTTCTGTCTTCCCAGAATTCTGTAGAGGAGTTCTGGTAAGATCGATGTCCTCAATCCAAGGATTTACTTGTAAAATTTCAAGTATTGTTTGTAACACTAACTCACCATCAACCCCTTTGCAACCTCTTAAAGACAAGAACTTTAGCGTGGCATTTGTCTCAAGGCTCTTAAAGATTTTGATGAAATCTTCTGGCCTTAAACTCTCATCATCATATATTCCTAAACGGATCACACTCTGGTTGGTTGTCAGCATCTGCAGAATGGCCGCAAGCCCATTCTTTCCAAATTTTGTCCTTCTTCCACCAATAAACACGGACTTGAGAGTTGTGTTTGCTTGGTTTTGGAAAGCACCAAATATGCTCAATGGGCATAGCAAGTGTTCAACACCAATGCCACCAAACCAGTTTCCATCAAGATACAAACTCTCCAGGCTCTGGTTTTTGAATAGTCCAGCTGCAACATACACAATTCCCTTGTCTTTTAAACAAGTTTTTGATAAATTTACCTCTTTGAGGCTGATGTTCTGTTCCAAAACCCACCGGAACTCCCTAGCCCACCGAGACTTCAGCCTGACCCCAGTCATGTCAAGAGATTTGACAGTTGAATTCCAACCCAAAGCACAAGCAACCCTACAAACACCAGAGATGTCAAGGCGGTATATCCGTAATGTGCTGCTGGCATGTACAAATTCAACCACCTTGGAGATTTTTTCTCGTCGTTCACCAGTCCAAACGTGAACTTCCATTGATCGGTTCCTTGCTAGAACTGCAGAAATGAGCGGGGTTGCTGTGATTGAGTTTGAGTCAAACACTGTGAGTAGCTTCAGTGTGGCATTTGCTTCAATCATTTTGGAGAGTTCTTCTGCACCCTTAGATCCAATTGAGTCCTCCCATATCTGCAACTCTTCTAAGCTGCTATTTTGCTTAAGAGCAGAAGCAAGAAGGCTAACTCCGACTGAACCAATAGAGGACTCAGAAAACCTAAGTTCCTTAATCACTTCATTTCTCCTCAAAATATCTGATATCTCCGATAAGCACTCTACTGTAAACTTATTTCTTTGAAACACTAGTTGCTTCACACTAAAGGAACTGTCAAGTAAGTCCCTGAGTTTTTTTACATGTTGCAACTCCCACGTAACATGGTGGAACTCCATAATTTGCAGGGATGATTTAGTGTTTTGTAAAGCTACCAGGAGCATTGAGAAATACGAAAAGGCTTCTTCGGAGATGTTTATAATAATGGAATTTTCTGTTTCTTGGTGGCAACCTGAAACTTGTTGACAAAGGTAGAAGGAAACATTCTGCAGGCCTAGATTTTTCGAGTTTATAGTGGTTAGAGCCCATTGTAAATCTTTTTGGTTCTGATTTGTTGTCATTAGAGAATGCAGGTAGCTAACGGTAGAAGTCTGAGATGATTACAAAATCATAATATGAGTTGCTTCACAGAATGACAGAATCAGTTAAGTGAGGACACTGTTCAAGTAGCAGCAAAGAACAGAAGCCAACTTCTCTTGCAATTAAAGTCAGTCAGGAATCAGAATTGGAATGAGATGCTTGATTTCAAACTTACTTTCGGTGGAATAAATAATGATGTCTGAAATTGAGCTTTTGGGATTTTTTTGACTTTTAAAATGAAAAAGTGAATCAAGCTTAGCCAACACTGCTCTACTTTGCTTGGTATTCCCACACACCTTTAGCAAAGATGCTCTAAAATTATTCTCATCGTTGGAGTGGAGGAAAATGTTAAATCCATAGCAATATTTTTATTTTCAGAGCAAGTTTTTTTGAAAAGACCAAATTGTCTTTATTTTTGTGAATGCAGGGGGCTAGACTTGGTTTAAAATAAGGACAATTTTGTCATTTCACAGAAACTTGCTCTGTGGAAATAAAAATTTTACTCTGGATTTAACATTTCCCTTAGAGATATCCTGAATTTAATCAATTAACCTTTATCCGTTGATTCAATTTTTAAAATAACAAAATTGTTACATACCATGCATTGCTAGATTAACATTCACTAAAATTATGCACCCAAGATACTCATTTGGATCCAAACTCCTTTTAGCATGTCACTACACTTAAACCTTACAATTACCTTTAGTCCACATTCACTTCCATTATTTCATGCATAATATCATTGTTCTAAAAATTCCCTATTTAACTGATTAACTCCCGATTAATCCTCTGTAAGTTAATTAACAGATTCGATTTTTGAAATCCGATTAATCCTATTAATTTATTTAAAATGATATGTTTAACTATAAATTAGACTAATATATTTAATATTATTATAATATCCGATTAATACTCCGACTAATCCTTCCGATTAATCCCCGATTACCCGATTAATCTTAAATCGATACCTCAATCAATTTATACCGATTACCATTTTTTAAACCATTTTTTACAACCATGCATAACACCCTTTTTAAGCGATAAGTCTCTTTTCCAAGAATTTAAGCAATGAAAGAGGGTTAAATTATCACTACCAATTTGAACTAACTTTTTTTAACAAAAATATATATTTAACAATATTTTCATGAAACATAATAAATATATAATGATCGATAACTAAATGGGTGACACTTTAGAGAGAATCACCTTGAGTCCAAGAAAGAATTATCATAAATTACCTCTGTTCTAAAAGTCGACGATTAATCGGAATTAATCGTCGATTAATCGCTGTTCGGTAAAGCACCGTACTGATTTTACAAAAATCGGTCAAAAAATCGTTTTTTCGAAAAATCGGGATTAATCGGGTTTAATCGGTCAAAAATCGGATTAATCGATCAAAAATCGGCATTATTGATAAAAAATTGAAAAATGTGTAGAAAAAATAAAAAAATTCAAAAGTATAAAATTGAATAAATTTTAAGAAAAATATTATTCTCATATACAAAACTAATATTTTAAACGGTTAAATCATGAATTTTATTAATTTTTTCTCTCATATTGACCCCAATTCAAATATTAGATCTTAAAATTTATATTTACTTTAATAATGCTATATATTTTAAATATATTTGTATAAATATATGATAATTATTCATGTATAATCAAAATAATAACATAATTATGTATTAAATTAGTTCCGATTAATGATCCGATTAATCATTCCGATTAATCCCCAATTACCCGATTACCCGATTAATCCCTGGACGGTGCCTCCACCAATTAAGTCCGATTCCCGCTTTTTACAACACTGTAAATTACATATACTAGCTTAAAACCCGTGCGATGCACGGATTTCTTTTAATATTATATATATGTTTTATTAATTCGATTTACTTTTTTTAAAATATGAATTTTAGAGGTTTAAATTTTTAAATGAGATGACTTGATAATAATTACATAAATGTTAATTAGCAAAAAAAATATATTTATAAATGTTATCCGTTATATTTCTATGAAAAGAGGGATTTTAGTTAGAAAATATTGAAAAGAAAATACATCTTTGTTCAAAAAGGTAATCGGTTAATTATAAGTACTTAAAACATTATAATTTTATTTTATTAAATAGAATGCCGTGATTTAACTGAAAGAATTGAGGTGTTAGTAAGAGAAAATTAAAAAGGAAACATGTTTTAGGTGAAAAAGGTAATTGATTAGTTTATAGTAATTATAATTCAATTATGTTATTTTACTAAATAAAATTGCTCGTAAAGTTTTAAGAAAAGGAAAAATTAGTGTTGCCCGTGATATTTTAAAGAAAAGAGATATTTTAGTTAGAAAATATAGAAAAGATGATACATTTTAGCTTAAACTTAATCGGTTAATTATTAACATTATAATATTGTTATTTTATTTTATTAAATAGAACCGCCCGTGATATAATTGAAAAAAAGATAGATTTTATTTAGAGAAAATAGAAAATGTAATGTGAAAATTAAAAAGATGACATGTTTTAGGTGAAAAAGGTAAATGATTAGTTTATAATAATTATAATTTAATTTATGTTATTTCACTAAATTAAATTGTTCATAATGTCTTTAGATTGTGAGAAATTAATGTTGCCCATGATATTTCTAGAAAAAAGGAATTTGAATTATAAAATATGGAAAATATGATACGTTTTAGCTAAAAAAAGTATTCAAAAAGGTAATCGTTTAATTATAAGTACTTATAAAATTATAATTTAAAATGCCATGATTTAACTGAAAAAAGTGAGGTGTTAGTTAGAGAAAATTAAAAAGGAAACATGTTTAGGTGGAAAAGGTAATTAATTAGTTTATAGTAATTATAATTTAATTTATGTTATTTCATTAAATTAAATTGTTCATAATGTTTTTAGATAGTGAGAAATTAATGTTGTCCGTGATATTTCTAGAAAAAAAGAATTTGAATTATAAAATAGGGAAAAGATGTTATGTTTTAGTTGAAAAAGGTAATTGATAATTATTAGTATTATAATATTATTATTTATTAAATAGAACCACCCGTGATATATTTGTAAAAAAAGATATTTTAGTTAAAGAGATATTTTAGTTATAGAATAGAGAAAATGTAACATGTTTTGGCTGAAAAAGGTAATTGATTAGTTAATAGTAATTATAATATAATTATGTTATTTTCAAAATTGCTTGTAGTGTTTATAAGAAATGAGAAGTTTTAGTTAGATAAAATATAAAAGATATTGTGCTTTACCTGAAAAGGGAAATTAATTAGTTAGGGACAAATAGAAAAGGTAATATGTTATGAAAAAAGAGATTTTAGTTAGAAAATATTGAAAAGATGGGAAATAGAAAAGGTAATGTGAAAAGTAAAAAGATAACATGTTTTAGGTGAAAAAGGTAATTGATTAGTTTATAGTAATTATAATTTAATTTATGTTAATGTTGCCCGTGATATTTCTGGAAAAATGAAATTTTAATTATGAAATGGAAAAGCTGATAAGTTTTAACTGAAAAGGTAATTGGTAATTATTAGTATTATACTATTATTATTTTATTAAATAAAATCACCGGTGATATATTTGGAAAAAGAGTATTTTAGTTATAGAATAGAGAAAAGGTAACATGTTTTGGCTAAAAAGGTAATTAATTAGCTAATAGTAATTATAATATAATTATTTTATTTTATTAAAGAGAAATTTTAGTTAGATACAATATAAAAGATATTGTGTTTTACCTGAAAAGGGAAATTAATTAGTTAGTGAAAATAAGGTAATATGTTTAATATGAAAAAGGAAATTATATAATTAGTTAGTAGTTAAGTAAGGGTAATTAGGTAAAATCAACAGGTACCAACCAACCAACCAACCAAACTTTTAATGTTTCGGCTTTAATATAATAGAACTAGCTTATAACCCGTGCAATGCACGGGTTTCTTTTAATATGTTATATAAATTTTATTTTATGCTATAATTATATTTTTATATAATCATTATTTTGTAAAAATTATTTTAATATTATTTAATATAATTTAATATAAATTTAGTTAATCATGATTTAAAATTTACAATATTATAGAATTTTAAGTTAAATATGTCATTGACGGGATTCGAAACTTGAATTTTTAGTAAAATACTTTAATCATAAAATATATCTTATAATTACATCTAACGGTTCTTATTAATTACTAAAAATCTAACAGTGAAATGGTTTAATATTTTCGGTATACATTAATGATTGCAAAATTATGTGGTTTAAGATTTATATTATAAATTTTTTTAAAAAAATATATCTGACAGAATTCGAACCTTGAAATTTTAGTAAATTAATTTAAACATATAAATATCTAATCATTAGATCTAATGGTTCTGATTTTTTACTAAAAATATAAAGGTCATTATTCGTTGTATATATATGTCTATTATCTTTTGTTAGTGATTAGATGATAGTGTGTTATTTTTTTGGGTATATATTAATTATTGTAAGATTATATTTTAAAATAAAAGTTAACGTGTTTTATTTAGAAAGAAATATTATTGATTGGAAGATACGATATCTTAGGTGTTTATAAAATGCAATATCATCAATCAATTAAAAGTAAACCTCTTTTAATTAAAAAAAAGGCAATCGACTAATTATCACTAATTATATTATTTTACTATTTATTTTAATAGTTAGGATGACCGTGCTGAAGATCGAACAGACAAACTTTCAATGCCCGTGTGATGCACATGTTTCTTTTATTATATTATATAAATTTTATTTAATATTAAAATTATGTTTTTATATAATCATTATTTTTTATATTTTTTTAATTTTAATTTAATGTAATTTAATATTGTCATGTTTACGGATTATACTAATGTTTCCTTATTATAAACAATGTATACAGATTTTTAATATATTTTATTAAATAGTGATATAATTGGGGGAAAAATATTTTAGTTAGAGAAAAGAGAAAAGAGAAAAAATTATTTTATTAGTTAACAGTAATTATAATTTATTTTTTAATTAGAAAAAATATAAAAGATATTATATTTTATTTGAAAAAGGAAACTGGTTAGTTATTAAAAAGAAGGTAACATGTTTAACCTGAAAAAGTAGATTGATTAGTAAAGTAAAAATTTTAGTTATAAAAGGTAACCCGTGATATAATTGGAAAAAGAGATATTTTAGTTAGAGAAAAGAAAAAAGATAATTTGAATGAAAAAATTAATTAATTAGTTAATAGTAATTATAATATGTTTTTTAGTTTAGATAAAATATAAAAGATATTTTATTTTACTTGAAAAAGGAAACTGCTTAGTTATTAAAAAAGAAAGAAAATGTAACATGTTTAACCTGAAAAAGGAAATAATTTGTTTTTTAATTAGAAAAAATATAAAAGATATTATAATTTATTTGAAAAAGGAAACTGTTTAGTTATTAAAAAAGGTAACATGTTTAACCTGAAAAAGTAGATTGATTAGTAAAGTAAAAATTTTAGTTAAATAAAATATAAAAGAAGATTTTTAAAAGGTAACCCGTTATATACTTATATAGTTGGAAAAAGAGATAATTTAGTTAGAAAAAAGAGAAAAGATAATTTGAATGAAAAAATTAATTAATTAGTTAATAGTAATTATAATATGTTTTTTAGTTTAGATAAAATATAAAAGATATTTTATTTATTTGAAAAAGGAAACTGCTTAGTTATTAAAAAGAAAAGAAAAGGTAACATGTTCAACCTGAAAAAGGAAATAATTTGTTTTTTAATTAGAAAAAATATAAAAGATATTATATTTTATTTGAAAAAGGAAACTGTTTAGTTATTAAAAAAAAGGTAACATGTTTAAGTAGATTGATTAGTAAAGTAAAAATTTTAGTTAAATAAAATATAAAAGAAGGTTTTTAAAAGGTAACCCGTGATATAACCGGAAAAAGAGATATTTTAGTTAGAGAAAAGATAATTTGAATGAAAAAATTAATTAATTAGTTAATAGTAATTATAATATGTTTTTTTAGTTTAGATAAAATATAAAAGATATTTTATTTTACTTTAAAAAGGAAACTGTTTAGTTATTAAAAAGAAAAGAAAAGGTAACATGTTTAACCTCAAAAAGAAAATAATTTGTTTTTTAATTAGAAAAAATATAAAAGATATTATATTTTATTTGAAAAAGGAAACTGTTTAGTTATTAAAAAAAAGGTAACATGTTTAACCTGAAAAAGTAGATTGATTAGTAAAGTAAAAATTTTAGTTAAATAAAATATAAAAGAAGATTTTTAAAAGGTAATCCGTGATATAATTGGAAAAAGATATATTTTAGTTAGAGAATAGAGAAAATGTAACATGTTTTGGCTGAAAAAGGTAATTGATTAGTTAATAGTAAGTATAATATAATTATGTTATTTTATTAAATTAAAGTGCTCGTAGTATTTATAAGAAAGGAGAAATTTTAGTTAGATACAATATAAAAGATATTGTGTTTTATCTGAAAAGAGAAATTATTTAGTCAGTAAAAAATAGAAAAGGTAATATGTTTAATCTAGAAAAGGAAATTCATAATTAGTTAATAGGATGAATTTTATCTCTAATTAAGTAAGGGTAAATAAGTAAAATCAATAGGTACTGTACCGACCAACCAAACTTTTAATGTTTCGACTTTTATATAATAGTATAAATTAATTAATTTTAATTTAATATAATTTTAATATATTCATGTTTACGGATTATACTAATTTTTCCTTATTATAAACAACGTAGGCAGATTTTTAATATATTTTATTAATAATTGAAAAATATGGTCTGATTTTTTCAGGTATATATTAATGATTGTAAAATTAGTTTTAAATTAAAAAGGTAACATGTTTTAATTCGAAAGAAAATATTAATGAAGATTAGTTTTAAATTAAAAATGTAACGTGTTTTAATTCAAAAGGAAATATTAATGATTGGAAGATACATTGATGTTTTTAGGTGTTTATAAAAGGTAATATCTTCAATTAAAAGTAATGTGAAAAAAGGCAATCGACTACTTACCATTAATTATATTATGTTATTATTTATTATAGGTGTTTTAAAAGTATAAATATCATATATTTATTTTTCTTTTTAATAAAGGGTAAATAAGTAAATTCACGAAGTACCAAAAAACAGGTACAAAAAACAGGTACCAAAACTTTTAATGTTCCGGAATTTATATAATAGTATAGATTTATCTTAGAGTCCAATAATATTAATTTAATATTTTATAATATTAATTATAATGATTTTTCACAAAAATCATTCAAGTAAATAAACATGGGTGCTTAGATAATCACCAATTTGAACGATACTACAGATCCATAGCAACTGTTACATTTCGGGGAGTTAAGAGCTACTTCACAAGCACAAGGCTATTGCAATTTGGTAGAACAAAAGAAGGATATGTACGAACTGAGAGCTCCAATGAAAATGATCTGATATGTTCATTGCAAGTTAATCATCAACATCTTTAACCTGTACCAAATCTGCAGAAAGATCGAATTGATAAACATTCAAACAAACAACATAAGAATTGCATAGTCCAAACCTTGTAGACACATATAGACGCACGAATACATGCACCCACATTTCAATATATACAGAGACAGAGAAAGAAAAAAAGAAACCTTTTAATATAGAATTAACTACAGCATTCGGGATAAGTAATCCAACAATTCTCTGGCAATCTGTAGTTGTCTCTACGCGCACAATACGGAGTCGTTTATGGCTTTTACGAACCTACAAGAAAGTTATTTAGACAATATTATCATCAGATAATCTGCAAATGAGATCCAGGTCCTTCAAAAAGGGTAGTCTCCCAGACAAGAGACTCCTCTTCTACTATGCTGAGATAATATTTGATCGAACCCCTAAATTCTTACCAGCATAGTGTATTTTTTACTTATTTTTATTGTTCATGGAGACCGGTACATATAATTCTGTTAAAATAATAATTAGAGTTTGCTTGTGTATGCATGCAAGAAAATGCAGAATATAGCCATAAACAGATCAAGATTATAACGATAAGCGAAACGAAGATGACTCAAACTAACTCAATTTTAGAACTATTAATGTCAATGTCGTAGAACATCATATACTAATGACAAATATGTGAAAGAACAACTGAAAGGGGATGGGGAGAGTAATATTCTAACAAGAAAGCATAAAAGTATGTGAGAAGATTAATATGCTACATCGATATATGCAAGTAGAAGCTCTTGAGGTAAACAACATTTTGCTTTCAACACATTGCAGGTAAAATTATTAAAATATGTGTATGGTTCCGCTAACACCATCATCCTGTTTTCTTGACCATGAGTACCAATATTACTACCAGGCAATATATTAACTGCTCAACAGTGATTAACACCTTCAAATCCAGATAAAATTTAAGAACAAAACTCACAGACAATTTAGACAAAATAGGCTCTCGCTTACCTGCTCGCCGAGGGTCTTTTCTATAGTTCCCCAAACAGGAAGTATTAAGCCGCTTAGTACATTAACTTCTTGTAATCTTCTGCCAATGGTACAGTAATCACCAAGCTTACAATTGGGACCGTGCAAGCACTGCAAGTTGAGTTGTAGGTACAGGCTGGTAAATCTTTAATACCAAAAAAGGAATATAGTTTGGGTGTGTCTTCGCTTTTGCAACTCAGATAAACATTTACAGCTGAACTTTAAAGTTAAATCTAATCAAGGAAAAAAAGAAGATCTGTGTGAAGGGTTGTGAATTATTATTTTTAATTACACATAATCCAAAACATAAAACATGACACATGTGATGAAGCGAGAAAAACTCTGTTGTAAAACATTTACAGCTGAATTTTAAAGTAAAATCTAAACAAGGAAAACAAAAGATCTGTGTGAAGGGGTGTGATTTAATTTTTTTTAATTACCCATAATCCAAAACATGACACATGTGATGAAGCAAGAAAAAACTCCATCTACAATGCAGGGTGCAACTTGGACTTAATAAAACAAGAGAAATTGAACAATTGCACTGCTGAGCCTAACATTGCATTGCCGCTGTTGCATTTCAATTGGAACAGATCAGGTAAGAACACAACTAGAGATGCAACTGAAGCATTAAAGAGAAAAGAGAAGATATATGGAAAAATGTAGTGCAACAAAAAGATGGTAAAAAAGTGTAAATAATGTGGAGTGTGAGAATAAAGTGACGCTATACTCATGAAATGGAATAAATGAATCACAGCATTACTGTTGGTAAGTAACAAGGTTAGGAATGAAAATATAGATCCTATAATTTATTCCATTATCAACCCATCACGTTCCACTCTATGCAAGCAAACACAAATTAACATTCAGATGTATTCCTTACCTGTTTAGATGATACACAATACTCATTCTCCCAGCAAGTACGAGCCTTCTCCAAAGAGGATAACTTCCTATACTTCTCTTCTAGCTCTGAAAGAGGCATTTCCCTGGGCATGGAAGAGTTAAATAAAGTCACGTATTAACGCGACAGAAATTTCAGCAACCCATAATATTTGGATTGCTGCAGAAAAGATAACGGGCAGGTATAAGTCTACCCTACCTGACTGCCTCCCCGACAGCAGGACGGACAATTCTATACATTCCAGAGGACCTATAAGACAACTCGGGAGTTAAAAACTGAAAATAATTGTCAATTTATTAGCTTTTCCAATAAGCCATGAAGAGCAGTTAAAGGTCAAGTCTTTAGGCTAAAGTACTACTAAACTTTAAAACTCAAGTTGTTACCCTTCAAATGCCAGAAGATAGTGCCTTCTCCCCTGCCATTCTCTCCTAGATTCGTAGAACCCTGTACTAGAGGAAGCAGTCATATCTTTTCTCTTCTCACCAAGCAACGTTGATGCAGCCTGCAAACAAGTGGAGAAGTTACCGAACTGCAACTTTTGCATCAAACATCATCATTTAAATACTTGGAGATAGTTAGCATGCCTCCCAAGTGAACCCCCTATCCAATGTGAATGTAAATAGAACAGTGGATGCTCCAGAAAGATGGTCAATGTGAACATTCTGCATTGAGAATGGAAAATATTCATAACTCCAATTTCCACGACGAAGCCAAATAACAATTGAAGCAGAGTTGTAACCTTTGGCGGTCCTCTTAATTTGATTGTATTGGCTTTCAAATCTGCTATTCCCGAGTCAAATTGGCCTTCCACTCGTGCATTCTGAACTAGAAGATCAAGGATGCTCACAAATAAATCAAAAAGCCTGCAGTCAACACCCATGTTACATGATCTTAAATAAAGAAATGAAGCGAATTAGAATGTAATCAACATAATACATACGAATTCTGCATCTCTGGCTGTAGCCCTAACAACCGATTCAGGAAACGTCCAACATTGTGCATGTTCTTCTCATCTAGACACATAGTAATAAAAATTATCTCAGATTCTTTTATAATGATAAATGCAGTTTTTGCCCTAGTATTCCTGCACTTTACTCTAACAATTAACATCTGCTCGCATAAATTTTAGTATATTCATAAAATGGATTAATAGTAACCACTATGCTGATAATATCCTACCAACATTTGTGTCATCTTTGACTAATCCGACGGAAACAAGAGCAGCTTTTCCCTTGACAGTAAAATCTTCAATCGTATTTGGCTTTTCAAGGGAACATCCGCGAGGTACAACTAGAAGAGAACTCTGCAGCACAGAATTAGCAATTTATATTTTTCCTACTGATACCAACAAGGCACCAACCAAAACAGGAGGATGGAGCATTATATATGACACTATTAAAATACACTACATACTGAAACCTGATTTACAATTCCATCGTACAATTCTGCCAGGGCTCTTTTTCCGTATGGGCTTTCGTAATTGTATGCACGAAGTGAAGGTCCAGCTCTACACAACAAACAGCAACAAGATAATATATTAGTGCTTTGTGATAGTAGTAATATTGTTTTCTATATATATACACAAGTACAGACTCTTTCCAACTATAAACCAACCTACCGTCTGTCCCCCTGTGTAAGTGCCCCAAGAGATTCTAGTCTCTTTGCAATGATTGAAGCGAATCTGCGTTCACCACCAAGATTACTAAAAAGCAACCTGTTATACATGGAATAAAACAGATATATATCCAACTTAAGAATTCAACCAAGAGATTATTATGAAAAGTCATATTTCTGCCGATACATGAATGGTGACATAAAATTGGATTTATTGTTTACCGATACTCTGGAGCAGAAGCTTGATTCGATCGGTGAGTTCTTCCAAACTGTTGAATCGCGCGATCAGCACTCCAGGGTAACTCTATGGTCATGTGTACCCTCCTCCTCTATATAACAGTAAATTAAATTCATAACATAAATTCATAATGAAAAGACATTTGGTATGCCGGGCATTAGTTGGAGCAAGCTCTACTAATAAACGAGAAGGAAGAGCAATTGAAAGTTTGTCCAGCTGTAAAATTTGGAAATAGAATGGTACAATACTGTCAAGGATTCACTTATACCTGATTTATCGCCCTTCTATCTGCTTGCAATGACACACCAGCAGATCCAGCCTCAGATATTATCGCAACTAACTTCTTTCCATCCATGAATGATTGTTTTTCAAATATGTTGACCATCTCCATGGTCACATCCTTTCTGGAGCAAGAAAACAGAGCATGTCAGCAGTCTCAAGATAAAATCAAACACACGAGGCAATCAAGCCAAGACTCACGTGTTCCGAGGCTCATATCTGACAGCATTTCCGTTAGATTCCCTGATAAGCCTGTGACGCCTTCCTGTAATTTCTGCCACATTATCAGGACCTCCAAGCTGCAAATCATTTGAATTCATTTTCAGAAGGATGCATTATCAGACAGTAAGACTATAATGAAGAAGTTAAAGAAAATACGCTAATAATGCAACTCACACCACCTCGGTTCCTATCTCTGAGGCATGGCCAAGAAACAACATTTACCAAATCCATCCACCTCTCATAGATATGGATCCAGATTTAAACTTGTGTCAACAAAATGTTCAATCAAACTTACTAAAAGAGGAATGCAGCCTCACGTAAAAAAAAGTTAAAAGTTTTATAAACATGGCCCTTATAGATTAATAAAATTTATAAAATGCTAAGATGGGATTATCACTTAAGTTGAGCATTCAACAATTGCATAAGTACACAGAAAAGTTGAGAAAGTCAACCTGAACAATAATGTCATCTAAAGGATTCATGGGAAGATCCAAAGAACGAATAACATCCAAAATTTGAGACTTGCGCTCTGTAGCTTTATCATACCTGAAACAGTCACAAGTCCTTGATTAACTTGTTTGTATTCCAGCATGAACACATTATTAGAAAAAAGAATAACAAAATGTGAGGTAGACCATGATAAATTCCTTCTATACACACCTCTCTAGTCTTTGTGCTAAATACATGCGTCTTTGTCGGAGATACTCTTCTGTTTTTTCTTTGCATGAAAGGCAAGACCAATCTGCAGAAACTGACTCTGTCACGGGTGGCACTAAACATGCAGGATGCAAGAGCTGCTGGCAACGTGAACATTGGAGCAACTTTTTCCTTTCCTACAATTAAGGATAATAGATCACAATATGTACAGGTACCGAATATACTCAAACAAGTCAGATATGATTTAGAAGAGTACCGTTTCAGAATTACAAAGCTGACATATCTGAAATTCATCATCAGATTCTGCAGACTCAGGCGTAGAATTAGCTGCATTGACCGAGCAAACTTCATGAATAGACATTATGATAGAATTGGTGTCTCAAGATTCTCAACTGACCATAATGTCTGAAGTAATCAGTATTATAAAAAAGAACATAGTGAATCCTTGCGTGCACATAGTAAAAAATCCCTACAGCATTGAATACTAAATATAGACTTCAGTTTTATGATATGAAAAAATCTTTGAATTAGAGAAAATGGGAAAACATTAGAAAGAAACAAACACGGTCTGCAGATTTCATAGTAAAAAAGTACAAAATTTAAAAAACATAAAAAACAGGAAGAAGCTGAAGAAATTACAAAGCACGTCATTTAAAATTATGTATCAAAAATTACTTTCACTTTCTGTATCACTTTCTTCTTGATAATTGACAACTTTCCTAGCTCTTCCTTTAAATGAAACACCAGATGTAGCTGAGGGCCTCTTTCGGTACAACTCCTCTACCCTGTCCTCACCTGTCATTAGTAAAAATTGGTTATTTGTCTTTCGGCATAAGGACTTGATCTCAGAAAACAAACACCTTACCTGACAAAGATTCAGGTTTTTCAGGCAATGGATAATTTCCTTCGACAAATTTTAGCAATAGTTCACGCGGTCCCGAGATGAAATCAACAAGCTCGGTACCCTGCCATAAGGTTAATGGATATCTAAGAATAACAATGCATTTTCATTGTTCTGATGATATGAACAAGATAAAAATAAAAAATAAAAAGTTTACAGAATGTAGCAAACAAAACACTCACACATTTTGCTACAGCTTCTTCGGTTCGGGCTTCACCAGTGCTTTGGAGACCAATAACGACGCACTTATCTTCTCTTAATGCCTGATGACATATATTGACCACAGCAGGCACCTTTGCCGACATACACATGTGTTTAAAGAAGCGCTAAAGGACACAACATATAACATGTGAACATTATAATGAAAGAAACATATCTAATTAAAATGACATGAACATGATGAACATTGTGATTGTCAACCTGATGGTTTCCCCAGTATAGACGCCATATTGGACTAGATTCGGGCTTCTCAGTGGTGAACAAAGCAATTTCAGACAGCATTTCCTCTCTCAAGTAAGCCCAAAACTCTGCCGCCCTTCTGTACATATTCTGGAATTTTGATAGCAGGTTATGTGTTAACTTGATTAGAAAATTTAATAAAAGTTCCTCAAAAAGGCACCACCTAATTACTAAAACCTTCAATTAGTAAGCTGCAGCATACCATCATCTTGTCCTCTAACGGAACTTCAACCACATCAAATTGTGCCCCTTTATAGCTCAAAGTACGGCATAGGTACATTCCCCTGAATGATGAAATATGTTCCAGTTGTGATTTACTTTCTTTAAATATAGATCCATTCATAATGAAGTATATATAGCAAAACTCATAAAACCTTGCTTTCAAGTCCATGGCAACTAGTTCTAGAGCTCCAACACCCCCTTTTTCCAGTGACCCTGTAAATAATTTTCATTATAAGAAAGATCTACATACTTAAAATGTAGAAAAGAAATAAATCAGTGATGATTGACCTGAAGCCAGAGAGATGCTTAAAGACTTAAAATTAAAATTTAAATACATAAAACCATAGAGTAAAACTAGAAAGAAAAAAACAATAAATCACAAACGGAATGGTACACTATAAATTTAACAACTTTCAAAATATGAAATTCGAAAGTAGAAACATGTCAGAATAACGCTTTTTGAGGTGTGACATATCAACAAGTCTAGTGTTGCGTTTAAATATTTTTACGCAACAACATGTGACCATCAATATACATACGAGTTTTATATTAATCTATCATATAACTTCAACTGCTAGTAGACCTTACCATAGCAATTAGATGAACAAATGTTAATAGATCTTAACAAAGCACAAGGTCTATCTACCTTTAAAAGTCAACATGTAACCAAGTAGAAATCGACAACCTACCACGACCATAGTAAACAGGACACAAGTTAGACTCAAGAACATAAGTAGAACTCTACCTATAAAATCACGGAAATCCAAGAAAGATGTTCCAGTTCCCCAAAGACCAAGTCTGATCATATATGCCATATTTCGTGGCTCTGAAGCACCAGTAGCCGAGCAATAAACAACCCGAGCCTCCGGGAGCATGGCCTGTTAAGCAAATGATAAAGTGGGCAAGAGATTCTAGGACAATCAACCAGATAATTGTAGATAAATGAGCTTAGCTTTAGGAAGTAAGAAGTGAAAATGGGTAAACTTATGCTTGTTCATGCAAAGAAATAAACTAACCCAAAAAAATAGGTACCGTGCAAGAATAGACATTATGTTAAGTTGTACCAAACACTATTGTCTACGCAAACAGAATACCGTGTCTGCCATTTCTTGAAATCTCTCTTCTCATTCAAAATCGTGTCCTTGTGTGGCATCTATGACCAATGAACTAATCCAGAGTAAAAGGTTCAAAGCCTATAGACGAATGAAATTAAAATAAAATAATCCAGAGTAACAGATACAGCAGGTAATTTTTTACAGTGGAATCAATGACCAATAAACTAAGCTACCCAGTTTAAGCACATTTTTAAAGAAGTAACAAAATAGTACCCATTTTATATAAAAATCTAATTAAAAATAAGACTGTCATATTGCCATGCTGTTGGCAAAGAAATGCTTGCAGAACACTCAGGAGTGAAAGGAGATGTATCCTTGATTCTTCCACGAAACAGAACAAAATATAAAAGCCTAAAAGCTTCAGAATTCTTTAATTACCAAACCTGAATCTCAAGAACTGCTTCGCCTGTGCGTGTTGGCTTTACTCCAGCTTCAGGTACTAAATTTTTGGCCTTGTGACACTACAGCATAGTTTCCCATTCTTAGCAACATGACGTAAAAGATAGGTAATATATAGTACTGCTGTAACTGTCATGGATACATAATCATTAAAGTTAAACTATTAGAAGACTTGCAAGGATAAGACTGGGTACCTCATCGAATACAATAAGGCCATCATAATCTTTCCCACACCACTGTACAAGTTGCTTTAAGCGAGAACGCCCGTTTTCAGAAGAGGCTATAAGGCTGCTGTAAGTTAAGAAAATGACACCTTCCCTGACCCCAGCAGCCTTAGAATCAAGCTTAGAATATGAGAGCTTGTTTAATGCATGCACTACACATAAAATTAATGTAAGAACCACCATGAATGCTTATAACATGCATGTAAGCAAAATTCTCTGTTAAAAATACAGATATAATCTTATGAATGCTACCAAAACCATAATTCTGGAAGAACACGACAATGTAACATCGTAAAAAGCTAACATAAAGAAAACTGAGAAACAACTAAGCATTTACAAGGCTCTCTTTCAACACTCTACATATCAAGCACAAGTGGATGATGCAATATGTGCATAAATTCAAAACATGTTAAATATGAGCAAGAGGAAGACATTTATTCCCCAACAATTCTAATATTCTTTCCCTTCTACACAAATTTGTTCATTTATTACATAATAGGAAAAATCCACGTAATGTAGTTTTTACTCTTATCTGATATAAAAACAAATCATAAAAAGATTCGTTCCTGAGGTGGAAACTTCAAGCTTCTAAACAATTTCATTGTTTATAAATCTAAAAGAACATGAGGGTGAACACTCAGAAATAGGATAATACTTGGCTGTTTGAATCCACATCCAAACAAAAATGTTAGCCCAGCATTTGAAAAGAACGAGGATAACCCAAAAGATGAAAAAATGGATGATTATAAAGATATTTACTATTACAATGATTTAAACTTGAAACTACCTTCAATAAATTTAGCACCAACATCATCCAAGTCTCTCCGTGCATCAAATTTTAGGTCTGAACCAACAGAAATCCACCTAAATACGATCATGGATGGAGGGCTTAACATTAGATTACATTAACTAATGACATCTAGGTCTAAAAGAACACGTTTTTACCATTAAGGTTATCACACCAGAACATATTAATTTATATTAAAATTTAAAGCTTTTAAAGTGTTGTGCATACATGACAAGGAAAGAATTAAAAAACATGAACTCACAAAGCTTTCCTCCTCCCATGCTGCCAATTTTCCAAGATTAATCCTGCAATTGTTCGTCCTTTTCCAACACCTGCTCCATCTCCTATAAAAAATCCTGCCCTGGTACTATCTGGAAGGTGCTGAAGGTGTTTCTGCAATGCAAATTAAATTATGTTGATGAAGCAAAAATGGGAAGCAAATACAGATTGAAAGTTTTGGTAATTAGAAGAGACCTGAGAAGCATATACTAGTGTCTCAATCTGCAAGCATGACAAAGCTTTTGACCTTTCTAGACAATCCCTGATCCGAAGATCATATGTGGGTTCAGGTGGCTGCACTGCCGATAAGGAGGCCGTTTCCACAACAGGATCTGGGTGAGGAGGACCAATAGATAATTTGGGAGGACGCTGCATTAAAAACATTAATAATTTAAAAAAAACTAACATGCACCGTTTTAATGGGTTTAATATAAGTAATCTAAGGTGAATAGCTAAAAAATTAAAAAAAAATAGACTAGAGATTACGACATGGAGAAGAACATGCACATACATAGTCTGTAAAAGTTTCTCCCTCAACACCACCACTATCTTCTTCTCGCTCCACCTCAATAGCTACCTGAAGGTTAGCCACAGAATATGGAACATTAAAAAGAAACTAGACGAATATACTGTTTCTTATTTCTGTATTTATACACAGTTACTGACATATCTGCAAATAAATTACACTGGTAAAATTCGGAAAAATATGCTGAAGTGTGCTGCATATGATATTTTTTAACTGTATATTACAGTAGTTAACATTAGCACAGTTGTAATCAGGTTAACATTCCAAGGAAGGTAATCAGGTACCTAAATTAGTGAGTTTAGCAGTTCTGAAACCCGGACTCTAGATAATGGACACAAATAAAAAATTAATAATGAATATCAATATGTTCTTCAAAGTGAATCCAACACAACAGTATAAGAGGATAATAGATAATACACATTAATTTTAGAACTGAAGTCACAATAAAGGCTTCCATGACACATGCAGCTTCTCTTTTTAGAAAAATCTATTTCAAACAAAATTTCAGCTAGGACCTATAAAGCTTATGTCTTTAAATATTTGCCTTTTTTAATTCGAGTCGCTATGTATAGTAGAGTTTGCAGGCAATAATAAACAACAAAAACTATAAAAGCAATCTATACTACACCTTGTCGATCTTGATAAAGAAAATTATTCAAGAAGATAACCCTAAATTTACGTGACATAGACGAATAATGTTTTAATCTTGAAAAGATAACTTTACTCATGCAATGTGCCAAAAGTTTTAAGATCCAAAGTGGAGGTTTTATTCATATATTTTTCTTAGTTGGGTTTCTACAACAGTTAGAGATACTCCCGCACAAACTTCATATGACAGGCCCTGATCGAACACCCAACTCGTTTTAACAAACACAGGAACAGTAACAGCTGAGCTGACTACACACTAGCACAATCGCTATACACAATAACTACACTAAACCCAATGAGATACACAAATGAAGATAGGATAGCAACCTCATTGTCTTGTTCTGGAGGTGGAGGAGGCTTTGACAGCTTGGCATCGCCACTGGAACCCTAATTAAATGACATAAACGACGTATTATTTAAGAGTAATGATTGTAAATATATACAGTATGTACATATGGAAAGCAGTAGCACAATCAAAGAACATAACAAAGAAAACCTAATAAATAAACAGACAAGAATAAGAAGCAACCACCTTAACAACAAAACCCTAATAATAAAAATAAACAAAACAAAAATGAGGAGAAATCAAGAAGCAACCTGAGGAACATGGATAAGAGAATGACACTCAAGGCAATTAAAGGTGGTAAGATGGTGAGGAACATTGACAACCGCCTTACAGTAGAAACAAGGCACCTGGATTTTAGTGGGATCAATCCCCCGGAGCTTCTCAACAAATCCACACCCCGAGCAAACAAACTCAGATACGGATTGGCTTATTACAACAACTTTAAGGCAGTTTCTGCAACCGATTTCATAACCGCCGGGTGAGGCTTCCGGCGGCGGCGGCGAATAATACGACGACACCGCATCGTACTGGTTCATTTTCTTTGATTAGGGAGAAATGATACCAAATGTGTTTACAAGACAAGAGAAAAGATATACTACTATTTATAAGGATTGAAATGAGATCAACATACGACGAGGGCGCGCGGCAAAAAGGTGAGTTTTGTGTGTTTGTTTTGCCGCTCTCCTTCTGCTTAATTGACGCTTCAGTTCCCCTCCCTAGCTACTCACTTTAAACATAATTATTCTACAAATCATAATTACTCCATCTTTATGCCCCGTGTAGTTCGTATCGACCGTTTGAATTTTCAAACTTATTAAGGGTGGATTACTTTCTCGTGTTCTTAAAATCATAACTAGGATTAATTCGATGAATTTATTGAGTTTTGAGTCCTAGGATTAAATTGGGAGTATTCGGAAGGAGTACTCGGATCAAAATTTTAATATAATAAAAAATTAATTTTATAAACTAAAATTATTAATATAAATATATATCATATAATAAATCATATATTATAACAAAATTAAAATTAATTGAAATAATGCAAAATTTTATTTTTATCAATATACATTTTCATAAATAACAAAAACAATATTAATTCCAATTCATACTCGATGATTTAAATTTAAAAATTAGATGATTTTCGGATTTAGAGAGGTAAAAATCATCAATTTGTACATAAAATGGTTATAAATATACTACATAGTATATACTAGGAAAACAAATTGTCACTGAACTATTCACCTTTTTAGAAACCTACCACTCAATTATGAATTTTTATTTTTTACTCATTAACGTTAGGTCCGGTTTTATTTTAATCACTAAACTTAGGTTTAAATTTTGTTTTACTCACTAAACTTAGGTTCGGCTTTGATTATTAGCATTATGTTAATTGTGTTACTCACTAAACTTAGATTCGGAGTGAACCAGTCAATGATGCATTATCTTCCTATATCATATTAAATTTTATCTTATTGTGATTTTCAAGATATAGTAAAATATCGATAAATGAATATTCGTTAAACAAATAACCTTGTTAAATTAATAAGGAGATCTTGGATGACTTTTGATTAAATAATTAGGGTATTATATATATCGATTTAGTGTTTTTACGTTTTTTTCGTTTTCATAAAAAAAATTAATGTTCAATCTGAGTTAGAAGACCGAGTTTGATCTGAGTTATGCCAAGTTAACCCGAGTTAGACACAAAATCGAGTTATTATCCGGCTAATTGTTAGGTCCAAAATAGTTTAAGGGGGGTTGAATACAAACTATACCGTTTTATCGAAAATGTTCTTTGGGTGTATATTCATTTTTAAACAAATCGATGCGGAATAAAACGAACACCAATATTTTAAGTTAAATATAAAATTATATTAAACTTGGAGGGGTGTGTCTAAATACACGGCTACAAATTACATGGTTTGATGACCAAACTAGTTATTAAAAATTCTATAGAAAATTCGACATGAACTTTTCTATATTTGTAATAAAAAGATCGAATGCTAAAAGCAATTCGAGCGATAAATTCTAGGAGTCAAAACTCGCTAGATAGTTCCAAGGTTACAAGTAAACTATTTCTATCGGTTTAGATTTAACAATACAGCTCAAAAATAATTTACAAGAATTTAATTTAAGAACGGAACTCTTGTTGGAGAATGTGATAATTACTTGGATTTTTCTGAAGTCGTGTGAACACTTTCAGATTGAAGTTATTTGTGTTTTACCCAAATAATTCAATCGGATAAAGTCAGAAATTCTGCAAGAATAGAGAATGTGTTTTGTTGTGAATTTCAAATGAACCTATTTCAGAAAATGATCAATGCAACACCTATTTATAGATGTCAACAGATGTGTCTTTTTGCCAATAGACACATCTCAGTATTTTGCCAATAGACACATCTCAGTATAAGAATCATGTCTAATGCTAATAGACACATCTTTTCCAACAGGTGTGTCTAATGCCAATGGTCATGCCTCAGACACATCTTTTCCAACAGGTGTGTCCAATGCCAATGGACATGTGTCACAAGACACAATAATACTGAAATCATAATAAACTCGAACAAAGCGTGCACTCCGCACTCTCCCGACTTGTTCGATGTAATATTACGATTACATTGATCAATTAGTCAATCCAATTACACTAAAATATCCAACAATCCTCCCCCATTTTAGCGTAATCCATGATTAACTAAGCAAAATCACAACAAATAACAAAGTTATGCATAAATGAAATATCATGACGATTGAATTTCACATTAGTATATTACACATTCCAAATATTCGAATATCAAGGTATCACCATGGATTGAACATCTACTATTCATAGTGAATACATGAAGATAACATACACATAACTTTACATTCTCAAATGTTCTTACTTGACACCATATTTTACTAGCCTAGTGTCCTAATCCTTCTTAAGCATATCAAAACCAAGTCCAAGCTTCTTGAAGCGGCTAAACTTCATGCTCAAATAGGTAGTTCTTTTATTCTCGCACCTGCATATGCAATTTTTCAAAAGAACTATTAAGAAGATAAACTTCAACCTCCTTAACTTGCAGGTCTGAACACATAGCTTGGGATGATGCTTTAATGTGTTCCAATCTCTAAATGTTAAGCTTTCCACATTGAATTCAGCACCTAATGTCATATTAGATGGGAATTGGGTATCTCAACATGAGAGGTTTTTGATGGACTTTAATCTCATCCCTACCGCCGACTTGTGCACAAGATCTCTACTCAACCCTTTGGTTAGATGATCGGCTAAATTATGTTGAGTTCTTATAAACTCTACTGATATAACACCATGCGTGATAAGCTCACGAATCATGTTGTGTCTAACACCTAAGTGTCTAGATTTGCCTTTAAACACTTGTCTATAAGCATTAGCCAAGGCAGACTCACTATCACATCTGATAGATATGGGTGATATCGGTTTAGGCCACAATGGAATCTCATAAATCAGATTTCTTAGCCATTTAGCTTCTTTACCAGCCGCTGATAATGCCACGAATTCAGATTCCATCGTTGAATCAGTATGCAACTCTGTTTCTTTGATGCCCAAGAGATAGCACCTCCCCTAAGAAAGAATACACATCCACTTGTGGAAGAATGATCTTCCTTATTGGAAATCCAACTGGCATCTGAATGACCTTCAATTACCGAAGGAAATCCAGTATATGACAAACCATAATCCATGGTTCCTTTCAAGTACTAGAACACTCGGCTTAAGGCTTGCCAATGATGTGAACTTGGTTTGCTAGTATACCTACTAAGCTTTCCAATAACATAGGCAATATCTGGCCTAGTGCTTATCATGGCATACATGAGACTACCAATAGCCCTTGAGTATTCAAGTTGAGATATTGCAACACCTGTATTAGGTAGGAGTTTAATACTAGGATCAAGAGGAGTGCTAACAGGAGAACAATCCTTAAAGTTAAATCTTTTCAGAATCTTCTCAATATAATGAGATTGAGAAATTGAAATACCATTGTTCTCACGCTTGATCCTTATACCAAGAATCACCTCAACCTCCCCCATGTCTTTCATATCAAAAATAGATGACAAGAACTTCTTGGTTTTATCCACTTGATTTTGGTCAGTACCAAAAATCAACATGTCATCCACATATAAACAAATTATAACTCCTTTACCAGAAGCATCAAATTTTCTATATACACACTTGTCTGCTTGGTTAAGAAAATAACCGTTATACAAGACTACAATATCAAATTTATCATGCCAATCCTTCGGTGCTTGTTTCAGACCATAAATTGATTTCTTCAATTTACACACCTTGTTCTCACAACCAGGCATAACAAACCCTTCGGGTTGTTTCATATAAATCTCTTCATCTAATTCACAATTCAAGAATGCAGTTTTCACATCCATGTGGTGAATGACAAGGTTGTGTATAGCAGCAAGTGCTATTAACAACCTAATATTGGAGGTTCTAGCAACAGGAGCATAAGTATCAAAATAATCAATCCCTTCTTTTTGTCTAAAACCTTGGATTACCAATCTGGCTTTAAACTTATCTATGGTACCGTCCACCTTCATTTTCCTTTTGAAGATCCATCTGTTTACCAATGCTTTACAGCTAGGGGGCAGATCACTCAATTCCCAAGTATTATTATTCATGATAGAATCCATTTCATCTTGGATAGCTTCTTTCCAGAATGCAACATCCCTAGATTTCATAACTTCGCTAAAAGTATTTGGAACCTCCTCAATAACAAAACAATATTGGTATTGATATTCAATTTCATCTCTAGAGCCTTCTACTAGATAAAGATGAAAGTCATCTCCAAAAGACTTTGATTTTCTAGCTCTAGTGCTTCTCCTTAGTTCAGACGGTCCATGAACATCTTCAGTAGAAACTAAGTTCCTACTAGAAGAATTCTGAAGCATGTTCCTTGGTCTAGGTATAGATGTAAATCTGTTTTCATCAAATATAGCATCTCTTTACTCGATAATCGAGTTCACATATACATAGTCATTAGATTCTAACACATAGAATCTATATGCTATGGAATGCTCTGCATAACCAACAAATATGCAATATATACCTCGTTCACCAAAATTTCTTCTTTTGGGTTCAGTGAGTCTTACAACTGCTCTACATCCCCAAACTCTCAGAAAACTTAATTTTGGTAAGTGAAATGCAATAACCAGAAAGTCTAGAAATTTATTCTAACACGAAACGAAATGAAAATGGAAAGTACACGAAATTTTTGTGTACTTTCCGTTTACATGAAAGATCCGAAATAACACGAAATGATTATTTCCGTATACACGAAATACTAATGAATACGTAAAATGAGTGATTAAAAATACACGAAATACTAACGAATACGTAAAATAAAATACGTATATTAAATATATTATGATATATAAAAAAATAAAACTATATATATAATATTTGGTGTACCCAAAATGAAACCCATATTCGACACTAAATATTTCGTGTTTCGTGTCTCGAAAAACAAAATCCAAAACCTTATTTTTCGTATCGTTTCGTGTTCACGTGTCATGTGTCAAATTATCAGGCCAAGGAGTAAATAAACCAATTCATATGGTACTCCTATTAATTTTTTTTATTTATTTTACATAGAGAATCACTAAATCTGATAGTGATATGATTGATTATTGTGACTATTAGATGCTACCCTGGACTTAGCAAGTGATATTCGAACCTCCATAAAGTCTCTCTGTGGCAGAAAGAGATGAGAAGGCTGCATTTCACTTGCATCCATTAGAAGAAATTCACTTACCAAAATTTAGAAAGTGATATTCAGTATTCTCTTTTGTAGCTTCCAATCATTATCAATAAAATGTGCAGTCAATGCCAAATAACCATCAGTAACAATAGAAGTCCACAAATCAGAAGTAAAACAGATCCTACCAGGGGCAGATTGCATCATACACTTAATTCTTTCCTTTTATCTAGCATAACACTTAATTATATCAGCCTTGCATGTATTTCTTGAAATTGTTTGCACTTTATTATTCAAATAATGATGCAATGCCCTAAAACCCTCATACTCCACAAATTGAAAAGGTTCCTCATGCATAATAATGGCAGCAACAAATAACTCCCTATACTTCTCTTGACTAAACTTTGGTGCTGTTAAATTTAAAGAAGAGTTTTCCCGAATCACAAGGAGTTGACCAATATCCGTAGTATCTCTCCTAACACATTTTTCTAAATGTTTTTGAAGATTACCAGTGCCAAAATTACTAGGACAAGCATAAGTAACACCACATTTCTTACACTTGCATCGTTGTTTTTTACCTGGTTTCAATGGAAGTATATCAAATTGGGTCAAACATCGGATTTAAGCCTCCTTGTGCTCACAACACTTGCACTCCCAACTGGAACTGGAGGTGGAGGGACAACTTCAACATCATCTTCAAGATCTACATCATCTCCAAGTTCTACATCAGCTCCAAGTTTTGGTAACAAGTCCATATTTTCGCTGCCACTTTCCATCTACATAAACAAAACAAAATACAATCAATTGACAAATCGAGAAACACAGTACAAATTAACAAAGTGAAGATCGTAACTTACTAACGAGTGAATTCGAAGAGTAATTGATGACTAAATTCGAAGTGAAGATCGTAACTAGAAAGAAATCGAGAAGATGAGAGGAAGACTGAATCGTAATTGGAAAGTAATTGAAGAGTGAAGATCGTAAATTTAGGTTTTAAGAGAGGGAGGCGGTGAGAAAAGAAAGAAAGAGAGTGATATGTTTTAGGGTTATTAAAAGAGTGATATAAACTTATACGGACTACGGAGTCACGGACTCACGATCACGCAGATATATTAAAAATAATTATAAAATATATATTTTCGGGTTAATTTCGGGTTACCCGAACCCGACCCGATTTTTTCGAGTCAAGTTAGGGTCAACCCGAAACCGACCCGAACCCGAAAAATGTCAACCCGAACCCGACCCATACGGGTTGGGTTCGTGTCGGGTTCGTATATATATATATATATAGTCTTATTCTACTTGAACCACTTTTAAACTAGAAACTATAAACTAGGGATATCTATCTATACTATTATATAATAGTCGAAATATTAAAAGTTTGGTCGGTCGGTACGGTATCTGTTGATTTTACTTATTTACCCTCACTTAATTACTGATAAAATCCGTCATATTCCTATTAACTTATCAATTTACTTTTTCAGGTAAAACATATTATCTTTTTCATTTTTCAATAACTAAATAATTTCATTTTTTAGGTAAAATGCAATATCTTTTATATTTTATTTAAGTAAAATTTGTTCTTTACTAATCAATTTCATTTTTCAGGTAAAACATATTACCTTTTCTATTTTTCAATAACTAAATAATTTTTTTCAGGTAAAAAACAATATCTTTATATTTTTTCTAACTAAAATTTCTCTTTTTTAAAAACACTACGAGCTATTTAATAAAATTACATAATTATATTATAATTACTATTAACTAATCAATTACCTTTATCACCCAAAACACGTTACCTTTTCTCTTTTCTCTAACTAAAATATCTCTTTTTCCAATTATATCACGCCCAATTACCTTTTTCAGACAAAACATTTTCTAACTAAAACCTCTTTTTTTAAAATTATATCACGGACGGTTTTATTTAATAAAAATAAAATAATAAAATTATAATACTAATAATTAACTGATTACCTTTTATTAGGAATAAATCATGAGTTGTGATGTGTATAATAGAATAACATTACACTTCTTGTAATACCCTGATCTTATAAAGGGTTTAACATTTAATTAAGGATGAATCATTTATCCAAGAACTGCAGAATTGTGAACAGTACTCTAAAATAATACATTTTTAAAAAAAATTCTTGTATAAATATATATATATATATATATTATATTGTTATACAAAAAATGAAAATTTTAAAAATAAGTTATGAAACTACCTTTAAAATGTGTGCTAAAAATCTCAGACCTACTGGGACTGAGGGAGTATGAGTTTGTTATGCAAATTAGCTGATTGTATACTAAGGTTAACCTAGGTTTAATTGTCTTTCATTCAGGCATTACTTTTGGTTTGATAAGCTTAGTGGGAACAAGAGGGTGTTTGGCATTGCTTAAAATAAGTTACTTTTGACTTAATGGAGGTGTTTTTAACTTAAAGGAGAAAGTGAAGTTGTTTACTTTAAGTTGAATGAATGTGTTTGGGTAATTTTACTTAAAGTTAAATGGGGATTTAATAATTTTGACTTAAAGTGATATTTGACTTAAAAAAAATTTAAATTCATTATATTTAAACTTTACAAGAATTGTGAAAAAATAAAAAGAAAAAAAAACTCAATAAGTCATAAGTTATAAGTCAAAAGTACCTAAATGGAACTTTTGATTTTAAGCAATTTTTTAACTTAAAGTCGGCTTAAAGCCACACTACACAAACATGCCAAAAATGACTTAAAGCCATTTTTAACTATAAGCCATTTCTCCCAAACAGGCTGCAAGTGTCATGGCTTCCTTTCACTTCTACTTTAAGTTGATTGTTTTTATTAATCAAAAGTATAAATGTTGTTGACAGTATATCTGTTAGCCGAGTTGGTTCAAAGGTGTAACCAAAAACTTTGTTTAAATCAGTGTTGTAAAAATTGGAATTTGGTTTGACTCGGTGAGATTAGCGAATAATGAGTACTCGGATTAATCGGGAAGTACTCGGAATGAGTATTCGGATAGAAAATCGGATGTATTAAAAAATTAATATTATATATTTAATATATAATATATATATAATATATTACATATTATAAAAAAATTAAATACACTACATATTTTAATTTGTTTAATTTGATGAAATCTTTTCTAAGGATTTATCAAGCTAATTTGTGAATAAGTAGGTTACAAATATTCAATTTTTAATTCTTTTTCTTTTTTTTAAATATTTTTTATTTTCTAATGATTGTGTTATACCCGAGTTTGACCGAGTCGGACCGAATCGAACCCGAAATTATTCAAAACCGAGTTGATATCCGAGTCGTGTAAAATCAGCTCGGAATAAGGATCGAGTCCGGCTGAGTTGACCGATTTTTAGAACACTGGTTTAAATATATATGGGTGGCATCGGTACAAATCCTATCAGTCTATCACAGTATGTCATTTTTCATCCAACCCGAATATCTAAGAATACATCGTTTCTTAGATTTTGCATACACAAATCAGTCTTGAGAACCAAAGTGGAACTAATATTTAAGAATATATCGCTTCTTAGACTTTGCATATACAAATCAGCCTTGAGAACGTAAGTGGAACTAGACCTCGTCTGCGTCGTATACTTTCATAATTCATATACTTAAATGTTTCCTTTTCAAAAAAAAAATATACTTAAATGTTAAATTCAAACATAACCCATTTAGGATTCGTGTTCATATGCCTTTGTATCGTGTATTCAATATATAAATATATTTACTAAATTTTCGTATCGTATATGACATTGCCGGATCTAAGTGGAACAATCAATTGAGAGTAAACGATTAGAATCTAGTAAAGAAGTTAAATGAGAACATTTTTTTTCTAAAGAGTCGGTCAACTTGGTAATCGGATTTGATCAAGTAGAAGGACTGTGTTAAAATTTAAAAAAGGTCTGTTGACTTTTTATCTCTTTTTAGTTGGTAAATCGATCTTTGTCATCTGTCATCTACATATTTAGCGGTAACTGTTTCTTGAAGCGACCACAAGGAAATGGTCACGACATATCTCGTTCCGTTAATAATTTTTAGTGGACATATTTTTTAAAGGAGTTGCTTGATTTGTAGGAGTACTATTTTTTTTTTTGATGGATTGTTCTAAAACAATTGATTGGGTAACAATGTTAATATGATACAATTTTATTCAATATCATAAATAATTTTCTCCCAAGATTAACAGAGTCAGGTGTGCTGAACTTTATGCTGTAGTAATTCTTGAATTTTACAAAAAGATGAGCTCTTCATTGTTGACCCCTGTAACTGTTAAATATTTTGCTCATTTTGTTTATTTTCACAAGTTCTCTTCGCTTTGATGAATTTAATGATTCAATCGTTAGAAATTTGTGTCAGGACCCATGATTGTTTAAATGCATATATCATGGCTCGGGCATGCATATCATGGCTCGGGTTAAGTATGAAAAATCTTATTGAATCCAGAATGTATTTAACAAAATACCAACAGTGTTCTTGATTATTTGTTGTCCTGTAACTCGATTGTCTTGCCTATGAATATAAGCAGAAGTACTACGGTTCTCAAATCTATGTCAACTCGCTGGCCTTTGTCACACTATACTATACTCAAACATGTCGATGTAATGGGTGATGTCTCGAGATTGGACTCCTTACCACAAGAATTGATAGAAGAAATTGTGTCACGTACCAGCCCTGTGGATGCGTGTGGAAAGCAATCAGTTGTTTCTAGAATCTAGAAGGTTCCAGTCGGCCGCAAAATCCAACCATGTTTGTCGAGATTTTTGTCGGTTGACCTCATTGCCCGTCGTGCAAAGCCAAGTGAGTCACATTTCATGATGTATGTTGAGGCACCCTGGAAAAAGATTGATTCAGGTGATATGGTAATTATTTCATGTTTTTCATTTAACTACTTGGAACTTATATAAAACTCCCTTCTCAATCTTCCTGCTTTTAATTAGTTGTAGCCTGTAGGTCTATTGTGCAAATTATATTAACTTCGATTTTAATTGTTGTCAATCATGCAGTACTTTTGGTTAGATAAGCTCAGCGGGAAGAAGTGCTCTTATTTAGTACCTGAGAAGCTGTCAATACCTGAACCAGACGGGTGTCATGGGGATTATTCATTACCAATTAACGTTGCCTTTTAAAATTGAGGGAAAGATTAGCACTTGACTATTGTCCCCTAATACAGCCTATACTGCCTACTTTTTAAGTGGCCCTCAGTATCCAAGATGGAGAGATGCTAATTAATTGGTATGAACTTGAGTTGGGAGACTACTTCAACAAGGAAGGTGGTGGTGTTAATACCCTTCCGAAGAAAACTCTTTTACCGAGGAGGTAACACCGAGGTACATCCTTCTAGACAAGAGGAGGTAGCACTAGGGTACATCCTTCCAGACAAGAGGAGGTAACACCAGGGTACATCCTCCTAGACAAGAGGAGGTAACACTAAGGTACATCCTCCTAGACAATAGGAGATAACACTAGGGTACATCCTTCCAGAACAAGAGGAGGTAACACCAAGGTACATCCTTCCAGACAAGAGGAGGTAACACCAGAGCACATCCTTCCGGACAAAAGGCACACTCTTCCTCCAGCGCAAACCCTCCCGGAAGGCAATGCTCTACCCTTCGGACAAGAGGACAATGTGGAGCCTTCACGAAGGTAGTCACCTTGATAGTAGAAAGTGAAAGAGACAAGGCTGTCAACCGACACCTGTCCAAAGGAAGGGAATATTCTTCCGGTCAAAAGTAGGTAACCCCAAACTCTATAAATACCAAGCTAACTCACACATACAGGGGGGGTGAAAAATCTCATATTCTCTCACACACTCTCATATCTCACAATTTCTCTCTCTAAATCTCAGTCACTAGTACTTGCATTTTCCGATATTGTTTCTTGTATTCTCCACCACCAAGTTACTTACTCTCACACCGGAGGTGCTTGACGGCCACCACCCCCGGACAAGCATTGTTTTGCAGATACCCTTCCGACAGCTACACCACATCTCCGCCCAAACATTGCCGGAAGAGGGAAAGCTGCACCACATCTCCGTCCAAACACCGCCGGAAGAGGGAAAAGTGCGGTAGAGTGGAGCAAGGAGACCTCATGAGATTTATTCAGACACAAAGAAAACAAACTAAGTCACAAGGCGGGTAAAATCCGGCATATATCAGTGGTGATTTTTGAGTATGATGCGGTCGCTGATCTAGTGAAAGAAATAATATTTGAGGAAGCTGAAAGTTTTCATTGTTTTTCTCAAAGAAACACTTAGTAAAATTTCAGGGAGAGACACTTGGTGAAATTCCTTCTCCCTCCTTCAAATTTCCTTCCTTCTCAAAGAAATACTTGGTAAGATTTTAAGGACGGATCAAATTCCTTCTCCCTCCTCCAAATTTCTTTCTTTCTCAAAGAAAATTTAGTATAATTCCAGGGGGCAACAAAAATCCTTTCCTTCTACCAAATATTTCACTGTCAAAAAAAAAAAAAATTTGCTGTCAAAAAAAAATAATAAAAAAAAAATAATAATAATAATAATAATAAATCAGGAATACACAAAATGGCGTTCTTCCAACAAAATCCCTCCTCCCCACAAAAAATACTTCCTTCTCAAAATCCCTCATCCCCACAAAAAATACTTCCTTCTCAAAATCCCTCCTCCCCACAAAAATTACTTAATTCTCAAAATCCCTCCTCCCCACAAAAAATACTTCCTTCTCAAAATCCTTCATCCCCACAAAAAATACTTCCTTCTCAAAATCCCTCCTCCCCACAAAAATATATTTCCTTCTCAAAATCCCTCATCCCCACAAAAATTACTTCCTTCTCAAAATCCCTCCTCCCCAAAAAAAAATACTTCCTTCTCAAATCCCTCATCCCCACAAAAAATACTTCCTTCTCAAAATCCCTCCTCCCCACAAAAATTACTTCCTTCTCAAAATCCCTCATCCCCACAAAAAATACTTCCTTCTCAAAATCCCTCCTCCCCGCAAAAATTACTTCCTTCTCAAAATCCCTCCTCCCCGCAAAAATTACTTCCTTCTCAAAATCCCTCCTCCCCACAAAAAATACTTCCTTCTCAAAATCCCTCCTCCCCACAAAAAATACTTCCTTCTTAAATACTTCTTCCTCCTCCTAAAAATTACTTCCTTCTCGAAAATATTTCCTTCTCAAAAAATACTTCCTTCTCCCCCACAAAAAATACTTCCTTCTCACAAAATTCCTTCTCCTAACAAAAAATACTCCCTCCTCACAAAAAATCCTTCAATCTAATATAAACATTTACAAAATTTTCGATTTCAGTTTTGAGACCTTTGCTAGCAGACACTACCCTCTAGCAATGTCTGGGGGGGCACCAAATTCAAACTTGATAAAATCTCAGGGGGGGCACCAAATTCCTTTTCCCTCCTCCAATTTTCATTCCTTCTCAAAGAAACACTTAGTAAAATTTCAGGAAGACACCAAATTATTTCCACCTCACAAAATAGCCTCATTGCACTATAAACACTTATGAAAATTTCATATTTCATTTTTATGGTCATTTCCAGTGGGCACTGCCCACTAACAATGCCGGGGGGCGCCAAATTCAAAACTTAGTAAATTTTCATGAGACACTACATTTCTTGTCCCTCCTTCACACACTTGTTAAAAAATAAATCTAGTCAAGTTTCAGGAAAACACAAAAATTCTTTCCCTTCTTCTAATCATTTTTCCTCCACCTGTAGCACTTACAAAAAATTCTAAGGCCATCACTAGTGGACTGTACCCACAAGTGATGCCCGGGGGGGAGACACAACTCCAAACAACAAAAAATATATTTGCAAGCAGAGAAGGAAAACATGTTTCATTCATTAGGTAAAATATTACAACGCAAAGAAGACAAGTGAAGGACAGACCCCTCAAATCCTCATTAGGATACAAAGGAAATATCTAAACCTAAGCTACTGAAGCATCTTCATCTTCGAATTCCTCACGGACCACCTCGTCCTTCAACTCCTGTAGCTTCGCCAACATAGCTCCCCGTTTGGTCATCTCACAAGCCCTCAAGTTGTTGATCTTCTACATGTAAAAGCGGTGCAACTGATTTTTCTCCCAAACAAGCTCTTCAATGGCCTCACAAGCTCGGGCACCAAGAGGCTCATCTATCCAAATGTCATAGTGACACTCCCTGGTGGCACAACGTTCAAACCTCCGACCAGCATTGCTTTCGGCCCATATGGTTTTCACAACCACGGGCATGTCACAATAGCAAGTGGTCCTCCTTCCCTCCATGAAGAATTTCTCAAGACCTACAACAAAGGAAGCAAGAGATGAAAGATTTTAAGAAAATATGACATCCCAACCCTTGAAGGAAAGTCAAGTATTTATAGGCCTCCAGTAGCTGGCCGTTACAAAGAGTCGTTGCAACTATAAAAAATCAAAAAGCATATCAGCACTACGCATTTACTCCTCCAACTCACTAAAGTAAGTTGAAGGAGTGGGGGGCAATTTTAATACCCTTCCGAAGAAAACTCTTTTACCGAGGAGGTAACACCGAGGTACATCCTTCTAGACAAGAGGAGGTAGCACTAGGGTACATCCTTCCAGACAAGAGGAGGTAACACCAGGGTACATCCTCCTAGACAAGAGGAGGTAACACTAAGGTACATCCTCCTAGAAAATAGGAGATAACACTAGGGTACATCCTTCCAGAACAAGAGGAGGTAACACCAAGGTACATCCTTCCAGACAAGAGGAGGTAACACCAGAGCACATCCTTCCGGACAAAAGGCACACTCTTCCTCCAGCGCATACCCTCCCGGAAGGCAATGCTCTACCCTTCGGATAAGAGGACAATGTGGAGCCTTCACGAAGATAGTCACCTTGACAGTAGAAAGTAAAAGAGACAAGGCTGTCAACCGACACCTGTCCAAAGGAAGGGAATATTCTTCCGGTCAAAAGTAGGTAACCCCAAACTCTATAAATACCAAGCTAACTCACACATACAGGGGGGTGAAAAATCTCATATTCTCTCACACACTCTCACATCTCACAATTTCTCTCTCTAAATCTCAGTCACTAGTACTTGCATTTTCCGATATTGTTTCTTGTATTCTCCACCACCAAGTTACTTACTCTCACACCGGAGGTGCTTGACGGCCACCACCCCCGGACAAGCATTGTGATAAGTGGATTTATATCCACTTGGAACATTCTAATTCGGCTTAAATTGATTGACTTGGACTCAAGTTTCTTGTAGTTTTGATGTGTTTTGCTTAGTTGTGCAGGTTTACGAGAATGTTGATTAAGGTGGATGCTTCTACAATTTTTTGGGAATTAATTGATTTAAATTCGGATTTTCTGGGAAGGCTGCGCAGCTTATACTGTTTTGGCCATATCTGGAGTTCTGTAAGTCCGTTTTTAGCGATCTTACTGCCCACGCGAAGCTTGAGAGATTTTCTACAACCTGGGATAGGAATCACGTGCAAGTAAAGTACTGAATTAATTCGCGCTGGCAGACTTTGTGAAGCATGGCTGGGAAATTCCTGTTTTGCCCTTTTCGAGTTCTAATTATATTCCGGGCAGGATTTAGCACCTTAATTAAATTCTAATTGTAATAGGATATTAAATATTTTTATTAGGCAAGAGGGAGGAAACGTTTTTTATGTATAACGTCCTACCCTTGTAATCAACATATACATACGTTCATATTGTAACCTAGTTTTATACAGAGGAGAGAGGAGGAGAAGGAATTCTTCCAAGCTAGTGACAAGCAAGGATTATTCTTGATACTTTTGTATTCTTCTATTGTGGGAGTTCAATTCTAAACTTTATTCTTCTTCTTTATTTTTACTTGTTGATTTTAGCATTATGTTATCAATTGAACCCATGATGACAATTAGGTCAATTATGGGCTAATTCGTTATCATGGGGTTTTAATGGATTTTGCTATGGATTCTAGTTATTGAGTGTTTTTATGCCTTGGTGTGTGATTGATTGTATTGATTGCCTAGTATGTTTATGCTTATTCGTTATAAGTGCGTCGCGAACACTTGTAATTGTTTGTTTAATCCTAGTGAATGCGAAAGTGGATCTAGGGTTTAGAACAATTCATGCTAGCATAGGTTTTTGCATGTGAAGAACATGTATTAATTTGTGATGTGATTCTAACCGTCTTGCATCGACTATGTGGTTTAATGGGTGCTTGATTTTCAACCGGTATGTGTTCAATTGCTATAGACATATAGGGACTACACATATTTGGTGACTACTTGACTTCTATCAATTGTGGATGATCAGTAGGATGGTATATGCACAACGAAAGTTGGTATGTATCAGTTTAGTGCATCTAATCAGTAATCAACTTGGTCACATGCTAGGCTAAAGGGCATAAGATTCTAGATGAAGTAGTAATTGAAGTTGAAATCCCATGTTTGTTTATTATAAGGTTTAAGTTAAGTTATTTTCTCGTAATTGGCTTAGTTGGTAATCAATCATTAGTTAAATCAACCCAAAATTGTGATTGTCTTAGCAGTGAGTGTAAATCATTAGCTGGTGCATAAGTGAACATAACGAACAATTTGAGTCTCTGTGGGAACGAATCTTATTTACTCTGTATTACTTGTTGACCACGTTCTCTTGCGTGAATAAGTGCGAACACATTGTTTTGGAGATACCCTTCCGACAGCTACACCACATCTCCGCCCAAACATTGCCGGAAGAGGGAAAGCTGCACCACATCTCCGCCCAAACACCGCCGGAAGAAGGAAAAGTGCGGTAGAGTGGAGCAAGGAGCATTATCAGGTGGTGACAACAGGGAACTGAAGATGTGCTTGAGTGAAGTCAAAAATGGGAAGGCCAAAGGCAGGCGGCATCCATATTGACGGAATTGAGATCAGACCGAAGAAATATCAAAAAGATCAGTCGTAATTATATTTTCTTTTGGGGTCTAATGATTATTCTCTTTGGAGGTGATTTGATATATTCTTTTAATGAACTTCATTGCTTTCTTTTAAAAGTTGTTATGAACAACATTGTGATTGTTGTACTCGCCCGGTTGGCAATGCTGCCTATCTGCCTGCCTGATGGTTCCTTTCAATTGATTAAAATTTTCAATGTTATTGGATTGCTGCTCTGCCCTTTTGCATAGCTGAAGACCACTATGAAATCTTGTAGTCATCACTATGTCCATTTACGACATTTCATAAATGTCGGTGAAGAGCTGACATGTGTCGATGGTGGTTGCATGTGTTGACATTTCATAAGTGACTTCTCAGCCTCAAAAGCCACGAAACGTAATTCGCACCGAGTGTCAAAATCGATTCCATCATCAGACTTAGACTTGGAGGGATTAAAAAAGCTCCATAAACACCTACCTGGAATTTATTTTCAACAAGTTTTAGGGTAAACAAGAAGTTTCTGCATATAGAGTGTTACAACATATATAGCCCATAAGGCCCAAGACAAATCAAAGTCCAGTTAAGAGTTTAAATAATGAGAGAATAGGCGCCAAAAGTTGTTAAACGGTTAGTTCTATGACTCTATCTAGTGAAGTTTCATTAATCAGTGATATAGAAATCAGAGTGATACACAAACATGTATTTTTAGATTCTCTACAATTTGACATGGTAACATAGTAATTACTCGCTCCTGAGTCTTCCGCCTTCACATTTGCAGATCGCTGTTGTAGATTATGTGTTTCCATTGGTGTTTGTGCTTAATTTCAGCTACTATCCGTCTTTTTACCATCTCGCACTTTAATGATCGTTTGCTTCTGTTGCTACTGGATCCATTTCAAGTACTAGGGATGTAAATTGTCCTTTTTTTATCGTCATCCTTCGGATAATACAGGGATGGTTTGTATGTAAAACCAGAAAGTACATTTCCTCTTTTCGCACAATGGAGGTCAAATCTTGTTGATGAAACCAGTCTGCTGTTTTACTCTATATTATGCTTTATTGTTACAAAAGCAAAATCAGAGAAATTTCCAGCATCATTCTTACATGAGTAGCAAAAATTTGACCATAAATGTAAAGAGCAGTTACTCTGGCAATCAATATGGCACTCGGAAGAAGTTTGGGTCTATTCGAGTTGGAGGGCTTAAATTGTATGTTAAACCAAATTGAATGCCAAGGTATTCTCAAAATGCTAAGGATAGTAATGTGTCTTAGGGGGGCAGTAACAGGAAGAATGAAGATCTATCCGGTCAATCTGTGCCTATCACCGGTGGTTCAACACATTCAAAGGAACAGGCTTGAAAGAGGACTATTGAAATCATTTTTGTAAAAGTTATTCATATAACAAATATACTAGGCTCATGTAATTTAATTTCAAACTCTCCATCTCTTGTCTTCAATATACATTAATCACATAAATCTGTTAGACAATATAAATAAATCGTTTTTAGCAAGTTATTACATTGGTTTATGTGTCAAACTCCAACAATACTCTTTATATTAGCTTTTTATTTATAATTTATTCATAAATCAACCCCACTATAATCAAAAGGTGTGCAAGTATTAGTGGACATGAATATTTTATTATTAAAATAAAATTTAAGAGCTACTAGTGACTCTTAAAAATGAGGAGAAAGAAGAGGCTATGAATGGAATGATGCTGGAATGGAATGCATAAAAGAATGGAATGAGAAAGTATTCGTCCGTTCACTTGTTAAATTTTTTTGGACGGAATGGAATGAAAAATAGTAATAATTTTTTTTATTAATTTAAAAGATCATTTTTTTAGTACGCTTATATGTTTTTAAATAAAAATAATAATTTCATTTAATAGAAAATTTTGACATTAATCAAATTTAAAATATTATAAAATTTAACATGTGTATAACCTTTCTATATTTTCATGACTCAATTTTTTTCAAGAATGACTAACCCATTATTTTATTTTTTTATTGAAAAATTATAAAATAATTTATTTGAAAAATTAATTACAATTTAACTAGAAGTAAGATAGAACAAATGTTGCTCAACCAATGAAAATTCATCACTTTAAATATTCTTTGCTGGAAACAAATAGCAAGAGATATGATAATAATTTAGATAGAAATATTACTAGATCTAACTGAGCTAGCTAGAAAAAAAAAAGAGTAAAGTAATAAAAATGTGGAGTTTTCACATTGTAGCAGTGTTGCAGATTTCGGAAATCGGAATTATTCGGTTGAGGTACCGATTTACGATTTATCGGGTGATTCGGTTGAAAAATCGGTGATTTATCGGTGATTTTTGCAAAATCGGCCAAATCAGTTTCAAAATTTTGACCGATTTTTGGCCGATTTATCGGCGATTTTTCAGAATCGGCCGATTTCTATAACAGAGCATTGTAGAATGAATTCATTAACGCAAGCAAAGTTGATCTTAAAAAAAAAAAGGCTACCTAGTATTCTTGAAAGAGCATCAACATATCTTAATTCCTGCTAGTGAAGAATTCCAAAATTTTACCATTATACCCACCATTTTTAATGAATTCTATTACATTTAAGGTTATATTGGTAATTGACTACAATTACTTGGGTTTATGGACTATCCAACTTGACCCATTACATACAAAATCAGCTAAAATTCACTACTAATATGGGTTATCGGACTATCCAACCAAATTACGTATGACAGCTTTGTTATTTTTGAAAATCTTAGCAGCGTTAAATTTGGAACAAACCCTAAACACAGAACAGAACAGATCAGCAACGCTCAAACATCTTCCATTATGCCATATTCTTTGCTATTCAACATTTGTATTATTACGATACATGCACCAGTTTAACCTTTATCAAATCATGATTCTCTTGGCGACAATGATATGTTAGATTTGTCTATACGTTCATACAATCAATTACAATAAGAAAGATTTTGGACATTGTCTTCTACACATCAATGGATGAATCGGCTAGCAATGATACATCGTCTGGACAACAGAAAGGTTAGTAAAGAAGGATATATACACATACTCATGTTCTTATTGTATCAAACCATTGATTAATTAATGATTTGAGAAAATTTTCATGTTATTAGGAAACAAACGTCCAATCAAGGTTCCACTACAGCTATCTCCTCCTGCTGTTAAACACGGTACTCTGAATTAAATACTAATCACTACTTCTTCATTATGGTACATTCAGACATAGGAATTTCTCTAACTCTGTTTGTTTTTTTAAACCAGTAAACAAAAGACGTATGAATCCTATTGAGAGATTTGCAACTCATAATTCAATCCGGAACATTTTTCAGAGCGAATCTATTTCATCCAAAGACACAATTAATGGTAAGTTTTGACTAATTGAAAGATATTTCCTAATGCTCTTTGTTATTTGTTAATGTATTAACATTCATGATGATATGTTCTTCCCATAGCTCCCAAATTACCAAATCATGGAGATGAAAATGCCAACACGAACCTACTACACTACCAATCTTTTAAAGGTATGTTGCGAACTTTGTTAGTTTTGATTTAAGGTGATAACATAAATAATCATGAATCTAACCAACTGATGCAGGAGGAGATACTGATCAACGTACTCAAAAACTAGCCTTAAAGATGCCACCAGCTTTTGGTAAAAAAATTTGGTTGCTATCAAATAACCACACCTTGCTTATAACTTGCTTATGATTCAATTAGATTTATGTTGATGATTAATGCTTATCAAAAATTTAATTTTTAACAATTGTAGTCAATCGATCTCCGCTGTCCGTGTTGTCTCAGAACATTACAATGAAACAAGGAAGTTCAGTGAATTCAAATAATGGGCAAGCTAATTTGCTGCAAGGTACATTGTTAATGGATTATTTCTTTATGTCCTTCTCGGTTTAGGTAGTTTACATATTATATCATAATAACCAATATTCTTTATCAACAGATGCCGCAACACCTTTATCGTCCTCCATTGATAAAACGAAGTTTCAAACAACATCGCCAGTTTTACAAAATATGCATTTACGTGACTATGCGTTGCTTGCAAACAGATCACCCCATACACCCAATGTTGAAGGATTTCCTACAAATACTTCTGTCACGCCAACACCGATAAGTATGAGTTTATTTATTCTTATCAACATAGTTTCAGCAGAACGTAAATGTTTATTCCAAAACACTCCTTGATAAAGTTATTACATGCATGTTATTTGCATATTCATCTAAAAATTCAACATATATATAGTTATCTCATTGTTTCAATTTTTTTTTCATTTACATTCTCATACACATTTCAGGTGTTGCGCAACTACATTCTTTCAATGTAGTAAATCAATCAAAACTATCGCCTCATTTTGCATCTAAGAGTCTTTCAGGTTTGTAAATTAAAGGTGTATTTTTGTCACTATAATGAATTGCCTTAAATATTTTCCATTGAAATTACACAGATCAGAAGAAAAAACTTTTGACGGATAACACATTCTCTTCACCTTCAGAACAAAGATTACTGAATGTTGACTTGGAAGGTGTAACATAACTGTTACTTTGAAGTTAAATTAATTTACAACCTTTACGATTTTCACTAATAATCATACATTTTTTATTTTATTTGTAGCTAGGAAACGGAACAACAATGGAAGAGCTATGAGGTCACAACAATCTAATAAAAGTCATCTCACCTTCCAGTTGCCTCCATCTACCATATCACCTTCAAACAAGCCAAGTAACAATTGTATATTGCTTTTTTTTATTCTGATCTTTTAGATTAATACTGATCTTAATAAATACAAAATTATGAGTAATCTTGATTAGGGAACCAGGATAACAGAAAAGATTCTGCTGCTGCAACTAAATCAACACTATTACCTAAAAGTAATCTCACTTTTCAGATGCCTGCATCAACAATATCACCTTCGAACAATCAAGGTAACAATTAAAAGCTTCTATCATCGTTTTTGTATTATGTTGATTTAGATATTTCATTTTAATTTACTATATTGTGGGCTTAATTAAAATATTTACAGGATTCAGTGGAGCTTCAACTTCAAGTTCTAAAAGACCGTTCAATTTAAAAAGTAATCAAAATCGAAATTTGCTCCAATTCTTCGACAATGTAGACGAATACGGAGAAGATGCCTCTGAGTGTATGTTCAAATATCACTGCTAAATTAAAGCAGTTATTTGTATATTTTGCAATTAACATGAAATATTTGTTGTCAACAGTAATTCCGGAAGAGTATGTCAGTGATGATAATGAAGATGAATTTCAAATGCATACCAATGGTAAATATTTAACTACAGTAAGCAAATATTCATCAATGATTTCTTTTTTTTAATCAACTTAGTTGCATTTTAAAATTTACACAATTCTCTTTTTAAGCAGACATGTGGGAAGGCTATATGGATCTAGGCAAGCCTGACAAAATTTGTCCTTACTGTAAAGCAATCATGTGGAATAATGAAAGGAACAACAAATCTATGAAGAATGCCCGTCCAACCTTCTCTATTTGTTGTCGTAATGGACAGGTCCTACTTCCTCCTGAAAAGTCACCTCCTCCTTTTCTTGCAAATCTTTTGTCAGGAGGTCAGAAATCCAAGCATTACAAAAAAAAAATAAGGATCTATAATTCTTTGTTTGCATTTACATCACTTGGTGGTAAGATCGACAATAGTATAAACAGGGGAAGAGCTCCATATACATTCAAGTTGTGTGGTCAAAATTACCATTTGATTGGGAGTATTTGTCCAACTAACGGAGAGACTCCAAAGTTCTGTCAATTGTATGTTTACGATACAGAGAATGAGATAGAAAACAGACAGAAAGCTGTTCCTGGGGGTGATTCCACTGATCCGAGCATTGTTCAAGGTTTATTGTTGATGCTTGATGAAAATAATCGATTGGTACATAGCTTTCGTATGGCAAGGGACCGTTTCAAGAATAATGAACCAGAAGAAGTAGAGTTAGAATTGGTTTCATGCAAATCAGCAAGTGGACGGCCTAATACTGTTGGCCCATCTAATGAGGTTGGTGCTTTAATTGTTGGTGACCTTGAAGATTCTTGCGGAACACGAGATATTGTAGTGCAGATGAAAAATAAAAAACTACAGAGGATTTTTGAAACGAATGCTCATTTCATGCCTTTACAATATCCTTTAATTTTTCCTCATGGTGATGAAGGATTTCACACGAAAATTCCGTTGATGGGTAAACATGGTGGTCCACCACCTAAAATAAAAGATGATGACGATGATGATGAGGAATCAAAACAAAGGTGCTATGTTTCCATGCGAGAATACTATGCTTATAAACTAATGATTAGAGCTGCAGAAGGTATTTATCTACTTTTGCTGTAAACATATCCAAAGATTTTCCTGATTTACTGTTATTAATAAATTTATATTTTTTTCTCTTTTTTTAAGGTTTAACTCCTCATTTGAGTGGTCGTCTTTGGCAACAATTTGTTGTAGATGCATTCACTGCAGTTGAGCAGTACCGACTTGATTGGATTAAGAGGAATCAGAAAACCATTCGGTCAGATTTATACAATTCTATCCGTGATTCAATACGTAAAGGCGATACAAATCCAACATGTCAAGGGAAAAATGTTATCCTACCTGCTACATTTACAGGTTCACGTAGATATATGTCTCAGTATTTTAAGGACTCCCTTGCTATTTGTAGAAGTATTGGTCATCCATCCTTCTTCCTTACAATGACTTGCAACACCAAATGGCCTGAAATTCAGAGCATGTTGAGCCACATGCCTGGTGTCGATGTAGCTGATGCACCGGACGTTGTTGCAAGGGTTTTTAAATTGAAGCTTGATCAATTGGTTGATCTTATAAAAAATAAAAATTATTTTGGTCGATGCATCGGAGGTAAATTCCTTATTCCTTATAAAGTAATATTAAAATAGTTGATTAATTTGAAGGAATGACACTGTTTAAAAATTGTTGTATTTTAACAGTTATGTATGTCATTGAGTTTCAAAAGCGAGGACTACCTCATGCTCATATGTTGATTTGGTTGCATCCTGATGATCGTCCAAATACTATAGAAGAAATTGATCACTTGGTTTCATCGGAAATACCACACAAAGAGACTGATCCAGTTGGATATAATGCTGTTAAAAATTTCATGATCCATGGACCGTGTGGAAAGGATTTTTCATATTCTCCATGTATGTCAAATGGTAAATGTGGGCGTCATTTCCCAAAAAGGTACATAGATATAATGTTACTTATTTTTTAAAAAAGTTAGCACTTTATTGATACATCTTTTATATTAGTTTATTCTAACACCATGTAAATGACATATAATGATTAATCAATTAACAAATGATTATGTACTATCTACAAATGCCCATAGGTACAATGGTCACACATTCTTTGATGATTGTGGTTTTCCTGTATATCGGCGAAGAAAAATGAACCGGACTGTTGAAAAGAATCATCAATTACTAGACAATCAGTTTGTTGTACCGTATAATCGAGATTTGTTGATTCGATTTCAATGTCATATGAATTTGGAAGTCTGCAATAATTCACGATCTCTGAAATATTTGTTTAAGTATTGCCTTAAGGGTCATGATACAGCTACCATGATGATACGGAGGAAAAAAGGAAGCTCTGTTAGTCCAGATAAGTCTAAACCAGTTGATGAGGTTAGACATTTTCTTGATGGTCGTTACGTATGTGCTTCTGAAGCTGCATGGCGATTATTAGGATTTGATATTCACTATCGGTATCCTTCTGTGGAGCGTTTGCCAGTTCATATTGAAGGTGGTAAAAATGTGACTTTCAATGTTAATAGTGATTTAGAAAAAGTTGCAAGTCAGGCATCAAACAGGAAAAGTAAGTTGGAAGCATGGTTTGTCGCCAACAAAACCATTCCAGCTGCTAGAGAGTACATTTACCAAGAATTTCCAAGAGGATTTACATGGCAACCTGGGTCGTGTAAGTGGAAAGAAAGGGAAAGAGGAATTGTTATTGGTAGATTGACAGAGATCCATGCATCACAGGGAGATACATTTTATTTGAGAATGCTTCTATTACGTAATAAAGGTGCAACATCATTCCATGACTTAAGAACTGTTGATCGTCGAGTTTATAGTACGTACAAAGAGGCATGTGAGGTACTTGGCCTTCTTAAAGATGACAATCAATGGCATTCTGCCCTTAGAGAAAATTCTGAATCTGCCATGCCCATCCAACTCCGTTCTATGTTTGTTCATATTATAACAAATTGTCCTGTAGCAGATCCGCAAAAATTATGGGCTCAGAATTGGAGACCTTTGTCGGAAGATATTTTGTACCTGAAAAGAAAAAATTCTGGAAACCAGGAACTCAACCTTTCTGATGTTGACATAGAAAATTATACACTTGCGGGTAATATCTATATCCACAAACTGAATATTCAAAAGCACATTAAATTTTTTTAATATTTTGTTAATATTTTTAATTCATTTTATTTTAAAATTATTTTGCAGAGGTTGAAAAGCTTTTGAATGGTGTTGGTAAATCATTGAAAGATTTTCCAAACATGCCATATCCAGAAGATTCATATCTGCATATTGCAACTAACCGTTTAATTGAAGAAGAGACTGGATATGATAGAAGCAGTATGGCTGAAGAGCATGACAAGTGCTTTAAAACGTTGAATACTGAACAGTTGGAGGTATATAATTCAGTCTTGGAATCTGTCAATAAAGATACAGGAGGTCTTTTTTTCGTATACGGAAGTGGTGGTTGTGGTAAAACTTTTTTGTGGAAAACATTGTGTTGTCGCTTGCGCAGTGAAGGTAAAATTGTACTTCCAGTTGCATCATCTGGTATTGCTGCAACTTTAATACCAGGTGGTAGAACCGCACATTCTCGCTTTCACATACCTCTAAAATTGGACCGTTATTCAGTTGCTGGTATTAAACATGGTTCTGATATTGCTGATTTGATTAAGAATACCAGTTTGGTCATTTGGGATGAGGCTCCCATGCAGCATCGCCATGCTTTTGAAGCTGTCGATCGTTGTTTTAGAGATATAATGTCATCAGTCAATCCATCCAATAAAAATTTGCCGTTTGGTGGCATTACGATTGTTTTTGGAGGTGATTTTCGCCAAATCTTACCTGTGATTCCTAAAGCTACAAGAACTGAGGTAGTGCAGTCTTCATTAAACCAGTCACGCCTGTGGCGACATTGCAAAGTTTTTCTGCTCAAGAATAATATGCGCTTAGGCCGTGGAAAGACTGAACTTGAAAACAAGAAGATTTCTGAATTTAGTAAATGGGTGCTTGACGTGGGAGATGGAAAAATACAGAACATACATCCGCATGAGGTTTGCTCTGATCCAGAAATTATAATCCCCAGGAATTTCTTAGTTGAAAACTTCATCAACTCTGTTAAGGATATTGTTGAAGTCACTTATCCAGATTTTGTCAACAACTTTTCAAAAGGGTCATATCTGAAGGAAAGAGCAATTCTTACACCAACAAATGCATTAGTGGATGATGTCAATTCTCATGTTTTAAATCTGATTCCAGGTATTACACATACGTATCTCAGTCAAGATTCAATTGATGATTTAGGTGACGAAAATAATGATGAAATTGAATCTTCTTTTCCAATCGAATATCTCAATTCGATTAATATGCCATCCATTCCAAAGCATGACCTAAAATTGAAGGTAGGTGCTGTTGTCATGTTAATGAGGAACCTTAATCAAATAATGGGTTTGTGTAATGGTACTAGAATGGTACTAACAAGATGTCTGAAGAACAGCGTTGAGTGCGAAATTTTAACTGGATCCCATGCAGGTACAAAGCATCTTATACCGAGAATTGAAATGGAACCAACAGATACACATTTCCCATTTGTTTTCAAGAGAATACAGTTTCCACTTCAAATTTGTTTCGCAATGACTATTAACAAGAGTCAAGGCCAGTCTTTGGATACAGTTGGATTGTTTCTACCACGTCCAGCGTTCTCCCATGGGCAACTATATGTAGCTGTTTCACGAGTCACTTCTCCTGATGGATTGCACATTTTAATTGAAGGCGATAATGGGAAATCAAGTCATTTCACAGCCAATGTTGTATTTGATGAAGTATTTTATAATCTTCCTGTTCTTGACAGATGACATTTTTCCAGTATTGAGTTTCTTATTTTGAGATTAACAGTTTTAACATTATAACGTACATGACCTTTTGGTCTCTTAAATAATTAAGAGAATATATTCATGTCTCCATTTACTACTATTGTGCTTACAATTTTCTTTAGTTTGCTTAATTTTATTTTTCATTAAGTTGCATTCTACAATTTTATATGCCACAAAGAACTTAAGCATTTGCAAAAAAAAAGGGTCTAATTTTCAAGGTTTTATTAGGGTGCAGTCTGCACACTTTAACAACTATTATTATTATAAAATTATTAAACTTTTTTTTTAAACTTTATTTTAAAATTATTATAAAATTATTAAACTTAATCGCACCATTAATGAACAACTTTCGGTCAAGCCTTTCTTTTAACTAATATTATTATAAAATTATTATAAAAGTTTAATTTTGTGTCACTGTTCTTATTAAAAATAGGATTAACTATGTTTTAACAAAATAACTTAACTTGAAAACACATGTTTTTACCCATTTTTATATAAAATTTAGGTTAAAATTACAGTGTTGAAATTATTTTTGTAGTAAGAATGATTTAAGTATTTATTGATGTTTTTGCTTTAAAAGTATATTTTATATTAAATTGTATGAAATTAAATATTGAGGAGTCTTATAACTTTCAAGAATATAAATTTCAAAAGTAAATCAATTTGAATGACATAATTATTTAATTTTTAAATATATTTACCATATATTTGTTAAGTGTATCAATTATTATTAAGACTTTTATATATGCAATGATCATTATTTTATGATAACAATCACCGATTACATTTTTGTTAAATTTTATAACAGAATCAGATATTTATCAATTAAAAAAAAGATATTTTCCTTGATCAATGGAATTAGATAGCACGAAATAACCACAAACGATCATTTCAAATACATTATTTGTGCATATATCTCTTCCTTGATTGATGGAATGAAACAAATCATAATATGCGTGATTGATGGAATGAAACAAATCATAATATGCCCATAAAATAGAGATTATCATTCCTAACAGTATTGTACATACGTCCATTGTAGAACTCTAAAGCACAGGTAGTTTTACAATTATCTATCGTTTTGAGATCAACATTTCTACTTGACTTTGTCATGTTCATGTACCGTTTCTGTTGATTTCTAATATCTTCCATAATTTTTAGATTAAACCATGTTTGATTCATTATCTTCTCTCGACACATCTCGAACAACATGGAGAATTAAGGTCCGTTTGACAAGGATGTGGCCATCTGTATCATCTTCAAAAGAAAGTCGTGATTCTCTGAAAGGTTACAACTTGATTTTGCTTGATGATGATGTAAGTACATATTACAACACTACTATTGGTAAATTATGATCTAAGTTTCCTTATATATTTATTAGCTTTTTGTCCATTTACATATCTTTGTTACTTAATCTTTCCATTTTGTTATATACAGAACTTCCATGTACATGGTTTTGTATATGCTGATAATTGGAGATCCATTGCTGATAAGATGGTTGAAGGAGGACTTTACGTTATAACTAATTTTTATACTAGAGAGGCTAAGGGTACATTGAAGCCTACCAGTTCCAATTACCTTATTAACTTCTCCAACTCGACAACGGTTGAAAAGTTGCTTGAAGATGACTTTATGATACCATATCATAAGTTTGAATTTGTCGATCTTAGTGAATTGTACAAACTTGCATCAAGTTATGAGAATGTTGATAGCCCGGAATTTTCAACAGGTCACTATACTTAATACTTATACATTATTAATTTTTCAATTGTCCATCTATATTTAATTTGTTCTATTTTTTTAAACATTTCCATTATCTAATTTTATAGATATAATCGGTGTACTTGAAGATTTTGAAAATGTGAGACCTATTCAGACAATGTTTGGAGAGAAGAATATTGTCAAATTCAGGATTACTGATGGAAGGTAATGATTATATTTAATATTGAATTACGCACAAAGATATATATATATATAATTAATGATTCTTTATTAACTAATATTGAAATAATAACTCATATACCAGGTACTCTCATAGAGTTACTGTTTGGGGACAACTCGCTGTTACCACTGATGAGATGTATCAGAAAATTAATGAACGTCCTATAATTGTTATTGTCACTAGCTCCAAGCTGAAAATATTTAAGAGTAAGTCTATTATATCAACCATATTTGTTTTGCACTTTAGCATGTTAAGATGTATCTAATTATATTCACATAATGCCACAAACGTGTTTCAGGTTCTGTTCAGATAAATACTCTTCCATCAACAAAGATTTATCTAAATCTTGACAATGAATATGTTACTGCAATGAAGCTCAGGTTTTTAACTATCATGTAGATACTTATTTGCACCATTTAGATTACTTAAATATACTTAGCTGGTGAATTTTATTTTTGTAGTATATTAAACTTCTTTGTCATTTTTTGATTCCTAATATATTTTTTTAGACTTGAGGAAGAAGGTTATAAAATCTCTGAGAACACTTTAGCGTCACCAACCCAAGCAACACCGATTCCTGTTATTGAGTCCATAACCCTAAAAGAGCTTTGTGAGAAAACTCAGTTGGATGATCTCGAGGTGATGAAGTAAAGCAAAATTTAGTTTAATCGAAAAATTATAAAATTGTCCTTATGTCTAATTTCTTTTTTATTCATTTATGTTTCCATTTTGCAGAAGAACTTTAAATGTTTTGTCAAAGTTTCTAATGTTGAAGAAGTGGTGAAGTGGTGGTACCTTAGCTGCATAAAATGCCAGGAGGATGCTGTTAAAGTTGATGGAGTCTTCAAATGTTCGAAATGTACACTTATAATGCCAGTTCCACAGAAGAGGTTCAAAATTGTTGTGCTTGCTGGTGATGGTATTGAGGCATTAAACTTTGTCATGATGGACAAAGCCGTTAGACGTATTGTTGGTGTAACCGCTACAAAGATGATTAGTGATAATCCTGAGGTATTTACAATTTACGAGCTTTGCATTCCCTCAAAATTCTATATTTAAAATTACTTTTTTGCATCAGATAGCACGTTTTTAATTGTTCTTTGCACGTTATGTTGTAGTATGAAACAAGCAACAGCTATCCTACAAAACTTAAAGAGATTGCTGGAAAGGAATTTACTTTCAATGTTCAGATATCTGAAGATAATGTACATTTACAAAGTAATATTTTCAAGGTCACTGATGCTTATGACTCCAATATTTCCACTTCAACTCCATCAGATGCAAAGACGAAAAGTTTAACAGTATCGAGTTTCTCTGAAGTAAGAACTTTACATAATGACTCATGGTTCTGTTAAACTTATTTCCCATAAGCACTGGAGTTTGTTATTTACTATTCTATCTGATAGATTTAAATTATTTTCCACAGAACATCATTGATCTGTCAAACAGTTTTCAGACACCGGATTCTGCTTCTTCCTGTTCCAAGAAGATTAAGATGGTTATTTACAATTCCTAATACTTATTCTACATTCCTGTATTTTCTTTATGAATTGTGATTAGCTAATTATCATTTCAAATTTTTTTTTTTCAAAACCAGGAAAAGTGAGCAAAGGTACGCACCTCTGATTGGTACCAACTACTCATTCAAGTTGCAATTGAAGTCAGCAAATTTATTATTAGTATCTGTTTTTTGAGAAGGAATAAGTAGAATATGTAATGGTCAAGAGTTTAAACTTTTTATGTTTTTTGTTAATGTTGAGCCCAATGATTTGGGTAGATTTTGAGACATATTCCGGTTTTAAATTATTTATATATTTGGTTTTTTAATAATTGTATTGAATCCAATGCAACATACATTCATTTAAGGTTATGTCTTATGATTGCACAAGTTATTAGCTTTTTCAATGCAATAGTTTTTACCAACAAAATTTCCAAATAATGGTATAAGTGAAAAAGTTATAAACTTTAAGACTCAACCATCAATCTTCACTTAGCTTTCAAGAATTGCATTAAACAGAACAGGCATGAAAGATCATAGCCAGAGCAAAAGATACCTGAAGCTATTATTGTGTTTGTATTTTTTAAACAGTATTCTAAGCTTAAGTCCCAATTTCAAGCAGCAAAAGATCAGACTGCCACATCCTTGCATATTAATCTTCACTTTAAGATTGAACTTTCAGTAAAGGATATTTAAGAACAAAAACATGAGCTCTTATCCAAAGAATAGGACCTATAATTGAGGACTATTTATAAGTACTTGAGTACTAAAGCTACTGAATCAGACCTTTTAAGAATTACAGTCATTTTATACAGCCAATGCCAACGAGAATGCTGCTGTAGCTAGGAGCTCATTCCCACCTCAGCAGCAAATTCAGGTGCATCAACAGCAACAACAGGCACAAGTGGCTAAATCCTTCACAACACAAAATATGGGATCAAAATGCCTGATTACAACGCGCTGACAGGATATTATTGTACTTTTTTTATTGTATTAATTAGAATAGATTAAATTAGGTTGAATAAGATTAGATTGATAAATCAACTCATTCAATATCTACTAACTTAATTGATATTGATATATATCAAATCAACTCATTCCATATCTATTAACTTAATGTATATTGATATATATCAAATACCTAAAAATATGCCATTTAACTTTAAAGAAGATTGCAGAAGATATTATCAAAAAACTAACTAATACCTTATAGCCTATATATAAACAAACCAGTGTTAATAGTATTGCACAAAGATTACAAGCGCAGAGGTAGCATCAAATACCTGTATTTCTTAATCCTAGCTAATGTCTAATCCTTATATGATATACATTTGTTCAAGTATTTCACAAACAATCTCATTTGTTAACATCTTTGTACTTTTATAACAGATATGACTATCCACGATCATCTGGTGACACTAGATGAATCGAAGATAGGGTGGACACTAAAAGTCCGTGTCACTAGGATGTGGGATACAATTTCCAATACTTGAGTTGTTATGGCTCACAATATGATTATTTTAGATTGTCTGGTAAGAATCTTTATATTCTACTCTTTTCAATTTGTATATTAAACTTATATATTGCAATCTAAAACTTTAACCAATTCATCATATGTTTTGTTTATGAGCAGAATACTCATATGCATGCAACTGTGAGGCCTGAGATTTGGAATAATCTTCCAAATCATATTTTCGAAGGAGGCTTATACAAGGTTATCAATGTCAAAGTTCAGCAGGCATTTGGTATTTTCAGGCCTGTTAGTACCGATAAATGCATCAGATTTCTGGATTGTACTAATATCATTCCTTATGTTCATGATGACTTCATAATTCCGATTCACAAATTTGAGTTAAAACCTTTGGGAGATCTTTATGATATTGTTTATTCCTATGATCCTGACCAGAAGCCCACCTATTCAACAGGTGAATCTGTTTTCATATCATAAATTATTATTATTACATTGTGCTCCTACTGAATTGCTTTCTATTATTCTAGATGTTGTCGGAGTGTTGGAAAATTTGGAACAAGTGCAAACACTTGACACACGTTTCGGTCAAAGGCAACTTGTGCGATTCAGAATAAGTGATGGAAGGTATTCAAAATATACATTAATCAAATGATTTGCAATTTTTAATTTTTTAAACAACCAATTGCTAATTATATAATTTATACTAAACAGATGTATTTGTAGAAATTTAAATAACTATGCACTTGATTTTTTTTATAGTGTTTCACACATGGTTCATTTCTGGGGACCGCTAGATGCAAATACCGAAACTTTATATGCAAATCACATTGAGAGACCAGTAATTGTGATATTGGCAAGCATAAAAATGTCTATTTATAAAGGTAGTCCCGTTAACTACACTATATTTTTAATAGACATTTGTTAAATGTAGATTGTAGATTGTCCTTCCTAATTAATATTCATTATTTCTCCCATACCAGGCAAAGTTCTGATTACCAACTTGCCTTCTTCCAAGATTTTTATTAATCTGCCATATGAGGATGTTTTCATGATGAGGAATAGGTATATCATATCTTTTGGCCTTTCACCATAAGATTATATTTTCTTTGTACAGATAATATCTAATTTATATTATTGTTTTACAAACTAATATTGACTGTAGGTTGGCTGGAGAAGGATACGAGCCTAACGTAAATGGACAGTGAAATATTATGGAAGTAAATGTCATATGGCAATGATGCAGAGACCATGAAGTTGTTATTTTTTCCTGTTTTATTTCATTTCAAGATTTCCGATTTAGGTTTTAATAAATGTGTAGTATCATCACAATAGACTTCTGCTACCATGTTTCAACTATGGTTTTATTATTTAAGTATTATTTTATTCAGTTTAATGATGATCTTAGAGGCATTTATGTTCTTATATAATGTTTAAAAACTTCATTTTTAATTCTTTATCTTTGTCTGCCATTGTTTTTTGTTGTTTGAATTATATAAACACCAAAACAAACCTAGGTTCTTACTGATATTTTTGTAAGTCTTGATTTAGAGTTTTCAGAAATGGAGTTTTTTCTTTTGTTTTAACAATAGATTTTGTAATAGTTTGGAAAATTTGTTTCTATTTGCGAACAAAGTGAATATTAGAAACTTAATACTTTCTGAATATTTGCAAACAAACCTATTAAGAGCCTCAAATAATCCTTACACTCTTTATGCAAACCCATCATAAGCATATACTCAATCATTCAAAAAAAAAAATATATTATCTTATATTATCATATAATTAAGGATTCTAATAAAACACAATCGTATATATATAGGTAAGAGTTGTTCCAAAGTGTTTACTCCATTATTTAAATACTATGTCATAAGACATTTTATAAATCTGTGGATTTTTATAAATCAATAATGTCATAAAATTGATTGTAATTTGCAAGTGTAATGATGCACAAATATTACTCATAAAGTGTCAGCATAAGCAAATTCTTAGTACTTGCTCGCTAACCGAAACTTAAAGAATTCTGCGAATGATTCCATATCAGTAATTAGCATATTTTAAGGTTTAAATTTAATTTTAAATGTGTCTGATTCCAGTGTTAAATATCAGAATAAGGAATATTCATACGAAGTACAACAATTGAAAAGCTAGCGAACATCTATCTTAGGTAAATCTTAACCAACATTTTATTTGTTATCAAGTAGTTGATTTGTATTAATCATAATCCTCAATCTCTGTAATTTGGAAGATTTATGTTGTAAATAATATCTCATTACTTATAAGATATTGATGATTGACGATTATGATTTATATGACAACATATTTCTAGCCAATGATTTGTAAATTGATATACTTATCCTTTTCCACATCAACTAATTTTTTGTATAAATAGGTACAGAGTACTTCATTTGTCAAACCACAAAAAAGATAAAAAGCTTCTGAATAGCAATTAGGTTAGTCTACAAATTTCCAATCAATTATTTTTTACAACGCTATATGTTTTATGCTATACCTATACCAGCAATGAGTACAATATTCCCAAACCTGTCTTTCATGTTATGCTTTCTTTAAGAATCTTTTGTCTTACACTCTAAGCTTTTATTTGTTTTAACTTTTAAACAGCAATGTTCGACACACTTGCATCACTTGACACAACCAGGACAAACTGGAGGGTGAGAGTTCGTGTTACAAGAGTATGGCCTACTACTGTTGGTGCCGTTGTTACTCGATTCAATTTGATTTTACTTGATAATGCTGTAAGAATTTCTTTATATTTCATGTTTTCTGTTTAAAGTTGTTTTATTATCCAATCAATGCCCATACTATCAAAAAATAAAAAATTTTGTTAATGGTTACTTGATTCTAATTCTCAGGATCATCATGTTCATGCAACTGTAAGTCCTGAAACATGGGATTTGTTTGTTCAACATATTGTAGAAGGAGGAATTTATGAGATTTCCAACTTTCATACCAACCAAGCTATTGGTTTTATGAGGCCAGTATCTTCCCAAATTCAAGTCAGGTTTACTAATCTGACATCCGTTCAAAGAATTCTTGGCGACAACTTGAACATACCAATTAACAAATTTGAATTTGTTGAGTTGGATGATTTACACTCTTATGTAGATTCACATTTAACAAATGGTCCTCCTTTAACTACTATTGGTAATTTTTCTGGTGTCACTTCTTAAGATCTTTATATAGATTACATCATTTCTTTTCCGATTCCAGTAGTATGTTTCAGTACGTAATATGACAAATGAATTTGACTACAGATATCATTGGAGTTGTACAATATCGTGATGAGATTCAGGTCATACCTACACGGAATGGAAATCTGCAACTATTGAATTTGGTTTTGACTGATGGGAGGTGGATTATATTTTTCTGTAATTTTGATATATTTTTGGATTGTATATAAGTTAAAAAATAGGTTACACAATGACATATGCATGTACAGAAATTCATTCCAAGTGAATATTTTTGGAGATCTGATAGCAGCGGTGGAGCAACAGTTTGAAGCAGTTCAGCAAATTCCCATTGTTGCTATTATAGCAAGTGTTAGAGTTTCTCAGTATAAGGGTTAGTTTTATCATCTGTTTGTTAGACAATATTAATTACTATTTAGTTGTCCTATATCCTATTCTAAAAATGTCATATTATATTTTTAGGCATTGTGAAGTGCATGACTACTCAATCTACAAAGGTCTATATTAACAATGAACATGAATCCGTCTCTACCATGAGGGAAAGGTAATAATATTTTCCGAAAGTATATAACCGTCTATATCGAAGTTTGAATTGAAGTAAATATCATGATTGTTTTGTAGGTTTTCAAATAGTCCATGGGAAGTATGAAGAAAGCATACATTTTCACGGATTCATCTATGTTGTGCGATTAATGCTGCTCACTCAAGCATGTTTAAAATTTTTCCATTATTTCAAGATGAATAAATTTTGTTTATAGGTCTAGACTGGTATTAATTTTTTGCCTTGAGTGTTCATTGAACAAATTTTGTAATCTATCATCAATAATTAGAATTTTCCTTGCTTTTAAATTAATATCAAGTTTTCTTTTTAAAATATGAGTTTTCTTTGTTTTATATGTTTTCATTGCATTGTGTGGTTTAAATCATATAAACACTAAAACAAATCTAGGTTTTTTTTTCCTTGATCTGCAAAGAGTAAATATAGAAGTTATAAGGTGAATTAAATTACCCAACATTATAAGATTGTTAACGCTCTTTCTTGATGTACACAAGTATATGACAAAACAAAGTTGTGAATTCTGTTAGGAAACATTGTATTAATGTTGATCAATTTAGTGGCTTAGCAATGCCATATAACATATCTCCACTTCTCTACAATATGGCCTTATTTTGAGAATTTTCTATACTACTTCCTAATGTGATGAATGAGGCAAACTACTTTATCGTTTCTGCAAATTAATGCATCACTCAGTAGGCAAACAAGGCTCGCGGTAAAACTAATGCATCATTCGCTTAGAGACAATATATGCAACAAAATCAATCTTTCTAAACCAAAATAATACAAGATAATCCGCAATATAATTTGAAGATATCTGGTATATCACTCAGTAGTTAAAATTTGGCAAAAAAATTGCAAAATACCAAGTAACATAATTACAACATTTAAATTTCAGACTATTAGCTTTGATTTAAATAAACCAATAAGGTCATAAATATTTCAGACAAGGTTCTAAAGCTAAATCTCTACTAAATCCTCTGAACATTGAAAACTAACTCTTCTGGCTCTTCAACTAAGGTGAATAGCAATTTCTGATTTTCTAATAGAGTATTAGCTTCCGTGAATTTATTCCATCCAGCTGAAAATCGTGCTGTTCCATGTGATTTTACAATTCCAATTTTCCAAGATCCAACACCAGTCCTGAATGTGACCTTTTCTCCTGCATGCCAACCTCTGTTTCGTGGTTTTATTGTCCTTGGGATGTACTGCGACACATTCATTATTTCAATCAGAATGATGAAAAATGAAGAAAAATCTTTAAAAATTTAATTAACAAGAAAATTGAAATATCATATTTTACCACTCCATGACTTGATTTATCAACATTTGAAGAATATAACGTTGCAGTAAATTCTGTAGGCATATCATTCACTTCCTGGATATCCATGTCCATTGCATTATGATCAACTAATTCAAAACCTTGGTTCTCAAGATGTGTTCCAGAACTCTGTCCTCCACTATTGACTTCAATCACTGATTATGCATAATAAGGTAATTCGCAAAATTTAAATTCGTTATATGTTTGATAACATGTAAATGTTGAAACATAAGTAGAATTTTACAAAGAGCATGAAAAGAACTTACATGTTTGAGAAATCACTGGGACTTCCTCTTCAATGGCAGTTCCTGTAATATCGTTATAATTCTCCTCATCTTCCTCTTCACTGTCACTTCCCTCCTTTAGATCTGACAATAGTTTATAAAAATTGTTAATTTGTTAATTTTCCTAAATAATAAGTGTAGTTTAACTAATTAATACTCGGACATTAATTACAAAATTTGTGTAATACCATGTTCATCATTCCAATCAACTGCCCAAAACCAATTTTTGGTTCCATCAGTTTGAAACCCAAGATTACGATTGGAGTAATCTATTTCTTTTCCATCTACTTGGTAGATACGTGCGTACAAAACATTACTATTATCCATTGTGAAAATTATGGTTTCCCTTGGTTTAATACCAAAATGCTCAAAGACTGTGCAAAAATTGGACAGATATCCTCCAAACTCATTGTAATAAATTGAACAACGAAAACCAGCAACTTTTATATCTTTAACACCACTGAGCACCTTTCCATGCATGTCGTTGATCAACTTCGGAACAACCTGAGTAATATTGAATATTTTAATCAACATAATGTGTATAATTTGTCTTACACCTTCTAATTATAATAGATGTTACCATAAATAATGTCGGAACCAAATATACAAAATGTCTTACTATTATTCCTTCATTTAAACAAGGCTCTGAACAAACTTTAAAAAATGACTTCCTCCACTCTCCATAAGCTAAAACATTTTAAGATGATTTGTTAGACATGTAACCTATAAATATATAATACCATACTACATTCAAACATTGTAGATGAAATGTAATACCTTCATTCTTACTGTCAATTTTATCTTCACCTTTAAAAAGACAAATGTCTATAATGTTAGGTTGTGATTCCTCAAGTCTGAACAGCAACAAGGTATCTCCAATATCAAGTCTTATTTCATTTGCAAAAGCATTCCATCCTTTACTGAACATGCATCTACCCTCTATCCATTGAATCACAATTTCCCATGATTTGTGAAATAACTTCAATCTCACTTTTGTCCCATCTTCCCAGTTTTTGTACAGATCTTCCATATCTGTACTCAAACTCTGTTTTTCCAAGAAGAAAATCAATAATTTAGCAATAGTTACAGAATATCATATATAAAGCTGCACATACATTACATTACAATTAGAAAAAGAAACCAAAAATATGCTCACCAGAGTAGTAACTTGAGGATCAACGGCAGACTTTATAATGGTTATCTCAAAAGATTCATCGTAATTGTGATAGGCATTGAACCACCAAAGTGCAGAACTTGCATGGTATTCTAGCGACGACTCATTAAGTACATATTGATCCTTATTCCAATTATTTAGCTGTCCAGTTCCTAAGAAAACTTTTAAGTCTATACGAGGATAATTGCACTCAATGGCAGATTCTTTAAAAATTGTAACAATAAACGTGTCTTCACCATAATAGTCAAACTGAGCAAGATTGTACAATTTGATCCCGTGATATGTCATAAATTTTGTCAGACCAGATATTTTCCTCGACTTTGGATCATATTTACCTTTCCATTCAGATGTCATACATCTTAATACCACAGTTGAATTTAGTTCTTTTCCAAACTCATCGTGAAAGGACTTAGGTACTCTCTACAATATTAAATAAATTGAAAGTTTAATCAATATGCAGCCAATTACCATAATACATTATGATAATTCAAATTTATATTATTAAATGTTAGAGATACACTTACAAAAGATCCAAATCTTTCCTTTTCGTTGTTTGCAGAAAGAAAACTTGACACAAAGCGTCTTATTCCTGTAACATTAAAATTCAGAAAGGAATACATAATTTAATGGTTTATATCATTATTTAATTTGGAGTAGTATTTACCAATGCCACGATCAGTATTCTTTATCCTCTTTGATAGAATCGTGCTCTGTGTCATTGAAACAATAAGATGTAAATGCAGTAGCTCTAAGAAAGATTAGTAGTTAGTTAAATTCTACAAAAAATAACATAAGTCATGATCAATCTAAAATGGGAAAGAACATTTAGATGAAAGTTTTAACCCTTAACTAATTCAAACAATTCCCAAATTTGTAACAGTATAAATCAATCCAATTTTCCCGGTTTGAATTAATAACAATATTTAAAACACTTTTAAGTTCTGAATCCAATCAAAAGCAATTTAACCCACAATTTATCATGTATCATCTAATTAATTACAATAGCAAGATTCCAAAAGAAGAACATGCATTAAAGTTTTAACATACCCATAACTATAAAAGTATTAACAACTGTTATGTAATTCACAAGAATGGTTTAACATGCATCTATAGATGCATCATATACAAACATAATATATGTGTAACCAAATTACCGAATAAAACACATCATGTTCTTGCAGTAGAGAATACATTACAAATCAAAATACATATTAGGAATAGCGTACCTCCATTATTGATTAGTAGATTGAAGATGGTAATGATCAGTTTAGCAATTGAAACTCAAAGATAAGAACGGTAGACTTCGACATGCAAAAGTATAGATTTGGGGTTTATGGACAACAGTCTATAAATATTGGGACAGTTTCTTGCAGTTACCTTTTTAATTAGTACGCAAACAATTGTTTCAAAGTATGACACAATTTCATAATATTGTCTATCTTAAAAATGTAAATAATTTTGAATATAAAATTATAGATTAAAACAAAGTCAATGCAAGTTATAAATTTTGGTTTGTATTAATAATTTATTTATTTATTTCAATTATCATATAAAAATTATAATATTAAGAATTTAATATGTAAATTCGATTGTAATCATAATATTAAGAATTTAATATATTTTATTGCACATCATATACTAAATTTAATTTATTGTGAATGATTTGGATTAATCAAGTCATGATTAAGTTTATATTTGCAAGTTAAAGATCTACATACGTCATCTAAAAGTATAGACTACGAGCGTGTTTGGCTTAACTTAAAAAAAATTACTTATCACTTAAAGTGCTACTTACTCACTTTAAGTGAAAAGTGATAATTTTCACTTAAATTTAGGTGTATCTGTTTGGCTAATTTTGCTTAAAGTAAATTTAATTTAAAAAAATTAACTAAAACAATGAAATTTATATTTTTTAAACATAATATAAAAGTGTAAAATACAAATATATGCAAAAGATATAATACGAGTTAAAAGGTGACTCAAATACAAAAAAATTGATATTAGGAAAAAAATAAGTGGAAAAAAAGTACCTCCAATGTACTTTTTTTTTTTTTTAACTAAAACTAAGTTTAAGTGGAAAACAAAAGGTTAGACAAACACCCCATAATCTCTTTGAGTGGCTTCAAAATAATAAAAGGTTACCCAAACATGTAAGCATTAAATGAAATTAAAAGAATAAAAAAGGAGTATGAAGATCAATAGTCACGCCTTACTCGGTTTGCATGCAAGAATAAATACAAGGAACACATACATTTACTCCATCTTCTCCCATTCTCCAATACAAAGTTTACAATCCTTTGCTCTTTCAATTTTCACCTTTATCAAAACATTATACGATCAATCTAAAACACCAGTAAACAAAATGCTGCAGAATCTTGATTCAAATCTTCTTGCCTTGCTGTTTTCATTCATCATAATAGATGTAGCAGACTTCAACAGGTTTGTCATGTGTCTCATGGCATGGGTTATTAACCAAAATACTCCAAAAATCAGAGATGTTCTTGAAAGACTTGATTGGGATTCTGTTTACCGGTTTCATAACCATCCTATGGAGGTTACACGTGACCAGTTTCATGGCTTTATCAGTTTTGCTGTTAGGCATAATGTTGATCAAGCTAAGTACTACAATTCCATTCGGTGCTTATTCCTGAATCAAGATGTTCCACATCATCTTCATGTATTATCCTCTCTATCAGGTAATCATTTTCCTTCTTCTTTTTGCTTCATCTTTTTTAAAGCAATAAATAGAACTTTTCATAGAGATCAGACTGTTCAAGAGATGTATGAAATGCTTAATCAGACACATTTGAGATTTAGGATAATAGAACTTATTAAGTTTCTTGAAGAAATGTACTGTTATCTGTTCGAGATTGATCATCTTCTGCCTATTTACAAGTTTTGCCCAAATGCAAGAAATATAAAACCAATGTATCAACTCCAAGGTCATCGTCTTGAAGATGAATTGTGGAACTCACTCTGCGATAAAACGATTGAAAGTAGCATTCGCCATAAGAGTCAAGTACATGGAAGATGCTTGACAATGGCACACATGTGGAATACTGATTGTGCTTATTGCAAAATTCAGATCCTGTTGTTCAAAATTTTACTGTCATCTGTTAGTGATTAAGCAGTTTGTTTCTATGTACGTTCAATATTTGTTGTTTTGATGAATTTTTAAATACCCTGTTTTATGGATGCATGATTTATTGACTCTAATTTTTGTAGACACTGATTAATATTTTCTTTACATATGTACATAACAATAAAGAAGACATCCAATTACGTTTTACACTAGGACAAAACAAGACACTCCATGACCTTACACAATCTGGTTTGCATCATATGAACAACAACCATCATCTCTAACATTCGATCTCAAAAATAGTGTAACAGTGCAAGATAACTAACTTGAAATAATAAGGAAATTCTGGAGATATTCGACAAAATGAAGTAAAAGATGGTCATCAAACTGACAAATTCAAGAAGTTCCCTACTAAAAAACAAAACAGGAACCAAAAGTACGGATTAAGCCAATAGGAAGCAACAAAGTTCATTTCCATTAACAAATGGCAACAATATTACATAAATATTACAGTAACATATTCCTGAGATTTAACTCATTCATAAGCATACATTTGCATTCAGACAATATAAAAATCGTTATTAGTAGCAATGCAAAGTGATAGGTCAAGAATCTTCAGATAACTATATATTACGTGAGAAATCCACAAGTCCAACGCTCAATTTTGCCCTCTGTTCATCTACTTCACCAGCTTTGGTTAACCAATCATTTAGTTTTTCTGTCCAATGTGCTTCAAATGTCTTGAATCCTCTTAACATCTCTTCCAAAAGCTCTCTAAAATGCTTCACATGCCCAACAAGAGATGTCTGAGTATCGTCTACAAACCTGCATTCTCTTCCTATATAAGAATTGTCAACTTGAACATCTTGATTTGAAGATTGACCAGCGGATACATGTTGGTTTCCTGTCACCACCTCTGTAATATTCCTATTTTTTAAAACCATAAATGCAGAGTGTTATAATTTATAAAACAAAAGCATAACAATAAAATTCACACTTAGGTATTTACATGTATTTTTCTTCGATTCCAATGGTTCGAGCAAATAGTTCTGTCTGCCTATCCTCCATGCTCTTGAAAAACAGACCAAAATCTTCATTTGCAGAACGAATATCTTCGTTTAGATCTGCAGAAGTAAGGTTGATGTTATTCAAGTCATTTACCACCAATGACTTGATATTTGTGTACCTTCTCCTTTTTGCTGATCTTGAACTCATTTGTTTAGATATTAAGTATTGAGCAAATCTTATGCAAGAATGATGTGTATATCCATTTCAATTTATAGACATTTTATTAACTGGCAAAGTGATGTGTTGGTTTTTTAACTGCCACGTTTTATACCATGTTCTACACTAATCCATTATGAAATCCTTTGAGGTTGACATGATTTATTTTTTTAATTAGTACTCAAACAATTGTTTTAAGGTATGACACAATTTCATAATATTGTCTATCTTAAAAATGTCAATAATTTTTAATATAAAATTTAAGATTAAAACAAAGTCAATGTAAGTTATAAATTTTGGTTTGTATTAATAATTTATTTATTTATATCAATTATCATATAAAAATATTTAATTAAAACTAAACTTTTACTTTAATTTATTCAAATAATTATATTTATTATTAATAAAATACATTAAAATATATATCAAAATGTTTTTTAAAAAAAAACATAATATGAAAACATAAATTAAAACCTAAATCAAATTTAAAATTGAATAATTAATCAAAATCTATTGTGCCTTATCAATGAGTGAATATAGAAACATGAAATTATGAGATAAGGTTAATTCAGTAAAAAAATAAGATTTTTAGCACTCTTTGATGATGTACCAGAATATGAGAAAACAAAGTTGTCAAATATACTTGCAGAACATCAAGTCTATTAGCATTAGTTTTTCTAATTTTCTTCAATAGTGTCGATTAGCAATTCCATATAATCTGTCCACTTTTGTACAATAGTTTACGTTATGTCGGGTTAAGGAAAAGAAGCATTGTTATAGGATTGCAAATGAAAACAAGTTAGGTAGAGTTGGATGCTTTGTTGGCTAATTACATATAACGGATCAGAAAGGAGGTCATAAGCAAGATTGATAATCCCACATATGTGCAAGATACGCTGTTAGATGGACAATTCTGGATAACATTTAAATATTATTAATAAAGACCCTGGAAATTTACATTTAAAAATATACTATGTTCTATGTAAGTACGTAATTTTTCTTCAGAACAAAAATGATAGAAAATAATCCGACAATATAATTTGAAAACTACTGGTATATAACTCAGTAGTTAAACAATGCAAAATACCAAATTAACATACATGTCGTATCCAAATATCTGAAATCTTAGCTATGTTCTAAATAATAATGCAATATGGTCATAAAAGTTACAAAGAGGTTTTAATAGTTAATCTCTACCAATCCTCTTAGTACTATTCCAACAGTTTCTTTCTTCCAACAATGTAAATAGCACTTAGCTACGTCTAGGAAAAACAATGTCGAATACCAATCCTCCTTCACCTTCCATCAGATTGAAGAGCAAAGTTTCATTCTTTTTAACCTTTTTATCTCTCGCAAAACTATTCCAGCCTCCTGAAAACCTTGCAATGCCATTGTTGTATACCACTCTAATATCCCAAACTCGATCTGCACTTCTAAAGCTAACATACTCACCATCTATCCAGTTTCTGTTTTCTGGCTTGACATATCCTGGGATATACTGCACAAAACAAAGTAATCTTAATTAACAGAAATAATACAATACTACTCTGGTAAATATATAAACTGATTGAAAAAAAATTAGATTTATTTCAATAGTAAATCATACCGGTCCATGTGATGTGTTATTATTACATTTTGTCATGATTGCAGCAAAGCCTATTAATTGATCATTCAGTTCAACATTGTTTCCCAATTCTTCTCCGTCCATTTCAACATCAGATATCAAAGTTGCAGTAGTATCTTCCGATTCAGTTGCACCATTATTGGTATATTCTACTACTCCTGCTCCTTTTTCAAAAATATGGGACCAATTAGGATACAAGGAAATTTATATTTACAAGTAAATGTTAAAAGATTATAAATTGTTGCAAATAAAGAAAATATGTAGTGATAAGAATATAAATCATATACCTGGGACATTAGGATTGGTATGAAGATATTTTTCAACTTTTCCATTATCAAAGAGGACAATGTCAAACTTTCCGACACCACAGTAAATGAACAGCAATAAATCATTTTCTTCAAGAAATAACGATGCAAACATGTCAGACAGTCCTATAATCTGTCTTTCTTCGTGCAAGTAACGACCATTGAACAATGTGCCGTTTGACAAACAAAATGAAACACTTTCCGGAATATTTTTATTAAACATTCTGCAGAATCTTGCCGGGATTACCTGTAAAACATCATTATGATTAACAATATGCTTCTTAATTTAAATGATTATCAACACATTAGAAATGAAATAACAGTATTGAAGATTTGTGCAAAATTTGGTAACTTACTATTTCTCCGAAATCAATAGCAGCTTCATCAGCAATTAAAAGAAATTTCCATCCCACTCCATCGATATTGTCTAAACAATATATGAGTAAAAAGTAACCAAATAGATAATCAATTCATTCCAAAGCAATTTAGCATAAGGATATAATATCAACATATACTATTTAGTTAATCAAAGTTGTAATTTACCTTGATCATACACAGTGGCCCGTGGTATAGTTCTGAACTGAAAATAATCAACTTCACAGAAATCTTCTTTCAATACACATACTAGAAAATTTCCATTACCCTTATAGGAGTAAATCATAGTGGAACCAAAAAGTCTTCTGCATTCCTTAATCATTGCAGACATAGGAGATAATGATTTTTCTCTCCTTTTGAACTGTACATGAATATCCCGTCCATTGGGCAATGTGAGTCTGATATTATGAGGTATATCATCTCCACACTCCATAAGAAATCTCTCAGGTAATTTCTGATAAAATTAAATGTTAATTATTATTTGTAAAAATCTGCAGGACATATAAAGGTTCCATACATGTAATCTAATATTATTGAAATACATACCAGCTCATTGCAATTCATTGTTTCATGCTCCATAACAATGACAAATAATGGGTGATTTCCATTTAACAAGTTTACCTATAATACAAGTTTATTTTGGAACCACGTAAGTAAATCCACATTTATGTACATATTTAGTCATATAAGGATTTATAAACAACATAATAGTTTAACTGGAATTAATTGCAGACTTACGGTTTTCAAATTGTTGGAAACTTTGATTTTCTCAACAGCTTTTTCTTCTTTAGCGCTATCTTCATCCATGTCTGCAAATTATTTACACATTCACAACATTTTGATATTACAAAGTAGCGTCAACAAACCAAGCTCAATAATTTCCCAAGTCAGGTTTTTAAACATTTGGCAACACTTTTACTAACCTGATTCAGACTTCCAGTTAACGTTCGAAAACTAATTTGCTTGCCTATAATCTGAATTATTATCAGAGCGATTCTCATAATCTATCGCCACACCATCAATTTGGTAAATCCTTGCATACAAGACATTACTTTCATCTATCGTGAACACAACAGTTTCTTTCTTTTGCAGATTGAAGTTTTGGATCATTTTCTTTTGCAGATTTCAATTAAAATTGTTCTAATTTACTTAATCCTACTGCAGACTCTGTACACAACAAGACTTTAACTTCATGCATTGATTTCTTAACCCAATCCAAAATCTCCCAAAAACAAGAAGATGCATAAACAGTTACAAAATTGAAAAAAGAAACACATAATTAAGAATATTGTAAATGAAACTAAGATCATGTAGAAGAGAATACAAGAATAACACATGTCATACTTTCAATCTATTTCTATATATGTTAATCATACAAAATTGATAAAACTGATGAATGTTTTCACAGAAGGTTAATTAATCGATTGCTATACCTGTTCTATAGAGAGATTAAGATGATTGATGAACTTTAGAATGGAGCATATACCTTCAGTTCGATATGATCGCCGACATGCAAATCAAGGTAGTGTCGAAGCCCGAAGGTAGTGTTTATGATCTTTTCCCCTTTTAGCAATCCAATTTTAAGCCAAATTTATGGTTATCCTATATTTAAGATATGTAACAATATTGTCGGCACAAAAGTAGATTTAATATGATATGGACACAAATTCCTAAACATGTCAACTACTTATATTAATGCATTTTTTTTAAAAATATTACTCCCTCCGTCCCAATTTACATGTCCTTTTTCTAATAAGCGCACATATTAAGATAAAGTTAGTTAAATAAATTTTTTCAACTAATACCCTTATTTAATGAATTGGAAAATGAGAATAGAGTTAAATTTAAAAAAGTCAAATTTTTAATATAATAAATGTAGGGATAGTTTTGTAAAACTACACTTAAATTTGCATTGAAAGGAGAAAAGGGACATGTAATTTGGTACAAATTTGTTTTAGAAAAGGGACATGTATTTTGGGACGGAGGGAGTATTAGCTTAGAATACAAATTTTTAAAAAGTCTTATATTTTTTTAATTCGTATTGATAATTTTAAGATACTAATTCTATAATTTCAAAATTTTTAAATAATATAATTTAATTATAATAATTATATATGTTGGACCTGATATATTTTGTATGTAATGGGAATTAATTGCTTACTTGATTCTTTAGAAGAATTACATTTTACGCTATTTTTCAAATACTAATTACTCACTGATAAAGGAAAAAAAAGAGATGCAATAAATTGTAAAAAATGAAAAAATAATTAACCGTAAGAATGTCAATAACTTTATATATGATAAAAAATTAAAAACAAAGTAAATGCAAGTAAAAAATTGAGTTGTGTACTATTATTTTATTTATTTATTTTTATTACTTATCATTTAAATAATGTTATAAAAAAATTATTATATCAAAATACATGATATCAAAATACATGATATCATTTAAATCCATGTTTAAAATACATTAACACATATATCAAAATGTACTTAACAAAAGCAATTTATTAAAAGCCATAAATTAAAATGATAAAAGATTAAAGGTTGTTGTAATTTATTCACTATTAATTACACAAAATGAAAAATATAAAAAAAACCCGTGTGCGTAGCACGGGCAAATTACTAGTGTCAATAAACAGTACAGTTCCAACCACAAACAAAGCCCTATTATGGAACAAATATTTGGGACACATGATCAAGCAACAATTGAAATAATTATTAGAAAACAAGTCTGCGGTTTCATGAAACAAAATGACATGTCAGAAGATTTCCTTTCCTCCATCTGCTGCTAATCCATTCTTTTGCTTCCCTCCTACCTCTGAAATACGTAGTTTCATCAGAAACAATTATAAACAAGTCCAAAAAGCGATATAGAAAATTATCAGCAAATTTGCAAAAACCTTGTTTACTCGGGACAAGATTATATTAGTTTCCATCAATTACGTATAGGATCTGGGATATGGACACACATATGTATATATGTATACTAACTGATTTTGATTCTAAATCGTTGATTTACAGGAAGGCGTGGGTGAATTGGAATCGGATATGGAGGTTTTGGTGAACGTTTGAGAAGCAGATGAGCTCAACGACAAGTTGCCTGCACGAAGAAGGTCGTTACGTATATTTTAGCTCCTGTAAAGAAGAATCAGGTAATACTCGGTTTCCTTTGAACAATATTTACATTTATGTGTTGGGGGTTAGGGTTCATCAGTTGGTACTTGGGTGGGTTAGGGTTTGATTGGATGACTGTTTGTGGATTAATGTGTCTGCATATTTGTGAAAATAGAATTTGATTTCAGACTTTATTACATACTAGCCGATAACCCGCCGATAACCCGTGCGAAGCACGGATTGTGATAAATCTATACTATTATATAAATTCCGAAACATTAAAAGTTTTGGTACCTGTTTTTTGGTACCAATTTTTTGGTACCTGTTTTTTGGTACTTCGTGAATTTACTTATGTACCCTTCATTATAAAGAAAAATATATATTAAAACACCTAAAATAAATTTTAACATAATATAATCTATCTATTCTATTATAATAAACCCGAAACATTAAAAGTTTGGTTGGTTGGTACTTATTGATTTTACTAATTTACCCTTACTTTTTTTTTTTTTTAGGGGAAATAAAAGTTCATTGATTAAAAGTCATACGACATCTACAAAAATAATCGAACTTTAACAAACACTTAACAAAGATAAAATCTAAGTTTTCTTCATCGAAAGATAAAATATTTTTTTATATATTTTATCTAACTAAAATTTTTGCTTTACTAATCAATTTCTTTTTTCAGGTTAAACATGTTACCTTTTCTTTTCTTTTTAATAACTAAGCAGTTTCCTTTTTCAGATAAAATATAATATCTTTTATATTTTATCTAACTAAAAAGCATATTATTACTATTAACTAATTAATTAATTTTTTCATTCAAATTATCTTTTCTCTTTTCTCTAAATAAAATATCTCTTTTTCCAACTATATCACGGGTTACCTTTTAAAAATCTTCTTTTATATTTTATTTAACTAAAAATTTTACTTTACTAATCAATCTACTTTTTCAGGTTAAACATGTTACTTTTTTTTTTAATAACTAAACAGTTTCTTTTTTTCAAGTAAAATATAAAATCTTTTATATTTTTTCTAATTAAAAAACAAATTATAATTACTGTCAACTAATAAATTAATTTTTTATCTTTTCTCTTTTCTCTAACTAAAATGTTTTTTTTCCCAATTATATCACTATTTAATAAAATATATTAAAAATCCGTATACATTGTTTATAATAAGGAAACATTAGTATAATCCGTAAACATGAGAATATTAAATTATATTAAATTAAATTAAAAAAATATTAAAAATAATGATTATGTAAAAACATAATTGAAATATTAAATAAAATTTATATAATATAATAAAAGAAACATGTGCATCACACGGACATTGAAATTTTGTCCGTTCGATCTTCAGCACGGTCATCCTAACTATTAAAATAAATAGTAAAATAATATAATTAGTGATAATTAGTCGATTGCCTTTTTTTTAATTAAAAGAGATTTACTTAATTTTAATTGATTGATGATATTAACTTTTATAAACACCTAAGATATCATATCTTCCAATCAATAATATTTCTTTCTAAATAAAACACGTTAACTTTTATTTTAAAATATAATCTTATAATAATTAATATATACCCAAAAAAATAACACTATATTGTCTAATCACTAACAAAAGATAATAGACATATATATACAACGAAAAATGACCGTTATATTTTTAGTAAAAAATCAGAACCATTAGATCTAATGATTAGATATATTATATGTTTATATTAATTTACTTAAATTTCAAGTTTCGAATTCTGACAGACATATTTTTTTAAAAAAAATTATAATATAAATTTTAAACCAATAATTTTGCAATCATTAATGTATACCGAAAAATATTAAACCATTTTACTGTTAGATTTTTAGTAATTAATAAGAACCGTTATATGTAATTATTAGATATATTTTATGATTAAAGTATTTTACTAACAATTATATAAAAGCCGAAAAATTAAAAGTTTGGTTGGTTGGTACCTATTGATTTTACTAATTTACCCTTACTTAATTATAGATAAAATATTTTTTTATATATTTTATCTAACTAAAATTTTTGCTTTACTAATCAATTTCCTTTTTCAAGTTAAACATGTTACCTTTTTTTTTTTAATAACTAATCAGTTTCCTTTTTCAGGTAAAATATAATATCTTTTATATTTTATCTAACTAAAAAGCATTTTACAATTATTATTAACTAATTATTTAATTTTTTCATTCAAATAATCTTTTCTCTTTTCTCTAAATAAAATATCTCTTTTTCCAACTATATCACGGGTTACCTTTTAAAAATCTTCTTTTATATTTTACTTAACTAAAATTTTTACTTTACTAATCAATCTACTTTTTCAGGTTAAACAAGTTACCTTTTTTTTAATAACTAAACAGTTTCCTTTTTCAAGTAAAATATAATACCTTTTATAATTTTTCTAATTAAAAAACAAATTATAATTACTGTTAACTAATAAATTAATTTTTTATCTTTTCTCTAACTAAAATATTTTTTTCCCAATTATATCACTATTTAATAATCTATACTATTATATAAATTCCGAAACATTAAAAATTTTGGTACCTGTTTTTTGGTACCTGTTTTTTGGTACCAGTTTTTTGGTACTTCGTGAATTTACTTATTTACCCTTTGTTAAAAAGAAAAAAAATATATGATATTTATACTTTTAAAACACCTATAATAAATAATAACATAATACAATTAATCTATAATAAATAATAACATAATACAATTAATGGTAATTAGTCGCTTGCCTTTTTTCACATTTACTTTTAATTGAAGATATTACCTTTTATAAACACCTAAAAACATCGGTGTATCTTCCAATAATAAATATTTCCTTTCGAATTAAAACACGTTACCTTTTTAATTTAAAACTAATCTTCATTAATATTTTCTTTTGAACTAAAACACATTACCTTTTTAATTTAAAACTAATTTTACAATCATTAATATATACCCGAAAATATCACACCATATTTTTCAATTGTTAATAAAATATATTAAAAATCTGCATGTGTTGTTTATAATAAGGAAACATTAGTATAATCTGTAAACATGAGTATATTAAAATTATATTAAAATTATATTAAATTAAAATTAATTAATAATTATATAATTGTCGAAACATTAAAAATTTTGGTACCTATTTTTTGATATATGTTTTTTGGTATTTCGTGAATTTACTTATTTACCCTTCATTATAAATGAAAATATATATGATATTTATACTATTAAAACACAAAAAATAAATAATAACATAATACAATTAAAGGTAATTAGTCGATTGCCTTTTTCACATTTACTTTTAGTTGAAGATATTACCTTTTATAAACACCTAAAAACCTCAATCATATCATATTTTCCAATCAATTCATATCTAGCAATAATTAACCAAAAATAAATAATAACATAATACAATTAAAGGTAATCAGTCGATTGCCTTTTTCACATTTACTTTTAGTTGAAGATATTACCATTTATAAACACCTAAAAACCTCAATCATATCATATTTTCCAATCAATGCATATCTATAGGGGTGTAAATGAGCCGAGCCGAGCCGAACTTTAGAATGTTCATGTATCGTTTGTTAAGAAATTATCGAATTCGAACTCGAGCTCGAACTTAAATCGAGCCAAAAAATGTGTTTGAGCTCGGTTCGTTAAGAAAAAATGTTGTTCGCGAACGGTTCACGAACAACTCATGAACATGTCTCATGAGCTTGTTCACGAACTTTTACTTCGAACAACTCATTAACCTTGTTCACGAGCTTTGTACTAACGAACAAGTCTTAAATATTGGAGAAACATATTCTTATTAATATTTCACGAAAAACTTGTAATCTATTTAAAAGTTAACTAATTTTTTTGTAAATCGTAAAAAAATATCGATTTTTTTACAAAATAATGTAAATTAAATTAAATTTATATATTGTAAACTTAAAATATTAATGATCGTTACTGTCATCATAATCATACAAAATTATTAATTTTTTTTTACATAAATCTATAAAATATCATAGTCATACAAAAATATTAGTGTTCTTACATAGAAACTACAATATTATATGTAAATTTTGACATATATTATACATTTACTATATTATCTCCTGATATTCGATAAAATCGAAGTACAAATTTTAAAAAAAAACAATTAATAATGTAATTGTTGTGTTAAAATAACTTATTTTGGTCTTCGAACTACATATTTGCATGTATAGCAAGTTATTTTAGTTTTAAATTTTACATAATCATTAAAATATATTAGTACCTTTTTATATATTTAAGTAGTATAAATAAATTTATACATCACTAATATTTAATATTAAAATTTAGCACTTTACATAATGTAATATTTAATTTGATAACATATTTTTGACAAATATGAACTAGTTATACTAATTGCAAGACTAGGTTGTTGTTATTATTATTATTATTATTATTATTATTATTATTATTATTATTAATATTATTGTTATTATTATTATTATTATTATTATTATTATTATTATTATTATTATTATTATTATTACTACTACTATTATTAAAATTAATCAAAATTATAAAATAAACAATTATAGTATTTAACATGACATATACCGAGCATATTATAACAATCAAACATATATTATTTGTACGAGATTATAATAATCAAAAATATTTTATATGTAGGAGATTATTTATTGAAATTGTTTATGAACCTCTAATGAAGTCATATACCGAGCATGTTATCGAGCTCAATTATCGAACTTATTCACGAACATGTTCATGAGCTATGTTCACGAGCCTATTCACGAACTATGTTCACGAGCACGTTAATCGATCTTGTTCGCGAGCTATCGAGTCGAACTTTACTGTGATCAAGTTCAGCTCGTTTATAAATCGATCCTTAAAATCATGTTCAAGATCGACTCGTTTGTGAATCGAACCGAACCCGAACCGAGCTTTTTTCGAACCGAACGCCGAGCCGTTCGCGAGTGTATCGGCTCATTTACAGCCCTACATATCTAGCAATGAATAATATATACTCAAAAATATCACATCATATCATATAATCAGTAACAAAATATAATAGAAATTCGTATTACGAATAATGATCATTAAATTTTAGTAAAAAAATCAGAATCATTAGATCTAATTATTCAATATATTATATGATTAAATTGATTTACTAAAATTTCAAGTTTCAAATTTTATCAACGACATATTTATTTTAAAATTTTATAATATAAGTTTTAAACCATGCATATCATTAACTAATTTTATATTAAATTATTAATATTAAAATTAAAAAAAATTTAAAATAATGATTATATAAAAATAAAATTATGACATAAAATAAAATTTATTACATATCAACAAAAATCCGTGCATCGCACGGGATGTCTTAACTATTATTTATAAAATATTATAAATAATTTAATATTATTTTAATATTTGTATCATGGCTTTCAATGAATTAAATAAGTACGGTACTCGACTGAATTGATTCTTTTGTAAACAAATGATTTGAACAACCAGCTGAAAACCAGTCGCAGGAGGCTTAGGTGAGTTACACACGCGGCTTTGCTGACTGGAAATCTGGCGCGTGGCTCACACGCTCGGTGGTGGAGAGTAAAGTAGTTGCCGACAGCTTCACGTGGCCTGTGTATTCCTTTAATTCTTTTGCAAATCAGTTGATTTGTTTAATCAACCAAGTTGTTTCATTCTTTTGCTTATTAAACAAATAATAATATTAATAGTAAAATTAATATTATTGTTAAGTTTTAAGTTTAACACATGTACACTAAAATTAGAATAAATACATATAAATTATGAGAAAAAAAAAAGTTAAAAAACAATATCCGATTAGTAGTCCGAGTACTCATTCCGAGTACTCGTCGAGTTTCCGATTACTCATTTTTCTGGACCAAAACCGAGTTGGTCCGATTTCCGATTTTTACAACCTTGACTGAAAGTAAATATGAAAAATGCAATCGACTAATTACCATTTATTGTATTATATTGTTATTTATTTTAGGTGTTACATTTTACTTGAAAATTATGGTGTGATATTTTCGGTTATATATTAATGATTGAAAGATTTATTTTAAATTAAAAAGGTAATGTGTTTTAGTTCGAAAGGAAATATTAATGATCGAAAGATATGATATGATTCATGTTTTTACGTGTTTATAAAATGTTATATCTTCAACTAAAAGTAAATATGAAAAAGACAATCGACTAATTACCGTTAATTTTATTATATTAATGTGATATTTTCGGGTATATATGAATGATTGTAAGATTTGTTTTAAATTAAAAAGATAACGTGTTTTAGTTCGAAAGGACATATTAATGATGGAAAGATATAATACGATTGGCGTTTTTAGGTGTTTATAAAAGGTAATATCTTGACTACTTACCATTAATTATGTTATGTTATTCTTATTTTAGATTGTAAGATTTGTTTTAAATTAAAAAGGTAACGTCTTTTAGACTTTTAGTTCAAAAGGAAATATTAATGATGAAAATATATGATACAATTGATGTTTTAAGTTGTTTTTAAAAGGTAGTATCTTGACTAATTATCATTAATTATATTATGTTATTACTTATTTTAGGTGTATTTTTTTATAATGAAGGGTAAATAATTAAATTCACGAAGTACCAAAAATAAGTACCAAAAAATAGGTACCAAAATTTTAATGTTTCAACTTTTATATAATAGTATAGATTTGTTTTAAATTAAAAGGTAACGTGTTTTAGTTCGAAAAGAAATATTAATGATGGAAAGAAATAATACGATTTACTCCCTCCGTCCCTTTGAATTCTTTACGTTTGCGGACCAGTTTTTGGCACGGATTTTAAGGTTTTATACAAAAAAATAAAATATCAAAAATAAGTTATAGAGGAGTATGTTTTTAGGTGTTTATAAAAGGTAATATCTTGACTAATTACCATTAATTATATTATATTATTACTTATTTTAGATTGTAAGATTTGTTTTAAATTAAAAAGGTCCTATTTTTATACAAAAAATAAAATATCAAAAATAAGTTATAGAGGAGTATGTTTTTAGGTGTTTATAAAAGGTAATATCTTGACTAATTACCATTAATTATATTATGTTATTACTTATTTTAGATTGTAAGATTTGTTTTAAATTAAAAAGGTAACGTGTTTTAGACTTTTAGTTCGAAAGGAAATATTAATGATGGAAAGATGTGATACGATTGATGTTTTTAGTTGTTTATAAAAGGTAGTATCTTGACTAATTATCATTAATTATATTATGTTATTACTTATTTTAGGTGTATTTATTTTTTTTATAATGAAGGGTAAGTAAGTAAATTCACGAAGTACCAAAAAATAGGTACCAAAAAACAGGTACCAAAACTTTTAATGTTTCGGTTTTTATATAATAGTATAGATTTTATTAATAATTGAAAAATATGGTACGATATTTTCGGATATGTATTAATGATTGTAAGATTAGTTTTAAATCAAAAAGGAAACGTATTTTAATTCGAAAGGAAATATTAATGATTGGAAGATTGTTAATATTTATAAAAATAGAAAAGGTAATGTGAAAATTAAAAAGATGACATGTTGTAGGTGAAAAAGGTAATTGATTAGTTTATAGTAATTATAATTTAATTTATGTTATTCTACTAAATTAAATTGCTCGTAGTGTCTTTAGATAGTGAGAAATTAATGATACCCGTGATATTTCTAGAAAAAAGGAATTGTAATAGCACGGGTTACTTTTAAATACTTTTAAAATTATGTGATTAAATAAAATAGAGTATAATATTTTATTATGGAATTTAACTTTGTAATATTAATTAATAAAATTAATAATAATAATAATAGTTATTTAATAAATGATATGTATTGATTAGAACTAATAATATAAAATCTTAATGTAAATTTGTTGTTAACGGGTAATGGTGTAAATGTAAAATACTACTCTGTGTTTAGGATTAAAGACAATAACGGAATTTATTTGATTTGTTTTATATTATAAATAATTTAAAATTAAATAATTAGAGTGAAAACCAAAACTTAAGAGAAAACCAAAACTTTCAATGTTTCGGCTTTAATATAATAGTACTAGCTTATAGCCCGTGCTTCACATAAAATTTAAATGAAGTTAGTTATTTTACTTCAAATAAATTTTAAACACCTAATTATAACTATTTTAATAATTATAATATTAAAAAAAGTAAATAATCTTTATATAAAATATAAAGATTATTTACTTTTTTTAATATAATATAATATTATAATAATATAGTTATATTATAATATTAATATTATAATATATTAAATTTTGGTGTGATATTAATCGAAAATATCACACCAAAATTTTCAATTATTAATAAAATATTTTAAAAATCATTTACATTGTTTATGATAAGGAAACATTATTATAATTCGTAAACATGAGTATATTAAATTATATCAAATTAAAATTATTAAAAAATAATGATTATATAAAAGTATAATTATAATATTAAATAAAGTTTATAACATAATACAAGAAACCTGTGCATTGCAATACTAATAATTAACCGATTATCTTTTCAGCTAAAATATATCATCTTTCTATTTTTTCTAATTAAATTCCTTTTTTCTAGAAATATTAATTTCTCATTTTCTAAAAAATACTAGAAGTAATTTTAATTAGTAAAAGAACATAATTAAATTATAATTAGTATAAACTAATCAATTATCTTTTTCACATAAAGCATGTCACCTTTTTAATTTTCACATTATCTTTTCTATTTTCTCTAACTAAAATCTCTCATTTTTTCTATTTTTAAAATCTCTCTAACATTTATATAATTATTATTAATTTATTTATTTAATATGAATTGATTATAATTAATATTATAATCTTAATATAATTCCGTTAAACCAATACAGAGTAGTATTTTATATTTACACCATTACTAATACAGCTAAACTTAAAACCTCCATTGCCTTACAGAACTCTATTCTTCTAAACCACATCTGCGCAATCTTCATGTTTTTTTTGCCACGGTGATTCTATTATTTTAATATCATACATGCGATAGGGGAGAATCGAACCTTGATGGTTCGACAAGGCATAGTCCTCATCTAATAATATCTTTTCCATAATTTCATCAAGATTATAATCCTTAAATAACTTCTACAATTCCTTACTTGAAGTATCCACATTCTATAGGGATATAAATGTGTTCATATTATTTTTGAATTATTATGAGAGAGTAGGGAGCCTGAGATATATCTCAGGTAAATTCCCTGAGATAGTTAGTTTTTATATATAAAAATAGGGTGGGTATTTTAGTAAATTCAAAAAAATTTAATTATAATATTATAATTAATATTATAATATCCGAAACATTGAAAGTTTTGGTTTTCTCCTAAGTTTTGGTTTTCACTCTAATTATTTATTTTAAATTATTTATAATATAAAACAAATCAAATGAATTCCGTTAAACCAATATAATACACAATCTTCTTCGGCTTTTCTCTTCTTTTTCAACACCATATATGTTTAATAATAAGGGATTCATCAAGGCTGCTCACTATCTTGGCAAGAGTGTTAAAACAGAAATCAACAAAGTGTGTGATGAAACGGCCAAGGAAGTGAGTAACATCAAAAGAGAATTTGCTGCCAAGTTTCCTACCCTAGATCCTGTTCTTAAAACTATACAAGACAGCAAATCTACATGCACCAAGATGGACAATGGCTTGGCCTTGCTTAATTAAAACCAACAAAAAATAGCAACGCAAAACATATTTTCATATTAATTAAATATGGACAAACACAAAAAACAAAAATATTTACAAACAAGATTTTAGATTTTTTAAACACTATAATATTTCTTATTGCTTTGGCAAAAAAAAAGATATTTTTTATTGTACATTCTTATTATCTTTATTAAATATATGAAATAATTTTTTTATGTTATTAATCGATCATCATAATAATTTTTTTACGCTGATTAAAACTGCTCTATGCAATAAAATGGAGGAGGAGTTCTTGGCAGATTCTATGATGATTCACATTGAACGAGAACTTGTTGAAGATATAGAAACGGATTCCATAATAGATGAGTTTTATTCTATGAAGAATCGAAGGGTGCAACTCAAATGACATGTAAGATTTATTAAAATTTAATCTGTTCCAAAGTGTTAAGAGTGGATATTTCATTTGTTTCTCTGAATTTTATAATTGCAGTAATATTAACAATATAAAACCTATATTATTAAGATAATATATTAATAAAACAAAATTAATTTAATTTTTAATATATTTAATAAAATATATTAAAAATCCGTATACATTGTTTATAATAAGGAAACATTAGTATAATCCGTAAACATGAGAATATTAAATTATATTAAATTAAAATTAAAAAAATATTAAAATAAATATTAATAATTTAATATATTTATTTATAATATATATTGTTATAAATATATTATAAATAATATATTTATTATTTATAATAAATTAATATAATATTAATTTATAATATTAATATTAATTTAATTATAAAATAGTATAATGATTATACTATTATATATATTTAATAAAATATATTAAAAATTCGTATACATTGTTTATAATAAGGAAACATTAGTATAATCCGTAAGCATGAGAATATTAAATTATATTAAATTAAAATTAAAAATATATTAAAAATAATGATTATATAAAAACATAATTGTAATATTAAATAAAATTTATATAATATAATAAAACAAACCTGTGCATCACACGGCCATTGAAAGTTTGTCCGTTCGATCTTCAGCACGGTCATCCTAACTATTAAAATAAATAGTAAAATAACATAATTAGTGATAATTAGTCGATTGCCTTTTTTTAATTAAAAGAGGTTTACTTTTAACTGATTGATGATATTACCTTTTATAAACACCTAAGATATCTTATCTTCCGATCAATAATATTTCTTTCTAAATAAAACACGTTAACTTTTATTTTAAAATATAATCTTACAATAATTAATATATATATACCCAAAAAAATAACACTATATTGTCTAATCACTATCAAAAGATAATAGACATATATATACAACGAATAATGACCGTTATATTTTTAGTAAAAAATCAGAACCATTAGATCTAATGATTAGATATATTATATGTTTAAATTAATTTACAAAAATTTCAAGATTCGAATTCTATCAGACATATTTTTTTAAAAAATTTTATAATATAAATTTTAAACCAATAATTTGCAATCATTAATGTATACCGAAAAATATTAAACCATTTTACTGTTAGATTTTTAGTAATTAATAAGAACCGTTAGATGTAATTATTAGATATATTTTATGATTAAAGTATTTTACTAACAATTATATAAAAGCCGAAACATTAAAAGTTTGGTTGGTTGGTACCTATTGATTTTACTAATTTACCCTTACTTAATTATAGATAAAATATTTTTTATATATTTTATCTAACTAAAATTTTTGCTTTACTAATCAATTTTCTTTTTCAAGTTAAACATGTTATCTTTCCTTTCTTTTTTTTTAATAACTAATCAGTTTCCTTTTTCAGGTAAAATATAATATCTTTTATATTTTATCTAACTAAAAAGCATATTACAATTACTATTAACTAATTAATTAATTTTTTCATTCAAATTATCTTTTCTCTTTTCTCTAAATAAAATATCTCTTTTTCCAACTATATCACGAGTTACCTTTTAAAAATCTTCTTTTATATTTTACTTAACTAAAATTTTTACTTTACTAATCAATCTACTTTTTCAGGTTAAACAAGTTACCTTTTTTTTTAATAACTAAACAGTTTCCTTTTTCAAGTAAAATATAATACCTTTTATATTTTTTCTAATTAAAAAACAAATTATAATTACTGTTAACTAATAAATTAATTTTTTATCTTTTCTCTAACTAAAATGTTTTTTCCCAATTATATCACTATTTAATAAAATATATTAAAAATCCGTATACATTGTTTATAATAAGGAAACATTAGTATAATCCGTAAACATGAGAATATTAAATTATATTAAATTAAAATTAAAAAAATATTAAAAATAATGATTATATAAAAACTTAATTGAAATATTAAATAAAATTTATATAATGTAATAAAAGAAACATGTGCATCACACGGACATTGAAATTTTGTCCGTTCAATCTTCAGCACGGTCATCCTAACTATTAAAATAAATAGTAAAATAACATAATTAGTGATAATTAGTCGATTGCCTTTTTTTTAATTAAAAGAGATTTACTTAATTTTAATTGATTGATGATATTAACTTTTATAAACACCTAAGATATCATATTTCCAATCAATAATATTTCTTTCTAAATAAAACACGTTAACTTTTATTTTAAAATATAATTTTACAATAATTAATATATACCCAAAAAAATAACACTATATTGTCTAATCACTATCAAAAGATAATAGACATATATATACAACGAATAATGACCGTTATATTTTTAGTAAAAAATCAGAACCATTAGATCTAATGATTAGATATATTATATGTTTAAATTAATTTACAAAAATTTCAAGATTCGAATTCTGTCAGACATATTTTTTTTTAAAATTTTATAATATAAATTTTAAACCAATAATTTGCAATCATTAATGTATACCGAAAAATATTAAACCATTTTACTGTTAGATTTTTAGTAATTAATAAGAACCGTTAGATGTAATTATTAGATATATTTTATGATTAAAGTATTTTACTAACAATTATATAAAAGCCGAAACATTAAAAGTTTGGTTGGTTGGTACCTATTGATTTTACTAATTTACCCTTACTTAATTATAGATAAAATATTTTTTATATATTTTATCTAACTAAAATTTTTGCTTTACTAATCAATTTCCTTTTTCAAGTTAAACATGTTGTTTTTTTTTTTTTTAATAACTAATCAGTTTCCTTTTTCAGGTAAAATATAATTCCTTTTATATTTTATCTAACTAAAAAGAATATTACAATTACTATTAACTATTTAATTAATTTTTTCATTCAAATTATCTTTTCTCTTTTCTCTAAATAAAATATCTCTTTTTCCAACTATATCACGGGTTACCTTTTAAAAATCTTCTTTTATATTTTACTTAACTAAAATTTTTACTTTACTAATCAATCTACTTTTTCAGGTTAAACAAGTTACCTTTTTTTTTAATAACTAAACAGTTTCCTTTTTCAAGTAAAATATAATACCTTTTATATTTTTTCTAATTAAAAAACAAATTATAATTACTGTTAACTAATAAATTAATTTTTTATCTTTTCTCTAACTAAAATGTTTTTTTCCCAATTATATCACTATTTAATAAAATATATTAAAAATCCGTATACATTGTTTATAATAAGGAAACATTAGTATAATCCGTAAACATGAGAATATTAAATTATATTAAATTAAAATTAAAAAATATTAAAAATAATGATTATATAAAAACATAATTGTAATATTAAATAAAATTTATATAATATAATTAAACAAACCTGTGCATCACACGGGCATTGAAAGTTTGTCCGTTCGATCTTCAGCACGGTCATCCTAACTATTAAAATAAATAGGAAAATAACATAATTAGTGATAATTAGTCGATAGCCTTTTTTTAATTAAAAGACTGATTGATGATATTACATTTTATAAACACCTAAGATATCATATCTTCCGATCAATAATATTTCTTTCTAAATAAAACACATTAACTTTTATTTTAAAATATAATCTTACAATAATTAATATATACCCAAAAAATAACACTATATTGTCTAATCACTATCAAAAGATAATAGACATATATATACAACGAATAATGACCGTTATATTTTTAGTAAAAAATCAGAACCATTAGATCTAATGATTAAATATATTATATGTTTAAATTAATTTACAAAAATTTCAATGTTCGAATTCTGTCAGACATATTTTTTTTAAAAATTTTATAATATAAATTTTAAACCAATAATTTGCAATCATTAATGTATACCGAAAAATATTAAACCATTTTACTGTTAGATTTTTAGTAATTAATAAGAACCGTTAGATGTAATTATAAGATATATTTTATGATTAAAGTATTTTACTAAAAATACAAGTTTCGAATCCCGTCAACGACATATTTAACTTAAAATCCTACAATATTGTAAATTTTAAATCATGATTAACTAAATTTATATTAAATTATATTAAAATAATATTAAAATAATTTTTACAAAATAATGATTATATAAAAATATAATTATAGCATAAAATAAAATTTAAATAACATATTAAAAGAAACCCGTGCATTGCACGGGTTATAAGCTAGTACTATTATATAAATTCTGAAACATTGAAAGTTTTGGTTAGGGGTGTGCACGGGTCGGTTCGGCTCGGTTTTTACCGAAAACCGTTACCAAACCGTACATGTCGGTTCGGTTCGGTTTTTACCTATTAACCGTAACCGAACCGCTCGGAACGATTTTTTTCGGTTCGGTTAACCGTTTGTCGGTTTCGGTTTTTTTCGGTTTTTTATTTTTAATACTTAATATCATGCTAGTAAAAATTATAAGTTTCTAATTTTCTTAAACCCACTATTCCTACGAAGGTGGCGCATGTTTTAGCTTAAATGTGGTCATAAGATCAATCAATTCATTTTTAAAATATAAAACTGTAAAATCAAATTTTTTGACATTTTTAAATCTTTTTAAGTACCTAATTATTTTTTGATAGATTATTAATAATTAGTGTAAAAAATAAGATGGGAAACTTTTGCAATTCAAGTTCTACTAGCTTTTGTCTTACTTCTTATATAAAATTCTATATTTATATAAGTATATAATATAAAAATATAAATTATTAAAATAATATATTTTCGGTTCGGTTTTTCGGTTCGGTTATTGGGATAAAACCGTAACCGTTACCAAACCGTTCCGTCGGTTCGGTTCGGTTACGGTTTTTTTCGGTTTTTGTCGGTTACGGTTTTTTTCGGTACGGTTTTTCGGTTTTTCGGCTCGGTTTCGGTTTTTCGGTTTTATTTTGCTCACCCCTAGTTTTGGTACCTATCTTTTGGTACCAATTTTTTGGTACCTGTTTTTTGGTACTTCGTGAATTTACTTATGTACCCTTCATTACAAAGAAAAATATATATTAAAACATCTAAAATAAATTTTAACATAATATAATTAATGGTAATTATTCGATTGCCTTTTTCATATTTACTTTTAGTTGAAGATGTTACCTTTTATCATATCTTCCAATCATTAATATTACCTTTCGAATTAAAATACGTTTTCTTTTTTATTTAAAATTAATCGTACAATCATTAATATATATCCGAAAATCTATATCTATACTATTATATAAAAGCCGAAACATTAAAAGTTTGGTTAGTCGGTCGGTCGGTCGGTACGGTACCAGTTGATTTTACTTATTTACTCTTACTCAATTACTACTAACTAATCAATTTCCTTTTTCAGATTAAATATATTATCTTTTTTTACTTTTCAAGAATTAAATAATTTCTTTTTTCAAGTAAAATACAATATATTTTATATTTTATCTAACTAAAATTTCTCCTTTATAAATCAATTTCCTTTTTCAGGTTAAACATATTACCTTTTTTATTTTTCAATAATTTCCTTTTTTAGGTAAATTAGAATATCTTTTATATTTTATCTAACTAAAATTTCTCCTTTATTAATCAATTTCTTTTTTCAGGTTAAACATATTACCTTTTCTATTTTTCAATAACTAAATAATTTTCTCTTTCAGGTAAAATACAATATCTTTTACATTTTATCTAACTAAAATTTCTCCTTTTTCAAAAACACACTACGAGCAATTTTGTTTAATAAAATAACATAATTATATTATAATTACTATTAACTAATTAATGACCTTTTTCAGCTATTATATAAAAGCCGAAACATTAAAAGTTTGGTTAGTCGGTCGGTCGGTCGGTCGGTACGGTACCTGTTGATTTTACTTATTTACCCTTACTCAATTATTACTAACTAATCAATTTCCTTTTTCAGATTAAATATATTATCTTTTTTTACTTTTCAAGAATTAAATAATTTCCTTTTTCAAGTAAAATACAATATCTTTTATATTTTATCTAACTAAAATTTCTCCTTTAAACATATTACCTTTTTTATTTTTCAATAATTTCCTTTTTTAGGTAAATTAGAATATCTTTTATATTTTATCTAACTAAAATTTCTCCTTTATTAATCAATTTCTTTTTTCAGGTTAAACATATTACCTTTTCTATTTTTCAATAACTAAATAATTTTCTCTTTCAGGTAAAATACAATATTTTTTACATTTTATCTAACTAAAATTTCTCCTTTTTCAAAAACACACTACGAGCAATTTTGTTTAATAAAATAACATAATTATATTATAATTGCTATTAACTAATTAATTACCTTTTTCAGCCAAAACACGTTACCTTTTCTCTAACTAAAATCTCTTTTTTTCCAGTTATATCAGAAACGGTTACCTTTTTCAACTAAAACACATTACTTTTTTTTTCTTTTACTAAAACCTCTTTTATTCCAATTATATCACGGACGTTTCTATTTAATAAAAATAAAATAATAATATTAAAATAGTAATAATTAACCGATTACCTTTTCAGCTAAAACGTATCATCTTTTCTCTTTTATTTATTTAAATTTCCTTTTTTTCTAGAAATATCATGAGCAACATTAATTTCTCATTTTCTAAAATCTATGAGACTATGAGCAATTTTATTTAGTAAAATAACATTATTAAATTATAATTACTATAAACTAATAAATTACCATTTTCACATAAATCATGTCATCTTTTTAATTTTCACTTTACCATTCTATTTTCTCTAACTAAAATCTATCTTTTTCCAATTCTATCACGGGCTGTTCTATTTAATACAATAAACTAATAAATTATAATATTAATAATTAACGAATTACCTTTTTTAGCTAAAACGTATCTTTTCTATATTTGATAACTAAAATCCTTCTTTTAAAAGAAATATCACGGACAATATTAATTTCTCCTTTTCTAAAAACATTACGAGCAATTGTATTTAGTAAAATAATGTAATTAAATTATAATTACTATAAATTAATCAGTGACCTTTTTCACCAAGTTAATGTTACTTTTTAAATTTTCTCTAACTAAGAGCATCTCCAACCCCAATCCCCTTTCCTATTCCCTAAAATAAGGATTTTTAAAAATATAGGGGACCAGAAACATGTTTTACTCCAATGGTGTCCCCTATATTGATACCATATATTTTAAAAATAATATTTAATTATTATTTTGAAATTTAAATGCAATCTTTATATTATGTGAACCTCCCTGGCAAGAAACTAGCCTAATGGCCTCAAAGAAGCGGGGGATGGAAGCAGGAGATGACATGAAAGATATAGGGAAGAGTAATCTGAATATCTGATCCCTCAAATAAGGGATTGAATTTTCTACACCTAAAAATAATAGGGGATAGGGGAGAGGGGTTGGAGCGCTTTTTTCTGTCTAAATCCCTTTATTTGTCCAGTTAAGGTGTATATGGGTAAGGAGAATGGTGAGTTGGAGATGCTCTAATTACTCTCTTTTTCTAATCATATCACGGGAATTCTATTTAATAAAATAAATTAATAATAATATAATTACTAATAATTCACCGATTACCTTTTTTAACTAAAGCCTATCATTTCTACATTTTCCAACTAAAATCCCTCCTTTTTCAGAAAAATAACGGATAACATTTATATAATTATTATCAAACCATCTCATATAAAAATTTAAGCCTCCAAAATTCATGTTTTAAAAAAATAATTTAAATTAATGAAAAAAAATTATATAATATTAAAAAAAAATCCGTGCATCGCACGGGTTTTAAGCTAGTTACCTTAAATTTCTAATTTTTAACTTTTTTAAATGAGTAAAATCTTGAACCACCAAGTTGTATATACTACTATATTCTCGACTTTTATTTCGATTGTTAGTTAATAGACTCCTAGTACATAACTTCAATAATAAATTAAATTAATATTTAATTTTATTATTTTAATTAATTAAATTTATATAACTTATCTCTGGTAATATAAGAATAGTTATATTATTAATTGTATTTATTATTAATCTATTATAGATATATTTTAAATATTAATTAATGGAGCCCTAAGTCCTATATTCTCGACTTTTATTTCAATTTTTAGTTAATAGACTCCGAGTATATAAATTCATTATTAAATTAAATTAATATTTAATATTATGATTTTAATTAATTAAATTAATTAATATTTAGTGGCATACCGCTGTATACATGGCATACCGCGGTATACATTAATTAATTAATTGGCATACCGTATTTTAGTTCAGAGAGGACTTGTTTCATTAGTAGTTCTTATTCTTATTGGCCTTCTATACACTTGAAAAACAGTTTTTAAAGTAAGATCAAATAGTAACATAATGGAGCCCTAATTCCTATATTCTCGACTTTTATTTCAATTTTTAGTTAATTGGCTCCTAGTATATAACTTCATTATTAAATTAAATTAATATTTGATATTATGATTTTAATTAATTAAATTAATTAATACTAGTCTAAAACCCGTGCGATGCACGGATTTTTTTATATTATATAAAATTAATTTATTAATTAAAATTATATTTTTTTAAACATGAATTTTGGAGGCTTACTTTTTTATATGAGATGATTTGATAATAAGTATATAAATGTTATTCGTGATATTTCTAGAAAAGGAGGGATTTAGTTAGAAAATATAGAAAAGATGATAGGTTTTAGTTAAAAAGAATAATCAATTAATTATTAGTAATTATAAAATTATTACTTCATTTTATTAAATAGAATGCCCATGGTATGATTAGAAAAATAGAGAATTTACTTAGAGAAAATTAAAAAGGTTATATGTTTTAGGTGAAAAAGGTAATTAATTAGTTTATAGTAATTATAATTTAATTACGTTATTTTACTAAATACAATTGCTCGTAATGTTTTTAGAAAATGAGAAAATAATATTGTCCATGGTATTTCTATTATAAAAGGGATTTTAGTTAGAAAATATAAAAAAAAGATATGTTTTAGCTGAAAAAGATAATCGGTTAATTAATAATATTATAATATTATTAGTTTATTTTATTAAACAGAACCGTCCGTGATATAATTGAAAAAAAAAGATTTTAGTTAGAGAAAATAGAAAAGTAACGTGCATGATTTATGTGAAAAAATAATTGATTAGTTTATAGTAATTATAATTTAATTATGTTATTTTACGAAATAAAATTGTTCATAGTCTTTAGAAAATGAGAAATTAACGCCCGTTATATTTCTAGAAAAAAAGGGAATGTAATTAGAAAAAATAGAAAAGATGATATATCATAGCTGAAAAGATAATCGGTTAATTATTAGTATTATAATATTATTATTATTTTTGTATTAAATAGAAACGCCTGTAATATAATTAGAAAAATGGAGGTTTTAGTAAGAAGAAAGAAAAAAGGTAACATGTTTTGCTGAAAAAAGGTAACCGTCCATGATATAATTGGAAAAAGAGAGATTTTAGTTACAGAAAAGAGAAAAGCTAACGTGTTTTGACTGAAAAAGGTAATTGATTAGTTAATAATAATTATAGTTAATAATAATTATATATAATTATGTTATTTTTAGCTGAAAAGGTAATTGGTTAATTATTAGTATTATAATATTTAATAATAATTAAGTAAAATATATATTAATAAAAAATAACTATTATAATATTATATTAAAATATTATTACCCTTTTCATCTAAAATGTTTTGCCTTTTTAATTTTCTCTAACTAAATCCTCTATTTTTTCCAATTATATCACGGGCATTCTATTCAATAAAACAAAATAATAATTTTATAATTACTAATAAATAACTTATTACCTTTTCAACTAAAACCTATCACATTTTCTATATTTTTTAACTAAAATCATTTTTTTCTACAAATATCACGGATAACATTTATATAATTATGATTATCATCTCATTTAAATATTTAAGCCTCCAAAATTCGTATTCAAAAAAATTAATAAAAAATTTAATATAATATTTTAAATAATATTTTAAAATTAATATATATGTAATATATTATTTTTAAAATAATAATTATATAGCTTGTAGTCCGTGCAAAGCACGGGTTACTTTTAATATTTTATAATTTATTTATAATATAATATAATATTATAAATATTGATTTTAATATGTTATTGAAAGAATTCAAACCTTACATATTTGTATATAATAATTTTTAGTATTAAATATAAATTAATATGTTGTTGGCGGGAATCGAACCTTGGACCTTCTGCATATAACAACTTTTAGTATTTTAGTATTGTTAAATCTAACGGTCATGATCTATTTGAGTTGTTGATCTAACGGTGATAAGTGAGGGATAACCAAAAATGAGGATAACCAAAAATAGGGGGTAACCAACTACAAATTATACCCCCTTTTGTTTATTATAATATATATTATTAATATAGTATGTAATATACTATCCAATTTGATGTGCTTTAACCTGTTAAATTCAAGTTTCTGCTTTTAGTGTTGTGGTTGAAAATATATTACCTACGTCGTAGAGTTATAGTAATATTAATAATATTAATTGGATGTAAGGGTAATTAGGTAAATTCAATAGGTACCAACCAACCAACCAACCAAACTTTCAATGTTTCGGAATTTATATAATAGTATAGATTTAGTGGCATACCGCTGTATACATGGCATACCGCGGTATACATTAATTAATTAATTAATTAATTGGCATACCGTATTTTTGTTCAGAGAGGACTTGTTTCATTAGTAGTTCTTATTCTTATTGGCCTTCTATACACTTAAAAAACAGTTTTTAAAGTAAGATCAAATAGTAAAATAAGTTATTATTAATTAATTAATTATAGTTACATTAATTAATTAATTAATTGGCATACCGTATTTTAGTTCAGAAAGAACTTGTTTCATTAGTAGTTCTTATTATTATTGGCCTTCTATACACTTAAAAAACAGTTTTTTAAGTAAGATCAAATAGTAAAATAAGTTATTATTAATTAATTAATTAATTACAGTTTTTAAAGTAAGATCAAATAGTAAAATAAGTTATTAATAATTAATTAATTAATTAATTAATTAATTGACATACCGTGCATACCGCGGTATACATGACATACCATTTAAAGGGGGTTTCTGCTTTTAATAAAGAGTATAGATTACCTGATTGATTGATCTATGTAATCGGTTGGTTTCATATTAGTTAAAAAAGTTTTATGAGAAGTTGCTCCTTTTTCAGTAACTAGCATAATAACCCGTACGAGGCATAGAGCATAATAACCCGTGCGAGGCATAGCAATTGCTATAAATTCTGTATAATTTTACGATTTAAGGATATTTTTTAATATAATTGCATCTTTTATGTTCATACATATTATAATATTAGTATTTTAATTTATTTATTATTTTATTTATGTATAGATCATATGAGCATAAAAATGGATGTTTTATAGCATATAAATATATTGTATAGGTTATAACACAATTTCTTTTAGAACAATGATAAAAAGACATATCATCGATGTGAATAATACTCATCATACAATACTTTCCAGATAAAATAAGTACGCTCCTTAATATTTATTTCTTTAAATATCTCATCAAGATATATAAGTCGCATAAAATTATAATCCGAAATTACGAGAGGGCTGATTCCCAACACCAACATATTTCATATATTGTTTGCATAAATATTAAAGGGATGGTGCTTTTGTAATTTTTAAACATATAGAAATATTATCGTAAGTTCACAACCATTAAAATGACACTTTTTGCACTTGTGTTGTGGTTTAATTTATAGTAATAGATAGATTGTGTACCATATTGTGAAATCTAAAATATAATATTTTTAAAATAATATGAGTCACCATTATTTTTACTAAAAAATTAAAATAATAGTAAAAATAAGATAATGGGGAGGTTGGGTTTGTGTAAAAGGTTTATTAACTCAAAATAATAAAGTCCATGCAGCACAAAGGTTAGTAGGATAAATTGTGTAGAGGAGGTTCTAGGTACGATTCACCATAAAAATAAGATTTACTCATTTTTTCCATTTAAATAAGAGAGTGAAATTTCATGTAATTTTATAACTTGTAATGGTATAACTGTAATTTCATAGAGGATTTATTGGCTCAAAACCCCCCAAAAAATCCCCTTGTTCTCTTATTATATGTAGAAAGAATGGATGGATGTGTACCATATTGTGAAAGCTAAAATATAATATTTTTAAAATAATAGTAAAAAATAAGATAATGGAGAGGTCGGGTTTATGTAAAAGATTTTTTAACTCAAAGCAAAAAAGTTCATGTAGCCCAGTGGTTGGTAGGATAACTTGTGTAGAGGAAGTTCTAGGTTCGATTCACCAGAAAACTCATTTTTTCCCATTTAAATAAAAGAGTGGCATTTCATGTAATTTTATAAATTGTAAGGACATAACTGTAATTTCACAGGGGGTTTATTGGCTCACAATTATCCCCTTGTTGCTCTATTATATATAGAACTAGCATAATAACCCGTGCGAGGCACGGGTCATCCTCTAGCAATTGCTATAAATTCTGTATAGTTTTACGATTTAAGGATATTTTTGAATATAATTGCACCTTTTATGTTCATACATATTATAATATCAGTATTTTAATTTATGTATTATTTTATTTATGTATAGATCATATGAGCACTAAAAAGATGATGTTTTGTAGCATATACATATATTATATAGGTTATAACACAATTTCTTTTCGAACAATGATAAAAAGACATATCATCGATGTGAATAATACTCGTCATACAATACTTTCTAGATAAAATTAGTTAGCTTCTTAATATTTATTTCTTTAAATATCTCATCAAGATATAAGTCGCATAAAATTATACTCCGAAATTACGAGAGGGTTGATTCCCAACACTAACATAATTTCATATATTGTTTGCATAAATATTAAAAGGATGGTACTTTTGTAATGTTTAAACATAGAGGGATATTATCGTAAGTTCACAACCATTAAACTGACACTTTTTGCACTTGTGTTGTGGTTTAATATATAGTAATAGATAGATAGATTGTGTACCATATTGTGAAACCTAAAATATGACATTTTTAAAATAATGCGAGTCACCATTATTTTTACTCAAAAATTAAAGTAATAGTAAAAGTAAGATAATAGAGAGGTCGAGTTTGTTTAAAAGGCTTATTAACTCAAAATAATAAAGTCCGTGCAACACAATGGTTAGTAGGATAAATTGTGTAGAGGAGGTTCTTAGTTCGATTCACCATAAGAATAAAATTTACTCATTTTTTCCATTTAAATAAGAGAGTGACATTTCATGTAATTTTATAACTTGTAAGGGTATAACTGTAATATCATAGATGATTTATTGGCTCAACATGCCCCTAAAAATTCCCTTGTTATCTTATTATACATAGAAAGAATGGATGGATGTGTACCATATTGTGAAAACAAAATATAATATTTTTAAAATAATGCGAATCACCATTATTTTTACTTAAAAATTAAAATAATAGTAAAAATAAGATAATGGAGAGGTCGGGTTTATGTAAAAAGTTTTTTAACTTAAAACAAAAAAGTCAATGTAGCACAGTGGTCTGCAGGATAACTTTTGTAGAGGAGGTTCTAGGCTCGATTCACCAAAACAACTCATTTTTTCCAATTAAAATAATAGTAAATACAATACAAATATAAGGTTATTTTTGTAAATACAGAAGATCATATTAAGTTATTACAAAATTACCCCTGCGGGGCCAGTTATTTTATAAGGATTATCTCAGGTAAGTTCCTGAGGTAACCTCAGGAACATTATTCTCATAGTAAAAATAAGATAATGGAGAGGTCGGGTTTATGTAAAAGGTTTTTTAACTTAAAACAAAAGAGTCAGTGTAGCACAGTGGTTGGTAGGATAACTTGTGTAATGGAGATTCTAGGTTTGATTCACCTTAACAACTCTTTTTTTTCATTTAAATAAAAGAGTGACATTTCATGTAATTTTATAATTTGTATAAGGATATAACTGTAATTTCACAGGGGATTTATTGGCTCAAATTATGCTACAGTGGTTGGTAGGATAACTTGTGTAATGGAGATTCTAGGTTTGATTCACCTTAACAACTCTTTTTTTTCATTTAAATAAAAGAGTGACATTTCATGTAATTTTATAATTTGTATAAGGATATAACTGTAATTTCACAGAGGATTTATTGGCTCAAATTATCTCAATGTTACTCTATTATATATAGAAAGATAAGAGATTATTCATGAAAATACTGCCCCCAACTTTCACAATCCACTGTAAACTATACACATTCTTTAAGCTATTCACCGATAAAACCCATCATTACCCGGATTCTTATGCGTCAAAGAAGAACTTTCCGGATTAGTAGTTTAGTTTATTGCTCTTAGTTTGTGACTCTCAATAATTTTGCATAAATATTGTCAAACATTGCAGAGACAATAGTTGAAGGTTTCACACAAAAAACATCTTCTCTTATCTTTCAAAATGGATCTTTTATCTTAATCTTTTAGACCATCTCCAATCCAAGACACTAAAATAGTGTCTATTTTGGTGACAAAATTACACCATTCACAAAATACACTCCAACTCATGATCACTATATTTGACACTAAAAGGAATCTTTCACCAATAAAATAGAATATTCTAACTTTGTTCAAGTTACATTATTAATATCTATTATATTTTAAATTGTAATGTTATGGTCGCATAATATTAAATTTATTAATATAAAAATTATTTATAAAAAAATTCAATATCCAAATTTTGTTGAAAATTGATATTTTGGAATTACTATATTTTAGAATTAACAAGAGCTAGGAACAAATAGTAGGACATAGATAAAAATTTAACAAGAGCTAAGTAGAAAAGAAGTTTTAATTGATAAAAATTTAAAGTTAAAAATTATGAGAACAAATAAGTTGGAAAAAAATTACAAGAACAAATAGTAGGACATAGATGGAAAAAAGTTGTTTTATTAACAAATATAAGGGTATTGTTGGAATTTTGAAAGTCACAAAATTTGGTGACCAAGGATCACCAAATGTACTTTTGTCACCAAATTTGGTGACCCAAAATTCATTTGGTGATCTTGGGTCACCATTTTAATGTTGCATTGGAGTGAGTTTGACACTATATTCATCACTATTATAATGATTTAGTGATGGGTTGGAGTTGCTCTTATAAGAACGGAAGTTGGTAGGTGAAAATACAAGTCTGATATAGTTTCAACTTTTACTAGCTATCCAAACACAAGTTTTCTGCTAAAGATGTACTATGTTAATGAAATTTAACTCCAGTATTACAGTCGACTTGTCTCTTCTAATTTTGAAAGAAATTGTGCTTCCTAGTGAGAAATGATCTAACAATGTATGCAACATTATAATGGTCAATATTGATTTTGATTTGTGAAATAATGGGATTTTTTAAATATCAAATATATGACTCCATCCTTGTACAAGATTTTTATCTTTTTTGTTGTTGTTGTAATTAATGTCGCTAAACATTGTCTAGCCAGCACTACAACAAGAAAGGCCTATTGGGACAGAAAGTTAGTCTCTATTCCGTCATAAATTTTAAAAATGATGGAATTATACGTTTTTGTCACAAACAAACTTAAGACGGACATATTTAGTCGTAGACTTAATTTTATATTAATATATTTCGGGTCCAACAATTTTTTTATTATTACATTTCGCGCCATATCAATAATTTAGTATTTATTTTTCCCGCCCTTTTAGTTTACGACGAACTTCATGTCTATTCTGTCGTAATTTACTAAACGACGGACTATGCTGTCCAAAGTTTGTAAATAATTTATATTTTCACTTTAAATTTCTATTGATTAAGTAATAATCCATTTTTTCGTTTAAATTTTAATGAAAAATTGTATGATTTTTTGCGACGGAGTTTTAGTTGTCTATCAAAAATTATAATATTCGACAGATATTATCATATCTATCGTAAATTACCAAAAGTATTCCAAAAGACCCTAATGATTTTCTTAAATGATTTTTTCGACGATCCAACCGTACGGATGTTAATTGGTACTCATTCTAGTGTTGGAAAAAAATAATCAAAAAATAAAAAGGCTTGGTTGTGCCGCATCTTAATAGAAGCGTTGGAATAGTGCAGCTTCCTGTAACAGGGCGCGTGCCAGATTCACATAATGATTTTTTGAAATGATTTCTTCGACGATCCAACCACACGGATATTAATTGGTACTCATTCTAGTGTTGGAAAAAAATAATCAAAAAATAAAAAAGCTCGATTGTGCCTCATCTTAACTGAAAACATTGTAGTAGTAGAGCTTTCACTAACGGTGCGCGTGCCAGATTCACTTAATGATTTTTTAAAATGATTTCTTCGATGATCCAACCGTACGGATGTTAATTGGTACTCATTCTAGTGTTGGAAAAAAATAATCAAAAAATAAAAAGGCTCGGTTGTGCCGCATCTTAACAGAAACATTGTAAAAGTAAAGCTTCCAGTAAAGGTGCGCGTGCCAGATTCACTGAATGATTTTTAAAAATAATTTTTTCGATGATCCAACCGTACCGATGTTAATTGGTACTCATTCTAGTGTTGGGAAAAAATAATCAAGGAATAAAAAGGCTTGGTTGTGCTGTTGAGTATTGAACACGGTAAAAGAATACAGAGGGGGGGTGAATGGATTCTTGAACTTTTCTTGGGTTGAGTCTGTGTAGCAGATAAGTGCCTGTGTGTGCAGAGATTAAGGTGCGGATAAATAAACAACACAAGACACAATATCACTTTAATCTAATGTATATTAGATAAAGGTTGCTACAATCTGTGAATACAAATGGTAGTATTCTCAGCTTCGTTTTTCTCAGAGAGATATAGCTTACAGTGTATGAAAAACTTGACTCACAAAAGTTACTAAGTTATGAAGTGAGGCTGTGTCCTTATAGAACATGGATACAGCCTGCTTACTACAAATAAGGTAGCTAAACAAATTACTTTCTAGTCTGTCTATCCTTTTTGAGTAAGAGTCCAAACGGTTACAGATTTGACTTTGCAAAGCCTGTTTAGATCCACTTCTTTAGCTCCTTGTCTCTTCTATATCTCTCCAAGCTTCCTTGTAGGCTTTCCAGAGCACGTTACAGATTGTGGTCCATAAAGTGCATTGGCTTGTTGCAGGTTTCTGACTTGTACAATTTCTTCAGTATTTTGTCTCCAAGAATGTATTCGAGAAGTGACTAAGTAAGTGATTCGAGAACTAGAATTGACTTGATCGATAACTCTGAGTTCTCGAATACTGTTACAGTGACATATCGAACCACTTCTCGAATAGCTCTTTTCCACCAGGATTCCTTGAGTTGTCGAATAGAGCATTTGACTTATCGAATCCTCGAGTTGTCGAATAGCTTTCTGAGTCTTTGAGATATCGAATGGAACTTTGACTTGTTGACTCTTTGAGAACTCGAATACCATCTTGACTTGTTGACTTCTTGAGTTCTCGAATAGAGTAGTAGACATATCGAATCCCTGAGATATCGAATGAGATATCGAACAGTGTATTCAGAGATATCGAATAGTGTCTTGAGATATCGAATCTCTGACTTCTCGAATGCTGGACTTCTCGAATAGACAAATATACTTCTCGAATTGGTACTTAGGCAAATTCTTCATTTCTTCAAATCCCAACTGTGATTATTTGGTAGTCTTTAACTCCTTGCTTGAGGCATGAACCATGGAACTTCTTTCAAGCATTATTCTAGACTATATTTGTACAGTTACACAACTAGGATTTGATGCCTATTACAAGTACAATACAAACAGAAACTCTACAACTAGAGGTTCCCTCAGTTAAGAGGTCATGTAAGTAATGCAAAGCATTACAAACAATTAGGCTTGTTATTAGATGTATACAGGCATGCCTCTGTAACTAACAATCTCCCCCAAATTGTGAGTGAGACCCTTAGTCACAATTTCATGTCTGATAACAAGCCTAACATACATTAAAGATAAAACTTTTAAAAGTACAGGTATGTGATTTGATTGAACACATAAATGAAATTACAAGATAAATACTTCTCACAGTATGATGAGGTACTAGCCGTTTTCTTTTGATTGCATCTCCATTGCCTTGGCTTGTAGATCATCATATGCTTTCTGTTTCCTTTCTTTCTCCTTTCTTGCAATCTCATCTACTGCTCTCATGATTTCTGTCATAGCATCCAATTCTTCAATCATAATAGAGTTTTTGAAATCTTCAAGCACTGGCTTCAGAATGTTGGCAGGATAGTGACTGAGTAGGTTCATTCTTATATTGACATTATCTCCATTTCTCCTCCTATACTTCACCACATAGGGATCAAACTGAACTCTACACAATCCCTTTGCCCTTAGCTTTTCTGCTTCAATCTCCAGTCTATCAATTTCTTTCTCCCTTTCTAACCATTTCTCATAGCAGCCCTTCCTTATCTTCTCAGCATAGTCTTTCTTCATTTTCACAAAGTCAATCAATTCCAGCTTCCATACTTTCTCCACCTTGTCCTTAGAATCCAGCAATGCAATGATTCTTTCTATCTCATACAATTTACCCCAATGTTGAAAACCCCCTTGTTTGAATTTCATTTCTTTCCCATCAGTGTACTTGATTACAAGGTGATCATCCACAATTGCAGCATAGCATATCTTTTGAGCTCTTAGAAACAGCAGTTGCTCTTCATCAAAGTCTTCATCAAGTGGCTGGAGCTTTAATCCTGGAATGATTGTTAGGGCTCTAGATTTGGATAGCTTCACTCTCCTTGCAGTATGTTTAAACTTTATCCTCTTGACATGGTTGCTTGGCAGAAATCTTTGACCTTGGTTGGTAGACCATAGTAGTATTCCATTAGCAGATTGCTTTCTGAAACATACACATGGTTTCTTGTCTTGAATCTTCTTCTTTTCTTGAGATGGTAAGACAGTTGCAGAAGCCATAGATGTAGATTTTGCTAGGTCACTACTAACAGTATTCACCCTAGACTTAGAGTCTTGTGTTGTGGTGAGATTACTGCTAGCAGTGCCTAAGGCTTGCTGTCTTCCACTCTTTCTCACATATGTTTTACCCTGGTCATCATCATCCTTTCCATCCTTGTCCCCCTTTTTCTTCTTATCTTCATCACCCTTATCTCTCCTGTGATGTCTTCTCCTCCCATCACCTTTGTCTTCAGAATCATCATCCTTATTTCTCCTAGGTTGAGCCATCTCTGGAATTTCACCAGTTGCAATATAGGTTCTGAGGATATGCAGTGCCTCAATTTCTTCAGCATTTCTGGCTCCAACCTTCTTCTGTAATTGATCAATGATAGCAATGATCAGTCTGTGATTTCTGGAGGTGAGATCATGAGGAATGACCAATTGCTTGATATCTTCAATTCTGGTACCAGACTGATAAATAATTGTCCATGGCTTCTTGATCACTTCTGGTAGCCTTGTAGGTTGACCATTCCTCAAATCATCAAACAGACTCTTGTTGTTCTCATTTTTCTTCTCAATGATCTCAAGTATGGCATCTATCTCTGAGTGCTTTAGGTCTTGTAGAGTCTGGTATGTTAGATGCCATATCTTTAGTTTGGAAACCATCACTATCTCCTTGACCCATAAATTGTTGACTTTCTTGGGGATGACAGTGATGTAGTCTATCTGCTTCTTCACCTCCCTCAGATAAAACTGAGTGTCACCAACCTGTTCCCTTATGGCTTTCAGAAACTCCAAGAAGGCTTTATCATGATAGTCATTGGAGTTAGCAACTTCTTGTAGCTTGGCCTCAGTAACAACTTTGACTTCTACAGGCTTGGCACTCTCAGATATAGAGATTGGAGGTTTGTCAGATGGCATACTCCCTGCAACCACTGTGGTAGTTATGGATTGCTTTTGTCCTCCAGGAGTAGTGATGTGCATAGTTGGTAAGGTGACAACTGACAAGTTAGATGGAGGCTCATCTACTTTGGCTTTTCCCTTGCCAGGCACATTTGCTAGAGACTTAGAAGCCCTTTATTGACCACCCTCTTTGATTATTATGCCTTTCTCTCCCTTTGTCTCCCCCTTTGAATTTGAGTTCCTCCTAGCCTTCTTCTCCCCCTTAGGCTTGTTGTCAGGCACAGAGGCTGTAGAAATGTCCTTTGGGATTGAAGATTCATCAGGTAGAGGGAGACCCATATGCTTCATCATTGCAGCTAACATGGTTTGTTGAAGCAGAAGGACATCAGCTGTGGTGGATGCTTGAGTGTCCAACTGATCATTTAGCAATGCAACCTTGTCTGTGAGATGAGCATTGGTCTTGGTGAGAGTAGCTACCTCCTGCTCAAGAGTGTTGACCTTAGTGAATAGCTCATTGGCCTTAAAACCAGATAAGGATTGATCCTGCAGCCTCTTCACTTCATATTTAGACAATTCATGCACAGGAACATCAGTCACTAGCCTATCTCCATAGAGATTCTTGAACATTATCCTCAGCATGGCATTGGCATCTGTAGTCTGGTCAGATAGATTCTGAAATTGATGCCCCAGACCTGTGACAGCATCTTTTAGCACAGCCAGCCCATTGTCCACCTGAGTGCAGGTAGAGTTGCAGTGTTTGATGTCCTTGAACACACTGTCCAATTGAGGAAATTTAGCATCAAAGGCCCTCTTGACTTCTGCTACTGAAGTGGCTGTCTTATCACACACCCTGTTGACTTCAGTTTTGACTCCCTTGCCAAGATAGTGTGCAGCCTTGAGGAAACCCTTGTAGGAGTCATTTACAGCTTCATACACTTTACCAGGTGACAGGGATTTTGCATTGGAGCCCAGTGAAGTGATGTATTCCTCCCTGAGATACTGAAGTGCTTCATCGAGAGTAATATCATATTTTCCTTGCAACCAGGCATCTATGTTGCCATCTCTCTCAGCATCATCAATGATCTTTGACTTCTGCACTTCCACATCATCCCTATGGCATAACAGAATAGCCTCATAGTCTGGATTGGGCATGTCTGCAGTGAGAAGGTGCTGAGCAATCTTTGTGAACTCAGGAATCTGATCCACAATTAAGCTTTGAAGTGCTTCAACCGTCAATTGTTGTGGAACAGACCCTGATCCTGAAGCACTGTCATGTTGCACAGGCTTCAGCCATGTTGACATGAAGTCAGAGCTAGAGCTAGGCAAGCTAGTCTCCTCAGTTACAGATGCAACTTCTGTAACCGGATGGATTGACTCTACTACTGGTGTCACCACAGAAGTGGGATGAATTACACCAGCAGTTGACACAGGCACAGAGTCTCTAGTAAAAACTAGGGGAACCTCTGTGTTTGTGATGGTGTCATTAGGATATGCCTCAGCATGCATTCCCTCACCATCTAAATGTGGGTTCTGAGTGGTGAACAAAGTGTCATGCACTAAGTCACTTGAAATTATTGGCTCATCAAGAGAGAAGAATTCTTGATGATCAATACCTTGCATCTCAGTTGTCTGAGTTGCAGGTTCCAAAGAAATTTCAGAGTTAGATTCTGGAAGAGAAGTGTGTTTTAGAGTAGATTTTGGCAACTCCCCCTGAGAGATAGAGGGAGTTTCAAGAGTGATGTGCTCTCCACTCAGTGTTGTGCCAGCCTTATCACTCCCATGTGCTGACTCTATACAAGGAGGTGCATTGGGGAGAATGCTTGATTCTATAGGTGCACCCTGTTGAGAGGATACACCTAGTGAGCTGTGTGCCCCTGATTTTACAACCTCAGCCATTTGAGTGACTGAAGAGGTGGTCTTAGTTTTCTTCTTCTTTGTTCTGTGTAAGGGTAACTCAGTTTCCTCACATCCTAGACCTAATTCAACAGCTAATGCTGCTTCAGACAAGATATTTAAAGGTGCAGACATTACTTCCTTTCTCTTCTTTTTACTAACATCACCCTTTTGAGAGGATGATGCAGTTGGCTCAGTAAGAGGTAGAGTGTTTGGTTGAGAGGGTTGGTTAGCAGGCCCTGGGTTAGCACTTTGTTCTACTTGCTTGGGCTGTGCTAACTTAGATTTTGCATCAAATGTTGGCATGTTGTGGGGGTAAGTCTTAAACAAACTCTCCATATGGGGAGTTATGTTCAGTCTTACATCCACATCATTCCTAGTTTCCAAGTTACCAAAAATGAGTTTGGTCATGGACTTAGGATAGCCTATTTTATTTTTATCAATCCCAGGCAATTCAATCAATGAGGCATTTTTATAATTAAGTACAGATTGAATAAAGCGAGGGAAGAAAATATCAGTACCTCTCTTGGTTGTGTTCTTACCAAGTCTCCCATATAATTCTTGAAGTATGATTTGGCCAACATCTATCTTCTTTCCATAGGCCAAAGCATATCCAATTTGCTGCACAGGTGCACTGATTTGATCAAAGCTTGATTTCCTGGCAGTGAAGACTTGGAGAAGAGTTGCAAACACATAGCTCCACTCCTTTCTCAGATTCTTTCTGTTTAGCTTTCCAAGGTTAATCCCATCTGAGTAGTTTATGAACTCAAAGAATTCCTCCAATTCTGCGTTAGTGGCCATTCTGTCAAATGACTCTTGTTGTAGTCCTAGTGCTTGGTTCATGTCTGCAGTAGTGATAGTGATTTCCTTATCTTGAACCTTGCAGTAGATGACATATGAAGTGATTGCGTTTTCCAGGGCTACAACCTCCACAATAGCAGTACTCCAGAATTGTTCCAGAATATCGAGATACAGAGTTGGGTTGGCAGAGAGTGCATCTTTGATATATGACTCAGCCATCCATTTCACAAAGCACTTGAAATTTGCATTGGGTGCTTCAACATCACTAGAGAGAGCGGTGAAGTTGGTGTTGAACTTTACTGTTGCCATTTGTGTAAAGAGAGAGAAAAGAAATTGAAGGTTGAAGAAGAAATTTGGCTTTTCGTAGCTAGGGTTTCAGGGGTTTAGAGAGTGTAGATGCTTGAGAAATCGAATGAAATGAATCGAATAGATGTGAGATTGTATAAGTATGAAGTACTTGAATTGTCGATTAGCAGACTGTTTTGTATCGACAAGTCAGGCATTCGAGAAGTAGAAAACAACTATTCGAGAAGTCAAGAATGGCTTAATCGATAACTCAAGCAGATAGAAACTCACAGCTGGCAGTTATCTAACTTAGAAATAATTCTAAATTAAATAGAATGTGTTTTTATGAGTGAATTAAATTTTTAGATAAAAATCCAAAATCGGTTAAAATTCAGCGAGAATTCAGCCTTTTCAAATGATTCGAGAACTCAAATATAGTGTTCGAGAACTCAATCATTCGAGAACTCAGTTACTATATTCGAGAAGTCAATCATTCCTCTATTCGATATCTCAGAAAGACTCTATTCGAGAACTCAAGAGTACTCTAATGAGACTTATTAGAGATGTCGAATAGTGAATCATTCGAGAAGTCTGACTTATCGAACTATACCCATCACTCATAAAAATTTGATTTTCACTATCTTAAAAAAAAATTTACCAGACATATTCATTGAAAAATATCCTAGCAAATCAAATAGTGATTTTCTCAAAATTTCATAGAAATTTTAAGTTAATAAAAATATGATTTTCAACATATGCAACAGATTTGAAATATTTATAAATCATATTTCAGCCAACACTTACTTCAAAAATATTGAGGATTTAGATAAAGTAAGTGTTTACTGCTGCAACAATCTAGATAATGTATTCACTTAGCCAGAATCTGAAGAATTCAGCATTCCAATCTCACTTACCAACCTTGTGAAGGTGGCTTCATCTAATGGCTTAGTGAATATATCAGCTAGTTGTTTATCTGTAGAGACATAATGCAACTCAATGGTTCCATTAGTTGCATGTTCTCTTATGAAATGATATCTGATGTCAATGTGCTTTGTTCTAGAATGATTGACAGGATTGGCAACTATAGAGATTGCACTTGTGTTGTCACACATGATTGGAATTCTTTCCAACACAAGTCCATAATCTCTAAGTTGATTTCTAATCCAAAGCACTTGAGCACAGCAACTTCCAGCAGCTATGTATTCAGCCTCAGCTGTAGAAGTTGACACAGATTGTTGCTTCTTGCTATACCAAGAAACTAACCTTTGTCCAAGAAACTGGCAGCTTCCTGAGGTGCTTTTCCTATCCACTCTGCATCCAGCATAATCAGCATCAGAGTAGCCAACCAGATTGAACCCTGTGTCCTTAGGGTACCATAATCCCAAGTTAGGAGTGCCCTTCAGATATCTAAAGATCCTTTTTATTGCAATCAAATGTGATTCCTTTGGATTTGATTGAAACCTTGCATACAAGCATGTAGCAAACATGATGTCTGGCCTACTTGCAGTGAGGTAGAGTAGAGAACCAACCATGCCTCTGTAGACTGAGATATCTACTCTCTTGCCTTTAGCATCTTCATCCAATTTAGTGGCAGTGGCCATGGGTGTCTTGGCAGGTGAACAATCTTCCAAGTCAAACTTCTTCAATAAATCCTTGATGTACTTGGTTTGACTGATAAAGATACCATCCTTCCTTTGACTGACTTGCAACCCTAGAAAGAATGTCAACTCTCCCATCATACTCATCTCATATCTGCTCTGCATGAGTTTAGAGAATTTCTCACACAGTTTCTCATTTGTGGAACCAAAAATGATATCATCCACATAGATTTGAACTAGGATCATATCATCACCATGCTTCTTGTAAAACAGTGTCTTGTCCAATGTGCCTCGAGTGAATTGATTTTCAAGAAGAAATTGTGATAGAGTATCATACCATGCTCTTGGAGCTTGCTTAAGTCCATACAGTGCCTTAAGCAGTCTGTAGACAAATTCTGGGAAATGTGGATCCTCAAAGCCAGGTGGTTGTTGCACATAAACCTCTTCTTCCAACTCTCCATTTAGAAATGCACTCTTGACATCCATTTGATAAACTTTAAAGTTTGAATGAGCAGCAAATGCCAAGAATATTCTAATGGCTTCCAATCTAGCAACAGGGGCAAATGTCTCATCATAATCAATGCCTTCCTGTTGAGAGTATCCTTTTGCAACCAGCCTTGCTTTGTTTCTTATTATTACACCATCTTCATCCATCTTATTCTTCAGAACCCATTTTGTTCCAACAATGGTTCTATTCTTTGGTGCAGGCACAAGTTCCCATACTTTGTTCCTTTCAAATTGATTCAGCTCCTCTTGCATGGCAATAATCCAATCTGGATCCAACAATGCATCATCAAGTTTCTTAGGCTCAACTTGTGATAGAAAACATCCATAGAGGCACTCATTTTGAGTTGCTCTCCTAGTCCTTACTCCTGCATTAGGATCACCAATGATTTGCTCTGCAGTGTGTGATCTATCCCATTTCCTTGAGTGTTCAGCCTGATTTCTCATCCTTGATGTTGCTTCATCATCCTCATCATGATCATCCTCATTTCCTCCCCCTGTGAAGTTGCCATTACTCACAGGTGTGTCTTGGATGCTTGTTTCTTCACTATTGATTGGCACAAATTCTTCTCTTGTATCATTATTCACTTGAGTTTGTTGAACTTGAGTTTCAACTCCAGTTTCAGTCTCTTCATCAGAATCATCTAGATTATCAAACTTCAATGGATCTTTGTCTTCATCATTGGCTTCTTCTAGTCCAGGTAGTTTGCTGTCATCAAATGTTACATCTGTGCTTTCCATAACTTTCTTTTGACTGATGACATAAACCTTGTATGCAGTTCTTTCCATAGAATAGCCAAGAAAAATTCCTTCAAATGCTTTTGCATCAAACTTTCCAACATATTCAGAATTGTCCTTAAGTACAAAGCATTTGCTTCCAAAAGTATGAATATACTTCAGTGTAGGCTTCTTTCCAGTCATCAAGTTGTAAGGAGTCTTTCCAGTGTTTTTGTTGATGAGGGTTCTGTTCTGAATATAGCATGCAGTGCTCACAGCCTCAGCCCAAAAACATGTAGGCATTTTTGCATCAAGTAACATTGTTCTAGCAGCCTCAATTAGAGTTCTATTCTTTCTCTCAACAACTCCATTTTGTTGTGGAGTCCTTGGAGCTGAGAATTGCTGAGAAATGCCATTCTCTTTGCAGAATGCTTCAAGTGTGGAATTTCTGAACTCTGTTCCATTATCACTCCTCAATGCAATCACACTTGCATCGTTTGCCTTTGCTTCCTTGTCAACTTTCTTTATATGCTCAATGATTACTTGTGGAGCCTCATCTTTTGATGCCAGAAATTCTACCCATGTATACCTTGAAAAATCATCAACCATTACCAGGGCATACTTCTTTCTTCCAAGTGACATTATGTTAACAGGACCAAACAAATCCATATGGATAAGTTGTAGTGGCTTGGTTACAGATGTCACTGTCTTTGACTTGTGGCTTGATCTCTTCATTTTTCCTTTTTGACAAGCCTCACACACTCCTTCTTGGCAGAATTCAAGTGTGGGCATGCCTCTCACTAACTCTCTTTTGACTAGAGAATTAATGGCCTTAAAGTTCAGGTGTGATAGTTTCTTGTGCCACAGCCAACAATCTTCATTTGATGCTTTTGAGTAAAAGCAACAAATTTTGTCCTTGTTTGCAGAGTCCATATTGGCTACAAACAGGCTTCCCTTCCTTACTCCAGATAGAGCAAAATCACCAGTCTTCTTGTGGGTGATCAAACATTCATCTTTGTCAAAATTCACTTTGAATCCTCTATCAGTAAACTGACCAACACTTAACAGATTATGCTTGAGCCCCTTGACTAGTGCTACATCTTCAATGATGACATTTCCAACTTTCAGCTTGCCATATCCCAATGTGTTACCCATGCTGTCATCTCCAAAAGCAACCATTGGGCCAGCCTTTTCCTCATACTGTGATAGCAGGGCCATATCACCAGTCATATGATTTGAGCATCCACTGTCCAAAATCCACATGACCTTCTTCTCACTTTCTTTGCCCTGCAAACACAAAGGTATTACTTTTCCTTTGGTACCCAAACAAGTTTGGGTCCATGTGACTTAGAGACAGTTTTATCATAAACAACATGCTTGTTAACTTTCTTAGTGTCAGTCTTCTTGTCACTGTTGGAAGTCTTAGAACCTGAGGTTTCAGACTTAGGTGACAAAGGTACCTTCCTAGCTTTAGGAGGACTTGAAGACTTTGACCTTGTGTAGTGTGTGTGAGAATTGTGACTGATACAACCATCAATGAACTGTCTTCTTAAATTAAAACAACTAGTCATAACATTCATATTGCATGGCATACAGTCAAATTTATCACAGAATGGTGCATCTCTATGTCTTAGAGGCACAGAACAATCATAGAAAGGTTTAGACACACTACCAACAGGTTTCTTGCATGCATGAGTTAGATGGTTGGTACTGAAACAGTTCTGACAAGTTTTCCTAGGGGCATTAGGCATATAAGCATAGTTGTTATCCTTGTTAACCCCTAACTTGCCATTTCTGTTCTGTTTCTTTTTAGTCACTTCCTTTTCTGATTCACTCTTCCCAGCTGATACAAACTTAACAAACTTCTTAGGTCTTGGCCTATCAACTACTGGCTTCTTGGTCTTTGACTTGGCACTCTCACCCTTAGAGGATGCTTGCTGTTCACTAGATTGTGCCTCATCCTCATCATTCAACATTTGCTTGATGAGTAAGGCATCCTCATCAATTTCAAATGTTGATTCCTTAAAAATTGGATTTTCAGTTTTTCTCAAAATGTGAGGCACTTTCTCATGAACAGCTGTGTCCTCTTCGATGACAGCATAGCCTTTCCTTTGTTTGAGAGAGTCATAGTCAAGTCCAATAGCTGCTTTAGGTTTAGCTTCAATTTTCTCACAGTAGGATTGCACTAAACCAGACGATTTCTTGAAAGTTTTAAGTTTAAATTCATTCTCAGCTAATTCATCCCTAAGAGCCTTCTCTACTTGACTAGCACATAGAACCTTGTTCTTCAAGTATTCAACTTCTTTCTTAAGGTTTTCTACTTGCATAGCAGTTAGCTCAAGTTCCTCATTCTTTTTGGTTAATACTTCATTTCTAGTAGACAGTTTAGCAATCTCCTCATTAGCAGCAGTCATACTAGTATGAATATTAAACATTTCAACAGATAATTGTTCAATCATGGATTTGTATTCAGAAACAGACATGTCTATAGTAGTGAGAGATGGTACCTGAGAATCAGATGAAGATGAGTCATCCTTGGAGTTGGCCATCAAGGCATAATTGCAGAATTCTTGTTCCTCTTCATCACTCTCAGAATCATCCCAACACTTCCCTTCAGCTATGTAGGCCTTACCATGTGTGTGCTTCTTCAGAAGGGCCTCATACTTAGCTTCTAGCTCAAGATAATCTCTATCCTTCTTTTTAGGCTTCTTGCATTCACTGGCAAAATGCCCTAGGTCATTGCATCTATAACACCTTACAGATGACCTATCCACATAACCGGTTTTGAACTTATTTCTGTTTGGTTTCACAGGTGCCTTGTTCTTGTTGGCTGAATGGTTTTGAGTTTTGGGTTTGAAGGGTTGATTTCTTTTAAATCTGATGTTTGGAAATTTTCTGGCCATGAAAGCATATGAAGTATTTTCCATCCCATCAAGTTCTTCCAGAGTGTAAAACTCCTCTTCTTCTTCCTCCTTTTCCTCAACAGGTTCACTCACCCCAGCTTCAGTTTCTTCATCATCTGCCACCTCCTCTATCCTTAGTTGGCTTGTAGATGCTTCTAGGTCCAGGGTGGATTTGTTGACAATCAAGGCACATGATGTGTTTATCATCCTACCTTGGTTTGCTTGGATAGCCCTCTTCTGAAGCAACTCAAGTTCATGAGTCTTTAGGACTCCATAGAGTACATCATAGGTGACTTTGTTCAAATCTCTCTCTCTTAGGGAAATGACCCTTTGCTCCAGATGATTTGGTGAAGACAACAGAAATTTCATATTTAACTCCTTGGTGCTGTAAACCTTTCCATTCATCTGCAACTCAGTAACTAGCTTGTGAAACCTTTCAAACATCTCAGTGATGCTTTCCTTGGGCTGTGCCATGAAAGCTTCATACTGTGTGACCAGTATCTGTTTCCTGTTTTCCTTAACCTCATCAGTCCCTTCACACAACACCTCAATGTGATCCCACATCTCTTTAGCAGACGTGCATGACGCAATGTTTGCAAACATTGACATATCCATGGAATCAATGATGAGCAACATGAGGTGGCTGTCAAGAGCAACCTTCTCCCTTTCTGACTCTGTCCACTTTGATGGATCCTTGGCCTCATAAGCTCTAGGGATTGTTATGGTTCCAACAGTCTTCTCTGGTATCTCTTGTTGTGGAACAAAAGGACCATTCTTGAGAATCTCAGGATACAAGGGATGAGAGGCTTTGATGAACAACATCATCTTTATCTTCCAGAGGTTGAAGTTTTCTTTATCAAACTTAGGGACCTTCACCGTTCCTGTAGTCTTTGGTGTATTCGAACTCATGATCGTTTCTCTGTTTTTGAATAAACAGCCCGCTTTGATACCACTTGTTGAGTATTGAACACGGTAAAAGAATACAGAGGGGGGGTGAATGGATTCTTGAACTTTTCTTGGGTTGAGTCTGTGTAGCAGATAAGTGCCTGTGTGTGCAGAGATTAAGGTGCGGATAAATAAACAACACAAGACACAATATCACTTTAATCTAATGTATATTAGATAAAGGTTGCTACAATCTGTGAATACAAATGGTAGTATTCTCAGCTTCGTTTTTCTCAGAGAGATATAGCTTACAGTGTATGAAAAACTTGACTCACAAAAGTTACTAAGTTATGAAGTGAGGCTGTGTCCTTATAGAACATGGATACAGCCTGCTTACTACAAATAAGGTAGCTAAACAAATTACTTTCTAGTCTGTCTATCCTTTTTGAGTAAGAGTCCAAACGGTTACAGATTTGACTTTGCAAAGCCTGTTTAGATCCACTTCTTTAGCTCCTTGTCTCTTCTATATCTCTCCAAGCTTCCTTGTAGGCTTTCCAGAGCACGTTACAGATTGTGGTCCATAAAGTGCATTGGCTTGTTGCAGGTTTCTGACTTGTACAATTTCTTCAGTATTTTGTCTCCAAGAATGTATTCGAGAAGTGACTAAGTAAGTGATTCGAGAACTAGAATTGACTTGATCGATAACTCTGAGTTCTCGAATACTGTTACAGTGACATATCGAACCACTTCTCGAATAGCTCTTTTCCACCAGGATTCCTTGAGTTGTCGAATAGAGCATTTGACTTATCGAATCCTCGAGTTGTCGAATAGCTTTCTGAGTCTTTGAGATATCGAATGGAACTTTGACTTGTTGACTCTTTGAGAACTCGAATACCATCTTGACTTGTTGACTTCTTGAGTTCTCGAATAGAGTAGTAGACATATCGAATCCCTGAGATATCGAATGAGATATCGAACAGTGTATTCAGAGATATCGAATAGTGTCTTGAGATATCGAATCTCTGACTTCTCGAATGCTGGACTTCTCGAATAGACAAATATACTTCTCGAATTGGTACTTAGGCAAATTCTTCATTTCTTCAAATCCCAACTGTGATTATTTGGTAGTCTTTAACTCCTTGCTTGAGGCATGAACCATGGAACTTCTTTCAAGCATTATTCTAGACTATATTTGTACAGTTACACAACTAGGATTTGATGCCTATTACAAGTACAATACAAACAGAAACTCTACAACTAGAGGTTCCCTCAGTTAAGAGGTCATGTAAGTAATGCAAAGCATTACAAACAATTAGGCTTGTTATTAGATGTATACAGGCATGCCTCTGTAACTAACATGTGCCGCATCTTAATAGAAACGTTGTAATAGTGTAGCTTCCTGTAACAGGGCGCGTGCCAGATTCACGGAATGATTTTTTGAAATGATTTCTTCGACGATCCAACCACACGGATATTAATTGGTACTCATTCTAGTGTTGGAAAAAAAATCAAAAAATAAAAAGGCTCGATTGTGCCTCATCTTAACAGAAAACATTGTAGTATTAAAGCTTTCACTAACGGTGCGCGTGCCAGATTCACTTAATGATTTTTTAAAATGATTTCTTCGATGATCCAACCGTACGGATGTTAATTGGTACTCATTCTAGTGTTGGAAAAAAATAATCAAAAAATAAAAAGGCTCAGTTGTGCCGCATCTTAACAGAAACATTGTAAAAGTAAAGCTTCTAGTAACGGTGCGCGTGCCAGATTCACTGAATGATTTTTTAAAATAATTTTTTCGATGATCCAACCGTACCCATTTTAATTGGTACTCATTCTAGTGTTGGAAAAAAATAATCAAGAAATAAAAAGGCTTGGTTGTGCCGCATCTTAATAGAAACGTTGTAATAGTGTAGCTTCCTGTAACAGGGCGCGTGCCAGATTCACGGAATGATTTTTTGAAATGATTTCTTCGACGATCCAACCACACAGATATTAATTGGTACTCATTCTAGTGTTGGAAAAAAAAATCAAAAAATAAAAAGGCTCGATTGTGCCTCATCTTAACAGAAAACATTGTAGTATTAAAGCTTTCACTAACGGTGCGCGTGCCAGATTCACTTAATGATTTTTTAAAATGATTTCTTCGATGATCCAACCGTACGGATGTTAATTGGTACTCATTCTAGTGTTGGAAAAAAATAATCAAAAAATAAAAAGGCTCGGTTGTGCCGCATCTTAACAGAAACATTGTAAAAGTAAAGCTTCCAGTAACGGTGCGCGTGCCAGATTCACTGAATGATTTTTTAAAATGATTTTTTCGATGATCAAACCGTACCGATGTTAATTGGTACTCATTCTAGTGTTGGAAAAAAATAATCAAGAAATGAAAAGGCTTGGTTGTGCCGCATCTTAATAGAAACGTTGTAATAGTGTAGCTTCCTGTAACAAGGCGCGTGCCAGATTCACGGAATGATTTTTTGAAATGATTTCTTCGACGATCCAACCACACGGATATTAATTGGTACTCATTCTAGTGTTGGGAAAAAGATAATCAAAAAATAAAAAGGCTCGATTGTGCCTCATCTTAACAGAAAACATTGTAGTAGTAAAGCTTTCACTAACGGTGCGCGTGTCAGATTCACTGAATGATTTTTTTAAATGATTTCTTCGATGATCCAACCGTACGGATGTTAATTGGTTGGTAATCAATCTAGTGTTGGAAAAAAATAATCAAAAAATAAAAAGGCTCGGTTGTGCCGCATCTTTACATAAATATTGTAAAAGTAAAGCTTCTGGTAACGGTGCGCGTGCCAGATTCACTGAATGATTTTTTAAAATGATTTTTTCGATGATCCAACCGTACCGATGTTAATTTGTACTCATTCTAGTATTGGAACAAAATAATCAAAAAATAAAAAGGCTTGGTTGTGCCGCATCTTAATAGAAACGTTGTAATAGTGTAGCTTCCGGTAACAGGGCGCGTGCCAGATTCACGGAATGATTTTTTGAAATGATTTCTTTGACGATCCAACCACACGGATATTAATTGGTACTCATTCTAGTGTTGGGAAAAAAAATCAAAAAATAAAAAGGCTCGATTGTGCCTCATCTTAACAGAAAACATTGTAGTAGTAAAGCTTTCACTAACGGTGCGCGTGCCAGATTCACTGAATGATTTTTTTAAATGATTTTTTCTATGATCCAACCGTACGGATGTTAATTGGTAATCATTCTAGTGTTTGACAAAAAATAATCAAAAAATAAAAAGACTCGGTTGTGCCGCATCTTAACAGAAACATTGTAAAAGTAAAGCTTCCAGTAACGGTGCACGTGCCAGATTCATTAAATGATTTTTTGAAATGATTTCTTCGACGATCCAACCACACGGATATTAATTGGTACTCATTCTAGTGTTGGAAAAAAATAATCAAAAAATAAAAAGGCTCGATTGTGCCTCATCTTAACAGAAAACATTGTAGTAGTAAAGCTTTCACTAATGGTGCGCGTGCCAGATTCACTGAATGATTTTTTTAAATGATTTCTTCGATGATCCAACCGTACGGATGTTAATTGGTAATCAATCTAGTGTTGGAAAAAAATAATCAAAAAATAAAAAGCCTCGGTTGTGCCGCATCTTAACAGAAACATTGTAAAAGTAAAGCTTCCAGTAAAGGTACACGTGCCAGATTCACTAAATGATTTTTTAAAAGATTTTTTCGATGATCCAACCGTACGAATGTTAATTGGTACTCATTATAGCGTTGGGAAAAAATAATCAAAAAATTAAAAAGCTCGGCTCTGCCGCATCTTAACAAAAACATTATAATAGTAAAGCTTCCAGTAAAAAGGCACGGTTTTGCGGTATCTAAAAAAGGCACGGTTTTTTATATTGGTTTAATTTAAGTTATAAAAATAAATAAAATTATGCACATGGTTTTTTCTAGTTTTAAATTATGAAAGTTTTAAAAAAAGCTAAAAAATTAATTAATAAATAAAAAGTAAAAACTTTTCTATAAAAAACGAGCATCACTTTCCCCCCTAAATAAATTAGTACAATCCTAAATTATTTTAAAAAATTACAACCAAACTTATCTAAACAAATTTTTTTTATACTTTTTAAATTTTAAGTTACCAAATAAAAAAATTGAAAAAATCTGGGCGGCAACATTCCCCCAATTCCAAATTATTAGAGCACCTCCAATGCATGCCCAACTTATGCATTGGGGCTTGTGAAAATGGACTTGGCCAAAAAAAAACAAGAGATAAGCATTGGAGTCGGGCAAAGAAACTGTCCAGTGCCCACTAACTTGTCCACCGCCCAACTGCACAAGCATGTCTTTCAAAGGTTTATTTTATTATTTCAATGGTTTGCTTTTATATACAAATAAATTTAATGGGACGTAAAGTATCTAAAAGTAATAATAAAATAAAAAAGTTGGGCAATAGAGGGTTGGAGGCAATTGACCAATATTTGTGGCCGGACAGCTTTTGCTTATGTGGCGTTTTAGTGGGGTAAAAAAAGTGGAAATGGGCACCTCTCCATTGCAGTTGCTCTTAGGTTTTATTCCCCCTCGCCCAGCCACACTCACACACTCCCCACCGCTCTATCCTCTATTCTCCCCGTCGCCGTAGTTTCAAAAACTCTATATTCTACCTCTTCTTTCTTCACTTTTCTTTTCTCTTGTTTACGATCTAATTGGTTTTTCAACAGCCATACACCTATACACACAACTACAAACACATATTCATCTCATCAACTCGTATTATTGATGCATCTATTTATTAATTATTCATTTAATTCAAGTAAATTAGGGTTTGTCTGTGCAGAAATATGTGGGGAATTATTAGGCAAAGTGCTTGTAATAGTGGTTCTGTTTCGGTAAGAGATTTGATACGATATGATACGATACCGAGACCTCTTTTGTTTTGTGTTTATTTGAGTTGTTGTGTTGGTTGATTGGTGTGCTTTTGCTGATGCAGAAAAGCCAGTTTCGATGTTTGGTTCAGGGCCAGGAATTACTCGGCTGGTGCGAAAGAGGTAGTATATTTTGAGTTTACTATAAATTTAGGGATATGGAAAATAATGTGTTTGTGATATTAATTGAATGAAATGAGTTTATGACAAATTTAGGGGAATTTCAGAAAATTAGTTTATGTTATATGTGCTTAAAATGCCTTTTTAACCATATCAAACAAGCTACCATTCTCTCTGTTTCAAATATTTTGTACTTCCTCATTGATATGTAATTATGTAAAAATGTGTACACTTACACTAGGTGTAAAATTTACATGAAGAAAAATAAAGGATCCCACTTCTTGATTTGCTCAATAATTTACCAACTATATATTTTTTCATCAATAAAGTTGAGATATGACTGTATCAGATGATGAATACATGTTTTTATATCAATTCACTAGTAGCATACTAAAATTGGATCTGATTGTCTAATTGCATGCTTCTGATTGGATTCACATCTGTTTCAACAACTGGATTATCTGCTTAGAACAAGTAGATGGTCCATCAGCTGGTTCGGTGGTGTGTGTTTTAAAACTCAGTATGTAACGGAAGGGGCTAGCTGCTGGGGACATCTGTGTCCAATTTTTTTTTTTTTTTTTGAAATTGTCCCTTCGTTGTGTTGAAGGTTCACTACATATAGTAGAGCGCAATACTGATGTTTGAGATAGATTGACTATAAACACTTTGTGTTTGGTAGAGAGAATTTTTTTTGTTACATTCTATGAAATTCCAATGTTTTCTTTTTCTATTGCAAGATGTTGCTATATAGTTTAGCTAAAATGTTAGTGCTATAAAAGCGCAGTAATACAGCAAGAATGTCATTCCAAGTACAACTTAATAAAATAAGGGATGCATATATACCTAAAACCGATTTGCATATCTGCTGCAATTAGATTTATCATTGTACTCTACAACTATAATTAAGGATAACACATTTGAGGATCTGTTAGAGCTCTGTTACTTAGGATAACTGCAATTAGAGTGGTTGTTTAGGATTTTTGCAATTTACCAGCATTCTCAATTTGCCAAATTGCCTTGCAGATCCCACTTCTTGATTTGCATTAAACATTATTCATTCCTGGGCTTCTTTATTTCAACAATTCTTGGAGCAACTTGGTGTTGAATGTGTTTTGCATCCCATTGTTTTCAAGATTTTTGGCTGGTAAGTTTATCATGTAATGCAATTTGCTTCTCTCCTCATTTCACAGAACAAACACTTATAGATATATATTAGTATTCTGTCTTTGATTCTACAGTTACTACTGATACAAACAGAGATGGGAAGGGGGGGGGGGATTTTCAATAAGTAGTACATGTTTTCATCATCAACTAATCCCTAACTGAACCCTTGTTTGTTGTTGTGCCTCTTTGTCTTTATGTGCAGGTGATGGACAGATTAATACTGATTTGGGAGTTCGCTCTGATATCCTGTCTGCTAGGAGCATGGTATTTGAGGCTTTTGCGGTGGTGGATGGTACCATGGTTCGTAGGGTTGTCGACCAGGATGCTCTTCTTTTTATCCAGCTATGCGATAAAGCTATCCTCCTTCAACAGAATAACCTAAGGTCAGTGAACATATCAAATAATCATTTGGTATCCTGTTGCATTGTCATTTATTTGAATTAAATGTCAGAGATTGAAAGGTGATTTTTGTGTTTTTGAGAGAATTTACAGCTTGATATAAAATTAGTTTAAGACTTACTGCAACGTTAGTTTCTTGTAATCAAAAGTTTCCAGCCCTAATGATCCCAACCAATCAACTGTAAGGACGAAGTCATATCCCCCCTTAGGCAGATTTCTAACAATAGTCTGAAACTATTAACTATGAAATGCACCGAAAAGGTAATAACTGCTGAAAATGATAACGAGCCAGCGCAACACGATAGAAGTAGTTGTTGATCGAAATTAAGAGCTCTGAACTACAGGTTAGTGAGATAGTTTTTTACATGCTTTTTGTGATTTTCAGTAGTTTAAAGTAGTTTAAAGAGAGATAACAACTAGAGACCAAATAGGAGGGATATGGATTGTAATTGTAGAGGAAGGTAGAGACCAGTTAGAAACTTGCAAAGATAGAACTTAGAGAGAGAGAAAGAGTGGTGGAAAACATGCAATTCCATATATATAATCAAAAGAAAAAAATTATCATTACATCTTCTATTTATGCTAGTTTGCATATGTTGTTAGTACCCTTACTAGTCCTAATGTCCAGTATTTGTATTACTTCAAGTATTACTAAGCATTACGAAGACACCAGTCTTAGCATTCTAATTTTTTTTTTGTGTCTTCACAGAGAGGCATCGTATCTAGTCTTCCATTCTCCGCTTTTATGGAACGACTTTGTGTATGATGATCTGTATCATTTTGTTATGGCCGTGCATCAGTATCGCGCCACGTACCCGTTTCGTTTTGATGAGGTTGTTGCTGACATCGTGGGTGGTGATGACATCGAGGGTGGTGGGAGATGTATAGCTTTGGATTGACGTGCTATTATGGAGGAAGATTCGCCGACTCCCGAGGTTTCCGTTCTGAGAGGTCCTCATTACGAAACGACTGCGGCTTTCGGTCATTTCGATCGCTCTGCCTCATTTCTTTATCTCCTCCGTTGCATTCTTCAACATCCGCGTGTAAGGAAATTTTGATAAACAGTTGCATTATTGATATTTTCTTATTTTTGTTTGACTTGCACTTTTTGTTTTGCTGCAGTTTCTTGATATTTTCTTATTTTTGTTTGACTTGCACTTTTTGTTTTGCTGCAGTCCCCGCATGGCATTAAAAGTATGGTCCAGTTAATTAAAACAGTCTTTCCAACTGCAGCTGTTTTATTATATAAAATGTTGTATGACCGGCTTTTTACGGCTTTCATACGTTATGAAAGCCGTAAAAAGCTGGTCATACAACATTTTATATAATAAAACAGCTGCAGTTGGGAAGACTGTTTTAATTAACTGGACCATACTTTTAATGCCATGCGGGGACTGCAGCAAAACAAAAAGTGCAAGTCAAACAAAAATAAGAAAATATCAAGAAACTGCAGCAAAACAAAAATTGCAAGTCAAACAAAAATAAGAAAATATCAATAATGCAACTGTTTATCAAAATTTCCCTACACGCGGATGTTGAAGAATGCAACGGAGGAGATAAAGAAATGAGACAGAGCGATCGAAATGACCGAAAGCCGCAGTCGTTTCGTAATGAGGACCTCTCAGAACGGAAACCTCGGGAGTCGGCGGATCTTCCTCCATAATAGCACGCCAATCCAAAGCTATACGTCTCCCACCACCCTCGATGTCATCACCACCCACGATGTCAGCAACAACCTCATTATCAAGAGCAGTCCACATCGGTTTCAGTTTTGAGGTTAGTTTTACTTTTCCAAGTTTCTTCGATCAATTTAATGTAGATGGTATCTAATTTATGATATCTATCCTGGTTCATTTATAATCAAATTAGCTTCAAGTAGTTGAACATCACCAAATAGGAATAATTTTGATTTGTATTAAGCTTGTATCTTTTGTGCGGTTGTTGCCAAAAGTCACTGGTTCATTGTTGTAACTTTTAAGTTGTAACTGTCGGTTTGAAAATGTATCTAATTGGGGAGTATTAATGGATAAGGATAATTGACCACATTGTGAAATAAATTACATTCCTTTCTTTTGTATTACTTAAATCACAAGGTTATTTGCTCCTTAATTTCTCAAACTATGTAATCGTTCAAGAAAAATGATTCTTGAAGCCTTGTTTATTTCAGAATTCAGACTATGAATCTTAATCTGGACTAATAGTAATATGTATGATATTGGATTTTTCTGCAAATTAAAATGTTGATAGTAAGTTTACAGAGGACATAGAAAGGAGAATGGAACTTCATGTCATCCAGGTTAGTTGGCCTTTAATATCCCGGTGATGCATATGAGGTTCGATTTAACAGACTGGACTCAGATGCATTTTTGTCCCTAACCCACACCCTTGTCCTGTTTCTTGGTAACCTTATTTCCGCAACCCATTTCCCCCTATGCCTTTGCCTCACTCCCCTAAATTGCTTTGTAAAAGAAGGCTTCTGGATTCATCTCCCCAAGTTTTTCATTGGCTGAGTTTTTGTAGTGCTGGGCCAGTAGTCACTAGGCCTTCTGGTGTGTAACTAGTCAACAAATTCTGGTGTGACTCAAAACACAACTTAATAATGCAAATACAATGATAATTAACAATGTATTCAAGTTTAGGTCCATGGAACTTGGAAATGATAATCTGGTTAGCGATATGAAGTATATTTGCTGAATTGATTTAGACATTCAGTCCTTAATATCTCAAAAACTTATATCTAAAGTCCAGTATCTTAAGAACTTAAGGTCCAGTATCATTTACTTCTTTTGGTACTAGATTTAGTTTGTGATGATATGTAGCAAGTGTTGAGTGCTCAGGTGCACTGGTACATATATCCAGAAAATTATATATTTTAGGTAATTATCTTTTATGTATGTGTGGCAGCATGAAAATATGGGCAGTGTGGACAGATTGGATTATATGACCAGCGTACGCATCTGTTATTTGATGAATTATCCTATCCAGAGTTCAGTAAATTATTTTACTTCTTATAATTCCCACCTTCTACTTAGTTCTTCTAATAATTCCCATATTCAGAATTTCTGAATTCCTCAACTGCCTAACTGAATGCTTGTAAATAGATATTTGTATAACACTACCTTGAGATTCATAACTTTAGAAATTAGAACCAGATTTCAATTCCATTCAACTCGATAAATCGGAAACTGTCAATACAAAAGATAGTATAAAACGAGTCATATCTTGTCATTCTCGGATTTATGCTCATGTTCAGGGTTAGAGTGAAGGTCCCTGTGATTTTGTATTGATAATGAACTGATTTAGTTTATGTTTTTCGCAGATTATTGATGCTAGTTGGCGAATGAAGACATGCAGCTTGTGAAGTTCTGGAGCTTGTGAAGTGTTACTTGAAAGCAAGAAGATCCAAAGTAGCATATCTTAGCATGTGTAAATCGCTTTGAAGGGTTCAAGCTACTTTTATTACTACATTCTGTGTACTGAAGCTGGTGTTTAAACAACTAGAGAGACCATTTATTTGTCATGGACATTCTACAATTAGTTGCGGAATTTGATGCATTCTTAAGGGTTTATAGTTTCCCTAAGAAAAGCATAGTTCTTCCACATTAAATGGTTCCAAAATATTGAATTTCATCTCGAGATGGATGGCAAGAGATCCGGTTCCAGAGAGTGATCATAGCAAATTGTTGCCATGGTCAGCCTATGCATCTAAATTAACATAATAACAATGAATATATTATATATTGTTATTCTAAATTAAGAAACATGCAAATAAAAACTGACATGTCAGAACAAAAATAAAAATATTGCACCTATGAAAGTAACCAACCACATCAAGTAGGAGTAACGATGTACAAGTTATACTTAACTGAACATGTGAATAATGTAATCTGATTGGTAATGGATCCTAGTATCCCAGTGATTATGTAAAATGGACAAGTCTGTCCAAGATAATATGCTTTCAGCATTGCAAAAGCATCGTTATGAAGACGATGATACATACATTTAAAACACAGACACCACTATTACAGGGTTGATCTCGTATAAGCACAAAAAGGCATAAAAAATGGACTGAAGTACTACGGCGTATGGGTAATTTTAAGTAGCTTTTATAAAGATGCATAGCAATCATCATTCAACATCTTAGACACCACTTACGTTTGTAAAGTCCGGAGATGAATATCTTGGTCGTACAAATCAATGCTTTTGCAGTAGCTGCGTGCCACGGCTGCCTAAAACAAAAATGCCAGTTAAGCAAATGTGAAGACCAAAGTATAAGTTTTCGGATCATGCCGAAAGATTTAGAGAAAACGGCTGATTTTTGTCTTGAAAATAAAGTCAGCTTATACACAGTAGACTTCCATGACCAGTGATAAATATGAGGCACTATCCTGGACATTAACACAAATTTTTGTGTGTGAGCACGCGGGTGTGTACATTCATATCTCATCATATTTACATTTCCAGAATATCCTAAGACCGTTATAGCCTGCAACATAGTTACAGCAATGATGAACTTCAAAACCGGGAAAATTATCAGAGATTTTACACACCAAAAAGTAATTAAAGCACACTCTTTATCATAGCAAGAGGACACAGTTCTATGCCAGATATATTGCTAAAAAAAACGCAACGCAACGCACTCAGTATATCTCGTGTAACACGGGGTCTGAGGGGTAAGATAGTACGCAGTCTTGCCCCTACGCATGCGTAGAGAGGCTGTTTCCGGTGTTTGACCCCCGGCAGGAGTCGAACCCATGACCTCTCGGTCATGGATGCTAGACCTGAATTCTGTTAGAAAATGGAAAGTTGAGACATAGTCATAATATGTTCTTGATGTAATTTCCGAAATCTAACAAGTGGAGGTTGTTCCTTGTTATGAGGACTTAAACTTTCATGTTTGGATCTAAGACATTTTCTTAGTGGAATCCATAAATAAATTGAGTTGAAGTTGCTTGCTTGAAATGGGTTATGTGGGTTAGTTAGTTGAAATAACTTGAGTCCCACATAGAATTGGTAATGAGAGGTTGGAGGCTTTATATAGCTCCATGTGCAAGTGTAGTGTATAACTACTAAGGCATGTGGGTGTGCATGGTTGTAGTGTGAGCCTCGCGCACACACACACACACGCGCGCCGCCGCCGCCCGCCTCGTCACGACACGACACGACACGACACGACACGGGTCGGGGCGATTTGGGCGAATGTCTCGGCGTCTCGCGTACGCGAGGCGACCTGGGCGAGGAATTTTATTACCTGGAATATTGATTTATTTTAACAGAACATCAGATTTTATATGTTACTACTGTTGTATCAGTACTTGGAATTATTGAGCCGATCAGACATCAAATCCTGATGGACAGACTCTGAACATAACCCAATACTGATGGGCATCAGATCCTGACGGACTAAAATCCTGATGGATCAGATACTGATAATGACCAATCCTGATGGACGATGGTTAAATTCCTGATGATGTTGTAACTGAAATACTGATGCGGTTAATGAAATTAAATCAGAATATTTACTTTCCTTTTATGGATTATCAGTTACGTTTTATGTTTTGTATTATAAATACATACAGTATAGAACGTTAAGAAATAATTCTAAGGGATATAAAACCCTAGCTGTCTTCTCTCTGTTCTCCCTTAATATATACAGTTAAATACATAATTCTCAGGCGAACTGAGGTGCTAGTCGCTGTTGATCTCTCCGCCTCTGTGACCGGTTTGATCTGTGCTGTTTTATCCTGGAAGTGTTATTGCAGCAACCCAACACAGCGTAAGTGGGGCAATAATCTCTTCAAGAACAGCCAAGTCTTCTCGAAGGGCTTGGTGACTCAGCTGTTCTTCTCTCTCTGATCAGGATTGCTAATAGCTTCTGTGGGAGATAAGTTTATTCTTACTTTTCTCGTTAATTACAGTCTCTAATTATACTTTGTTTTGCCTTCGTGATTTGTTTCTGTTAATTGGTTTTATTGCCTGTTCTTGTTTTAATATATATCACTGCCTCATTGTTGTGTTTAGTGTAAAATACCCAACAATCTTGAAGAGATTAATTGTGTTATATATTGTTAATTAACAAGATGGTTAACGAAACTGAAACTCCTGTTGTTGAGACTAGCTCTGGGTCTGGTGTTACTGTACCCACCATTGATTGGACTACGTACCGTTTCCCACAACCTATCGATATGTCAGGTATGCCTGATAAATTCGGTGGGGGTGTTGGTTTTTCTCGTTGGCAGAAAAAGATGAAACTGTGGTTAACGGTAAAGGGTCTATGGCCGGTGGTGCAGTATGAGAAACCGGTTGTGGTTAAGGAGAAAGCTGAAACTGTTAAAGCTTATACTATGTGGGAGGAAAAGGATGGGGTGGCTAGGGCTGCAATTTTGGCAGCTTTAGCGAACACTCTATTCGATGTTTATTCATCTGACTCTTACACTGCTAAGCTCTTATGGGAGAAGCTTGACCAGACACATAATACTGACTCGCAAGGGTTGGAAAAGTATTCTGTGGCTAGGTTCCTTGATTTCAAACTGGTGGATACTAAATCCATGACTGAGCAGGTGCATGAGTTTGAGATGTTGGTACATGCTTTGAAGGAGTCTGGTATGGACCTTCCTGAAAAGTTTCAGGTTATGTCTGTGATTGAAAAGCTCCCTAAGTCTTGGGAAGAGTTTGCACTCTCCCTGAAAAGACAGAAAGGAGAGATCACTTGGACAAACATGATGTTGGACATCTCTGTACAGGAGCAACACAAGTCCAAGCAAGGACATGTGATGCCTTCTGAACATGCTGGGAGTTCGAAGGTAAATGTAGTGACTGTAGGACAGAAAAGAAAGTCTGTCACTAAGAAGGAAAACACTAAGTCTAAGGACAAGAACAAGGCTAAGAAACCAAAGGCAAACAAACCATGTTGGTCTTGTGGACAGGTTGGTCATTGGAGCAAGGACTGTCCTGAAAAGAAAGCTAAGAAACCTGTTGTGGGAGCACAAGCTAACACTGTGCTTGGAACCACTGGTGGGTCTATGGTTAACATGGTTGTTGGTGAGGCTGTTGCTTCTGAAACTGACAACGGGTATGTGACCTACAACCCTGTACTTCTTTCCACTTATTCGTCTCATGAATGGTTGATTGATACTGGAGCTAATGTACATATTTGTACTGATATTACTCTATTTGTATCTTATCAACAGACTCATGGAATGACTGTGACGATGGGGAATGCTAGTGTAGCTCAAGTACTTGGAATAGGAAACGTGGACCTGAAGTTCGCTTCTGGGCGTGTTCTATCCCTCACTAGAGTGCACCATGTTCCTGATATTCGTAGAAATATAATAAGTGGAAGTTGTTTAGTTAAGAATGGTTTTGAAGTTTCTTTGAAGTGTAATAAAGTAGTTATTACAAATACTGGTGTATTCTTTGGCAAAGGTTACTTGTCTGATGGATTATTTTTAATAAATGTTGAGCCTGTTTTGGGCAGTTTTATTAATAATAATGTTGCTCCTTCTGTTAATTGTGTTGAATCATCTGATTTGTGGCACGCACGTCTTGGTCACTTGAATTTTGGTGCTCTAAAGAATATGATGAACTTAGAGTTGATTCCAAAACATGCCATTGATAAGAAATCTAAATGTCAAGTATGTGTGACTGCTAAACAAACTAGGAAACCCTTTCATAATGTGGTTAGGGATTCGAATGTGTTAGATTTAGTGCACACTGACATATGTGAATTTGGTGGTGTTTTGACCAAGGAACATAATAGATATTTCATTACCTTTATAGATGATTGTAGTAGATATTGTTATGTTTATTTGCTTAAACATAAAGATGAAGCACTAGATAAATTCATTATGTTCAAAACTGAAGCTGAAACACAAACTGGTAAAGTACTTAAACGTTTGAGATCAGATAGAGGTGGTGAGTATACGAGTAACTCGTTTAATGAATTTTGCAAGAGCAATGGTATAGTTCATGAGGTAACTCCACCATACACACCTGAGTCTAATGGGGTGGCAGAACGAAAGAACAGAACCTTTAAGGATATGATCAATAGTATGTTGATTAATTCTGGGTTGCCTAAGTACATGTGGGGAGAAGCTCTGAATACGGCTTGCCATATTCTGAATAGAGTTCCTCTGAAACATATGGACAAGACACCTTATGAATTATGGACAGAGAAAAGGACTAGTTTAAAATATCTTCGAGTGTGGGGGTGCCTTGCAATGGTACTTGTCCCTGAACACAAGAGAAAGAAACTAGGACCGAAAACTGTTGATTGCATCTTTCTGGGCTATAGGGAAACCACTACAGCTATGAGATTTTTAGTGTTAAAATCTGACATAGATGGAATAGTGACTAATTCCATAGTTGAATTTCGTGATGCAACATTCTTTGAGAATGTGTTCCCTATGAAGACTGGTATACCTCAGGGTATTCCTGATGATGATCCCACTCACACATCGAGGTCCATTCCTGATCATGTGGAAAGGATGACAAATGTGGGGGCAGATCCTGGTAGTAGCTCTACTCCTGATGAAGTAGAGGAACCTAGAAGGAGTAAGCGTGCTAAGGTAGTCAAGGATTTTGGAAGTGAGTTTATCACTTACAATATCGAGGATGAACCTTTAACTTTTCGACAGGCCATGGATTCTTCTGAATCTAGGTACTGGAAAGGTGCTGTAAAAAGTGAAATTGACTCTATTGTTTCTAATGGAACATGGGAGTTAGTTGATCTACCTCCTGGGTGTTCTACTATAGGATGTAAATGGGTATTCAAAAGGAAGATGAATCCTGATGGCTCAATAGATAAGTATAAGGCTAGGCTGGTAGCTAAGGGCTTTAAGCAAAAAGAAGGCATTGATTACTTTGACACATACTCTCCAGTTGCTAGAATGACAACAATTCGAATGCTTATAGCATTGGCTTCTGTACATGGTCTTATCATCCATCAAATGGATGTAAAGACAGCTTTTCTTCATGGTGAACTTGAAGAAGAGATTTATATGGATCAGCCTGAGGGATTTGTTGCTTCTGGTAATGAGAGGAAAGTATGTAAGTTAATCAAGTCTATATATGGCTTAAAACAAGCTCCTAGAGACTGGCATAAAAAGTTTGATGAGACTGTTTTAGAATCAGAATTTGTAGTTAATGAAAGTGACAAGTGTGTCTATTACATGGTTAAAGGAAATGAATGTATTATTGTGTGCCTGTATGTGGATGATATTTTGTTGTTTGGAACCAATATTGAGATTATTAACGAGACAAAAAGGTTCTTGAAAAGGCATTTTGAAATGAAGGATATGGGAGAGGCTAGTGTGATTCTTGGTATCAAGTTGACTCAGTCAACTGATGGAATAACCTTGTCACAATCTCATTATATAGAGAAATCTATACTTGAGAAGTATGGTTATTCAAATTGTAGAATCACAAGTACTCCGTATGATCCTAAAATTGCCCTTGTCAAGAATAGTTCAGGAGTACCTGTGTCTCAGTTAAGGTATTCTCAGATTATTGGGAGTTTGCAGTATCTTGCTAATGGAACTAGGCCGGATATTTCATATTCTGTGTCTAAGTTAGCAAGATATACAAGCTGTCCAAACAAGACTCATTGGGATGCTCTTGATAGAGTGCTTAGATATCTGAAAGGCACTATATATCTTGGTCTGCATTACAGGAGGTTTCCTGGAGTGCTAGAGGGATATAGTGATGCAAGTTGGATAGATAAGATGTCTGGTTCCAATGGAGTGACTGGATACCTGTTTACCCTAGCGGGTGGAGCAGTGTCTTGGAAGTCTTCTAGACAGACTATTATAACTCGGTCTACCTTTGAGGCTGAGTTGTGTGCATTAGATGCCACGGGGACTGAGGCTGAATGGTTACATGGACTTATGTCAATGTTACCTGTAGTAAGTCGTCCACTTCCTGCTTTTGCTGTTCATTGTGATAGCCGTACAACTATCGACAAGATAAATAGCAAGAAGTATAATGTGAAAACAAAGAGACATATCCAAGTTAGACTAAAGTCTATAAGGGGTCTAATGTCTGAAAGGATTATTGCTGTTGAGTTTGTTGGAACTCAAGAAAACCTAGCTGATCCTTTGACTAAGGGGCTTGAGCATGCTGTAGTCCTTAAGTCTAGGTTGGGGATGGGACTGATAGCCCATAGTAATTCATCTACAGCGGGAACCCAATACACATGAGAGGAGATCCCTCGAAAGTGTATTCAATGTGGTAATAACAAGTTGTAAGGGTGAATTGGTTGTACCTTTAATTATATAGATTGATACTTACGTATCTGGAGTCTATCCCCTGTAAACCTAAAAGGTACTGTCACTGCCAGAATAACAAGAGTTATTTGAACTCTGAATGGGGTCAAGTCATTTGACGAGATGCTAGCAGTACATCTCTGGAGATGCCCAGCTAAGCGAATGTAATTGTGTGGTCGCAATTAGAGGAAAGGGTTATTCCTTGAAGCATTCGACGAACAGGATCGAGACATGACCATTAACGTCTCAAAGCCGTAGATTGGCACCATAGCCTTTGACTTGTCGTCGTCTATGGAGTGTGGTTACACCAAACGGATAAAGATTCAAGGTGAAACATTCCATCTGAATCCGGTAGCCATCGAAGTAGAGGACTTAGGAGGGTTCAAACCCGGAAGGGTACCTACTCTGAAAAACAAGTCATGATGAGGATAGATATGTATTTGCATTTCTGTATGGATTCGTGGGGGATTGTTAGAAAATGGAAAGTTGAGACATAGTCATAATATGTTCTTGATGTAATTTCCGAAATCTAACAAGTGGAGGTTGTTCCTTGTTATGAGGACTTAAACTTTCATGTTTGGATCTAAGACATTTTCTTAGTGGAATCCATAAATAAATTGAGTTGAAGTTGCTTGCTTGAAATGGGTTATGTGGGTTAGTTAGTTGAAATAACTTGAGTCCCACATAGAATTGGTAATGAGAGGTTGGAGGCTTTATATAGCTCCATGTGCAAGTGTAGTGTATAACTACTAAGGCATGTGGGTGTGCATGGTTGTAGTGTGAGCCTCGCGCACACACACACACACACGCGCGCCGCCGCCGCCCGCCTCGCCACGCCACGCCACGTCACGACACGACACGACACGGGTCGAAGGGCGATTTGGGCGAATGTCTCGGCGTCTCGCGTACGCGAGGCGACCTGGGCGAGGAATTTTATTACCTGGAATATTGATTTATTTTAACAGAACATCAGATTTTATATGTTACTACTGTTGTATCAGTACTTGGAATTATTGAGCTGATCAGACATCAAATCCTGATGGACAGACTCTGAACATAACCCAATACTGATGGGCATCAGATCCTGACGGACTAAAATCCTGATGGATCAGATACTGATAATGACCAATCCTGATGGATCTAAGATCCTGACGATGGTTAAATTCCTGATGATGTTGTAACTGAAATACTGATGCAGTTAATGAAATTAAATCAGAATATTTACTTTCCTTTTATGGATTATCAGTTACGTTTTATGTTTTGTATTATAAATACATACAGTATAGAACGTTAAGAAATAATTCTAAGGGATATAAAACCCTAGCTGTCTTCTCTCTGTTCTCCCTTAATATATACAGTTAAATACATAATTCTCAGGCGAACTGAGGTGCTAGTCGCTGTTGATCTCTCCGCCTCTGTGACCGGTTTGATCTGTGCTGTTTTATCCTGGAAGTGTTATTGCAGCAACCCAACACAGCGTAAGTGGGGCAATAATCTCTTCAAGAACAGCCAAGTCTTCTCGAAGGGCTTGGTGACTCAGCTGTTCTTCTCTCTCTGATCAGGATTGCTAATAGCTTCTGTGGGAGATAAGTTTATTCTTACTTTTCTCGTTAATTACAGTCTCTAATTATACTTTGTTTTGCCTTCGTGATTTGTTTCTGTTAATTGGTTTTATTGCCTGTTCTTGTTTTAATATATATCACTGCCTCATTGTTGTGTTTAGTGTAAAATACCCAACAAATTCTTACCCCAAAAAAATGTCATTTTACAAAACAACTTACATGGGGCCATAGTCGTAAGTCGTAACCTGCTATAGGTACATTCATATCTCATCATATTTACATTTCCAGAATATCCTAAGACCGTTATAGCCTGCAACATAGTTACAGCAACGATGAATTTCAACACCGGGAAAATTATCAGAGATTTGCACACCAAAAGTAATTAAAGCGCACTCCTTATACTTTCATAGCAAGAGATTAACAGAGGACACAGTTCTATGCCAGATATATTGCTGCTAGACCTAAATTCTTACCCTAAAAAAATGCCATTTTACGAAACAATTTACATATTATATTATGGCCATAGTTATGACCTGCTATAGGTAAATATATCATTTTACTATATTATCGACTACTAAATTGTTGTCCAAAAACCTTTCTCGTGTCAATCCTTCACCCTCATCCTCACATGTCCAGTTGTCCACAGTAGCCGCAAGAAAACATATTTGTCCATGTCCTTCACAAAGTTGCATTAACAGTGTTTTTGGGAGTTTTATAAAGTAAGATCAGATGCATCATTTTTTGCTTAGAAAACAATCTGTTTTGATCGAGGAAACTTACCATTGACCATTGGGTTGGACTGAAGCAAAGGCCTGCCCAGCTTCCTTCTCCAACCCCACAATCCTGAGGGCCTGCTGAATATATAACCCTATTGACATCTGGATCTGACATCATGCATTCTTAGTCAAGAAACATGGGTTCAAAGTTTCTACTGAAAGAACTGTTGTCGGTACTATTAACTTAAAATACATTGTTGTTTGTGTGATAATTTGATCAACGTATGATACATGAAACATCATCGTTAACCATTTTTAATAAGATTCGACAGGTAGAAGAACAACAGTCTTTGCAAATTTACCAAATCACCACGCCTAAAATTTATCCCACTTCTTCAAAAAAGAAGATAATGTTGTGAAGCAGAATATAATTATAATAAGTTATATGTTTGACACCATTATTAAGATATATGTGTAATAAGATATTTATATGAGAATAATGTTCCTGAGGTTACCTCAGGAACTTACCTGAGATAATCCTTATAAAATAATTGGCCCCGCAGGGGCAATTTTGTAATAACTTAACATGATCTTTTGTATTTACAAAAATAACCTTATTTTTGTATTGTTTTTTTAATTAACTCAGGAAACTTACCTGAGGTAACCTCAGGAAAAGCAAGCTCTATTTATATTTTCTACCAGCAATATTCAAATTTTAGAAATTTATAGTAGCAGTTGTCTATTAAAAGTTTAGATATATATATAGTACTAATAGTTACTCCCTATGTGCCAAATTATGTTGCCCACTTTGACTTTTTTACTATTCATTATAGGGGATTGACTACTAATTTACGCATAATTTATAAGATAAAATATAGTCATGAGTGATCTTGTTGGATTCGTATTTATGAGTACTTTAATACAGTGAAGTTTTCATATTTAGTACTAATACAAAATTCAAGATATTAACGATTGAAAGTGTGCGTTGGCAAACGTGTTTTTACAAACGGGAAACATATTATGAGACGGAGGGAGTATCTATCAGGAATCTAGATATTTACTAGAATTAGTCTCTTACTCCCTCTGTCCCATCCATTTCTTTACAATTTCCTTTTTGGGACGTCCCACCAATTCTTTACATTACTAAAAAAAGTAACTTTTAACAATAAAATACATTATTACATCCACTACTTCATTCTACTTTTTCAACACTTTATACTATTACAATTTACACCCACTACTTTGTTAGTTACAGAGGCATGCCTGTACTCATCTAATAACAAGCCTAATTGTTTGTAATGCTTTGCATTACTTACATGACCTCTTAACTGAGGGAACCTCTAGTTGTAGAGTTTCTGTTTGTATTGTACTTGTAATAGGCATCAAATCCTAGTTGTGTAACTGTACAAATAGAGTCTAGAATAATGCTTGAAAGAAGTTCCATGGTTCATGCCTCAAGCAAGGAGTTAGAGACTACCAAATAATCACAGTTGGGATTTGAAGAAATGAAGAATTTGCCTAAGTACCAATTCGAGAAGTATATTTGTCTATTCGAGAAGTCCAGCATTCGAGAAGTCAGAGATTCGATATCTCAAGACACTATTCGATATCTCTGAATACACTGTTCGATATCTCATTCGATATCTCGGGGATTCGATATGTCTACTACTCTATTCGAGAACTCAAGAAGTCAACAAGTCAAGATGGTATTCGAGTTCTCAAAGAGTCAACAAGTCAAAGTTCCATTCGATATCTCAAGGACTCAGAAAGCTATTCGACAACTCGAGGATTCGATAAGTCAAATGTTCTATTCGACAACTCAAGGAATCCTGATGGAAAAGAGCTATTCGAGAAGTGGTTCAATATGTCTTTATAACAGTATTCGAGAACTCAGAGTTATCGATCAAGTCAATTCTAGTTCTCGAATCACTTACTTAGTCACTTCTCGAATACATTCTTGGAGACAAAATACTGAAGAAATTGTACAAGTCAGAAACCTGCAACAAGCCAATGCACTTTATGGACCACAATCTGTAACGTGCTCTGGAAAGCCTACAAGGAAGCTTGGAGAGATATAGAAGAGACAAGGAGCTAAAGAAGTGGATCTAAACAGGCTTTGCAAAGTCAAATCTGTAACCGTTTGGATGCTTACTCAAAAAGGATAGACAGACTAGAAAGTAATTTGTTTAGCTACCTTATTTGTAGTAAGCAGGCTGTATCCATGTTCTATAAGGACACAGCCTCACTTCATAACTTAGTAACTTTTGTGAGTCAAGTTTTTCATACATTGTAAGCTATATCTCTCTGAGAAAAACGAAGCTGAGAATACTACCATTTGTATTCACAGATTGTAGCAACCTTTATCTAATATACATTAGATTAAAGTGATATTGTGTCTTGTGTTGTTTATTTATCCGCACCTTAATTTCTGCACACACAGGCACTTATCTGCTACACAGACTCAACCCAAGAAAAGTTCAAGAATCCATTCACCCCCCCCCTCTGTATTCTTTTATCGTGTTCAATACTCAACAAGTGGTATCAGAGCGGGCTGTTTATTCAAAAACAGAGAAACGATCATGAGTTCGAATACACCAAAGACTACAGGAACGGTGAAGGTCCCTAAGTTTGATAAAGAAAACTTCAACCTCTGGAAGATAAAGATGATGTTGTTCATCAAAGCCTCTCATCCCTTGTATCCTGAGATTCTCAAGAATGGTCCTTTTGTTCCACAACAAGAGATACCAGAGAAGACTGTTGGAACCATAACAATCCCTAGAGCTTATGAGGCCAAGGATCCATCAAAGTGGACAGAGTCAGAAAGGGAGAAGGTTGCTCTTGACAGCCACCTCATGTTGCTCATCATTGATTCCATGGATATGTCAATGTTTGCAAACATTGCATCATGCACGTCTGCTAAAGAGATGTGGGATCACATTGAGGTGTTGTGTGAAGGGACTGATGAGGTTAAAGAAAACAGGAAACAGATACTGGTCACACAGTATGAAGCTTTCATGGCACAGCCCAAGGAAAGCATCACTGAGATGTTTGAAAGGTTTCACAAGCTAGTTACTGAGTTGCAGATGAATGGAAAGGTTTACAGCACCAAGGAGTTAAATATGAAATTTCTGTTGTCTTCACCAAATCATCTGGAGCAAAGAGTCATTTCCCTTAGAGAGAGAGATTTGAACAAAGTCACCTATGATGTACTCTATGGAGTCCTAAAGACTCATGAACTTGAGTTGCTTCAGAAGAGGGCTATCCAAGCCAACCAAGGTAGGATGATAAACACATCATGTGCCTTGATTGTCAACAAATCCATTCTGGACCTAGAAGCATCTACAAGCCAACTAAGGATAGAGGAGGTGGCAGATGATGAAGAAACTGAAGCTGGGGTGAGTGAACCTGTTGAAGAAAAGGAGGAAGAAGAAGAGGAGTTTTACACTCTGGAAGAACTTGATGGGATGGAAAATACTTCATATGCTTTCATGGCCAGAAAATTTCCAAACATCAGATTTAAAAGAAATCAACCCTTCAAACCCAAAACTCAAAACCATTCAGCCAACAAGAACAAGGCACCTGTGAAACCAAACAGAAATAAGTTCAAAACCGGTTATGTGGATAGGTCATCTGTAAGATGTTATAGATGCAATGACCTAGGGCATTTTGCCAGTGAATGCAAGAAGCCTAAAAAGAAGGATAGAGATTATCTTGAGCTAGAAGCTAAGTATGAGGCCCTTCTGAAAAAGCAGACACATGGTAAGGCCTACATAGCTGAAGGGAAGTGTTGGGATGATTCTGAGAGTGATGAAGAGGAACAAGAATTCTGCAATTATGCCTTGATGGCCAATTCCAAGGATGACTCATCTTCATCTGATTCTCAGGTACCATCTCTCACTACTATAGATATGTCTGTTTCTGAATACAAATCCATGATTGAACAATTATCTGTTGAAATGTTTAATATTCATACTAGTATGACTGCTGCTAATGAGGAGATTGCTAAACTGTCTACTAGAAATGAAGTATTAACCAAAAAGAATGAGGAACTTGAGCTAACTGCTATGCAAGTAGAAAACCTTAAGAAAGAAGTTGAATATTTGGAGAACAAGGTTCTATGTGCTAGTCAAGTAGAGAAGGCTCTTAGGGATGAATTAGCTGAGAATGAATTCAAACTTAAAACTTTCAAGAAATCATCTGGTTTAGTGCAATCCTACTGTGAGAAAATTGAAGCTAAACCCAAAGCAGCTATTGGACTTGACTATGACTCTCTCAAGCAAAGGAAAGGCTATGCTGTCATTGAAGAGGACACAGCTGTTCATGAGAAAGTGCCTCACATTTTGAGAAAAACTGAAAATCCAATTTTTAAGGAATCAACATTTGAAATTGATGAGGATGCCTTACTCATCAAACAAATGTTGAATGATGAGGATGAGGCACAATCTAGTGAACAGCTAGCATCCTCTAAGGGTGAGAGTGTCAAGTCAAAGACCAAGAAACCAGTAGTTGATAGGCCAAGACCTAAGAAGTTTGTTAAGTTTGTACCAGCTGGGAAGAGTGAATCAGAAAAGGAAGTGACTAAAAAGAAACAGAACAGAAATGGCAAGTTAGGGATTAACAAGGATAACAACTATGCTTATATGCCTAATGCCCCTAGGAAAACTTGTCAGAACTGTTTCAGTACCAATCATCTAACTCATGCATGCAAGAAACCTGTTGGTAGTGTGTCTAAGCCTTTCTATGATTGTTCTGTGCCTCTAAGACATAGAGATGCACTTTTCTGTGATAAATTTGACTGTATGCCATGCAATATGAATGTCATGACTAGTTGTTTTAATTTGAGAAGGCAGTTCATTGATGGTTGTATCAGTCACAATTCACACACACACTACACAAGGTCAAAGTCTTCAAGTCCTCCTAAAGCTAGGAAGGTACCTTTGTCACCTAAGTCTGAGACCTCAGGTTCTAAGACTTCCAACAGTGACAAGAAGACTGACACTAAGAAAGTTAACAAGCATGTTGTTTATGATAAAACTGTCTCTAAGTCACATGGACCCAAACTAGTTTGGGTACCAAAGGAAAAGTAATACCTTTGTGTTTGCAGGGCAAAGAAAGTGAAAAGAAGGTCATGTGGATTTTGGACAGTGGATGCTCAAATCATATGACTGGTGATATGGCCCTGCTATCACAGTATGAGGAAAAGGCTGGCCCAATGGTTGCTTTTGGAGATGACAGCATGGGTAACACATTGGGATATGGCAAGCTGAAAGTTGGAAATGTCATCATTGAAGATGTAGCACTAGTCAAGGGGCTCAAGCATAATCTGTTAAGTGTTGGTCAGTTTACTGATAGAGGATTCAAGGTGAATTTTGACAAAGATGAATGTTTGATCACCCACAAGAAGACTGGTGATTTTGCTCTATCTGGAGTAAGGAAGGGAAGCCTGTTTGTAGCCAATATGGACTCTGCAAACAAGGACAAAATTTGTTGCTTTTACTCAAAAGCATCAAATGAAGATTGTTGGCTGTGGCACAAGAAACTATCACACCTGAACTTTAAGGCCATTAATTCTCTAGTCAAAAGAGAGTTAGTGAGAGGCATGCCCACACTTGAATTCTGCCAAGAAGGAGTGTGTGAGGCTTGTCAAAAAGGAAAAATGAAGAGATCAAGCCACAAGTCAAAGACAGTGACATCTGTAACCAAGCCACTACAACTTATCCATATGGATTTGTTTGGGCCTGTCAACATAATGTCACTTGGAAGAAAGAAGTATGCCCTGGTAATGGTTGATGATTTTTCAAGGTATACATGGGTAGAATTTCTGGCATCAAAAGATGAGGCTCCACAAGTAATCATTGAGCATATAAAGAAAGTTGACAAGGAAGCAAAGGCAAACAATGCAAGTGTGATTGCATTGAGGAGTGATAATGGAACAGAGTTCAGAAATGCCACACTTGAAGCATTCTGCAAAGAGAATGGCATTTCTCAGCAATTCTCAGCTCCAAGGACTCCACAACAAAATGGAGTTGTTGAGAGAAAGAATAGAACTCTAATTGAGGCTGCTAGAACAATGTTACTTGATGCAAGGATGCCCACATGTTTTTGGGCTGAGGCTGTGAGCACTGCATGCTATATTCAGAATAGAACCCTCATCAACAAAAACACTGGAAAGACTCCTTACAACTTGATGACTGGAAAGAAGCCTACACTGAAGTATATTCATACTTTTGGAAGCAAATGCTTTGTACTTAAGGATAATTCTGAATATGTTGGAAAGTTTGATGCAAAAGCATTTGAAGGAATTTTTCTTGGCTATTCTATGGAAAGAATTGCATACAAGGTTTATGTCATCAGTCAAAAGAAAGTTATGGAAAGCACAGATGTAACATTTGATGACAGCAAGCTACCTGGACTAGAAGAAGCCAATGATGAAGACAAAGATCCATTGAAGTTTGATAATTTAGATGATTCTGATGAAGAGACTGAAACTAGAGTTGAAACTCAAGTTCAACAAACTCAAGTGAATAATGATACAAGAGAAGAATTTGTGCCAATCAATAGTGAAGAAACAAGCATCCAAGACACACCTGTGAGTAATGGCAACTTCACAGGGGGAGGAAATGAGGATGATCATGATGAGGATGATGAAGCAACATCAAGGATGAGGAATCAGGCTGAACACTCAAGGAAATGGGATAGATCACACACTGCAGAGCAAATCATTGGAGATCCTAATGCAGGAGTAAGGACTAGGAGAGCAACTCAAAATGAGTGCCTCTATGGATGTTTTCTATCACAAGTTGAGCCTAAGAAACTTGATGATGCATTGTTGGATCCAGATTGGATTATTGCTATGCAAGAGGAGCTGAACCAATTTGAAAGGAACAAAGTATGGGAACTAGTGCCTGCACCAAAGAATAGAACCATTGTTGGAACAAAATGGGTTCTGAAGAATAAGATGGATGAAGATGGTGTAATAATAAGGAACAAAGCAAGGTTGGTTGCAAAAGGATACTCTCAACAGGAAGGCATTGATTATGATGAGACATTTGCCCCTGTTGCTAGATTGGAAGCCATTAGAATATTCTTGGCATTTGCTGCTCATTCAAACTTTAAAGTTTATCAAATGGATGTCAAGAGTGCATTTCTAAATGGAGAGTTGGAAGAAGAGGTTTATGTGCAACAACCACCTGGCTTTGAGGATCCACATTTCCCAGAATTTGTCTACAGATTGCTTAAGGCACTGTATGGACTTAAGCAAGCTCCAAGAGCATGGTATGACACTCTATCACAATTTCTTCTTGAAAATCAATTCACTCGAGGCACACTGGACAAGACACTGTTTTACAAGAAGCATGGTGATGATATGATCCTAGTTCAAATCTATGTGGATGATATCATTTTTGGTTCTACAAATGAGAAACTGTGTGAGAAATTCTCTAAACTCATGCAGAGCAGATATGAGATGAGTATGATGGGAGAGTTGACATTCTTTCTAGGGTTGCAAGTCAGTCAAAGGAAGGATGGTATCTTTATCAGTCAAACCAAGTACATCAAGGATTTATTGAAAAAGTTTGACTTGGAAGATTGTTCACCTGCCAAGACACCCATGGCCACTGCCACTAAGTTGGATGAAGATGCTAAAGGCAAGAGAGTAGATATCTCAGTCTACAGAGGCATGGTTGGTTCTCTACTCTACCTCACTGCAAGTAGGCCAGACATCATGTTTGCTACATGCTTGTGTGCAAGGTTTCAATCAAATCCAAAGGAATCACATTTGATTGCAATAAAAAGGATCTTTAGATATCTGAAGGGCACTCCTAACTTGGGATTATGGTACCCTAAGGACACAGGGTTCAATCTGGTTGGCTACTCTGATGCTGATTATGCTGGATGCAGAGTGGATAGGAAAAGCACCTCAGGAAGCTGCCAGTTTCTTGGACAAAGGTTAGTTTCTTGGTATAGCAAGAAGCAACAATCTGTGTCAACTTCTACAGCTGAGGCTGAATACATAGCTGCTGGAAGTTGCTGTGCTCAAGTGCTTTGGATTAGAAATCAACTTAGAGATTATGGACTTGTGTTGGAAAGAATTCCAATCATGTGTGACAACACAAGTGCAATCTCTATAGTTGCCAATCCTGTCAATCATTCTAGAACAAAGCACATTGACATCAGATATCATTTCATAAGAGAACATGCAACTAATGGAACCATTGAGTTGCATTATGTCTCTACAGATAAACAACTAGCTGATATATTCACTAAGCCATTAGATGAAGCCACCTTCACAAGGTTGGTAAGTGAGATTGGAATGCTGAATTCTTCAGATTCTGGCTAAGTGAATACATCAATCTAGATTGTTGCAGCAGTAAACACTTACTTTATCTAAATCCTCAATATTTTTGAAGTAAGTGTTGGCTGAAATATGATTTATAAATATTTCAAATCTGTTGCATATGTTGAAAATCATATTTTTATTAACTTAAAATTTCTATGAAATTTTGAGAAAATCACTATTTGATTTGCTAGAATATTTTTCAATGAATATGTCTGGTAGATTTTAAAAGGATAGTGAAAATCAAATTTTTATGAGTGATGGGTATAGTTCGATAAGTCAGACTTCTCGAATGATTCACTATTCGACATCTCTAATAAGTCTCATTAGAGTACTCTTGAGTTCTCGAATAGAGTCTTTCTGAGATATCGAATAGAGGAATGATTGACTTCTCGAATATAGTAACCGAGTTCTCGAATGACTGAGTTCTCGAACACTATATTTGAGTTCTCGAATCATTTGAAAAGGCTGAATTCTCGCTGAATTTTAACCGATTTTGGATTTTTATCTAAAAATTTAATTCACTCATAAAAACACATTTTATTTAATTTAGAATTATTTCTAAGTTAGATAACTGCCAGCTGTGAGTTTCTATCTGCTTGAGTTATCGATTAAGCCATTCTTGACTTCTCGAATAGTTGTTTTCTACTTCATACTTATACAATCTCACATCTATTCGATTCATTTCATTCGATTTCTCAAGCATCTACACTCTCTAAACCCCTGAAACCCTAACTGCGAAAAGCCAAATTTCTTCTTCAACCTTCAATTTCTTTTCTCTCTTTTATACAAATGGCAACAGTAAAGTTCAACACCAACTTCATCGCTCTAACTAGTGATGTTGAAGCACCCAATGCAAACTTTAAGTGCTTTGTGAAATGGATGGCTGAATCATACATCAAAGAAGCACTCTCTGCCAATCCAACTCTATATCTCGATATTCTGGAACAATTCTGGAATACTGCTATTGTGGAGGTTGTAGCCCTGGAAAATGCAATCACATCCTATGTCATCTACTGCAAGGTTCAAGATAAGGATATCACTATCACTACTGCAGACATGAACCAAGCACTAGGACTACAACAAGAGTCATTTGACAGAATGGCCACTAACGCAGAGTTGGAGGAATTCTTTGAGTTCATAAACTACTCAGATGGGATTAATCTTGGAAAACTAAACAGAAAGAATCTGAGAAAGGAGTGGAGTTATGTGTTTGCAACTCTTCTCCAAGTCTTCACTGCCAGGAAATCAAGCTTTGATCAAATCAGTGCACCTGTGCAGCAAATTGGATATGCTTTGGCCTATGGAAAGAAGATAGATGTTGGCCAAATCATACTTCAAGAATTATATGGGAGACTTGGTAAGAACACAACCAAGAGAGGTACTGATATTTTCTTCCCTCGCTTTATTCAATCTGTACTTAATTATAAAAATGCTTCGTTGATTGAATTGCCTGGGATTGATAAAAATAAAATAGGCTATCCTAAGTCCATGACCAAACTCATTTTTGGTAACTTGGAAACTAGGAATGATGTGGATGTAAGACTGAACATAACTCCCCATATGGAGAGTTTGTTTAAGACTTACCCCCACAACATGCCAACATTTGATGCTAAATCTAAGTTAGCACAGCCCAAGCAAGTAGAACAAACTGCTAACCCAGGGCCTGCTAACCAACCCTCTCAACCAAACACTCTCCCACATACTGAGCCAACTGCATCATCCTCTCAAAAGGGTGATGTTAGTAAAAAGAAGAGAAAGGAAGTAATGTCTGCACCATTAAATATCTTATCTGAAGCAGCATTAGCTGTTGAATTAGGGCTAGAAAGTGAGGAACCTGAGTCACCCTTACAAAGGCCAAAGAAGAGGAAAACTAAGACCACCTCTTCAGTCACACAAATGGCTGAAGTTGTAAAATCAGGGGCACACAGCTCACTAGGTGTATCCTCTCAACAGGGTGCACCTATAGAATCAAGCATTCTCCCCAATGCACCTTCTTGTATAGAGTCTGCACATGGGAGTGATAAGGCTGGCACAACACTGAGTGGAGAGCACATCACTTTTGAAACTCCCTCTATCTCTCAGGGGGAGTTGCCAAAATCTACTCTAGAACACACTTCTCTTCCAGAATCTAACTCTGAAATTTCTTTGGAACCTGCAACTCAGGCAACTGAGATGCAAGGTGTTGATCATCAAGAATTCTTTTCTCTTGATGAGCCAATAATTTCAAGTGACTCAGTGCATGACACTTTGTTCACCACTCAGAACCCACATTTAGATGGTGAGGGAATGCATGCTGAGGCATATCCTAATGACACCATCACAAACACAGAGGTTCCCCTAGTTTTTACTAGAGACTCTGTGCCTGTGTCAACTGCTGGTGTAATTCATCCCACTTCTGTGGAGACACCAGTAGTAGAGTCCATCCATCCGGCTACAGAAGTTGCATCTGTAACTGAGGAGACTAGCTTGCCTAGCTCTAGCTCTGACTTTATGTCAAAATGGCTGAAGCCTGTGCAACATGACAGTGCTTCAGGATCAGGGTCTGTTCCACAACAATTGACGGTTGAAGCACTTCAAAGCTTAATTGTGGATCAGATTCCTGAGTTCACAAAGATTGCTCAGCACCTTCTCACTGCAGACATGCCCAATCCAGACTATGAGGCTATTCTGTTATGCCATAGGGATGATGTGGAGGTGCAGAAATCAAAGATCATTGATGATGCTGAGAGAGATGGCAACATAGATGCCTGGTTGCAAGGAAAATATGATATTACTCTCGATGAAGCACTTCAGTATCTCAGGGAGGAATACATCACTTCACTGGGCTCCAATGCTAAATCCCTGTCACCTGGTGAAGTGTATGAAGCTGTCAATGACTCCTACAAGGGTTTCCTCAAGGCTGCACACTATCTTGGCAAAGGAGTAAAAAACTGAAGTCAACAGGGTATGTGATAAGACAGCCACTTCAGTAGCAGAAGTCAAGAGGGCCTTTGATGCTAAATTTCCCCACTTGGACAGTGTGCTCAAGGACATCAAACACTGCAACTCTACATGCATTAAGGTGGACAATGGGTTGGCTGTGCTAAAAGATGCTGTCTCAGGTCTGGGTCATCAATTTCAGAATCTATCTGGCCAGACTACAGATGCCAATGCCATGCTGAAAATAATGTTCAAGAATCTCTATGGAGATAGGCTGGTGACTGATGTTCCTGTGCATGAAATGTCTAAATATGAAGTGAAGAGACTGCAGGAACAATCTCTATCTGGTTTCAAGGCCAATGAACTCTTCACTAAGGTCAACACTCTTGAGCAAGAGGTAGCTACTCTCACCAAGACCAATGCTCATCTCACAGAAAAGGTTGCATTGCTAAATGATCAGTTGGACACTCAAGCATCCACCACAGCTGATGTCCTTCTGCATCAACAATCCATGTTAGCTGCAATGATGAAGCATATGGGGCTCCCTCTACCTGATGAATCTTCAATCCCAAAGGACATCTCTACAGCCTCTGTGCCTGACAACAAGCCTAAGGGGGAGAAGAAGGCTAGGAACTCAAATTCAAAGGGGGAGCCAAAGAGGGAGAAAGGCATAGTATTCAAAGAAGGTGGACAACAAAGGGCTACTAAGTCTCTAGAAAATGTGCCTGGCAAGGGAAAAGCCAAAGTAGATGAGCCTCCATCTATCTTGCCAGTTGTCACCTTACCAACTGTGCACATCACTACTCCTGGAGGACAAAAGCAATCAATAACTACCACAGTGGTTGCAGGGAGTATGCCATCTGACAAACCTCAAATTTCTATAGCTGAGAGTGCCAAGCCTGTAGAAGTCAAAGTTGTTACTGAGGCCAAGCTACAAGAAGTTGCTAACTCCAATGTCTATCATGATAAAGCCTTCTTGGAGTTTCTGAAAGCCATAAGGGAACAGGTTGGTGACACTCAGTTTTATCTGAGGGAGGTGAAGAAGCAGATAGACTACATCACTGTCATCCCCAAGCAAGTCAACAATTTATGGGTCAAGGAGATAGTGATGGTGTCCAAACTAAAGATATGGCATCTAACATACCAGATTCTACAAGACTTAAAGCACTCAGAGATAGATGCCATACTAGAGCTCATTGAGAAGAAAAATGACAACAGCAAGAGTCTGTTTGATGACTTGAGGAATGGTCAACCTACAAGGCTACCAGAAGTGATCAAGAAGCCATGGACAATTATCTATCAGTCTGGTACCAGAATTGAAGATATCAAGCAACTGGTCATTCCTCATGATCTCACCCCCAGAAATCACAGACTGATCATTGCTATTATTGATCAACTTCAGAAGAAGGTTGGAGCCAGAAATGCTGAAGAAATTGAGGCACTGCATATCCTCAGAACTTATATTGCAACTGGTGGAATTCCAGAGATGGCTCAACCTAGGAGAAATAAGGATGATGATTCTGAAGACAAAGGTGATGGGAGGAGAAGACATCAAAGGAGAGATAAGGGTGATGAAGATAAGAAGAAAAAGGGGGACAAGGATGAAAAAGATGATGACCAGGGTAAGACATATGTGAGAAAGAGTGGAAGACAGCAAGCCTTAGGCATTGCTAGCAGTAACCTCACCACAACACAAGACTCTAAGTCTAGGGTGAATACTGTTAGTAGTGACCTAACAAAATCTACATCTATGGCTTCTGCAACTGTCTTACCATCTCAAGAAAAGAAGAAGATTCAAGTCAAGAAACCATGTGTATGTTTCAGAAAGCAATCTGCTAATGGAATACTACTATGGTCTACCAACCAAGGTCAAAGATTTCTGCCAAGCAACCATGTCAAAAGGATAAAGTTCAAACATACTGCAAGGAGAGTGAAGCTATCCAAATCTAGAGCCCTAACAATCATTCCAGGATTAAAGCTCCAGCCACTTGATGAAGACTTTGATGAAGAGCAACTGCTATTTCTAAGAGCTCAAAAGATATGCTATGCTGCAATTGTGGATGATCACCTTGTAATCAAGTACACTGATGGGAAAGAAATGAAATTCAAACAAGGGGGTTGTCAACATTGGGGTAAATTGTATGAGATAGAAAGAATCATTGCATTGCTGGATTCTAAGGACAAGGTGGAGAAAGTATGGAAGCTGGAATTGATTGACTTTGTAAAAATGAAGAAAGATTATGCTGAGAAGATAAGAAAGGGCTGCTATGAGAAATGGTTAGAAAGGGAGAAAGAAATTGATAGACTGGAGATTGAAGCAGAAAAGCTAAGGGCAAAGGGATTGTGTAGAGTTCAGTTTGATCCCTATGTGGTGAAGTATAGGAGGAGAAATGGAGATAATGTCAATATAAGAATGAACCTACTCAGTCACTATCCTGCCAACATTCTGAAGCCAGTGCTTGAAGATTTCAAAAACTCTATTATGATTGAAGAATTGGATGCTATGACAGAAATCATGAGAGCAGTAGATGAGATTGCAAGAAAGGAGAAAGAAAGGAAACAGAAAGCATATGATGATCTACAAGCCAAAGCAATGGAGATGCAATCAAAAGAAAATGGCTAGTACCTCATCATACTGTAAGAGTATTTATCTTGTAATTTCATTTATGTGTTCAATCAAAATACATACCTGTACTTTTAAAGTTTTATCTTTATGTATGTTAGGCTTGTTATCAGACATGAAATTATGACTAAGGGTCTCACTCACAATTTGGGGGAGATTGTTAGTTACAGAGGCATGCCTGTACTCATCTAATAACAAGCCTAATTGTTTGTAATGCTTTGCATTACTTACATGACCTCTTAACTGAGGGAACCTCTAGTTGTAGAGTTTCTGTTTGTATTGTACTTGTAATAGGCATCAAATCCTAGTTGTGTAACTGTACAAATAGAGTCTAGAATAATGCTTGAAAGAAGTTCCATGGTTCATGCCTCAAGCAAGGAGTTAGAGACTACCAAATAATCACAGTTGGGATTTGAAGAAATGAAGAATTTGCCTAAGTACCAATTCGAGAAGTATATTTGTCTATTCGAGAAGTCCAGCATTCGAGAAGTCAGAGATTCGATATCTCAAGACACTATTCGATATCTCTGAATACACTGTTCGATATCTCATTCGATATCTCGGGGATTCGATATGTCTACTACTCTATTCGAGAACTCAAGAAGTCAACAAGTCAAGATGGTATTCGAGTTCTCAAAGAGTCAACAAGTCAAAGTTCCATTCGATATCTCAAGGACTCAGAAAGCTATTCGACAACTCGAGGATTCGATAAGTCAAATGTTCTATTCGACAACTCAAGGAATCCTGATGGAAAAGAGCTATTCGAGAAGTGGTTCAATATGTCTTTATAACAGTATTCGAGAACTCAGAGTTATCGATCAAGTCAATTCTAGTTCTCGAATCACTTACTTAGTCACTTCTCGAATACATTCTTGGAGACAAAATACTGAAGAAATTGTACAAGTCAGAAACCTGCAACAAGCCAATGCACTTTATGGACCACAATCTGTAACGTGCTCTGGAAAGCCTACAAGGAAGCTTGGAGAGATATAGAAGAGACAAGGAGCTAAAGAAGTGGATCTAAACAGGCTTTGCAAAGTCAAATCTGTAACCGTTTGGATGCTTACTCAAAAAGGATAGACAGACTAGAAAGTAATTTGTTTAGCTACCTTATTTGTAGTAAGCAGGCTGTATCCATGTTCTATAAGGACACAGCCTCACTTCATAACTTAGTAACTTTTGTGAGTCAAGTTTTTCATACATTGTAAGCTATATCTCTCTGAGAAAAACGAAGCTGAGAATACTACCATTTGTATTCACAGATTGTAGCAACCTTTATCTAATATACATTAGATTAAAGTGATATTGTGTCTTGTGTTGTTTATTTATCCGCACCTTAATTTCTGCACACACAGGCACTTATCTGCTACACAGACTCAACCCAAGAAAAGTTCAAGAATCCATTCACCCCCCCCCCTCTGTATTCTTTTATCGTGTTCAATACTCAACATACTTTACTTACTTTAACAATAAAATTACTATTACACCCACTACTTCATTTATTTTAACAATATTACATCTACTATTCTTAATCTCCGTGCCCCAACCCCATGTAAAGAATCACATGAGACAGAGGGAGTACTATCCAAGAAACAGTTTTACTCCTCTACAAGTAAATGTACGCATCCTAGATTTAAAAAAAATATATCCTTTTTTAACATTTCTTAACCTTGTTCAGCACCAAGACATGCTAGGTAGTTACACTTAAAACAAATGACTAAAATCAGAAAGCATGCTATTGCACAATGGTGATACCATCTCCTTGGTATTTTTCTAACACTACAAGAATTCCTGGTTTTAACAACGGAAATTGCCAACAGACCGTTAATTAATAATTGCGCAAGGAAAAACAAGTTGTTAAAAAATCCAACCCTCTAATGATGGATTTCCAATGAATTACTAACAAACATCAATTTTATTGGGATTCTGTTGGGAAAAATGTTCCAAAAATTGAGCACCAAAACTGCCGCCTAGTTAAATGAGGAAAAATTGGGCGCGCCAATTTCTAGCTACGAAATGCCAATGGACTACTAACGGAATGGTCATATTCTTTCCGTTACTAATCTGTTGGTAGTATTAGATCGGTCATATATATTCCTTTACTAATCTGTTACAATTTAAAATATTTTCCGTTACGAGTCTGTTACTAGTCCGTTGTAGTTTAACTGTTGCAATTAATATCACACCTACCTTCATTTAATCCACAACTTTACTAACTTTCCTTTCCTTTGATATCTTGGACGAAACAGACGAATTCAACAGACGAAACAGAAATATTACTCAGCTTCTCCTTCAACATACTACTAACAAATTATATTAACTAAAATTCGAAGCTATACAACTCGTCTAATTAAGGTAATTAAGATAATAAATATGTATGTTTACTATACATACATTATAGGATTTAATTTTTTAAAATCTTTTTATATTGATGGTTTCAGTCCTTATATCTTTTGAATCTTAGGTGGTCTCATGACATTGGACGGGAGCAGGCAGCAAACAAGCCACTCTTGAGGACTGTCTTTCAGGTGATAATACTATCATTAACCTCTATATTTAGGTTTCAGACGCAACAAAGATTTGACGTGACTTATGATGATCATTTATAGGTCATGATGAGATAATTCAGTCCTCGTTAAACAACTTTGATGTTTGTCATAATGAAACAAGGGTTAGATTTCTCTCTACAATATCATATGTTATGCTATGTCTTGTATCACTTGCTTCATTCCAAGGTTGTGTTTGTTCATTAAATCTGCGCACTATTATGTAAAAATGATTATTCCGACAATCGTTGTAAGCTGACCATATACTTCTTTATATTTTCATTGCTAGATAGATACCTTTAGAAAATTTGGAGCCTATTTTTAGAGAAGATGTATTGAAGGTAACATGTGTTGTTATTTTCATATTTTTCAGGTTCTATCTTGTTACTCTATGTTGTTCCCATCAAATAGAAGAGTGAGCTATTCCAGTTTTGCTGCAATGACATCTTGTTAACTCTTTCCGATGTGCTCAGTCCCCTACCACTGATGTAGATGATGTAGATAGTCAGAATGGTAGAATGGTGACGATGGTGACAACTAATTTACTTTGTTGATAGTGAATTTAGTATGTTTATGACTATGTTATGTCTGGTTTCATAATATTATCTTAAGCTTTATTACTAGGATGGTTTGTATTGGGTTAGAGATTCAGTACTAGAACTCATTATCCCCATTTTATTGATAGTAGAATGAATGATGTTAAGGAATGCTTATTTTGTAATGATAACTTATTAATGAATGGCTAGCTTATTTTGAAATTGACTTCTGTTGGGTGTTACTAAATTTAACAACGGAAATTTTTCTGTTACTAAATTTAACAACGGAAACTTTTCCTTTACTAAATTTAACAACGAAAATTTCTGTTACTAAAGTTACTAAATTTAACAACGAATTATCCGTTACTAGGTTGTTGCTAGAATTACTAAAGGAAAATTATGTTGGCAGGGTGCTTATTTTTGGTGACTTTGAGATTTGTTATTAGTTCATTGCTATTCCGTTGATAAAACTAGTAACGGAAATAATTCGGTTGACAAGACCCTTCCCAACAACGTTTCTATCAACCCTTCTCTTCGGTTGGCATTCCGTTGGCAAACTATTTTCCCTACAGATTTGCTTGCTTTGCCAACGGAATTTTCTATTATTAAAACTGAAAATTCTTTTTTTTTCTTCAATAGGCAAAGATTTTATTAATAAGCCATAAGGCCAGGCATGATACAACCACTGATACAAATTCTCACTAAACTATCACTGATACAGATTCCCCCTGAACATACTATCACTGAAATCTGGTCTTCAAAATAGTAGCTGAACATACTTTCACTGAATTTGGTCTTCAGTTTTAGTAATGCGAAGGAGCAATCCAAAATTACTGTTCAGAACCTGTGATTCAGTTATAGTTGGTTTTTAGACCGCATCTATCACGATTACGATCTAAAAACACTATAAGAAAATTATTCAACCTTAGTGATAATTATAGTTGGTTTTTAGACCGCATCTATCACGATAAACGATCTGAATAGTGGCCTTTTTTTGCTTGTATAAATTGTGTTTGACTTGCAAATTCTCTAGGTTGCGTTCACTTTGATGGAATGGAATGAGAGGGGAATGGAATGAAATTTGAACTCTTATTTGGGTGAGTTTGAGGAAAATGTTTAAAATTTTCATTCATTCTTTCATTCCATTCAAAACTATTTGAACTAGAATTCTAACCCACATGTTTTTGGAAGGAATGCTCATTCCATTTCTACATCAATTTTCCTATAATCTTTTTCATGAAAAATTTAGACTCCCTCGTATTCATTCATGATTTCACTCATATATTCTTCTTTCTTCGTAAAATTTGTATATAATTTTTCATTTCATTCCATCCCCCATTCCATTCCCACCAAGTAAACACAACCTAAATATTAAATTCTATGTGTAATCTTAATAATTTTTTTGTATTTTGATGAATTTATGAATTAAAGTACACGTTATATATTTATATTTTGAGTAATTAGCACTTTGCATCCCTTTTCTTTGGACATTTTTGCGATTCGTGTCACTAGTATGCATCTTGTCATATTGCACTCTTAACTTTAAATGTCGCTTCGATTTACACTTTTTTCGTTAACAATTTTTAACACCGCTAATTTTGATTTTTTAAAAAAAAAATTTGACAGGGGTATTTTCGGTATTTAGAAAATTATTTTTCAGAAAAAATGAAAAAAAGTCAGAAAATTATACTTGTTTTTAAAAAAAATATTTTTCGGTTTTTAAGAAATATATGATTTAAAAAAAATATTTTTGGGGAAAAATTATATAATTTTTTGGCAAAAAAATTCCAAAAATGAAATCTTTATTTTTTTATTAGTTTCTTATTTATAATGATTTAACTCAACATAAAATAAAAATATTTCAAAAATGAAAACTGCATTTCAGAAAAAAATCAAAAAATAATATTTTCATTTTTAAAAAATAATTTGGGAAAAAAAATATAAAAAATGTTCAGAAAAAATGAAAAAAAAATCATTTTCAAAATATATTTTTAAAAAAATATCGTTTTTTTAAAAAAAATATTTACAAATTTTTAAAAACCGAAAAATATTTTTTTTTAAAACAAATGTTATTTTCTGAATTTTTTATTTTTTATGAAAATCAATTTTCTAAATACCGAAAATACCCTGTCAAATTTTGAAAAAAAAATCAAATTTAACGGAGTTAAAAATTGTTAACGGATAAAGTGCAAATTGAAGCGACATTTAAAGTTGAGGGTGCAATATGACAAGATACATACTAGTGACACGAATCGCAAAAACGTCCAAAGAAAAGGGGTGCGAAGTGCTAATTACTCTTATATTTTTTAAATAAAAAAATTTATGTATATCTATTAAGGAATTTCTTATTGGTGAATCTGAAATTTTATGAGTTTTTAAAGAACTTGTGGTTAAGTATTTACATTTTTATTTAGATTATTTCGAGGAGGTATTAGTTTCTTACTTTTTTTAACCATGTACTCGATCTGTAGGAATATTTCAACATCATCGTAAACTTGAAGTTTCATGTCCGGAGACACTTAGGACAAGGGTGCAGCCTCACGTTTGCTGATTACAGTTACAGTTACAGATGGCTGAAACATAGTCCTTAAGCAAAAGCTAAATACAGAGAGTGAATCCGATATATAACCGGAGTACTACTTGCAGTTCTTCTGTACGAAAGAAAATGGCGAGAGTAGAGGCAACCAGCTTGTCAGTGATTAGCTCACCATCATAAGCAGTCATTTACACAGATTATCCTCTATTGACTGATCTCCTCGATAACCTTTTCAAGTGCTTCTTTCGTCAGAGGAATGTACAGGCAGTCCTGACCATCAGAATTTTTTCTGAACTTCACCAGCTCATGATCTTTAAATTCAGTCAAATGAGAATTCAGTGTAACCTGGCTACTCACCAAAAACCGCTCTCCACAGGTTGTATACAGATTATTGACGGGAAAACCTACAAAAAAAAGGAAGAATATTAGCAACATGATGTAATAGCTGGAGGGGAATAAAAGCTCTGGAGTTTATATACCTTCTTCATCAGGATGGGCAAGTTGATGTTCTGCAAGAACTTTAAATACACTCTGGGCATTAGGCGTCAAACTTTGCAAAACTATTGTAGCAGTCTTGACAGTTTGGGTGGTTCCGCCATGAGCAAGGATGGCAAAAAGGTTCCTTCAACTTTGTATGGTGAAAAAGTAGGAATGTGATACCAACACCAGTTAAACTGCGTATATATGAACCATCTTCTTGTCCCACACTTGCATAGAGTAACAAGCACCATCAGATTTGAACTTGATATGATATACGTATATGATTGATAATATACACTATATCACATACAGTTCTAAAAAGTGTGAGCATACATATGAGGCACATATATTTTGGTCTGAGCCAGCCCCTAACCTAACGGCTGATACTCCAGGCCTTGAAAGGTAGGTTTATAATCCATGGTTTCTAATACTTGTGTAACTCGAGATAAGGTATATTGCAGGAGAGCAGAGTGAGAAGGAAGTTATAGTTTCCTTAGCTAGGTTTCATCATATCAGAACAATTTGTTATACCTCAATATATAGATATAAGTAAATTCAGGCAAGACACTAGTACTACGTACCTCCTGCCATATAGTTATATTGCAAAATGTTAAGAAAACTGAATTAACAAAATAATAGAATGATAAAATAATAGAATAGGCTGAAAGACAACATTACTGCACACATATTGGAAATTGCTAAGTACTTGGATTACACTTACAAAGCGGTGCATTCACGTTATCAATGGAAGCCACCATATGAACATGAGAACAAGCAGCATTACTTGCAAGATACTGTTGACTGTATCCAGGCCCATCAATATTGTGAATGACAACACAAATGGAACATTCATTCCCCTCCGCGTGAGGTCCATCTAGAAAAGCGATAAGATCATCCATGGACAGGGTGTTAAATGATCGTTGGCTCCCTGACGGAGTCTTTCGCTGTGTCTTCAACTGGTCCCCAAGCAGCACACATAATGTGATTAAAACCTGAAAATGTGATTAAAACCTGAAAATGTGAATTATGTGATTAAAACCTGAAATACAAAATCCACATAAAGTAAGTATGGCAACGCCAAGAACATTAGTAATGTCGGGAAGCTTTTTGAGACATATAACTAAATGAGGTGAAAATACAATTGGACCAAGTTTGTCACCGAAGCATTTGCTGACTAAGTTGATAAACAGAAGACAATGAAATAGTGATCACTAAACCAATTATAACCATACGAATTAGCATATATAGTGGCCTCTTTCGTCTTCATTATTAAATGACAAAGAGGTTGAGTGCTAAAGCGTGTTAACAGACATGTTTCTATATATGTTGCGTAAGAGTTTTAATCTCTCTACTACCACCCATCAAATACATATGGTTTTTCTAAAATTCCTGCAACACATAGCAAGTTCTAAAATCTAAACCTATGTATACATAAATAAGCTACAATGACTAATTCTATTATAGCACGTGTTAAATATCTACATTCGACCCTCTTTCTGAATATCATAACCAGAAAATCACAATATGTATTAATCTTATTTTTTCAAGGGTGTCACAATACCTGGACAAACAATCAGAGGAACTCAACACTCTCTCAAGCCAATCAGATACTCCAGTTTGGTAATATTGTTTCTACTGCATGAACCAAAAGGATCTATTTCAACTACACAAAGACTGATACCAAGCTTGAAGTTCATCTACACTAACTGACATTCCTAGCATCTCAATGTGTGTTGGATAGTTGCGAGAATTAAGTATAAATCTAAGGTTAACAGTTCATTTAGTCGTCTCTCCAATACTGTCAAATAACAACTACAAAGCTATTTTTACTGTAAAGTTACTAACACTGAGGTTCCTTAAACAGTTCCTATCGGTTAGACAACCATCACCGAGTCTCAATACCTACGTTACCCCCTCCCTTGTTGTCACAAAAGTACTCAGTTCGTGTCACCTGTCCATTCTAATTGCTAAGCACTATGTCAAAGGTATAAATTCCATTTTACAACTTCTCTAAACACGTTAACCCAACACCTTGGAGTCGTGGACCTTGGTCATCTAACATGACCTTACATTTAGTAGAAGCCTCATATCTGAAGTACCCTCCATATTTAAAACAAACATAAAACTCATTACACTCTTCAATCATAAAAACACTCTTCAATCCTAAAAACGGGCTTCCGAGTAATTGCTCCAAAATTAAAATCAGCCCCCTTAATGTAACACGTAAATGCTCGATATAATTCTTTGGGGACTTCATCAAACACCTAACACACTAATCCAAAACTTACATTTCTTCCATTAAAATTGAACAAAGTATGCGGAATAGTGTTTAGTGTTTTTGATATTGAAAATGTTTAGAGTTTTGGTATTGAAAGTGTTTTTTTGGGTGTGTTTAGTTAACACTACAACCAGCCCTTTTATAGGCTTCAACGAACATAAATTTACATCATTGATTACATAATTATAGCCCACCATATAAGACTAAGCCTCCATTCTTGACTAGCCTCTTTATTTGAATTCAAAGATTCATCTCTTCTAGGAGGGTTGAATTCTAACACTCCCCCTCAAGTTGGGCAGTCGGTGCTTCAATGCCCAACTTGCGTAAAGTCTCATCGAAGGCTTTAGTATTGACTACCTTTGTCAGGATATCAGCTAATTGATCATTTGATCGAACAAACGGAAGTTTGATTGTCTTATCTTCCAATTTGTCCTTGATGAAATGTCGGTCTATCTCGACGTGCTTTGTTCTGTCATGTTGGACCAGATTTTCTGAGATACTTATAGCTGCCTTATTGTCACAAAATAGCTTACATGCTATTTCTATGGAAAACCAAGTTCATTCATGAGTTTCCAAATCCATAGGATTTCAGTTATTCCTTTTGCAATTCCTCTAAATTCTGCCTCTGCACTTGATAAGGCCACCACCTTCTGTTTTTTACTTCTCCAGGTGACCAAGTTACCACCTACTAGAGTAAAGTACCCAGAAGTGGATTTCCTGCCGTCACGATCTCCTGCCCAGTCTGCATCTGTGTAGGCAATTAAACCCAGATGATCATTTTTGGCGAAGTAAATTCCCGTTCTACTTGTACCCTTTAAGTACCTCAAAATTCTCATTACTGCTGTCATGTGTTGTACTTGTGGGAGATGCATGAACCTGCTCACCACTCCTACAACATAAGCTATATCTGGTCTTGTGTGAGCTAAGTAAATGAGTTTTCCCACAATCTTCTGATATTGTTCTCTTTTAGACAGTTTTGCTCCTTCAAGAATTTGAAGACCATGATTAGCAACGATCGGTGTCTCAGCTGGTTTACATTCTAGCATTCCTGTTTCTACCAGAAGATCAAGGATATACTTTCTCTGGTGAATGAAGATTCCTTGTTTCGACCTCAGAACTTCTATGCCAAGAAAATACTTGAGAGTCCCCAAATCTTTCATCTCAAATTCTTGAAATAGTTTTCCTTTTAAGTCAGTGATCTCTTCCTCATCATTTCCAGTGATAATCATATCATCCACATAAATTATCAAACAAGTGATTTTATCTCCAACCCTCTTCAAGAATAGGGTGTGATCTGAGTTGCTTTGATTGTACCCAAACTTCTTCATAGCTTTTGTGAATCTTCCGAACCATGCCCTAGGGGACTGTTTTACCCATAAAGTGCCTTCCTCAGTCTACATTCTTCTCCATCTCCAAATTCCTGAGAATACCCTGGTGGTGCCTCCATATATACTTCTTCATCAATACTTCCGTGAAGAAAAGCATTTTTTACATCAAACTGGTATATGGGCCACTCCTTGTTTGCTGCTATTGAGAGCAAGACCCGTATTGTATCAATCTTGGCTACAGGAGAGAAGGTCTCAGAGTAGTCAATTCCATATGTCTGGGTATATCCTTTAGCCACTAGTCGTGCCTTGTATCTCTCAACAGTTCCATTTGCTCGGTATTTGATAGAGAATACCCATCTGCAACCTACCTTTTTTTTCCTTTTGGTAGGATGCATTTTTCCCATGTTTTGTTTCTTTGTAGAGCTGAATACTCATCCTCCATAGCTTGTTTCCATTTTTCATTTCCAAGGGCTTCCTCCACTGTTTTGGGAATGTCAGTGGAGTATACAGAGGCGGTAAAAGCCATGGCTGTGCTGGACAAGTTCTCATTGCTGATTCTCTCTATAGGATATTTAGACCGTTGGGCCTCATACTCTGGATCATACCTTCTCGGTGGAACTCCTCTTGTACTTCTCGGGGGTAACTGATACCTGTTTGTAACACTATCACTAGGAAAAATATTAGTTTCAATAATAGTATCAGTTCCAGAGTTCTCAGAATTAACCTCTGCTGAGGAGAGGTCATCAGAAGGAACTGGAGTGGACATAAGAGGAGATACTGATGGAGGAGATAATGCATCCAAAGACTCGAGGAGGTAAGGAATGTGAAGATGGAATTGAGATGTGTGACCCAAGATTATTGAGGGGTGTGTCGTAATTGAGGGGTTTTGTGGGAAGGCGGTTTGTGAGATAGGTAGCAGTTGCAATAGCTTCGGGCCAGAAGTGAACAGGAACATGAGATTCGATCATAAGGGCTCGGGTGATTTCAAGAAGGGTTCTGTTTTTTTGCTCGGCTACACCATTCTGTTGAGGTGTGTAAGAACATGTGGTTTGGTGGAGGAGGCCATGGTCAATAATGAACTGTTTCATGTTCAAGTTAACGTATTCCCCTCCATTGTCAGACCGTAAAATTTTTGGTTGAGCTTTGAACTGAGTACAAATCATGTGGTTGAATTTAACAAAGACATCAAACATTTCAGATTTGTATTTTAAAAAATACACCCAGCTCATGCGAGTACAATCATCCACAAATAAAACAAAATATGAAAAATTATGAAGGGTAAAATCTGGAACTGGTCCCCATACATCATAATGAATCAAGGCAAATGGTTGAGTACTATGAGTCATACTAGGATAATATGAGTGCTTACGGCTTTTAGCTAAAACACATGCTTCACAGTTCAAATCTACGGCAATGTTCTTTAAAGAGGGAAATAATCGTTTGAGATAACCTATGGAGGGGTGACCTAGCCGACGGTGCCACATCCAGAGTTGATGTTCCAGGGATCCATGAGCAAGCAAAGCGTTACCGTTTTGAGTTACCTCATTCACATAGTATAATCCTCCTCGTTCAGTACCATGACCAATGATCCGTCCCGTCTGAGCATCCTGCACAACACAACCAGATGATATCATTAGAACAGTACAGTCAAGTTCCCTAGTTAACTGGCTAACATATAAAAGTTTGTGAGTAAGACTAGGAATTAAGAGGCAGTTTTGTAAATGGATATTAGAGGTAACATCCACAATTCCGGCATGGGTAACGGGAATATATTCTCCGTTTGCACTTTGGATTTGGGTACGATGAGTGTTGTTGAAGGACACAATATCGAAAGAATCATAGGTCATTGTATCGGTGGCCCCACAATCAAAAATCCATGGATTGGATATTTGGTTGCATACTAGGCCCAAAGAATTTTGATTTCTGGTGACTTTGCTTTCACGAACTGTACCTGCCGTTTGATCAGTATGTAGCGCTGTTGTGAGGGGGTTGTCACCGTTACCATCCGGACTACCTACAGCTAGGTTGGCCTTACCGCCGGTCCTGGAAATTATAGCCTTGGAGGCGCCCTTCCTCTGCTTCAATCATCAATTACAAAACAATTCATTGAATTAAAGCATTTAAAAATCTGGCGACCAAGAAAATGACTAGGAATCAACACATAGAAATAGTATTAGCCAAAACACAAAACACACACTCTCTCTCTCACACACACACACACGAAGGAAGTAGTGCATTACCTGAGTACTCGGAATTGAGATAAGACCTAGGGCACCAAACCTCGAAAATAGAGCAACCCGGAAACTCGCGCCAAAAATTTTGGTTTATAATGTTATATAAATTTATAATTTGTTTCGTACTTTTTTTTTTGAACAGTAAAGCACTTGCATTAATCAAATCCAATACAATAGCATCCAAAATAAATGCAGGAGCAGTAGTATCCCACTCCTGTATGCCTGACATAGAATGTGTTGCTCTAGCTAACAAATGAGCTACACCATTTATAATGAGTAATGAGTAATAAGTAAAAATGAGTAATGTTCATAAAATGAGTAATGTTCGGGACAATACCTTAGCCCGTGGCCTTATACACACAGGACTTACCTCTCGAGTTCAGTGCTTTTGCATGACCAAAGATGATTATATATTCAAAGCAACATCATCACCATCACTGCCACCACTGGAATTCAACCATTTATCTCCCATCTCTCTCTCTCTCCCTCTCTCTCTCTCTCTCTCTCTCTCTCTCTCTCTTCTGTCTCCCCTGCACAACACACACACAATCGATACACACCCCCTTCACCACACATATGTCTGCCTCCCTTCTTCCTCTTCCCGTCGCACCGGACTGCCACGACTACACAACCGCCGACGACACCGCACACACATCCGCACACACATCGACACCCACGCACACCTTTCCCTTCTTCTTCTTCCTTCAATTGAATCCCCAACACAATTCACTCAAATTCCTCAATTTACAAACCTTAATTTTTCCTCAATTACCAAGTCACTAAAACACCCTCTATCCTTAAGCAAGTAAAAGATCTTTGAGACCTTTACTCAAACCCTAACTCTCACTTTCCCCAATTATGTTGTTTTCTGTGTTTTGTTGTGAATTTCAAATGAACCTATTTCAGAAAATGATCAACGCAACACCTATTTATAGATGTCAATAGATGTGTCTTTTTGCCAATAGACACATCTCAGTATTTTGCCAATAGACACATCTCAGTATAAGAATCATGTCTAATGCTAATAGACACATCTTTTCCAACAGGTGTGTCTAATGCCAATGGTCATGCCTCAGATACATCTTTTCCAACAGGTGTGTCCAATGCCAATGGACATGTCTCACAAGACACAATAATACTGAAATCATAATAAACTCGAACAAAGCGTGCACTCTGCACTCTCCCAACTTGTTCGATGTAATATTACGATTACATTGATCAACTAGTCAATCCAATTACACTAAAATATCCAAAACAAGTTCTTTTTTTTATGGCCGCCTTCTTTTGATATAAAGGAAAGTCCCTGTCTATTTTCCAAAACAAGTTGTACATCAAAGACAATCTCCAAGACAATTAACTTTGTACTGCCAAAATAATCGCCAAGACAATTGACATCCATGAAAATAGTCGGCAAGACAATTAGAATTTAAGCTATTTGTCTTGAACTAACATCTGTCAGCAAGATATTTCTTGTGTTAAACCAAGACAATCGATTTTAACTTGCCAAGACAATCCTTAATTGTCTTTTTGTTGTTGTTTTTTTTGACAAACCTTAATTGTCTTGTTAATTCAAAAATGAACTAACAAGCCAATCAAAAAGAACCGCACACGCCTGCACCTTTATTTCAAAACAAAATGACCTGCTAAACAATTCACAATCAACTGGGGCCTATTTTGTCTTATATGGGACGGGCTTCGTGAAATGCTTTTTAACTCGCACAGCTTCTAATCTTTAATTAATAAATAATTATTTTAATTCAGAAATTATAAAAATAAATATATAATATTATTAGATATTTATAAATATACTTTTCTAAAATTATTCATTTGCACTTTTTTGTATTTCAATATACAGTAAATATAATTTATAGTTTACGTGTTAAATATAATATATTTTTTTTCATATTAGATCCAACGTTTTCGTTTTTCTATTTTAATATTTGAAGTTTTATTTATTTATTTTGTTGTACTGAATACTAGACTACCGATTACCCATTTTTTGGAAAAAAAATACGTTTACAATTATTATTAAAACCATATTTGGTTGTTAGTATAACTATTTTCAAATGTTAAGAATTTTAAGAATTCAAGAATTCAGGAATTCAGATAGAGCACAAATATTAAATTGAACGTGTAATATATATATATATATATATATATATATATATATATATATATATATATATATATATATATATATATATATATATATATATATATATATATAGAGAGAGAGAGAGAGAGAGAGAGAGAGAGAGTTGCACTCCATAACAAGCACCTTATATAACAAACAATAAAGAACAACTCATATTTAATCTATTCTAAGAGTTCCGTCATGGCACCCAATACAAAAAGTTGTTATTTTTTTACCCTCTAGCCATCCAGCAAAAAAAAAAATTATTGTTCATGATGATGTCATCAGTGACATCATCATGAACAGTGTAAAGCATAATGAATGTAATATGTAATAGAGGACATATATAACTCAACGAGGATAAAAGATAAATAATATTAACTCTATACAGGGATCGTGAAATTTGAAGAACAGGCACCGACAAGGATCAAGTCACTGAAAGAAGTTCATTAACATGATCAAGCCTCAGTGACAGAATAAGATGTACAAATGATTCAGTTGAAGGGCCAAAAGATTCCATGTATTTATATTATTTGAAGATATTGCTGCAGGCTAATAAATTGGAATGTAACGAAGGTGTGAAGATCAAGATCAGTGCTAGTCACTTGTGAACCAGACCAGTGCACTAAGTGTCAGCACATACGAGAAGGATCAACACATTAATTCACAGAAAGAATTGCCAAAGCTTATTGACGATCAAGGACAGACATAATATCTCAAGGTATTGTCAAAAAATTAATTTACTCTGAAAATTAAATAAGTAACAGATTAATTATTTATAACAAAATAATTAAATTAATCTGGTACTTGAATTATTTTCTGAGATAAATTAAAACAGCAAAATAAACAGAAGAGGATATGAATAGTAACCGAAATCACTATTCATATGAATAGTAACCGAAATCAGTAACTGTGGTTGTTGGAATAGTGACTGGGGTTGTTGGAATAGTGCTCGGTTACTATTTGGGGGTTGTTGGAATAGTGCCAAATAGTGACTTTCTAAAATCTATAAATAGGCATGTTGTATTTAATTTCAAAACACACCTCAACACACAACTCTCTATTCTCTCTCTTATATCTTCTCCGTGTAAGCTGCTAGACAGTCCATCTAGTAGGAAAGCCGGCTTAGCCCGCTTTCAGGAAGTGTCGGGTAGAAGGTCCTCGTGCCTAAACTATCCTTAGGAGTGTTTGATTTTGTAGCTGATCCGTAGGATTAGATTGTGTAACAAACCTCCGGGTTTTATCTATTAAAAGATATTTCCCACACAGTTGTGTTATTTCGATTTAGTATTTTTGATTTCATATCCACATAAAAAATCGAAATATTTTTTTGAATAACGTATTCAACCCCCCTTCTACGTTATTCTGGACCTTACAATTGGCATCAGAGCCACTCTGTTATTATACAACAGTTAAGATCCAAAAAGCTATACAATCATGACAGAGAAAACACAAACTCCAACAACAAGCAGATATGAATCAATTAGAGTTCCAATACTCAGGGCATCAGAATATCCCATATGGAAGGTGAAGATGGATATGTTTCTGGAGGCTACAGATCCAGAGTACTTAGACAAAATCCATGATGGCCCACATAAGCCTACCAAATTGTCTGTTGCAATTGCTGGAGAGGAACAGAAAACGATTCCAAAGGAGAAGAAAGACTACACCCCTGAAGATATCTCCTCTATTAGCAAAGATGCCAAGGTAAGGCATTTATTACATAACGCCCTTGACAATGTTATGTCTAACAGGGTCATTGGATGCAAAACTGCTAAAGAGATTTGGGATGCTTTGGAAGTCAGATGTCAAGGAACCAAAGCCATCAAAAAGAACAGGAGAACAATACTCACATAAGAGTACGAGCACTTTGACTCAAATACTGATGAGTCATTAACAGATATATATGATAGATTCCTGAAATTGCTGAATGATCTGTCACTGGTAGATAAAGAGTATGATCTTGAAGACTCCAATCTGAAATTCTTGTTGGCTCTTGATGAAATCTATGGAATGCTCAAAACTCATGAGCTTGAGATGGAACAAAGAAGTAAAAGGCATGGAGGCAAGTCCAAGATAATTGCTCTTAAAGCTGAGGAAAAAGCTTCTAAAGAAGTTGCTGTGAAAAAGAGTCAATCCAATAGAAAGGTTCTTTTTACAAAGTCTGATACTGAGTCATCAAACTCTGATGATGACTCAAACTCTGACAATCTCACAGACTATGATGATGATGGCAGTGATGCTGAAATGAAACAACTTGCAGCCTTGATGGTAAGAAGCTTCAAGAAGATGGCTTACAAGAACTTCGAAAAAAGAAAGAAGTTCACACGAAGAGATTCAAATTTTGAAAAGAATAATTTCAGAAAAGCTGAGGGAAATGAAAGCAGGTCTGGGAAAGTGGACAAGTCCAAGATCACATGCTATAATTGTGGTGAGAAAGGACATTTTGCACCTGAGTGCAAGAAAGCCAAAGTTGATAAAGGTCAAGCTTACATCACAAAGAAGAAGGACTGGGCTGACACTTCAGAATCTGAAGATGAGGTGAACTATGTGATAAGTGGATTTATATCCACTTGGAACATTCTAAATCGGCTTAAATTGATTGTCTTGGGCTCAAGTTTCTTGTAGTTTTGATGTATTTTGTTTAGTTGTGCAGATTTACAAGGATGTTGATTATGGTGGATGTTTTTGTCGTTTTTGGAGATTTAATTTATTAAAATTCGGATTTATTGGGCTGCACGAGTGAGATTCACTGTTTGGGCCATATCTTGAGTTCTATAAGTCTGTTTTCAGCCCGTAAGCAGTCCACGCGAAGATAACGAGATTCTCTATCATTCTAAGGTGGTCCAGAAGCCCAATTACGTCTGGAACGGCTCTGGAAAACAGAAGAAAAGTCAGCTACGAATTTCCCTTAAAAAACAGAATCAGTTTAGGAAACGTATCTTGCAGAAATTCTATTATAATTCTGTTTTGGTATTTTCTTGCTGGGCAAGATGTCTAGAGCCTATATAAACACATCCAACCCTTGTAAATTAGGGAAGGGGGAAGATCATTATCATTAGAGACACAATTACATATCAATTACTTAGATTTATTTGAATCTTTTCATACTTTGTTTTTATCATGGTTTCATCAGATCCCATGATGACGAGAGGTTCGATTATGAACTAATCGTTGTCATGGGATTCTAACGGATTTATTTATGGAGCTTTAGTATCTTGATGCTTTACAGATCTGTGTGTGATGTATATCTGATATCCTCGTATGGTTGTGCTTTATGAATTTAGATGCGTAGCTAACATCTAATTTGTTAATCTCTTGTGAAGCGAGAGTGGATCTTGAGATTTAGAACTTGCCATGCTAGCATAGGATAGGTTGATGTTTTAACATCATGATTTGTGGCATGATTAGAGATAATATGCTACCCTATGTGATCTAAGTGGATAACTTGTGCTTCAACCTTTATGTTTTCAAATTCTATAGAGATATAGGGTCTAAGCATAATTGGTGTCTATTCATCTTCTATCTCTTTTGTGGATGTATGTTTAGTTTGGTATTCGTATACTGAGAGGTAACGTGTACTTATTTCGTGTTGTCCGATCAGATATCATAACCATTGCATATAGTGATTAAAGGCGTCAGATCTAAGCGAAGTATTTAATGAAGTTAGGATTCCATGGTTTTTCTTGCAGAAGTAATTAGATTTCAATTCTTGCTAGTTAGTTAATTTGTAGTTTTGTTAATTTGCTTTTTAGTTAATTTAGATAGTTAAAAACCATATTTGTTATTTGTCTTAGCAGTGCATAATAACCATACACTGTTGCATAGGTGCGTTTACTGAATTAAAACCATAACCAGATCTCTGTGGGAACGAACTCAACTTATATCTATATTACTTGTGACCACGTGCGCTTGCGTAAATTTTGCATAACAAGTTTTTGGCGCCGCTGTCGGGGATCATCGGTGTTTTATTTTTGGTTTATGTGCTTGTCAATAGTGGTCGTTAGAGTTCACTGACTCGGATTTGTTTTTCTTAACTATCTTGTTTAGTTCGGTGTGTTTCAGGTACTTAAGTGTTTGAAGATGGCAGGTCAGGAGTTGCCATGGTGGGCATATACGAGTACATCCATGCCTTATCAATGTGAGCGGTGTTTGGGCGTTCATGATCCATCGCAATATTGTTACTACGGAGGAGTTGATTCATATGTCACTTATGAAGAACAACCATATTTTCAATATTATCCTCAACAGTACCAGCAAGATGTTCCAGATATGTCATATTACTATGGAAGTGAAGAGTTTCAACATCAGCAACCTACTCCTACTTTTCAGTCAGATGATGATTTGAAGGAGATTAGGGAGGAGATTAGGATGCTTGCAGAGAATAATGAGAAGCTTATCAAATCTATGGGGACATTAGCTGCTCAAGTTTTGAGAGTCTTGGAACAAGAGAATCAGCAATTCATACCAGAAGCAATTCCAGAAAATACCGATGACTTGGAGCAAGGTACTGCATGCTTAATTGAAGAAGACAAATTCCAAGAGGAGGAGAGTGTTCATAAGCCATGTGAGGAATTTGATCAAGCTAATGAGGTGTATGATTTGGAAAGGGCACTATTTGAGACAGACACTGATGAGCTACGCAAATTTCAAGAATTGTTTTGTGCGAACCTAGAAGACACTGTTGGGCTACAGAAATTTCAAGAATGGGTATGTGCGAACCAAGAGGCTGATGAACATGAGAAAGATGCAGGTCTTCTACTTGTCTCAGAATTTAAAGATGGAGGTAGCGCATTAGAGCCAATGGAGGAAGTTCTCGTTGAGGAACCAAAGGTTTCAGCAATTTACATTTACCCTCCTCCATTATATTCAAGTGAAGCCCGCGAAGGTGTGTTGTTCTACAAATTGTCAGATTTTGGGTCAACAGATGAAGGCATTGGAAGAGGACATGGTTGTTACCTGAATAGGTCAAGCGAGGAGAAGGAGCAGAAAGTGTGCCGCCGAGATGATGATGAAGTATTGCGAAGAGAGGACCACGCGAACTATTATCATCCTTAATGGAAACTTGGAAGTAACGTCAAGCTATTGACGTTAAAGAAGCGCTTCGTGGGAGGCAACCCATGCATTAGTGTAGGAAAAAAAAAAAAAATTTGAGTGTTGTGTGAAAAAAAAAAAAAAAAAAAAAAATCAAAAAAAATCGAATTTTTGGTGTGTCACGCAGGAGCAACCTACGTTACAGGGCAAATTGCGCCCCTGTTGCGCAACTTGCGCCTGCGCAACTGGAATGGAGGCAGCTTGCCCCCCTGAGGCGCAAGTTGCATTAGCGTGTCTGTATTAGAGGCAAACTGCCTTCCACGCGCGCGTGCTGCGTTGGTTCCAGGAGATCAGAAAAAGTTTTTTTCATGTCTGCTCCTTGTTCTGTCTACTGTTTACCGTGCTTACATATAAAAAAAAAAAAAAAAATCTTTTTAACCCCCATTCTATTTATAACCCCATTCTCTCTAATTCTTTTCCTATTTCAATTCCAAAACCCCCATCTTTTCTCCAAAAATTCTAAACCTATTTCTATTCTAATTCTTATTTCTTATTATTATTATTATTATTATTATTATTATTATTTATTATTGTTATTATTATTATTATTATTATTATATTATTATTATTATATTATTATTTTCTTTATTATTATTATTATCTTTATTATTATTATTATTATTATTATTATTATTATTATTATTATTATTATTATTCATACAAATCCAATTCCTCTTCTATTTTATTTAAATCTTTAATAAATTCAATTCTAAAGAGGAATTAATTGCAAGTTCACCTCTTTGATTCGTATTGGGTAAATCTTTTTCTCTAATATTATTTTTATTATGAATTTGTGTTCTTGTCAATTGTGGGTTTTGTAGTATTCAGGCAAGGTGACCAGTCTATGGAGCTCGTGCGCAATATCCTCCACCAGATTCATCCGAGGAGGACTAGGATGCTGAGGTATGTTTTCTGCTATCCCTTGTATTTACTTCCATTCAATGAGGACATTGAATATTTTAAGTTTGGGGGTTGTTTGAGGGATTAGTAGTTGTTGTTGTATTATTTGTTCATGTAGGATTTCATGCTTTGCATATTAGTAGTAGTAAATTATGCATTTATGTTCGTGTTATCTACGTTTGTTTCATATAGGACATTCTGTTTTTATGTTCGTATATCATGTGAGTTCATAATAGTTTGCATTTGCACCCATGCTTGATAGGAATTTTGTGTTGTTGACGCTTTTGATTGAGAAGTGATATGCTTTGTTCTTGTGCACACACATACACTAGTAAGTTGAAGCTAGTAGACTTATTGAATGTTGTAAGTGATTAGAAGGACATGAATATGTGCAAGATGATTTAGTTTGCATGCTTTGAATACAAGTTGGTGCGTTAGAGAGATTTTTGCTTGGGATTGAGTATGTTTTTCCACCAAGTGAGATTTTGAGCCTTATTGCATATTGCATATTTGCAATTTATTCGTTTGCTTGAGTGTCCACGGATTGTTTGCATTGCTAGCAGTTGTTTGAGGTCTTTCTTGAAACGCATGACATTATTTGACGATTAAAATGATAAAGGCAATTAGGAATAACCATATATTTTCCCATATTACCACACCATATTTACATGATCATTTAGTTAACCCGTTGAGCTTAATCCTATTTTTTCGGTGACATACCACATTACTTGCCTAGACCTTTTTCTTGTATTGGCCTTACATTAATTTGAACCCACATTGTCAAAGGCTAGTAGAGTGCTTAAGGGAGTAATAAGGTGTGTAAGGAGGGGTTTATTGTTGGTCTTACTTTTGGGGGAAATATTGAAATTGGGTTTGTGTACTTGATAGTCGACATATGTAATAAATTATGGGATCATTGTTATTGTTATTGTTTATTGTTTGTGTTCTATTTAGCTCTCGAAAAAAAAAAAGAAAAAAAAGGAAAAAAAAAGGAAAAAAAAAGAAAAAAAAGAGAAAAAAAAAAGAAAAAAAATATATATTATGAGAGCATGTTTGTGTTTGTTGTGATCCTATTTCAGTCGACTAGTCGAGTGTTTGTCTTAGTAAAATTATGTGGGGGGGAAATAGGGTGTTGTGTGTGATTTATTATGGTACTTACTAGCTTTTGACACTACACCTGTTTTGGCTTATTTGACATACCTTGTCCCTAGCCCCATTACAACCCAATTAAAGACCTTTTGATTATCGCCATTGATGTATGTTGTGTTAAGAGTTAGATTGATACCAAATGTCAAGCGTGTTTATGATTTTGTTGGAATTGAGTGATACACTTACCCTTGTTCTTGAGTGAAAATTCTTTTGTGAGTGGATTGTGAGTGTTTGCTTGTTTTTGCGTATGAGATCCCGAGTTTTGTCTCAAAGATGTACTCTTGTAGGCTTAGCATGTTTACTAACTTATTCTTACACTTGACATGGGCTTGTGAGAACTTATGCATGTTCATTGAGTAGACTATGTGAATACTTGCACTTTCGACACCAAGACATTGCGTTATTACTTTGATTCTTAAGTTGATATGGCATGAGAGGATTTGAAGGTATGGTAGATTAGATTAATTGCATTTTCATAGTAGTTGCATTCATGCATTGCATTGCATTAGGTTAAATGGATTTTGTGGGTACATTCGCTATAGGCCCTCACGAGACCTTACTCGTCCACTAGGGCTGCCTAGGGGTTTAAAGGGCTTGTTGCATATGCCAAATGCAACCGTGATCACCTACGGAAGTGGTACTAGTTAGTTAGTTAGTTGTAATTGTTAATGCTTGAGGACAAGCATCGGTTTAAGTTTGGGGGTGTGATAAGTGGATTTATATCCACTTGGAACATTCTAAATCGGCTTAAATTGATTGTCTTGGGCTCAAGTTTCTTGTAGTTTTGATGTATTTTGTTTAGTTGTGCAGATTTACAAGGATGTTGATTATGGTGGATGTTTTTGTCGTTTTTGGAGATTTAATTTATTAAAATTCGGATTTATTGGGCTACACGAGTGAGATTCACTGTTTGGGCCATATCTTGAGTTCTATAAGTCTGTTTTCAGCCCGTAAGCAGTCCACGCGAAGATAACGAGATTCTCTATCATTCTAAGGTGGTCCAGAAGCCCAATTACGTCTGGAACGGCTCTGGAAAACAGAAGAAAAGTCAGCTACGAATTTCCCTTAAAAAACAGAATCAGTTTAGGAAACGTATCTTGCAGAAATTCTATTATAATTCTGTTTTGGTATTTTCTTGCTGGGCAAGATGTCTAGAGCCTATATAAACACATCCAACCCTTGTAAATTAGGGAAGGGGGAAGATCATTATCATTAGAGACACAATTACATATCAATTACTTAGATTTATTTGAATCTTTTCATACTTTGTTTTTATCATGGTTTCATCAGATCCCATGATGACGAGAGGTTCGATTATGAACTAATCGTTGTCATGGGATTCTAACGGATTTATTTATGGAGCTTTAGTATCTTGATGCTTTACAGATCTGTGTGTGATGTATATCTGATATCCTCGTATGGTTGTACTTTATGAATTTAGATGCGTAGCTAACATCTAATTTGTTAATCTCTTGTGAAGCGAGAGTGGATCTTGAGATTTAGAACTTGCCATGCTAGCATAGGATAGGTTGATGTTTTAACATCATGATTTGTGGCATGATTAGAGATAATATGCTACCCTATGTGATCTAAGTGGATAACTTGTGCTTCAACCTTTATGTTTTCAAATTCTATAGAGATATAGGGTCTAAGCATAATTGGTGTCTATTCATCTTCTATCTCTTTTGTGGATGTATGTTTAGTTTGGTATTCGTATACTGAGAGGTAACGTGTACTTATTTCGTGTTGTCCGATCAGATATCATAACCATTGCATATAGTGATTAAAGGCGTCAGATCTAAGCGAAGTATTTAATGAAGTTAGGATTCCATGGTTTTTCTTGCAGAAGTAATTAGATTTCAATTCTTGCTAGTTAGTTAATTTGTAGTTTTGTTAATTTGCTTTTTAGTTAATTTAGATAGTTAAAAACCATATTTGTTATTTGTCTTAGCAGTGTATAATAACCATACACTGTTGCATAGGTGCGTTTACTGAATTAAAACCATAACCAGATCTCTGTGGGAACGAACTCAACTTATATCTATATTACTTGTGACCACGTGCGCTTGCGTAAATTTTGCATAACACTATGCCTTGATGGCAAATGTTGATAGTATCTCTGAAGCTACTGAGACCAAGGTACCTCACTCTACTCTAGCTTTTGATACTACTGATATATCTGAGTTAAGACTCTTTCTTAAAAACTTACATGTTAGCTACAGAGATCAAACTTTAGAAAATGAAAGAATAAAATATGAAAGTCTAGACCTTAGAAAGAGAAATGACTATCTAGAATTAGAAGTAGTCCAGATGTTACAAATTCAGAAAGAGAGAGATGATGCTATTTTTGTTAAAACTGAATTATTGAAAAAGCATGCTTATCTTGAATCTGAACTTGCTAAAGAAAGAAACATTATTAAAACTTGGACTAACTCTGGGAAAACTACTCAGATTATTATAGAGAATGATTGTTGGAAAGAAGGTCTAGGCTACACTGATAAAAAGAAAACTGCCAACCTAGAAGCTGAGACCTCTAAACCTGTATTTACTGAAAGGGCTACAAAGCCCAAAATTAATCATATGAGGTTTGTACCAAAATCTGACAAACCAAAACAGGATGAAGTCAAATCAGTAAATATTAATTTAGTGTCTCAGAAACAGCTTAAACACAAGCTGAATGAGTTAAAAAGAGTGAACAAGGTAAAAGAACCTAGGAAAAATAGAAATGGAAAGGTAGGCATCAATAAAAGCAATAACTATATGCCTATTTCCAATGCTCCAAGGAAGAAATGTTACAACTGTGGGAATCCTAACCATCTTGCTACTTTTTGCAGGAAGAATAAAAATATAATCTCTATACCTCCTAAGTCAGGAGTTAAGAGTGGTTTAGTTAGGTTTAAGCCACAGAATCCTTGTTTTCACTGTGGCAGTATTTGACATTCTATTTATACATGCAAAGAGTATCATAAGTTGTATTATGATTATTATGAACTTAAACCCTCTTTGAATAAATTCAAGATTGATTCTACATGTATAAATTCTGATAAAAAGAATGTTAGCACAAACTCTGATAAGACTTCTGCTGCAAAAGCTAACAAACTTAATAAGACCAAAGGATCCAAGCAAGTCTGGGTCCTTAAAACTAATCATTAGTGGTTTTTGTGATTGCAGGGTAACAAGAAAAATATCCTTGTTCTGGACAGTGGATGCTCAGGACACATGACTGGAAATAAAGCACTGCTATCAAAATTTGTGGAGAAAGCTGGCCCAAGTGTTTCTTATGGAGATGGCAACATAGGAAGGACTCTGGGATATGGCAATATCAAACTTGGGAATGTCATCATTGAATCTGTAGCTCTAGTCTCAGGACTCAAACATAATCTACTAAGTGTGAGTCAAATCTGTGACAGAGGTTATCATGTGGATTTCTTTGAAGAACACGGTGAAGTTGTAAGCAAATCTACAGGAAAAGTTGTTCTAAAGGGATACATGCATGGTAACATTTATGAAGCCAAGCTTTCAACAAACTCTAATGGCTCTGCAATCTGTCTACTGAGTAGAGCATCAATTGAAGAAAGCTGGGATTGGCATAAGAGACTTTCTCATCTGAATTTCAACAGCATTAATGAGCTAGTGAAGAAAGATCTTGTGAGAGGATTGCCCAAATCAGTTTTTACTCCAGATGGCCTATGTGACTCATGTCAAAAGGCAAAACAAAGGAAAACTTCATTCAAAAGTAAGACTGAATCCTCAATTCTTGAGCCATATCACTTATTGCATGTTGATTTATTTGGTCCATTAAATATAATGTCTATTGGAAAGAAAAAATATGCTTTGGTTATTGTTGATGAAAACACTAGATATACATGGGTATATTTCATGCACAAGAAAGAAGAAACTGCATCAATCTTAACAGAGCATGTCAGACAACTGGACAAAGGATCTAAGCATACAGTGAAAATCATAAGGAGTGATAATGGCACTGAGTTCAAGAATGCAGTCATGGAAGAGTTTTGTAAAGGAAATGGAATAAAGCAAGAATTCTCTGCACCTGGAACTCCACAACAAAATGGAGTAGTAGAGAGAAAGAACAGGACTCTCATAGAAGCTGCAAGGACCATGCTTGATGAAGCAAAGCTGCCAACTTACTTCTGGGCTGAAGCTGTGCAAGCTGCTTGTTACACACAGAATGCTACACTCATAAACAAGCATGGTAAAACACCATATGAGATGGTGAAAAAGAAGAAGCCGAACCTGAAGTACTTTCATGTGTTTGGATGTAAATGTTTTGTTCTTAAGACTCATCCAGAACAGCTTTCCAAATTTGATTTAGAAGCTGATGAATGAATCTTTGTTGGATACCCACTATCAACAAAAGCATTCAGAGTGTATAATCTGAGAACAAAAGTGGTCATGGAATCTATCCATGTGTCTTTTGATGATAAAAAGATAACAGGACTTGAAGATTTTGATGAACATGACCAGCTGAGATTTGAGAATGAAGAAATAAATGTTGATCTACAAGATTTTGATACTCTTTCAGACAATATTGTTCAATCTATACAAGTAGATCAGACTGTAGCACATGTTGAGGGGGAGCAAGTGAACGATGAAAATGAACCCCAATCAAGTGAAGAAACATCAAAGAATACATCTGCTACTAATGATTCATTAAACTCTGATTCATCAAACTTTGAAAGCAACAGCTCAGGGGGAGCAAACAATGATTTTGGATCTACTAGTCATCACTCTCAACACAATTATGAACTTGGGGAATCATCAAGATCAAATCTGCCGAGACAAAGGGTATGGAGTAGAGCGCATCCCTTTGAATAGATCATTGGTGAACCGGACACGGGTGTACAGACTAGAAGAGCAACACAGAATGAATGCAATTTTGCAGGATTTTTATCTCAAATTGAACCTAAAAGGTTGATGAAGCTCTTGATGATCCAGATTGGGTAACTGCAATGCAGGAAGAACTCAATCAGTTCGAAAGGCAGAAAGTATGGAAGCTGGTGCCAAGACCAAAAGGTAAATCTGTAATTGGCACTAGATGGGTGTTTAGAAATAAACTGGATGAAAATGGTATTGTTACGAGGAACAAGGCTCGATTGGTAGCAAAGGGTTACTCTCAAGAAGAGGGAATTGATTATGATGAAACCTATGCTCCAGTTGCAAGGTTTGAAGCAATCAGGATGTTCTTAGCATTTGCTGCACACTCCAACTTTAAGGTTTTTCAGATGGATGTGAAGAGTGCATTTTTGAATGGAGATCTAGAGGAAGAAGTCTATGTTGAACAACCCCCTGGGTTCGAAGACAAGGAATTTGAAGGTTTTGTGTACTTTCTCTTCAAAGCTCTCTATGGTCTCAAGCAAGCCCCTCGAACATGGTATGATACTCTCTCCAAGTTCTTACTTGAAAATGGTTTTACAAGAGGTATCATCGACAAAACTCTCTTTCATGAAAAGCATAAAAATGATATAATTCTGGTGCAAGTATATGTGGATGATATAATATTTGGTTCTACTAATGATTTGCTATGCAAGAGATTTGCTAAGCTAATGCAGAGTAGGTACGAGATGAGCATGATGGGTGAGTTGTCCTTCTTCCTTGGACTTCAAGTTGTTCAGAAGCCTGATGGTATTTTCATCTGCCAATCAAAATACATAAAGGATCTTCTGAAGAAGTATGGGATGGAAGAAGCAGCTACTGCCAAGACCCCGATGCCAACTGCAGTCAAGCTTGATGAAGACAAATCTGGTAAGTCAGTTGACATCACGAAGTATCGAGGTATGATCGGCTCTCTCTTGTACTTAACTGCTAGTAGACCAGATATTATGTTCGCAACTTGTCTATGTGCTAGATTTCAGGCTAACCCTAAAGAGTCACATCTTATAGCTGTTAAACGTATTTTCAGATACCTTAAGGGAACCCCAAATCTTGGGATTTGGTACCCTAAAGGAACAGGTTTTGACCTAATTGGCTATACAAATTCTGACTTCGCATGTTGTAAGATTGATCGGAAAAGTACTTCTGGAAGCTGTCAGTTTCTAGGAAGAAGGTTGGTATCTTGGTACAGCAAGAAGCAACACTCAGTATCTACCTCGACAGCCGAAGCAGAATACATTGCGGCAGGTAGCTGTTGTGCTCAGATCCTGTGGATGAGGAATCAACTTCAGGACTACGGACTCATGTTGGACAAAATTCCAATTCTATGCGACAACACGAGTGCCATTGCAATTGCCAACAATCCAGTTCAACACACCAGGACTAAGCATATTGATATCAGGTATCATTTCTTACGAGAGCATGTCATGAATGGAACTGTGGTATTATATTTTGTTCCCACAGATGAACAAATTGCAGACATCTTTACTAAACCACTGGATGAATCCACTTTCTCCAGGTTAGTTGGTGAACTTGGGATGTTAAATCTGTCTAATTAATTTTGGATAATCAATAACTGCAATTTGTTATAAGTTCACATGTATTTTAAATGTCCATATGTTTAGTACTTGTGAATTTGTTTTGCATCCAGTCCTCTTTTTATAGTTATCTCTATATTAATTACCATGCTTATAAATGCTATATTTTATGGTAATTAGTTAGTAAATAATTGAGTTAATTGTAGCATAATTAAATAAATATTTTATTGACATATATCAATTAATGATATTCTGTTAATTTTATGTCTATTTAATTGTGAGTTTATCTGATTATTGTGGATTAATTCTTGATTTACTGTGTGATTATTTTTAAATCCATAATAATTAGAAGTGTTATATGTGTATGTGTATAGACTGATAGGTTTCGGCGATAAGATGTTTTTTCGGTCGACAGGTTTCGGTGATAAGATTTTTTTCGGCTAATTAGGTAGTTAGGTGAGAAATTATTGAGCGGTGTTATTTTTCAAACATAACCTGTCACTATTACACCTAACCCACTAATACTTGAAACCTTATAAATGATGAGTTTTTGTTTGTGTTTAACATCATCAATTTTCAGATATACAGAGCATATACACACAATTGCTGAATATTTCAAGTTTTGACCGGAAAGATCTCACAATCTAGCTGGTGGTTTTTAGAGCGGATTTCATATTCTTGTTATACGCATTAACCCTTGTTTTTGAATTTCCTCAAAGTTTTTGAAAATGGCATTGCAGGGAAGCTTTTTAATTGCTAAAGTTAATCCTGTTTCCATTCAGCAAATTGAAACCATTCAGGATGAGCAATTTCGGGCTGGACACAATTTCTGAATGAACATTCATTAATCCGCTATGCTTTAGTTACACAGGTGCAGCTTAACCATGATGCATTGTGTGAACTTTATTGCAGTGCGGTTAACACTTCTGGACATGACGGGTGTGCATTCACATATCGACTATTTGGTAGGTCGATTAGGGTCACTGAACGAGATGTTAATCGAATTCTTCATTTTCCTATGGAAAATCTCGTTTCTGATCCTACACCTGAACAGATTGAAATGTTCTTTCGTTTTATAAGGTACCAAGATGGCAATTTCAATACTGGTAATCTTTCTAGAACGTTTCTAACCCAGTACTGGAATTTCTTCTTTCACACTCTTAACCATGTTTTTTCCTCAGATAGAACAAATCAAGATCGAATACCTGAATTTATTCAAATAATAGGGTATGCGGTCGCCAATAATTTGAGGATTAATTTTGGAAAAATAGTGCTTGGTCAAATCATTTTAAAAATGAAACGCTTGGGAACAAGAGATGTTCGAACTCAAAATGTCAAATGTCTATATCCAAGGTTTCTACAGTTAATATTAAATGATTTTTTGATTGATGAAGACAGGGTACGCTTGGAAAATGGTCAAAAGGTGGAATGTTCTTCCATAAAGACGAATGTAATTAATTACATAAGCAAAAATAAATATACGGATGTGCCTACAGTCCTAACTGAATATCTAAAGACTGTCCCACTTCCGTTGTTACCACGACCAGTGAGAGCAGGTATACGACAAGGTAATATTTTAATCCCTGCTATTCCAACCTCTGTATTTTCTATTGTGTCATAGGAAATACAGTTTCTACAGCCCCCAGTGGCCATCATACCCGACCAAGAGCAGGAAATCCCACCGACTCTAACACAGGTCGAAGAGCCCATTCTAAAAATGCAAACACAAACACAACAAACTCATACACCTCATTTGTCACTTAAACGGCCAGTCATTCACATTATTGAGGGAGATAGTGCCTCAGCAGCACCACATAAGGAGTTAGTTACATCAGCGGCTCTACCTCATTCTAAACGGAGTAAACCCAATGAACCTGAGGTAACGGCAACTGTTAGTGAAACAATTCTTTCTTATCCAATGAGTACAAATGTAAATGAGGTTGAATTGACGGGAGCAACTATCTTGAGTTCCATTTCACGGAACATAAGAGTAGTTGATGATCTTTCTAAAGATCAAATGCCTTCACAGGCATCCGAGGTGGAAATACCTACCTCAATAACTGCTGGTGAATCTTCCATTTTACGGAAAGTTCCATCGGTAGGAGGTTCTTTTATGAACCAAGTGTCTTCACAGACGTACGAGGGAAACTTGTGTTTTGTGCCATTTAATCGATTCAAGTTTAACCTCCCATAGGGAAAATCTCTGGATCTCTTTCGAGATTTACCACTCTTTACCAGTGGTCGGCAACTCGCTTCACGCGAGGACGGAAGCTCACGAACTTTCATTGCACCATCCGTGACCTCTGAAAAAGGGGATAGGATAATTTCATTTGCAGGTACACATATCGGTGGAAGCTCTAGAGGAAAGTTGAGGGAAACACCAACAGAACATGTAAGTGTAACCCAAACCACTAAACCGAGTGAATATAGAGTGTTGAGTGAAACACCTGCAGAACGTACAAGTGAGCAACCTACTCAACCACATGCACCTGTAACCAGAAAAGAATACAGCAGACTCCTTACACGGGTCCAAACAATGGAGAAAGAGTTGCAAAATATCTGTAAGTCCATTGCAGAAATCAAAAATTTGCAACTTATTCAACATGATGCATTCCAGGTTCAATTAAGTTCCATGGCAATCCCAGTTTAGTCATGCAATTCATTCCTTGGGGAAGACAGCTTCGTCTAATTTACCAACTCCACATCCTACTACTCTGGAGGATAACCTAACTGAGGGGGAGAAGGTGGATGATCAAGAAAATTCTACTAGGCGTAAGGGCAAGGAAAAGGTTGTTGACACAGAATTAACTTTATTTTGGGAAAGGAAAAGCTAATGGGAGTATTAGTGCTATGTGTAAAGAAAGCAAGGCAAACTTGAAGATATGTTCTGTCTAGAGGAACAATTGGCTTGCACTTGCTCAAATTTTAGAAATCTGGATAGTGTATATATATGATCCAGAATGCGCTTTAATATTATTTATCTTTGTATTTTATTTGTATCAGTTGAGTTATCCTTTAGGTATTTGCTTGTCAAACCCTAACAATCAAATAGGGGGAGATTGTAAAGCATAATGAATGTAATATATATATATATATATATATATATATATATATATATATATATATATATATATATATATATATATATATATAGTTGCACTCCATAACAAGCACCTTATATAACAAACAATAAAGAACAACTCATATTTAATCTATTCTCAGAGTTCCGTCATGGCACCCAATACAAAAAGTTGTTATTTTTTTACCCTCTAGCCATCCAGCAAAAAAAAATAATTATTGTTCATGATGATGTCATCAGTGACGTCATCATGAACAGTGTAAAGCATAATGAATGTAATATGTAATAGAGGACATATATAACTCAACTAGGATAAAAGATAAATAATATTAACTCTATACAGGGATCGTGAAATTTGAAGAACAGGCACCGACAAGGATCAAGTCACTGAAAGAAGTTCATTAACATGATCAAGTCTCAGTGACAGAATAAGATGTACAGATGATTCAGTTGAAGGGCCAAAAGATTCCATGTATTTATATTATTTGAAGATATTGCTGCAGGCTAATCAATTGGAATGTAACGAAGGTGTGAAGATCAAGATCAGTGCTAGTCACTTGTGAACCAGACCAGTACACTAAGTGTAAGCACATACGAGAAGGATCAACACATTAATTCACAGAAAGAATTGCCAAAGCCTATTGACGATCAAGGACAGACATAATATCTCAAGGTATTGTCAAAAAATTAATTTACTCTGAAAATTAAATAAGTAACAGATTAATTATTTATAACAAAATAATTAAATTAATCTGGTACTTGAATTATTTTCTGAGATAAATTAAAACTGCAAAATAAACAGAAGAGGATATGAATAGTAACCGAAATCACTATTCATATGAATAGTAACTGCGGTTGTTGGAATAGTAACTGTGGTTGTTGAAATAGTAATTGGGGTTGTTGGAATAGTGCTCGGTTACTATTTGGGGGTTGTTGGAATAGTACCAAATAGTGACTAAAATCTATAAATAGGCATGTTGTATTTAATTTCAAAACACACCTCAACACACAACTCTTTATTCTCTCTCTTATATCTTCTCTGTGTAAGCTGCTAGACAGTCCATCTAGTAGGAAAGCCGGCTTAGCCCGCTTTCAGGAAGTGTCGGGTAGAAGGTCCTCGTGCCTAAACTATCCTTAGGAGTGTTTGATTTTGTAGCTGATCCGTAGGATTAGATTGTGTAACAAACCTCCGGGTTTTATCTATTAAAAGATATTTCCCACACAGTTGTGTTATTTCGATTTAGTATTTTTGATTGAGAAAAAGGGCCCTGAGGTTACCTCAGGAGAGTTACCTGAGGCAACAGTGTAAATATTTGTGGCATTTTTGTAAATATTGAATTTTTTTTTAAAAAATCCTGTAATTACAATTATACCCTCGTGCATTAATATGGGAAATCTATGTTATCTCAGGTAATTTTCCTGAGGTTACCTCAGGAACATCAAACCCTTTTTGATTTCATATCCACATCAAAAATCGAAATATTTTTTTGAATAACGTATTCAACCCCCCTTCTACGTTATTCCGGACCTAACAAATAGTAAAATTTTTAATTTTTAATTTATTTTTGCTGGATGGATAGAGGGTAAAAAAATAACATCTTTTTGTATTGGGTGCCCCTGGCGGGGCCATTGAAACTATTAGATCTAAGGTATTCTTTATTATTTGTTATATAAGGGTGTTCTGTATGGAGCAATGACCTATATATATATATATTGAACAACAATTTGATATGTAAATTAATAACATATAAATATTTGAAAAATAATATAATTATTGTTATTAAAAAAAAGAAACGTTGCACGGGTTATAAGCTAATATATTATTAAATGTGAAATGATGAAATATATTATTAATCTATACTATCTTATAAAAGGGGTATAATTTGTAGTTTGGTTACCCCTTTTTTGGTTATCCCTCATTCACAATTGTTAGATCTTCAACTCAAATAGATCATGATCGTTAGATACAACAATACTAAAATTGGAGATCTAAAGTTCGAATCCCGCCAACAATATTTTAATATAAAGTTAATACTTATATTATGTTATATAGAATGGTTGAAGGTTCGATTCCCACCAACAACATATATATTAATTTAGATTTAATAATAAAAATTAATTATATACAAAGGTCTAAAATTTAAATTCTCCCAACATATTAAAAGTAATGTTTATAATATTATAAACTAAATTATAAGTAAAAAAATAAAATTAAAAGTAATTGTGCTTTGCACGGCCTATAAGTTAGTAACAATAATAATAATTAGTTAACTTGATTCATGATTTTGTTTGAATAAGTAGGCTTATATGCGTAATTTCAGTTTTCAATAATTTTTTTTTTGATAAGGGTACGGGGATTTCATTAAAAAGAAGTTATACGGCATCTACAATCAAGTAAATTCCCTATGAATAACAAGAACAGATCTGAAATATAATCACAAAAGCATTTTCCAAAACAATTAGATGGGCAAATATTGAAGAACGGCTCCGAAATCACGGTATTAGGACCATGAAATAACATCGATGACAAGGCATCCGAACATTGAATGGAGATCCTCGTTACAATTGACGGTACAACCATCTTGAAAACTGCATCCGCTTCGAACCACAGATCAATCTTGATCATCAAATACCCAAGAACAACAAAACAAACCAAGAACATAAAGGAACAAATAAACTCTCACAAGGAGAGACAAACAAACTCTCACAAGGAGAGACAAACGAACCCAATTAATGGATAAACAAGCCAAAAGCTTACAATACTCATAGAAGGAGGAAGATTATTGAAAGAAATAAAAAAAACTAGACAGGAAAAGGAGTTTCCGGTCGGTGGATAGATCACCGCCGGAGGAGAAGCGACTGACTGATGAAGAAGAAGATGAAAGAAAAAGGGTAACAAGCAATGAGAGAGAGAATAATATAGGTAGTAGTTTAAAATGGAATGAGTGAAAATGGAACAAGGATTCTGGATTCGGATGATAAGAAATAATACAAGTTTTTTTTTTCTTAAATTAAAAAAAAAATTAAAAGTAACAGTCAAAATTGTGATATACTTTTTTTTTTTTAAATTGATATTTTGAGGTATTCGGGTCAGGCGGGTTTTGTATGTCAAGTACCTGCCGCGCTTGTTTGCATACATAATCATAAATCAAATTAGGGTTCTTCCGGAAAGAAGAAGAAGGATCAAAGATGGGAACGACAATGAAAGCAATATCAGCAGCGATGAAACTCATCGACGTTAAGAAACAAAACCTGAAAAAGGCCTTCGATGAATTACAATCCCATTCCTCTTCACTCTCCTCTTTTACTCTCACCTGGTCCCACATTGACTCTCACTTCAATTCCCTCCATTCCTCTCTTGAACACAAATTCCAATTCCTCCAATCCCTGGAATCACAATCCCAAACCCTGGAATCACAATCAGCTTGGATTCCCCCAAAATCAGGCCCAGCCACAACCACAGCTCGTCCCCAGCTGAAATCAATTTGCCAGAACATGGACGCAATAGGCCTACGAAACTACATTATTAATCACCCGAGAGAACGCGATTCCATTCGTCTCCAACTGGCTGATGCTTTTGCATCTTGTCCTGATCCTGGCTCCTTAGTTCTTGATACGATGAGTGGTTTTAGTTCGACGAATGATTTTGAGGTGAGAAGGAGTTGTGTTATGTTCTTAGAGGAGTTGATGCAACTTAAGATGGAGATTAAGGGCGAAGCGAGAGAGAAGGCGATGATTTTGGCTATTGATTGTAAAGAAATGTTGAATAGTCTTACTAGTATTAATAATAACAATACTTTCGGTTTGCTTGGTTTTTTGCTACTTGTTGCTGTTTATGGTTTGCGCCATGCTTTTGGTGTCGATGAACTTATGGATTATGTTGTTGCTGTGGCTAAGAATAAGATTGCGGTTCAGTTATGTCGTTTGCTCGATTTTGGTGACAATATTGCCGGTCAGTTGGATTTTACATTCCATTTTGCTTTTTTATGCAACTATGATATACCATTTTGTTTTTCATCCGAAATGTACTGCTTACTGTTGGATATTATTATATGTGTCTTATCACTTAGCTACTCTTTGCTTTACTTGATTAGTATGTATTGTGTCTGATAGTTTCACCTTACCTTGGTTGCTTCTCTTAAGAATGTTATTGATCTGCTTTGCTGAATACAACATTAGTCGAGTAAACGTACAACTGAATGATCAATGATTCATTCACATCAAATGATCCTTGGAATGAAATGGTGTTTCTTCTTTGTATATTTGGATTGCAGGTATTATTCAGAAACTCATCAGTAAAGGCAATCAATTAATTGCTTTGAAGTTTATATATGAATTCGAGATGACTAAACAGTTCCCACCGGTACCTTTATTAGAGGAATATGCAAAGGAGTCTAAATCTCTTGTTCAGAAGATTCGCATGAGTGGGGATATAAATAATCAGAAAATGGTAACCATTATTACGATTTCTTCACGCACGATTTAGCATGAAAATCAAGGTTTCCGGTGACTTATATTTTTATTTTTTACTTTATTATGCAGAGAGATGCCACTTTGAATGAACTGGATAAATTGAAATCTGTTGTCAAATGTATAGAGGATTACAAGCTTGCGTCTGAGTTCCCAAAGCTTAATGTCCTTATGCAGCGCATTCGGAAGCTAGAGAAAGAGAAATCGAACAGGAAACGTGCTGGAGCAGCCTCTGCTTCTGTCCTTGAAAAGCAACCAAAGCTACAGAAGAATAACATAATGAATCATTCCCAAACAACCGAACAAGCTGATCCGGTTACTGTTCCTAGAAGAAATAATATGCCTGAAAAGCAATCAAAGCTACAAAAGGAAACTATAATTAATCATCTCCAACCAGCTGATCCAGCTAGTGTCACAACAAGAGATACCGCTAGTACTGCAAACTTAACAATCCCTGAAAATGTTGTTACTTCAGCTATCCCATTGTACCAGCAACCTGCTCCATACGCTGCAGCACCCATTGGACCCTATGGAATGGCTAACTCTAATCCTGACACTCATCCATATGCTGCTACAAACATTGGGCCTTATGCAATGACCAGCTCAAATCATGGAAATCCAGCCAATTTCTACCCATCAGGATCACAAATACCAGGAGAAACATTTGAAATGGCAGGCTTGTCTTCAGGTATATATGAGCAGTCTGGGCCTCCTATGGGTTTCAATGGCAACATACCTGCTACTAGTTCAAGTCTCTACCCTCCAGGATCGCAGATGCCATCTGGTTATTATGATGGAAACACTGCTTATGGTGGATATGGTTGGCCACCTGAATATCATCCGTCTTACTATCCTCAGTAGTAATCTGCGGCAATTTAAGTTTTAGCTGTTAGATATGTTTTACTACAATGCGAGGATCTGCTTTTCAGATCTTCTGCACATTTTAATTGAATCTAGTCTTGATTATGTAATCTAAACAATGTTGGAGGCATCTATCTTATATGAGCCATGAAGTTGGTTGGAACGTTTTAAGTACTTATATAATATGGAAGCGACAAGGGTCCAGGAACAATTTTACCTTTTCTCCCTAGGTGGACGGTATGAGTGCATTTTATTTTATTTTATTTATTTTTTTTATTTTTAGCAATCCGATCAGCTGATGGCTGTTGCTCTAATTTCTTAAATGATAATTTGTACGTTTAAACTCCAGCAGTGTCCAAATCTCAAATTACATATCCTACTTTTTCTGATACCTTGACCGGAACGAATATGTTTGCCATGAATGTTTTTATCTTCTTTAGTTTCCGAATACATACTCTATTACAATGACAGCATACATCCTGAAAATGAAATGCAATCAATATGGAAGGGGGATACTATTGAGTATTGTCTGATCAACCTTTTTACCATTATGATATGATAGATTACATTTGAAATAGTAATTATGATGATTTTTCTGGTGCATATAGTTATGATTATAGTAATGTGCTGCCATTGACAATTAACTACAATATTTCAAGGTACAACACCTCAAATCCCCTGCCGCAAGGTGTTTGCAATTGGTAGCAGCACCACCTGAGTCTAATCCTTCAGAATATGGAATTTTCACTTTCTGCATCCTCGCGTGATCATGCATCTGCTTGACTGCTTGTTTCCCTCAATAAACTACAAAGACAATTTTAGAGCTACTTGCATATATAACTTGTTTTCTTCTTTCCTACTCCGTATAATATTTTGTTAGTCTGTACAAACACAAATTTAAGAACAACTTAGTGGTCTGGCTTTGAGAGCACATATAGCTTGTAAATGACATACTTGGATGACCCATTTGATACTTATATCGATGAAGTATTTGTAGCTATGACCATATGACTTATATGATTCCTGTTTTCTTGGTTTTCATTCTTCTTCGTTGGCCCTTGGTTTTATTGGGTGATTAAGGCATTTCGGATGGTCATGACTCATGAATTGAAGTACTGCATGTGTCCTCTCAAAAAAAAGTGCTGCATGTGTGATCAGGTTTACAATTTCCCAATCAATTCTCCAATGCTAGCTCTTTCTTAGTTTAGAACTAACTGTATATCGTATTGCTTCATAATATATGTAACTAACCTAGTCAGCTCAGAATCAACAGTCAACTACATGGATATTGCTGGACCTGAGTAATTGATTTTTATACCAGAAGATTTATTGACCAAAATCAGAGCAGTGCTCAAATTGTTTAGGATTGGTATTAGTAACTTCGTTCTCATGGGCAAATCCATTTATTCAAATGAATCAGATTTTGTGAGATTCTGGGTACAAGCAAAAAGAGGTGGAAAAGACAATTGACAAACAATACCAGTTGACAGGATACGCTGATAGTAAGTTCAACGAGATTAACAAGAATTTTGCAGTACAATTAAAGATCCAAACCGCAGCTACAACTAGTTCCTCTTTCCAAACAAGATAGTCTAACAAATAACAAGTCAATGAATTATTGTTACATCCCATGTGCAAGGCTTAGAGAGTCTTCAGGAATTAAGCTTCTTTCACAGGATCGTCCAATATTATTTCCTGAACAAGCTCCAAGCTCGCGTACCCCAATTTCTTTCTCATTGAGCTTGTCAAACCCGCTGCATCAACCCCATTTCCAATCACAATTACTTGGTCTTTCTTTTCCCCTTCCAGTGCCACTGATGTCACACCTGCACAATATATGACACCAGAGAACGATTAAGAAATACGTACTTAATTGCACTTTCAATAGTTTGTTTTTACCATTCGTTTAGGAAATTAGATAGAAAAAGCTTTGTTGTATGTGATAGAAAAGCATATACATGCATACATCCATGTACCTGATTCCGTGGCAGCCATTGCCAGAGCCTTGGACCTACATTTCTTGCAGTGGGAACGTACCTTAATAACTATCTTTTGCTGCATAGTCATATCAAAGTTCAAACCATATCAAAATCATATTCAGCTATATCATATTACTAATACCATATCATATGCATGCATTAATTTAATGAATCAAGAGTTTACGGTGCATTATGATGATTTATGATTTATTAGTAAACAGAACAATAGAATCATTTACGTACCTCCATAGCTGGACTAACAAACAGAACTCTTAGGAGCAATATATTTATCAATTTCGAAATCAGCAAATTCTAAATCCCCACAGTTCATATACGCACTGCAATGTACATGTGTATATATATAGAGAACTAGTTTTCTCTCGCATTGCATATCTTAAACTAGGAAGAACTCCCTCTCTCACATTATATCGCTGGACGTTGACTTCATTGCTTGAAGCAAACTAAAAAGTAAGCATAATACTTTACTAAGCGATCCAGCTCACCTTAGGACTACCGGGTCAGTTGCTCTTCCAGCTGAAGTAAGCTCCAAGACTTCACGCCAAGTCTTCGTAAAAAGAATATTTATTTAGAATATGAACATGATCACTAATAGGTAGTCGGTTTACTGGAACCAACCTATGTGTGTTTGTATGTTTCATGTGCGCAATGGCGTGATTTCTAAAGAGAATATTTAGCAATGCCCGTATCTAAAAGTATTCGAAACATACTAACATGTGATTTACATATATTCCGGTTGATGTAAATGATATACTAATATTACTTGTGGAGCTGTTACGGAACTCAGACATGCATCTAAAATCTGAGGCTTAGATGATCAGATAACAATGAGGTCTGAACAAATTAGTAAGTTTGTATGGAATTTATAATTTTTATTGACTTTGAAACAAGTGTCTTAATTCCTTTAAATCATGTCAAACAGAGAGACTATATATATGAATTTACCTTTGTTATTTGGAAGTTCTTTTTAACTAGCTAGTAATCTAGTATCGTATACAAACCCCAACATACCCTTCGGGAAAAACAGGGCATGCCAACGCCAGCCGTCAAGTGGTACTAAATTACAATAGAACTCATGAGATCTAGCCGATTCGGTTCAAGGGGTCATCAATCCGACTAGGAAGCATCGAGCCAAGCTTCTGCCAGACAATGAAGAAATTAACAACTATGTTGCTGTTATTAACTTTCCAAGGATCGGAAGCTTCGGTCCATAGTTGAAGGGAAGAAAGAAAGTGCAGAAGATGCAGTATTGCCTGATCAAGTTTGAAGTTACAAACGAAGTTACAGTAGTAAGAAACAGTAGAAGTGATTGTGAAGCATGCAGCAGGCAAATCTAAATCAAAAGTTGTTACAATAGCTGCAAGTTGATCAAGTTACGAGTACACCACTCTTATCAAACTCCGCAGTTTCCGAGGGTGAAGGCAAATGAGTAGTAGTACTAATGCGTTTTGTGAAGAAGCTAGCTGCAGGTCTTTCTTAATTGTCAAGAGTATCAAGAAGTTGCATGTTGTTTTAACTAAAACAATGCAAGCTAGTAAGCCTAAAATTATGGGATACGCAATTCAGATATTCGTCCAAAATTTTTATTAAAAAAACGAGTATTTTTCACTCTGCTGGCGAAAACAAATACTCCTAGGGAAGTATAAAAAAAAAAAAAAAAAAACTTCTCAGAAAACTGAGATTAATAATATACTACTCCCTCTGTTCCTTATTTCTTTTCCTACTTTCCTTTTAAGGATATTCAAATTACTTTTCTTGTTTCTATTTTTGGTCATAAATATTAATATTCAATACTCACTACATCATCCACTACCCTTTAAAAATAATATTCAATACACACTACTTCACCCACTAATCATTACAAATAATATTCAATACTCACTACTCCACCCACTACTTATTAAAAATAATATTCAACACACACTACTCCACCCACTATTCTTTAAAAATAATATTCAATACCCACTACTCCAAAAAAATAATATTCAATACCCACTACTCTTTAAAAACAATATTCAACACCCACTACACCATAAACAAATAATATTCATTCTCCACTATCTTAAAACCCGTGAAATTCAGCAAACAAGAAAAGAAAATGGGAACGGAGGGAGTACCATGCAAATTCGACTTGCAGTTGACAAGTGAATCTTACAATTAATAATGTATCATTGGACACGATGCAAATTTGACTTGGGTTAAGAGCATTCACATCCCATTCCCCATCCCCATCCCCAAAACCTTACTAAAAATAGTAAATCCTCAAATAAAAATAGTAAATCCCCAAAATTATCAAAAATGTTCTACATCCCATTCCCCATTTTCCATCCCCATATCCCTACATTCCTTTTTATATTACTTCTTTCTCTCTCTTTCACTAAAATTTAAACTATCAAAACTCACCCACTACAATTAAATATATTTAAAAGAGGAGAGAGATGATTTGGGGTTCAAAATAGTAATCCCCAAATATGGGGATTCAAAACTTGTCCCCAAAATTAATCCCTAAAATGGGGAATGGGATGGAAGCCATTTTTTACATAAAAGCTAAATATTTCCCTAAATATTTGGGGATAGGGGATGGGATGTGAATGCTCTAAGATTATGCTAGTAGAGTAAAAATTTGGTTGGATCGAAAATTTACCCATAAAAACTATCCAGTTATGGGTTAATACATTAAATTCGATTTTGACATGTGTAGTACCAGGAAAATGCCTTTTTCTTTTTTATTATCAATTCTTTTCAGCATTATATATTACTCATAAATTATTTTTTAAGTAATAAATTGACCGCGATTAATTATGAAAAGGAAAGTACTTTACACAAGTACACGTGTCCGATCTCAGAAGACAGATGTTTGGGCCCAATTTATACTTCCAAGTTCCAACAGCAGCAAATAACGCATGGGGGCCTAGCGCAGTAGTAGTACATTCACGATTAAATTCAAACTAAAATTCCCTGGTGGGCCTCCTGACATCCATAAGCTAGGGCCCACAAACCGAGGTTTAGTAACTTACAATGTCCTGTATGTTCTCGTCTCGCACCCCTCACGTTCATTCCCCTCTCCCCTATGTTGATGTTGTGTAACAACAAAATGAGGCCACCGAATTTCATTCTCTTCTCATTTTCTCGCTTTTAAACACACACACACACATACACACACAATTCCTGTCTATTCTATTACAAAACCACCGATACACACACACACAAAACACACAGTTATCACAGCTTTAATTTTGCAGGATATATGAAGTCGTCTATAGAGAAGATTAAGAAACTTGCACTTGGCAAAAGCCAGACGAGGGAAGAAATATTTCACCACTCTTTTGCTCCCTTGGATGCTGAGCTAGCTCGGGTTGCTAAGGTTTATTTTGCTATATTTTTTATTTTTATTTTTATTTTTACTGTTTTCGTGTTTTAATTTCGTATCTCTACGTTTAAATTAGCTTAAAATTTTGATTTATATGTGTGTTAGGGCTTTCGGTTTGATTTTAATAAGTTTTGCTCAACTATAGGCTGTTTCGAGGAACAATTCAGGTTGAATTTATATGTCACTTGTAATAATTTCGAACAAATCATGCTGGATTATATTTATTAATTGTCTATGTGAATCGCATTAGTAGTCAGCATAGCTAAAGTGACATTCAAGTACTCGGTAGGATTTGTTTTATGAGCATTACAAGTCGATGCATCTTGTGAATATTTTGTGACTTATTATTAGTAGTTTTGTTTTTAGAATTTGTGCAAGTCCACGTGATTTCAATTTATTAAATTCTTACTATAGATTAAGGTTAAGGCCAGTCCTAATAAATTCAAAGTAAGCTTACCTTAAGAATCAGTCTGATTTTTGAAATGTCTGTATCATGTTTCCTTATGCCAAGCTATATGGTTAGATAGTCTAATGCATTATAGCGATATAGATTCTTGATATTACAGTGGTTGACATCAATGATCCTTAGTTATTCTGGTTGATATGCTTTTGTAACACAAAAACACTGACAAATATTCATAGTAGTCTACGATTCTAAAGAAAATAAGAGCTAGGCATGTCTGCGTAAAAGTGCCAAAGTTGTTCTTACATGCTTGGATTTGTCATGCTTTATACTCCAGTTTCCAGTAATCCAATATTACAGCAGGCAACAATCTTGTACAATATTATTTTCTCAAAATCATTATGTTCACTTATATTATGTTTTTCTAGCTACATGACACCAAAAAAAGTATAAGGTAAAAAGTCACTATTCAGAATATTATAATTTTTTTGCCATGGTGTGTTTTGAGAATTTTGCACATTAACTTGTTATTCAATTAACGAATGGATTCGGTTTTCATATATTGTATATACAAGGTTTGGTTAAGAAAACTATATTTAGCTTACAACAAATTATGTTAGTAGTAATAATGAGTTTTATATGTATTATTAATGAGTAGTAGATTTTTTTTAAAGTAGAACTAGGTCAGGAGTAGGTTTAAAATATTGATGCAATCTATCTCCGCACATTATCGACATGGACAAATAAGTTCTCCTATTATATGTTAGTCAGGTCATTGTATTCATAATCTCTTAAATAATAAAGATTACAACAAATTTAATAAGAACTACTATTAACTTTGGAGAATAAGGAAGATCTTAGTTGATGTGCAAAATGCTAAAAACGCATCATGTGACAAATTGTTATTTTGCTTTTTACTCTTGTACCTTTCGTCGTCATGTTGCACAAACTAGGGGTAGTAGTTGGTTTCCATTTTAGTCAGAGTCACATAAACCTATAGTGTTACTACGTTCGTCATTAATTGTTTTTTCAGTAATTCCGTCGTACATCGCTTATATTCTTTCCTCTCATGGTTTATACTCTATGGCTGGGCACTTGATTAATTACAACATATTTATTTTCCATTTTGGCAGGATATACAAGAGATGAGAAGTTTCTATGACGAATTACTATCTGCAGCTGCGGCAACAGCTAACAGTGCATATGGTATACTAAAATACCAATTCAAGCATCTAACCACTTCCAAAATAATTTATTCCCTAGCAGCCTCTGTCCTAATTGTAGTCTTATCACTTATGCATAAGTTTCGAGTGGTACAAGACTATATCTGCTGCCATTTTACATAACATGAACAAGGGTTTAGATCATTATAAATAGATGAATCATTTCTTAGTTTGTAAAGGTTTGATATCATGGTCAAATTAAGTAAACATTCCCTTTCTAAGCCACAAGGGAACTATTGCAAAAGGTTCATACTTCATACACAACAACATTAAGGATTTCATTGTTTTTTGGTGTTTGTATCGTCTTTTTCATAGCGACTCAAAACGTGATCAATTTAAATTGGGAAGAGGATAGTTGTTGGCCATTTTAATAATGCATTTAATGCATATACATATATGCAAAATCTGGTGTTTTTTTGTCGGTTTCTATTCCTTTTGGTTGTCGTTTTGACCGTTAAGCACACATAATCAAATGCCACTTTGAATCATTGTAATAACGTGGATGCATAACTGTACTGTCTACATTTGTACTTCAGAATTTTCAGAGTCATTGCTAGAAATGGGGACCTGTTTATTGGAGTATACTGCATCTAGTGCCTATGGAGAAAGTGGTAAGAAATATGGTTTTGATTGCTTAAAGGTTTTCAATCTGATATTGTAAAGAAAATTTAGCTAAACCAATGTGGTAGTTGTGCAAAATAGATGTATTGAAATGCCGGAGGTGGAAAATTACTCTTACCGTCTTACGAAATTGATTAGGGAGTTTTAAAAAAAAAAGAATGTGGCCCTTAACCAAAATTTGCCTCATCTCTCCCTTCTATTTTAGTGCAAAAGGAAGATAAAATGCCCTTGGAACAAACCTGGTCCCATGGTCATGTATCTGCCAGTAGCTCTACCATTTTATCCTGAAGTACTAATTCTAGCAAGCCTTCAGGAGAATCATCTGGAATAATGACCCAAGATGTCACAATTGAGTATACATCTTGGCTAATAAGTAAGTAAATGTTTATTAGTCTCTTTGTTAAAATTAAGTCCGACTTGCCGAGGCATTACCAGCACAGCATGGATCTGATTAGGTAGGCGCACCTGAAATCGTTGAGGATCCATATGAAGTATGCTAGGCTAAGGTTTTGTCAAGCCTGTCTAAACTCTTAACTCCAGGACTTTGCATGTACGAAGTTGAGTCGAGCACTTGAAATGTTGTAAATGCATTTATATTGTTCTTTAGTACAATATTTACAGTAAAGTACTTTGAAGCCCTATCATTAGAAGTAATGAAAAAACTGAAAATTCATGATTTATTCATCCAAGTTTTGTACTAGCTGTTTTCTTAAATATCATAAAAAATAATTTCACAATACTGATGCGGTAGTGTGTGTTTCTTTCTCCACAGAAAGTATTTTTCCATGGTATCTTGACTGTATCAATTAGAAAAATCAGACACACCTTAAAAATGTGATCATGCTGGTGACCAGTACCTTTGCCTAAAATAAAAGTATTAATTATGTAGCCTGATACAATATATATCTGCTCATGTGGTATTAATTATTAATTTGAGCAAGATGGTGCAAATAAATTAGTGTGTTAGAGAGTGACAAAGTGTTTTGTTTAGCTAGTAAAAACATATTTCTTCCAAGTAGTATCTGTCTCGATCTTGGAGGAGAGGAGGGAAGGCTATTTTTGGACTTTTTGACAGTTGTAAATTTGATTATCTGTGAAGTCAAAGCTAGCAGTGACTGATTTTAAAATTTATGCAGGAAATGTGTTGCAGATGCTGGGAAAAGTACAGTTAGAACTCCAGAAAATTATTGATACTTATGTGAGTGCTTAATTGTCATATGCTGTATTTACATTATATGTTTCGTGTATTACATTGTTTCGACTTGGATGTAATAATGGTTATTGCTCTTTGATTGCCAGCGCTCTCGAGTAGTTCTTACAATTACAAACCCGTCAGAGTCTCTACTCAGCGAGCTTCAAAAAGTCGAGGTTTGTATATATTTGATTTGATTTCTCCACAACACAAGCTTGTTTCGTAGTTGGGACCAGTACAAGCATCGACAAAGGATGATTACAAAATTTTCATTTGTGGTTAACCAAACTATCAAAGTGAGGAATTAGCGTACAATGTCTGGTCTAGAATTTAATTTTTATATTCTCTTCTTACATTTTTATTGTGTTATAGAAATAAGTGAAGTGCAGAGTGATTACCCTTTTCTAAGTGAAACTATCATATTTGGTAAATATCTTAATTGTGTTATTTGTTGACCCATTGAAATTGAAAAAAAATATCCAATGAAAGGAAAAGGAATGTGATGTCTGAATCAGTTTTGTGCGTAATTTTGGTATTCAATGTGTATGTCCAAAATGTATACAGAAAACATTCAACTTGTAATGACACAATGGATATTCACTTTGCATTTGCCGAAGGTATATACCTTCATAGGTTTTCAGTGTTCTTGGTATTGCTATTTTACTATCTCTTTGACTCCATTATGTAAAGCTGTTGCACTTTGGATGCTTATAACTTTTTTCCTTTTATTTATATCTTGTATGTATGGTGCACTCCTTTATTTAAAGTACTGATGTATTCTTGTTTGTGATGAAGTTAGATATTAATTTTCTTACTGTTCTGTGTAGTATTTTTCAACTGTCACGCTATTATGAAGAACATGCCTATGGAGAAATTCCCTAGCTTTTTTGTTTGAATCGCATGTTTCACTTTGATGATTTTATAAAGAATTACTTTGTAGATTTGTCATACATTGACCATGAACATTGTACTTCAATTTCAAAGCGGAACAAATTAAGTTTTTGTTGCCAGTTAACAGAAAGTGGATTTCAGTCCTAAAATTTTCAGTTTGAAATTCACTAATCCAGTGAATCTGCATATTTGTTTCATTTTTCATGTTGTTTCTATTCAAAGTAGAAAGTATCTATCACACAATTGAGAGTTATATCCACTCATCCAGCAAGTAATTTCCAAGCTTCAAACACATTTTACATGGTTTCTACTGAAGGTCTTGTTTCTTTTGTAATATGTATTTTGTATTTGTAATTAGGTGACTTTTGTAAATCCCAGTAATCTAAATTAGAAGGACTGAATTTACACACACAGAGGCATGCATATATGTATATATATGCATGCAAGATGCATGTTGAAATCTCAAGCTCCACACCCGTCTTTCCTAGTTAGGCCTTTCACCTTGACATTTTCTAGGTGTTGGATGATTACTACACTGTTACGTTGACACTGTCAGTAAATTTTTTATATATTGATATTTCTCTTCCCTGGTGCAGGATATGAAATTACAGTGTGATGATAAAAGGTATACATTTCATTTGTAGTTCTAAATTTAATCATTAGGGTGCATTTTTGTAATTTGTGTACATGATCTTCAGAGAGGTATATGAACACATGCTAGCACGATATAGAGAGAAAGGAAAATTGAGAACTGGAATATGTGAACAACCTATTACTTCTCAGCAAGTAAAAGAAGCTCGGACTGAATATGATGAAGCAGCAAGACTTTGTATATTTCGGGCACAATCTCTAAAGCAAGGACAAGGCCACAGTCTTTTAACACAGGCAGCTCGTCATCACACAGCACAGGTACCCTCTGCATCAAACATGTGCTCCGTTTCCATATTCTCTGCCCTGCTTGAGTTTAATAGTTTTATATTCCCTTCTAACCTTATTTTTCCCTGCAAACAGTTGAATTTATTTTTTAAAGCAGTTGAATCTCTGGTGGAAGTCGACCCAAAAGTAAAACAAGTCTCCAAAGAGCAACACATTGATTGCCAAACTGTACTAAATGAAGGAGAAGATGATGGGAGTGAGATGAGAAACAACTTTGTGAATAATGAACATGGAGTGGTGAGTTTTGACTATTGAAATAGCCAAGGATATGTTAATGATAGATACCACATCAAAAATTTCAGTAAGACTAAAACCTCCTCAACATTTCAATCATTTAAATAAATATGTATCTTATTCTGCATAAACTAAATAGAGCATTTATTTACACAATTACACCCGTCTCTTACGATCTCTATTTATGGAAATTATCAACACTTTATTTCATACATCCGCCAGTTTAAGCAACTCTTGGTTTTGGTAAACTATTTAGTAAAGATGCCACAATTCAAGAACTAATTTGCTCCTACTCAAGTACATTTACTCCCGAGCATGCCTGCATCTTTTTTTCATTCAATATACTTAAATTTCTGATTTATATGTTATGTGCTAAATTCTACAGTTGGATGAGGCTGACTTACTAGATCCTCATTCTTCGAATGTGGAAGAAGCTGTGGTAAGGAGTCTTTATCCTCCCTTCTAAATGAATAATGAGGTTTTTTATCTTGTAGTCTTAGATTAAGGAAACTCTATATAATATCATTATAATGTTACAGTGGTAGAAATTCAACCATAGACTTACTATAAGTCTATAAGTAGTTATGATAAAGTAGATCCTTTTTACATGCAATGTTACTTATGCACCTAATCGTCCCGAATCCAGAATACAGAACTCATAACCGAGTTCATGATGTTTATGCCCTCAGAAAAAGATAGGCCTATCTATGGATTGGATATTTGGTCTGACCCTAGACTTGATAATAGGATATGGATCTTACTATTAAATACGATCTGATAAACTTCAATCTGATACAAATCTGCTATAGATTTTGCCTAATCTGATCCGATAATGACCCAATCTGATTAAAAATTATTATATTATATAAAAATTAATAGAACATGATCAAAACCCTATCGAGCAGTGGCGGACCTAGAATCCGGTGTTAGGGATGGCCAAGCATAACTATAAAAACACGGCATAGTTGTGCTTGTGTGTTTTAAGACAGTAGAGAATAGGTGTAATTGTGTATATGTATTACTTAGATGTTAAGCTTAAAACTAATTAAAGTGCTTGGACTGTGCTGTGGCAGTAAATGGACTGGGCTGTGACTTTTGGATTAGGGTTTGGTAATAAGGCCCAAAAAGATTGAGCATGGGCCAAACCATATGCTGCCAATGCTATAGGTCCACCACTGCTAACAAGTAATGTTTCTTTATGAGTAATGTGAATCTAAATTAAAGCCAGTAATGTTTATATGTTCTTGCCTAATTTCAGATGGTGGTTAAAAAAAGTATATATCTGTTTGAATGAATATAGGGACTAGGGAGATGATATGATTTGTCTTCTGCCGTTACATAGTATGATTTGAAACAAAATGAGTGATTTGCATGTTGCACCCCCCAGAGATTCAGATAATCAAAATATTGGCATTAGTATACTTATATTCAAATCGTGCACTTTAATCGAATAACTTTAAAAAAAAATTCTGCAGTTTACAACCCCCGACAATATTTCTGTCAAACGACGTTAAACATAGGGGTTTTTTAGGTAGTTCAGACATTTACATTTTACAGTATTCAGTATAGTAATAGCGATATACAATATATATATCTAATATAATATACAGTAAACACATGGACACATATCTAGGGTAGAGCACAGATTGGTTCACTGTGGTTCTAAGACAAAACCGCAATCGAAACCGAAATTCTCAGATTTTTAAAATCAAAAAATGAAACTGCGACCTCAACCGACAGTTCGGTTTCGGATTCAAAAACCTCAGTTCATTTTTTAGCGGTTCGGTTTCAGTTACAAAACTGCGAGAAATAAGAATGAGAAAAATATTACTAGTTAGATAAACAAAACTTAATTTAAAACATAATTATATCATCCGAGTTTACAAAATTGTAATTCTAAAAGTACTGAACGTAAAAACCGTTAAAATCCGAACCGCATAAAACTAAAACTGAAAATTTATGTGTCTGTCTCTTCGCTAGGTCCCAAAAGTAAAACCCTAGTTGTAATAAAATCTAAATATATAATTCTTCGATACAGATCAGTTGTTAGCATTAAGAGGTCATCTCATCTTAGACCCATTGATGATGTCAGAATGTTGGGTATAAACTCACATTTCCTTAGAGAAAAAGATTGTTTACTTGGCTATGCTTTTAAATAAAGAAATAATTGTATGAGACACGAAATTTTTCTTAACAATCAGCATGTAGCGTATTGAATTATTTGAAATAAAACTCTAAATGGTTCTGATCTCCAATCCGATAACCTGGAACCCTAATATCAAGATGTCAAAAATTCAACATTCGATCCAATCCGATTAACATTAAATGGCTCCGACCCATTCTAAGGACTAGGAAGAAAATTTATTCTTGACCAGTTAGACATTTTACTTGACTATAAGCTCCAAAAGCTTGTGATATATGTAATTACCAAATCATAGCTTTCCTGGAAATTGTGGAATGGATAGGTGTTGAACATTTAGTACTTTAGCTGGTCTTGCCATTACTTAGTAAAGAAGTAATAAACCAAGAGTGGAAAATAAAATTTTGACTTGATATTTTGGCTCATACTAAGTTTCCACGCTGTGTATTAGCAGAGAACTTGTAGAACATACGACGAGGCACGAGCTTTCAGCCAGCGACCTAGACCAACTAGCAATGCTGCTCCAATTGATCCCGAGAAGTTGAATCCAACAGATAAAGGAAAGAAAATGCAGCCATCTGTACAGAAGCTTCAGACCTATGTGTTGCCGACCCCAGAAAAGATTTCATCTGCAATCACAACTAGCTCTGCCCTACAGTCAAATTATACAAGCCTGGGCACAAGCTCCACCAATCTGCGGCATTCATCTTCGCTTCGCACTGAGAAAAACAGTAACTTTTCCGCCATCCCTCTGCCCCCTCCTGATAGACGTTCATTTCCACAGTTAGAAAAACGTAACTCTTTCGATCTCAACTGGAACAAAAGAGGCTACTCTGGTCCTTTACCAAGTAAACCTATTTTATCTACTAGTGGTCCCCTTACTAGTAAAGAACATATTAGTGGTTTGCTTTCTCAAGTGCCAGATTCTCAGCTGTCAACATCTGCAAATGTATCCCATAGTGTTTCACCTCCCCCTGTATCTTCAACTAGAAAAACTGAGCCTCATGAACTCCCTAGGCCCGCTAACAGTACAGCGTCAAAGATGGGGAGTTATTCGATGGCTCATTCTGCCCCCTTGGTAGCAAAAAATCATGAGCATCCTCCTTCAAATAAAATCCCTAAGCTGGCAACAAATGTCGCATCCCGGCTTCCAGCTCCTTCATTAACTGTTCCTCGGAGTTTCTCCATACCCTCTAGCAGTTCAAAAGCAAAGCCATCTCATATGGCCAAGCTATCAGGGCCTTCTCAAATTCTAGATCAGGTTGAAGAATTTACTTCTCCTCCACTGACGCCACTATCCCTTTGGGACATGAAGCCATTATCAACTATTTCTAAAGCAGTCTCCACTTCTGGGAAGATGAGAGGTAATTAAGTGCTCTTTTTATCTCGTAAAATGTTCAAAATTCCAGTGTCTTGTCTTGGTAAAATGCTCCAATATTATGACATATGTAGCTGCTTTAATTTTTAATTTATTTGTTTTAGGATCAGTTGCTTCTATATATTTTTAGTAGTTGTTGGGTGGGGGGAATAGTTTATATAATCAACAGTCTGTTAATTGAAGAAATTAAGATTTGTTGTAAGAACACATTGTTCTGTACTCTTTTAGTCTTTTTTTTGAAAAAAATATCTAATAGATCTTCATTGGTATATTTATTGGACAAACAGAAAATTGCCATGTTCATAGTTTCTATTAGTTTTCTGACTTGTGCATGTTTCAAAGCTGCTTTCCTGTAAATTATGCACAGAACTGCTCTGTAGGAAACTGTAGCTCTTTTTAGACCTTTGAGGTTCTTTCAACATATAGGTGTCATTGATCAATTAATTTGCTCAAGGTAATGGCCAACCGTGCATGATGTAATAATTAGTGACCACACATCTCTATGACCTTGGGTTCTGGCAATGAGGATCTAGTTAAAGAATCGTATATAGAGTCCTAATTTCAGCTCCTTAATACATGGAGATGTGTACAATTTAATAGGATTATGATGTATGTATTATGAGGAGAAGACCAAATTTTCATAGCAGTGTAGTAATCATTAACAGATGAGTTGTTTTGTCTTAACTCATAAATCTCTTTATTTATCTTATATTTGCGAGACCCATTCGTCAATTGAAATCGTGTTTCAAGATTAGACCATATATCAGCAGCAGAGGTCATAAACATTATAGATTTCATAATAGATGGAGATACATTATGAGTGAGCCAAGCGATTACCATATTGTTGCAGGTCTCCCATAGTTTAGCCTGTAATAGAGCTAGTAGAGGATAAGCAGGCTGAATAAATATCTTCTTCTTCAACTTTTGTTCCTTTTAGCTTTCTTTGTTTACATCTGCAATGGCTTGTTACATATTGATTAATATTTAGTCTTTAGTATGTGCACCTAAAAGTAATAAATTTGCACATCATGGGTGCATAATATTGTACACAATAAGTTTTTATATTTTTACTGGTTGCAATTTGAATTGTTATATATTGTATTTTTGATGCTTTGTTTCGATTGCTAAATGTGGACTTTTGGTGTTGGCAGGTGGCCGCTGAATTAGCATCATCTTGCAAGTTCTTCCGCCGTAAACTTCTGTGCTGGATATAGGTCAGTACATAAGTGGGGTGGGGGTTGGGGTTGCGGGTGGATTTATGTTTTACTCATCCGGATTTATGTTGTACTAGTAATCTCTGTATAATACAGAACATGTAGAAAATACTTAGAAACTTGCAAAAAAAAAAAAAAAAAAAAAGTGTAGCAAAAATGTTGCAAGCAAAGACACATGTATTTGACGATGAAACCAGAGACGAGTAGATTGTTGAATGTATATAGTTAGTGTAGTTTTGGATACTCCCGATTTGTTTTAACCTCAGTTAAACTCTCTGAGGACTTCAGGGCCAGCAAGCTCATTATGTATCGGGGAACCACAAGCTTTTAATTTGATGTCATTATCACTGATCTAGGCGATTATTGAAGTCTAAAAATTTGTGGTTCCCTGGTCCGTAATATTTATTTTGGGGGAAATAAATTTTACCTTTGCAATGTATATAAGAAAACAGTAATTATTTTACCTTGCCGTATTTATGCGGCTCAATTGCAAAATTTAACTAAATTCTTTCATTTTTTTTCCATATTAAACTCTGTGGCATAGTTGAAAAAGTTTGATTTTATAAGAGATTTTTTTGAGATATCCAACTAGTAAAAAAGTGAGATACCTGAATATGAACGTAGTTAAGGTATATTCTAGATTTTATTACAGTAACCATTTGATTTTTAAAAGTTCAGAAATTTTAAACTAGAGTCATTTAAATTTAAAAGTTCGGGGAGGTATACATAATTTATGTGTGCGTTGTTTGCAAGTATTAGGCAATCAGTGGATTCCATCGAGCACGAAATTCATATCACAAAAGGGAAAAAATTAATGGTATCCAATCAAGATTGTTTAAAAAAACTGTTTGTTATTCATGTATGATTACTTTTTCAAGAACAATGGAATTTGACTAATTATCACCACAGATGATAAATTTTGTTTAATTTCATACTAAAATAATTTGATAGGTCCGAGTAAAATATGCAGAAATTGAAAACATGTTAAAGAAATTTAGTTCTTGTCGTTCAACAATTATCCCAAATGTTGGTTTTTTGAAAAAATTAAAAGTTCACTGTATAACATCAAAAATCATAATTTGGTTGTAATAAGTACTACTTAAATTTATATTCTCATTTTTGAAGGATCGTGTAGGAAAACGTATCCAGAGTTGGAATTCTAACTGCTATCAAAAGCTGGAAAGGCAGTGTTAATCAGAAATGTTGCACAGGCTATTCCAAGTTACTGTATGTCGTGTTTCTTGATTCCAAAATCTTTGTGCTTGGAGTTAGAGGTTATGATGAACGGGTACTGGTGGAAGACAAACTCTGTTTCTGAGAAGGGCACTAGGTGGCATTCGTGGAAGAATTTAAGCATGGCTAAGGGCAGTGGAGGTTTGGGTTTTAGAGATCTCCATGGCTTCAACCTTGCGCTTCTTGGTAAACATGTGTGGCAATTTATCAACAGGCCTGAGACTCTGGTGTCAAGAGTTTTCAAAGCTCGTTATTTCCCTCAAACGAGTGTTTTGAAAGCTGGTCGAGGTGGGGGTGCTAGTTTCATATGGTCGGGTATATGGCAAGCTAAGGAGGCCATTGGAAAAGGTTTTAGATGGGTTTTAGGAGATGGTAAGGAGATAAATGCATTTCCTGATGCTTGGTTAAAATCGAAGCTTGATTTCTGTGTGGAAGATTGTCATACAAATAACACTAGAAGTGAGAAAGCATGCGACTTCTTCATACCAGACTCTAAGCAATGGAATACGCAGCTGTTTCCAAGAAGTTGATGCAAAAATCATACTTGCACTCAGAATTCCTCAAAACCAGTCAAGGGATCGCTTAGCTTGGGTTCATTCGAACGATGGTAGTTATAGTGTTAAGACAGGGTATAGGTTGTGGTGGGAGCAGAATCAGTCTCAACATGGGGTTATGCAGTCTGTTGGGTGGAAAAGATTGTGGTCCATGAAGATACCTCACAAGATTCGTATGTTTTTATGGAGGATCTGTAGAAATAACGTTCCAGTTAGAAACATTCTTAGAGGGAGGGGAGTTCCGGTTACAATAATGTGCCCTATGTGTAACAAGGACGTAGAACACTTGCTTCATGTTTTCTTTGATTGTGAGTATGCCTCGGAATGTTGGAGAGTTATGAGCACGGAGTATGATATGAGGGAAGTTTATGAAGCTCCTAGCTGGGTACTACATAAGTTGGCTACAGTTTCGAGTGTTAAAGCAACTAAGATAGCTACGGTGTTATGGGAAGTCTGGTATGCTCGAAACCTGAGGGTTTGGGAGAACAAAGTGTTGAGTCCTGTCTTGGCAATGGAAGGTAGTAATAAGCAAGTAATGGAGTGGAGAGAAGCGTTGGCCAGAAGATCGACGGAGCAGTCTAATAGCAAGGGTGATCAAACGAGAAGAACTCAGAGGTGGGAACCGCCGGTGGAAGGTGTTCTTAAACTCAATGTGGATGTGTCTGTGATGCAAGACAGTAGTTCTTTTCGAATTGGCATGGTACTTCGTGACTGTCGAGGCAAGTTTATTCAAGGAAAATGCATGCATGTTGATGGCGAAGTCTCTGTTTTGGAAGCAGAATCCATTGGTATTAGTGAGGCCCTTCTTTGGTTGCTATCTAGATGTGGCCAAGTAGTGCAGATCGAGAGTGATTCTCTGGGAGCAGTTAATGCAATAAACAAGAACGCAGCTAATCATCTTGAGATTGGTCATGTTTTTTATCTTTGTCGAGAAATCTTGCACCTCAGATCTGATTTGTCCCTTCATTTTGTTAAAAAGCAAGCGAACGAGGCAGCGCATTTGATGGCGCGTGTCCCTTGTGAGCTAGGTAGCTACAATGTTTATGTGTCTCCTCCGGCTAATGTGTTGGAAACTATTGTTTCTGAGTTTTTGATATCTTAATGAAAAGTTTTCTTTGTTTCAAAAAAAAAAAACATATCAAAGGCATTCAAAGGATATAGAAACATTTTAATTTTAGTATAATATGATTTTACTTTCTTAATTCCTATTATTACATCCAACTCGCGAACTTGAGTTGAGATAAGTACAAATCTCTACAGTGCAATTTAGACTCGAACTTTGATAATCTCTAAAAGCATCTCCAATGGTGTTGGCTAAATTGATATAAAATATTGATTATGTAAAATTTACTGAACCTGTAAGGCTATAATGATTGGCTATTTTTTTAAAATGGTATGTTATTTATTTTTTAAAAATGGTATGTTATTATTATTTCAAGTTGTTATAAATAGAATGTATTATTTATTATGGTAATAGATGATGTGGAATCTTTTTACAGGTGACAAATATAGCCAACATCACGGAGTTGGCTAAATTTTTAGACAACAGTAATGTATGATTGGAGTGGAGAATTTTTTACATATTCTTTATAAATTTTATTTATGGTATCAATTATCCAATTTTACCTAAGGGTTTTGGAGGGTTGGAGATGCTCTAATACAATTAAACCTCGATTAAGTAATATCCGATAAAGTAATAACCTCGCTTAAGTAATAAATTTCGTCGGTCCCAACTTGGGTCAATGTTGTAAAGTAATATTCTCGCTAAAAGCATAAGATAATAAAAAATTAGAAAGTCATTAAGGGCCCAAATAATGTGTAAAGTAATAATTCCAAAATTATATATATATATATATATATATATATATATATATATATATATATAATGTATATGAGTTAAAAAATTCAATTCTTTTAATAATATGAACCTATAGTAGCTTGTTTCTTCTTTTCACCAAAGCCAAAATTAATCTCATCCTTGACTTTATGTAAAAAATAAATAACTACTGGTATGTTTTGCTCGTATTGTAACAAGTAATTGTTCAAATTATTGATTGCTTGAAATGCTTTCGTTGATAACACGCTTGGGATTACATTGCTATCGTCCTGTTCAGGATCAGTGTTCGTTACCGACTCAATTCTTTTAATAATATGAACCTACAGTAGTTTGTTTCTTCTTTCCACCAAAACCAAAATTAATCTCTTCCTTGATTTTATGTAAAACATAAATAACTCCTCGTATGTTTTGCTCGTATTGTAACAAGTAATTGTTCAAAGTATTGATTGCTTGAAATGCTTTCTTTGATGACACGTTTGGAATTACATTGATATCATCCTGTTTAGGATCAATGTTCGTTACCGACTCAATGATTTCTTCATCCGTAGATGATTCTTATTTTTTTAAACATAATGTATTGCAATACGTAAACATAAAAATTCGGTAAAGTAATAAAATATTACTTTATCGATAAAGTAATAAAATATTATTATATCGATAAAGTAATAAATTCGGTAAAGTAATATTTTTTGCAATCCCAAGAGTATTATTTTAAAGAGGTTTAACTGTAGTCCAATTCAGGCTCATATATTATCGAACATATATATAACAGTGTGTACTAAATCACCTACGTTCATTGATGTGAAGAACTCAGGCTCGGTATTCTTTGAAAGAGGACAGTCCTGTTTGGCAATTAACTATGTTAGCTGTTAGAGCATCTCTAATGGGGTTGGCTATAATAATATAAAATAATAGTTGGCTAAAATTTGGCTATAATAATATAAAATAATAGTTGGCTAAAATTTGTTGAACCTGTAAGGTATTGAACTCCAACTTACACTCCAATAGGGGTTAGCTATAATGGTTGGCTATATTTTGAAAGTAGTATTTTATTATATATTTATAATAGATTGCTACATAATACAATTTGGAGTGGTGGCTAAACAATTAAAAAAAAACAAATTTATAATACGCGGATATTGATACCGTTTTCTTACAGGTTGGCTATATATAGTCTATCAACTCCGATTGGCTATATATTTAGACAAGGGTTCTTGCCGGTTGGAGTTGTACAATTCGGAGACATTGGTTATAATTTTTATTGTTTAGCTGCCAGGTGTATTATATTGCTAAGGGGAGAGCTTGGTTGGAGATGCTCTTAACCATTAACGAATTTGGTTAGCTTTGATTAACGGATTAATTTAAATATTACATGAAATTATTTGATAATTAGCATAGTTTGCATAATTGCAGTTTGCATCCCTAAGAATGTTTGGGCACTGCAAATTGCACCCCTTTCGTGTATTTTTACCAAATTGCCCCTGATAATTTGGTAAATTCAGAATACTTAATTACATTTTGATCCCAAAAGTATGAAATGTTGCATACATAACCCTTGAACAAAAACTTTCGAATTTTCATCAATTTTTTCGAATTTTTCCTAAATTTTTTTCAATTTTTTCATAAATTTTTTCGAATTTTTCTGTGAATCGTTTGGAAAAATTCATAAAAAAATAGGAAAAATTCGAAAAAAATCAGGAAAAAATTTATGAAAATTCGAAACTTTTTGTTCAAGGGTTCATGTATGCAACATTTCATATTTTAGGGATCAAAATGTAATTAAGTATTCTGAATTTACCAAATTATACCTGGATTTTTGGTAAAAATACACGAAAGGGGTGCAATTTGCAGCGCCCAAACATTCTTAGGGATGCAAACTGCAATTATGTAAACTATGAATACTAAACTGACTTTGGTCCGAACCAAAGGGTTGCAAATTGCAATTTAGTCTAAAGAAAATTGATAAGTAATAAGACTCCTGCTGAGTAATGATGTGGTTAAGATAGCAAAAAAGAAAAAAAAAACGTTGTACATTGGATGGTCACGAAGTTGCAGTACACAAATGAGTAAACCTAATAATTAGATCAAGAAGTTGAAGTACACAAATTCGTCCACTTAAGCAATTAACAAGGTACACATGCTACGCTAAGATGCCGAGATTGGGCAGGACAAACACAAATTTACAGTGGACATACATCTACAATGTCCACACAAATTCTGGTGCATCACTTCGGGCCCCAACCAATGTCCGGTACAGGTACATCTTTTCTACCTTCTGACTATCATCTGAATTAGCATCCATCTGCTCGTTTTCATTAATGATTTCCACATTTAGGTTTGGCATCTTCTTAGCCAGTGTCTTGCAGGCCCCAAGAGTTACTTCGCATGACGACATCCAAAGGGATCGCATTGTCTCATACTTCCCCATGTCTGCTAAGAGTGCCATATTTCCAAATGGGCTATCTCGGATCTCTAGCTTTTTCAGCTTCTTGCAGCCATTTAACACATACACCATACCCTTGTCACTGCCCCCAGCAAAGGCAACTGACAACATTTCCAGCTGCTCTGCGTACATTCCTATATAGAGGAAAACCTTGTCTGTTAGGAGGCCAGAGAGTGATAACCGCTTAAGACCCTTGGATGACTGAACAATTGCACCAAAACCTTCATCAAGTGGCTGCATGGTCACGGGATCTGGTATAGTTGGATTAAGTGTGCACAGTCTAAATCTAATGAAATTCGGACAGTTTTTAGCAACAGTTATGAGTGCGGCGTTTGTCATTTGCTGGCAGAAATAGAGCAAGGAATTCAGTTTCGGACAACCGGTTGATATCGCCACCAATCCCTCTTCTGTTACAGCAGTATTACCAGCACCATGGAGATCAGATGGGAAGACTCGCAATTCCTGCAGTTCTTTGCAACTAGAAGCTACAACACCTAATCCTTTGTCTCCAATATAATCCAATATCTGTTGCAAAAAATAGAACGTCATCTAATTGGAACATTAATTAATTGATGCTAATATTTTAAAAAGTAAGATTAACTACAAACCCATAGTCGCTGCAGTTTCCTGCAATGTCGGATCAGCTTTATAAGATCTCTACTGTAAATCCCCGGCGCATAACTCAAGTTCAAAGAGGTCAAATTCACACAAACAGGGTACACACTAGGCAAGCAGCGAGGAGCAACCTCAAGAAATCCTGACAAACTCCTAATGGATGTACAATTTTGGATGGTGTTCTTGAGCTTTTTACATGTCTCTGAATCTGGATCATGAACATAAGAACCTGCACCCAATTCCTGCAATTGGGGTGCTTGGACCAAAATCTTCTGAAGAGCATCAACAGGGACTGCATGGTTTAACTTGAGACTACTAAGATTTTTGCACCTTGCCACCAGTCTCTCAAGAGCAGAGATGTTAACTTCTCCCCTCAGGCATGCAAAATTTAATGAGACTAGAGATGTGCAGCTCTCAGGAAAACAGCTGAGCCACTGCCCTCTATGATCCTCAACTTCATTTTCTTGCAAGTCCAGCTCCCTCAGATGCCTGGATTGGGAAATTTAAATGTGATGAAAACCAGAAAAAGTCGTTGTCAACAAATTAAGCATTAAATCAAACATTAGAGTAGTTACTAGCAATAACAAATAAACCAACATGGTAAGCAATTATCACTTCTAGTGAATGTACACTATTTAACATCACCCAGGAATGCATGCTGTGATTATTCAGGCAAGACATCTATAAGAAAGTAAAACATGCACAACGGTAATTTTCAGCAAAAGAAACAATTAAATTTAGATTGCACAAGCATGCACACAAAACAAAAACTGATGACCAGAAAAAACATTGATGCAATTTATATCAACTACATAGAACTCAAGAGGAGATTAGAATATGCAGCACGAGACTCGTAATGTGGGGTAAGAATGTTACATGAAGCAGTTTTTTGTGTTGCCAAGAACTATAAGTTGACACAAGTGATAGGATATTCGCATAACATAAAACTATAAGTTGACAACATATGGCTGCATGCTGAGTTTACAAATCAGTTACATCACTAGTAAAAAAAAGTTCCAGCAAACAGGCATATTGGTTCAACTTGAACAGGAGAGTGATTAACAAGATACCTGAACTATACACTTTACCAAGAACTACTAATAGAGTGGCATACATATATGAAGACAATTTCAACAATAACACTTGAACCAGCATTATCTCATCGAGTACACAGACAGCCAAGCATATCTTGACAAATAAAAGATGTACCTTGAGGACCCAGAATAAAATTTTAAATAAACAACAATACTAGACATATACAAGTCAGCAGAAAAGCCTACAACCGAAGTTGACAATATATCCAAAGAACAAAACAATAGCATAAAGCAACACCACATGACACACTACCTGCAATTGGACGCAATAGCTGCAAGACCATCAGTCGAGAATCCTTCACAGCTAACCAAAACCAAGGACTTAAAATTCACAAAAGAGCGAGCAAGAAGCTCAAGACTATCATCCGAAACCACCATTCTTTTCAACTTTAACTCCTCCAAATTAACCCCATGTTTGACCATAGCTTCAATCCACGGAAAAACATATCCACCCCAATCGGGAGGAACCAAATTAAAATCGGCAAAATGAGGCTTCCCTTTCAACGTAAGACACCTAACCCTAGGAAACCTCCCAATCATCCTCTCCGGACTAATCGCATAACAATTCCCAATAAAAACCCTCTCCCTACTATACCTCTCAACACTATACCACGATTTACACACCAACGACACCGCATTTCGGTCCCGATGTGTAGTCAACAGATTAAATACAAGCTCCAACACTTCCTCAGGGAAGTAATTCATCACGTTATACAAACACATCTAAAATCAAATCTTTCAACACCAAAACATAACAATTTGACTTGGATCTAACACCAGATATCGATAAAAATCCAAACTTTAACTAGATCTAACCAATTAACCAGAAAAAGATCAAATCTTTAAACTAATTAAAAGTAGATCTGAAACAAAACTAAACCCTAGAAAAAAAAATACTAAAAAATCTAGGGCTTGAGTCTCCACTAGTCTAATTCAGCACCATCACAAATCACAAATCTGTAAAAAAGAAAATATCTATAATTAATTAGCAAGCAAAATCAACCAAAATATATATATATATACTTAAAAAAAAAAGGAAATAATTGAAGATAAGAAATGATTGGATTACCTGTGTTTACTAGATATAAAAGGGAGAGAGATCCGTGGAGAGAAAAATCAAATCTTTATCATATTCTATCTCTCTACATCACTCTTTTACTTTCTCTGTCTATACATACATGTTTTGTATGTGATAGTACTGGAGGTACTCATGGATTCATCATGTGTAAATTGTGAACTGTTGCTGTTCTGCAACTAGACTTAAACTAAAAAAACGCATCTTTCTTTTTCCTGTGGAGAAGATAAACTCTGATTGAGCTAGCTTAACTTTATGAGAGAGAACGAGAGAGAGAGAGGGGGGAGAGAGATTCTTTTATTAAAATATGGATAAAAATAAAATAAGGTGAATGTGTTTTGATCGGACGGTGAGGGTGCGGAAGATTGAGAAAGTGATTAGGGAATCTTGACCGTTGAAAATAAACGTGCATTTTGTCTTTTTCTTTATCTGTTTCTGTTCACAAAGACCACACATCTACTCGATAAAGTCCAATTATTAAGAGCAACTCCAACCCTGCATTCCCCTTGTGTATAATCTACGTGGCAAGTGAAATATAGAGAAGGACCTCTGCTTTTTGAACTCCAACGCAGCACACTAGTTTTGTATAATTTTACAATTCTGTAAATGGGTTATCTATATCTGCTAGTGAAAGCCCATTTTGTAAAACATTCCAGCTGGACTCCCGCCAATCTCAATCTCCCAAGCTGCTCCCGCACTTTCTCATTTTCATTTCCCGCACAATATCGAGTGTGTGTAATATATTTCACAAATCTCTTTCATATTTTCTTTGTGCCAACAATCAAACTCAAGGTATACCTAAACTCAACCATTGTTATATATTCTGAATTTTTAGTTTTCCTTACATTTTTGTTGAATTGTTAGTTAATTTAGAGATGATAATTGATATGAGTTTTACTTTGAGAACTTGTTTGATTTTGTAGATTTACCTGATGTTTATTCATGTTTTCTACATATTAAGATTAGGTTGTCTATGATATGTTTGATATAATGTTGCAGTGAGTTTTTCATTTTGATGATGAATTTTTTTTTTGTGATGTTGTAGTTTTATTGTAGGAAATGGATTCCTCTTTTATTCAACTGCTTAACCATGGTGTATACACTGATAATGAAGAGATGAGTTCACAACCGCCTCCATTAACACAAACACAAGACTCAACGAGTAAGATGAAAAAAGGTCGGTCAAAAAATTTTACAATTGAGGAAGATATGTTACTTATATCTGCTTGGAAAAATGTTAGTATGGATCCGATTCAAGGCAACAACCAAACACAACAAACATATTGGTCTAGAATTGCAAACTACTACAATGAGTACAAAACGTTTGAAACTGAACGAAGTTCAAGCTCCCTGTGTAATCGATGGTCATCGATACAACTTTGTGTGGGTAAATTTCAAGGCTTTTATAGTAAAATAGATGACCAAAATCAAAGTGGATTGAGTGCAGAAGACAAGGTACTTATATGTATTTATTAGTTTCCGTTTCAATCGTTTCATTTCAGAGTTTACAGTTTTCTTGCAGCAGTTTTCAGCAGTTTGTAGCCTTATATATTGGCATGAACTATGATTTTTGATTTTGTATAACTTAGTAACAATTAATGAAGAAAATACTATTTTATTGAAATCTTAGCAAAGCATTTTATTATTAATCATTCGAAATAAGTAACAACGAAAATGAAAATTACATTAAAAGAAAAATACAATAGGAATGCAATATTATTAGATATCACTGCCATGACTTTGCCAAAGATGCTCGATAAGATCATTCTGCAACTGGATATGAGCTTGCTTGTCTCGAATTTGCCGATATACTTGAATAAATTCTTTGATGTCCCTCTTACGACCATTATTCATTGAAATAGTTGGCGTATCAGCATCCATGTCATAGTTATAATCTGAAATATGTAATTCTCTTTCGTCTTCAACAATCATATTGTGCAAAATTATACAAGATGTCATTATATATTTCATTGTATCAACATCCCAAAATCGTGAAGGTCCGCGTATTATTGCGAATCGAGCTTGCAGCACTCCGAATGCACGTTCAACATCTTTTCTAGCTGCTTCTTGTGCAGCAGCAAAATGCTTTCTTTTGTTACCTTGAGGATTCGAAATAGTTTTAACAAATGTTGGCCAGGAAGGATATATACCGTCAGCGAGATAGTACCCCATCTTATATTCACGCCCATTGATACTAAAATTAACTTGAGGTCCACATCCTTCTGCTAATTCATTAAAAACATTAGATCGATCTAGCACATTAATATCATTTAAAGATCCAGGTAAGCCGAAAAAAGAGTGCCAAATCCAAAGATCATACGAAGCTATTGCTTCCAGAATAATAGTAGGTTCATGAACATGACCTGTATAAGTTCCTTGCCAGGCAGTTGGGCAATTCTTCCACTTCCAATGCATACAATCAATGCTTCCTAACATACCTGGAAAGCCACGTTGTTTCGCAACTTCCAACAACCTCGTTGTATCTTCAATATTTGGTCGTCTCAAATATTCTGGACCGAATACTTCAACAACCGCTTTCACAAATCTTTTAAGACTCTCGATTGTTGTACTTTCCCCAATCCTAATGTACTCATCAACAGAATCTGCAGCAGTTCCATAAGCAAGCATTCGAAGTGCGGCTGTTATTTTCTGGAGAGACGATAATCCACGAACTCCCACAGCGTCCATTTTTTGAGCGAAATAATTATCATGAGCTGTAATTGCTTCTTGAATCCTCAAAAAAAGTGCTTGACGCATCCGAAATCTTCTACGAAACATTGTTTCTGGATACGTAGGGTTATTAGAGAAATAGTCACGATAAAGTCGAGCATGACCTTCTTCTCTGTTTCGATTGATGACACGGTGATTTGGTGTTGATCCACCATGTTGTGAGGCTGAACTTTCACCATGAAGTTGTTGATATTGTTGAACAGCAGTAGCCATTGTTAACATTTGTTCAGCTTCTTCTTCTTCTGCATTCATCATTTCACGCATTAATCGAATAATATTTGACATGATGTTTTATGAGATTATAATTTTAGAATGAATCTGATCTTTAAATTTGCAAGTAGTGACATTTATATATATGATGTGAAAATATAGCTGTTGAGATATAGCCGTTGAAAATATAGCTGTTGTAAATATAGCCGTTGTAAATATAACCGTTGAAAATATAGCTGTTTGAAAATATAGCTGTTGGAAAATAATTACTGTATAATATAGTTGTTGGAGAAATAACCCTTAAAATTTAATTATTAATAATAATAAAATGTTGATTTTGAATTATAGAGAACCATATAGAGAACACCATTGGAGGCCAACACCTTTTTGATTCTTTATAATTTAGAGAATTATTATTATATAATTTTTTAGAGAACAAGTATAGAGAATAGGGTTGGAGTTGCTCTAATCATTTTGTAGATGGCTCCCGGTCCTGACAATTAATTGTGAGGATGATTTATCCAACAATCAGTTTCCTAATCGTTGGATCAATAATTCAACGATCGGGATTTAAAAAAAATTAGTTCATTCCTCAAAAATTTCCCGCAGAACACTATTCATCCGCGTATATTTTTCGCGGAACGATATTCTCGATCCGCGAAAAATATACGCGGAATGCTATTCTGATAATTACTTTACATACACACAATTAGGGCTGCACAAAGGTCCAAAACCGGACCGGATCGACCCGGACCAGACCGAAGACCGGATTTTGTTGAATTCATGGACCGGGGACCGGATCGATCATAACCGGTCCCAATCTTGGGACCGGACTGGAAAAACTCGGACCGGAACCGGACCTATATGGACCGGTTGGTTAATACTATATAAAAAAATAATTTTATAATTTAATTTTCATTATTTGTTGATATTTAAATTACTTGGTAAGTTAATTTAAATTTAAAAATAAGTAAATGTCATATTATTTGTAAAGTAACATTAATTTGTAAACGTAATTATAAATTATATATAGTATAAAATATGAAATTTAATCATTTATATTATAGTGTTTATATATATTATTTCATAAATTTATTATTTACCAATTTGGATCACTGAAATATGTTATGTGTTAATATTTAATTATTAAATTATATAATTTAAAAGACAAAATAGTGTAAAATTAACTATATACATAAAATTCGATCCGGTCCGGACCGGGTGTTTTCAGGGTTTGGACCGGACCGAAGACCGGATTTTTTTGATTTTATGGACCGGGGACCAGACCGGTTATATTCGGTCCGGTTCGGTCCTTAGACCGATAGACCCGACCCAATCTAATTTACCGGTCCAGACCGAAAAGTTGTGCAGCCCTACACACAGTTTCTGTCTCTCTGTTTTGCTCCTCTGTTTCAACAACACAATTTTCTTTTTCTTCGTTATCCTCCTCTCCGTCGACCCACCTCCATACCTCTCCCCTCTACAAACCACCTCTCCGCCGTTCTCCTTTTCCCCATCCCTCACCTTCTCCGTTCATCTCACTCGCCGCCTACCCAACCAATCCATGCAACCACTCATTTCATTCACCCCATCTCCATCAAACCATCACCAATCCTCTCGACCCACAAACACACCGCTCTCCGCCCCTCTTCCATCATCTTCCTACCCACAACCCAATCACCATCGCTCCACCCCTTCGACCACGACCACCGATCAACAACTGTTCCTCCGATTCGCCATCACCTTCTCTCCGATTTCATCCCAGCCCACCTCCGATTTCATCCCAGTCCACCTTCAACCTTCGACATATTAATAGCATAAAAAGATCACAAAATTATATGATGACTAAACAAAAAGATAAGATCTAATTGCAGTTTTATTGAAAATAGATACATGTAAATATATGTATAGAAGAGGGTAACATGGCTGGGCAGCAGGAGAGATGATGAAACGAGAGATGAGAAAATGTATATAAAGCTACGTTTGACTGGAATTATGAGAATAGCGTTCTGTGAATATTTTTCGCGGATCGAGAATACCGTTCTGTGAAAAATATACGCGGATGAATAGTGTTCCGCGGAAAATTTGTGAGGAACAAACGAATTTTTTTTTAATCCTGACCGTTGGATTGTTGATCCAACGATCAGGAAACTGATTGGTAAATAAATCGTCCCTGACAATTGATTGTCAGAGACCAGGACCCTTTGTAGATTATTGGGCTGTTTGGGAAAATTTTAAATAAGTTCTTAGGAAGTTATTTTCGGGTAAAAATTTCATATTTTGATAATTTTTTTATACAAATATTTAATGTATATTTCAGATTTTATAAGTTGCAAAAAAAAATTATTTTTTTAAAAAAAAAGTTAAGAATCTCTAACTTTGTTTTAAGATAAGTTAATTTATTCTGAAAATAAGTTCCCCAAACGGCCCCATTATTATGAACTTAAAAATTCAGCGATATTTACATAAATGATCATTCCCCAAAAAGGGGCCAATATTAACGAGAAAAATGTGTAATTTATTGTAAACTAGTTGATAAAGCCGCGCTTCGCGGCGGCATTATAATTTTTTTAAAAAAATTTAATACATATTTACGTTATACAATATTATCAATTTTAAATTTTAATAGTTATATAATCTTTAATGAACTGATTTCTTGTTAAACACGATTCTTTCGATTGAGTCACTCTCTCGTTAAAACCGAAATCCCAACTTTAACATATATTATAAAGACTTACATTTTAATTTTTATCCATAAAAATCGAACCCTGAAAATAAAAAATAATATGACATCAGTATTAAATTCTAATAGCTAATATAATCGTTTCTAGTGACCTGTATTCCCATTAAAACATTTTATAAATTCAAGCACCTATTTTATTTTTAATATATTAAAAAATATTCAATTTATTAATATCTAAGATTTTAAAATTTAAAAAAAATAAAAAAATAGATCGAAAGCATCACCAAACATGCTTTGAACTAAAACCACACGGCTACTTCATTCATTAATCATGATACGTAAAATACTTTGAACTAAATAAATTGATACCAAACATATGTATAAATGAACAAATTTGCCTATCACCCGACTACATTAGCGACTCATTCGTTTTCCTTTTTCTTTTTGATATGATATAATCTTGATCGTCTATTTTTGAAAATATTAGATTCGACGGTTGAGATTAATTTCGTAATACAATTACGAAACTTATGGATAAGATCCCTCTTATACTTATTATAATACGTAACAAATCACGCACTTGGTTGGATACTCATGCAAACTAACAATGTATTAAAAAGATGAATTCAGTGAAAATAGCTCAACACACTGAGAAAAAGGAAGTACCTTAAATTATTATTTTGATCGAAAAAGTTAAGTTTGATCATTAGTGTCGAGTGATGTACTCCATAATTCTTCCATCCATAACTTGATTTACCTGCATGTTAAAAGAAGAAGTAATCGAATGAGTATTGTAACGGATAATTGGTTATGAACACTAAAACGCTATAACTGAAAGAATAAAATAAATTTAGTCGATTCATGCGTTTTAATGTATATATAGATAGACTATTTATTAGTTTTTATTCAAACTTCTATTCTATTTTCAATAAAACTTTTAATCATCATCTTATAATTAAATATTTATTCTACTTCTAATAAAACTTCTAATCATATGTTTATCCTATAAACTCGAACTCTTCTCATGTATAAATTCGAATAACTATTCTACTTCTAATATGTTAAAAGATACTTTTATATTTATTATTGTTTAAAATCCTAAAGTTCTAAAAAATTGAAAAAATAAATTGAGACGATCTTAGAGCGCCACCTAACCTCCCGCGTATCCTCCTTATATATATATATTGACATCTATTTTACTTCCAATAAAACTTTTAATTATATGTTTTTTCTATAAATTCGAACTCTTATTCTCTATAAATTCGAACTCATATTCTATTTCCAATAAAACTTTTAATCATATGACTTATAAATGCATATTCTACTTCCACTAAAACTTCTAATTCTAATTTTTTGTTTTACCTATAAATTTGAACTCTTCTCCTCTATAAATTCGAACACGTTATCTACTTTTAATATGTTGAAAAATAGTTTTATACTTATTAGTATTTAAAATCCTAAAATCAATATTATAAAAAGAAAAAAAAATAATCTACAGCTATACTCCTTTCTGTCACTACAATACAGGCATCTAAAGCCTACCCGTTTGCACTACTCATCAAAATTGATGAAGAAAGTTATTAATAACATAACAACAAATCAATTAAATCATAAAGCAAGTTAAAAAATATGATAACAGCGTAGAAAATCTTCGCTCACCAGCTATCACCGTCTTGTTGAGACGTTCTATAAAAACCAACAGGAAAAAAACTTGTAAGATACATCATTAATAAATATGCCAACAATAATAAGATAAATCATCTAAATAAAAAATAACAAAGAAACTTTTGTCTCTGGACTTCCTAACGCATTTCCGTCTCTCCTGCATACACATAAGTTAAAAGTTTTGTACATATAACTAAGAAAACAAATCGTAACTATACATTAAAAACAAAAAAATATAAAAAAAATTATGTAGCTCTCTACTTGTAAAAATAGAACAGTACAGCGAGTGAATAAAACGTTAAAAAGTAATTGAAAGAAAAATTATAGGGATAGTTTCAAAACTACCCATGTGAACTATTAGATTTTTAAATATATACTACCCATCTTTCTAAAATTCTAAAAATACCGACCTTGTTTTCAAAATTCCAAAAATACTACCTTCCTCAATTGCAACTTTTGCAACCTCATTTGCAACTTCCAGTTTTCAAATTTCTGATTTCATGTTCTGGGGTTCAGATGTCATTTTCGACCTCTTTTTTGGACTCTGATATATATATATATATATATATATATATATATATATATAGACATCTGACAAATGGAACTTGAAATCAGAAATTTGAAAACTGGAAGTTGCAAATGAGGTTGCAAGGCCCCGCCAAGGGCACTCATAATTGGTGAATTTGGGTTGCAAGGCCCCGCCAGGGGCACTCATAATTGGTGGATTTCTGATTTGCAACTTTCAGTTTTCAGTTGCAACTTTTGCAATCTCAGTTGCAACTTTTGCAACCTCAGTTGCAACTCCTCAGTTGCAACTTTTGCAACCTCAGTTGCAACTTTTGCAACCTCAGTTGCAACTTTTGTAACCTCAGTTGCAACTTTTGCAAATGAGGTTGCAACTCCTCAGTTGCAACTTTTGCAACCTCAGTTGCAACCTCAGTTGCAACTGCGGTTTGCAACCTGAATTGCAACTTTTGCAACCTCAGTTGCAACTGCGGTTTACAACCTCAGTTGCAACTTTTGCAACCTCAGTTGCAACTTTTGCAACCTCAGTTGCAACTTTTACAACTGAAAACTGAAAGTTGCAAATCAGAAATCCACCAATTATGAGTGCCCCTGGCGGGGCCTTGCAACCCAAATTCACCAATTATGAGTGCCCCTGGCGGGGCCTTGCAACCCAAATTCACCAATTATGAGTGCCCTTGGCGGGGCCTTGCAACCTCATTTGCAACTTCCAGTTTTCATTTGTCTGATATATATATATATATATATATATATATATATATATCAGAGTCCAAAAAAGAGGTCGAAAATGACATCTGAACCCCAGAACATGAAATCAGAAATTTGAAAACTGAAAGTTGCAAATGAGGTTGCAAAAGTTGCAATTGAGGAAGGTAGTATTTTTGGAATTTTGAAAACATAAAAGTATAATGAGGTAGTAATTTTGAAAAAATGATTTTATAGAAGTGAAAAGATAGTTGGGTGGTAGTAAAATTGGAAATAATTATTAAAATCTTATTTATTTATATAAATATCCCAAAATTATACTCTGTGGTTCTGTGTAGTGGAACTATGTCCAAATGTATGAAGGCTAATTCTGAATAGCAATCTTCTTACTTTTTCAAACTATTCTGCATAGAAAAATTATTCCATTAGAATAATCAATATGTAGATTAGCAGTATCGAAAACAAAACTTGCAATACTTTTAATTACATATCTTGTCTATAAATTCAATCTATTCTCCTTTATAAATTCGAACACCTAGCTATCCTACTTCTAATAACTCTTCTCCTCTATAACTCTATAATTTCGAATGTCTATTTTACTTCCAATACGTTAAGGATATTTATTTTTATTTATTAATATTAATACTTATAATTATAATTCTAAAATTCTAGAAAATTAGAAGAATAGATTAAAGCGATCTTAACGCGCCACCTAAACGCCCGCGTATCCTCCTTTATATATATATATTGATTGATTGATTGTTATTTGTTAATGGTTAAATAGTAAAATTAGATTTAGGAGTAAAAATTTTATATTTATTTTTATACTTTTGTTATTTGCTTTAGTTATAAATAGTTTCATCTTTGAAGAAGTAAAATGCATCATCAAGCAACAATATTTCTATATTCTCTCTTTTTCTAGCTCTGTATTTTTTCCTAGGAGTATCTCTATTAATGTATTCAAAATACAATATTCATAATTTTATGTTTTAGTGCTAAGTCTTAAAAACATAAAATCCCAGTAAACAAGTTTTGATTGGTTGAACATTTATGTAGTTCAGTAAGCTTATGACATATATACATTTTAAATTTTTAGAGACAAATTTTCAACTTCCTAGCACATTCCATTTTTTATGTAAATATAATCATTATTTTTTTTCTTTCGACAAATAAACTCAGAATAATCCATTTCGGCTCATTAAACGGGTGAAGTGCCAAAATGGCACATTTTGAAGGAGAAATGTCCAAAATAGCATATTTTGGAAAACAATCCCCGCACTAGCACTCTGCTCACGCATGTATGATCTACGTCAAGCAGTAACGCATTTTCGAAATGCGTTATGTGTGAAAACGCATGTGTGGAATACGTTTTCTATCAATAACGCAATGTAACGTTGCGTTTTGGAAGCAACAACGCAAATATTACATGCGTTTCTGGTAAACGCATTTTCTTTTGCCGTTTTGTTTTCAGTTTTTTTTAAAACTCATTTTTTTAATTTTTTTTTTACTAAATATCCTATTAAAAAATTTATAATTAAATAGCCATTTCAAATTGTATTTTTTTTATTCGTTATTTTGAATATTTCTAAAATCCAAAATGGAAATGTTGAACCCCAAAAGTTAATCGTTGAACCCCTAAATTTAATAAAAATTGTATTTTTCAAATTTAAAAATTTTAATTAAAAAATTGAATCCGGCGACCTAATTTTTAAACGCTAACGAATAAAATCAGGATAAGTTAGGGTTTAGGGTCTAGGGTAACAACCCTAAACCCTAAGTCTGTATACGGTTTATTCGTTAATCGGAATATTTCTAAACCCAAAATGGAACTACTGAACCCCAAAGGTTAATTGTTGAACCCGTAAGGGAATACAAATAAAATTAAAAAAATTGAATATTTCTAAATCATCATTCAAAATATTTCTAAAACCCAAAATGAAATTATCGGGAAAAAAAAAAACCAAACAAACGCAACTGCTACATGCGTGCTCCCTTAACGCATACTATATGGGCGTGAACAATGTGCCAGTAGAGGGCACCCTTTTCAAGTAGTGCTATTTTGGACATTCAACCCTAAAATTGTGCCATCTTGGCCATTTTCTCCATTAAACTTTATCAAAAATACTTAGTATTGCACAAGCTAAAGACTTTTAGTACACCACCTCTTACATTTTCTTGGCATAAACTGATAAAACTGGACAAGGATGCATGTCTAAGCAAAGTTAATAGCAACTATATCAGGTAACAGATGGCTTGGGAAAAGTTTTCTAACTTACAGTGTATCAACAAAGTATACCAGACCACACTGTTCACAATTCTACAACAAAGTATACCAGACATTACCTATAATTACCAAGTCAATAAGTCACATGTCACGGCAGCTAAGAAACATATCGTCAGCACTTAACAAAGACCCAATCCCCGTTGATCCTGCAGATTCAAAAAGAAAATACATGCATATCATTTTGGTTTGATCCACGATCAGTGACACAGACAGGTACAGTAACTACACGGGCAGATCAAAACCAAGAGCACCTGGTGCCTAGATAGGTTCAGCCAACTAAAAGATAAATATATCAATGAGCCGATTAAACATTCTAGAAACTCTGGAGAACGATTGAACACAACACAAGTATCATAGTGTCTGGAAAGATAAAAAAGATTATGCAACAAAACAGAATATGAATTATTCCATGTTTGGATGCAGAGTGATCAAATACAGATGGAATGAAATAGTAGTTCTCATATATTTCAAAGTGGCTTCAGTTATATGATGTGTAATTTAAGGGTTATCTACAGTTCAGCTTAGCAAAAAAATATAATTAATACTGTAATATCTACAGTTTTCAACTCTGATTCTGTTGTCATTTCGAAGGGTGAACATTATAGATTATTGATCTTTCACATTTAACTGGTCAGCTGATTGGACTGAACCTGCGGTGTGACGTATACGGATATTAGAGCACTCACGATCTCCTACTACCAGTACACCAAAGCTATAAACATCAGATTTAACAGACAATGCTCTCTCGATGGCATACTTAGGCATGTAGCTACTGCAAATTAAATAAAATTAATGATTTTAGTATTTTACTATGAAGAATACAGAAAAGAAAATAGAAATCAGCACTGCTGTTGTAAAGACTCTTACTATTTCCGACCATCCTTCCCGTGTTTGATTCTGTTCACTATCTCCAAACCTTCTGATGCAGGACAGGATATTAAGAAAGATGATAAACAGATAATAGGCAATGAATTATACGAATCCCAAGAATAATCAATAATATTATTCCCAAGAAAAAGTGTATAATCAAAGCTAAGTAATATGTGGGGGATTACATCACTTATATAGAATAATTAAACCCTAGTACTAAACCTAATGGACCTAAGGCCCGTAAACAAATGGGCTTTATTCTAATTAAACTACTTAAATAATAAACTCCTAGCCCCACATATAAAACATTAAGATTAATACATCATTTATATCTACACTAGACAAGTATAAACTAATAATAAACATATATTTTAATTCTTTATTTCCGTTCCTCATCATTCTCCCCTTGTTGGAGAAAACTCGACCACGAGTTTTGTAGAAGTCGAGAACCAGGCAAGACTGAGCTGGAACGAAGAAGAAGTGTTTCCATTTGAAGAAGCACTGATTAAATGCAAAGAACTTCGAAAATTGACTAGCAAGCGAAGGAGTTTTAGGCAAGTACTCTGGAATGATGAAGTCGATATGCTCAACCTCAAGAATATCATCAACTACTTTACGATCCTCGACATTTTGAAAGCAATCAAGTTGTGGCTTGGTTTCTTCCACTTGCTCCTCAATAGCATGCTCAACTTGTTTAACCTCCTCAATTGGATCTTCCATAACTTGTTTAACCTTCTCAATTGATACTTCCGTAGCAGCTTCTTCAATGTGCTCAACTTCCATTTCCCCTTTTACCTTTTTCTCATTTTCGAAAAGTACAAAACGTTCAACCTGAAATGTGAGAGTCTTAAGAGTCCTCTTTAGTTCCTCATCAGGCTGTGTACTAAATCTTTAACTTGTGCAATACTAGTATTTTGATAAGTTAAAATGAGCCGGAATCTTCAGGTGATGTTATGCTACTATGCTAGGTGATTACTAGTGTTTTAAATTTTAATAAATTATCATGCTCTAGTTACAGGTACCTAGTACCTAAATATAACAACTCCTGTGGGACTTACGTCGACACCTTGGGGGATACTTTAACTTCATGACAACTCCAGATTACGAGTCATTCATAGAAAGTTTGAAGCTAGCAACATTCTTCTTCATTACAATATGAATCCAAAAATCTCAGATTTTGGTATGGTTAGAAGGTGATGAGGAACGGAAATAAAGAATTAAAATATATGTTTATTATTAGTTTATACTTGTCTAGTGTAGATGTAAATGATGTATTAATCTTAATGTTTTATATGTGGGGCTATGAGTTTATTATTTAAGTAGTTTAATTAGAATAAAGCCCATTTGTTTACGGGTCTTAGGTCCATTAGGTTTAGTACTAGGGTTTAATTATTCTATATAAGTGATGTAATCCCCCACATATTACTTAGCTTTGATTATACACTTTTTCTTGGGAATAATATTATTTATTATTCTTGGGATTCGTATAATTCATTGCCTATTATCTGTTTATCATATTTCTTAATATCCTGTCCTGCATCAAATTGGTATTAGAGCCGAATCCTTGAAGTTTCGTTACTGTTCATCAAAAGTACTGTGCATCGTTGTTTTTACTGTTCCCGCTGCATATACCACCCATCACCGCAGAACCCTAGCTTTCAGCGACCACATCATTGCCATACACCACCATACCATCAGAAAACACCAAAATTGCTACCTATTTCAACTGCCCAGAAGCCTAATTACCTAAATCTCCAATCCCAGAACCCTAATTACACACCCAACCCGATCCGTACACAAGAACCCTAAATCCCAAATTGAAATCTCTAACCCCAATCATATTTGGACCTTAAATCCAACAATACACCATTTAATCACTACTACCATAATACTCCCATCTCCATCATCAAAAACACACCAGAAAATGAGAAGAATCAGAAATCCATTCTTAAGGCGCATCTGTAGCACGCTTGACACCTGCTATATCACCTGCTTGCTGGAAATAGATCACCATAAGCCACTGTCACGACATCTCCTTTGTACATCAGCTGCTTTCCAACTTGTTTGCATATTAAACAGAAGGGGTAACCCGTAACCTTGTTCTTTCGTATATACACACAACACATATACATATATATACATTTTTTTACCTGTCCACCAGCTTTAACATATTACCCTGTGTTTGACTTTCAAATCAGCAGCCTTTGCCTATTTTTGTTCACACCAGGACTATCCGAAAGTGCAAATCAACACCTATAACTTCTGATTTTTGATATTTGAGTCCTTAATCTTCAGAATTTATGAACATCAACCCACTTTATTATTGTTTAGGCCATGTCTGCTCACATCAAGCGTCAAATTGATAGTGTGGAAGATAATATCTATTTCCTTAAGCGTGAACGTAATGAGTTGCACTACCAAATTTATGTTTGCTATTGTCAAGAGCTGTTATATGAATATGAGCTTACGTTGAAGGAGTTAGATAATCAATATGATGAACTTGAAAGATTGGAAAAGAAGTACAAAATTGCGTTGAGCAAAGAAAGGTGCAAACGTGCAGATGAAAGGTACAAACTTGTAGATGAGGAACTAAAGAGGACTCTTAAGACTCTCACATTTCAGGTTGAACGTTTTGTACTTTTCGAAAATGAGAAAAAGGTAAAAGGGGAAATGGAAGTTGAGCACATTGAAGAAGCTGCTACGGAAGTATCAATTGAGAAGGTTAAACAAGTTATGGAAGATCCAATTGAGGAGGTTAAACAAGTTGAGCATGCTATTGAGGAGCAAGTGGAAGAAACCAAGCCACAACTTGATTGCTTTCAAAATGTCGAGGATCGTAAAGTAGTTGATGATATTCTTGAGGTTGAGCATATCGACTTCATCATTCCAGAGTACTTGCCTAAAACTCCTTCGCTTGCTAGTCAATTTTCGAAGTTCTTTGCATTTAATCAGTGCTTCTTCAAATGGAAACACTTCTTCTTCGTTCCAGCTCAGTCTTGCCTGGTTCTCGACTTCTACAAAACTCGTGGTCGAGTTTTCTCCAACAAGGGGAGAATGATGAGGAACGGAAATAAAGAATTAAAATATATGTTTATTATTAGTTTATACTTGTCTAGTGTAGATATAAATGATGTATTAATCTTAATGTTTTATATGTGGGGCTAGGAGTTTATTATTTAAGTAGTTTAATTAGAATAAAGCCCATTTGTTTACGGGCCTTAGGTCCATTAGGTTTAGTACTAGGGTTTAATTATTCTATATAAGTGATGTAATCCCCCACATATTACTTAGCTTTGATTATACACTTTTTCTTGGGAATAATATTATTGATTATTCTTGGGATTCGTATAATTCATTGCCTATTATCTGTTTATCATCTTTCTTAATATCCTGTCCTGCATCACAGCCTCTTAGATTCTAGGCATAAACTGATAAAACTAGACAACAGGAGACTATTCACATTGAAAGATCTTACACTAATTAGACACCTAAAAAATTCTAATCACACTTCTGGAAGATAAAGCAGCACAGAGGAACAGGCTGTTTAGCCTTAGTAAGACAAAGTGTGCATCAGGTAAGGCAGTTATTTCTAAGGTCTTATTAGTTACTCGTTTACTCTGAATTTACATTTACTATTATGTATGTTTAAAAAAGAATCTAAACAGAAACAATATGCATTCAAATTTTTAGGAGAAGGATTAGAATTACCATTCGCCAATTCTCAAAAATACTTGTCACATGAGATGGATTTTTCCAATTCATTCCAGCCGAATCCACTACAATTTGGACCACGTATCTCTTTGATTAAATATTGTTTCCTTAACAATCTAATCTGACCTGAAACTCAATATGTGCTCGAGCTTCCGTGCCACAACCAGGTTGTATCTCCTCCACAATTTTTTCAAGCTTTCCATAAATTTCTCCTTACAGAACCTTAAAAGGATTATTTTTTTTAAAAGAGCATCTCAAAGTGCTCTATTATCATAAGTAGAGCCCACCCAACTGGGCAATATTTAAATAAATAGTAGGCCCTCCTGAGCATACACCTAAAACAATACTCCCTCTGTTTCATAAACTTTTTCTTGTTTTGACTTTTGTTCCTGTTCATTGTAAGCGCTTGACTACTAATTTACGTATAATTTATATGATAAAATATATTCATGAGTGATCTTGTTTGATTCGTATTTATGAGTACTTTAATACAGTGAAGTTTATATATTTGATACTAACACGAAATTGAAAATATTAACGATCAAAAGTGTGCATTGGCAAACGTGTCAAAGGCAAACAGGAAAAACATTTAGGAACGGAGGGAGTAGTAAAAAATATCCGTTTCTGTATCTAACTTTATCATTTTCGTGAACACGCATTTACACATGTGCTTGATCTAAAGCCCCTAAGCAATTCTACGAAACAATAACATACCCGTTAGTGTTTTTTACATATAAATGAACTAGTTAAAGGTGCCATCATTTAACTTTTTTTTTTTTGCCAGAAAATTAAAGGATTTCATTAACTTGAACAAACAGACAGTCGGGACAAACCCCCAACTGGCGGTACAAACAGGTTGAAAAACAAAATCACGCTAAGACACTTAGTTGATTTGTTTCCTGATTGTTTTACAATACAGATCTGAAAAAATCTGTTAACTGAGAATGAAATCAAATACGACCCAATAAATCCAAATTGCACCCACATCTCTGAATACAGTAATATCACAATTGACCTTAACACATAAAAGCAGTTGGTAGCCCTATGTTCAGAAGGAGCACCCCAGCTATCTACTTGCCGGTAACCAGCTATAGACTTGCCGTAAGTGAGATCTAAAACTCCCCGAGTATGAACACTCTCCCGTTGTGAAAGGTGAGCTTTTGCAATAATCATCACTGCCCCAGCCTTGATGCGGTTTTTCCAGATCTCTCGAGACATCAATTGAAACATTCTTGAGTAACCGAAATAACAAAACAAAACACAGCAAAACATATTAACATACACAAACATACGCATAAAGCGTTACTCCGCCCAAAGCGGTACACTTCAAAAAGTCAAAGATCTCGGATTGACACCAAATCTTGATATGATGTTAAGCAAGAGATTTTGAGTTCAAGAAATGTGTTTATTTGATATTTCGAGTTCTAAATCAAAACAGATCTGAAAAGAACTCGAATGGGTTTTCGAAATTTTTGGAAAAAATTCCGATGAATGGAGGGAATGAAAGGAATTTGTGAAGGTGGATGAAGGCTTGGTTGGAGAAGGAGGAGAGAAGAGGAAGAGGGAGGAGACCGGAGTTAACCCCGGCCGACTCTCATCGGACTATTTTGGTTTGACAGTAGGAGAGAGAGAGATATTACTTAATGATGACAACTTGCCATCATTTAACTTATTTACCTCAAAACAACTCCACTTTTGTTCTAAGCAATCTGCTGTGACCGGTTCTAGCTTCTTAAGAAGATGATTGTAGCATTTAAGAGTAGCATGAAAAACGAGGTGAAGTGAGGTGACACTGTTTTCTCGCTTCTTCTAAAAAATACATGAATTGTTCTGTTTGTTATTTTTATTATGTGTAAGTATGTAAAGAAACAAAGCGACCATTTTTCCCATATCCATATATCTGTTACCTCTTAACCTTCCAATATCTCTAAGCATTCCACAAAAAATGTCAAAGCAATTTTATACATACCTGGTCAGTAATTTGATAAATAGACTTGATACTCAAAAAGTTGTGCTCTTACTCTGTCGTCAACAAAATCGTCATAAAGATAAGCTAATGGTATAGGTATTTTGATACATAACTGAGCTACTATATGAAAATTTTCAAATGGAAATCTCCATTATCCTTTTCACCATATCAGTGTATATCATAACACATGCTGCAACAGTTTGTTTCTTACATAATGGCAACTGGGCCATTTCTGTTGTTATGATAAAATTACAAGCAATAGAACAATGATTAATACCTAATTTAAATGTGATATTGTTTGTACTAAATTATAAAGGAAATGATGTAAAAAACATACAACGGAGAAGAGAAAATTCATTGCAAACAAAACTGATAGCATATATCAAATCAACAATCAGTTACTACTTACTAGAATATGCCCATGATCTATTGAGGAGTAAAATAGATTGGCATTGATGCATACCTGTAGAGGTGTGAGAATCGGATGCTTGATTGAGATGTGTTGCAGAAAGAATGATAAAAGATATCTGATAGAGAAGGATATGCATAATCTAGAAATTGGCAGCAATATTTTTCTGGGGGAAATTGTTTAATTCAGCAACAGTGTAACTCTTGGTAACCACGGGTGTAGCGTGTAAGTGGGTTCCTGAATTTTATAGTAACTACAAATACCCAGGTACTTGAAGTTACTTTTTTTTCAATTTTATATTTAATCAACCAAAGGTACTTCTAGTTACATGCTTGAGTTACATCAAACAAAATGGGGCCGGTATTGAACCAATCATCTAATATATTGAAACAGGTTATGGGGAAGAGACTTTAACTCTGCCAAATGTATGTATGTATACTTAAAACTTGGAAAGAAAAATACTCCCTCTGTCCCATCCATTTCTTTACAATTTCCTTTTTGGGCCGTCCCACCATTTCTTTACATTACCCAAAATAGTAAGTTTTAACACTATTACACCCACTACTTCACTTATTTTAACAATACTTTACACTATTTCACCCACTACTTAACTTATTTTAACAATAAAATCACTATTACACCCACTACTTCACTTATTTTAACAATAAAATCCCTATTACACCCACTACTTCATTTATTTTAACACTATTACACTCACTTTACACCCACTATCCTTGACCTCCGTGCCCAGCCACCATGTAAAGAAATGGCTGGGACGGAGGGAGTAAAGGTTAGCCAAGAAGCCATGTGTTGCAGCAAGTGGGGGGTCGTGGGGGTTGTAGTAACAAAATGCCTTTGTAGTTTTCATTTCTGATCACCAATAATCCTTACAAGAACAGAAGCCATCTCTAAAATGGTGAAACCTTTTGGAATCTCTCACCACAATTTCTCTTTTTCGAATTTTGGAAATAAGCTTTATCATTGTATGGCAATCACCACAAATTCGAAGATTCTTAATTACTTGGATTGTTGCTCCAGGGACTGAACTCATAAGACCAAATGCCACCGCCAACTTTTCACTGTGAACTCTAATTGACATTCCCTTCTCTTCCTCGTTCACATCGTGAAGAACCGATGACATGTTGGGCATATACCCCGCTTCCTCAAGCTCCACATATAATTTCTCCATGTATGCATAAATTTTCTGATGTTCAGGATGCTCCACATCTCCAACCAAAAATACATGGACCCTTCCTTTGAGTTCAACCAGACTAAATCCTGGAGGCTTCATTAGCCCACGATTTTTCATAAATATTCTCATCCTTTCCACATCATCCCACCTTCCGGCATCGGCATATATGTTTGAAAGCAATACATAATATCCACAATTTTTCGGATCTAGCTCAAACAATTTACTTGCACAGATTTCCCCGAGCTCTACATTCTTGTGCATTCTGCATGCAGCTAAAAGAGAACCCCAAATAACAAAATCAGGCTTTACCTTCATTTTCTTTATCAGATTATAAGCCTCGCCAATTCGACCAGCACGACCAAGAAGATCAATCATGCAACCATAATGCTCCACCCCTGGTTCAATACCAAACTTATTTTCCATGGTACTAAACCAATAATTTCCTTCATCCAACATGCCAGCATGACTACAAGCTGCTAGAACTGACACAAAGGTTATGTAGTTTGGTTTCACCCCAGCACTATTCATGCGGTAAAATACATCCAAAGCTTCTTTTGCACGACCATGTGCTCCAAAACCGGCAACCATGGCACTCCAAGACTTCACATTCTTCTCTTTCATTTGATCAAATGCCCTCTTTGCTGCCTCTATTCTACCACATTTACAATACATGTCAACGACTGAAGTACCTATATATACAGTTTCCTGAAGACCCATCTTTATGGCCTACGTCAAAAGAAGCATGCAAAAATAGTTCAATATTTATTCCATAGTTAAAATATACCAAGTTCAGGTTTCACTAAGTTAAGGTAAAGCTGAAATAATCTAAGGTAATAGCAAATAAACAATTTCTAAATGTCATGAATCAAATAGCTTGATTACAAAATCAATATTACTATTACTTATGCCAGAGAACCAGACAAAAAAGGTAGTTACCTGATTATGCAAACACTTTCCAGCTTGCAGAGCTCCAGAATGTGCACAAGCCAACAATACAGCAGATAAAGTTACTGTATTATAGCGAATATTCTTATCCCTAACAAGAGCATAAAACAGTTCCAATGCCTCAGCTGACTTTCCAACTTGTGCATAGACAGCGATCATGGAATTCCAAGATATGACATCCTTCTCACTCAACCCATCAAAAACTTTCCTAGAGACACCAACCTCGCCACACTTGGCGTATGCATCCATCAAAGTGTTTCCAACGCCTGTATCCCCTTCAAATCCCCTCTTGACAGTGAAAGCATGAACTCCTTCTGTTATACTCTTTCCTGAAACACGAGAACAAGCAGACAGAACCGATACCAAAGCAACTGAATCAATACGCACTTCTCCCTCACTTTCACCTTCTTCCTTCAAGAAGTCCTTGAAAAGTAATAGGGCATCATGAGATAGTCCATTTTGGACATACCCCGTGAACATCGAAGTCCACGAAACCACATTTCTCTGAGGAAGTTCTTCGAACAAAGTTCTTGCATCCACCAAGTATCCACATTTAGAGTACATATCAATGAGAGCAGACGACACGAAAAGGTCCGAGTCTAGGCCAAATACAAATGCCTGTTGATGAGCCTGCTTTCCAGAGTGAAGATCAAATAATGCAGAGCATGATTTGATAGCACAAGGGAACGTCGAACGGTTTGGCACAACAGAAAGCTTTCGCATAGAAGAGAAAGCACGCAGAGCTTCAACAGAGTCCCCTTCACGAGCCAACTCAGCTATGACTGAGTTCCAAGATGAAACACTTGTTTTGTCCACGTATTTGTTAAACAATGGTATAAGGTTTGAATTACTTAAACACTGGTTACCGCAACTTACAGCAGCCAATGCTGATTTTGCATTTGAAATTTTCATTAGTTGCAACTTATTTTAGCACTTGGTAAAGTACTAGTGAGTAGTGACAATACAAATTAAGCAAAAACTTGCTTAGAAGAATGTTGTTGTTCTAAGGGGGCTTTCATCGAACACTTAACACTCACTAGTAAAGCCTTTGGTACGTTATAAACAGAGCAAAAAAACAATCAAATGTGCAATAAATACCTGTCTGAAGATTGACAGATATGCGACTTAAAGCTTAAAGGCCAAGGTAGAGACTAGAGACCGAGCTATGTGTGTTTGATACTGTCTGTAAAGTGTAAACATATAGACCTCCCGAATGTTGGTCGGCGAGTATAAGTATTTTATATGCCGTCCAAAGTAGGGATTTTTTTTTTTTTTTACCTATAATTATACTAATTTATTTAATTATATTATTTTTTAAATTTTATATGTTATTAATCAACATATAGAATTGTTGTTAAAATTTGATATATATATATATATATATATATATAGGCAAGTGCTCAAAAGAGAACTTATTTTTTGAAGAAAACTAAGGTACTAATCCTAGCCATTAGATATATATATATAATTTTACACAGTCATTTTAATATTTGTACTCTATCAAACTGCTGTTGAATCCATGGGTAGGCAGCAAGAGACAACTTGGCAAACTGAGATTTTCAACTTATACGGAACCTCGTTAAATTTTTAAAATTTGATTTGAATGATTTTATAGTCGGGTGAAGGCCCAAAATAATCAAAAATAAATATTGTTTGCCCAAAAAATACTGACCTCCAAATATTTGGCCCTAAATACCGACTGGTCACGGTGTTTCGTATACCGTATTAGCTCAATACGGAACACCGTCCACCGCATTAGCTTAATACGGAACACCGTCCACCGTAATAGAGCCAGATACGGAACACTGTCCACCATGATAGGGACATATACGAAACATCGTCTGGCGTGATATATATAATATGTAGCATTTGAAGAACCTCTTTCCACCTTCAATCCATCATCTTTACAAACTGCCCCTGCAGCTGCCACAGTTTCTAAACATCGGATATCGGTGCTTTGTTTCTCTTGATTGATTTTAAAGTGGCCAAAACAATATCTTTAGTAATTGGTGCTTCAAAAATTGTAGCTTGGGATTTCGATTCCGATAGAGATGGTAAATTCACCATAGAAAGGTCACAGGTAATTCTACTCAAGGAGCTGCCCAGTTTTTCTATAAAGTAGTCAAATGTCACTTTTGCACACAGGCCGTGACCATGAATCACTCTTGATTCATATTGAGTTTATCAGTAGCTTCACGTTTTTGAATAAGAAGCTCTCCATTCGCGCACAATCATGAACCAAAACATCTTGCCCAATACTCAAATCATTAGCGTTAAAAATGAAACCAAACTAAAATACCCAAACTTCAGCATTCATAGCCACAACCACTCGTTCAATCTTCTCTAATGAACCGCCTGTAACGACCCGAAAAATTACGTGTCATTTATTATATTTAAATATATTTTTAGTTGATTTTAATGTGTGTTAGTTTATTTTTAATGCATTTAAACGCGTTATGATTTTTATTAAATAGGAAAATTATCTTATACGTGTTATGTGACTTCTGTGTATCATAGAATATTTTATTCTATTTTTCTGTAATTTTTATATTTTTAGAATACAGTTATTTTGCATTTTAAATTCCGGACTCAGCCCCTTTATTGAATTCGAGGCCCTGTTTTTCATAAAATTATTTTTATATAATAATGGGATGTTCAAAAATGCATTATTTTGTAATTTTTGTAATGTTCATAATTTTTGGAAAATTTTGACATATATATTGTATTTGTTTAAAAATAAAAATTTTACATTTTTATCCCATAAAAATTATTTTTAAGGCTTAATAATTTTAATTAGGGGTTAAAAATATTTTTTGGGTATTAATTTTCAGATTAGTATAAATAGCTGATTTTATAATTAATTATTAAAATTAATCAGAAAAATCAGTTTTTAATTTTTATTTTCTGAAAAATTCTGGAAAATTGTTCTTGGTGTTCTTGAGGATCAATCGCAATTTTGACAGTGTTTCCGGCATCCAAATCGATCATATGGGTAACCAAACTGAAGCTCTTGATCTCTACTACATGTTTATGTAGGTGTTCATAACCAAAATTGTCTGATTCGAAAATTTGTTTTTTTAAATTTTAATTTTCGAACTTGTTTAATTTGTTGTGGATTGTGTAGTGATTTGTTGTTGATGTGGTTAGTGTCTATAGATTTCTTATGATCCCAGGAGTATTGTGATAATTTTTGTTTGAATTTTAGTGTCCTAAATAAGAAAATCGAATTTTTGTGGGGGTGATTATAATTTTCAATTTTCCGGATTATATGATGATTGTTTGATGTTCTTGATGATTGTTATGAGTTGTTGAACTCATGGGCTTCGATTTGATATAGAGAACGTATGTTTTGGTGTCCGATTTCGTGTTCACCGGTTTTTGATTTTGAAGGTCGCCGGATTAATTCGGTTTTTGGCCGGATTTTTGGTTTGGTAAATTCTGGAAATGAACGAATGGTATATCTGTGTTTAGGAGGTGATTTGGAGTGTGTTGGTGCTTTAAAACGTAACGATTGGTACGTTTTTGTGGTCGCCGGAGTTTGCCGGAAAAATTTCCGGTCACCGGTTTCTGGGTAAACCGCCATTGATGGTGGTGGTGTTCTTCGAAGCATTCATACGAAGAACAGTGAAGGTGGTGATGAATAGTACCAGTTTAATCTTCAAAATCTGTTAACATTTTCTGAAAAGTGATTTTGGAATTGATTTTTACTTTTTTACCAATTATTTTTACTTTTATTTACTTTTATTTACTTTTAATTACTTTTATTTATTTTTATTTACTTTAATTAATTTATAATTCTGAATTTAATTATAAATTTCAGAAATATTATTTTCTGAAAATGTTTGATAAATCATGAATTTATTTCTGAATTCCATTTTAATTATTTCTTTATTTGATTGTTTTTAATTCAAAAATAATTAAGAATTAAATACTTTTAATTATATTAATTAATCTCAAATAATGATTTAATTAATTTGATTATCTAATAAATGTAATAATTTATTAGATAATTTCATTAATTAATTATTACTTGACTCTAATTAATTTATTTAGGATTATTTAATTTTTAATTAACCAATTTTCTGTTTAAAAGTGATTTAAAATAGAAAGAAATTGTTTTAAAATTCTAAAAATAATCCGGGAGCGATAAAAATAGTTTTAAAATTGTAAAATTATTTATAAACCCGAATTAAATATTCATAAAAATATTTTGGAGATTCAATAATTACCCAGAGGGTTTATTAATGATACTTTTCGATTCGGGAAGGGTTATTTAAATCTTTTAAAATTCTTTTAATTATTCTAAAAATACTTTTAAATATTATAATAATAATTTGAGTGCTCTTTTAATGGTGAGTCGTATCCGTGCTATGTGTTGATTGGTTACGTGACAAGTATATATGTATTTGATTTGAGGATTAATGATGTATCTCCAGGATTAATTATTGTTTCAAGGAATAATCGTGTCTTGAGGATTAATTGATTATCATATTTCTTTATCGAAGAATAAGATAAATGTTTTGAGGATTATCTATCGATTGAGTTGATTAATAAATAATTAATTTGAATATTCAATTAATTTAATTATTAATTGAATTATTCTTATTAGTTGCGTATTAATTAAACCGTTTGTCCGTTTTCAACGAGAAAAGTATTTCTGGAATTAGAAAAATGACCCGGTTCTTATAAAAATAGTTTTAAGTTAAAGTTCAACTTTTAAATTTTGGTCGACTTTTTACCAAACCTTTTTATTGAGTCAGTTATATCCGATAATTAGGGTTTTGACCGTTTTCTGTTTTAAAAATATTGGATAAAATCTTTTTATGATCTGATCAACGTGCTATGTGATTATGTGATCTATTTACTGAGTCTCTTTACGTGCAATGTGAATTATTAAGGTATTAAGTATCGAGAGTTATGATATAAATCGAGTTTTGATCGATATATATAGTTATGTGTGTTAATTGTTTATATGGTTTATATTATAAGATGTCATTAAGAGTAGACGATGTTTTCTTTGATTTACTGGCAACAATGGTCGGATATCGTTTATTTTCGCAAGGATTAATTGGTGAATATTGACTTAGGTTTGTCAGCGGAGATAAGTAAATGTTTAATAAAGGAAGTTGGAGGTGGATGAAATATTTTTTGTGGGTTATGAAGAAGATTGGAGATGGATGCAGTATTATTTGTGGATTGTAATGAAGAAGGTTGGAGATGAAAGTATTGTTTAAGGAATTGCTGGTTTACTTGTGAGGTGTTTTAACACCGGGAAAACGCCTATGTTCAAAGGGGACATTTCCAATTATTTTCTTCTGGCAGAGATATTGGTAAGCATGGTTAATACGTTCGAATTGAGTTTATAAGCGTTTACAAAATGTCAGAATTGTCATCCGGAGGCTGAGGTACTATCTTATGTTTGACTATAGAAGTAGACGCGCGGGCTCGATATCGACGGATCAGACTCGTGGCAACCGCTGAAGCGTAAACCAAAGCAAGATTAAACAGAGGGCATGATGACGTGAGATAGAAGAAAAGGATAGTTGTCTTACTGCGGCATTAAATGATAGCTAAGGACCAGAGGCAAGTATTTCCTTTATCATCCTAAACACTTTTTATTTTATGTTTCATTGATTCATATCGTGACGAATAGCTATTGTTCAGAGCTATTCGTGATTCTTAAATATTTTTGTGCGAATACAGTTGCTTGATATTGGTACCTTTGATGTGGGGAATTGTTTAAGATAAACTCTTCATATCCTTATTATCGTAGTAAATAATATGGATGTGAACTGTATGTGAAACTAAGCATTTCCTGTTGAATTCGGAAATTGCTCTATTGGATTGGAAAATGGTAAAGCGTAGGAGGCCATGATTGCTATCATGGTCCAGCAATGTTTATTGGTAAGGCGTAGGAGGCCATGGTTGCTACTATGGTCCAGCAATATTTAAGGAGGATATGGTAACCATACCATCTTCCTATAGGCTAACATTACTTGCCTATTTTGGTACCCTCATTGAAATCCGGGTTATACACACGGGTATAGAAATGTACCGGTGGTAGTATAAAGGGTCCCATTGCTTTTGAACCTGATCAGGGGGCAATGGGTTTTGTTTTTTTTATATATCCAATCCATATCGCCAGAATGGCTATTATATATTGTGAATTGGCAGATGATTCATTTTTATGACATGCCAAATGATTTCAGTTATGGTTTGAAGTATATCACAGTTGTTGATTCAGTTTCTCTATAAACTGTTATACATTTCAGTTGATTTTTATGCCCCACTAATCCTGGTTTTATATCAAAAATTTTATACGCTTGCTGAGCATTTCTTTCGCTCATACTTGCTGTTGTAAATTCTAACATTTCAGTAAGGTAGTTTGGCGAGACGTATTCGCTCAGTTCAGAAAGAGAAGAAGCGTGATGCTATTTCGAAGATGACTTGGCTCAGGATGTCTGGATTTAGAGTAAGATCTATTTTATATAATTGAGTTCTAATATTTATTATTATTATGTGATGGTCTAGTTAGCCTGGCGTACTTCTTATCAAAGTTACACCAGTGGTTTAAGATTTGATCAAAGAGAATGTTGGGAATGAATGTTTTTTTTTTTATTTTATCTAATGGAATTTGGATTCTTGTTTCTAGCCCTATAACCTTAAAAGATCTTGGTATGTTTGGGGTCACAGATGTTATATTTCCAGTGTTGGACAATCACAAGTGGATGAATATTATTAAACAGATGTTTTATTTTGAGGATTTTCGCGTGACAACCAAATCTTCTGACCCCGGATTTGGGGGGTGTCACAGTTGGTATCAGAGCAGGGTTATAGTAAACTAGAAACGAGAGTGTGTAGGAGTGTGTATAGCTAAGTAAGGAACGTCAGAGCTCATATAGAGTTCGTGTTGGACTATTGGATATAGTACCAATTAGTAAGTTAAGATTGGAGTACTCGTTTGGGATAGTTGTGCTGAATTGGATAGATCGCCTGGAGAATGGAGATGTCTACTGTGGAATCTTCAGAGATTATTATGAGTTGACGATGACATCCGATATCGATATTCTTAAAACGTGGAAAGGAAGAAGCTTAAATTCGAATGACGAGCTATCAAAGGAAATGGCAAAGAAGGCATAAGTAGTGACCTTGGCAATACCTTTTCTTTCTATGAATTATTTTGATATCCCTCCTAAAGAGGTATTCGTTAAAAGATATATCTCCTCTTCAAAACAGTGACATTTTGATACTTATGTTCAATCTCCATTTTGAATCTCAACTGTTTCAGTGGTTACTATGAAACCTATTTTTAAATTTCTGAGACTTTCAACTTTTTGTTTTCTCCAATGATTAATAACCTTATTTGCAATATAGTACCACTTGTTCGGTACTTTCTTCCTGGTTTTTCTTTTCGGAAAATAACAAATTTGGAATTCCTTTCATATTTCTCTACTCCTACTGAGACGAACAACCCTATTTATAGGGGACACCAGGTATATCTGTCTGTGTGATAGAAGTTGGATGGGACGCCATCACTGGTGTGTTGTGTATTACAAGAAGGCTGATCACCTTTAATTGTAAATGTCGGAGCTAAGACACACAACGTCGGGTTCATGTGATCATATTGATCTCTCGGTTATTCTCTTATTTCAAATCAGGTTGCTTTAAAAATTCGTAAATTCATAACCACAATTGGGGGACATTTCCTACGATATGGAATCTGCTTTCTCCAAAATTTCATGATTCTTGTTATCTCTACTGAATTTCAAGGGTATGCCAATCTGGTTAGAATAAGCGAGATTCGCTGATAGAAATTAAATTCGCAACGGAATCGCCAAGAGCAAGAATGAGTCCTAAAATGATTAGAATATCAGTGACATATCAATGGAATCAGTTCACTCTCTCTCTCTCAAGGATATTATATATATTAATGGAAAGTTGGTCGAGCCATATTTGAAACGAATAATGATGGGTTGTAAGACTCCCGTGATAACTGTGTCAGACAGAGACCCTATAGTGAATTGAGATTTTGGAGAAGTTGTTTAAGAAGGAACACTATCCCCAGTTTTGTAAAGCTAGTGTTGATGATGAAGGAGTTAAGAACCCCACTAGTTGCTTTAGCTGATTCCGAGGACGGAATCCTTATAAGGGGGGAAGAATGTAACGACCCGAAAAATTACGTGTCATTTATTATATTTAAATATATTTTTAGTTGATTTTAATGTGTGTTAGTTTATTTTTAATGCATTTAAACGCGTTATGATTTTTATTAAATAGGAAAATTATCTTATACGTGTTATGTGACTTCTGTGTATCATAGAATATTTTATTCTATTTTTCTGTAATTTTTATATTTTTAGAATACAGTTATTTTGCATTTTAAATTCCGGACTCAGCCCCTTTATTGAATTCGAGGCCCTGTTTTTCATAAAATTATTTTTATATAATAATGGGATGTTCAAAAATGCATTATTTTGTAATTTTTGTAATGTTCATAATTTTTGGAAAATTTTGACATATATATTGTATTTGTTTAAAAATAAAAATTTTACATTTTTATCCCATAAAAATTATTTTTAAGGCTTAATAATTTTAATTAGGGGTTAAAAATATTTTTTGGGTATTAATTTTCAGATTAGTATAAATAGCTGATTTTATAATTAATTATTAAAATTAATCAGAAAAATCAGTTTTTAATTTTTATTTTCTGAAAAATTCTGGAAAATTGTTCTTGGTGTTCTTGAGGATCAATCGCAATTTTGACAGTGTTTCCGGCATCCAAATCGATCATATGGGTAACCAAACTGAAGCTCTTGATCTCTACTACATGTTTATGTAGGTGTTCATAACCAAAATTGTCTGATTCGAAAATTTGTTTTTTTAAATTTTAATTTTCGAACTTGTTTAATTTGTTGTGGATTGTGTAGTGATTTGTTGTTGATGTGGTTAGTGTCTATAGATTTCTTATGATCCCAGGAGTATTGTGATAATTTTTGTTTGAATTTTAGTGTCCTAAATAAGAAAATCGAATTTTTGTGGGGGTGATTATAATTTTCAATTTTCCGGATTATATGATGATTGTTTGATGTTCTTGATGATTGTTATGAGTTGTTGAACTCATGGGCTTCGATTTGATATAGAGAACGTATGTTTTGGTGTCCGATTTCGTGTTCACCGGTTTTTGATTTTGAAGGTCGCCGGATTAATTCGGTTTTTGGCCGGATTTTTGGTTTGGTAAATTCTGGAAATGAACGAATGGTATATCTGTGTTTAGGAGGTGATTTGGAGTGTGTTGGTGCTTTAAAACGTAACGATTGGTACGTTTTTGTGGTCGCCGGAGTTTGCCGGAAAAATTTCCGGTCACCGGTTTCTGGGTAAACCGCCATTGATGGTGGTGGTGTTCTTCGAAGCATTCATACGAAGAACAGTGAAGGTGGTGATGAATAGTACCAGTTTAATCTTCAAAATCTGTTAACATTTTCTGAAAAGTGATTTTGGAATTGATTTTTACTTTTTTACCAATTATTTTTACTTTTATTTACTTTTATTTACTTTTAATTACTTTTATTTATTTTTATTTACTTTAATTAATTTATAATTCTGAATTTAATTATAAATTTCAGAAATATTATTTTCTGAAAATGTTTGATAAATCATGAATTTATTTCTGAATTCCATTTTAATTATTTCTTTATTTGATTGTTTTTAATTCAAAAATAATTAAGAATTAAATACTTTTAATTATATTAATTAATCTCAAATAATGATTTAATTAATTTGATTATCTAATAAATGTAATAATTTATTAGATAATTTCATTAATTAATTATTACTTGACTCTAATTAATTTATTTAGGATTATTTAATTTTTAATTAACCAATTTTCTGTTTAAAAGTGATTTAAAATAGAAAGAAATTGTTTTAAAATTCTAAAAATAATCCGGGAGCGATAAAAATAGTTTTAAAATTGTAAAATTATTTATAAACCCGAATTAAATATTCATAAAAATATTTTGGAGATTCAATAATTACCCAGAGGGTTTATTAATGATACTTTTCGATTCGGGAAGGGTTATTTAAATCTTTTAAAATTCTTTTAATTATTCTAAAAATACTTTTAAATATTATAATAATAATTTGAGTGCTCTTTTAATGGTGAGTCGTATCCGTGCTATGTGTTGATTGGTTACGTGACAAGTATATATGTATTTGATTTGAGGATTAATGATGTATCTCCAGGATTAATTATTGTTTCAAGGAATAATCGTGTCTTGAGGATTAATTGATTATCATATTTCTTTATCGAAGAATAAGATAAATGTTTTGAGGATTATCTATCGATTGAGTTGATTAATAAATAATTAATTTGAATATTCAATTAATTTAATTATTAATTGAATTATTCTTATTAGTTGCGTATTAATTAAACCGTTTGTCCGTTTTCAACGAGAAAAGTATTTCTGGAATTAGAAAAATGACCCGGTTCTTATAAAAATAGTTTTAAGTTAAAGTTCAACTTTTAAATTTTGGTCGACTTTTTACCAAACCTTTTTATTGAGTCAGTTATATCCGATAATTAGGGTTTTGACCGTTTTCTGTTTTAAAAATATTGGATAAAATCTTTTTATGATCTGATCAACGTGCTATGTGATTATGTGATCTATTTACTGAGTCTCTTTACGTGCAATGTGAATTATTAAGGTATTAAGTATCGAGAGTTATGATATAAATCGAGTTTTGATCGATATATATAGTTATGTGTGTTAATTGTTTATATGGTTTATATTATAAGATGTCATTAAGAGTAGACGATGTTTTCTTTGATTTACTGGCAACAATGGTCGGATATCGTTTATTTTCGCAAGGATTAATTGGTGAATATTGACTTAGGTTTGTCAGCGGAGATAAGTAAATGTTTAATAAAGGAAGTTGGAGGTGGATGAAATATTTTTTGTGGGTTATGAAGAAGATTGGAGATGGATGCAGTATTATTTGTGGATTGTAATGAAGAAGGTTGGAGATGAAAGTATTGTTTAAGGAATTGCTGGTTTACTTGTGAGGTGTTTTAACACCGGGAAAACGCCTATGTTCAAAGGGGACATTTCCAATTATTTTCTTCTGGCAGAGATATTGGTAAGCATGGTTAATACGTTCGAATTGAGTTTATAAGCGTTTACAAAATGTCAGAATTGTCATCCGGAGGCTGAGGTACTATCTTATGTTTGACTATAGAAGTAGACGCGCGGGCTCGATATCGACGGATCAGACTCGTGGCAACCGCTGAAGCGTAAACCAAAGCAAGATTAAACAGAGGGCATGATGACGTGAGATAGAAGAAAAGGATAGTTGTCTTACTGCGGCATTAAATGATAGCTAAGGACCAGAGGCAAGTATTTCCTTTATCATCCTAAACACTTTTTATTTTATGTTTCATTGATTCATATCGTGACGAATAGCTATTGTTCAGAGCTATTCGTGATTCTTAAATATTTTTGTGCGAATACAGTTGCTTGATATTGGTACCTTTGATGTGGGGAATTGTTTAAGATAAACTCTTCATATCCTTATTATCGTAGTAAATAATATGGATGTGAACTGTATGTGAAACTAAGCATTTCCTGTTGAATTCGGAAATTGCTCTATTGGATTGGAAAATGGTAAAGCGTAGGAGGCCATGATTGCTATCATGGTCCAGCAATGTTTATTGGTAAGGCGTAGGAGGCCATGGTTGCTACTATGGTCCAGCAATATTTAAGGAGGATATGGTAACCATACCATCTTCCTATAGGCTAACATTACTTGCCTATTTTGGTACCCTCATTGAAATCCGGGTTATACACACGGGTATAGAAATGTACCGGTGGTAGTATAAAGGGTCCCATTGCTTTTGAACCTGATCAGGGGGCAATGGGTTTTGTTTTTTTTATATATCCAATCCATATCGCCAGAATGGCTATTATATATTGTGAATTGGCAGATGATTCATTTTTATGACATGCCAAATGATTTCAGTTATGGTTTGAAGTATATCACAGTTGTTGATTCAGTTTCTCTATAAACTGTTATACATTTCAGTTGATTTTTATGCCCCACTAATCCTGGTTTTATATCAAAAATTTTATACGCTTGCTGAGCATTTCTTTCGCTCATACTTGCTGTTGTAAATTCTAACATTTCAGTAAGGTAGTTTGGCGAGACGTATTCGCTCAGTTCAGAAAGAGAAGAAGCGTGATGCTATTTCGAAGATGACTTGGCTCAGGATGTCTGGATTTAGAGTAAGATCTATTTTATATAATTGAGTTCTAATATTTATTATTATTATGTGATGGTCTAGTTAGCCTGGCGTACTTCTTATCAAAGTTACACCAGTGGTTTAAGATTTGATCAAAGAGAATGTTGGGAATGAATGTTTTTTTTTTTATTTTATCTAATGGAATTTGGATTCTTGTTTCTAGCCCTATAACCTTAAAAGATCTTGGTATGTTTGGGGTCACAGATGTTATATTTCCAGTGTTGGACAATCACAAGTGGATGAATATTATTAAACAGATGTTTTATTTTGAGGATTTTCGCGTGACAACCAAATCTTCTGACCCCGGATTTGGGGGGTGTCACACCGCCCCTGCGGGGCCAGGGAAAGCATACGAGAAAATAGAAAAAAGATAGGGGAGAGACAGTGAACAGTACTGGTTACGCTACACGCAGTAGCGTGTTATGTAGCTAATACGGAACACGAGCTTCCGTATCCCGTTAGTAAATAAAGCCACATTCCCGCTTTTCAGTATTTTGGGCAAAATATCTCCAAAAATGATTATTTTGGTAATTTTCCCTTTATAGTCCACGTGAAATTAATAAAATAATCTTTAATTTAGTGATGATTTAACAATTATTCTCAAATTAAACCTACACATAAACAAAAGAGATAAAAAATTGACGATTTTATATGTTGAAAATTCTATTCGATTTATGAATTCTACTTATAATTCGTTAAGGTTATCAAAATACCTTTCTTATTATTTGCAAATAGTTCTACTAACAACCAAATATAATTTTAATAATACTAGCCTAAAACTCGTGCGATGCACGGACTTTTTAAAATTTTAAATAAATTTTGTCATTAATTTGAATTATTTTTTTTAAGACATGATTTTCGAAGGCTTAAATTTTTAAATTTTTAAGACATGATTTGATAACAATTATAAAAATGTTATCCGCGATATTTCTAGAAAATGAGAAATTTTAGTTAGAAAATATAGAAAAGATGGAAGGTTTTAGTTGAAAAGGATAATCGGTTAATTATTAGTAATTATAAAATTATTTATATTATTTTATTAAATAAATTGGAATTTGTATAATATGTCCCAATTAAATTAATGGACCAGTTTATAAATATCTCCCATCATATTAATATATTAATTATATGTCCCATTATGAGTTTTTAAGTTATATAGAGACCAAAATACCCTTGTTATATTAATTAAATACTATTATAAATACACTATAATTTTTTAATTTTAACTACTAAAAAAGTTTATTTTATTCTTAGAACATGTCGGGGGCAATTTTTAATTTTGACAATTATTATTATTATTATTTTTACTTTGATTATAACAAGCCCGGTAAGAGCACCCTTACTCAAATAAATATTAAAATTTATAATTTTAATTTTAGGATTTGATGAGGTGTTCTCATGATCAAATTAAAATTTGTAATATAAATTTTAGGGCTTGATGCCACTGCGGGCGGGGTCACATTTTTTATAATGTTAATTTGTTTTAAGCTCAGAATTCTAGATGAGGTCATCCTTAGGCACCTTTTTCTCTTTAATTTATATCTTAAAATAATTTTGATTAAAAAGGGTGCATTGGTCTTTTTATGTTGAAATTTGAATGAAAAATTGATTTTAGGATATATTTGAAATTTCAAATAAATATAGGATATATTTACAAACCATATTTCAAATTGGGACAAATTATAAAAAAACCTAAATAGAATCGCCCGTGATATAATTGGAAAAAGAGAGATCTTAGTTAGATAATATTAAAAAGGTAACATGTTTTGGCTGAAAAGGTAATTGATTAATTTATAGTAATTATAATTTAATTATGTTATTTAACTAAATAAAATTGTTATTGTATACGAGAGTGATCAAATTCACTTAGAGATATAAGAGAGATGAGAGAGAAAAACCAAGAATCTCCTAATTTCAAGTTTCAAAATTCAAACGTTCAACGGTCACTTCTAGTCGGAGTTTGCAAGATGATAACGGTAATCGAAATGGCATTCATGAGGCACGGAAATTCTGGTTCCTTCTTGATAAGGACCTATCAGATGCTTTGGTTAAAGGAAGATCTGACCTTTTAGATATAACATGGGAAAGAATTAACTTCCTCAAAAAGGTTGTTGACCCACAACTGCTTCAACAGGGTCTTAATGGGGAAGAAGAGGCTTTATGTGAGATCCATTGGTTTTTTATGAACCACGGTTGGTGGGAAAAAGCTAGGAACTTAAATCTAAAATCAGTGGGATATTATTATGGAGAAGAGCATGAGAAGCGATTGGAAAAAGAGGAAGATGATCTAGTAAGTTTCATTCTAAGCAAGGAACATATGGTTCACCCAAATGTTGTCAAGATGGTTAGAAGAAGAGATAATGAAGGGATTCGGATGGCCCTTAATCAAATTCATTATGGTTCGATTAAACTGAGTAGAGATCTAAAAGATCTACGTTCGAATTCCGATTCGAGAGGTTTAAGGACTAAGGATCTTCAGACTCCATTGAAGGATGAGAATCAAGGGTGGACCATCGTAAGGGGTAAAAAAGCTAAGAATTCAGTCGCAATTAGCATGGACACCAGAAGTAAAAGGTCTAATGGCAACAATAAAGATCTTCTCAAAAAGTGCAGGCCGAGATGGATTGCATTTTGAGCAATAGTCACTTGGTGGATGATTGGATCTTGGAGGAAGCAGTGAAGGGGATTGATTTCTACATAAATAGAGCTCTCTTCCAGATTCATTCTAGATCTCTCGAACACTCTCCTGCCCCACCAAGTGCTCCTACTGTTCTCTTAGAGAACTCAGGTACGTTGAAATCTTAGCCTACTAATTTCTCCTCTGCTCCAACTAAATCTTTTAAAGAGGTGCTTCTTGAAAATCCAAGTTCAGTTCCTCGTAATAAGGATTCTTTCATTAAAAAGGAATTTAGATCCAAACTACGTAATGTGGTATTTGTTTCCAACCTTCCGACTCATGTCCAGACCAAGGACATTTGGTCTTTTTTTAAGAAGAAATGCAGGGTGCGTGACATTGTTTTGCCGGGAAAATTGGACAAGTACAATAAGCGGTATGGTTTTATTAAACTGCAATCGGAGCTGGATGCGTCCAAGTTGATTGATAGTTTGTCAGGCAAAAGATTTGAGGGTAACATCTTAAGGTTGGACTTTGCCAATCGTAAGAAGCAATGTAGAGCTTCCCCTACGGTGATTAGTAATAATCTTAATAGGGATGCTGATGGAATGACTTCGGCTAAGACTAAACATAATTTAGTGTCAGAGAGAACTTCTGATTCAGTTGTAGCTCAAGCTTCTCAAGGAGTAGCTACAAGGATAGTTCTAAATCATGATATGGTAAAGGAATTATAAAGTAGTGTGATTGTGGAAACGCTAAAGCCGGTCTCGGTGACTGAGGTCATGTGCCAACTAGATGCTCTGAGCTATGATAATATACTGGTCAGAGGTCTATCTAGATTCAAGTTTCTGCTCACTTTTCTTAACAAGGCAAATTTTGATGACCTAGATATGGACTTGCTGGCACTGGGTTTTATTAGTTGCAAACATGTGGAGCAGGAGGATTTATTCATTGATAGAATAACATGGGTGGAAATTGTAGGACTTCCGATTTCATCTTGGTGTTTGACCACGTTTGAGGAACTCAATAAAGATTTGGGGAGGATAGTGGGATCTTCAGACATGCTTGATGAGGAATTATTCTTCAAGAATCCTATAGTTGGTATTAACACTACTCGAAAAGAGAGGATATGTTCTAGGATTAAGGTTCGAATGGATAATATAGATGTGGAGGTGCACTTATCAGAAGTGGATTCACAAGGACTTCAATTATCAGTTAGCAATGATTATTGTGGGATTTCGGTCGGCAATCATGGTAAAGACAATATGTCTAATGATTGCACAGCCAATACTCTGCACGATGGGGATGGTGATTCTGGCAACGAATCCTCCATTATCTCTAACTCTCCCTCCATGGCTCATGGGTCTGTCATATTGGAGCCAACTAATTAACCTATAGACATTGACTTGGAAGAGCATGAAGAGCATGAAGAGGAGGATATTCAGTTAGTTTCTAAGCCTCCTTGTAAAGAGCATGAAGAGGATGGATTAGATCATATCTCTACTGCAGTGTGGAAGGTTAGAGAATTATCTGACCACTCCGGTCCTTCCTTAAGTAAAGAGGGCGACATCACATCTGCTTCAATGATCTCTAACTCAGGTGTTTATTCTGATATTTCGTTAGGCTCAGTGGTTCAGAATTTGGATAAACTTAAAGTTTTTAAAAAAAGAGGCAGGCCTCGTAAGTATCAAAATAAACTGGTAAAGGCCTTCCAACTACCTAGCAGAGGGAGGGGCAGACCGATCAGGAGTTTTGTAACCAAAAGCTTAGCTAAAGAAGCAGAAATGATACTAGAGACTAGTACATTAATGGGGCTTACAGTTAATGGTGACAGGGAGGAGGCATTGGCGGATATTACTCAGAGATTACGAAAGTAATTAACCTGCTTCTTTTTCATTCATATATTTTATCTTTAATGAATTGGTTATCTATCTTCAGTTGGAATGTGAGAGGTTTTGCCTCTAGTCAAAATAGGTCCAATGTGAGAAATTTTGTCCAGATGCATAAACCTGGGGTGGTGTGTTTGCAAGAATCAATGTGTAAGGAGCTTAATATGTCTGCTAAAAGATCGTTGGGTGTTTATGATGACTCTTGTTGGGCAGAAGTGGCAGCAAATGGGCATTCTGGGGGTATTATTTCTTTTTGGGATCCTTCAATCGTATCAATTTCTAGTACTCATTCTGGGAGAAACTGGTTGTGCTTGAAGGGTACTTGCGTTCCTAGTGGTCAGAGCCTGAATATTATCATTATCTATGCCCCTCAAGAGACTAATGATAAGGAAGAGCTGTGGCAAATGATCAGTGATTGGATTCAAGATTGCTTGGAAGAATCGGTTTGCATCATAGGAGATTTCAACTGTGTTAGATCAAGCTCTGAAAGGGTGAATTGCCTGTATCGTGACTCCGATTCAGTCTCATTCAATGAATTCATCTGTAATAATGAACTTCATGATGTGAAATTCTTAAATTCAAATTTCACTTGGTGTGGGAGGGATGGCAAACAGAGTAAGTTAGACAGAGTTTTGGTTAATTGGACGTGGTTTGACCAAAGTGATTAGATTGTCCAAGTGCTAGACAGAAAGAATTCGGACCATAGGGCACTGCTACTCACCACAGGCAAGGTGGATTGGGGTGTTAAGCCATTTAAGGTTTTTGATTGTTGGTTGGATGATACTACTTTAAAAACGGCTTTAGCAGATGCTTGGACAGGGCTTGGAGATGTAAATTTGCATAGGAAGCTTAAGGAGCTACGTCTTAGAATCAAAGCATTGGAATGCTCAGGTGAATGGTAATGTTGATCAAAACATTAAACATCTGGAAATAGAGCAATTTCAAGCTGATATGATGGGATTGGACGATGTGAGGAAATCTGAGATTGCTCAAAGATTGAAGAAATAGTATGATATTCGGCATTATATGCTCAGACAAAAGGCTAGGCTGAAATGGTCTCTATACGGGGATAAAAATACCAAATTCTTCCACAGTATTGTTAAATACAAATGGAAGAAAAATCAGATTTTAGGAATTTTTTGGAACGGTGTTTGGGTCTCTTCCCCTGATCATATTAAGGACGCCTTCTTCACTCATTTTCAATCTTTTTCGGCTGAAAATGCAGCTGTTAGTTGTCTAAGTCTGGGTGCCTTAGCCTTACCTAGGTTATCCAGGGAGGAATCAGACAATTTGATCAAGGACATCTCATTGCTTGAGGTCGATGAGGCACTTAAGAAAAGCCCATCTGAGAAAGCTCTGGGCCCAAACGGAATGAGCATGGGGGTGTTGAAGAAAATGTGGTCTTTCTTAAGGCCTGATGTTTTCTCATTTATGGTCAATTTTCACAAGAAAAGTATTATTCCCAAAGGAGTGAACTCTTCCTTTATTACTTTAATCCCTAAAGGCTTAAATCCTGTCAATGTTACTGACTTTCGTCCGATCAGTTTGATTAACTCCTGTATGAAGTTGGTTACTAAATTGTTGGCGGAGAGATTAAAACGGTTTTACCAAAATTGGTTTCGGAGCAACAATCAGGGTTTATGCAGGGGAGGAATATCTCAGATAGTATTCTTATTGCTAGTGAGGTTGTCAGTAGCATCAAAAGTAAGCATAGCAGTGGGTTAGTTTTTAAGGTGGATTTCGAGAAGGCCTTCGACACCGTGAATTGGTCCTTTCTTTTTCAATTGTTGGAGAAAATGAATTTTCCGATTAAATGGATAGATTGGCTTTCTTCCATATTTAATTCATCGAGAATCTCTATTATTGTTAACGGATCCCCCACCATCGAATTTTCCCCTAAACGAGGTCTACGCCAACTCGCCAAGGTGACCCCCTCTCTCCTCTTTTATTTAACCTTGTGGCTGAAGTTCTCCATGTGATGTTGCTGAAAGCGGAGGAGCTAGGAATTTTTAAAGGAGTTTCAATTGGAGGATCTACCATCTCGCACTTACAATATGCCGACAATATTATTATTTTTTTAAATAATGATACTAAATCGGTGGAAGGAGTCAAAAGTGTTCTTCAAAGTTTTTTCGTGCTAACGGGATTGAGGACCAATTTTAATAAAAGTCATCTGTATGGGTTTCATGAGGACAGTGAGGTTTTGGCTCATTAAGCATCAATGCTTGAATGTGAAGTTGGGAGAAATGCTATCAGTTATCTCGGTGCGAACATAAGCTCCTCTCCGAAATCAACCCAGTTTTGGGAGCTCATTATGATCAAAATGAGGAAGAAACTAGCTCTGTGGAAGGGGAAAAGTGTTAACCATGCTGGTAGAATGGTTGTACTTCGTGCTTCGCTGGATAGTATTCCGGGTTACTGGTTTAATCTGTTTCTTATGCCTAAAGTTGTAATGAATCAACTGGACCGTATTCGTAAGCGATTCTTCTGGGGGGTCAATTCGTCTAATGCCAAAGAGACATCTAAATTACATCTTTTAAATTGGGAGAAGGTTTGCAAACTTAAGGAGGCTGGTGGTTTGGGCTTTTATTCTTTAAAGGATCGTAATGCTGCTCTTCTTTTCAAATGGTGGTGGAGATGTAGTGCTGATAAGGGTAAATTTTGGAATGTCTTCCTGCAAAATAAATATGGAATTGACTTCTCGTCTAAACTAGCTAGTCTGTCTATTATCAATGATGCTTCCTTCATTCTTAGAGGTATTATCCAGTCAGGTTTGGAATCAATTGCAAGTGGTAAGGTGTCCTATAACTTTCATTGGCAGGTAGGTCGATGGGATCAGATTCTGTTCTGGGAGGATTGCTGGTGTGGCTCAAGGCCGTTAAAGGATGAATTCCCTAGATTATATGCCCTGTCAACACTCAAGTACTCTAACCTTCAAACGTTTAAGAGTAGATGGTCTTTAGGAGGCAACAATTGGGAATGCTTATGGAACCGCCCACTTAGAGTATGGGAAGATGCAGTTGCTCAGTCCTTAAGAATTTGTGTAGCCCAGGTGGATATAAATGACAGTAAAGATAAACTCGTTTGGCTACATAATAATGAGGTTTTTTCATCTAAGGAGTGTTATCGTTCTCTGGTTTCCACTACAAACCATTCGAAAATATGGAATTTAATCTGGAAGGCTAAAGTTCCTCCGAAAGTGCATGTTTTTTGTGGAAAATTGAGCATAAAGTGTTGCCCACAAATTCATTTCTATGCTCTAGATTGCGTTTAGTTTCATTTGTACCAGGTTGTAGATGGTGTGGGTACCATGATGAATCGCTGGATCATTTGTTCCTTAAATGTGAGCTAGCTACTTGGTGCTGGTCCTTTTTTTCATCTTGGACTGGCTGTAACTTATCTCAAAGCTCGTCTCCCTTCTCTCTCTCGAGAGTTTTTTGTCAGTAATCAATAAACCTTTGGGTGCTAGAGAATGGTTTTTATTGATTGCTATAGTTTTGTGGACTATCTGGCTAGGATGTAACGAGTTCATCTTTCAAGGCACGAAAGTCAAGAAGGAGTGTTGCCACCGTTTGATCAAATCCCGTTCTTTTAAGTGGCTAGAAGCAGTGGGAAGCATTCACAATAAATACGGTAACTTCTGGGATGCCAACCCAGTTGGTGCTATTAGATTAAGTGCTATAGAGAGAAAAGCTGCCTTCTGGTCTAATTTATTCTCAAAATATGATCTCGTTTGCTCGGTTGATGGGTCATTTGTTATGGAAGATCTCAACATTAAAGCAGGTATAGGAGGTGTGGCATGGGATAGTTCAGGGATGTTGAAATATTTATTCTCTGGGCCTGTTTATGTGGAGAACGTTCTTGAAGCGGAACTAAAGGCACTTGAGCATATAGTGGATACTGTTCGAGCAGTTCAGTCTACTAGATCTAATATCTTATTCTGCTCAGACTCTATTGAAGCAGTTAATCTTTTCATCAAAAGAAGGCTCTATGGTGATCATCAACGGTTGTTTCCTGTGTACAGTGACATTAGCTTTATGCACGTCCCTAGAGACATCAATGAGGAGGCTAACAGGTTAGCTAGAGATGGGACTCTGAGGTCATATTTGATAGGGGCATGGGTCTAGAAAAGTATAAGTTTTTTATTCTTAACAGGTGCATTCCAGTTTCTGGGCAGCTTAGTACTCATTTCCTTTTGGACGAACTGCTGGATATCTCGTTTTTCCTTTGTATAACATTCGTTCCAGGTAGGGGTGAGCATTCGATCCGGTTAACAAAAAACCGAAACGAATAATCGAAATTATTTCGGTTCGGTTAACCGAAATTAATATTTCGGTTCGGTTTTCGGTTTTCGTTTTTCAAAAATTTCGGTTTTTCGGTTTTTCGGTTTTTAACCGCGGTTAACCGAATAACCGAAAAAAATAACCGAATTTTTAATATAATAATAAAATATTATTAATAAGTTAAAGTAATAATAAGTTATTACTCCCTCCGTCCCTTTTGATTCTTAACACTTTCTATTTTGGGATGTCCCAATAGATTCTTAACATTTCCTAAAATAGTAAGTTTTAACACTATTACACCAACTACTTCACTTATTTTAACAATATTTTACACTATTACATCCACTACTTAACTTATTTTAACTATAAAATCACTATTACACCCACTACTTCATTTATTTTAACAATATTACACCCACTATCTTGGTTTCCGTGCAAAAAGCAAACGTTAACATCCCATTGGGACGGAGGGAGTACTTACTCTTACTTTACTTCACTTGGACTTGCGTCTTGAGTCTTGACCTAAATCTAATACAGATAGTACATGCCGCTGCGTTGTTCAGTGCATTGCCACATAACTTAGCCAGTTACTGCTAGCAATATATTTCCAACATTATTTTCTCACTATTTTTATTCATTTGCAAAATTGTATATCACTAAAGGGCAATCAGAGTTTTGGAGTTTACTTCTTATAATTAAACACCTGCATCTGTAATGGAGCTCAGACTATTAGTTTATTATCTTGTAATTTTGAGTTTCAATTTGTTTGAATGTTTGTAATTTATACTCTTTTAAATCTTTAACTTTTGTCTCGAAATATTTTTTAATATGTAATTTTAATTTATAAGGCACTTATTAATTTTTTTTGCACTGAATTTAAATTTCGGTTTTTTATATCGGTTTTCGGGTAATAACCGAAATTAATATTTCGGTTCGGTTAAAAACCGAATTTAAATCGGTTCGATTTTGGATTTTGATTTTTTAAGAAATTCGGTTTCGGTTCGGTTTTAACCGAATACTCAGCCCTAGTTCCAGGGGCTATAAGATGTTGTTATTTTATTCCACCAGTATCACTTTCTTTTCTCTCCATGGACAATCTCTGGTTTCCACCTTCTGAGAAAATTATCAAGATTAATGTTCATGGGGTCTCTCCATGGACAATCTCTGGTTTTTAATTGAAAAACGTAATCGGTTAATTTTTTCTATTACAATATTATAATTTTGTTTTATTAAATAGAACGACCCATGAAATAATTGTAAATAAAAAAGAGATTTTAGTTAGATAAAATGGAAAAAGTAACGTGAAAATTAAAAAGCCAACATGTTTAATTTGAAAAAGGGAATTGATTTGTTTATAGTAATTATAATTTAATTATGTTATTTTTACTAAATAAAATTGCTCGTAGTGTTTTTATAAAATGATATACTAATGTTGCACGTGATATTTCTAGAAAAAGGGGATTTAAGTTAGAAAATATGATACGTTTTAGATGAAAAAGGGAGTCGGTTAATAATTAGTATTATAATATTATTATTATTTTTTATTACATGGAACCTCCCATGATATAACTGGGAAAAAAGATTTTAATTAGATAAAATAGAAAAGGTAATGTGTTTTAGATGAAAAAGCTAATTCATTAGTTAATAGCACTGTTCTAAAAATCCCCGATTCAACCGATTAATCCCCGATTCAACCGATTAATCCCCGATTAATCTTCTGGAAGGTAGCCAACCGATTCGATTTTTGAAATCCGATTAATCCTGTTAATTTATTTAAAATGATATGTTTAATTGTAAATTAGACTAATAAATTAAATATTATTATAATATCCGATTAATGCTCCGATTAATCCGTCCGATTAATCCCCGCCTACCCGATTAGGCGCTAGGCGGTACCCCAACCGCCATGGACCACCTAGCGATTTCTGGAACACTGGTTAATAGTAATTATGATATAATTATGTTATTTTATTAAACAAAATTGCTCGTAGAGTTTTTAAAAAGGAGAAATTTTAGTTAGATAAAATATAAAAAATATTATGTTTACCAGAAAAGGGAAATTAATTAGTTATTGAAAAAAAGAAAAGGTTAAATGTTTAACCTGAAAAAGGAAATTGATTAGTTATTAGAATAAATTTTATATGTAATTAGGTAAGGGTAATTAGGTAAAATCAATAGATACCGTACCAATCGACCAAACTTATAATGTTTCGGCTATTATGATATAGTACTAGCTTATAACCCGTGCAAAGCATAATAGCACGGGTTACTTTTAATTTTTTTTGAAATTTATTTATAGTATAACATTATAAATATTAATTTTAATATGTTATTGAAAAAATTCGAAACTGACATATTTGTATATAATAATTTTTACTATTAAATATAAATTAATATGTAATTGGCAGGAATCAAACCTTAGATCTTTATATATAACAACTTTTAGTATTGTTATATCTGACGGTCATGATTTATTTGAGTTGAAGATATAACGGTTGTGAATGAGGGGATAACGAAGTTACAAATTATACCCCATTTCGCTTATTATAGTATAGATAGATAGAAGTATAGATTTTTATATAAACATTATTTTTAATAAATTTTTAATTTTAATTTAATATAATTTGATATATTCATGTTTAAGGATTATAATTATGTTTTCTTATTTTAAACAATGTATACCGATTTTTAATATATTTTATTAATAATTTAAATATATGGTGTGATATTTTTGTATATATATTAATGGTTGCAAGATAAATTTTAAATTAAAAGGTAACGTGTTTTAATTAGAAAAAAAATATTAATGATTGAAAGATATGTATTATTCATGGTTTTACGTGTTTATTAATGGTTGAAAGATATGGTACAATATTTTGGATATATATTAATGATTGTAAAAAGGTAACGTATTTTAATTATATAGAAGTTAACATGTTTTAATTACATAGAAATATTAATGACTAAGGTGATGGTATTGTATTATGACTTTTAATGACAATTTTTGGGGTAGTGACTTTTATAGATTTTATAGACTTTTAATGACTTTTAATGATTCTTGTTGAGTCACCAAATTTCGAAATACTTTTGATGACTCCTAATGAAATGACTTCTAAAAACTTTCATATACTTTTTGATAGATTTTGTGGTTTACTAGACTAACTACAAAGATCATATATTAGCCAATGTTGTGAAACCCTTTAACCATTTTTCACTGCAATCCAATTTCGATCGTGTGTTCTCTGATTAATCCGGCCACCAAAAAATTGAATACAAGGTATATTTCTTGTTAAATTGAGTATTCATTGCATATTTTTATCTGAGAATTATATATTTGTCACTATTCATAGTTATTTATGATGCAGAATTATGTCATTAGCCATCAATATTTTTATGATGCAAAGCTATTTTATTGGCGTTTTATGTGAATTTTTGCAAGCACAATATTTTTAGAAGCTCATGAATTACTATAATGTTTGATTGATTCTTATTTTACTTTGTGTGTTATGATCTAGTTTTACAAAATTGCAAAAGATCGCACCCTCAATAATATTGTTTACTAAATGAATACGAATATGGAAATTGAAAACCAAGAAGAGGAAAAAAAGAGATGGAAGAAGAGAAAGAAAGAGAAGAAAAGCGACAGAAAATTTTAAAAAAATTATTGACAATAAATGAAGCAATTTTATTCAAGATGATTTTTATAGAATTATTAGAAGTCATGTCAAATCTTGTTAAAAAGCTCATGACTTTTTTTTCCAAGGGATGTTAGGAATATGATGTACTTGATGATAACTTCTCAATCAATCAAAATTGTATAAGTCAAGTTTTGTAACTGTCAACGGATGAGACATTATAACTCTATCCGTTGACAGGTAGCTCATCAACGGATGAGGTTTTGTAGCATACTGCAGTACCTCTATGCTATCAGTTGATAGTGTTTTTATTCAGAGTCATGTTGACCATCAATGGATAGGCAGAATAGGGTAGCCAATTGTAAATAAGCTATGCTATGTAATTCTGTCTAAGTGAAAGTGTATCAACGGATGAGAACAGGACTCTGTCAACGGATACAACTCAAATCTACTCTATCAACGGATACAGCTCAAACTACCATTAGCGGATGACTGTGTACAACATCAACGGATAATCATTAACACTTTCTTCTATGCTAGCTGGGAATTAGCAGTTGATAAGGACATGTTTGACTGACAGATCACATGGGTTGATAGTAGGTATAAAAAGCAGTATGGCAGCCATACTTTGGAAACGCAGAAGAAAGAAGCATTCCATTTACACAGTACATACAAGAAAGGTGCAGGGGACATATCTATTCACAAGGACAACCTTTCGGCTACATGTGGATTTGGAGTGGAGTAGCAAGTCAACTTGAATTAGATTTATATTATCTTATTCCTGTAGTACTTGTAAACTTGGGATATATAACCAAGTATAGCAACTCTTTAGAAACTAAGAAAACAGACATATTTGCTTAGGGTTTCTTGAATATCCTTAGAAGCAAAGAGTTGTAAAACAGAAGCTGTGTACATCTGTATCACAGAGTTTTCTTCGAATAAAAGTCTCAGGTGGTACATTTAACCACCTGATTTTTTATGTGTTTGTGAATCATTTCTCATTCAGCAATTATCTCCTTATAGATTTCTGTGGTTTTTATCAGAAATTTATAATTATCAAGAATTGTATTCAACCCCCCCTCCCCTTCTACAATTATACAAGTGTGTAATCTGGGAATAACAAGGGATGTAGTTATAATTTTTGTTAAAAGTCATTTGAAGTCATTCTCATTAAAAGTCATTGACTTTTTGAATAACACGATACTTAAAAGTCATTAAGAGGGATTTTAGTTTGAAAATATAGAAAAGATGATAGGTTTTAGTTGAAAAGGGTAATCGATTAATTATTAGTAATTATTACTTCATTTTATTAAATAGAATGTCTGTGATATGATTAGAAAAAGATAGGATTTAGTTAGAGAAAATAAAAAGGTGATATGTTCTAGGTGAAAAAAGGTAATTGATTAGTTTATAGTAATTATAATTTGATTATGTTATTTTACCAAATAAAATTGCTCATAGTTTTTAAAAAATGAGAAATTAATGTTGCCCGTTATATTTCACCAAAAAAAGGAATTTAATTAGAAAAATAAAAAAGATGATGAATTTTAGTTGAAAAGGTAATCCGTAAATTATTAGTATTATAATATTGTTATTTATTTTTATTGAATAGAAACACCCGTGATATATTGGAAAAAAGAAGGTTTAGGTAACGTGTTTTCGCTGAAAAAGGTAACCGTCCATGATATAATTGGATAAAGAAAGATTTTAATTAGAGAAAAAAGAAAAGGTAACGTGTTTTGATTGAAAAATGTAATTGATTAGTTAATAGTAATTATAATATAATTATGTTATTTTATTAAATAAAATTGTTCGTTGTGGTTTTAAAAAGGAGAAATTTTAGTTAGATAAAATGTAAAAAATATTCTAATTTACTTGAAAAAAGAAATTATTTAAATTTTGAAAAATAGAAAAGGTAATATGTTTAACCTGAAAAAGGAAATTGATTCATAAAGGAGAAATTTTAGTTAGATAAAATATAAAAGATATTGTATTTTACTGAAAAAGAAAATCATTTAGTTCTTGAAAAAATAGAAAAGATGATATGTTTAACCTAGTAGATATGTAATTGAAAAAAAAAAGGTAATATTTTTAACCTAAAAAAGGAAATTGATTCATAAAGGAGAAATTTTAGTTACATAAAATATAAAAGATATTGTATTTTACCTGAAAAAGTAAATTATTTAGTTCATAAAAAAATAGAAAAGATAATATGTTTAACCTGAAAAAGGAAATTGATTAGTTAGTAGACATGTAATTGAGTAAGGGTAAATAAGTAAAATCAACAAGTACCGTACCGACCGACCGACCAACCAAACTTTTAATGTTTCGGCTTTTATATAATAGTATAGATATAGTATAGATAGTATAGATTTAAGTCAGGAAAATAAAAAAAAGATATTACCTTTTATTTGCAAAAGGTAATTAGTTAGTTATTAGTAATTATAATTAGTTTATTTCATTAATTAGAAAGACTATATTTTTGGACAGAAAAACTTTTATTTAGAAAAGTTATGTTGAGTGATACATGTTTCAAGATGATGATAACAAATACCACAAGGTAGAAAATGAATCAAGGAACCGAAGCTGATAATCCAATCAGGAAGCCAGTTGTGTTGCAGATAAACAAAGGCTACATCTTGTGAATGAAACACTGCAAACAGTTAGGGTTTAATCTAAGTAACAAGCCACAACATGCTACAATCAAATATCCGTAACCAAAAAAGGGGTTTGCCATAACCATGCAAGTATATTCGAGAAGTCAAGAAAAGATGAGTTCGAGAAGTCATTCGAGAACTCTACCAAAAAAAAGGGTTTATTCGAGAAGTCCCAGTTCGAGAAGTCAGAGTGTTATATTCGAGAAGTTCTAGTTCGAGAAGTTCAGACTGTTCTATTCGAGAAGTCTGCAACAACTCTATTCGAGAAGTCTGCAATTAACAACTCTAATCGAGAAGTCTACAACAACTCTAATCGAGAAGTCTATTCAAGGAACTATTCGAAAACTCTGAGGAACTATTCGAGAAGTCATCATTCGAGAACTCAAGATACATCTGTTCGAGAACTCAACCCTGTGTTAATAAAACAGAGTTCTCTAAAAGAAACATATCGAATGAAGATCAAACCCAGAATTAGTTTGCAACCCGTGACTTATAGACAACGATCAATTACACAGAAGATGTTACGAGTAGGGAGTCATATTGTAAATATTCGAAGGCTCAAACTCTTCCAAGTGAAAGGTGAAATCAGTCACTGTTTATTCGACTTCAAGGGCAACAATAAGAGTGAAAGCAACCTCCAACATGATTACACACCTAGTGAAAGACTCAAAGGATATTTCGACAAATGCATAAAGATCAGTCGTTATGTCTGGGAAGTTCTAGCACAGCTCAATAAGCAGAAAGGCTTATTGACTCTCAAAAAGGATTAACCCTTTTGTTAAAGCTACTTTCAGAGACAAAGATCCAAAAGCAAAATGATCTTCTGCAGAAAGCATCACGTGGGCTTGGAAGCTAAGTCACCTCAAGAACTTAGTCACTTTTGAAGAAAGAAACATACTCTGTCTCAAAGCCTACTGGGATTGTCCAAATCAAGAGGAGAAGACTTTCAAGATAATTCCAGAAATGGAAATCACTTTGAGTATGTGTGTGTGACAAGTTATATAAAAAATGTATTATTACATTTTATGTAACTTACTTGTCTAGTTGTCTTCATATAGTTTTAAATAAGCTGTATGAGCAGCATAGTTTTAGAAGAGAAGAAAACACTGATCACAAGGCTGAAAGCTTTAGGTTTTCTTGTAAACACTAAAACTTTGTAACCGCATCTGTGTATTATTACGTAGAGAATTATCTTCAAATACAACCATCAGGTGGATCAAGCTGATAAGCCAACCCACCTGAGATTTTTAAAATCGTGTGTTGTATATGCTTTAGATATTTTATTTATCTTGTTTTGTTTACGTTCTTATAACAATCTATGAAGAGCTCATCAATTCGAAAGAATTTTGTTGAGATTGTATTCAACCCCCCCCCCCCCCCCTTCTACAATCTCGTGGTGTACAACTGGGACATATCAAGTTAGAAAATGGAATAGCTGAAAAAGGTAATTGGTTAGTTATTACTTAGGAGAAAATGAGATATTTAGTTAGAAAAGATGTTACCTTTTAGCAGGAAAATATAATCAGTTAGTTACTAGTAATTTAATATTATTAAATTATTTCATTAATTAAAACGATAATATTTTTTGGAAGAAGAGTTTATAGTTAGAAAAGGTAAAGGTAGAAAAGGTAATAGCTGAAAAAGATAATTGGTTAGTTATTATTTAAAAGAAAATGAGATATTTTAGTTAGAAAATATAGAAAATATATTACCTTTTAGCTGGAAAAGGTAATCAGTTAGCTATTAGTAATTATAATATACTAGCATTTTGCCCGTACTTCGTACACGGCTTCTTATTTAATTTAAAATGATAATACCAAAAATTTAACAAATTTGATTGATTTCTTAAAACATCTTACTTAATTTAAATTGACAATACCAAAAATTTAACAAATTTGATTGATTTCTTAAAAATATATTGTATGCAATTATATAAATAATCAATTCTTAGCAAGATATTAGATACAATTATATAAGTATTTAATAAAATAATGATATGCTAAAATTTATATAAAAAAGTAGCATACAATTCTATTTTAACAATGTTGAAAATTTATTTAATCCATCAAAATCTGCAATAAAAATAATAAATATTTTTACAAATATTGTTCTCTAATTGAAAACAATAATAAATTGTCTTCATTATTCAAATGCGAAAATGATAATTCCTTCACCCCCAATGACTCCAAAACATTAAATGGCTCCAAAACATTAAACCTCATATAATATCAAGAACATGTTATATTAACTATGAGACTTCGTAGTTAATATAATGTGTAAATGTTGGAGAACAATGAGATCACATTTCAAGCAATTTTTAATTTTGTTTGTTAAATTTTTTTATGAATGGATAGAGGGTAGAATTATAAGACTTTTGTGTGAAGATGCCCCTAGCGGGGCCCTTTAAAATAGTTTGAAATGTAGCGAATATGTGTGTTCTCACTGTTCTCATTTTATTTTATTTTTTTGTTAATTTTTTTATGAATGGATAGAGGGTAGAATTATATGACTTTTTTTGGTGAAGATGCCCCTAGCGGGGCCCTTTAAAATAGCTTGAAATGTAGTGAAAATGTGTGTTCTCACTGTTCTCATTCTCACCAGAGCGTGACCATTAAACTGTATTAGTAAATTCATGTATGAAAAAATAGTGTATATATATTATTAATTTAGATTCTTTTATTAAAAATAAGTAAATTATACAATTAAATAAGCAAGCCAAAATATCAGATAAATATTCTAGTAGATTTATTGTTTATGTTCAAATTAAGGTCTTTCACCATGGCTGACTTTATTATATTAAAAGTATGTTCTTATTGAAATGAATATAATAATTTGAATTTGAATATATTCTTAAACTACTTATTTTGATGGGTTGTTAATTTTTTTGTGATCAACTTAGAGGGGTAACCAAAAATAACATTAATTGGAATACATAAACCCATTACCCACGTTATGATAAACAATACCTATAAAATGGAAGTTGCTTATGTGGTTCAGGCTTGTTAATTACTTCAATACTTCATTAGCTTGATCATCATGTGGACCATCTTTCTTTTTATCACTTATGTTGTTGCTATGTAGTCTATCTGTAACTAACATCTTTCTTTTTATCACTTATGTTGTTGCTAAGTAGTCTATCTGTAACTAAACATCTCTCTCTGCTTGTAATCTATATTTATAAATGCAAACTTCTTCTTGTATTGTGTTTTGTTTTCAATATTTAAAATTATGTAGCTGGAGGAGAAGAGAAAGGCTGGAGGTAAGTACAATATCATATTAGAATTTTTTGTTCGAATCTAAATTGGGTTGCTCCAAATGCTGTGTAATGACAAAAAGGGGCATTAAATAAATAAAAAAGATTAAAAAAAATGAAGGATAATACTGTTTACCAAAAACACAGGTCTCCGCAAGAAGCTCACATATTCCCTTTTATCTTTAAATAATGTATGATTACAAATTATAACAATCACATTTTCCATTACTTATTCTCTCTCAAAAAGCCAACTAAATTGAAAAAGGAAAAAATTAATGCTTTTATATTTTAAAATGGAGCTCAAGTGAAAGTGCTAAATATGAGATCATATATGAAGTGAAATTGAACGCGAGTAAAGAAGATATTTAGAGCATAAATAAGAGCAATGTTACTTGACCCAGAGGGTGAGGCTTGTGACGTGGGTCTGAGCTTCTAAGTATGCTATTTCATAGTCTCTTCGGAGACATCCGATAAAAAGTATGCTATTCCATAAGACCTTCTGGTACGTAGCATGTCTACCCCATGAACATTAAGTTGAACAAATCCATAAAGAACATAAACTTGCTTGAAAACAAAATAATGTCTATAAGTATCAAACTGAGTCCCAAGATTATTTACAAATAACATGGTCCGTACTGTGTCAATGTTATTAACTGGTAATCTTTCCAACTACCTTTGTTATTACGACATGTAAAATAAAAAATTGAAAGGCCAAGCAAATATTTTAAAGGTACCTTTCTGGTGTCCTGTATATTATTATAACATCGGGTAATTCATTAAAACTTTAATTCTTAAATTCTAAACCAAAATCAAAACCAAACCAATATTATCCTGTCTAATTTTTAATATTGTGAAATCAATAAAAACTTAACTCTTATGGCCAAACTGAAAACTGGAACCAAACATATATGACCCGTACGGAGGTCTAGTACACATACCTTAACCCTACTTCAGGGGGTTGAGATGTTAATTTGGTGAAAAACCAGCTTTCAAATCTGAAAAGTGCAAACATGCATCAAAATCCAGTAGTGTGAAGATTTGAGCGGCATGGACTTGAAGGTGAAAAATGACAGAGATAGATTTGAGTAATGACAAAACGGAGAATCAAAGAAATAAAGAAAGATAAAAAAAATAAAGGATAATACTAAAGTAGAGGTTTAGATTTGGGTCGATCCAATTGGGTTACTCCAAATGTTGTGTAATGACAAAAAATAGTATATGTTTAGATTTGGGTCGATCTAATCTAATTTGGGTCGCTCCAAATGTTGTGTAATGGTAAAAAGGGGCATCAAAGAAATAAAGAAGATTAAGAAAATGAAGGATAATAGTATCGTTGACAGAATTCGAACCTTGAAATTTTAGTAAATAAATTTAATCATGTAACATATTTAATCATTAGATCTAACAGTTCTAATTTTAAATAAAATTCTAACGGATATTATTCGTTGTATACGAATTTTTATTATATTTTGTTAGTGGTTAGAAGATATGAGGTCATATTTTTGGGTATGCAATTAGTAAATAAATTTAATCATGTAATATATTTAATCATTGAATCTAACAGTCCTAATTTTTAACTAAAAATCTAACGAATATTATCCGTTGTATACGAATTTTTGTTATATTTTGTTAATGGTTAGAAGATTTGAAGTCATATTTTTGGGTATGTATTAATTATTGCAATATTATGTTTTAAATTACGTGTTTTAATTAATAGAAAAAAAATTATTGATTGGAAGATATGATATTTTAGGTATTTATAAAATGTAATATCATCAATTATAAGTAAACACCTTTTAATTGAAAAAGACAATCAGCTAATTATCATTAATTATATTATTAATAAAAAAATGAAGGATAATATTAGAGGTTTAGATTTGGGTTGATCCAATTGGATCGCTCCAAATGCTGATTAGAGAGAAAAAAATTATTGATTGGAAGATATGGTATTTTAGGTATTTATAAAAGGTAATATCATATCAATTATAAGTAAACATCTTTTAATTGAAAAAGGCAATCGGCTAATTATCATTAATTATATTATTAATAAAAAAATGAAGGATAATAGTAGAGGTTTAGATCCCCTCGGATCTCCTTTATATATTTATATAATAGTTCTAATTTTTAACTAAAAATCTAACGGATATTATTCGTTGTATACGAATTTTTATTATATTTTGTTATTGATATTTAATTTCCACTATTAATAAAATTTAAAATGCAATTGAGTTGTATATTTAGTTTTCTCGATTATTAAAAATTTAAAATGCAATTTAGAGAAATTGATTATTTTAATATGTTTTACTTGAAAACAGAAATTTATTAGTTATTAGGAGAAATTTTATTTATATTTAAGTAAGGGTAATTAAGTAAAAACAATAGGTACCGACCAACCAACCAACCGGCGCCATATAATTGGAAAACTACAGATTTTAGCTAAAGGAAATAGAAAAGGTAACATTTTTTAAAAAAAATTGATTATTTTAATATGTTTTACTTGAAAAAGAAAATTGATTAGTTATTGTGAAATTTTTATTTATAATTAAGTAAGGGCGACATTTAATTGGAAAAAAGAGATTTTAGCTAAAGAAAATAGAAAATGTAACGTATTTTAGAAGGAAATTGATTATTTTAATATGTTTTACTTGAAAACAAAAATTGATTAGTTATTAGGAAAAATTTTATTTAAGGGTAATTAAGTAAAAACAATAGGTACCGACCGACCGACCAACCAACTAACCGACCGACCAAACTTTCAATGTTTTAAAATGCAATTTTAAAGGTAAGGATATTGAAATTGTATATTAAGTTTCCTCGATTAGTAAAAATTTAAAATGCAATTTAGATATTTACTTTATTTCATTAGTAAAGATTTTATAGGTAAAAAATAATGAAACTATATATTTAATTTCCTCTATTAGTAAAGTTTTAAAATGGAATTGAGATTTTTTTTAATCATTGGAATTATTAATTCAAAAATTTGAGAAATTTAACAAAATAGAACCGAGCTATTTGACCGGCGCCACTTTACCTCCCCTCGTTTCTCCTTTATATAAGTATATAACAGTTCTAATTTTTAACTAAAAATCTAACGGATATTATTCGTTGAATACGAATTTCTATTATACAAGTTTAAAACCCGTGCGATGCACGATTTTTTTTTTAATATTATATGAATTTTTCATTAATTTAAGTTAATTTTTTTAAAATTTAAAGTTGGGAGGCTTAAATTTTTATATGAGATTTGATAATAATTATATAAATGTTATCGGTGATATATCTAGAAAATGAGGGATTTTAGTTAGAAAATATAGAAAAAATTATAGGTTTTACTTGAAAATGGTAATCGGCTAATTATTAGTTTTTATATAATTATTATTTTATTTCATTAAATAGAAATTGATACATTTTAGATAAAAAATGCAATCGGTTAATTATGAATATTATAATATTATTAGTTTATTGTATTAAACAGAACCGCCCGTGATAAAATCAGAAAATGAGAGATTTTAGTTTTAAAAAATAGAAAGATAACGTGAAAATTAAAACGATGACATAATTTATGCGAAAAAGGTAATTGATTAGTTTATAGTAATTATAATTTAATTATGTTATTTTACTAAATAAAATTGCTCATAGTTTTTAGAAAATGAGAAATTAATGTTGCCCCTGAAATTTCTAGAAAAAAAGGAATTTAATTATAAAAAATATAAAAGATGATACGTTTTAGTTGAAAAGGTAATCAATTAATTATTAGTACTATAATATTATTATTTTATTTTTATTAAATAGAATCGCCCGTGATATAATTGGAAAAAGAGAGATTTTCGTAAGAGAATGGAAAAAAGGTAACGTGTTTGAAAAAGGTAACCGTCCATGATACAATTGGAAAAAGAGAGATTTTAGTTAGAGAAAAGAGAAAAAGTAACGTATTTTGGCTCAAAAAGGTAATTAATTATTTAATACTAATTATAATTTAATTATGTTATTTTATTATACAAAATTGATCGTAGTTTTTAAAAATGGAGAAATTTTATTTAGATAAAATGTAAAAGATATTGTATTTTACCTAAGAAGTAAATTATTTAGTTATTGAAAAATAGAAAAGGTAATATGTTTAACCTGAAAAAGCAAATTGATTAATAAAGGAGATTTGGGTCGAACCAATCTAAATTGGGTCGCTCCAAATATTGTGTAATGACAAAAAGGGACATCAAAAAAATAAAGAAGATTAAAAACATAAAGGATAAAAGCTGTAATTTTCCTGTGTAATGACAAAAAAGGACATCAAAGAAATAAAGAAGAATAAAAAAATGAAGGGTAAAAGCAGTAATTTTTAAAATGCAATACTAGCAGACATTAAGAATATATTGATATTGATATTGATATTGATATTGATTAGTTATTTCATTAATTAGAAAGATCATGTTTTCGGAAAAAACAGACTTTAGTTAGAAAAATTAGAAAAAGTAATAGTTAAAAAATGTAGTTGGTTAGTCATTATTTAGGGGAAGTGTTGTGCATGTGATAATTTGGGAAAAGATTATGTTTTATTTTTTAATAATTAATGGTAATAAAGTAAAATAATTAAATAAGGTAAGTACTGTGAAAAGATAATTGGTTATTATATTTACTATTTCTATTGAAATATTTGAATAAAAAAAATTATATGTCTTATATCTAAGATATTATATATAATAATTTTAAATTATATCAGAAGAGGCAGCGGACACAGTCCAACTACAAACTATGCAAACAAAGGGTTGGTGCAGTGGTTAAGCTTTTGCTCCTTTGGAGGAGGTCAAGAGTTCGACCCCCGGGTGTTTGTGAGTTTATTTAGGGAAAAAAACATAATTTTAAATTATGATATTATAGTATTTATGTATCGGGTTTCAGATTTCGGATCGATATCGGTTCGGTACAATTAAAATCCAAATTCAAATCGAAACTATTTCAAATTTAAAATTAAAATTAACCAAAAATTTGGGTTCGATATATCCAAAAACTAATATTTAATATATCATATTCTAAGGGGAAAAAAATAAAAAATTTAACATACAAACTCGCAAAATGAATATACACATTTTAAGTTGTCATTAAAAACAAGTTGAGGGCGATAAGCATAAACTCTAACAATCATATCTTATTCTAAGAACGAGATATATTGGATATGTTTGGTTGATTGATAATATTTATTTTTCTATAGTAAATCAATTCACTAATAAAAGAACATAAAATTTGTAAAAATAATATTGAACGAACACATAGGAAACTAAATTATATGAAAATTTTATTTTCATATCTACATTCATTCAACCTTCTTTGAGAGAAAATCTAATGATTTATAACGGTCATGAGAAATAAGTGTTTATGAATTTTTAATATGTACTCAAAAAATTGATCGCAACCCATGCAATTTTTTTGAATGAATTAATATAATAAAAATTATAGAAACCCACAGTACTCCACATTTAAATATACCAAATTTTCAAAAGAATAAAACTTAAAATATGGGTAAAAAAAACTTATGAACTTCGTAGAAAGATTATCAGAAATGAAAGAAATCAAATGAAAAACAAAATTAAGAAAAAACAATAAAGAGGGGTTTACAACGTTTTAGCGGGGGATGTGAATGTTTGATATTGTACGATAATATTAATATTAATGCAATTGGTATAAATTGACGAATAGTTAATTTTGTACTTAAATTAATTACATTCTAATTAAATAATTATTTTTTATAAGTAATGATTGAAATAACGTATTTATATTAATTAATTAATAAATTTTACGGTGGCTTTTATATAAAAGCGATCGATGACGATGACCTTTGTTACTAATTTTGACATATTCGGGAAGTAAAAAGGCGTGAGTTTGTGTTTGAATAATTTTCATTTGTGAGATATTTAATTAATTAGCTTTCTATTAAAAAATATATATTATTGACTCGTAATCGTAACTAATGATTAAGCATTCTGTAATAGATTAAAATACATATTATTTTATATATAATCTATTATTATAAAGAGGGAAAAATATAAATTATTTGATATAGTAGTCTATTATTTTTCTTGAAGTTGATTCTATAATGGAAGTTACCATTTATTTTTCTTGAAGTTGATTCTAAATTTGAATGTACCATTTTTTTTTAATTGTTGGACATGGTTTCACTTAAAGAATTTTCATCTAGGATGGATGTCCTTTTCCAGGATGAACCTGGATTCTTTGTGAAGTTCTATGACAAATTACTCCCATCCTTGAGGTCTCAAATTCACAAATTTGATGAGTATCGTTTCCTTCGCACCGTTAAGGTATTCATGTTTTAGATTTATTTATGTAATAAGCAGAGGGTCTTTTTAGATTTTCATAAATATATTTATGTAATAAGCACAAAGGTTTGGAGCAACCTTAATAACTGGCACAACTAACTTGCCATTTTCAGCCTGGGCTTCCCCAAGACCATCCCCAATTTCAAATCACATATTGAAAAGATCTACTTTTAATGAACGACTCTCCTTGTCTTACTGTATCATTGATGTTGAATTTTTTAGCTTCAAATTAGATGCTTCGTCCTATCACTCTCAAGCTCTTTTATGATTGACTTGTGATCGTTGTATGGTTATAGATGCTCTCAATATCTCTATTATGATTGATTTTACCATGATTGGCTTCTTGGTTGGGATACCTCACAATCTCGAATTTGTTAAACATTGTGCCTTTATAGAATGGATGGAAATTGAGCTTAAAAATGTTTCTTATTGCTATAAAGGTTTTTGCTTTTAACTTTAATGGAAAAAAAGGAAGGATGTCTCCCTTGTTATGGGACAGTTAGTATTTAAAGATAGTGTTCTGGTGCTTAAGCCTTGGTCTGAGAGTTTGGACTTCAATTATAGCTTTAAAATGTCACTATACCCTTGGGTCACAATGTGGTCCATTCCTCTACGTTTTCTTAACTATGTGGGTAGAGTCCTCCTGTTTGATCAGCCCTCGATGGAGATGGACATTGTTTATACCTCGAGAATGTTTGTTGAGCTCTGCGCCACGAATTCCCCCTGGTTATTTGGGTCTCTATTTCGAGCCAAAAGGATTATGTGGCAACCTATGAGTTCACATATACTGAGCCCGCTGGAAGGGTTTCGATTCCCACTAGATCCTATTTCTCTTGATGGATTGGATGACATTGACGTGAACAATGCAGGGGATGGGCTTCAGCCTAGTACCAGTTTAAAGGCAGATCATGATGATCAAAACCAGACTGACGAGGGCGATGACAATAAAATTTGCTTTGAAATAATCATCCATTTTGCTTGCATGAAAATGGAATGTTTTTTTTCGAGGTCTCCAAGTCTTTGGCTTCCATGTACTTTGAGATTATTTCAACCCACGTGATCTGTCAAAATTCAACTGCTAAGCTTGTTATAGACACTGTCCGTTCAAGTAGTAACCTTGACATCCATTGAAAGTCGAATTAGTTCATCCGTTGAAATATTCTAAACCTCGTCCGTTAAGTTACATCTTCACTTGCACATAATTACAAAGTATATGATATTTACAATTCACTAGCCTATTCTACACATTTGTTGATAGTCAACATGACTGATTTAGTTTCAACTGCTATTTTGAATATTTTAGAACATGTTACAAAATAACTTATTGAAATGATAAGTTTCCTATTTCAATGGATCAGGCAACTACATACCATCCGTTGAACAGTTACAAACAATAACTTATATGAAATATGTTTAAGTGTTAAGTTATCATCAAGAACAACATAATTTCTAACACTCTCTGTTGAGTATTGAATACAGTAAAAGAATACAGAGGGGGGTGAATGGATTCTTGAACTTTTCTTTGGCTCGAGTCTATGTAGCAGATAAGTGTTTGTGTGTGCAAAGGTGTAGGTGCGGATAAAGAACAACACAAGACATAATATCACTTTAATCTAATGTATTATTAGATAAAGGTTGCTACAATCTGTGAATACAAATGATAGTATTCTCAGCTTCGTTTTTCTCAGAGAGATATTGCTTACAATGAATATGAAAAACTTGACTCTCCAAAAGTTAATTGCTAAGGAAGTGAGGCTGGATCCTTATAAAGTATGGATACAACCTACTTACTATAAATAAGGTAGCTAAACAAATTACTTTCTAGTCTGTCTATCCTATTTGAGTAAGAGTCCAAACGGTTACAGATTTGACTTTGCAAAGCCTGTTCAGATCCACTTCTTTAGCCCTTTGTCTCTTCTATATCTCTCCAAGCTTCTTTGTAGGCTTTCCAGAGCACGTTACAGATTGAGATCCATAAAGTGCATTGGCTTGTTGCAGGATTCTGACTTGTACAATTTCACCAGTATTTTGTCTCCAAGAATGTATTCGAGAAGTGGCTAAGTAAGTAAGTGATTCGAGAACTAGAATTGACTTGATCGATAACTCTGAGTTCTCGAACACTGTTATGTCGACATATCGAATTACTTCTCGAATAGCTCTTTTTCATCAGGATTCCTTGAGTTGTCGAATAGAACATTTGACTTGTCGAATCCTCGAGATATCGAATAGCTTTCTGAGTCCTCGAGATATCGAATGGAACTTTGACTTGTTGACTCCTTAAGAACTCGAAAACTGCTTTTGACTTGTTGACTTCTTGAGTTCTCGAACAAAGTAATAGACATATCGTATCGCTGAGATATCGAATGAGATATCGAACAGTGTATTCAGAGATATCGAATAGTATCTTGAGATATCGAATCCCTGACTTCTCGAATGCTGGGCTTCTTGAATAGACAAAACTACTTCTCGAATTGGTACTTAAGAAAATTCTTCACTTTCTTCAAATCCCAACTGTGATTATTTGACAGTCTTTATCTCCTTGCTTGAGGCATGAACCTTCGAACTTCTTTCAAGCATTATTCTTGACTATATAAGTACAATTACACAACTAGGATTTGGTGCCTATTACAGGTACAGAACAAGTAGAGACTCTACAACTAGAGGTTCCCTCAGTTAAGAGGTCATGTAAGTAATGCAAAGCATTACAAACAATTAGGCTTGTTATTTGATGTAAACAGGCATGCCTCTGTGACTAACAATCTCCCCCAAATTGTGAGTAAGACCCTTAGTCACAATTTCATGTCTGATAACAAGCCTAACATACATAAAGATAAAACTTTAAAAGTACAGGTATGTAGATTGATTGAAGAAAGTACATAGAAGTATTCTTACTAGGTATGAGAAACTACTAGCCATATCCTTTTGGATTCATCTTTTGAGCTTTGGCTTGCAGATTCTGATTTTTCATCTTCTCTTCAGCTTCTTTGGCTTTCTTCTTTGCATTTTCCTCCATGGCAAGAATAATATCTTCCATTGCAATGAGTTCTTCAATTAGAGGGGAGCCTGACAAATCCTTGAGTACTTCATTCAGCTGTTTCTCAGAATATGAACTGATGTAGTCCATTCTAATCTTTACATTTCTACCATATTTCTTGTACTCAAAGATATAAGGATTAAACTTGACTCTGCACAGACCCATAGATCTTAATTCATCAGCCTTAGCTTCCATTGCAGCCATCTCCTCCTCCCTTTTCTTTAGTAGCTCTTCACTGTTCTTTTTCCATTCTGCTTGGTGATCTCTTTTCATTTTGACATAGTCAATTAACTCCAGCTTCCATTTCCTTTCCACTCTGTCTTCAGAATTCAACATTGCAATTATCCTTTCTATGTCATATAGCCTGCCCCAGTGCTGGCATGTTCCTTGTCTGAATTTCTTCTATCTTCCATCAGTATATTTAATTTCAAGAAAATCATCAACAATGGCAACATGATAGATTCTTTGAGCCCATAGAAACTGCAGTTGGTCTTCATCATAGCTTTCATCCAGAGGTGGTAGGTTCAATCCTGGAATAATTGTCAGTGCCTTTGACTTGGATAACTTCACCCTTCTTGCAGCATGCTTGAATTTAATCCTTCTTATATGATTGCTAGGCAGAAACTTATGACCCTTGCTTGTAGACCATTGTAGTATTCCATTAGCAGTTTGCTTTCTAAAACATACACATGGTTTCTTGACTTGAATCTCCTTCTCTTCTTGAGGTGGCAAAACAGTTGCAGAAGCCATTGAATCAGATTTTGGTAAGTCATTACTAACAGTATTCACCCTAGACTCAGAGTCTTGTGTTGTGGTGAGGTTACTGCTAGCAATGCCTAAGGCTTTCTATTTTCCAATTTTCCTCTCATAGACTTTGCCTTGGTCATTGTTAGTAGTATTTTTATGTGTTCGTTGATAAGTGGATTTTATATCCACTTGGAACATTCTATATCGGCTTAAATTGATTGTTTTGGACTCAAGTTTGTGTAGTTTTGATGTGTTTTGTGTAGTTGTGCAGGTTTGCAAGAATATCTAAGCTTTTATCGTTTTTGGAGATTTAATTGATTAAAATTCGGATTTTCCGGGAAGGTTGCGCAGCTTATACTGTTTTGGCCATATCTGGAGTTCTAGAAGTCCGTTTTCAGCGATCTTACTGCCCACGCGAAGCTTGAGAGATTTTCTACAACTTGGGATAGGAAACAAGTGCAAGAAATATGCTGAATTAAATCGCGCACGTGATCTTGTTAAAGAAGGCTGGGAATTTACTGTTTTGCCCTTTTTCTAATTCTAATTGTATTCTGGGCAGTTTTGGGTACCTTCTTTAAATCCTAATTGTAATAGAAGGCAATTTCTTGTTAGGCAAGATTTGTAGAGCCTATTTAAACACATCCTACCATTGTAAATCATAACAATTCATAGCTAGAACAATTCATAGCTTTTAATCGTATCAAGGTACTTTCGTCTTCAATTCTTTCTTCAATATTATGTTTTCATTCATTATCATTATTATTATGTTTTCTTTATTAAATATGCGTAACTAATTCTCTAATCTGAGGATTGGGTAGTATTCCTTGGTATTCATGCATGCTTGATTACGTGATTTTCTGCTTTGCTGATCTGTTAATGAGATCTTAACACAATTAGAAGAGTAGCTAACTTTTGATTGTATTATAGGGATTGTAATAAGCTTGGGAGAGAAGTTGCAATCTTAGTACATGATTTAACAGACATAATTTGAATATTAGATCGGGAGATTAATAGGAGAATTGTGAGACATATAATTCTTGGCACTTAACAGTTTATAGATATACTTTGATTGTATCACGGGAGTGACAATTAGGGTGTAGCTGTAGGCACTATATTGTAACCTGGGAGGGTGCAGTATAACTTTAGAAGAATTGTTTTCAGCAAGGTAGGAACACAGATATCACATTAGTATTGAGCATGTATTGAGACCAAGTGAAGAACCCCAGTTCTTAGATTGTTTTCTCATATATTTGAATTTCAGTTTAAAATCAATTCTTAGTGCTTATAATTAGTTCTTGGATAATTTAGTTAATACACAAACCCAAAATTCTTCTCACACACTTCTAGACGTAAAGAGATAAGAAACCTGAACTTTGATATTACAATTCAGTCCTTCCCTGCGAACGAACACATAAAAATACTACTAACAAATTGGCGCCGCTGCCGGGGAAGGCAGTATAGTTGAGTTTAGGTTAATTGTTTCTTGTAGTTTAGATTTTATCTTTGTATATATTTTTCTTTTCTTTCTTTTTGTGTTTCTTTCTTTGGTGTGTCTACAGGTTCTTTGAGGTAGACAACTTAAACAGGTTTTGAGGAGAGAGACTAGATGGAGTACAACTTTGGTTGGAACAATACTCAGAATTTCTACAACAGTCAAGAACAATATCAAGACTTCAATCCTTACCCACAATTCAATGCTTATGAGGATTGTAATGCATATCAGGTGAATTCGTTCTATTCTGAGAACTCATTTTATGCTCCATATGCCCCTAGCAATGATTATTCGTATTCGTTTGAAAATCAATATCATGATGATGTTTATCCATATATGTGTAATGATGTTGATACGAGTTTAACTCAGTCTAATCCTTCTTTACCTGCTGATTGGGAGATTGCGCTCAATAAAATGATTCAAGGAACTCAGTCTAATCCTCCCTTACTTTCTTTGGGAGTTTTTGATGAACCAACTTTAGAGATTGCTAGTGACAATGATATTCCATGTGATTCAATAGCTTGGTACGAGGAGCATGCTAAACTAAATAATTTTATTTGGGAAGTTCGAGCAGTGTGGTATGAAGGATGTTATCGAACTCCTCATTGTGTCAATTTTCCTCTATGCCATGATTCTTGTTTAGCAATTGATGATAATGTTGTGTCTGATGAGTCTACTTATGTAGTTGATAATTGTCCTATGCGCATTAATGATAATTTGGATGCAATTGAAATTCTACCAAATCTAGAAAATTTTGAGCTTAATACATTGGTAGACGAGATTAAAATTGATGAGTGTCCAATTATAGAAGAGAAGGAAGTTAAGATTGATGAAATTGAAAATCTTGCTTTAGAGTATAAGGATCCGATTTGGGAGGAGTATATGAGTCGTACTTATAATGATTATTCTGATGACTTTTCTAGCTATTTTGATGTTTCCAAGTCTCTTGAGCATGATAGGTTCTTGAAAGTTTTCGTCCTTTTCAATGGATCTAAGGCATATATGCAAATCATAATTTTATTACTAATTCGTAAATATGTGAATCTATTTGCTTTTTCTCCTCACTGAAGATTTTATGTGCAAATACGTCAAGCTATTGACGTTAAAGGAGCGCTTCGTGGGAGGCAACCCATGCATTAGTGTAGGAAAAAAAATTGAGTGTTGTATGAAAAAAAAAAAAAGAAAAAAAAAGAATGAGTGTTGTGTTTCAAAAAAAAAAAAAATGCAAATTTTTCAACAGCCAACAGAAACCGTCCCAGGCTGCAGCGCGCGTGTCCAGGCTGCAGCGCCATACCACTTCTGATCAAGTAAGTTGGCGTGTGATGTTTTGTTGAAAAAAAAAAAAAATTGCTCAAAATAAAGCTGCCGCCAGGAGACATGCATTATGTTCATGACTTCATGTTAGTAGTCCAGGTAAGCTTTTTGGCCACAATTGTTTTGGCAATTGGCGAGTGTTGCCCTGTATTAAAAAAAAATAAAAAAATTCTTTCACCTCCCATTCTATTTATACCCCCATTCTCTCTAATTCTTTTCCTATTTCTATTTCAACAACCCTCCATCTTTTCTTTAAAATTCTAAACCAATTTCTTTTCTAATTCAAATTTATTATTATTATTATTTATTATTATTATTATTATTCGTATTTATTATTTATTATTATTTATTATTATTATTGTTATTATTATTTATTATTATTATTATTATATACCCACCTATACATACAAATCTAATTCCTCTTCTATTTATTTACATCTCTAAAAATTCAATTCTAAAGAGGAATTAATTGCAAGTTCACCTCTTTGATTCGTATTGGGTAAATCTTTTTCTCTAATCTTATTTTTATTACGAATTTGTGTTCTTGTCAATTGGATTTTGTAGTGTTCAGGCAAGGTGGCCAGTCTATGGAGCTCGTACGCAGTATCCTCCGCCAGATTCAGATTCATTCGAGGACGAGGACGAGTAGGTATGTTTTCTGCTATCCCTTGTATTTACTTCCATTCAACGAGGGCATTGAATATTTTAAGTTTGGGGGTGGTTTGAGGGATTAGTAGTTGTTGTTGTATTATGTGTTCATGTAGGATTTCATGCTGTGCATATTAGTAGTAGTAAATTATGCATATATGTTGTGTTAGCTACGTTTGTTTCATATAGGACATTCTGTTTTTATATTTTCGTATATCATGTGAGTTCATAGTAGTTTGCATTTGCACCCATGCTTGATAGGAATTTTGTGTTGTTGACGCTTTTGATTGAGAAGTGATATGCTTTGTTCTTGTGCACACACATACACTAGTAAGTTGAAGCTAGTAGACTTATTGAATGTTGTAAGTAATTAGAAGGACATGAATATGTGCAAGATTATTTAGTTTGCATGCTTTGAATACAAGTTGGTGCGTTAGAGAGATGTTTGCTTGGGATTGAGTATGTTTTTCCACCAAGTGAGTTTTTGAGCCTTATTGCATATTTGCAATTTATTCATTTGCTTGAGTGTCCACGGATTGTTTGCATTGCTAGCAGTTGTTTGAGGTCTTTCTTGAAACGCATGACATTATTTGACGATTAAAATGATAAAGGCATTTAGGAATAACCGCATATTTTCCCATATTACTACACCATGTTTACATGATCAATTAGTTACCCATTGAGCTTAATCCTATTTTTCGGTGACATACCACATTACTTGCCTAGACCTTTTTTCTTGTATTGGCCTTACATTAATTTGAACCCACATTGTCAAAGGCTAGTAAAGTGCTTAAGGTAGTAATAAGGTGTGCAAGGAGGGGTTTATTGTTGGTCATACTTTTGGGGAAAATATTGAGATTGGGTTTGGTTGTTTACTTGATAGTCGGCATATGTAATAAATTGTGGGATCATTGTTATTGTTTATATTATTGTTTTATTTAGCTCTCGAAAAAAAAAGAAAAAAAAAGAAAAAAAAAAGAAAAAAAAAAGAAAAAAAAAGAAAAAAAAAGAAAAAATATATTATGAGAGCAAGTTTGTGTTTGTTGTGATCCTACTTTAGTCGACTAGTCGAGTGCATGCTTATGATTTTGTTGGAATTGAGTGATACACTTACCCTTGTTCTTGAGTGAATATTCTTTTGTGAGTGGATTGTGAGTGTTTGCTTGTTTTTGCGTATGAGATCCCGAGTGTTGTCTCAAAGATGTGCTCTTGTAGGCTTAGCATGTTTACTAACTTATTCTTACACTTGACATGGGCTTGTGAGAACTTATGCATGTTCATTGAGTAGACTATGTGAATACTTGCACTTTCGACACCAAGACATTGCGTATTTACTTTGATTCTTAAGTTGGTATGGCATGAGAGGATTTGAAGGTATGGTAGGCTAGATTAATTGCATTTTTCATATTAGTTGCATTCATGCATTGCATTGCATTAGGTTAAATGGATTTTGTGGGTACATTCGCTATAGACCCTCACGAGACCTTACTCGTCCACTAGGGCTGCCTAGGGGTTTAAAGGGCTTGTTGCATATGCCAAATGCAACCGTGATCACCTACGGAAGTGGTACTAGTTAGTTAGTTAGTTATAATTGTTTATGCTTGAGGACAAGCATCGGTTTAAGTTTGGGGGTGTTTGATAAGTGGATTTTATATCCACTTGGAACATTCTATATCGGCTTAAATTGATTGTTTTGGACTCAAGTTTGTGTAGTTTTGATGTGTTTTGTGTAGTTGTGCAGGTTTGCAAGAATATCTAAGCTTTTATCGTTTTTGGAGATTTAATTGATTAAAATTCGGATTTTCCGGGAAGGTTGCGCAGCTTATACTGTTTTGGCCATATCTGGAGTTCTAGAAGTCCGTTTTCAGCGATCTTACTGCCCACGCGAAGCTTGAGAGATTTTCTACAACTTGGGATAGGAAACAAGTGCAAGAAATATGCTGAATTAAATCGCGCACGTGATCTTGTTAAAGAAGGCTGGGAATTTACTGTTTTGCCCTTTTTCTAATTCTAATTGTATTCTGGGCAGTTTTGGGTACCTTCTTTAAATCCTAATTGTAATAGAAGGCAATTTCTTGCTAGGCAAGATTTGTAGAGCCTATTTAAACACATCCTACCATTGTAAATCATAACAATTCATAGCTAGAACAATTCATAGCTTTTAATCGTATCAAGGTACTTTCGTCTTCAATTCTTTCTTCAATATTATGTTTTCATTCATTATCATTATTATTATGTTTTCTTTATTAAATATGCGTAACTAATTCTCTAATCTGAGGATTGGGTAGTATTCATTGGTATTCATGCATGCTTGATTACGTGATTTTCTGCTTTGCTGATCTGTTAATGAGATCTTAACACAATTAGAAGAGTAGCTAACTTTTGATTGTATTCTAGGGATTGTAATAAGCTTGGGAGAGAAGTTGCAATCTTAGTACATGATTTAACAGACATAATTTGAATATTAGATCGGGAGATTAATAGGAGAATTGTGAGACATATAATTCTTGGCACTTAACAGTTTATAGATATACTTTGATTGTATCACGGGAGTGACAATTAGGGTGTAGCTGTAGGCACTATATTGTAACCTGGGAGGGTGCAGTATAACTTTAGAAGAATTGTTTTCAGCAAGGTAGGAACACAGATATCACATTAGTATTGAGCATGTATTGAGACCAAGTGAAGAACCCCAGTTCTTAGATTGTTTTCTCATATATTTGAATTTCAGTTTAAAATCAATTCTTAGTGCTTATAATTAGTTCTTGGATAATTTAGTTAATACACAAACCCAAAATTCTTCTCACACACTTCTAGACGTAAAGAGATAAGAAACCTGAACTTTGATATTACAATTCAGTCCTTCCCTGCGAACGAACACATAAAAATACTACTAACAAATTGGCGCCGCTGCCGGGGAAGGCAGTATAGTTGAGTTTAGGTTAATTGTTTCTTGTAGTTTAGATTTTATCTTTGTATATATTTTTCTTTTCTTTCTTTTTGTGTTTCTTTCTTTGGTGTGTCTACAGGTTCTTTGAGGTAGACAACTTAAACAGGTTTTGAGGAGAGAGACTAGATGGAGTACAACTTTGGTTGGAACAATACTCAGAATTTCTACAACAGTCAAGAACAATATCAAGACTTCAATCCTTACCCACAATTCAATGCTTATGAGGATTGTAATGCATATCAGGTGAATTCGTTCTATTCTGAGAACTCATTTTATGCTCCATATGCCCCTAGCAATGATTATTCGTATTCGTTTGAAAATCAATATCATGATGATGTTTATCCATATATGTGTAATGATGTTGATACGAGTTTAACTCAGTCTAATCCTTCTTTACCTGCTGATTGGGAGATTGCGCTCAATAAAATGATTCAAGGAACTCAGTCTAATCCTCCCTTACTTTCTTTGGGAGTTTTTGATGAACCAACTTTAGAGATTGCTAGTGACAATGATATTCCATGTGATTCAATAGCTTGGTACGAGGAGCATGCTAAACTAAATAATTTTATTTGGGAAGTTCGAGCAGTGTGGTATGAAGGATGTTATCGAACTCCTCATTGTGTCAATTTTCCTCTATGCCATGATTCTTGTTTAGCAATTGATGATAATGTTGTGTCTGATGAGTCTACTTATGTAGTTGATAATTGTCCTATGCGCATTAATGATAATTTGGATGCAATTGAAATTCTACCAAATCTAGAAAATTTTGAGCTTAATACATTGGTAGACGAGATTAAAATTGATGAGTGTCCAATTATAGAAGAGAAGGAAGTTAAGATTGATGAAATTGAAAATCTTGCTTTAGAGTATAAGGATCCGATTTGGGAGGAGTATATGAGTCGTACTTATAATGATTATTCTGATGACTTTTCTAGCTATTTTGATGTTTCCAAGTCTCTTGAGCATGATAGGTTCTTGAAAGTTTTCGTCCTTTTCAATGGATCTAAGGCATATATGCAAATCATAATTTTATTACTAATTCGTAAATATGTGAATCTATTTGCTTTTTCTCCTCACTGAAGATTTTATGTGCAAATACGTCAAGCTATTGACGTTAAAGGAGCGCTTCGTGGGAGGCAACCCATGCATTAGTGTAGGAAAAAAAATTGAGTGTTGTATGAAAAAAAAAAAAAGAAAAAAAAAGAATGAGTGTTGTGTTTCAAAAAAAAAAAAAAATGCAAATTTTTCAACAGCCAACAGAAACCGTCCCAGGCTGCAGCGCGCGTGTCCAGGCTGCAGCGCCATACCACTTCTGATCAAGTAAGTTGGCGTGTGATGTTTTGTTGAAAAAAAAAAAAAATTGCTCAAAATAAAGCTGCCGCCAGGAGACATGCATTATGTTCATGACTTCATGTTAGTAGTCCAGGTAAGCTTTTTGGCCACAATTGTTTTGGCAATTGGCGAGTGTTGCCCTGTATTAAAAAAAAATAAAAAAATTCTTTCACCTCCCATTCTATTTATACCCCCATTCTCTCTAATTCTTTTCCTATTTCTATTTCAACAACCCTCCATCTTTTCTTTAAAATTCTAAACCAATTTCTTTTCTAATTCAAATTTATTATTATTATTATTTATTATTATTATTATTATTCGTATTTATTATTTATTATTATTTATTATTATTATTGTTATTATTATTTATTATTATTATTATTATATACCCACCTATACATACAAATCCAATTCCTCTTCTATTTATTTACATCTCTAAAAATTCAATTCTAAAGAGGAATTAATTGCAAGTTCACCTCTTTGATTCGTATTGGGTAAATCTTTTTCTCTAATCTTATTTTTATTACGAATTTGTGTTCTTGTCAATTGGATTTTGTAGTGTTCAGGCAAGGTGGCCAGTCTATGGAGCTCGTACGCAGTATCCTCCGCCAGATTCAGATTCATTCGAGGACGAGGACGAGTAGGTATGTTTTCTGCTATCCCTTGTATTTACTTCCATTCAACGAGGGCATTGAATATTTTAAGTTTGGGGGTGGTTTGAGGGATTAGTAGTTGTTGTTGTATTATGTGTTCATGTAGGATTTCATGCTGTGCATATTAGTAGTAGTAAATTATGCATATATGTTGTGTTAGCTACGTTTGTTTCATATAGGACATTCTGTTTTTATATTTTCGTATATCATGTGAGTTCATAGTAGTTTGCATTTGCACCCATGCTTGATAGGAATTTTGTGTTGTTGACGCTTTTGATTGAGAAGTGATATGCTTTGTTCTTGTGCACACACATACACTAGTAAGTTGAAGCTAGTAGACTTATTGAATGTTGTAAGTAATTAGAAGGACATGAATATGTGCAAGATTATTTAGTTTGCATGCTTTGAATACAAGTTGGTGCGTTAGAGAGATGTTTGCTTGGGATTGAGTATGTTTTTCCACCAAGTGAGTTTTTGAGCCTTATTGCATATTTGCAATTTATTCATTTGCTTGAGTGTCCACGGATTGTTTGCATTGCTAGCAGTTGTTTGAGGTCTTTCTTGAAACGCATGACATTATTTGACGATTAAAATGATAAAGGCATTTAGGAATAACCGCATATTTTCCCATATTACTACACCATGTTTACATGATCAATTAGTTACCCATTGAGCTTAATCCTATTTTTCGGTGACATACCACATTACTTGCCTAGACCTTTTTTCTTGTATTGACCTTACATTAATTTGAACCCACATTGTCAAAGGCTAGTAAAGTGCTTAAGGTAGTAATAAGGTGTGCAAGGAGGGGTTTATTGTTGGTCATACTTTTGGGGAAAATATTGAGATTGGGTTTGGTTGTTTACTTGATAGTCGGCATATGTAATAAATTGTGGGATCATTGTTATTGTTTATATTATTGTTTTATTTAGCTCTCGAAAAAAAAAGAAAAAAAAAGAAAAAAAAAAGAAAAAAAAAAGAAAAAAAAAGAAAAAAAAAGAAAAAATATATTATGAGAGCAAGTTTGTGTTTGTTGTGATCCTACTTTAGTCGACTAGTCGAGTGCATGCTTATGATTTTGTTGGAATTGAGTGATACACTTACCCTTGTTCTTGAGTGAATATTCTTTTGTGAGTGGATTGTGAGTGTTTGCTTGTTTTTGCGTATGAGATCCCGAGTGTTGTCTCAAAGATGTGCTCTTGTAGGCTTAGCATGTTTACTAACTTATTCTTACACTTGACATGGGCTTGTGAGAACTTATGCATGTTCATTGAGTAGACTATGTGAATACTTGCACTTTCGACACCAAGACATTGCGTATTTACTTTGATTCTTAAGTTGGTATGGCATGAGAGGATTTGAAGGTATGGTAGGCTAGATTAATTGCATTTTTCATATTAGTTGCATTCATGCATTGCATTGCATTAGGTTAAATGGATTTTGTGGGTACATTCGCTATAGACCCTCACGAGACCTTACTCGTCCACTAGGGCTGCCTAGGGGTTTAAAGGGCTTGTTGCATATGCCAAATGCAACCGTGATCACCTACGGAAGTGGTACTAGTTAGTTAGTTAGTTATAATTGTTTATGCTTGAGGACAAGCATCGGTTTAAGTTTGGGGGTGTTTGATAAGTGGATTTTATATCCACTTGGAACATTCTATATCGGCTTAAATTGATTGTTTTGGACTCAAGTTTGTGTAGTTTTGATGTGTTTTGTGTAGTTGTGCAGGTTTGCAAGAATATCTAAGCTTTTATCGTTTTTGGAGATTTAATTGATTAAAATTCGGATTTTCCGGGAAGGTTGCGCAGCTTATACTGTTTTGGCCATATCTGGAGTTCTAGAAGTCCGTTTTCAGCGATCTTACTGCCCACGCGAAGCTTGAGAGATTTTCTACAACTTGGGATAGGAAACAAGTGCAAGAAATATGCTGAATTAAATCGCGCACGTGATCTTGTTAAAGAAGGCTGGGAATTTACTGTTTTGCCCTTTTTCTAATTCTAATTGTATTCTGGGCAGTTTTGGGTACCTTCTTTAAATCCTAATTGTAATAGAAGGCAATTTCTTGCTAGGCAAGATTTGTAGAGCCTATTTAAACACATCCTACCATTGTAAATCATAACAATTCATAGCTAGAACAATTCATAGCTTTTAATCGTATCAAGGTACTTTCGTCTTCAATTCTTTCTTCAATATTATGTTTTCATTCATTATCATTATTATTATGTTTTCTTTATTAAATATGCGTAACTAATTCTCTAATCTGAGGATTGGGTAGTATTCATTGGTATTCATGCATGCTTGATTACGTGATTTTCTGCTTTGCTGATCTGTTAATGAGATCTTAACACAATTAGAAGAGTAGCTAACTTTTGATTGTATTCTAGGGATTGTAATAAGCTTGGGAGAGAAGTTGCAATCTTAGTACATGATTTAACAGACATAATTTGAATATTAGATCGGGAGATTAATAGGAGAATTGTGAGACATATAATTCTTGGCACTTAACAGTTTATAGATATACTTTGATTGTATCACGGGAGTGACAATTAGGGTGTAGCTGTAGGCACTATATTGTAACCTGGGAGGGTGCAGTATAACTTTAGAAGAATTGTTTTCAGCAAGGTAGGAACACAGATATCACATTAGTATTGAGCATGTATTGAGACCAAGTGAAGAACCCCAGTTCTTAGATTGTTTTCTCATATATTTGAATTTCAGTTTAAAATCAATTCTTAGTGCTTATAATTAGTTCTTGGATAATTTAGTTAATACACAAACCCAAAATTCTTCTCACACACTTCTAGACGTAAAGAGATAAGAAACCTGAACTTTGATATTACAATTCAGTCCTTCCCTGCGAACGAACAACAAAAAAAATACTACTAACATTCGTTCGCAGGGAAGGACTGAATTGTAATATCAAGTTCAAGTTTCTTATCTCTCACAATTTAGAAGTGTAGAAGAATTTTTGGTTTGTTTATAAACTAAATTAAACTAATTATCAATCTAGAATAAAATATATGAGGAAAACAATCCAAGAATTGGGGTTTTTCACTTGGTTTCAATGCACATTCAATATCTATGTGATGTCTACGTTCTTACTCTGCTGAAAACAATTCTTCTAAGGTTATAATGTTCTCTTCCAAGATACAATATAATGTCTACAACTATACCCTAATTGTCACTTCCGTGATACAATCAAAGACAATCATAAACTATTAAGCTCCAAGAATTATAAGTCTCACAACTCTCCTATTAATCTTCCAATCAAATATTTGAGTTATGTCTGTTAAATCATGTACTAAAATTTCAACTCCTCTTCCAAGTTATTATAATCCCTAAAATCCAATCAAAGGTTCATGACTCCCCTAATTGTGTTAAGCCCTCAATAATAGATCAGCAAAGCAAGAAAATCACATATAATTAAACACACATGAATACCAAGGAATACTACCCAATCCTCAGATTAAAGATTTAGTTACACATAATTAAAGAAGAAAACAAAATAATAATGATAATGAATGAAAACATAATATTGAAGAAAGAATTGAAGATCGAAAGTACCTTGATACGATTAAAAGCTATGAATTGTTATGATTTACAATGGTAGGATGTGTTTAAATAGGCTCTACAAATCTTGCCTAGCAAGAAATTGCCTTCTATTACAATTAGGATTTAAAGAAGGTACCCAAAACTGCCCATAATACAATTAGAATTAGAAAAAGGGCAAAACAGTAAATTCATGGCCTTCTTTTATAAGAACACGTGCGCGACTTTATTTAGCACGTCCCTTGTACTTGTTTCCTATCCCAGGTTGTAGAAAATCTCTCAAGCTTCGCGTGGGCAGTAAGATCGCTGAAAACGGACTTCTAGAACTCCAGATATGGCCAAAACAGTATAAGCTGCGCAGCCTTCCCGGAAAATCCGAATTTTAATCAATTAAATCTCCAAAAACGACGAAAGCTTAGATATTCTTGCAAACCTGCACAACTACACAAAACACATCAAAACTACACAAACTTGAGTCCAAAACAATCAATTTAAGCCGATTTAGAATGCTCCAAGTGGATATAAAATCCACTTATGAGTCATCATCATATTTCTTGTCATCCTCCTTTTTCTTCTTGTTTTCATCACCCTTATTACTCCTGTGATGTCTTCTCCTTCCATCACTTTTATCTTTATCCTTGTCTTGATCACCATCCTTGCTTGGGTTGAACTTAGCAGACTCAGGTACAATGCCAGTTGCAATGTATGATCTGAGATAAGATATAGCTTCCAATTCTTCTGCTGTTCTTACACCCTTCTTCTTGTTCAGCTTCTCAATGATGGCAATAATGAGGGGTTTGTTCTGAGGGACTAGATGCTTAGGAATGATCAGCTGCTTGACATCATCAATTCTGGTTGCAGCTTGATAGATGATGGTTCTAGGATTTGTGATTACTTTAGGTAGCCTTGAGGGTTGATCATTCCTTAAATCATCAAAGAGACTCTTGTTATTTTCATTCCCTTTTTCAATCAGTCCAAGGAACACATCCACTTTTGAGTACTTTAGGCTTTGTAGAGTGTTGAAAGTCAAATGCCATATTTTTTACTTAGATACCATCATTATCTCCTTGAACCATAAGTTGTTGAATTTCTTAGGAATGACAGTGAGGTAGTCAATCTGCTCCTTCAACTCTCTCAGATAGAACTGAGTATCACCAGCCTGTTCCCTTGTGGCTTTCAGAAACTCCAAGAAGGATGTATCATGATAGACATTTGAATTAACAACTTCTTGTAGCTTGGCCTCAGTAATGACTTCAGCTTCTACAAGCTTGGCACTTTCAGATTTGAATGATGGAGGTTCATCAACTGGAATGCTCCCTGCAACCACTGTGGTTGTGATAGATTGCTTCTGACCACTAGGAGTAATGACATGCACAGTTGGTAGAGTGACAGTTGGCAGTGAGGTAGGGGGCTCATCAACTTTGGATTTTCCTTTGCCTGGCACATTAGGTATGGATTTTGAAGCCCTTTGGTGACCACCCTCCTTTATCTGTATGCCTATCTCCTTAGGTTTCTCCCCCTTTGGATTTGAATTCCTTATCATTTTCTCCCCCTTAGGCTTGTTGTCAGGCACAGAGGCTTGAGAAGTGACCTTTGGGTTTGAAGACTCTTCAGGTAGAGGGAGACCCATATGCTTCATCATGGCAGCCAACATAGATTGCTGATGCAGAAGAACATTAGCTGTGGTGGTTGCTTGAGTGTCCAACTGATCATTGAGAAGTGCAACCTTGTCTGTAAGATGAGCATTAGACTTAGTGAGAGTAGCCACCTCCTTTTCAAGTGCATCTACCTTGCTGAACAATTCAGTAGATTTGAAGCCAGACAGGGATTGGTCTTTAAGTCTCTGCACTTCAAACCTAGACATGTCATGCACTGGAACTTCAGTTACCAGCCTGTCTCCATATAAATTCTTGAACATTGTCTTCAGCATGGCATTGGAGTCTGTGGTTTGATCAGATAGAGATTGAAATTTATGCCCCAGACTTGTGACAGTATCCTTTAGCAGTGCTAGCCCATGATCCATCTTGGTGCAGGTGGTGTTACAGTATTTGAGGTCTTTAAGCACACTGTCCAACTGAGGGAATTTGGCATCAAAGGTCCTCTTGATTTCTTCCACCTTAGTGACTGTCTTATCACACACCCTGCTAACCTCGGATTTGACTCCTTTTCCAAGATAGTGGGCAGCCTTGAGGAATCCCTTGTGTGACTCATTCATGGCCTCATACACTTCACCAGGTGTCAGAGATTTGGCATTGGATCCTAGTGAAGTGATGTATTCCTCCCTGAGATATTGAAGTGCTTCATCAAGAGTAATATCATATTTTCCTTGCAACCAGGCATCTACATTGCCATCTCTCTCAGCATCATCAACTATCTTTGTCTTCTGCATCTCCACATCATCCCTATTGCGTAGCAGAATGGCTTCATAGTCTGGATTAGGGATGTTGGAGGTGACCAGGTTCTGAGCAATCTTGACAAACTCAGGAATCTGATCCACAACTAAGCTTTGAAGTGCTTCAACCGTCAATTGTGGTGGAACAGACCCTGATCCTGAAGCACTGTCATGTTGCACATGCTTCAGCCATTGTGACAGAAAGTCAGAGCTAGAGCTAGGCAAGCTAGACTCCTCAGTTACAGATGCAACTTCTGTAACCGGATGGATTGACTCTACTACTGGTGTCTCCACAAAAGTGGGATGAGTTACACCAGCAGTTGACACAGGCACAGAGTCTCTAGTAAAAACTAGTGGAACCTCTATGTTTGTGATGGTGTCATTAGGAGATGCCCCAGCATGCATTCCCTCACCATCTAAATGTGGGTCCTGGGTGGTGAGCAAGGTGTCATGCACCAAGTCACTTGAATTCATTGGCTCATAAAAAAAAAAGAATTCTTGATGATCAATGCCTTGCTCCTCAATTGCTTGAGTTGCAGGCTGCAAAGAAATTTGAGTGGTAGATTCTGGAAGAGAAGTGTCATTTAGATTAGAGTTTGGCAACTCCCCCTGAGAGATAGAGGGAGTTTCAAATATGATGTGCTCTCCACTCAGTGTTGTGCCAGCCTTATCACTCCCATGTGCTGACTCTGTACAAGTAGGTGCATTGGGGAGGATGCTTGATTCTATAGATGCACCCTGTTGAGAGGATACATCTAGTGAGCTGTGTGCCCTTGATTTTACAACTTCAGCCATTTGTGTGACTGAAGAGGTGGTCCTAGATTTCTTCTTCTTTGGCCTGATAAAGGGTGACTCAGGTGCCTCACTTTCTAATTCTACAGCTAATGCTGCTTCAGATAAGATGGTTAAAGGTGTAGTCATTACCTCATTTCTCTTCTTTTTACTAACATCACCCTTTTGAGAGGATGATGCAGTTGGCTCACTGTGTGGTAGAGTGTTTGGTTGAGAGGGTTGGTTAGCAGGCCCTGGGTTAGCATTTTGTTCTACTTGCTTGGGCTGTGCTAACTGTGACTTTGAGTCAAATGTTGGCATGTTGTGGGGGTAAGTCCTAAACAAACTCTCCATATGGGGAGTTATGTTAAGTCTTACATCCACATCATTCATAGTCTCCAAATTACCAAAAATGAGTTTGGTCATGGATTTATGATATCCTATTCTATTTTTATCTATCCCATACAGCTCTTGTAGGATGATTTGACCAACATCTGTCTTCTTTCCATAGGCCAGTGCATAGTCAATTTGTTATGAAGGTGCACTGATTTTATCAAAGCTTGATTTCCTTGCCGTGAAGACTTGAAGAAGAGTTGCAAACACATAGCTCCACTCCTTTCTCAGATTCTTCCTGTTTAATTTTCCAAGATTGATCCCATCTGAGTAGTTGATGAACTCAAAGAATTCTTCTAACTCTGCATTCGTGGCCAGTATGTCATATGACTCTTGTTGTAAGCCCAGTGCTTGATTCATGTCTGCAGTGGTGATAGTGATTTCTTGGTCCTGAATCTTGCAGTAGATTATGTATGAAGTTATTGCGCTTTCCAGGGCTACAACTTCCACAATAGCAGTTCTCCAAAACTGTTCCAGAATGTCTAGATACAGTGTTGGGTTGGCAGAGAGTGCATCCTTGTTGTATGATTCAGCCATCCACTTTACAAAGCACTTGAAGTTCGCATTGGGTGCTTTAACATCACTGTTTAGGGCGATAAAATTGGTGTTGAACTTCACTGTTGCCATTGATACAGAAAGAAGAGAAGAGAAAGTAAAGGTTGAAGAAGAAATTTGGCTTTTAGTAGTTAGGGTTTTCAGGGGTTTTGGGAACTTTGATGCTTGAGAAATCGAATAGATGTGAAATTGTATAAGTATGAAGTACTCGAATTGTCTATTAGATGTGAATGTTTTGTATCGACAAGTCAAGAATTCGAGAAGTAGAAAACAACTATTCGATAAGTCAAGAAAGGCTTATTCGATAACTCAAGCAGGTTGTAACTCACAGCTGGCAGTTATATAACTTAGAAATAAATCTAAATTAGGTAAAATATGTTTTTATGAGTAATTCTGAATAAAAATCCAAAATCGGTTAAAATTCAGCGAGAAATCAGCCTTTTCAAATGATTCGAGAACTCAAACATGCTATTCGAGAACTCACTCATGTCTCTGTTCGAGTTCTCTAAAAGACACTATTCGAGAACTCAAGAGTGTCCTAAATAGGCTTGTTAGAGAAGTCGACCACTAACACTGAAATGAACCATTCGAGAAGTCTGATTTATCGAACTATTCCTTTTACTCATAGAAACTCAATTTTCACTATCTTTCAAAATTTACCAGCCATATTCATTCAAGAATATTCTAGCAAATTAAACAGTGATTTTCTCAAAATTTCATAGAAATTTCAAGTTAACAAGAAAATATGATTTTCCAAATATGCAACAGATTTGAAATATTTATAAATCATATTTCAGCCAACACTTACTCCAAAAATATTGAGAATTTAGATAAAGTAAGTGTTTACTGCTGCAACAATCTAGATGATGTATTCACCTAGCCAGAATCTGAAGAATTCAGCATTCCAATCTCACTAACCAACCTTGTGAAGGTGGCTTCATCTAATGGCTTAGTGAATATATCAACTAGTTGTTTATCTGTAGAAACATAATGCAACTCAATGGTTCCATTAGTTGAATGTTCTCTTATGAAATGATATCTGATGTCAATGTGCTTTGTCCTAGAATGATTGACAGGATTGGCAACTATAGAGATTGCACTTGTGTTGTCACACATGATTGGAATTCTTTCCAACACAAGTCCATAATCTCTAAGTTGATTTCTAATCCAAAGTACTTGAGCACAACAACTTCCAGCAGCTATGTATTCAGCCTCAGCTGTAGAAGTTGACACAGATTGTTGTTTCTTGCTATACCAAGAGACTAACCTTTGTCCAAGAAACTGGCAGCTACCTGAGGTGCTTTTCCTATCCACTCTGCATCCAGTATAATCAGCATCAGAATAACCAACCAGATTGAACCCTGTGTCCTTAGGATACCATAAACCCAAGTTTGGAGTGCCCTTCAGATATCTAAAGATCCTTTTTATAGCAACCAGATGTGATTCTTTTGGATTTGATTGAAACCTTGCACACAAGCATGTAGCAAACATGATGTCTGGCCTACTTGCAGTGAGGTAGAGTAGAGAACCTACCATGCTTCTGTAGACTGAGATATCTACTTTCTTGCCTTTAGCATCTTCATCCAATTTAGTGGCAGTGGCCAAGGGTGTCTTTGCCGGTGAACAATCTTCCAAGTCAAACTTCTTCAATAAATCCTTGATGTACTTGGTCTGACTGATAAAGATACCATCCTTCCTTTGACTAACTTGCAACCCAAGAAAGAATGTCAACTCTCCCATCATACTCATCTCATATCTGCTCTGCATGAGTTTAGAAAATTTCTCACACAACTTCTCATTTGTAGAGCTAAAAATGATATCATCCACATAGATCTGAACTAGGATAAGATCATCACCATGCTTCTTGTAAAACAGTGTCTTGTCCAGTGTACCTCTAGTGAATTGATTCAAGAAGAAATTGTGATAAAGTATCATACCATGCCCTTGGAGCCTGCTTAAGTCCATACAGTGCCTTAAGCAGTCTGTAAACAAATTCTGGAAAGTGTGGATCCTCAAAGCCAGGTGGTTGTTGCACATAAACTTCTTCTTCCAACTCTCCATTCAGAAACGCACTCTTGACATCCATTTGATACACTTTAAAGTTTGAATGAACAGCAAATGCCAAGAATATTCCGATGGCTTCCAATCTAGCAACAGGGGCAAATGTCTCATCATAATCAATGCCTTCCTGTTGAGAGTATCCTTTTGCAACCAACCTTGCTTTGTTTCTTACTATTACACCATCTTCATCCATCTTATTCTTCAGAACCCATTTTGTTCCAACAATGGTTCTATTCTTTGGTGCAGGCACTAGTTCCCATACTTTGTTCCTTTCAAATCGATTCAGCTCCTCTTGCATGACAACAATCCAATCTGGATCCAACAGTGCATCATCAAGTTTCTTAGGCTCAACTTAAGATAGAAAACTGCCATAGAGGCACTCATTCTGAGTAGCTCTCCTAGTCCTTACTCCTGCATTAGGATCTCCAATGATTTGCTCTGCAGTGTGTGATCTATCCCATTTCCTTGAGTGCTCAGCCTGATTTCTCATTCTTGATGTTGCTTCATCATCCAAATCATGATCATTCTCATTTCCTCCCCCTGTGAGATTGCTACTACTCACAGGTGTGCCTTGGATGCTTGTTTCTCCACTGTTGATTGGCACAAATTCTTCTCTTGTGTCATCATTGACTTGAGTTTGTTGAACTTGAGTTTCAACTTCAGTTTCAAACTCTTCATCAGAATCATCTAGATTATCAAACCTTAATGGATCTTTATCTTCATCATTGGCTTCTTCTAGTCCAGGTAGTTTGCTGTCATCAAATGTCACATCTGTGCTTTCCATAATTTTCTTTTGACTGATGACATAAACTTTGTATGCAATTTTTTCCATAGAGTAGCCAAGAAAAATTCCTTCAAATGCTTTTGCATCAAACTTTCCAACATATTCAGAATTATCCTTCAATACAAAGCATTTGCTTCCAAAAGTATGAACATACTTTAGAGTGGGCTTCTTTCCAGTCATCAAGTTGTAAGGTGTCTTTCCAGTGTTTTTGTTGATGAGGGTTCTGTTCTGGATACAGCATGCAGTGCTTACAGCCTCAGCCCAAAAACATGTAGGCATCTTTGCATCAAGTAACATTGTTCTAGCAGCCTCAATTAGAGTTCTATTCTTCCTCTCAACAACTCCATTTTGTTGTGGAGTCCTTGGAGCTGAGAATTGCTGAGAAATACCATTCTCTTTATAGAATTCTTCAAGTATGGCATTTCTGAACTCTGTTCCATTATCACTTCTCAGTGCAATCACACTTGCATTGTTGGCCTTTGCTTCCTTGTCAACTTTCTTTATATGCTCAATGATTACTTGTGGAGCCTCATCTTTTGATGCCAGAAATTCCACCCATGTATACCTTGTAAAGTCATCAACCATCACCAAGGCATACTTCTTTCTTCCTAGTGACATAATATTGACAGGCCCAAACAAATCCATATGAATGAGTTGTAGGGGCTTGGTTATTGATGTCACTGTCTTTGACTTGTGGCTTGATCTTTTCATCTTTCCTTTTTGACAAGTCTCACACACTCCTTCTTGACAGAATTCAAGTGTGGGCATGCCTCTCACTAACTCTCTTTTGACTAGAGAATTAATGGCTTTGAAGTTCAGGTGTGATAGTTTCTTGTGCCACAGCCAACAATCTTCATTTGATGCTTTTGAGTAAAAGCAACAAATTTTGTCCTTGTTTGCAGAATCCATATTGGCTACAAACAGGCTTCCTTTCCTTACTCCAGATAGAGCAAAATCACCAGTCTTCTTGTGGGTGATCAAACATTCATCTTTGTCAAAATCCACCTCGAATCCTCTATCAGTAAACTGACCAACACTTAGCAGATTATGCTTGAGTCCCTTGACCAGTGCTACATCTTCAATGATGACATTTCCAACTTTTAACTTGCCATATCCCAATGTGTTAACTTTGCTGTCATCTCCAAAAGCAACCATTGGGCCAGCCTTTTCCTCATACTGTGATAGCAGGGCCATATCACCAGTCATATGATTTGAGCATCCACTGTCCAAAATCCACATGACCTTCTTTTCACTTTCTTTGCCCTGCAAACACAAAGGTATTACTTCTCCTTTGGTACCCAAACAAGTTTGGGTCCATATGACTTAGAAACAGTTTTATCATAAACAACATGCTTGTCAACTTTCTTGGTGTTAGTCTTCTTGTCACTGTTAGAAGTCTTAGAACCTGAGATTTCAGACTTAGGTGACAGAGGTACCTTCCTAGCTTTAGGAGGACTCGAAGACTTTGACCTGGTGTAGTGTGTGTGAGAATTGTGACTGATACAACCATCAATGAATTGCCTTCTCAAATTGAAACAACTAGTCATAACATTCATATTGCATGGCATACAGTCAAATTTATCACAAAATGGTGCATCTCTATGTCTTAGAGGCACAGAACAATCATAGAAAGGTTTAGACACACTACCAACAAGTTTCTTGCATGCATGAGTTAAATGATTGGTACTGAAACAGTTCTGACAAGTTTTCCTAGGGGCATTAGGCATATAGGCATAGTTGTTATCTTTGTTAATCCCTAACTTGCCATTTCTGTTCTGTTTCTTCTTAGTCACTTTCTTCTCTGATTCACTCTTCCCAGCTGAAACAAACTTAACAAACTTCTTGGGTCTTATCCTATCACCTACTGGCTCCTTGGTCTTTGACTTGACACTCTCACTCTTGGAAGATGCTTGTTGTTCATTGGATTGTGCCTCATCCTCATCATTCAACATTTGTTTGATGAGTAAGGCATCCTCATCAATTTCAAATGTTGATTCCTTAAAAATTGGATTTTCAGTCTTTTTCAAAATGTGAGGCACTTCCTCATGAACAACTGTGTCATCTTTAATGATAGCATAGCCTTTTCTCTATTTAAGAGTGTCATAATCAAGTCCAATAGCAGCCTTGGGATTAGCTTCAATTTTCTCACAGTAGGATTTCACTAGACCAGATGATCTCTTGAAAGTTTTCAGTTTGAATTCATTTTCAGCTAATTCATCCCTAAGAGCCTTTTCAACCTGACTAACACACAAAACCTTATTCTGCAGATATTCAACTTCTTTCTTAAGGTTTTCTACTTGCATAGCAGTTAGCTCAAGTTCCTCATTCTTTTTTATTAACATTTCATTTCTAGTAGACAGTTTTGTAATCTCTTAATTAGCAGCAGTCATACTAGTATGAATGTTAAACATCTCAACAGATAGTTGTTCAATCATGCATTTATACTGTGAAACATACATGTCTATGGTAGTGAGAGATGGTACCTGAGGGTCTGATGGAGATGTGTCATCCTTGGAATTGGCCATCAAGGCATAATTGCAAAATTCTTGTTCCTCTCCATCACTGTCAGAATCATCCCAACACTTCCCTTCAGCTATGTAGGCCTTACCTTGTGTCTGCTTTTTCAGAAGGGCCTCATACTTAGCTTCGAGCTCAAGATAATCTCTATCCTTCTTTTTAGGCTTCTTGCATTCACTGGCAAAATGCCCTAGGTCATTGCATCTATAGCACCTTATAGATGACCTATCCACATGGTTGGTTTTGAACTTATTCTTGTTTGGTTTCACAGGTGCCTTGCTCTTGTTGAATGAATGGTTTTGGGTTTTAGGTTTGAAGGGTTGGTTCCTCTTAAATCTGATGTTTGGAAATTTTCTGGCCATGAAAGCATATGAAGTGTTTTCCATCCCATCTAGTTCTTCAAGAGTATAGAACTCATCTTCCTCCTTCTCCTCAACAGGTTCACTTACCTCAGCTTCAGTTTCTTCCTCTTCTACTACCTCCTCTATCCTTAATTGGCTTGTAGATGCTTCTAGGTCTTGAATAGATTTGTTGACAATCAAGGCACATGATGTGTTTATCATTCTGCCTTGGTTGGCTTGGATAGCCCTTTTCTATAGCAACTCAAGCTCATGAGTTTTTAAAACCCCATAGAGCACATCATATGTAACTTTGTTCAAATCTCTCTCCCTTAGAGAAATGACCCTTTGCTCTAGATGATTTGGTGAAGATAGCAGAAACTTCATGTTCAATTCCTTGGTGCTGTAAACCTTGCCATTCATCTACAACTCAGTAACTAGCTTGTGAAATCTCTCAAACATCTCAGTGATGCTTTCCTTGGGTTGTGCCATGAAAGCTTCATATTGTGTGACCAATATCTGTTTCTTGTTTTCTCTGACCTCATCAGTTCCTTCACATAACACCTCAATGTGATCCCACATTTCTTTGCCAGTGGTACATGAAGCAATGTTTGCAAACATTGACATGTCCATGGAATCTATAATCAGCAACATGAGGTGACTGTCAAGGGCAACCATGTCCTTTTCTGATTCTGTCCATTTGGATGGACCCTTAGCCACATAAGATCTTGGAATAGTAGTGGTTCCAACAGTCTTTTCAGGAATCTCCTGTTGGGGAACAAATGGACCATTCTTGAGAATCTCAGGATACAAATGATGAGATGCTTTGATGAAAAACTGCATCTTTATCTTCCAGAGGTTGTAATTCTCTTTGTCAAACTTAGGGGCTTTCACCATTCCTGTAGTCTTTGGTGTATTCGAACTCATGATCGTTTTTCTGTTTTTGAATAAACAGCCCGCTCTGATACCACTTGTTGAGTATTGAATACAGTAAAAGAATACAGAGGGGGGGTGAATGGATTCTTGAACTTTTCTTTGGCTCGAGTCTATGTAGCAGATAAGTGTTTGTGTGTGCAAAGGTGTAGGTGCGGATAAAGAACAACACAAGACACAATATCACTTTAATCTAATGTATTATTAGATAAAGGTTGCTACAATCTGTGAATACAAAATGATAGTATTCTCAACTTCGTTTTTCTCAGAGAGATATTGCTTACAATGAATATGAAAAACTTGACTCTCCAAAAGTTAATTGCTAAGGAAGTGAGGCTGGATCCTTATAGAGTATGGATACAACCTACTTGCTACAAATAAGGTAGCTAAACAAATTACTTTCTAGTCTGTCTATCCTATTTGAGTAAGAGTCCAAACGGTTACAGATTTGACTTTGCAAAGCCTGTTCAGATCCACTTCTTTAGCCCTTTGTCTCTTCTATATCTCTCCAAGCTTCTTTGTAGGCTTTCCAGAGCACGTTACAATTTGAGATCCATAAAGTGCATTGGCTTGTTACAGGATTCTGACTTGTACAATTTCACCAGTATTTTATCTACAAGAATGTATTCGAGAAGTGGCTAAGTAAGTAAGTGATTCGAGAACTAGAATTGACTTGATCGATAACTCTGAGTTCTCGAACACTGTTATGTCGACATATCGAATTACTTCTCGAATAGCTCTTTTTCATCAGGATTCCTTGAGTTGTCGAATAGAACATTTGACTTGTCGAATCCTCGAGATATCGAATAGCTTTCTGAGTCATCGAGATATCAAATGGAACTTTGACTTGTTGACTCCTTGAGAACTCGAATACTGCTTTTGACTTGTTGACTTCTTGAGTTCTCGAACAGAGTAATAGACATATCGAATCTCTGAGATATCGAATGAGATATCGAATAGTGTATTCAGAGATATCGAATAGTGTCTTGAGATATCGAATCCCTGACTTCTCGAATGCTGGACTTCTTGAATAGACAAAACTACTTCTCGAATTGGTACTTAGGCAAATTCTTCACTTTCTTCAAATCCCAACTGTGATTATTTGACAGTCTTTATCTCTTTGCTTGAGGCTTGAACCTTCGAACTTCTTTCAAGCATTATTCTTGACTATATAAGTACAATTACACAACTAGGATTTGGTGCCTATTACAGGTACAGAACAAGTAGAAACTCTACAACTAGAGGTTCCCTCAGTTAAGAGGTCATGTAAGTAATGCAAAGTATTACAAACAATTAGGCTTGTTATTTGATGTAAACAGGCATGCCTCTGTGACTAACACTCTCCCCCAATTTATGCCTGATAGAATTGCAAACACTTAATGACCTTCATCATCGTTTCATCAACATTCAATATTCAGCATACACATTAATCATTACAAAGATTTATATATTTTTTATTTTAACTCTAATTAATTTAAACCAATAATAAAAATAACGCATACAATAAAATCTTGTTAAATTAATACTCGATAAATTAATAATCTCTCTAAGTTGATAATTTTCTCCGATCTCAACTTAGACCAGTTCAAAAAATAATCAATTTCGATAAGATAATAAGATAATAATTTTTTCAAAAAGCCTACATAAATATAAGGTGCCAATAATATTATAAATTAATAAATCCTTTATAATCATAAACACACATATATTACTATTTTGTAAAATATGAATCTAGGGTTCTTAAAATTTGAATGTATATGAAACTCATCCTTAACCCTATTTTTGTATCCAAAAGTTTGAATGTTATATTTTCGTAAAACATTGAAAATTTATTAATCAATGTTTTTTATGTTTTGAGTGTTTTTTTACGTGCAAAATGTTCCAAAAATGTTGTTTTATTTCTGATATCATCTAAATATATATGAATTTTTACTTTGAATCTCGTAATACTCATTGAATTTGTAAAACAGTGTATATTGAATTAAGTATAGAACATAAGTTGTAAAATTCATTATATTTCAATGTATATAATTGAAAATTAATTTTTTTAAATATCAATTCTATATAAATTAATAACTATCAATTTATCAATTAATTAATAGCTCTCTAAATTAATAAAATTTATCCCGATTATATTAATTTATAGAATTTATAGAAGTTTTACTGTATAATCTAATTTAATGATCTTCGTCACCGTTGAGTTCATCCCAGTAGGCTTGTCAATGGATCAGATATCCGATCCGATCCGAGCCTTAATAAATGGATATGGATTGTATAAAATAGAATCCGATCCGATAAAAATTCGATCCGATAAAGATCCAATGTATAATGGATCGGTTATCGATTTTATTTTACCCGATCTAATAATAACCCGATCCGGCCATTTACAATTACTTATATATAATTTTAATATAATGTATAAGATAAATTTAACTATATATAATCAAATTAATCTATTTCTCTAGGATTTATTATTTAATTTCTCATTCAAGTATTTTCTTCATTTTTCATGTGCACTATTATTTCATTAGATTTTCATATTATGTATACACCATTATTTCATTAGATTCAAACGAATGAATATGTACATTCGAATTTATTTGTTCATATTTATTTATTTAATAGTTAAATTTATATTAATAGTTATAATATATATACAAATCACATATACTTCAATTCAAATTTTATTATTAAATCTAGAATATTATATTTTGAGAATTTTTTTTACTATTTTAAAGATTTTTTGGTTTAATTTTATTTTATTATTTTATTGTTTGTTATATCAATTTTTAATTTTTATTTTAAATTTAAATGGATCCGGAGGTCCGATCCGATAATCCGAAATCATAATGGATTGGATATGGATCATGCTATTAATAATCCCACAACGATCCGATCCGAATCCGAGCCGACAAATTTAAATGGATATGGATATGGATTTAGTCAAATCTGATCCAAACCCGACCCGTTGACAAGCCTACATCCCGGTTCACTTCAAGTCTTGTACTGTACTTGATTTTGATTAAGATAAGTTTGATTGTTTTTTTGTTTTGAAAAAAAAAAGTTTGATTGTTAAAAAAAAAGAACAAACACATAATATAATTTTTTTTCTTCCTATTTTATTTTTTACACAAATAAAATAAATCCGAAAACAAATGACTCGTATGTTAGAGCCCATTTGTTAACAGGTGAACCAAGCAGATTGAACTGGACGACTCAATCTTATCTCAGGTTGTTTGTTTGTAAAATATACTCTACTGAACGAGTTCTTATTCTTTTGGACGAGTAGGCCTGATATTTTTAACTGAACCATCCATGTAATTTTATCGTGCTATAATCGGTTGCTAAGTCAAATGAATATTAACAATTAACCACATTATATGATATTTTATATTATATTTTACTTATTAATATTATATTTTTATCATCATTATTATTGAATATATTAATTTAGTAGCTAAAATTATTTTACGACATATTTAGATACATTTTTATTAATGATATTTATATACTCTTTCATTAAATATTTAACAGAAAATTTTAGTTTTTAGATCAGTGTAAAAATGATTATTAAGTTTAATAAATTAATATGAGATACTAAATTAAAAAGTTAAATGTATGCTATAATAAAATATTTTCAAATTATAAAGTAGTCAATATCATTGTGCAAAATTCTTTCATTCAGAAATTTTAAAAATTAATTTAACAAATACCGTTATTCATTCAGCATTCAGATTAATCATTCGTTCAAAATTATAATTATTCAAAAAATATTGTTCAAATTTAACAAATGACCCGTTTTGATAAAAAAAAAAACAAATGACCCGTTAGTAATGTTTTGTGCCGTGCGCCCGACCAGTACCGCCACCTCCCCTCGTCTAAATTAAATAAATAATTTTTACAACCAAATTGAATTCCTTGCGATAACTCCAATTCCAAAACTCCCTCAATCTTCGTTCTTCCTCTCAATTAATTATCTCTTGCTTTTCCCCCATTTCTTTTCGTAACCTAATTTACACATACAACAAATATTTATTAGTATTAATAATCTCTCCTCGAATCCCATATATACGTACACATTACACACACTTCTATCTAATGTTTCCGGCGCCTTATTACCCCCAGGCATTGGTTTTCACAGGTATGATGTTTTCACCCCCTTTTAATTTTTGATTTTAATTAATTTTTCATAATTTGTTGCAAATTTATTTAATTGGGAATTACACTCACAATGTTGCCTAACTCTCTGTTAATACAATTTGTTTTGTTTATGATGTATGTGCATTCTGTTTTATTGTTTCTGAATCTTTTTTATTTGTTTTTATATTTTTAATTTGGAGTCTGATAGCCACATTTGTTTAACAAAGGACAGATTGTATTTTTGGTGCCAAACTTTGCAAGTAGTTTTGATTATTTTCGTGTGTCCTCACAATATAACTTATGAATTGGTGTATGCTTCTTGAAAAGCTAGCTCAGGCATTGCTTTCGAATGTCTTCCGGGAACGTTGGTAGGACTCTTAGTTTGATTAAAATAAATACACTAAACTCTGCATCCCTGTCTATGAATTTTGATGGACCCTGTCCGGGAGTCTTTAATTTCCTGCATTCCCGCCATATACCTTGAAGAGGCAATTTGACGATTATAGAAGACAACTACTGGGTATGATAGTATAGTATAGAGTTGTGAGGAATGTACACTAGTCTTTATTGTACATTAGATAATTCCCCCCCCCCCCCCCCCCCCCATTTTTTTTGGTTGCAACTTTCTAAATTTCAATTGTAAAATTGCTAAAGAAAAAAAAGTTCATGACCTGGTTTGCTTATGGGAAACTTTGTAGATGTACATTATATGGTGTTCATATGCAGAAAAGTAATTTGTTAATTAATATACAAGAACGCATCTAATTTTTATTTTTTTAATTTTTTAGAGCTCTGCTTGTAATTTGGTTCGATTTTTTGGAAATGGCTGCTGGTCAGCGAAATAAACGTTTAAATTCTGCAAATGGTGTTAGTTACACCCATCAGGAGCAAAATAACTTGAAACGGAAAAAACTAGTATCCCCAAAATATGATTCGAGCCTCAAGCCAAATATTATTCTCGAGTGGGATGACAAAGGGAAGAATGTTGTGGCTAGGAAGGAGCAGGTTGGCATTTCACAGAGAGAATTGTCACCTTTTGTTGATGCAGTTCCTAGTTGCCACAATATCTTGGCTGACGTAGTCAATATTCCTCAGGAAACTTTTGAAATAGAAAATTTGACTGAGGTGCTTTCCTATGAGGTAAGCATTACCACATTTTGTTTCCATTATGCTTAATTATACAAGCACACTACTTTACCCGGATTCTTTATTTCGCCTTGAGTACCCGTGTTGGACACTCAACAGTCGGACCGGGGTGTGCCAAGAGCATGCAAAGATTTTAATATTCTTAATTTTTTATACTTTTGTTATGATTTTCATATATAGGTTTGGCGAACTCATCTATCTGAGAAAGAGAAAGAATTGCTCACTCAGTTTCTGCCAAAAGGATTCGATGCTCAACAAATTGTTCAAGACTTGCTCGAGGGGGATAACTTTCACTTTGGAAATCCATATTTAAAATGGCAAGTATCTATGATCAGTGTAGAATCTCATTGATATTGATAATGCACATCTTTGTTAGGAGAAACAAAAAAGTTGACTTGTAGACTTGCATAATGGTTGTTGTTAATAACTTTAGTTTGCTTGATGCATTTTTTGTCATTAGCTGTGGACTTCTGGTATTCATATTTTTAAGAATATTCTGGAGGCAATTTCTGACTACCGATTAAATAACTCTCGTATTTTGCTAGACTAAGCCATTGACTACTCTTTCAGCTATCAGCTTGGACATGTTTAATTTGGAATATCTTAATGCTTATCAATATGATTACATACAGATAGCACATTTAGAGATTATCCTTCTGTCCAAAGTGATATATAGGCAGCTGCATTATTAGAACACATGGAATTTTCAGCGCATGCATGCATGCAAAGCATGTGCTTTTTGTTACATAAATCCTTGTGACTTTCATATTTTTGAAACAGGACATACACATTGTGAAGACAAGTTCTGTGCATGTGAGTGTTATGTTAATTGATCATATTTAATTTACAAGACAAAACAAGCATATTAACTCAATTAGATTGAAGAAAATGATTAATCTTATATTGAAATTAGAACATGGAGTATGGAAGAGTGTCAAAATGCATAAATATAAATATGTGATGCGACAGGTGATTGCAACGTGATAGTTTTATTGTTATTAAGCATGCTGGCTTCAACTCAGTTTGCATTACATGATCATATGTTGATGTGTTGGCATTAAGTTTTGAGTCACAAATGATGTTCATAAGAAGATTGATGAAGCAAAAATTAAGAAATATTTAAAAGGATTTTATTGCTTTAAAATTTGTTTGGCCTCAAAACTGTGTAAAATACTAATATGCTTGGAAGTTTATAAAGTGTGAACATTATGAAGAGATATGAGGTGTGAGGATAGGCTTTGCTTCTACAACTGGCTGTCCGGCCGTTGCAAATACTGAGCGTCGTTTGGTTCTTTTTTGGAATTTAAGCTGATTATTCTTTTGCGTTATTAAATTTGCAGGGGTGCTTCTCTTTGTTCAGGTTATCTTCATCCCGATATTGTTCTTAACAAGGAGCGTCTTTTAAAAGCTAGTAAGAAGACCTACTATTCAGAGCTACAAAACTACCACTACGAGTATGTTAACTAAAGCTCCGTCTCTTTGCTATTGCCCGACATTGTGTTCTGACCAATTTATTACTTGTAAGGTCTTTAACCATGTTTTTTGTTTTGTTACAGCATGATCAGGGATCTACAAATTCTGAAAGAAAGTTGGTCACAAAAGGATCTTGAAAATGATATTGAGCATAATTTATGGAGGTGGGTGACTCCATTACGTTGCAATAACCTTGAAAATCTATGTTATAAAAGGATGTGCACTGTGCACATAACTATGCAATATGGCTAAAATTATTGACTAACAAATTGTGGTTTATAGTCCAGCTAGAAATAGTTGATTTATTATAATATTTGGTATTTAATATGAAGTGGTTCAAAGAGTTAAATGTTAGGTGGTTAAAAGAGTTCTATGTTTGCTTTGTCACTCTGGTTTTTAAAGCCTAGGGAATATCAAACTAATTTGTAAATTTTGTGCAGGTCGGGGAAGCATGCTGAACAAACTTTGGCTGCTCATGCTAATAAATCTGCACTTCATAATTTGGACGATAACCTCACATCTGAATCATGTTCTTCAGCTGCTGATGATAAAGCATGTACTAGTGATGAATTGAATTTTAGATCACTGCATGAGAACTCCCAGAGGAGGTAATTAGATTCTTCCTCTTGAGCCTTATGGTTGCTCGTAGGTATATCTGCAATACTGTTACCATTTTGTTTCAATCTATCATCTGGGTTGATGTATGATAGAGTCAAACTTATCATTTATTATGATGGATTCATCTCTAAGCTCATTCTCTACATTTTACAAAAAAATAATTTCTTCATATTATGAAGTATAGCTCTCTTCTATGTTACCATTGAACATCAATTCTTGTAAATTTTCTAAATAGAATAATAAGAAGGTAGTCATGTTCCTTCCTGTATGCTTTTTTTTTTCTTATATTATATTTTGCGCAGAAGTGCCTGTTATGATTTTGATGGATTCATTCATGTTTGACAGTCCCTCGGTTTTAGAAAACACTGCCCATATTGAATTAAGAAAACCCAATTGTACATGCACATTTAACATTGATCCATAAAAATTATCTAATAACAAATCTTGCTTTTCTATACTCTGAATAGTTGATGATATTAACAAATGAAACTGAATGTAAGTGAACTTTTAAATCTGTGATTGAGCCAGAGAGAGATAGACTTTTTAAATGTCAAGTTGGTCTTACTTTTGGATGAACAGAGTATTTGTGTAGTTTATTTTTGTTTTACTGGTGGTACGACCAGGAGTTTATTTGTTTTTCTTTGGTGATAGCATCTGCAGAAAAGGTTTTATGGAGGATACATATGATAATGCATCAGATGGCGTCAAAGAAGTACCAAGACACAGAATAGGAGAAAAGCTACAGAATGGTAATCACCAGTCTGGTGATGGTGCCAAATATATGTCATATATCAAGGTTATTCATCTAATATTCCTTTAAACTTTTATATTTAAAAAAGTAGTCCTAAAAATCCTTTTGATATCTGTCTAGTTATTTAAGCATCTGCAGAGGAAATTTGATGCAAGGTCAAGGGAGTAAAATGTGTTCTTTAGCAGAAATAATGTTGGGCAACATTAATGTGAAAGAGCTAATGGCGTGAATAGAAAACTAGGATCTATTTAAAACTTAGAAGAGTTGAATATATTCTGGCAAGTTTCCCTTTTATTTTATCTTCCTTTCTATTTTTAGTTTGCATTCAAGATTTGGTTAGCCAACTCTGACAAGAACCTACCTAAACCATTCCTCAATGAGGATGTTTCTTCATGGAGATAAACCATTGGCCCATTGTTAATACAGTATATCATTGTGTAGATGATAGAGATGATTGATAGTGTCATTTTATGTTGTTTTCTGTAGTCAAATCTGATCCGTTCTCATTGTCGTGTTCAGGTAAGCAAGGAGCAACATCGACGTGTTAAGAATAGTATGAAGCATTTTAGCAATAGCATTCAGTCCAGGTCACTTAATCATGTTTTAGGTGACCTTGGTACTTATTATATACAACCATACAGAGTGTTTGAGGAAGAAGAGCAGAAGAAGTTGCATGTGCACTGGTTAGGATTTTGTCAGAGCGTATCTCTTTTGATCACTTTGTTTTCTAGAAAGCTTGATGGTTTTAGATGTTTGTACAGGTCGAAATTGGCTAACGTAGACATTGCTGCTGCTCACACAAACTTGAGAAGCAGGCAGATAAAAAAGCAGCAAGTGATACATGCTTTAGGGCGAGAAATGGTTGCGAAGTTAAATTATTTAAAAGAGGTAAAATATCTAGCCCTAAATCTGACCCCTTTTTTTCTAAGTTTAAATATAACACTTTGAATAAATGATTATATCTGTTTAAGCCTGTAATCTTTGTGGCTTTCTTGATTTTCTGCTTTTGCTGTATTGTATTGACATTTTAATTAATTTTTTGATCAGAATGAGGAAAAAAAGACTGCTAGTAATTTGTCAAGTGATCAGGTTGTTGATGAAGATTCAGATCCTGAACCCTCAACATCAACAGAGGTTGGTTGCTTTTCCTTTTGAATCATTATTGCGAGGTTGGTTTATTGTGTCTATTGCTCCATGTACAGTAGTATTAGTCTGACTTTTTAGATGGCTAGAGTACTCGCACTTCCATCAGCTGTTTACACACTAAACTTGGTTGCCTGACATAGCAGTCTTCACTATATTATGTTGACTAGTAAGTTGACTCATATTTACCATTCTGGACAGGATGAGGGGAGCGAGATGTCTAATAACTTGCTTGAGGAGGAAATGGATAATGCCGCAACAAATGATGAATCATCCATACATGTGGAGGTTTGTAATTTTTTTTTTTAAAATTAAATGAAATGTTCTTTTTTACACTGCCTTTTCTTTATTGATTAGTTATTTCCTTTGCATATTTGTTTCATGTTAAGTGAGCAACATAACTTATCATTTAAAAATCGTCATTACTAGTTTATGTTATCCTGGGGGTGGGGTGAGTTAGGTTTGGGGTTAGAGATAACATATATGAATCGGAGAAGGATGCTATGTATGTTCCCTGGTCTATGCCAATTGTCTTTACAAAGTCAATATAGTTGATAAGATGCTCAGAGAAGTAGACTTGACTCCTTAACTGTTGTATTGTTACTAATGGTATGTGATGTCCTTTGCTTCATTCTTTTTGTGGTCAGGATGGGGAGCACAGAAGTCCGGCTTGCGTGATTCAGCAGCAGCACACTGATATTGCAGCAGCAAGTAATGGACCTTCTATGAATGATGAAACTGGATATGTTTCTACACTCGCACAGAATCATCACCTGCAGCATAATGCATTACTTGGGGGCAACCATGTCTTCGACCCAATGGATTTTGTTTCAGATGAGAATCCTATAATGCCTGAACCAGGTGATCTAGTTCCCAACGTATCAAAATTCACAGAAAACTTAAGACAAATGGTTGTTCCTTGTAGTCAGGAAACACCTATATCTGTTGCTTCTGATGTTTGGCCAGCAGTTAGCATGTCGGATGCTTACTATAACTCTACTCATGTGAGTCATGATTACGCATCTGCTAATGAACTATCAAATGGGCATTCACAAGTTATAGAAGCGCATCCAACTCAATTGTTAAATCTGAAATCTGACATGCTTGAAGTAGACCTTGGGAAAGATTTGTCAGGTAGACAATCAGATGATATTTTCTTCAGTTCTTACCCTAATCAAGTGCAAAATCAGCAATTCCAATCATTCTTGAAGAGTCCAGGCAGCGTACTGTATCACCAAGAGCCTAAACCTAGGATGTTAGATGTTCAGCCTCTGGAAAATATGTTGATTGATAATAGTCAAGCGGTTGGAAATTTCACAGAGCAGATGCATCCATCAATGGTGCTCGATCTCGGGCGGAAGAGATTAATGGATCCTTTCATGCATGAGAGCTTACAGGAGAATATGTATTCAAATGGCCTTAGGCAGGCACTTCCGAGTCACGACCACTTCTCGAGCCCTCTTGCCTCACAGACTCTTAACATGCAGAGTTGGGGTGCCAACAGCATACAACATCCAGGACTGTCCCAATCTCATCCGAATGGTGGAGAATTGCTAAGCCAAAATTGGTTGTCCGTTGATAATGACTGTGGTGGCTGGTCTGGTCTAGAAGCCAATCTTTGCCAAAACCAGAACTTTGGTAATGGAAATATTGCGGATCAGAGCCTCTTCAGCGTTCTATCTCAATGTAATAATATGAATTCTAGCGCCGGTCTTCGTACTTCATTGCCCCCTCAAGAACGATTCAGTCAATCCATAAACCACAGTGGGATTTTTCCTGCAACTAGCAATCTAATACCAGGCGTGGTTAATCAACATATCTACTTGAATGGGAATGAAAATATCAATGGAAGAAAGGCCAATAGCGGATGGGCCAGCCTGCCACATCAAAATACTGTTTTACATGATTCACTAGGAAAGCCTTACTTGAGGTACTGGAATCAATAAAGTTGGTCGAATAAATATTTTGCTAGTATATGGAAAATTGGATGAGAATGGATGCTTAAGATCCATTTGTTCTTCAAAAAAAAAAAAAATTATTAATGTAGTGGAAGAGCTTTATGTGAAAGCTCTTATACTGGAGCTGAGGTAGGACTATGTACATAGATAGAGATACACAAGAGAAATTCTGATGACATGTTTATATTTAGGTTCTATATGGATTTTGGTTCAATAGTTAGACATATTTACTTTTGTTGGGATATTTTTAAAATCTTTTGACAGATTACAGAGGTAAATTGCTGCTGCATGGTTATGCCTCGAAATCTTGGCGGGTTAACTGGTTTGGTTTTGTAGCTATATATATCTTGCTGAAGACCACAAATTGATTCTGTTATTTGGCCCTTCACTTCACTACTTCAACAGCTTTACATTATTTATAGTTATCGTACCAGATGAACCAACTCCAAACTAAACAGAAGAGACACCCCTCTAGTTCAGCAAATAGATAGAATGAAATCGGGATGAGACGAGTGAACCAAATCAACTGTAAGATTGAACCAAAAAAACTGAACCACCTCTGTGGTTCACCCGTCCTGATTCGCACCCCATTTTGGACGAGGATTCAGAATATTTTCGAGTTCAGGGAGAGAATGACGAAAATTGGGTTGGAGATTAGGGTATACCAATTCCCGGAACCCTGATCCTTATATTTAATATAAATAATATTGTTTTTGATAAAAAGAAAAAGAAAGGAAACTTCAATATTTTTAAGGGTGAATTTTTATTTTTTTTGTCTGGAAACATATTAGGCGTGATTTGTTATCTATTACAAGATGTTTTATTTCATCTAAATGGTTTCATTTAACATAAAATAAAGAAAAAACTTGGCCACTACTAATACACGGTGAGATTAATATTTTTTATCAAATGAAGGTTTTTTTTTTGTGGACAGAATGAAGGTTTAAATTACATGCATTAAAACAACTTGTGAAGTAACTTCTTGCGAGTAAAAATGTTACACGAACTATATGGAGGAGATAATAAAGGAAGTGATTAATGAATAAGCAACCATTAAACAAAAAACAGCCACGTTTGCATGAAGGTTTCATTTCTGTCATGTATTTATTTATGTAAGAAGCTTTAGCATTGAGTGCCCAAACAAAGCTTCATTCCTAAATTTGGAATAATACTACAAAGCTTTACATTAACAATATTGAAAGAATATATGTGTTGAGAGAAACAGGTTGATCAGAGGCATCTGAACAGAAATGAAACCAAATATGGAGGATAATGGCGAGGATGACAAGAAAGAAGTGATTAGATTAGAGAGGGAATCCGTAATTCCAGTACTCAAGCCTAGGCTTATTATGACCTTGGCCAATCTCATTAGTACGTACATTTTCTCTCCTCTGCAATTTTTTCTTTGATTTCTTGTTTTCGTTGCGTTTTTGTTTATTCGTCATTCGTATTTTACCATTTCCTACAAACATCTTCTGATTCTTTGCATTTCGGAATAGACAGTGTGTTTTATATATTTATGTGAATATTAGAAAAAGGAATGTTGGTTCAACGATTGCGGAATGTTGTTTGCTGCAGAACATGGTGCTGACAGAGCTGAATTTTTGAAGCTTTGCAAAAGAATTGAGTACACAGTTCGAGCATGGTACCTTCTGCAATTTGAGGATTTGATGGTATGTTTCCTCTGTTTTAGTTAATTTCGATTCTTTATATTGTATGCGTACTTTAGTTTATTGCTACTAGTTTGTTCAGTTATACATGTGGAAATTACTAGCTCATATATCAGTTCCCCATGTAAATTGTGGTTGCAGCAACTCTACTCTCTCTTTGATCCTGACAATGGAGCTCAGAAATTGGAGCAGCAGAGTTTATCTCAGGAAGAGATTGAGGTTCTTGAACAGAACTTCCTGGGCTATTTGTTTCAGGTAACTTCTACTGATATTATATAACACAGATTGGTGTTTGCGTAACTGTATCTTGGGGATCAAAATGTTTGTACCATACTTTTCATAGCGTTTGGGTCTATCCATTACAGGAATAAAAAAAAATATTCATTTATAAACCGAAGTAAATTGCATCAATCTTGTCTTGTCGTAAGTAATTTTTTTCTTCGTAGGTTGATGTTTTGTTGTTTTTAGGAAGGAAAAAGAAGAGATGGAATATTAAAGTTGTATATTCGAATAAGCTTCAAGTATTAAAGGACCAAGGTGGTTTTAAATCCTATCCTTATCCTATCTTCATTCTGTCTGTGCCTCGTTTTGAACCATCGAATTTTTGGTTCATCTCAACCTCTATCTGTATGGCCTTTGAAGATATATTTACCGACATTTTGTAACGAAAAAGGTCGGAATATAATATAAGATCCTCGTAAGTTCTTTTTCCTTAACACCATATTCTCGCAGGCGCAATTCTGGTGGACTTGATGATATTTTATCACCATTTTGTCTGTTATGCTACCTTGGTTGAATCGTAGTAGACAAATCAGATCCAAGTTCTTGAAGCTTACAATCAAGTAAGGAGGTTAAGATTGATGTTCAGGCTACAGGGCGCAAAGACTGTCCAGCAAATGAACTCATACGCTACACAAAACCAGCTTAAAATCAATAGTCAAACTTAGATATTAAGCGCCTTCCCCAAATTGAAGATGAAAACACATACTTTGAAATTCGGACCGCTCCGTTACCCCTAGTATTCCGAGGCCATCACTCTGATATGACCTACAATGGGAATACTGATCCAGCGGAGTTCGTGGTTCGATTCAACAACGAGATGGATGTATATCAGGTCTCACTGCTCGCGAGATGTAGGTTGTTTGCGGCTTCGCTAAGAGGAAGCGCACAGCAGTGGTTTTCAAAGCTAGGAGCCCTGGTTGTCATAAATTCATGGGAGCAGCTCGTGGACATATTCATTAAACAGTTTCAATCCTCGATGCTCTATGCACCTCCTGTGTCCACATTGGCAAACATAAAGCAGAGGGAAGGAGAAACTCTCCATGATTACTTCAAAAGGTTCAATGCAGAGGTACCTCGCGTGCGAGGCGCAAATGACGAGGCTGTGAAGAATTTCCTCATTGCAGGGGTAAAAGAAGGAACTGATTTTTGGAAGAAATTACAGGAGCAAACCCCCAACACACTTTCAGAGTTACATAAGGTCGCTGAGCCCTTTAAGCGTGTTGAAAAGTCACTTGCAGATCTTAAGAAGAATGGTGAAAGAGGTAATTGGAATAAAAACAGGGGAACGAAGAGGAAGGACTCTAGAAGTCCTAAACGAAGGCGGGATCGAAGTAGGAGCCCCAGCCCGAAAAGAAGAGAGCGCGATCCGCCTAGACGATCCCCGCCTCGAGCTCGCCCTGCTAGAAGCGAAGACAAATTCATCCCTCTGGTGGCCCCAATTGATCATATCTATGCAGTCAGTGCAAGTAAAGGAATATTCAGGAAACCTGCACAGATGGGCCCAAAGGGGACTGCGGACACTAGCAGGTATTGTGCCTTTCATGAACAAACAGGGCATGATACAACGACTTGCAGGGAACTCAAGCAACAGGTGGATCAATTAATTCGAGATGGGAAGTTAACTGAGTGGGCTGTTCGCGAGGTAAAGAAACACAACCCTAAGTCTGGTCTCGGTTACAATCAAGCCCCACCACCTGAACAGAACCCAATCATCAATGAAAGAGAAACTCGAGGAGGAAGTATTCATGTGATAATTGGAGGACCCCATATTGGGGGAAACAGCAATAAGGCCAGAGAGAGGTATGCTCGCGAGGCAAAGGAGCGACCCCTCACTAATGTCCACCACCTGCAGGAGCGACCACCAAAGCTTTTTAAGGGGGAAGACACAAATATCATGTTTACTGAAGAGGATGCGAAGTGGGTGCACCACCCCCATTCAGATGCCCTCGTTGTCCGAATTCGCATCGGGTCACAGAATGTTTACAGAGTCCTTGTGGACAATGGGAGCGCAGTGAATGTCTTGACCTACGAGGTCTATCAGAAAATGGGGTATGTGGACAAAGACCTTATCCCAACAGTGGGACATCTTTATGGTTTTACTGGATCATCGGTTAATGTCAAGGGTCTCATAAGGCTCCCCGTTACTTTAGGGGATGAGCCCTGTATCACCACCCAGCTCGCAGACTTCATGGTGGTTGATCAACCTTCAGCCTATAATGCTATTGTGGGGAGGCCGATTCTAAAGGAAATGAGGGTGGTCACTTCTATTTACCACCTCTCTATGAAATTTCCCACTCCGCATGGGGTTGGATGTGTCAAAGGGTTGCAACATGAATCTCGTGAATGCTATAACAAGGCCCTCAAGTCGGCAGAAAGAGGAAGTAATTCTATAACTGATAAAATGGAATGCGAAGAGGAAAACCGACCTCGCAAGGCAACTTTTGTACCTCCAACAGATGTTAACATGATCTCAATTGAAGAACTCCCAGCTGATTATTTTAATGATATGGGAATTCAAGTAGAACCAGTACCAGGTGCTTTGATGATGGGGGCTTCGCAGCCAGTGATGGTTCTCCAAGAAGGGATCGTTGAAGAAGCCACCGATAGTGATAGCGAGGAGAGCCCAGAGCAGGTCGCTGTCCGAGCCCGAAAGGGAAAGTGGGTGCGCAAGGAAACATCTACCTTGTCAGAACTGCCAAATGGAATTACACAAACAACAACTGTTGTTACAGAGTATGGGCATGCGAATAACAATTCTTGCGAGGCGGAATCAAGTCAGGCTCGTGAATATGATCTAGACCTTGATCCTCGCATCCCAGAACATGTAGAGCGAGCCGGGGCAGCTGAAGATACAATTCCTATCCTTGTTGATGAACAAGACCCCTCTAAGGTGTTAAAGATAGGATCGCAACTCAGTCCTGATTTAAGAAAGAGGCTTGTCGCATTTTTGAAGGCCAACCTCGATGTGTTCGCGTGGTCTCATGAAGATATGGTCGGGATCGATCCCAATGTAATGTGTCACAAATTAAATTTGGATCCAAACAAGAAGGGGGTCAGACAGAAACGACGACCTATTAGTGGAGAGCGAGCTCAAGCTCTCAAAGACGAGGTCGACAGGCTACTCAAAGTCGGGCTCGTTAGGGAATCATTCTACCCTGATTGGCTCGCGAACCCTGTCCTCGTGAAAAAGCCAAATGGAAAGTGGAGGACCTGTGTGGATTTCACTGATCTCAACAAACACTGTCCCAAGGATAGCTTCCCACTACCAAGAATCGACCAGTTAGTGGATGCAACAGCTGGGCACGCACTCCTTTCCTTTATGGATGCTTATTCTGGGTACAATCAAATACCCATGTACGGCCCCGATCAAGAACACACTTCGTTTATCACAGATAGAGGGCTCTATTGCTACATAGGGATGCCCTTTGGCCTCCTCAATGCTGGGGCCACCTACCAGAGGCTCGTTAATATGATGTTTGAAAAGCAAATTGGAAAGACAATGGAAGTTTATGTAGATGACATGTTGGTCAAGTCTAAGGAGGCTGGGGATCACATCTCTCACCTCGCAGAGATGTTTGATATATTAAGGAAATACAGGATGAAACTAAACCCCCAAAAGTGTGTCTTTGGGGTCGAATCAGGAAAATTTTTGGGGTTCATTGTCAACCACCGGGGAATCGAGGCGAACCCTGCAAAAATAAAGGCTTTGATGGATATGCGATCCCCAAGAAGTGTGAAAGAAGTTCAGAGTCTAACAGGAAGGATCGCAGCCTTAAATCGGTTCGTTTCTAAATCATCAGATAAGTGCCATGAGTTCTTCAAGGCGATTAAAAGAATTGGAAAAAACTTCGAATGGACCCCTCAATGCGAGGAAGCCTTTCAAAATATTAAGGAACAGTTGGGCTCGCCACCTGTACTCTCTAAGCCTAAGGATGGAGAACTACTCATTCTCTACCTCGCTGTGTCAGAGCATGCGGTCAGTGCAGTACTGGTTCGTGAGGAGGAAAAAGTCCAATATCCTGTATACTATGTCAGTAGAAGAATGTTAGATGCTGAGACCCGTTACACAAACATGGAAAAGCTGGCTTATGCCTTGATTTTGGCCTCGCGAAAGCTACGGCCTTACTTTCAGGCTCATAGCATTGAGGTTCGCACAGCCTATCCATTGAGACAAATAATGCACAAACCAGAGTCTTCAGGAAGACTGTTAAAATGGACGGTGGAGCTCAGCCAATTTGATATTGAGTTTAGACCTCGCGGTCCTATAAAAGGGCAGGCACTTGCAGACTTCATTTTGGAATTTCCTCCCCAAAATGAGGAAGATAACTTGGCTATTGTGGCGACACCGGTGGACATGTCTAGCGAGGCCAAAAAGGAAAATTCCGCCTCGTGGTGGGAATTGTATGTGGATGGGGCATCTAACAAAGAAGGAGCTGGGGCTGGGATCGAGTTGGTAACCCCAGAAGGCCGCAGGATAAAGAGTGCAGTACATTTTGCCTTTGAGGCTTCTAATAATGCAGCAGAATACGAGGCCCTCATCATTGGTCTCAAACTTGCACTGGAGATGAAGGTTGAAAACCTCACAGCCTATAGCGATTCTATGCTAGTAACATATCAACTTTGGTGTGGATGGCAAGCTAGAGGGGAACAGATTGAGCTGTATCTGCGATGTGCACAAAAGTTGGTTAAAAGGTTCAATAATATCAGGGTGGTTCATATTAGAAGAGAAAAGAATCAAGGGGCAGATGCACTGGCCAAGCTGGGGTCGCGCCGCGAGGCCACCTTACTTGGAATTATACCACTGGAGATTCAAACAAAGCCTTGTGTGCCAGAAGAATTTGTCATGGAAGTAGCGACCCCAGGGGTAACTTGGATGACTCCAATATGGGAATATGTGAAAAGTGGAATTTTGCCTCAGGATAAAAGAGAAGCGAGGAGGGTCAAGTATCAGGCTGCTCGCTATGTTATCTACGATGAGGTTCTGTATCGAAGAGGGTTCAATACCCCTTTGCTGCGATGTGTAGACGGTGAAGAATGCACCTATATTCTGAGAGAGGTGCATGAAGGAATATGTGGCAATCACTCGGGGGGTAGTTCGCTGGCACAAAAGATCCTTCGTCAAGGGTATTATTGGCCTACATTGAAAAGAGATGCATTTGAATTCTCAAAAAGATGCGATGCCTGTCAGAGGATCGCCAATTTCAGTAACGCCCCTGTCTCTCAGCTCACCTCTCTAACGAGCCCATGGCCCTTCGCTATGTGGGGCATTGATCTAATTGGAGAACTCCCAAAAGGTAAAGGAGGGCTTAAATATGCAGTTGTGGCTGTTGATTATTTCACCAAGTGGGCCGAGGCTGAGCCACTTGCAACCATCACTGCGAAAAAACTCAAGGACTTCGTGTATAGAGCTATTGTGTGTCGTTATGGGATCCCTTATCAGCTCATTTCAGATAATGGGAAACAATTTGACAGTAAGGAGATGAAAGAATTTTGTGAGAATCTGGGGATAAAAAAGAGTTTTTCAGCTGTCAGCCATCCCCAAACAAATGGACAAACTGAGGCCATCAACAAAATCATCAAGCATACTTTAAAGGCTAAATTAGAGGAAAGCAAGGGCAACTGGCCTGAGGAGTTACCAAGGGTCTTGTGGTCATACAACACGACCCCAAGGACTACTACTGGAGAAACCCCATTTTCTTTGACTTATGGTTGCGAGGCCATGATCCCGGTGGAAGTAGGCTCGGGGTCGTTTAGAAGGGAGCATTACAACCCCGATGCGAATGAAGTAAATCATAGACTTTATCTGGACATGATAGAAGAAACTAGAAGCGAGGCCCAACTACGCCTCGCAGCTTATCAACAGCGAACAGCAAGGTACTACAATGGGAAGGTACGAGCACGACCCCTACAGACAGGTGACTTAGTGCTCAGAAGGGTCATGCCTAACACTAAGGTCCCGGGACATGGAGTTTTTGGTGCTAATTGGGAAGGTCCTTACAAAATCTATGCTACTATGACAGAAGGAACCTATTATCTCAAGGATATGAAAGACAAGAAAGTTCCGCGAGCTTGGAATGCGGAACACTTACGTAAATACTATCAGTGAGGGCCTCGCCCTTGGCAGTATCTATCTATTTAGCATGAATAAAATCATACAAAATACTGGGGGGTAGTGATCATATAGACACCTCCCCTTTATGATGTGATGATCTTTGGGCCTCGCCCCACTCTTCATTTTATGGGCCTCGCCCCGCTTGTTAAAAAGAATTGGGCCTCGCCCCTATCAATAAAACTGGGCCTCGCCCCATTTATTTGCATATGAGTTCACTTACTTTATGAAGTTGGTTCTTATCTTGCGTATAAAATAGACTTGCTTGCTAGCATTTACGTTTTAAAATCCAAGCCATCTCAACGATGCAGGGATCATATTTTATGAAATCTTTGGGCTTTGCCCCTACTTTATCAATTGCAGGGTCATGCACCTATTCTAAGGAAAAAGAAAAGGGAATTCACAAACTAGAAATTACGAGGGAAAAGCAACAATAATTCATTTTACAGGGTCGCCATGCGATCCCAAAAAAAGTTCAAAAGATAATGGACAGAATAATATTACATCTTGCGAGGTATTCAAAGGGTACCCGCATCCCTGGTTCAAGAATTTAAAGACATTAATATAAAGGGGGCTCAGGCAGCCTTGTCTTGGCGAGTTTTGGCTGCCTCCTCTGCGAGCCGCGCCTCCTCAGCAGTTCGTGCCTCCTCTGCGATCCTGGATTCCTCTTCAAGCCTGGCCTCTTCAGCATCCTCTTCAGCAATTTGCTTCTTGAGGGTCTCAGCGAAGTCAGCGTTTCCAGGTCCAAGCAGATCCCAATCAAAATCAGGGATCGTTCTGATGAACCCCTTCATGAAAGAGACCTGGCCTTTGATCAAGAAAGCCTCCTCAGCAGTTGACAGAGTAGCATTGGCGGCAGTCAGGTCGCTTGTCAGCTTCGCGATCTCCCCATCCTTCTTCCGGCTGACCTCTTCACTGGACTTCTGCAGTTCTTGGAGGGATTTTTCAAATTCATTCCTTTCTCTGCGAGCCGTTTTTAGTTCGGTACGGAGCTGCGCAGTATCATGAGATAGCTGCTTTTTGTACTCAGCCTCGAGGGATCGCTTGTCCTCAATTTTTTGGAACTCCAGGATCTTGTTCTTTTTATCGAGATGGGCAAAGTGCTTGGTATGAGCAGCCTGGCGGATGAAGGCCTCGGCTAAGCATCTGGTCAGAGCTGTAGCATTGTCCTCCGGGTTCGCCTTCCACCATCCTGCGGTCTCAGCCTCATCAGAATACTGGGTCCCGAGTGCAGCAAAGAGGTGCTGAGAGGCTGTAGCAGTGACGACCCCAGGAGGTGGTCGGGTGGAGCCCTCCTTAAACCCATCGGTTCGGGGTCGCTTAAATGGAGTCTGTTCAGAAGAATCCGGAGCTTGTCGCGAGGCCATGTTGGATTGGGCAGGGGGATCGTTAACAATCTTCGTTAAAGGAGCTGTAGGCTTAGTAGGCGGAGTCTTTGCGGCAGGTTGAACTTTAGCGGCAGAGTGTTTCTTGCCTTTCTTGGCAGTAAGGAAGGGAGGAGCGCTTTGGTCCGACATACCTGTACAAATGAAAAGGAATTAGAAACACAATTTAATAAGGCACGAAGGCAGGTAGCAATTCTACGTATATTCCAAATTACAATACAATATGCGAGGATGAACAATTAAGTATGAAGATAAATTAAGGAAAGTGCAAGTGTCATAAGGACGGGTCGCTATTATTAAGTACCCTCATCGGTTATTTTAACGTGAGAAGACGAGGCCTCCTCGTGTAATTTCCTCTTTCGCGAGGCTCGCTTCGCAGTCGAAGGTCCCGCTCTGGGAGAAGCACCTATTCCTTCTTTGAGAAATCTACACTCTATCAGATTTTCTAAGGACAGGAGGGTTCTAATATTTCTCTCCTCCTTGGTGGATTTAGTTAACACTTCGTCGGCTCGTTTTTTCTCCTCACCTTTGAGGGTAGTGCGAACCGGGCAGACTGCGATGTCAAATGAGTTGTTAGTTTTAAACTTTTACGAAGAATGAGTATTACAACCTGCAAGAATAACTCACCAGGGAGGTAGTTGAAGCTTGTTTTAACTCGGGGGACCTCGTGGACATACAAGAAAGGTTCCTTCCACGAGCCCGCATTGCTAATTCCTCCGGGCAAGAGATTCTTTTTATTGAATTCAGGCCAAACGGAGAAATAAACGTAGCCAAAATCCTTTTCTCCGCATCGCTTGAGTTGGAGAAAGTAACCCATAGTCTTCGCGTCCATGGGTGGATATCCCAGCTTGTGGTAGAGGATGTAGAGGGCAATCATAGATCTGTATCCATTGGTGCTGATTTGGATGGGTGCGAGGTGGTATGATTCACAGACATCTCGAATGAAAGGATGAAGGGGCGAGGAGACACCAATCTTCATCAGGGGCACCGTCAAAACCATCCTCGGTACCCTGCCTCCATTCTCTTCATGGTTGAAGCGGTAACATCGCATTTTCTTCCTGGGTAGGATGATTTTACCCTCAGGGCGGAACTTTTCAACCCCTTCTCTGATGGTCTTTTCAGTAAGGGTAGAAGACATGTCGCGACACGCGAGAACGCGAGGCTTGCCTGGTTTAATCTTCGAGCCCGGCTCGATATCCTCAGGGCGAGGCCCATCAACGTATATAACCCCTTCAAGTTCTGGTTGAGGAGTCGGTATGTATGGGTCCGGCGATGCTTCGGGAATATAGTCGTAATCTTTGAAGTTTACAACTCTGGCCACTTCGTCAAGGCCACCATCATCAGAGGAAGGCTCTTCATACTCTGAGTCATCAGAATTAGCTTCATTGTCAGCCCCCCCTTCGATGTCATAGTAGGCCTCGCCCAGTGAATCTACTGGAGAATCACTAATGACAATAGGGGTAGCGGCTGAGCGACGAGGAGCTTTGTGGAGAAGATGCTCCACCGGCTTCATTATTTCCTTACCTCTCTTAAAAAGTTCCTCAATCTCTTTCTCTACTGAGGTAGGGTGTTGTGGAGAAGGTTGGTGAGATGAAGGGGTCTCGAGGGGTTGACTTTGCGACCTTGAAGGTTGTTTAGATCGCCATGAGCGTAAGGGAACCTCCCTGGTGTAGTCTTCATTGGACCATAGGGGGTCGAAGTATAACTTAAAAGAACTTTCACCGGTGCTCGTTGCTTTTGCAATATTAGCGGCTGCCGCATCGCTAATATGGACGTGGGGGTGAGGAGAAGGTGTCCTTGAGCTGTCGTCGCTGGACATCTGAAAAGAATGTGAAGAATTAAGGGTGCCCTTACAGAAAACAAAGGGGGATAAAGGGAGAAAAGAATAAATAAATAGAGAGGTTCTATGTGTTCCTAGGAATCGCGTCAGGATCTATGAAGGGAACGTTTCTACTTTCCTAAGGGAGGGATCGCAGATCTATCTCAACGAGGTGGGATCGCTACTTGAAATTAGCGTGATAGGATCGCGACTAAAAATGGTGGCATCGCATATGGTTAAAGCTATCTAAACATGCAATTGAAATGAAGAACAATTATTTAAATGCAAGAAGAGAGGGAAGACTTACTTTTTCTTGATGAAGATTGAAGAAAAGTACAAGAAGGTTGGGATCGCTTGAGAGATTCTTTGCGTTTGATCTGGGAGCAAACTGGCAGCACTTCGACAAGGTGTTTGTGAGAATGAAAAAAGGAAATGATAGTGACAGGGTATATATAGCCCTCAGGAGAGAGAAAGGTGTGGGACACGTGTGGCAATCTCAGCCGTTGAACACGCATCTCAAGGCGCAACAGCTGTCAAAACCTTTCAGATTCTGGGGGTCGCGGCTACTCCAACGGTTATATCTATTCTTGGGATCGCTTCGTGGTAAAAATTGATGATTCTTGAGTCCACATCGCATCTCTAATGGCAACATGGACTCGGGGGTAGTTGTTATGCCCAAATCCGGCATAATAGCTATTATTGATTTAATTAGCTAAATTGATGGCTCATAATCTATGATGGGCCTAGAAGATGAAGATTGGGTCACTAAAGCCCATTATTGGAATCAGCCCAACGTGCCTTGGCAAAGGGATCGCTGCAGGGTTGCGCCTCGCAACACAGAGCCTCGCCGGCGATGCCCATCAGGGGATCGCTTCGCTTGTGCATCACATTTATCACTTACAACAAGATCATTCTCTTCTCTGGAAGGCTCATAGCGAGGTCTCCATGAGGTCGCTTGGGCATACTGGGATCGCTTCGCATGGCCAGGCCTTCATGAGGTCGCATGCAAGGGCCCTGATGGATCTTTTGTTGAATAAGTCTATCCGTTCAAGGTCATGGGCTTCTAACAGCTGGATCGTGAATTAAGGATAAGATTGGTGACTCATTGCCATGTCAGCCCTAGATACATGGGCTTGGACCTTGGCTTATCTCTTAAAACCCTAGCCCGTCTAGGTAACTTGTGGCCCAAGAACTACGTCAGGCTTGATCCCTATAAATAGGGTACGTAGGCACCTTGATACGGTATGACAAATAGTTTACCTAAAATCACCTATCAAGCTCAGCCACATTCATACACACAAACCCTAATCACTCTTCTTCTTTTTATAAGCTAAATATCCGTATTTTGCTCCACCAATCCAGCAAACCTCCGCAAACATTGTTATACCAATTTCTCCCTATAACAGTTGGCCATATGTACAACTGTGTTGCGCAGCATAATCACTCGCAGCGACAATGGTACATTTCCTAGCACTCTACCAGTCTACCATAAGGATATCTTTGTTCTTTTGGTACACGCGAGCAGGCATTGCATAATTTCGTAAAAGATTACGAAATTAAACAAGATAAGTGTCCATCAGAACATCTGCGTAGCATGATCTCTTGAAACGTAAGCAACTTCTACATCATCTGGAACTTTAGACAAATATCCGTAACAAAAAAGAATATAGTGAAAATAAGTTATACAATCAAGAGACTAGCATAGCAGCGATGGCCATGATTTACTAACGCATTTGAAAAGTTGATCTATGTTTTTATATATATACGTATGTACATTCTTGCAAAAATTAAATACTAATTATATAGATGTTTATATGTTTGAAACGCTTATTGCATGGGTTTAACTATACCTAATATAGTACTCCGTATGTATGATGTGGTAAGTCATATAAACTTCAAATAATTTTTGGAAAGCCTTCAGGTCTATTATGTGGGATTGATTGTGTTCACATATGATAAGTTTTGAGTGCACCATGCCTTTTTGGTTTGGCTTCAGTCTGCTGTATTTATCTGAAGCAGCTCCTTTCTAAAATTTTAACCATCAGTATCTTGAATGTATAGAATTCATTATGATATTGATATGTATTGATATGATTTGCTTGCTTTTGGGTTCTGTTACATAACTGAGGTTGCTGGTAAGATGTAGAAACTTGCAGGATTAAATGTATAGTAAAGTAAAGATCATTACGTTTAATTTCAGGCATGTTTTCTGTTGGAGTTTTGTGCAGAAAAGAAGAAACTAGCAAATGCAGGAGAGAAGAGAAACAATTTTATGTGGAAAGACATTACATCATAAAACAATTAAACTGAGTTTATATACAACAGAAGTGCTAACTACTAATCTAAGTAACTGCCTATAACTTCCTCTAACTTCCTAAAACCAACAATAACTACTAGATGGTTACAACTTACAAGCCAATAACTTCCTAAAACTGCTGGTACTAATCAGATTACAACAACTAACAAATTTATTTTTAAAAACTAACATAACTAAGAAATAAAAATAAAATCTAAAAGTCCAGCATGATATAATTGCAGCAGCTGAAGCACAATTCAACACTCCTCCTTGCTTTGGTTGCTGCAAACTCCAAGTTCATCTCTAAGAAACTTTAACTTGCTTCTTGGCAGAGTCTTCGTAAATATGTCAGCATGAAAAACATTTCCAGGATTGTGAAAGATATCAGCTGCTTGGTAGTCAACAAACACTTCTGTTCGTCCTTGTTTATTCAAATCTAGTAGCGCTTTCCGTAACCACAGAGCTTCATTTAGGTTTCTTTTAGTCCCAAGCTGCTCCAAATACTCATCAATGTAATTGTTCCATGTTCTGTAGGCTTGTTTCAGGCCATATAAAGATTTTTTTATGTAAGTACCCATGATCTTTTCCTTCTACACCAAATCCCTCAGGTTGCTCAGCATAAATCTCCTCCTCCTCCAAAGGATCGAGTGCAAAGCTTTTCTTTTTCATTTTTACTTGGAAGACATCATTGTCATTTGCATCTTTGATTACACACAGATTTGGTTCAAAAATAACTTTGAAACCATTTTGAGTCAACTGAACAACACTCAACAAATCTTGACTAATACTAGGTACAAATAACACATCTTTGATACATATTGTACCTGAAATGCTTTTGATGACCACTGTGCCTTTTCCCTTGACCGCAATGCATTCTCCATTTCCAATCTTCACTTTGGAAACCACTGAAGTGTCCAATTCTTTGAAAAGCTCTCGATCAAATGTCATATGGTTGGTACAACCGCTGTCAATTAACCACTTCTCACTTGAATGGCTTGTTTCAAAACAAGAGGCTACAAAAAGTTGTTCTTCCTCTTCTTCATCAGCCACGTCAGCCACTTGAGCAACATTCTTTTGCTGTACATCCACTTGGAGCGCTGTGCTGGTCTTGCAAATTTTTTGATGGTGTCCCATTTTCTTACATTTTTCACATTGTTGGTCCGGATTTCTCCAACATTTGAAAGGTGGATGACCCTTTCTTCCACAATGTTTACAAGGAGGAAAATCAGATTGTCTTCCTTGGATTGACTGAACATTAGCAGGTAATGCACCTTCTATAAACCCTTCAGACCTCATGAGCCTACGCTGTTCTTGTGCCTGCAAAGCATTCATCAATTCGGCCAAACTAATTTTTGACAGATCTTTTGTGTTTTCCAACGATGAAATGGTAGCTTCAAATCTTTCTGGAAGAGTAACAAGAATCTTTTGAATCAGTCGTGAATCTGAAAATTCAGTACCAAGTAACCTTACTTTGTTTGCGATACCAAGAAGTTTGTCACAGTACTCTTTCACGGTCTCAGAATCCTTCATTTTTTGGAGTTCAAACTCTCTAATTAAATTCAGGATTTGCATTCCCTTCATTTTCTCGTCTCCCTCATACTCCTTTTTAAGAAAATTCCAAATTTCAAAAGCTGATTTTATTGTCATGATTCTGACAAAGATTTCAGTGGAAACTGCAGAGAATAAAGTTGCTCTTGCCTTCGATTTTCTGGATTTCTTTTCCTTATGCCACCTGATCTGCGCCATGGTGGGATTATCAGGTAATTGAGGAACTTCGTAGTCCTCTTCCACTGCTTCCCACAAATCATTTGCCTCTAGATGGGCCTCCATTCTCGCTGCCCAAACATGATAACCTTCATGAAAAACTGGTGGTGCTAGTGTAGTGAACGGAGTTTCTGGATCCATGGAAGCAATTAACAATAATAAAACAAACAATCACAGGTCCCTCAAGAAGAGGGCTCTGATACCATTTTGTTGGAGTTTTGTGCAGAAAAGAAGAAACTAGCAAATGCAGGAGAGAAGAGAAACAATTTTATGTGGAAAGACATTACATCATAAAACAATTAAACTGAGTTTATATACAACAGAAGTGCTAACTACTAATCTAAGTAACTGCCTATAACTTCCTCTAACTTCCTAAAATCAACAATAACTACTAGATGGTTACAACTTACAAGCCAATAACTTCCTAAAACTGCTGGTACTAATCAGATTACAACAACTAACAAATTTATTTTTAAAAACTAACATAACAACTAAGAAATAAAAATAAAATCTAAAAGTTGCTGATATAATTGCAGCAGCTGAAGCACAATTCAACATTTTCACATACACCTTAACTATTTATTAATTCCTACAATTCTGTTATAGATTACGCCAACTCTCTACAATCATCTCATAGCCCTTACTGTCGTTTTCCAAGTCTATGTTCTGCCACATAAAGAAGTCAGATTTCAGACATTGCATATGAATTTTCATTTGTTTTCAACAAGATCTTGTCGATATGAAAGCTTGTTTCGGCTAATTTATATTTAATACTCTTTTTTTGGTTGTGAAGGTCATGGATAAAAGCAACTTTAAGGTAACTACTGATGAAGAGATTACTATTGCACATGCAGGCCAATATCTTCTTAATCTTCCAATAGCGGTTGATGAGTCAAAGGTTTGTAAAACCCCCCAAAATTTGAAGTACAATTGACATATTATCCAATTTATAATTGATTTAAATCATTTTGTCCTTCTAGTTTCTTTGTTAGCACTACAAATAGTTTCATTTATTGTTATTATATAAAATTTACATACAGCCATGTCATGTTGAATTTGTCCAAGTTTTTCAGAATTCGCCTATTTAAGCAAGCACTGTAATTATGCATCTGGATCAAAACAAGCGTTTGGATTTAATTACAATGAGTATATTAGAAACATCAACATTAATTTTTCTTTCTGCTTTTCTTTTTCTGGGGGTGGGGATACATGTAGCTGGACAAGAAACTTTTCGCGAGGTACTTTGCAGATCATCCTCAAGAACACCTTCCGGATTTTGTAGATAAGGTAATTTACATAACCCTGACTGTATATAAGCTATTGTTAATATGTATGTCTGTTGGTTACAATGGTAGTTTACTTATGTTTGTTGTGCTAATTTTTTTTTTTTTTTTTTTTGAATAAAAAAGTAGTTTCATTGCTTTAAATCATCTTCCAGAATACACAATAACTCAGGAGGAACAGACTCCCCTCTGTAAATACAACCTGGATTCGAATATGACGAGCTAGCCAACCAATCAGCTGCCTTATTCCCAGATCGTTTAACAAATACAATACTTAAATTGTTATACGCCTCTAGAATGCTTCTACATTCATCTATTACACTACCAAAGGGTGAATAGCACTGCATTCACTACAACTTGACAATCGGACTCCACTACAATCGGACCCAACAACCCACCACACGTCAGTCCAAAAATGCTAACAAATTGATACACATTGATTGACTTGTTTATATAAAGGACCTGAATACTCTTATCCTAATCGATGTGGGATGTTACAGTCAATGGTTATATCTTCACCGAATATGTTTTCACCAAGTACATCATCTTTTAACACAAAGAAGATTCTCACTTGGTATTTTTTGTATATACATTTATATAAATGCCTATCTTGAAGTATTAGATGATCCAAATGCATATATACTTCCACGAGTAAGGGGTTACATTTGTCTTAAATAAATATGCAAAGCCTAAAATTGGCTCAGTTTACTGAATTTGTATCTCTCTGCAGTACCTAATCTTTCGACGTGGCAATGGAATTGACAAGACAACTGATTTCTTTTATATGGAAAAAGTAGACATGATCATTGGACGTATATGGGGATGGTTCATGAGACTGACAAGGTACTTTGTGTTGTTTGTCTCAGGGATTTACTGTGATACAAATTGTAAGTCATTTCAGAAGTGTTGATACTTGTCAAAGAATCCTAGGTTGTTTAATGTTGGCGTAGCAGCAGTTTGTATTTATATGTCTGGACTAATCTGTCACAAACAAGTGTACATCTCTATCTAAGCTCCTTGTGATTAAGTACAGACTAGACAGATTGAGAAAGTCACCTACACGTCACAAGAAACCCCGTCGCAAGAAACCCCCCAAAGAAGACGACGAGATGGTAACCGAAGAAGAGCAAGCTGATTATGTTGAAAGAATCCGCCTTGAAAATATGGAAATCAGGTTTTGAAATTTTCGTATCCTTATCGCAACTCTACCGCTATGAGCATATTAAATGCTTCTGTAGCATATTCTTGTTATATGGTAATATGGTATGCATTCATAGATTGCATGGCATAATAGCCTATGGTCACATGTTTTTAGGATAGGTGATATGCTTCAAAGTATCGAGTCATTATTTGATGTTTTGCACCATGTAAAAGAATTTAAAAAGGGAAGATGTTGCAACAATGTATTTTTCCCTGTGTCTTGAACCACTAGGACCGTCTGAAAGAGGTTCACTTATGTATCACTATTATATATGTTCAGTGATGTTTAATATTATTACTCCCTTCCGTCACTTTCAAAAAATTACGCATATTAAGAAACTCAATTATTAATGATCTAATTCCATATTTACCCATATTTATTGTATTGGTTGGATAAATAAGTGCATAAAGTCTATCAATCTTTGAAATGAAAATTCAAGGGTAATATGGGAAGTTTAAGTAAAAAATTGCTTTGAAAGTAGGAATGAGACAACTATTTTGAAACAAAATTTTTCTTGAAAGCGGACTACTAATTTGAAACGGAGGGAGTAATAAACAGTCATCTGTAAAGTTCAAGTCAAAATTAATGAACATTAAACCAGGGTTTTCATTCTGAATGACAGTTTTTTTTTAAAAAAAATGGCATGTTTTTGAGTTCTATATAGTACCTAATCATCGACAACTTTGGTTCATTGTCATCCAGTTTAAGCAATCTGGCGAACAAGATAACAATCCAGGAACCTACCTTCGATAAGATAATCGTTGTTTACAGGTACAGGAATAAATGTTTCTAACAAATAATTCCCCAGTTACTTTAATAATTGTGTGGTTTCTAATGTTTAAAATGCCAATACCGTACTAATCGGCATGCATGATGGTAATTATTGACATTCAAGTAATTGATGACCATGTAGACTAGCCAGTACCAAAAGTAAAACGGAACGTGGAATATATGTGAAGCACTTCAAACAAATCCCAATGGCTGATATGGAGATAGTCCTGGTGAGTTTGGCATATCATCTGTTTTTGCCTACAGTTTTCCTTACACAATCTGTATGTATGCAAATTCGAAGGCTTAAACTCTCTTTCCCCCCCAAAAGTATGTCATATTTATCAGAGTTTCTATATAGTATATATTAGAATGGTTTTTACATATTTTTGCTTTACAGCCAGAAAAGAAAAATCCAAGTTTGACTCCAATGGACTGGGTCTCATTCCTTGGTTCCGCTATAGTTGGGCTGGTAAGTTATCTAATTGTGTTTGCGAGATTACTACTTGGTACTTGATCTTGTATATCTGGACGATCTTACAATAGCGTCTGTATTGCAGGTAGCTGTGGTTGGTTCTTTGGAAATGCCTAAAGCTGACCTTTGGGTCATTTTTGCCATCCTCTCCACAGTGATTGGTTACTGTGCTAAGATATACTTGACGTAAGTGTTTTCACAGCTTTCTTTTTGCTTATATCATCATATGATTCTAGTTAATTGATTAAGCATTTTTCTGTTATGTACATGATGTGTACAATTGTTGCACTAAATTCGTAAGTACTTCTTATAACAGAAGGCCTGCTCATCTTTGGTATTAGACTATAAGATTTGCAATAAGGTGGCGAAATGCATGTTCACTAGCTACCTTAAGCATCTAGATGTACCTAGATTGCATGCACTATACTAGTCTAATAAGAGTGTATCTGCTTAGCGAACTGGAGTTTTATTTTTGTCTTGAAAATATCTGTTTCAACTTTCTATTAGGTTTTTTCAATTATTATTATTATTCTTGCAATGTCCAATTGCCCATTTTATGGCTGTAGGTTTCAGGCAAATATGACTGCATACCAGAACCTGATAACAAAATCTATGTATGACAAACAGCTTGATAGTGGAAAGGGCACTCTTCTTCACCTATGCGATGATGTGGTTCAGCAGGAAGTGAGTTTTTTTCTGGTCTTCTTCAGTTGTGTATTCTTTTACTTAACTCCAAGATATGAGGGATGGTATATAAGGAAAAATTAATTAATGGTCCAAAGAAACTTGTGGTGAAATTATTGCCTTGTTTGCCACTCAGTGTGGCGCTCACTTGCAACCACTTAAGGTCAATAATTTCGTGTTTACAATTATATTATAAATCTATAATGGTTTAGTTCTGTCCTGTAGCATAGATACTGGAGCATCCCTCACATATTATGTGTAGCTGTTGATTTCTATGCTACGTTCGGTAGAGTTTTATTATGCTATTATACTTGATTGATTAACATGTATTTTCGTGAATAAGCCAGCTAATCTCATCTAATTTGCAGGTAAAGGAAGTCATCATCTCGTACTTTATACTAATGGAACAAGGCAAAGCTACCCTAGAGGTGCACACAAGTTTTTGTCTTTCATGAATTCTGCTTTTACTAACAGCTATGGATATATTATTTAGTGAGAACTAATAAATGACATGGATGTTGATATGTTTAGGATCTTGATATGCGATGTGAGGAACTGATTAAAGAAGAGTTTGGTGTGAGTTGCAATTTTGATGTAGACGATGCTGTCATAAAGCTGGAAAAGTTGGGCATTGTTTCTCGGGTAAGATTATCAGTTCAGAAAATTTGTTGGCTGGAAACTGTCTTATAAACAGATTTATTTGATGGCAGTGATGCTAATTTGCTACTATAACATATCACGCACATGACACACCAACCTTCTCTCTTTTCACTCTTGCATTATCCTCTTTTGTTCAGGACACCATTGGAAGATTTTACTGTGTGTCACTCAAGCGTGCTAACGACATTATTGGTATGACAACTGAGGAGCTCGTAATAAAGGCAAAATTGGGTACAGAGGCTTCTTAAAGCTACAATGGAAGGTTACACTGCTTCTCTTCTATGCCATCTAGGAGCAATTGAACTTCTGATTCAATTCAAATCGCAAATATGTTGTTTTTAATTGTGTTCGAAATAATTCTCTAATCTATTCAAGTAATCATGTATGTATAGCTGCAGTTAAAAATTTGTGACATTCTTCAAAATTATATCTTTAGTCATTTCATTAGTGTTAGTTATTGATCATCTGTATCAGCACGTACATCCCCGGGAAATCTATCTGGAATTTGTTATTTTAGTAATGTCACAAGTGTTGGTTACTGATCACTTGTATCAGCAGATCAGCACTTGCAGCCCTGGAATTTGTTTACCGATCTGGTGTATAGCTAGATAAATCAGAATGAGACTGTATGATGTTCACATATAAAAAAGAAGAAGCACAACTTACAAATTCAACAACACAATACGAGGGACGAGGGACCTATATATTTTGAAGATTCATTGATCAAGTGCATAAGAGAAAGAATTCGATCCCAGCAGATTTTTGTTTAAAGAGATAGTTAGCACACTATCAGACTAGCTAGTAATCTTAAACATATGGGTCTGACAAAAGGGCAAAAGTATGGCACTGCTATTTATTTTTTAATGAATATATAAAATTGACAATTTTTTTTCCAGGAGGATTCGTGATCTCATGTGCCCCTTCCTAGACTCTCCCCGGGACATATCTACATGTTTTCGAATGGTCCGAAAAGATTGAAATTATTTCTGTTTTCATTTTTAGATATTTATGCTGTCATCTGCCAGATTTTGGGTGCATGCGAACTATATTTTCAGTAGCTCAGACGTGTAGATCCTGATGACCATGTCACACTTTATTGATGAGACATCAATTAAGGAGCTACCCTGGTCCCTGGCTCACTATATATACAACTTTCTAGGCATTTGTCTAAACCAGGTCCTTTGAGTGTATGTGCTTGTCATATACATATATCCGAAACCATGATCAGCAACACATATAAATCACCGTTTGCAGTTGTTCTATTAGTCACAGCAACACTACTTGCGGTGGTGGGGCGTCACGCAGCCACTGCACAGGGTGTCAATCCAGGGACATGCTTCATCGACTGTCGGCTAAGGTTGATATCCTGCGCCAGTGGCTGCCGCATTGGTGCTGGCCCCTTCCCCTTGGCCATCCGCTACTGCCTTGGACAATGTAGTTTACAAAACTTCCAATGTATCCAAATTTGCACGAATCCATCAGGTCGAGGGCCACCTCAAAGACCACCTCGAAGACCTATTTTACCACCGATATTTCATAGACCACCTCGTCGTCCTCGTCGTCCGATTTTACCACCGATATTTCATAGACCACCTCATCCTCGTCGTCCGATTTTACCACCGATCTTTCATAGACCACCTAGAGATCCTGCACCACCGACATTTCCACCGCCAATATTTCCACCGCCGATATTTCCACCAAGCTCAACACTAGATCCACTTCCTTCATCATCACCAGAATCGTCGTCGAAATCTGCATACTTGTTGCCACTGCCTTCGCCTCCAGCACAGGTCGATCATTCCGGAAGAGGCAACTAATTATAAAGCATTATAGAAGCTTTCCTGTCCATGCATGCGCCGCTTATAAGTATTCAGATGGTTTGTGTTGTCGCGCTAAACGACCTCTAAAATAAAATAATATCGGCCAACTTTAATTCTGTTTAATTAGTTTAAGTTAATTATGCGTTGTTGTAACGGCCATGGATTTGGGCTAGCCTTTTATGTTGTTTATCTGCAGATTGTGTGTGATCATTTTACGTTTCTGATTATAATACTATATCATCAAGTTTTACATATCAAATTACATATGTAAATGCAAGTTACTGTTTCTTCTTACAGAGCAGTTGAATGAGATTAAATCAAAGCTGTAAACAAATGGAATATGTGAGTGAGTCGGCTCTAATTTATAAATACCTGTTCGAATTACTCGGATTCGCTTCAAGATATAAACAATCAACAAACTTTTCTAATTGTTTCAAAAAAAAAAAACTTTTCTAAAAAAAAAAAATAGGAAGCAACAATCCCTAAAATCAGGGGTGAAGGTCATTTAACCTTTTTTTTATACAAATAAACAAAAAAACCATTTTTAAAATTTTGATCAACTTTAATCCATGATATATCCAATTGTTAGTAGTATCCACTTTATTGTTTAACTAGCATAATAACCTGTGCAAGACACCGGTCATTTTCTAGCAATTGATATAAATTCTGCGTAGTTTTACTATTTAAGGATATTTTTGAATACAATTGCACCTTTTATGTTCATACATATTATAATATCACTATTTTAATTTATGTATTATTTTATTTATGTATAGATCATATGAACATTAAAAAGAAGATGTTTTGTAGCATATAAATATATTGTATAGACTATAACACAATTTCTTTTAGAACAATGATAAAAGCACATATCATTAATGTGAATAATACTCGTCATACAATATTTTCCAGATAAAATTAGTATGCTCCTTAATATTTATTTCTTTAAATATCTCATCAAGATATAATTCACTCTATTTCCTTCTCTTCGAATAAACTTTTTAATTAATTTATTTTCTTCGATAATATTGTCAACACAGCAAGATCTTCACTTACAGTATTCAGATTTTCAATAATCTAAAAGGAGTCACCTTTCAAAACAACATTTGTTAAATTCAAAAATCTAACAAATTGCAGTATTACAACAATTGCCATAACTTCACGATTTTTTGAAAATATCGTCTCTTTAATTTTATTGAAAAATTACCAATGAACTCACCTCAAAGTTTTTTTCTTTCAGAAAGCAGGCTTCATCACAGTTAATTTTGTATGAAAAAGGTAGAAGTAATCACTTAGTTGATTAAAAAATAAGTTTAAACTAATACAATTCTTGTCCTAAACCTTAAAATATTGTTTTAAAAGATCAATAGCTATACTATACCCACAATATCCCTATATTTTGAGATTTTTTTTCACGATTTTTCTAATCTTTCTATCGTTAAAATAGTAATCCTAAACCTCAAAATATTGCTTTAAAAGATCAATAGCTATACCCACAATATCCCTAGATTTTGAGATTTTTTTCACGATTTTTCTAGTATTTCTATCGTTCAAATAGTAAGAATAGCAGTCATAATCAAAGTATTAAAAAAAAATTAGAGTCATTCTATCGTTAAAATAATAAGATTGTAGCTATAATAAAAAATATTAGCTATAATAAAAAATATTCAAAAATTTGTATGTCTCACATACAAAATTAAAGGAGCGGACATAGTTTATAAATAGTTTCATCAAACCACTCCTTTGCCAAATTTTATGCGAATAATTTAGATGATATAACACAATTCAACTAATTCGCAAAATGTGTACAAAGTTTTGTTACATGTATTAAATATCTAACTAATTCAAATAAAGTATAAGAAAGAAAATACTATAAAGATATAAAACATATTTCAATTAATATTATACGTAATAAACATTTATTTAAGTAAAAGAAAGATTAATGTACATCACACATGATACCATTATCAAAATTTGAGATTAAAAATCTGTAAAATTGGTTGTATAGATAATCATATATGATATTAATTTTTGATAACAAAATACAAAGTTTTATAAATAATATAAGCCAACATTAACATATTTACTCAAAAAATAAATTAATAGTAAAAATAAGAAAATGGAGAGACCGGATTTATGTAAAACTACTCAAGAAACAAGTTTAAGTGTCAATTATACAAGGATGACATATTTATTCGTATATTAGTTATATTTTGAAATTCTCGGTACCACAAGAAATTATCTACGCAATGATGAAAGAGATTGAGGTGATGTATAATCAATTTGCGAAAAAAAAAATATTCTAAATTTTTATCTTTTTTGACATACAATTTGAAAAGATTCGAAGTGTATAATGTAATTGTTCGATCCTTATAATATTTTATCTACTTGTATAGTATGCAAAATCCCATATTTTAATATATATATATATAGGGTCCTACTCCACTACAAACTAAAATTAACTACAAACTAAAAACTAAACACTAATCTAATATTTGAAGCTAATCTAATGACCAAACTAGGGGTAACCCAATACAAAAAATGCTTAAAATAATTGGCTCTATCCAACAAAAAAAAAAATTATTGTTCACATGATGACGTGACAGTGGATTTCACTGGTTAACGGTGCTTCGCACCTTCTTGTACGGCGCTTCGCGCCTTTATCATATCATTCTAAAGTTGTAAGGAATGGCAATCAATGGTAAAGGCAATAGACGATTGACGGGTGTGTCGAGGGCCTGCGGCCCTCATGACTACCTAACTCATCCGTTTACTGTCTTAAATGCTTCGCATTTCCACGGCAGTGATTTTTTTTTTTTCAATTTTTTTTTTTTTTGGTGGATAGAGCCAATTATTTTAAGCATTTTTTGTGAAGGTACCCTTGGCGGGAACCTTAGAATAAATGAAATATAATTAATTTAGTGTTAGTTTGTAGTTTGTATTTAAGGATTGGTTTGTATTTGAGTAAAAGCCTATATATATATATATATATATATATATATTGGGTAAATGAGGACGAAACCTCCTAAAAATTATATTAAAAAAAAGAATATGTACAAAGAAGACAAGAGTTAAGAAGCTCAAGTCTGAAACTAAAAATTCCATTGGAACATTCTTCAAGAAAACCAAAGAAAATAAAACAACTCACACTAAACATACAACTATACCAAACCCACTACAAAAGTCGGCCACACGCAAAATAAAAAACAAAAACATTCCATACCACCCTTGTGATGCTTTGACGAAAAGGGTCAGACACAACCTTGAAGAACTCACCCTCCACATGACTATCCTCGAAACACACAAAAGAAACATGCAAAATGTTTCTCACTAAGGCACTCCTGAGACTAAAGTAGCAAAAGAATATAGAATTGCACATGCTCTATGGACCTTTATTAAAATGATTTTGGATTTTAATCCAATCTTATTTTTAATCCAAAAGTTAAATTAATAACAAAAATAGGAAAAGAGTGAGACCACTAATATATTTTTTTGTTCAAACTCAAAAACATATTTAGCTCAATGGTTATAAGGATGAGTTTCTTTGAAGAGGATATGAGTTCAATTTCCCACATGGACATAATTTGCTTAAACTTTTTGTTTGAATAAGAGAGCAGCGACAACTTAATGTTTTTTTTAATATTTAAGAGCAAAATTGTACTTTCTATTTGCTTAAACTTTTTGTTTGAATAAGAGAGCAGCGGCAACTTAATGTATTTTTCTAATATTTAAGAGCAAAATTGTACTTTCATATTTTTTTAATATTTAAGAGCAAAATTGTACTTTCTATTTGCTTAAACTTTTTGTTTGAATAAGAGAGCAGCGGCAACTTAATGTATTTTTCTAATATTTAAGAGCAAAATTGTACTTTCATAGGGGGTTTATAGCAAAATTGTACTTTTATAGGGGGTTTATTGAATCAAAATGCCCCTAAAATAACCCTACGTTCTCCTATTATATATAGAATGGATGGATGGATGGATGGAGTATGGGATACCCAATTCTAGTATCTCCTATCCGAATACTTTATACCAATTGGGATATCGAATTTTGGGAACAATTTATTTGTAATTATAACAATTTAATTTACTTAGATATAATGATATTAAATTTTACCTTAATTTTAATAAACTATAAAAATACTTTTTGACACATGAAACTTTTAATTCTTACAATTTGTTTAATAATTGTGAATTTATCTGGCCAAAGTTGAGTCAGTGTCCGAAAAGAAAAACAATTCATAATGTTATATTAAAAAATTGATTCTTCACTATATATAATTAATCAATTAGTGACCTTTAAAAAAAACAAATTGAAATCTAGATTTTTAAAAAAATTTATTACCTTAGAGCATCTCCAATGGAGCTGGCTAAAATTGGTTGGTTAAAATAATATTTGCTGAACCTGTAAGGTATTTGGTGAACCTGTAAGGTATTGTACTCCAATGAGATTGACTATATTAATAAAACTAGCTTATAACCCGTGCAATGCACGGTTCCTTTTTTAAATTTTAAAATAATTTAACTTTTTTTAATTTTATATGTTAATAATTTACATATAAAATTATTGTTAAAAAGTTGATAATACATAAGATTTTACACTTTCGATTTAATATTTGTACTCTACCTTGAATTATTAAAATTTGATTTGAAAGATTTTACAGCCCACGTGAAATTAACAAAAAAATCTTTAATTTAGTGATAGTTTAACAATTATTTTCCGATTAAACCTATTGAGAAACAAATAAGAAAAGAAATTGGCGCTTTTTTACATTGAAAATTCTATTCGATTTATGAATTATACTTATAATTCGTTTTGATTTTCAAAATACCCTTGTTATTATTTGAAGATAGTTCTACTAATAATAAAATACAATTTTAATAATAAGTGTATGAGAGATTTTGTCAAAAACTTTGATAATTGGTAGTATGGTCAAAATAAATAAGAACCGTTGAATCTTAAAATAAATAGATGAAAATCGTTGGTGTTTCCATTTGAATAATAATTATTAATTCATCAATAAATTAAAGATAATTCTATAAGTTTCGCGTGAATTGTAAAATCATCCAAATCTGATTTATAGATCTCAAGATAGAGCCCAAATAGTAAAATGAATATTTTTAATAATAAAAAATAAATAAAATTTAATTCTAATGTAACTTTTTTTTAATTATATCCTTTTTCAAATTATAGTTTTTTTAAAAAAATTCAGTTCCAGTGCAAGCTTTTCTAATTATATCATTTTTAAATTATAATTTTATTTTTAAAATTCACTTATAAGGCAACATTTTCTAATCATATCCTTTTTAAATTTTAATTTTCTCTTTTAATATGATATAATCTTGATCGTCTATTTTTTAAAAAATAGATTCCACGGTTGAGATTATTTTGGTAGTACAGTGACGAAAATTATGGATAAGATCTCTATTATGCTTATTATATATAAATAGCTTATAACTCGTGCAACACACGACTCCTTTTTTAATATCTTTAATTACATCCTTTATTATCAAACCTGAGTCTACCACACCATCCAGTTAATTAATCATGTACCCAATTAACCAATCATAAAACTATGAATTATTTTAGAACCAATCATAGATCACTTCTAAATCATGGACCAATCAAATTAAAACAAATTTGTTTCCTTATATAATTTAACTTGCTATCTTTTAACCAAGGTTAAACCCATCAATCATTCTAAATATATTTAAAATTTAAATCATGGACCAATCAAATTAAAACAAATCTATTACCTTTTATTTTAGAACCAATCATAGATCACTTCTAAATCATGGACCATCCTTTATTATCAAACCTGAGTCTACCACACCATCCAGTTAATTAATCACGTACCCAGTTAACCAATCAGAAAACTATGAATTATTTTAGAACCAATCATAGATCACTTCTAAATCATGGACCAATCAAATTAAAACAAATTTGTTTCCTTATATAATTTAACTTGCTATCTTTTAAACCAAGGTTAAACCCATCAATCATTCTAAATATATTTAAAATTTAAATCATGGACCAATCAAATTAAAACAAATTTGTTTCCTTTTATTTTAGAACCAATCATAGATCACTTCTAAATCATGGACCAATCAAATTAAAACAAATTTGTTTCCTTAACTAAGGTTAAACCCATCAATCATTCTAAATATATTTAAAATTTAAATCATGGACCAATCAAATTAAAACAAATCTGTTTCCTTATATAATTTAACTTGCTATCTTTTAACCAAGGTTAAATCCATCAATCATTCTAAATATATTTAAAATTGAATTATAATCCTAAATAGAATTACAAATAGAATCATAATATTATTAAAATTATTAAAATTGAAATCAAACCTGAGTCTACCACACCAATAATATTATATTAAAAATTTTCCTTATTTACCATTCTCATTCTATTATACTAACTATGGTTAGTTAACAATTCTAATTTAAATAGAGTAACTTACTTGATTTAACATATCCATATATTTTATTTTTTTAATGTCAAAAAATAATTATAATAAATTAATATTTTAAATCAAAATCAATCAGGATTATTCAAATATAAAATATGCAAAACTTTGAATTATTTTAGTACCAATCAAAGGTCATTCCTAAATTTTAGACCAATCATATGATATTAAAAATTTTCTTTATTTACCATTCTCATTCCATTATACTAACTATGGTTAGTTAACAATTCAAATTTAAATAGAGTAACTTACTTGATTTAACATATCCGTATATTTTATTTATTTAATATAAAAAATAATTATAATAAATTAATATTTTAAATCAAAATCAATCAGGATTATATAAATATATAATATGAAGAAATTTTAACCTGATTCTACCACACCATCCAGTTAATTAATCACGTACCCAGTTAACCAATCAGAAAACTATGAATTATTTTAGAACCAATCATAGATCACTTCTAAATCATGGACCAATCAAATTAAAACAAATTTGTTTCCTTATATAATTTAACTTGCTATCTTTTAACCAAGGTTAAACCCATCAATCATTCTAAATATATTTAAAATTTAAATCATGGACCAATCAAATTAAAACAAATATGTTTCCTTATATAATTTAACTTGCTATCTTTTAACCAAGGTTAAACCCATCAATCATTCTAAATATATTTAAAATTGAATTATAATCCTAAATAGAATTACAAATAAAATCATAATATTATTAAAATTATTAAAATAGAAATCAAACCTGAGTCTACCACACCAATAATATTATATTAAAAATTTTCCTTATTTACCATTCTCATTCTATTATACTAACTATGGTTAGTTAACAATTCTAATTTAAATAGAGTAACTTACTTGATTTAACATATCCATATATTTTATTTTTTTAATGTCAAAAAATAATTATAATAAATTAATATTTTAAATCAAAATCAATCAGGATTATACAAATATAAAATATGCAAAACTTTGAATTATTTTAGTACCAATCAAAGGTCTTTCCTAAATTTTAGACCAATCATATTATATTAAAATTTTTCTTTATTTACCATTCTCTTTCTATTATACTAACTATGGTTAGTTAACAATTCAAATTTAAATAGAGTAACTTACTTGATTTAACATATCCGTATATTTTATTTTTTTAATATAAAAAAAATAATTATAATAAATTAATATTTTAAATCAAAACCAATCAGGATTATATAAATATATAATATGAAGCAATTTTCGCAATATTAATTTTTCACACTTTGATTTATAGTTAATCATAATAACATTATTATATATTACGGATTAATTTTCATAAATATATATAAGAGCCAGTCAAAATTAACCACTAAAATTAAATTAATCATAGCATTCTTATCCTAATTTACTTATCGTGGTTACTTAACCTTCAAAATTTAAGTTATATAAACTTTTAAATTAATCAATTATTAAAAAAAGGCTAAATTCAACCAATTAAAATATTAAAAATGAAATTTAAACCAGTTATCATTAAAATTTTACTTATCGGTATTTTTCAAGAATTAATGGGACAAATAAATTGACTTGACGATATTTTTGAATTTTTCAAGATACTAAATATACTCTCAAATAGTATTAGACATTATTTGGTGTATAAATTATCAATCCAAAAAAAAAAATTCATTACAGATGCAATAAAAATATTTTTAGTGAATATTTATATAGCAAATTGGTTAACTGAGCGCAAAAATTCTAAAAAATCATTTTTTTTATTTCATAGCAAATTGGTCAACTCAGCGCAAAAATTCTAATAAATCACTATATTTGCTATGGTTAATTATTTATCAACAAAAGGGCATATATTATCATCCACACAATTAATCATTCAAATTTTCTTTTAAATAACTAATTTTTTTTAGGTAAATGATTTATCAATAAAATGTCATACATCTACAAAAATAATCAAGATTGGACAACACATATTAAAATAAAATAGATCATATCAAGGTAACAAGGTTTCCTTAATCCAAACTACAATCGTTGATCAGATCTTAAATTGTGGTACATCACTCGCTTGAATTATATATACTCTTTGGCGAAATAATCCAACAATTTATTCTAATCGTGAGGGAAATAATATGTGATATCTGAGAATGTATTCGAACAACTGACCAAAATTGTGATTCTATACTATCCAAATCAATGAATCAATATAACAAAATCCTGTAAATCTAAGATTCCAGATGCCAAAATAAAGTAACCTACTCTCAAAATATAAAGAACAAAACCCAATATATTGATAGACAAAATCCACTAACGGGATACTAGACTCTAAATAAAGAGATATATTTATTGAAAAACGAAGTAAAATCAAGGAAAATAAACAGGAGTTAGCATTCACAAGGAGAAGGTGCAAAATCCAATATATCAGTTGATAAAACCCACCAACGTGAACGTGGTAATAGACTCTCAATAAAGAGAGATATTTATTGAAAAACAAAGCAAAATCATGGAAAACAATAAAAATGGGCTTATCATCAACCAAGATGCAGATATCAACCCATAAACTTTGGGTTTACTATTTTTTAGGAGAGGATGAGATAGAATGACAGCTACAACAATCGTTTAAAAATCAATATTATTGATAACTAGATAGGTCGATACATATAAAATTATATATTATTTCTAATAAAAGGTGCTCATTTTAATTTTGTATTCTTCAATTCAAGTAATAATATTTAATTCTCATATCCTAATCTAAGAACAGACATATCGAATTTTGCTTGGTTGGTTAATAATATTTATTTTTAATATCAACAAAATCTTAAAAATAGGTAAAAAAAAATTAATAACTTGGTAGATAGATTCTAATCAAACAGAGGTATTTATTAACAAAATTAAAGAAAAGGGCTTCATTTTTATGTACTCTACTTTAGTTTTATTTTGTAGTAATTCAATGTTGTTTTCAATTATATAGTAACATACTTAGATAACTTGGGCAGAGAGTAACATTACATGTAATTGTCATATTTTTTTCATTTTGCATATTATTTTCGTTTCGTGTACAAAAATAAAAAATGCGTAGTTTAGTAGCATTTTGTGTTCAAATTATGGGTATACAAAATAATTTCATGTCATTTTCATGCAAAACCCAAAATACACATGGTATGAATGTATATAACACGAACGATTTTCCAAATCTTCGTAAACTCTTTCTTTTAATGTCGGTAAAATATACTCATTGTTAAATAAAAATTAATTTCATGTTTTTGAACTCGACAATTAAATTACAAGGACAAATATATAATAATGTGATTATGTGTTTATATATTACACATTTGATTTTAGTTTCATATACAGTTTTCTATTTTATCATGTTAATTAAATAGAAAAAAGATAGGTGATACTCATTTTCAATTATTTTATTTTACGCGTTTGGATGACAACGGGTTGGGTTTGATCCGAATTTTGTAAAATTCAAACCCACATCCAAATATTTTTGGGTTTTAAAAATAAATCCAAATCCAAAATTCAATATCTAAAACCAAATTCGTCGGATTTCGGATTAGATTTGACTTTTTTTGGTTTCCAAAATTAGTAATAATGTAGTCAAAATTAAAATAATTGTTACACGCAAACAATATTAAGTATATTTATATAAAAATTAAAAAGTAAAATGATTAACTTAAGTAGTCAAAATATAACATATTATACGAATTAATATACTAAGTAAAATTTAAAATATGTTAAAAAAATAATTCTTTTTATACATTGAATGAAAAATTAATGTAAACAAAATTACATCTTGAATATATCAATAAAATTAGATATTGAGAAATATAAGTTCTAATTACTAAATTAGTATTGACTATTTCTAATGAAATATTTGAAAAAAAAATAAACAAAATAATATGTCTTACATCTAAAATATTACATGAAATAATTTCAAATTAATGTATTATATTACATATGTATAGGGTTTCGATAGTGTATTGGGTTTCAAATTTTGGATAGGCTATCGATTCAGTACAACTTAAATCCAAATGCAAATCGAAACTATTTCGATTTTAAAATTTATATCCAAACCTAAATCCAAAAATTTGGATTTGGGTTCGAATGGGGTACCATCATATCGAATTAATTTCCCTTCCTTATTAATGCGTAAAAGAAAACTAATATTTAATATACCATATTCTGATAGAAAAGAATAAAAAAATTAAACATACAAATTCCTAAACTAAATATGCACATTTAAAGTTGTCATTAAAAACAAACTGACCATAAACTTTAACAGATATATCTTACTCAAATAACGGGATGTATTAGATTTGTTTGGTTAATTGATAATGTTTATTTTGCTATAGTACTAAATCAAATAACTAATAAAAGAACATAAAATTTGTAAAAATGATATGGAACAAACACATAGGAAACTTAAAATATGGATAAAAAACTTATGAACTTGGTTGAAATATTCTAAAAAATGAGAGAAATCAAATGTAAAATAAAATTAAGAAAAAACAATAAAGAGAGGTGTGTAATGTTTGAGCTGGGATGTGAATGGTATGATAATTGTTTGATAATATTGATATTAATGCAATTGGTATAAATTGACGATAATTTATACTTAAATTTTAATGAAATTATCTTTTTTTTTATATAAATAATGAATAATATTATATTTATATTAATTAATTAATAAATTTTATCATTCGGTGCGTAGCACGAGTAGAACACTAACCAATCAAAATATGATAACTAACTTTTTGAGATTTTTTTAGGGACCTCTAGAATTACTCCAGAAAATTGCTCATTTCCTATTTTATTTTCATTTATAGAATGAAAAATATGTATTTGATTTATTTTTTCTATTAGTACTAATTAAGTTTTTACTGTTTTCAACACCTGATTCTCAAACATGATTATATTGAACCGAACTTTCTGTAAAAATAGCATAAAATGTCGTTAAATTACTTGGGGAAAAAACAAAAGGAATAAGAAAATTGATATGTATCTCAGGTAAATTTTATCATATATCAAATGAATGTGTTTTGATATTAATCTTTTTTTATATAAACAAATTTTCAATTTTTTTTAACACGCATCCATACAATTATACATAATTTGAGAAAAGTTACTTAGAGATGCATATTGGGTTCGCTACACTCAAAACAAAATATAACAAAATAATTTATTTTTTAATACACTATATATTTTTGTAACTATTTTAAAATTGTATTTTCGGTACGTAACACGGGTAAAATGCTAGTTATATATATATATATATATATATATTAATTTTATAAGTTATTAATTTACATAACAATTTTTTATTAAAAATTGATATATATATAAGTTTTACATGCTCGATTTAATATTTGTACTCTATCTTAAATTTTTAAAATTTAATTTGGACGATTACGACCCACGTGAAATTAACAAAATAATTTTTAATTTGGTGATGGTTTAATAAATTTTTTCTAATTAAATCTACGTAGAAGGAAAAAAGAGAAAAAATTGACGATTTTTTAGGCTGAAAATTTTATTTGATTTATGAATTCTACTTATAATTCGTTTTGATTATCAAAATACCCTTATAATTATTTGAAGATGGTTCTACTAACAACCAAGTACAATTTTAATAATAAGTGTAAGAGGCATTTTGTCCAAAACTTTGATAATCGGTAGTCTGGACCTCTATACGACAAATATCTTAAAATAAATAGATGAAAACCGTTGGATCTAGCATAAAAAATATTTAAATTTTAATATGTTATAAACTAAAAAGTGTATTTATATTGTAATACGAAAATATATATGTTAATGATTTAAATCATATATAATTAGGTTTTCTACATTGAATAACATTATCAATGTAGGAATTCTACGTTAAATAGGATTAATGTAAAAACTCGTAATCATATTTTCTCTTGAGATTCTTAGTTTTTCCATTTGAATAATAATTATTTTATCATTACTAAATTAAAAATAATTTTATGAGTTTCGCGTGGATTGTAAAATCACTCAAATCTAATTTCTAGATCTCAAGATAAAGCCCAAGGAGTAGTAGATATGATTTTTTTAAAATACTAATAAAAAATAAATAAAATATAATTCTAATTTAACCTTTTTTTATTATATTCTTTTCAGATTATAATTTTCTTTTAAAAATTCAATTTTAATACAACCCTTTCTAATTATATCCTTTTTAGAATATAATTTTTCTTTTTAAAATTCCCTTCAAATGCAACATTTTCTAATTATATCATTTTTAGATTATATTTTTTTTAATGCGATCTAATCTTGATTCCTTTTTAAATTATAATTTTCTTTTTAATGTGATCTAATCTTGATCGTCTATTTTTAATCCAACGGATCATATGATTTTGATAGTACAGTGACGACGACCAAAAATTTGGATAAGATCTCCCTTATGCTTATTATATATAAGGTATTAATTTATACTAGCTTATAACCCGTGCAACGCACTGCTCCTTTTTTAATATCTATAATTATATTAAAATTATAAATTTTATATGTAATTAATTTATATATCAATTTTTTGTTAAAAAATTATAAAATATAATTCTAATTTAACCTTTTTTAATTATATTCTTTTCAGATTATAATTTTCTTTTAAAAATTCAATTTTAATACAACCCTTTCTAATTATATCCTTTTTAGAATATAATTTTTCTTTTTAAAATTTCCTTCAAATGCAACATTTTCTAATTATATCATTTTTAGATTATAATTTTCTTATTAATGCGATCTAATCTTGATTCCTTTCTAAATTATAATTTCTTTTTAATGTGATCTAATCTTGATCGTCTATTTTTAATCCAACGGATCATATGATTTTGATAGTACAGTGACGATGACCAAAAATTTGGATAAGATCTCCCTTATGCTTATTATATACTATAAGGTATTAATTTATATGTACATCTTTGTTATAGTTCTTGATAGGTTCGACAAATTTGGCCAACTTGGAAATGTTGGCTATAATTATAACCAAGGGTTTTGCATGGTTGGAGATTCAAAATTTATACAAATTATCTAAAATATTTGCCACTTAGGATTTTTTTGCTAAGGGGCTCTCTCATTGGAGATGCTCTTAGCATACAGTGATTAGTGAGACACGAAAATTATATAGTGCCCGTTTGGCACAACTGTTCTTAAGGACTTATGACTTATTTTCGGATAAAAATTTATATTTTAATAATTTTTTTTTATACAAGTATTTAATGTATATTTAAGATTGAATAAGTTGCAAAAAATAAATTGAAAAGTTAGGAATATTTAACTTTATTGACTCCCCTATAACCGAAATACGTGCACACAGTAGGGATATCCCTCCCATATTTTCCGTAAGCAAAACAAAAATTTTGAATTTAATTGTTATTGTGATTGTGATTATCATCGGTATGGTATTTTTCTGTTTTTATCGTATTTCGATCATAGATTCTTAGGTATCTTCCTTCAATATTCATGCATAAAGAGAAGCTAGATAATTCGAATTTCGATTTGATTCGAAAAAAATAATGAGTAATTAAGTAGTACCAGTAATATTAATCCACTATTTATTACTGATTTACTGTTGTTGACTTGTTGCAGAAAAGCTTCTAATGGAAGTCTCTCCCCTGTCTCTCTCCAGCTGGATTACCTACTGTTAGTACTAGATTAGTTAGGGTATGAATCACTCACTTTACCCTTCTTTGTTTTTTTTTAAAAAAATTAGGGTTTAGTTTGATTCACATTCATTCATATCTACATAAAATTTCATGGATTAATAATTATCCAAACTACGTATATTCCAGCGGCGATGTTTTACGATTCTTCACCAGGCTACAATCTTCAACTCCGGGGCAACTATTTGATGCCTGTATCTCAATTTCATTATTACCCTGAGCTCAACTTTTCTGATTTTGCTCTTTTACCACAATATAATTACCACATGAATCACTATCTTCCTAATCCTGCATTGTTTCGGATGCGAATCAACGGTTTTCATTATGCTCCTGAACCATACACTTCACGAGTTTTGGCTCACAGGAGGCAAGGTTTTCGGGATGCTCCTGAAACTACCTCTTGGCGGAGAACGAGTTGGATTGACCGTGATCCTGATCCTTCGCGTTTGCGGGTTTTAGCTGCTCCCGGGAGAAGAAGAAGAAGGGTTGTTTTCCGGGATGATGATCCTAATCCTTATCAAGGTTTAGTTGATAGGGAAAGGGAACGAAGAAGATGCCAGGATGCTCAAAGAACAGTCCCTAGGCGGAAAAAAACCCGTAAATTTCCTCTACGGAAACCTTTGCAAATTTCAAATTTACCTAAAAGAAGATGGACTTCCAGCGATGCTTCCCAATGTCAAGCCTTTTCTGTTAGGAAAAGAAAAAGACTACCTCCCGGGGTTGCTCATCCAGAATCCTCTTTGCAAGTTTCAAATTTGCCTAAAAAAAAATGGACTTCCCGCGATCCTTCCCATTTTCGAGCCGTTCCTCAAAGGAAAAGAAAAAGACTACCTCCCGGGGTTGCTTCTAAAGAATCCACTTTGCAAGTTTCAAATTTCCCTCAAAGAAGAGGGACTTCCCGCAATCCTTCCCATTTTCGAAGCTTTCCTCATAAGAAAAGAAAAAGACTACCTCCCTGGATTGCTCGGGGAGAATCCTCTTTGCAAGTTCCTGCTTTTCAGAAAAGACAAAGAAAACGCCTACCTCCCTGGGTTGCTCTTGGAGAATCCTCGTTGCAAGTTCCCGCTTTCCAGAAAAGACGAAACCAAAGACCACCTCCCCAGGTTGCTCCTAGAGAATCCTCTTTGCAAGTTCCAGCTTTCCAGAAAAGACGAAGCCGCAAATTTCGTAAATGGCTCCCTTTGAGAATTTCAAATCAGTGGATAAAAAGAAGCCACAGGAGTTATGCTTGTTTCAAATGTAAAAAACTAGGCCACTTTGCTATCAGGTGTCCCCAAAACATGGCATACAAGTCTAGGCTTTTTTCTTCAGCTTCAGTGTTTGTGGAAGAAGACGGCTTAGAATATGCTCCCCCCACCTTGATTTGTCAGTGTGGTCTACGTTGTTCACTCGGAACCAGGAAAAAGACTAGTCGGAAAGCGTATGCTTGCCCGGTCAGTCAATTACATTACCAATAAAAGTTTACATTTTTAGTTTACTTATCTTTCTATATAAATTAATAATTACCATGCTAGAATATTTTCTTCTCCTCGCAGCTTAAAAGCTGCAAAACATTTAGATGGGAAGATGAGGTGGAGAAGGATGAGCTAATAAGTGTCCCAAGATGCCTGTGTAGGGCGGGATTCTGCCGCCAATATACTGAGTTAGGTGGTACTGAAGTTGGTCGTAAGTATTTTGCCTGCCCTATAAAAAAGGTGATCTTTTTGTCTCCATCACCGACACTGCTTGAGTCTTTCATTTTATTAGGACTTTACGTGTATGGTTAATTCATTACTTTGTATTGGCCTGCACGGTGTGCCAATATTTTTTACTACCAAATATTTTTGTTATCAAGCAACACTTGATTTGCCTACCATTAGATTGTGAATCCTCTTTAGTAGAAGTAGATAGTAAATGTCATAACAGTCATACTCCCAAGCAATAGATATTCAAGTAAATGCGACATATTTCTAAACATTTTAGTCGATATTAAGGAATATATATTATGTCTAAATATTTCAGTATTTTACTTGAAATTTAGGAATATATAATAACATAATGATGTTCGGAGGCCAATACTTGCAGAATGATTATGGACAGTAGTAGCCTTGAATCTCATGCAGTTTAGTAGTATTAAATGTAAATTATAAAATCTGAGACAATATCAGTAATGAAGCAGAAAAGTATAGTAATTTTATGTTTTATAAAAAGAAATTTCCTAATGACAGGGGAATAGAAGGAAAAATGCCTCCATTTTGATCACACGTTCTGTTGTACATATATATCCGTTCACGCCTATGCGTTGGACCTCAAATATTTTCCTCCAGTTGGTTGCTCATGGCCTCCGCTCTAAAATCTTTTCAATGTTTTGTATCCTGGCTTATAATCAGCAGATGGATTGTTCACACCCAAGATATATAAGGATATTTTTTCTTAATTCAGTTTGACCTTGAAAGACCCCTAGTACAAGTATTACGATAAATTGGTTATTTGTCAATTGGACTCCAAAACAAATCTAATACAAGCATTGCATGTTTGCATGACTCTTGAGAACCTTCCAGTCAACTAAATCATATTAGAATGGGGATGGATTTATATTTGCATGACTCTTGAGAACCTTCTGGTCAACTAAATCGTCATTGATGTTGTAATTGAATACCTAAGAACTTTAGGTATTCCCGAATCTGGTATTGCTGATTAGGCATTTACTAGTTAACAAATTGATTATGATAAATTTTCAGGGACAGGGAGCTTGTACATTTTTCAAGTTGCTTAATGATGAATCATTGACAAATAACAGACACGTGGATGAAAGAATTAGCCCTCATAGATTTACAATAGGGAATTGCAGTGATACCTTCCCTGCGAGCAATGTTCAGAAGGAGATCAGATCTAATGTGTTGGACACTGTTGAATATTATCCCAATCAGAGGGAAATATCAGCTAATCAAGAGGTGGAATTGATGGAAGTGGACTTGGGGTGTGAAGAAGATAAATTAAATAAAACTCCGAGAAAGTGCAACAAACGATTACGAGATGGAGCTCCAAAATCTGATAGTTCTTTTTCCAACACTGTTGTTGAGCTAGTCACTCCTCGATCCTACAGTGAAGGTGGAGATACTGAAGGCGTTGTTCATGTCAGGAAGAGTATGTGTGTGAGACAGATCTCTATTGAGGAAAATGCTTTGGCAGGTGTGTTTATTTCTCTATGTTCTGAATTATTGCCGTTTGCCAGTTCTTATTATTACACAAGTACACAACATTATATGATTTCTGTTGTTTTCTACTGCACGAGGCAAGTTACTGTTATGCTTTTTTAGTATGTTCTTGTGTTCATGACTTGGTTATATTTGTGTAGCTCGCTCTACTTCACACTCTTGCTATACAAGTCACTTGTTGCCACTGAGAGAAGATTGGTTGATGACCGCTGCAATGAATTTAAACATAGAACTTTTTAAGGGTTGGTGGGGAAGGCTAGCTTATCCTCCAGCACCTTGTTTGAAACTTCCTGAAGCGAAGCCTTTCTATTGCTGTAAGTGGGTGTCAATATTTACTTGTATTAAATTTCTCAACTGTGGTTGCCGACTTCCATCAGGTCAACTACTTACACATGTAATGTTATGTTCTTTTGCAGGTGTGTTCCCTTCCTTTGATCCTATATTTGTCCCCCAAATCGTGGATGAAGTTGTTTGGCACTCTCGGAATCGCCATAATCCCAAAAAAGATATAGAAGGCAGTCTTATGTTTGGTTCAATATCAGACCAGTTTGCCAGAGTAGCAAGAGACCTTCAGAACAAGCTCATTTCCTTACTCAAGTCATCAGATTTTCGCGCGCATGATTATATGGCCCGGGAAGCAAATATTACCTTTACCGCGCTAGATCAACTTCAAGTTCAATCGCAAACATTTTGTGAGCGAGTCAACAAATTAATTCGGAGTGCATCTATTCTTGATAAAGCTGAAGGTTTTATTATTCGTAGAGATCAATCATATGATGATTATCAGGATCACTACTATTGCAAGAAAAGGAAAAGAGATGATCTTATTAGTGATTACGATGTGGCTAAGGCAGACATGGAGACCTATAAAGAACGTTTTCACTCTCTTAGTGAAGAAGCTTCTTGCCAACAGATCAGGCCGTTCCAAGTTGAGGCCAGGGTGTCTTCTTGTGAAGCTGAGAACAAGTATCATGAGCCCCGTTGTGCTCAGATTTCTGTAGATTTGATTGAGTCGGAGAAACGGCTTCAGGTTGCTGAAGAAGATTTACGACTTTTGCAGCAGAGAAAGGAAAAATATAATGCTGCAGAGGCGGCATATAAGAAGGCGAGGATCGAACTTGGGATATAAACTGACAAATAACGATATAGCTAAATACTTTTGATGATAAGTAGGGTATATCCTTTAGGTAAGTTCGTTCATGTTGAATTTTCCCCGCTAATTATGTACTATATCTATAATTCCCGTTTGATAATTTGTTGAATTTTGAGGGAAACATGAAAGTGTTATTAACTAAACTGTATGTATCTGTCATAGATTTGATGTAATTAGCTCTCTAAGCATTTCTTTCCATGAGACCGAGGGATGTTTCTCCTTGTACACAGGCACACTCAGTTCATGCATGCAATTTTATTCGAGATACTGTGCGTGTATTACATGTAGTGTTCTTAATCAGAAAACCATGGTGTGGCAGCAAAGTATGTACACACCCAGTGAGTAGTAGGTAACAGAGTTCAGAAACCAAATTTTATGTTTGAGCTTATCAAGAGTACTACATATTTGGTTGGAACTTGGAACTGTCTGTTCCTGAGCAAATGTAACTGTAAAAAGTTTCATATGGTAGATGGTAACAAAAAATTTAACAAGAGTTTTTAAAATATTTGTGATTGTTGAAGTTATAAATTTTGGATTTAGTTTTGAGATAATAATGGATTATGTACATGATTTTTCCTAAGTTGGAGGTTAGCAGATCCGACGGTATCTAGGTCGCTCACGGTTCTCGATTTTTATCGTATATGCATATTTCTCAATTATTATTGCGTGCTCATATGATTATAATTCCACAGAACTGCCTCGTTAATCTTATGCACAAAGTATGATTCCTTTTATCGGGTGCAAATTCTTTAGCTTTTAGATGTTATGGTTCTTTCCCAGAATATTATAAGAGGCTATCGTATGTACACTGCAGAAAATTCAAAGGAAAAAAAATGAAGTTAATTTAAGAAGTGCCTCTTCGTTAGATTGCAAAGATTTGTTTCCTCTTGGAAAGTGAGACAAGATTATTGGCAAATCCATCGATCAACTTATAAGTTACTTATTTCGGAAAAAATTTTATATTTACATATTCTTTTTTAGAGAAAAATGTGTATTGGGAGTTTAATATTCGTTATCTTACAAAAATAAGTTACTTATTTCAGAAAAAAGTACATGTTTCCTAACTTTTTTCCATGATAAGTAACTTATTTCTGAAAAATAAGATTTCCCAAACGGGTCCTGTATGTGAGGGAAGTTGAACGGAGATAAGTAGATAACTGACTAATACGTGAGGATCTAAACCTTTTACTCATTTTGCCCAGAATTTGTCTATTTCCTCCTCATTAAAAGGCGCTTTGGAGAAAAGGTTCCCAATATCATAATTTGAAAACAAATTGTCCCAAATATCACAAATGGAAAAGTTGGTCCCGTATATCACAAATGGAAAAGCCGGTCCCGTATATCACACAACAATGCTACATCGTGTAGCGTTTTTTTTAAAAGAGACGCTAATGCGTCTAACGTTTAGGGGGGTGAACGCCACATTATGTGGCGTTTTGTACTCTCTTTTTTTTTTTTTCATTTTTTCATGGGTTCAATAATTAACTTTTAGGTTTCAACGTTTTCATTTTGGGTTTTAGAAATATTCAATTAAAATTATAATTATAATTAAAATTAAAAATTTTAAATTTTAGCTATATTCCCTCGGGGTTTCAACCGTTAACCTTTGGGGTTCAACAGTTCCATTTTGGGTTTAGAATATTCGGAACGAGGAATAAACCGTATACGAACTTAGGGTTTAGGGTTGTTTACAACCCTAAACCCTAACGCGTTAAAAATCAGGCTGCCGGAATCAATTTTTTAAATTAAAATTTTAAAATATTGAAAATACATTTTTTATTATATTAAAAGGTTCAACAATTAATTTTTGGGATTCAACGTTTCCATTTTGGGGTTTAGAAATATTCAAAACAACGAATAAACCGTATATATTTAGGAGAAAAAAGCAAAAAAAAAAAACAAAAGCCACATGAAGTGGCGTTTTGTACCTTAACTCAACTTAGTTTAGCGTTTTAGAAGTACCAGTACTGCAAAGTCAACTTGAATTAGCGTCTTGAACAAAAAAAAACATCAAACACCACATAAAGTGGCGTTTACTTTTAAAAACAAAGTTTCATCTCGCGTTTTCAAGCAAGAAAACAAAAGAAAAAAAGTCAACCTCTTCTAACGCTAAACACATTAGCGTTAAGAAAAATAAAAAGAAAAAAAACTAAAATGTAATTTTATACTATGTCTTGGAGTGGTATTTGGGATCAAGTTTTTGAGTTATGATATTTGGGGTCATTTTCTTTCAGATTGTGATAGATAGGGCCAACACCCCTGACCCCTCTATATTGATGGTGATGAAAGAAATTTCCAGATTTATATTTATATATATATATTTTTATCACCAAACTTCCAGATTTTTCATTTTTCTTTACAAGTTGTGTTCCGGGAGTGTGAAGAGTAGGAAATAAACTTAACACACACCAGAGAGTTTATTAAATTTTCTTTTCTTTCAAAAAACTTTGGAGTCAATCTAGAATTAGAGCGATTGGTTACTTAAAACACACTAGAGTATAGTAGAAAGTGTTAGACAATCTGTGAAAATAGTACAAAACAATAGCAATCGTATGTGTGAATAACAAAACAAATAAGGAGGAGACAGGAACAGAAAAACCCGAGTCCAGTGCGTGATTGTCTCCTTAAAGCGTATTTGCCCTCACCGTATGTGCGAGCGAAACGCCTCCCAGGATAAAATGGATTACAGTAAAGCTATAAAAGCGTTACTCTCAGCGAGCTTGAAACCGAGCAAGAATATCACCGAAGGAAGAGGAGGCTCTGTATGAGAAGAGGAGATGTGTTTTCGAATGAATAATCCTAGAGCTCTAGATGAGTATTTATAGGATTGGAAAACTTGTGCGCTACACAATTGCCCTAATTAATTAGCTGTGCCAATCAAAAAGTCGGTGGCAATTTTCCTTTATTAATTAACCGCGTTAATTAATTAAGGTAAGGCGGTGGCAAACAATTCGTTACAAAAAACAGAATTGATTTACCTCAATTAATTCCAAAATCGAATTATCTTATCCAGCCTGTGGAAATAATAATTAGCAAAACTAGTCCGGTTCGGATCGGCCCAATTTTCTGCTGCATTCGTGTCCGCAGGTCGCACATGCGGAAAGCCCGAAGGCTTGTGAAGCCACGAATTCTCCCTCGAAATCCCATGATTTGCACCCCCCTGCGCGCACGTAGGAGATGGAGCAACACTCAACCAACACAAGTAAACACTCCACTTGTGTTATACTATATAAAGCAAAAGACACCTCTTTTCCTTATCAATGTGGGACTTCAAGTTCTACAACAAAATTTCCACTCTTAACGGACCAACTTTGAGTAATCATAACTCATCCATCCCTTAGTCGTTTTGAATGTTTAAATATGCGTTGGAAAGCCCTCGCGGAGGAGAACACTCTCCAAGCACCACTTGTTGCAAACACGCACACAAGGCACACTCAAATTGGAGCTCAAAATGACTCGACAATGTGGGTCTAAAAACCCACATTTTCTAACAGAAAGTTTATTTAAAAAAATTCGTTCAAAAAACTTTGGAGTCAGTCTAGAGGTTGATTTTCCTGTCACTTCTTCTACTGTACCATGTATGAACTTAAATATCTGGAGTTTGATTTTGTTGTCATATTTATATGAGTAAATTATGTATTAGTTGCTTTATTAAATAAATATACGAGTAAAATATATAGTAGGGGCTATAAATGCTTTTAATTTTAGAATAAAAAGCACTTCGTGTACTTGACCTATGCCGAAATCTGCACTTGGAATACTATAGTTCAAAAACCCTTACTTGTAATACTGCAATTTCAAACTTTTTGCAATGTGTGTACTGCCGTCAATTCTATCCAACTCCGTTAGTTTATGTGGGGGCATTTTGGTCTTTTTCTCATCATCTTCTTCCTCAAACTCATTTCCACCATTGTTGAATATTCCGGCGAGCTTAATATTCATTCATTCCGACTAAAAATCATCTATTAATTGTCGATTTTCTTTGCCTAAGCTTCTGGGCTACACTAGACATTCATAAATATCACGAAATCTGCTGGAAACAACCAAAACCTCGCCATTTCCGGTGAATTCGAACCAAATTCCGGCCAAACTCGGTTTTTACAAAATCGGGAACGAAATCAAGTGTTCTTTGTCCCAAAACGAAGCTCAGATCACAAGAAGACTGACCATGGCTTCAAATCATACAAACAATCTCTCAATAATGCAAACGAATGGTTTGAAAATTGGAAAAAATAGTTAGCTTGACTTACACATATCCGAACACAAACAATGGAATTGATTACATAAATTGACTTTTAAGACCAGATAAAGCTATTGGAAGCATCAAAATTATTGAAAATAGTTTAAATCAAAACCCCCCAAATTATAGTTCAAGAACCCTATTTTTCGAATTGGACAAAGTAACGGCGTTAGAGTCAAATTGACGGAAGTACACACATTGCAAAAAGTTTGAAAGTGCGGTATTACGAGTAGGGGTTTTTGAACTATAGTATCCCAAGTACAGATTTCGGCATAGTTCAAGTACACGAAGTGCTTTTTACTCTTAATTTTATAGCAAACGTTACCTGAACTTTCAGATTATTAGGAAACAGCTACACTTTCGTAATTTGCGTTGTGTTGCAAAAAACTGTAGTATTTCCTAATTTTCAGAAAAAATGGTTAAAGACTTCTATTATGCTTTTCAAGGAGGTTGCTTGGCTGTTGGCTCACGTTGGTTGTGTTGAAATTTATGGTGCCTGTTTTAATTGGTGTGCAAAAGAATTTGTGAAATTCTTTCTACGTTAATGATTTTTCTAAATTGATAAACATGTGAGCTGAGGGCACAGGATAAGGAACATTAACTGGACTGTATTTATCGTGTCTTTTTTACTGTTTTCTGTAAATTCCTTCGGTAATGATAGGAAATTAATACGATCATTAATAGATAGTTAAAAGTGATACATTTTCACACGTACTTACATCTTTTTTTTTGCGTTCAAAAACCAATATCGAAGACTCAAAATACAAACAGAGAAATGTTATTATTTTACAACTTTAAACATCTTAAGCAAGTTTTGTAATTCTCTTAGTTTAATCATTAATATTGGACTTATAATATTATTATGAGTATAATATATATAAGGGGTTTTTTCAAAAATACCCATCCTTCAAATTATTTTTTTAAAAATACTACCGCTTTTTGAAACTATTTATAAAAATACCTTTCTTTCAGATTCCTTTTTCAAAAATACGGTTTGCAACCATTGCAACCTCATTTATAACTTCTGGCGGCGCAACCGTGTGAGTTGCAAATGAGGTTGCAAAAGTTGCAACTGAAAACTGGAGATTGCAAAAGTTGCAAAAATTGCAAAGGTTGGAAATTCGTTCGCTCCCCTATATAGCATATAACGCAACCTCATATGCAACCGAAAATTGAAAACTGAAAACTGGAAGTTCAAGTTCCAGTTTTCAGTTGTCATTTTCGACCTCTGTTTTAAAATCTATTATATATATATATATATATATAATAGATTGCAAAACAAAGGTCGAAAATGACAACTGAAAACTGGAACTTGCAATCGAAAATTCGTCTGCTCCCCTATATAGCATATAAGGTTGCATATGAGGTTGCGTACTCGCCTGCTCCCCTATATAGCATATAAGGTTGCATATGAGGTTGCGTAGGCGTACTACGCAACCTCATATGCAACCGAAAACTGAAAACTGAAAAATGGAAGTTCAAGTTCCTGTTTTCAGTTGTCATTTTCGACCTCTTTTTTTAAATCTATTATATATATATAATATATATATATATATAATAGATTTCAAAAAAGTTGTCGAAAATGACAACTAAAAACAGGAACTTGAAATTAGAAATTCATATGCAACCTTTGCAACTGTTCCAACCATTGCAACCTTTCCAACCTTTGCAACCAAAAATTAAAAGTTGCGGCTGGCGCCGCCCATATATATAAAAGGTTGCATAGGTTGCAGATAGTATTTTTGAAAATAAAACTTAAAAAGGTAGTATTTTTGAAAATAAAACTTAAAAAGGTAGTATTTTTGAAAATAAAACTTAAAAGATAGTATTTTTGTAAATAACTTTTGAAGTAGTAGTATTTTTGAAAATAGTTTCAAAAAATAGTATATGGGGTAATTTCCCTATATATAATGCCCCATGCATTCACATCAATATTAATTAATAAAAATATTTTATATATAATGGCCCCCCCTGCATTCACATCAATATCAATTAATAAAAATATTTTATGTATAATGGCCCCTGCATTTACATCAATATCAATTAATAAAAATATTTTATATATAATGACCCCCTACATTCACATAAATATCAATTAATAAAAAAAATCTGTCACATCATTTTGTAACTATTTTATAAAAGATATTAAAATAAAATCTTTTATGTTTGATAAAAATAGTTAAATAAATTTTTATAAATACTTGCTATTTTTATTTCAAAATTATGTTTTTATTTTGTATGATTTGTTTTTTAAAATTTTTAAAAATAAACAAGAATAAAAAAGTAACAAAAAACAAATAGTTGAAAGGTGATAGGAAAAAAAAAGAAGAGTAAATAGCAACTTGATTAAATGTGAAAAGCAATAAATATTCTCCACCACATTAGCCGTTAACAGAAAAAGAGATGCAATAAACATGCATTGGGCACAGGTTAACCAACCCGTTTGATAAAAGTATATTTTCAAATCAATTATGTATCGTTCATTCGTCCCGTACATTTGCGTATTATTTTAGTGTTATTTATTATCTTCAATTATTGTACCTGTGCTTGATGGTTTAAACCTTTGAGGAGATACCTTCGTATTAGAGCTGGCAATTCGTATTAGAACTGGCAATTCGTTTCGTGTATTTCGTGTCATGTACTTTCGTGTTTCGTGTACCAAGAGATCAAAATGAACACGAAACAAAATTAATTCGTGTAGTCAAATTTTAAAATGAACACGAAACGAAATATTTCGTATAAACACGAAATGAAAAGTACACGAAATATTTTGTGTACTTTCCGTTTACACGAAAACGAAATAAAAATCGTGTACTTTCATGTACTTTTCGTGTATTTTCTATTTATTTTGTAAAAAAGTTAAATATATAATATTTATTTATAATATGTATTTATATAATTTAAAATATTTATTTATTTCGTGTATTTTCATTTCATGTCGTGTACCAAGGGAAAATCCAAAACCGACACTAAATTCATTCGTGTAATTTCGTGTTCGTGTACTTTCATGTCCGTGTACCAAAAAGGTCAACCCAAACCCATAATTTTTGTGTCGTTTTCTTGTCGTGTTTTCGTGTCGTGTACGAAATTGCCGGCTCTACTTCGTATGCGTCAATTTACCAATGTCTAAGCATGTGGGTTTGGATTCTCTTCTTTTTAAAAACTAAAAAAAAATAGAATACATATTCATTGTAGAAATAATGACAAAAATAATCTAAATATTACTCTATAAACAAACACCAAAATAACAACATTGAATAAAGTGGCCATATATAACCGTTTGGATACCCAAAAGGTAAATGCGTATGGCATATATTACACTTTCACTCGGTGTTTACCTAATCAAAATACTCTGCTCCGATCATAAAACTACATACATGGATCCAGGAAGTTGCATTGAAACTCTCCTCGAATCCTGTTATAAACACAGATCAGATATACTCCAATCAATATTTCACCCTCTCAATGTATGTATATAAACATATAATATTAAAGGAAAAAAGATTAAGCAAGGTTGAGATCATGGATGCAGCTGGATGAATAGAAGAGAAGAGTTGGATTTTCAAAACAGATGGGTGGGTGTTACGCATATGAGAGTATGGTATATGTATGTTACGATATTGTGGTATCCAATCAAAGGATACTCCAACCTCGTTTGCGTAACTCCAATAAAAATTTAACTTTTTTTGTAATGTTCTTCTATCAAATGCGTATCATTTAATACCTTAACCCCAAATACGTATTCCATTGACTATTTTTGCTCAACTATTAAAATATAGTTATTTTTGTCACCAATGTTTGAAAAACCTATCATGTATGTCCTTCACCCTTCAATCCTTCATTGCCTCTCTCTCCTTTTTTGCATTTTTAGGTCAATATTCTAGAGTATTTTATAATTTTGTAAGTGCTGTGAATTGGATGATTATTATTTATAATATAAAAAACTCTATTTTAATAACGAAACACGTAAATACATATCTTCCAAAAAAACACGCAAATACATAATTTAACAAGAAGTCTTTTTATGCACAAAAATAAGATTACCGTGAAATTAGTAAATATAAGATTTCAATATACCATGTTTATATAATTCTATAACATTTGACTTTTAGAGTTTTTTGAAAAATACCTACTATGGAAAAAGTTTTTGTAAAAATACCTTTTCAATTTTACAAAAATACGTTTTTCCTGAAAAAAATTGTAAAAATATGAATATGAATTATCTAAAAATAATTTGCAAAAATACGATTTGCAACTTTGCAAACAGATTTGCAACTGAAATTAACCAAAATCAACTAAGTGCAACTTTAAACTTTAAAGCAATCGAAATAGTATTTAGTTGCACATGAAGTTGAAACGACGCCATGATAAATTAAGGGGAATGCAGGATGAAATTAAGGGGAATGGCCGAATGGGTTTCAAATGTTTGGATGAAAGTGTAGCTTTAAGCATAAATTTCTGGTGTGAAAACCTTTAACAACTCAACAAAAATTGTTAACCCGGGCTTAATTATGTGTCACTGAATGAAACATGAGATATATCCTCAAAGCCACACAGTGCAATTAAACTACTCTAATACAGATATCAAAGCGTTTTCTGCACCTAACTAATTTGACACATCATAACTAACTACATTGTAAGTAACTAGTTTCTTGATGTGATTAATCAGATAAAAAACTGGCATGTGTGTAGAAAGAAAGTCAGCCTTAAGCCCGCAACTCACAAAGAAACAAAATAAGAGTGATAATAAGACACTTTGTTTGACTCAGTTGTTAACCAAAATGGCATAAATATTGGCATTTCCCAGGGCCCCCAGATCCTTGATGCCATTATAAATTCTAGTTTATTTCCACTTATTACTACACAAAAATGAGCAGGAGAGAGCATTTACTACCATACAAAAAGCCTAAAAGAGAGAAGGAATAAGGGAGAGGGTAGAGTAGGGTGGGGTGGGGTGTGGTGTGGTGGGGGGGGGAGAATAACTTGAGAGCCCATGAAGTGAAGTTGAAACGATGCCATGATAAATTAGGGGGGTTAAATGGCGTTTTGGTCACTCAACTGACCCTAAACTTTCAATTGGGTCACTCAACTGAAAAAGCTTTCAATCAGGTCACTAAACACATAAAAATTTTCAATCGAATCACTAAACACATTAAAACTTTCAATCGAATCACTAAACACATTAAAACTTTCAATCGAATCACTAAACACATTAAAATTTTCATCAAATTATATGTTTTTAAATATCGTTCTTGAGATCGAACGCATATTTGGAGGTGATTTCGATGTCGGAATTTGGAGTTCTAGTAGTCGAATCGAAGCTCTCAACATCATCTTTCATAATCTGCAATCAGTTTTTATGGATGGTAAAATTTCGAATTTATATGAATTTTCTTTCAATTCTGCAAAATTAGGGTTCTTCAGTTGAAAGTTTTAATGTGTTTAGTGACCTGATTGAAAGCTTTTTCAGTTGAGTGACCCAATTGAAAGTTTGTAGTCAGTTGAGTGACCAAAACGCCATTTAACCCTAAATTAGGGGGGGGATAACTTGAGGAGAGCACAAGAAGTTGAAATGACGCCATGATAAATTAAGGGGGATGCAGGATGCAATTACCTGTATCAGTCGTGCTTGATAATCTTAGTTTCCTTAAACTTCATGGTTGTCGTTGGGAGGAGGGTAGGCACAGATATTTGTGCTTCGAAGGTTTCGACGTTCTTGGTCTCATCACGCAAGGAGGCTTCAAAAGTGACAAGGTAAGTATTACCCTGCTCCGCATCAAGTCTTACTGGCTTGACAACTCTGAGTGAAGGAATGTCATGCACTGCATCTTTTTTGACATGTAACTGCGTGTGGAAAGTGTAAAATGATTAGTTAATAACATTTAAGAATATGAATAGCAAAGAAAGATAAAGAATAGGGATACCGTGTAGACATTATACATGGCGAGAGCACACTGGGCGAGATAAGGGGCGAGATCTTTTAAAGATTTCTACAGCGCAGAAATTCAATACATGAGTAAATATAAAAAAAAGCAGCAGCACACAAACATAAGATAGTAAGGCATAGCTAAAAAGGAACCAAGGAAACATACAGTGGAGAGTGTTTTGATGACGCGTTGTTGAGGGGGTGAAGGGTTTTCAGCAGCATTGTGATTTGAATGATCTGGTTTGATCCAAACAGACTCAATCTTAATATTATGACGCACCTCAAGTATTACTGCTTTGAAAACTGAGGCCCCGCCGAGAGGGGCAAAGGCTTGAAAAGTGATATGATTTCCGATAAGGGCGCCAAGAGATTGCACTACTTTGAGCAGTTTGACTTGGCCAAAATTGGTACGTTCCTTGATATTATAGAGGCAAATAGCCAAGTGAGCGAAAGAAACAAGTGTATCCATTCTGATGCCGGGAATGTTGTAGCGGCTTGGGTACGATGAATCGTAATATTTACGGGTAGATATACCACGCTACAATAATAATATAGATGAATGAAAGATACCATACAAACACATAAACACAAACAATGATGATGATAACTAAGGAAATAAACAGTGGGGGAGAGAGAGGGGGGGGGGGGGGGGGGTTGGGTTACTTACAGGTTTTCGCTTTCCGTTCCTAAGCCTCGCTGGTCCAGCCTGCTCTGAATCAACACACTTCAATCGGAGATCGTTTAATACGCGAATCTTTCCCATCGTCGTCAAACACTAATTCTTCAATTTCGCCTTCAAATTACAAAAGAGTAGATCTCTGCTCTGCAACAACGAACGCGGCTTGACCCGGGGTATATATGTATTGGAACATCTAGATTGGGCCATGATCCACTCGGGCCTGCTTGGTTTATTTAAACAATCAAACCGCTGGGAGTACTTTTCAAGTCATATCTATCTACAGTGATTATCACTTAGGGCTGTAAATGAACCGATACACTCGCGAACGGCTCGGTGTTCGGTTCGAAAAAAACTCGGTTCGGGTTCGGTTCGATTCATAAACGAGTCGATCTTGAACATGATTTTTAGGATCGATTTATAAACGAGCTGAACTTGATCACGGTAAAGTTCGACTCGATAGCTCGTGAACAAGTTCGATTAACGTGTTCGTGAATGTAGTTCGTGAATAGGCTCGCGAACATACTTCATGAACATGTTCGCTGATAAGTTCGATAATTGAGCTCGTTAACAATTACGTTTCTTTGCCCTTTATTTTTAAATCAAACTTTGTTTGTTTTTTTGGAATTGGAATGTGAGAATTTTATTGGTTGATGATTTATGATTTATGAGTTGTTCGTAAGTGAGCTCGTGAGCAATGTTTAAGATTTATTCGTGAGCATAATTACATGAACAAGCTCGTGAACAAACTTAATGAGTTGTTCGAAAGCAAAAGTTCGTGAGTAAGTTCAAGAGACAGGTTCGTGAGGTGTTCGTGAACTGTTCGTGAACAAAATTTTATCTTAACGAACCGAGCTCAAACATATTTTTTGGCTCGATTCAAGTTCGAGCTCGAGTTCGAGTTCGATAATTTCTTAATAAACGATACATGAACATTTTAGAGTTCGGCTCGGCTCGGCTCATTTACACCCCTATTATCACTGATATATTAGTATTATTTATTATTTATTATTTATATTTCAATATATAATTTTTCATTTGTATGAAAAATATATTAAAGACGGTAAAATATAATATAATTATATAAATATTAAATTATAATATATTATTGTTGGAATTTAAAAGTTAGATTTCTTGGAGTAGTTTAGATATTAAAATAAAGTAGCATAATAATCCGTGCGAGACACGGGTTATTTTCTAGAGGGACCGAATGCGGATGTAATAATGTTACTCGGAAAAATATCAATTTAATTTTTTATGACTTGTTTTGTTCTAATATTCTTACTTCATTTTGTGTACAATATACGTCATGCAAATTTAGTTGAAAATTATAAATAATAAAAAACACAACATTTAAATACATTCGAAATTATAAAACACATTTTGAATGGTCTAGAAAGATTGTTAATTTTAAATACATCATTTTTAACTGTTAAAAATATTTAGTAAATTGGTACAACAATAAGTGCAACTTTAAAAAAGGTAATATAATGTTGTTGTATGTAAGTTAGTTTCTTTTTGTATAACACGTAATTTTAGCATTCTTTATTTTTTTTAATGGATAAATAAGGTGTAATATTTCAGGTATAGCAAATACAATTTAATTAATTATCCATGTGTGTGATTTGTGTGTAAGGCGTTATTAACCAGGAAACGCTACTAATTTAGCTGATTAATTGAATGATAATAAGTAATAACTCGTACAAGGCACGGGTCATTTTCTATATAAAAAAAACAACAAGTAATTATAACATTCTTGATTGTTCGTTTATTGATAAATATGTATAATATTTTAGATATATCAAATATAAGTTGACTAATTATTATTATTTTTTGAAGAAAGTTGACTAATTATTAATATTTATGATTTGTACGTAATACGTTACTAACTTGGCTTGCCTGTAAGAAAGGGACAATTCGTCGAACACTTGGCTTGCCTGTAAGAAAGGGAAGGAGGGAGAGAGAGAGTGAGAGTGTGTGTGTGTGTGTGTGTGTTAGGTCCTGTAAGTTTGTTAGATCCTGTAAGATTGCTTGAGATTCTTGGATTCACATTTTAGTTCGGTAGCATTCAAATGTTTGCTTTATTTGTCATTCCTTGTATATTTATCGATGTGAAGCTTTTTTATGTGACCTCGTCACTTATCACTAAAAAACTTTGGAAGTTTGTTCATAACTATTGCATAATTTTCATTTTGGATGCCTAATGGGAAACACATGGATTACTAGGAGAAAGAAATTTTAATCGTTTGCTGGATAGCAACATAGCTATAATATTTTGTGTTTCTTACTAACTAAAAAAATGAGACTCCCAAAAACTCGAAACATACTCTCAAGTGTAGTTATTATTCCATGCTGTCATATTTTTAGGCGACCGGTTTTTGGTGCTCCACAGTAAATTGCTCCATACAGTTAATCTTCTTATCTACCAAGATATATGTTTCTTTATTTCAAATCCTTTGTGAAGGTATCAGACCAACTCAGTAATGGTATTTATCATATTTTATTTTTTGATTTTATGTACAAATTAATAGACATTCAGAAAGTTGCTTGAAATGATTGTGAATATGCATTCGGAAAGAATTTAAAGTTTTTAGGCTTGTTTTGTGGGAATGATGCATAAAGTTTAACACATGTTGCTTAACTTATATTTCATTGATCAAGCTTATAGACCATTGTATGCGATAGGCTTCTGTCGAAAGCATTAAGGAATTTCATTGAGACATACATGTCTATAGATGATGATAGCAAATACCACAAGGCAAAAAATGAATCAAGAAATCGAAATTGATAAATAAATCAGGAAGCTAACTTAAATGAAGATCAACTAAAGCAACATCTTAATAATGGATCTCTGCAAACAGTTAGGAAGTATTTTTGTAACAAGCCATGAGATGCTAAATTCAAGTATTAGTAATCATAAGAGAGTTTGCTGTAACCATACAAGTAATTTCGAGAAATCAAGAAAAGAAGATTTCGAGAAGTCATTCGAGAACTCTAACAAAATGGGTTATTCGAGAAGTCCCAATTCGAGAAGTCAGACTGTTTTCTCATTCGAGAAGTCTGCAATATACACCAATCGAGAAGTCTACATAATAGCCTATTCGAGAACTCATTAAAAGGGACCATTCGAGAAGTCAACATTCGAGAATTCAAGACTTATCAATTCGAGAACTCAACCTGGTTCTTTAATAATGCTAGAGTTCTCTAATGGAACATATCGAATGAAGATCAAAACCCATAATTACTTTGCAACCCGTGACTTATAGACAGTGGCCAATTACATAGAGGATGTTACGAGTATGGACTCAAATTTTAAATATTTGAAGGCTCAAACTCTTCCAAGTGAAAGGTGAAATCAGTCACTATTTATCTGACTTCAATGGCAACAATAAGAGTGGAAGCAACCTCCAAAATGATTACATTAATACTGAAGAATTCAAAGGATATCTTGATGAATGCATAATCATCTATTTTATCTGGGTAGTTGAAGCACATCTCAATAAGCAGAAAAGCTTATTGACTTTCGAAAAGATTATCTTTTTTATTAAAGCTACTTTCAGATATAAAGATCCAAAGTAAAAAGATCTTTTGTATAAAGCATCATGTGGACTTGGAAGCTAAGTCAACTCAAGAACTTAGTAACTTATGAAGAAAGAAACATGCACTGACTTGAAGCATGCTGGGATTGTCCAAATCAAGGAAAGAAGATCTTCAAGACATATTCAGAAATGGCTACCACTTCAAGTATGTGTGTGTGGCATGTTATACCAAAAATGTATCATTACATTTCACGTAGCTTACTTGTCTTCATATAGTTTAAATAAGTTGTATGAGCAACATAGTTTTAGTAGAGAAGAAAACACTGAGCATAACGCACATTGCATTAGGTTTTCTTGTAAACACTAAGACTTTGTAACCCGCATCTGTGTATTTCTACACATAGTATTTTCTTCAAATACAATCATCAGGTGGACCGAACAAACCGACCTGAGATTTTTTATATATTGTGTTGCATTTGTCTTAGATATCTTGTTTACCCTGTTTACTTTTTGTTCTTATAAACACTTGATCTGAAGAACTCACCAAGTCGAAAGAATTTAGTCAAGATTGTATTCAACCCCCCTTCTACAATCTCGTGGTGCATAACTGGGAAATAACATATTCTTTAATGCTAAGATATTGGACCTGCATGATAACAGAGAGAATAGCTATTTAATGGTATAAATATGTACTGAATCATTTGTAGTAGGAAAAACGCACATTCCATTGTCGTAGTACCGTTACAAGTGTTTGCATGCGATAAATTACTAGCCCTTCCTGATAAAAGCCTAATTTTATAGCAAAATTATGACCCGATTTTTGAGAAACTAGCTAGGGAACTCATGGGCAGCACCGCACTTTATAATACTACTGTTATTTTTTTGTGTAGGCTTTCACCTGTACCGTGTTGCTTGATTTATGCATGCTCATTACGTATAATATATATGCATGTATGAATGGATGTATTTAATTTATAATTTTTTTCCTAAATACATTGACACATTTTTCTCTCAAAAAATCCTGGCAGCATTGACGCAATGGTTGTAATATTGAAATTTAGTGCAGCTAATTTTTCTTTCTATTCTCTACATTATGTTTTGCATTAACACATTAGTTACAACAAGGTAGCCATCATAATCCCTTTCACCATTTTTCTCTCATTTTTACCATCAAAGTCAATGGTGCTTGATAGCCATACTTCCCTTAGTTTACGCTCAAAATCTGTAAGAAACAAGATAATTTGTTCATATGCGATATCTAAAAGTTTTAGGTTATATATTGCTTTTAGATCATCAACTTGTAAGATTATTCCATTGAAGTGCAATGCTTATTGAAAGTGGCTAAACATGATTTGTATTGCTGCAGTTTGATTTAGTAGTCCTTTTTTGTCCTCCATTGACAATATGGAATCTACTTGAATTGATGTTGATGAGGATTATTGCTGTGGACAAGTATATATAGAGCATTAAACATACAACTCTACTTGCCCCCGTCGCAGAGTTGATATGGATACTTGTACGAGGAACTCCCTTTTTATTTTGACAATGTATATCTGATGCTATAACATATTTTTTTATGACCAAATGCTAACCTTTAAATTTCTGTAGATATATTCAGTGCCTAAAAAGCAGACTTGCACATTAGATTAGTCTAAAAGGTGATTAAATATCACTTTTTAACGTTTGAGTTACAATTTTTTTCCCCAGTGTTTGTATAAACTTGAGCCTCCGATTTTATGTTAGTGTTAATTTAAATCTTTAGCCACCAATATGATGTTTGTGTGCTATTATGTCACCTATAAATTTATATAAAGAGGTCTGTTAATGATAGTATATATTGTTCAAGCAGTTTTTTGGTCTTTCTTTGTGCTTTAGAACCGTTTTTTTTATGCTAATGTTTTACAAATTGCAGAATCAGTTAGTGATTGATCTCAAAGTGAAGTTCATTTGAGATTTTCTAACACAAGTGATTTATCCGGTGCATGATGAGGAGCTCAGAGGCTCTTTGATCAGAAATACAAGTATACAAACTTGGTCAGTTGCTTGACCGATTATATGACAAGCTGGAACAATATTTTGCAATAACTACACTTGTTGCTCTGCATGATCACTCCAAATGGCATAGTGGAGTTCGTGAAAAGTAGAGTTGATTTTACACCACTGAAGGGGAGCGTACCATTTTGGGGTCTCAAATAATTTTTCAGTAGAGAACTCGAAGAGAAAGCAACTAGAGGATTTTGGAGAACACCAACTAATGACATCTGCAACTAATTATAAAAAGTCCTACTAGTGGAGACTTGTAAAACCCATCCTTCTTCGAGATTTGTATGGTTATTACACGTTGTTCTTGAAACTCAAATTACATAAGGCGTCTATATTATGGCATTGCAACATGTGCCTAGTGCCTTCATAGGGTGACATACGTTGCGTTATTTGTTTTTGTCCTACTTAATATTTGAAATCCATGCCAATGGCTACCTATAAGTTTGTCACTCATGTGTAACACGTGAGTTATATCCTACCATCAACATACAAGGACACCAAAAATCCTTCAGCTTATATCTCATAATTTTTGTACATGGGAAGGCTAGACTATGCCCGTGCCTTGCACGGGTTACAAAGCTAGTATTTATAATACAACAACATAGGGGTTTGTATGAGCAATTTAATTCTTTGGACCATTTTATCCTTTTGTTTAATATATTTTTTAGGGTTATTTTGGTGTTTTAACAATACATATTTATTACATATTAATGTCTCATATTCATTATTATATAATTATTAATCAAACAAACGTGCCTGCATACATGCATGCATACATACATCCATCCATACATAAATACATACATACGTACGTACATACATGCATGCATAAATACATACATTCATACATAAACAAATACAAATACATTTATGTAAATATATAATAATATATGATAATATTCGCTAAAATATATAATATCTTGTATACTATCATTTATGTGCATTCTAGCTAGTTTACATAAAAGTATAAATATTTTTTTAGAGAAGAATTATTGTTTAAAAATAATGATTATTTGAAAATTTATTTTTAAAGGAAAATATAATCTAATCTATCTATACTATTATATAAAAGCCGAAACATTAAAAATTTGGTTGGTCGGTTCCTGTTGATTTTACTTATTTATCCTTACTTAATTATAGATAAAATCCATATTTGAAAAGGTAATATCTTGAAAAAGAAGTAAAAAAAACCAAGTTTTGGAAAGAATAGATTTTAATTAGAAAAGATAATAGTCGAAAAAGAAGTAAAAAAATATAAGTTTTAAAATGAGATAATTTAGTTTAAAATTGTAGAAAAGATATTACTTTTAGCTGAAAAAGGTAATCAGTTAGTTATTAATAATTATAACATTATTAGTTTATTTCATTAAATAGAACGACCCATGTTATTTTTGGAAAAAAGAAATTTTAGTTGGAAAATGTACAAAAGGTAATCACTGAAAAAGGTAATTGGTTACTTATCAAGAAATATAAAATAAGTAAAGAATAACTAAGTAAGGGTAGCTGAAAATGAAGTAAAAAAAACAGGTTTGAAAATGAGATATTTTAGTTATAAGATATAGAAAAGATATTACTTTTTAACTGAAAAAAAGTAATCAGTTAGTTATTAGTAATTATAATATTATTAATTTATTTCATTAAATCAGACGACCCATGATATTTTATCTAACTAAAATTTCACTTTTTTTAAAAATACTATAAGCAATTTTGTTTAATATAATTACTATTAATTAATTGATCAATTACCTTTTTCAACCAAAATATATTACCTTTTTCCTTTTTTCTAATTAAAATCTATTTTTTTAGCTAAAACGTATCATATTTTCTATATTTTCTAACTAAAATCCCTCTTTTTACGGCAACGTTAATTTCTCATTTTCTAAAAAAACTACGAACAATTTTATTTAATAAAATAACGTAATTAGATTATAATTAATATAAACTAATCAATTACCTTTTTCACCTAAAACTTGTAGTACATGATATTTTATCTAACTAAAATTTCTCCTTTTTTTAAAACACTACAAGCAATTTTGTTTAATATAATTACTATTAATTAATCGATCAATTACCCTTTTCAACGAAAATATCCTTTTTTTTCCTTTTCTCTAACTAAAATCTCTCTTTTCAGCTAAAACGTATCATCTTTTCAATATTTTCTAACTAAAATCCCATTTTTTCTAGAAATATCACGGGTAACATTAATTTTTCCTTTTCAAAAAAAATTATGAGCAATTTTATATAGTAAAAATTACTATAAATTAATTAATTACCTTTTTCACCTAAAACATGTCACCTTTTTAATTTTCACGTTACCTTTTCTATTTTCTGTAACTAAAATCTCTACTTTTCCAATTATATCATGGGCGGTTCTATTTAATAAAATAAAATTATAAAATTATAATACTAAACCTATCATATTTTCTATATTTTCTAACTACAATTCCTCTTTTTTAGAAATATCACGGATAACATTTATATAATTATTATGAAATCATCTCTTTGAAAAATTTAACACATTCATGTTTCAAAAAAATTAATTCAAATTAATGAAAAATATTCATATAATATTAAAAAAAATCCGTGCATCACACGAGTTTTAAGCTAATAAAATCAAATTAGGAACAAATTTCAAATGAAAAAATCTATACTATTATATAAATTCCGAAACATTAAAAGTTTGGTTGGTCGGTTGGTTGGTACCCATTGAATTTACCTAATTACCCTTGCATCCAATTACTAACCTATTGATTTTACTTATTTACCCTTACTCAATTACTTTACTTCTTGAGGTTAAACATATTATCTTCTTTTATATTTTATCTAACTACAATTTTTCCTTTATTAATCAATTTCCCTTTAAAAGTTAAACATATTATCTTTTTTATTTTTCAATAACTAAATAATTTGCTTTTTCAGGTAAAATATAATATCTTTTACATTTTATTTAACTAAAATTTCAATTATTTCCTTTTTTCAGGTAAAATACAATATTCTTTTATATTTTATCAAACTAAAATTTTTCCTTTATTAATCAATTTCCCTTTTCAAGTTAAACATATTACATTTTCTATTTTTCAACAACTAAATAATTTCCTTTTTTCAAGTAAAATAGAATATCTTTTACATTTTATTAAACTAAAAGTTCTCTACCTATTGATTTTACTTATTTACCCTTGCTCAATTACAGATCTATTAACTAATCAATTTCCTTCTTGAGGTTAAACATATTATCTTCTTTTATATTTTATCTAACTACAATTTTTCCTTTATTAATCAATTTCCCTTTAAAAGTTAAACATATTATCTTTTCTATTTTTCAATAACTAAATAATTTGCTTTTTCAGGTAAAATAGAATATCTTTTACATTTTATTTAACTAAAATTTCAATAATTTCCTTTTTTCAGGTAAAATACAATATTCTTTTATATTTTATCAAACTAAAATTTTTCCTTTATTAATCAATTTCCCTTTTCAAGTTAAACATATTACATTTTCTATTTTTCAACAACTAAATAATTTCCTTTTTTCAAGTAAAATAAAATATTTTTTACATTTTATTAAACTAAAATTTCTCTACCTATTGATTTTACTTATTTACCCTTGCTCAATTACAGATCTATTAACTAATCAATTTCAGGTTAAACATATTATCTTTTCTATTTTTCAAGAATTAAATAATTTCCTTTTTCAGGTAAAATACACTATTCTTTTATGGTTTATCTAACTAAAATTTTTCCTTTATTAATCAATTTCCCTTTTCAAGTTAAACATATTCTCTTTTCTGAATAACTAAATAATTTTCTTTTTCAGATAAAATAGAATATCTTTTACATTTTATTTAACTAAAATTTCAATAATTTCCTTTTTCAGGTAAAATACAATATTCTTTTATATTTTATCTAACTAAAATTTTTCCTTTATTAATCAATTTCCCTTTTCAAGTTAAACATATTACCTTTTCTATTTTTCAACAACTAAATAATATCCTTTTTCAGGTAAAATAGAATATCTTTTACATTTTATTTAACTAAAATTTCTCTATTTAATAAAATAGTTTGAGCAGTTTTTTTTAATAAAATAACCTAATTATATTATAATTACTATTAACTAATCAATTACACTTTTCACCCAAAACACGTTCTCTTTTCTCTTTTCTCTAACTAACATATCTCTTTTTCCAATTATATCATGCACGGTTACCTTTTTTCTTTTTTCTTACTAAAACCTTTCTTTTTCCAATTATATCACACACGTTTCTATTTTAAAAAAATAAATAATAATATTATAATACTAATAATTAAACGATTACCTTTTCTGCTAAAACGGATCTTCTTTCTGTTTTTTCTAATTAAATCCCCTTTTTTCTAGAAATATCACGGGCAACATTAATTTCTCATTTTCTAAAAACTATGATCAATTTTATTTAGTAAAATGACATAATTAAATTATAATTATTATAAGCTAATCAATTAACTTTTTTCACATAAATCATGCCATCTTTTTAATTTTTACGTTACCTTTCTATTTTCTCTAACTAAAATCTCACTTTTTCCAATTATATTAAGGATGGTTCTATTTAATAAAATTAAATAATAATATTTAATATTAATAGTTACCGATTACCTTTTTCAGCTAAAACATATCATCTTTTCTAACTAAAATCCTTCTTTTATTAGAAATATCACGGGCAACATTAATTTTTTCCTTTTATATAAATATTACGTGCACTTGTATTTAGTAAAATAACTTAATTAAATAATAATTACTATAAACTAATCAATTATCTTTTTCACCTAGAACATGTTTTCTTTTTAATTTTCTCTAACTAAATCCTATTTTTACCAAATCATATCATGGACATTCTATTAATAAAATAAAATAATAGTTTTATAATTACCTATATTTAACCGATTACTTTTTCAACTAAAACCTATCATCTTTTCTATATTTTCTAACTAAAATCGCTCTATTTCTAGAAATATCAGGGATAACATTTATACAATTATTATCAAATCATCTCATATAAAAACGTAAGCCTCCAAAATTCATGTTTTAAAAAATTAATTTAAATAAATGAAAAATTCATATAATATTAAAATAAAAAAAATCCGTGCATCGCACGGGTTTTAAGCTAGTTTAATGAGCGAAGAAAATATATTTCAAATCCATCCAAACAGAGCGATATACATTTACAAATGAGAAGCCCAAAAGGCCTAAAAGCCCAATACCCGATCACCAGCCACCCGAAAATTGACAAAAATAAAACCCTTCAATTTTTGGGTTTGTTGTTCTTTCTTTCGCTTCAAACTTTCTTCTTCTTCATATAAAAATTTGGATAAAAAGATTTTCACTTTTCAATAACTGGGTCTCTGATAAAAAGGGTCAACAAAAATAATCCAAATTTGTGTTCAAAACCATGTTTTGTACCAAAAGTGTGAAGAAAACTGGTGGGTTTTTGTTAAATAGCAGCAGATGGATTAACAGTGTATCTAAATCAACTAATGGCTTGAATTCTCAAGTGGGTCTTGCTGCTTCTTCTGAAATTTTCATTGCCAATAGTTTCACCAAAAGGGTATGTACGTATATATGAATATGTTTTGTGTGTGTGTGTGTGTTTTTTTCACAGTGATATGAAATCTTTTGATATTTGGTGAGCTGCGATAATTTTGAAATTGTAGAGAATATTAGGTAATGTACTAATATAGGGTTTTCGATATTCTTGTGATGTTGGTAGCTTAGTTTAGTTGAGGATAATAACTTGTTGGTTGCTAGTGCTTTTTATTTGTTTTGATTTTGTCACTCTGATGACAACGTATTCACAAAAAATAAGGGTTCAGTTGGATGATTCTATTGTTGCAGTTAGTCGTGCTCTTGACAAAAAGACTGTATTTTGAAATAAAAAAGAACTCACTTAATAAGATAATAGTAATGAAGAGTGAAAACATGAGCTAAGATACCATGTATTGGTGAGAAAAATATGAATTTGTAAGTTTTTGTTTGTTAGACGTCTACAGTTTAAGGTTGGCACTCCTGGAAGGACGTGAATGGATCTTTTATGCTTTTAACAGTATAAGCCTGTGTTCACTTGAATTAAATGGAATGCGGGGGAGAATGGAATGAAATTTGTACTCTTATTTGGGGGAGATTGGGAGAAGTGTTTAAATTTTTATTCCTTACTTCATTCCTTTCCACACAATTTAAACCAAAGTTCTAACCCACATGTTTTGGAAGGAATCCTCCATTCTACATCATCATCATTTTCCTTGCAATCTTCATCATAAGAAACTTTTTTTCCCTCATATTTGTTCACTATTTCTCCCAACATCCCCCCTTTCTTCAAAAATTTTGTTTACAATTTTCATTCCATTCCTACCTCATTCCATTCTCCCCAAGTGAACACAATTTAAGTCCTTCCGTGATGTCCAGTTGCATTTGCTAATAACTTGCGTCCCCCTTCCTCGCCCTCACAGGTTTTAGTTTAACTTTAGCTAATTATTCTTTCTTTTTCCATTTGTTTCGCAGGGCGTGCTTGGAGCTACAGGTCAGTATCTAGGAAAGCTCATAACTGAACTAAGTTTAATTATTGTATTACATCAAGATGTGCAGATCTTTATCCGTTAATTGGGTCTACTTGGCGTTGTATCTTCTGCATCTGTGTGTTTTTGGTAGTCTTTTGTGGTGATCAATCAAACATTGGTTCCTTGTAAAGGTTTATCAACAGTATATTTTATCTAATTTTTACAGATGTTAGTCTCTACAAGTCGTTTTAGATTAGGTTCAGCATTCGATGTTTTACAGTGACTTAAAAATGACCAAAATTACTTATTAAGTACGGAATATCGGTTAGCAGATTACTTGTTTATGTGTTGAAGGTGAGGTCAGCTTCTGTGTCATTTGAGTGGGTGATTCATCTGATTTATTTTTTAAGTATCTTTTGGAATTTACCTAAGCTGATAAATTTAAAATAATTGCTTTTCACAATTTTTTGAGGTCTTGTATCTATATGGCAAACAAGTATCTTCCTCTAATAAGTTTGTGTGTGAGGATATTGCTGTAGTTTCTGATCCAGAGTAATCGGAAAGAAGGCAGGACTTGCATTTGTGGGCTGTAATGTATATGTGCAGTAAAAGGAGTCTCCTTTCTAGTCACTGAAAAGGTTAAAGTGTTTTTTGGCAGGAATTGGAGGTCTGTTGAGAAGGTATCAAACTAGTAACTGTCTTTTGAACTTTCAGTCTCCAAATCATCTCACAGAGTCCAATGCAGCAAAACCTGCCATGTCTTGCTTTGCTAGAGCCTACGCATCCCAAACTTCAACAGGAAAGAATTCATCAGAGGTTTGAGTCATGCTGGCATTCTGTAATTGATCTTCTATATTCCATTTTATTATTTCTTATTAATTTTGACCTTCATCTTCGTTACTAGTTCGACTGGGTAATGGATACATAACCATTTAATGCAAGTGCAGGCCTGTAATGTGTTCCAACACCAAGAGTATTTACCCTGTATCATATACCATTAGTTTCACAAACTTATTTATATTAAATTGTACAATACATTTTGCGTTGCAAAGTAAGAAGTTCAAAAAGTTAATTATTCGCTATAAAAATCTACGACTTATGCTCAGCTTTCTCCGAAGTTGTGAAAGGAACACAAGTAATTACTAGATAGGTAAGAAAAATTTTGTTATTGACTAGCAACCTCTTTTGCTTATTGGTCAGAATCAGTTTGTTAAGACTTATGCCGCAGGAACCTTTTCCTAGATTTGTCCTGTAACTGAATTTTTAAATTGGTCTTTCAAATTTACTTTATTCAGATACTGCCTTGATTGTTCAACTATGCCAGTTTTGTCATGAATGCTTTCGTTAATATAACACATGAAACTAATGGACAACTTGATGACTTCTCTCATTTTTCTTGTAAGATGTAGGCTTAAATTCAGCAGGTTGCCTATTAATTGTATTGCTGACTTTTCATTTATGTTTTGAGTAAAGTGCACTTTGTGTACATGAACTTTGCCGAAGACACTGCTTGAAATACTATAGTTTAAAATCTATCACGTGAAATACTGAACAAACAATTTACTTACACTTCGTGTACTACCCTCTATCTGTCACAAATTCCGTTATAAGAGTAGGGGTAAAACAGTCTTTTTCCCTTTAGATCTTCGAATTAGAAATTTCCTTGGGAACGCTACCTGAAAAGTTGTTCACTTGAAGCTCCAACCGCTCTAGCTTCACCAAATTGCCAATAGCCTGAGGAATTTCCCCAGAGATTAAATTATTAGAAATTTGTTGATGCTTGCTCATCCTCTACATATTAAGCTTTTGAAAAAGAGTAGGAAGGTTACTGTTTTAGGGGATTTTAAGTATAAAATTGATGGGGATCTTGTTGGAGTTGTTGGTGATTCTTGGGTGATGAAGACGGAACCAGTTTCTGTGACTTGGCATTCATTCGATTAAAGGTGTTAAAGAGGAAGCATATTGTCAAATACGTAATGCACTCCGCAAGGATGTTGAAGCCCTTGATTTGAATAAAATGGGAACAAATTCTTCGTACTTTTAGGGGAAATTGGTGGCGAGGGCAGCAAGATTTGCATTGATAGCTGAAGAGGTGTGTTACCCGGATGTAATTCCAGCAATTAAGAAGTTCTTGAAGGATACAATAGAACCATGGTTGGATGGGACTTTTGTGGGCACTGGCTTCTTATATGATTGGAAATGGGGTGGAATTGTGACTAAACAAGGATCGACGGATGCTGCAGCTGATTTTGGGTTTGGAGTATATAATGATCACCATTTTCATCTCGGTTACTATCTTTATGGAATCGCAGTGCTTGCGAAGATTGATCCTGCTTGGGGAAGGAAGTATAAGCCAGGCTTATACACTAATGGCGGACTTTATGAATTTAGGGAAGAAAGAGTACTCAAAGTATCCTCGTCTGAGGTGTTTTGACTTGTGGAAGTTGCATTCTTGGGCTGCAGGATTGACTAAATTTCCAGATGGACGAGATCAGGAGAGCACAAGTGAGGCAGTGAATGGTTACTTTGCAGCTGCTTTAATGGGGTTGGCCTATGGAGATACTCATCTTGTTGCTATTGGTTCAACAATTTTGTTAATGGAGATTCAAGAAGCACAAACTTGGTAGCACGTGAGGCAGGGGGATAATTTGTATCCTAAGGAATTCACAAGGGAGAATAGAGTAGTCGGGATTTTGTGGGCTAACAAGAGGGACAGCAGGCTGTGGTTTGCTCCGGTATAGGTCCAACAAAATGGTTATCAAACAGGTTCATAAGAGTTATATTAGTTAAAGCAATAAAACTCACTGGAATTTCGCCAGTAAGCTTATTAATGGACAAATCCAACGACATCAAACTAATCAAACCTGAAAGCTCAGACGGAACATGACCTGTGAGATTATTAAACTGAAGAAACAGGGTATGCAACAGCTTCAAGTTCCCCAAACTCGCTGGAATTTGGCCTGTTAAATTACAACCAAGAAACTCTCCGGTAAATAAATTATAGGAGATGTTAATGTGTTCAATGGAGATTAATTTGGACATTTCCAAGGGTAAGGGACCGGTGAGATTATGGGAGAAGAGAACAAGCTTAAGGAGCTTATCGAAGAGTCCGATATGGGGTGAGAGAGTACCGAAGAGAGGAACATTGGAGATGGTGAGAGCAATGACTCGTGAGTTGTTATCACATGTGATTCCGGTGAATGAACAGTGTGATGATGAGTTGGCAGTCCAGTCAGCAAGGCCTGAGCCAACTAATGAAGCTTTCAGGTTTAGTAAAGCTTCAAGATCTGAAGATGAAGATGATGATGATAGGAGAAGAAGAAATAAACAGGGAAAAAGACTGTTTTACCCCTACTCTTAAAACGGAGTTGGTGACAGATAGACGGGTAGTACATGAAGTGTAAGTAAATTGTTTGTTCAGTACTGCACATGATAGATTTTAAACTATATTATTTCAAGTGGTGTCTTTAGCAAAGTTCAGGTACACAAAGTGCACTTTACTCTTTATGTTTTCATGAAGTACTTATGGTTCTTTAGGATTTGTCACCTAGCTAAATACGCATCTACCCTCTTTTTCTTAACAGCGTGAAAGAGAAATTTCTAAGGTTGAGGGTCCGTTCGATGCTCCAACATACAATATCCCACAGAAACCTGTGACATTTACTGAAGGAGCTTCATACAGTCTTATCATTCTTGCAGGGCTTGGAGTAGCAGCTCTTGCTGCATATGCAGTTTTCACAGAGCTAATATTTACACCGAAAGAGTAAGACCTCTCTAACATTTCAGCTCACCTTTTGAACACTGAAAATTTTAGGATTGAGGATTCTTTCTGTATTCGTTTGCTAAAATTAGGAATTGCTTTTTAACATAGGTACAAGGTCTTTGGAATAGCTCTTAAAAGGGTTCAGAAGGACAGTCAGGTCTCTTTAATACCCTAATTATTGATATTATGCTAGTAGTTCTTTGTTCTGTGTGATGCATGAGGTATACTTTGGTAGAATGTTGCTGTGACTTGCTACAAAAATAATGCAGATGCAATTAGCATTACTCATCTAAAAATGCCTTCAGCATATGCATAAAAAAATTCTGACGATAACCTGTTAACAAAACAGCCATAAAAATGATTATTTTAAGCTAATGTTGACACTTTTTTCTATTAATCTTTCCATGAAATGATATTAACAAGGCTTGGGCAAAGAATACCAATTCTCAAGCATGTCAGAATATAAAGTAACTAATATTTCGTCTCAAGCCCTGTAGTCTCCAATCCATTAGCACACATCTAGCATGTGGACGTCTTCTTTGTTCCTTACACACATTGTCTCATCTACGAGCAAGTATCTCATAACAGCTTGTGTTCTTTTGACCAGGTAAGTGTGAGGATTGGCTCTCCTATCACTGGTTATGGTCAGGACTCTAGGAATCGTGCCGCTCGTCAACGAATACCTCATAGAGTTTGGACTGATGAAGATGGTATTGAGCATGTTGAGGCAAGTTTCATTTTACCTTTGAAAGAACATTCTGATGAACACCTAGTTTTTGTTTGCAATAATATAATTCTGTTTAAATCATCATGATTCAGCAGCACAAAACCTGACAAGGTATAAAACAAAATATTTTATTACTAAACTAAATGACTTGTAGGCTTATGTAATTTTAACTTGTGTCATTTAGATTAACTTCTTCGTACGTGGGCCACATGGATACGGGAAAGTATTCACTGAAATGTTTAAAGACAAGGAAGACAAGCAATGGAAGTTCACTTTTATGATTGTCGAGATTGATTCACCTTCTAAGGCACAACTGATGCTCGAGTCTTACATCCCTGGTGTTGCTGCCTGAAATTTTCTTAAAAAACAACTTAACTTACCATGCGGTGGCTTGTCCTATTGATAATTTATCTATTGTCTTGATTACAGAAGTAAGATAACATGTTCATTTAATAGACGTTTTTAATGGAGCCGTCATAGTTGGTTTGCTTTTTTTTTTTTTTTGGTTCCATTACTCGGAATTTTGTGTGAAATAAAGGTTTGAACTTAAGCTCCAGTCCTCACTTCCTTCCGATGCTGTAAACGAACCGGTTCGAGTTTTACCGAGTTCGAGTCGAGCTTTTTCTTACCGAGTTTGAGTCAAATTCGATTAGCATATCGATTAAATTTCTTCGGTTCGAACTCGAGTTCGTTATCAACCGAGTCGAGTACCGAGTTGTTAACGAGTTTTCGAGTCGATCCCGAGTTCGAGTCGTTAACGAGTCGAGTCCGAGTTTTTCAATTTTTTTTAAAAATTATTGTTGGGCTTATTTTTTTTTATTTTCTTTGGACTTATTTTTTTAAAAAAATTGGGATAATATAATAGTTTAGATATATGTGATCCTTGAGCCACTAAACTAGATATATATATTATTGTTAATTTTAATTTTATAAATAAAAAACTAAAAACTAAAAACTAAAATAATAAAAAAATATATTTTTATTTTTATTTTGTATTTCTTACCGAGTATCGAGCCGAGTCGAGTCGAACAATCAAAAAGCTCGACTCGACTCGTTAATTTTATCGAACAAAATTGGCTATTCGAACTCGAGTTCGTTAACGAACCTAACCGAGCCGAGTTGAGTTTCTTACAGAGTCGAGTCGAGTATGCTAATGACCAGCTCAGTTCGTTTGAAGCTCTAGATTGCTAAAAATGCGTCTCCATTTTAGTTTTGCACATTTTGCTAGAGAAGTGAAAGGAAGTGATCAACTATACTTTTCTATGAAAAATATCTATGCAAACATTTAAATACTTGGACAGCCATACATCCGACTTGGCCTCTTGTGTATGAGGTAGAAACTAGGAAGCTTGGTGAGAAAGGATTGTATCACTGTATCAGACACTCGACATGCGTCTAATGAGTCTTAAAACACGTATGAAGATTGAAGAGTAGTGGATGTATAATGTATACTAAGGCTAAATAGCCAATCTATACATATTTTTTTGCTAAATGCCAATCTATACATTGTTTAGTACAATGTTTAAATTGTTAAAGATTTTCCACGATTTTAACTGACATTTTTAGTTTGGTTCAATATTTTTCATGAATTTGACAAATTTTACAGTTTCATAAAAGAAAAACGAAATCTAAGGACATTTGGAAATAACAATCAGTTTTAGGGCTATTGTTTGGTCCGTGTTTCATAGTAGGGAGACTGAAATTTCACCACCTCCTTGGGGTAATCTTAAGACAGTAACTATACTTTGCTACATCGTATTTTTTCCGGACTTCAGTTTTGAGTAAGAGCATTTTCAATAGTGTTGACTAAAATGGTTTGTTAAAATTATATATAAAATATTGATTATATAAAATTTGTTGAACTTTTAAGGTGTTGTGTTCCAATGGTTATGACTATAATCGTTAACTATATTTTAAAAATCGAATGTTATTATTATTTTAAATTGTTATAAATAGAACATGTTATAATTAATATGATAGTAGATGATGTGTTATTTTACCAAAGGTCTTTATAGATTTGACAAATATAACCAATATAATCGTATATAATCGTATTGGGTAAAATTATAAACAAGAGGAATGTATTGGCTAAAATTGTACTCCGTAAAATTTTATTTGAGATATTCTGCGTATTACATATTTACATGTAGTCTTGTTAACCATGGTGTGGCAGCAAAGTATGAACACCCAGTAGTAGTTAACAGAGTTTAGAAACCAAAATTTAAATTTGAGCTCAACAAGAGTACATGTTTGGTTGGAAGTTGGAACTGTCTGTTCCTGAGCAAATGTAAGTTTAAAAGGTTGCATAATGGTAGACGGTAACAATAAATTTAACAAGAGTTTTTGCTAAATGTAAAATATTTGTGATTGTTGAAGTTATAAATTTTGAAGATTTAATTAGATTTGTGCTCTCGTGAGCTCATCCTCCTATTATGGCATGCATATTTATCCATTATTATCTTATTCATAAATTTCGTCACTGTACTACAAAAATAATTTCAATCATCGAATCTAATCTAATATATTTATAAATAGACGATCAAGATTATATCATATTAAAAGAAGAAATTATAATCTAAAACGAATATAATTAGAAAAGGTTGATAAGAAGTAAATTTTAAAAATAAAATTATAATTTAAAAAGGATATAATTAAAAAGGTTGTATTCGAACTGAATTTTAAAAAGAAAATTATAATCTTGAAAGGATATAATACAAAAAGGTTGTATTAGAATTAAATTTTATTTATTTTATTTATTAGTATTTAAAAAATTCATATTTACTATTTACACTCTATCTTGAGATCTAAAAATATGATTTGTATGATTTTACAATCCAAGCGAAAGTCATAAAATTATCTTTAATTTAGTGATGATTTAATAATTATTACTCAAATAAAAACAATCATCATGAAAAAATATAATTACGAATTTTGCATTAATTCTATTCAATGTAGAAGACCTACATTGAAAATGTTATTCTTTTTTCTTTTTTTTTGCTAAGCATTTGATGACTGGAATTCATTGAAAATTGTTATTCAATGTAAAAAACCAAATTATAAATAACTTAAATCATTGACATACACATTTTCGTATTTTAATATAAATACAATTTTTAGTTTATAACATATTAAAATATAAATTTATTTTTTTATATTAGATTTAACGATTTTCTTCTATTTCTTTTAAGATCTAACGGATCATATTTATTTTGTCGCACGGAAGACCAGACTATCGATTATCAAGGTTGTATTAGAATTGAATTTTATTTATTTTTTTATTAGTATTTCAAAAAATTCATATTTACTATTTGGGCTCTATCTTGAGATTAGAAATCTAATTTTGATGATTTTACAATCCAAGCGAGCACATAAAATTATCTTTAATTTTGTGATGAAATCAATGACATACACCTTTCAGTATTTCAGTATAAATGCACTTTTTAGTTTATAACATATTAAAATATAATTTTTTTTATGTTAGATCATACTTTTTTCTTTTATTTATTTTAAGATCTAACGGATCCTATTTATTTTGTCGTACGGAGGACCAGACTACTGATTATCAAAGTTTTTGACAAAATATCTCCTACACTTATTATTAAAATTATATTTGGTTGTTAGTAGAACTATCTTCAAATAATAACAAGGGTATTTTGATAATCAAAACGAATTAGAAGTAGAATTCATTAATTGAATAGAATTTTCAACAAAAAAAATCGTTAATTTCTTTTCTCTTTCTTTTCTGCGTAGGTTTAACTGGGAAATAATTGTTAAACCATCATTAAATTAAAGATTATTTTGTTGATTTTACGTGGGCTGTAAAATCGTTCAAGTCAAATATTAAGAATTCAAGATAAAGTACAAATATTAAATCGAACGTGTAAAATCTTTATATATATATATATATATATCAATTTTTTAACAACAATTTGATATGTAATTTAACAATGACTAATTTGCACTTCGCATCCCCTTGGTTTGGGCTTATTGCACTTTGCACTCTGTAGTATTCATATATGCACTTTGCATCCCTTAACTTTCTAACTAGCTACAGTTTGCATCCTTTTTACATTTGCGCCGTTAAATCTGACCATTACCGTCAGTCAAGAGGGGTAAATCAGACTTTTCACATATAAACATATACATACGATCTTGACTAATTTGCACTTCGCATCCCCTTGGTTTGGACTTATTGCACTTTGCATCCCTTAACTTTCGAACCCGCTACAATTTGCACTTTTTATATTTGCATCCGATGAGTTTAATAAATTTCAAATATATATATATATATATATTTTATTTTTTAATTTAAAAAATAATATTTTAAAATATTATGACAAAATAAAAATTAAATATATACATTGACAAATCCAAATTTATATTCCAAAATAATACTATTTATATAAAATTATATATTATATATGTTTTATATATAGATTTAATATATATTATATACGGGCTTGCTTTTCCTGAGGTTACCTCAGGTGAGTTTCCTGAGGCTATTAAAAAACCAATACAAGAATAGGCTTATTTTTGTAAATACAGGGGGACATGTTCAATTATTACAAAAATGCCATTAAAAATTTATACTAAAATGTCAGGTAAATTTACTGAGATTACCTTTGGAACATTATTCTCATTATATATTACATAGATATATAAAATATATAATAAATATAACATATTCAGATCATATCGTTATCGGATCATACAAAATCCATATATAAAACATATATAATATAATAAACATATAATTTCGCGTATATTATTCCGATGAACAATTCACGTATTTGCGAAATTATATGTTTATTATAAACATATAATAAACATATATTATAAATATAAACGCATATTATAAACATATAATTTCGCACATACGTGAATTGTTCATCGGAATAATATACGCGAAATTATATGTTTATTATATTATATATGTTTTATATATGGATTTTGTATGATCCGATAACGATATGATCTGAATATGTTATATTTATTATATATTTTATATATCTATGTAATATATAATGAGAATAATGTTCCTGAGGTAATCTCAGGAAATTTACCTGACATTTTAGTATAAATTTTTAATGGCATTTTTGTAATAATTGAACATGTCCCCCTGTATTTACAAAAATAAGCCTATTCTTGTATTGGTTTTTTAATAGCCTCAGGAAACTCACCTGAGGTAACCTCAGGAAAAGCAAGCCCGTATATAATATATATTAAATTTAGACTTAATTGCACTTTGCACCCCTAGACTTAGCCGAAAATTCACTTCGCATCTTACTGTTCCGGAAATTGCAATTTGCACCCATAATGTTTCAAGCCCGTTACATTTAGCACCCCTTTAACGATTTTAAGTTAACTTTGACTGTTACCGTCAGTCAAAATGAGGGTATTTTGGTCATTATACTCAATAATAATTATTAAGCTTAAATAATTTCAATTAATATTATAATTTTTAGATTTTAAGATTTACCAAAATTTTATTTATAATTTACAGATTTTTTAAAATATAATTTGTATTTCAAATTTTTTAAAAATATTTACATTACTAAATTCTTGTAAAATATTATTTAAAATATCAACTATATTTGTTATAATTTTTAAAGTACAAACGAATATAAATTCAAGATTTCGTGTTTTTTTTTCATTTTTTTTGGAAAAAAATCAACTTTTAAATTGTGTTTCTTAATTTTTTCAAAATAATTTAGTTTAATATATTAGTTAATGACTGAAATACCCTCAGAAAAATAGACGGTAACGGTCGTATTTGACGGAATTGAGTGAAAAGGGTGCTAAATGTAACGGGATTGAAACAGTAGGGGTGCAAATTGCAATTGTTGAAACAGTAAGATGCAAAGTGCAATTTCGCCTAAGTACAGGGGTGCAAAGTGCAATAAAGTCTTAAATTTATATATAAAACATATATAATATATAATTTTATATAAATAGTATTATTTTGGAATATAAATTTGGATTTGTCAATGTATATATTTATTTTTTATTTCGTCATAATATTTTAAAATATTATTTTTTAAATTAAAAAATAAAAAATATATATATATTTAAAATTTATTAAACTCATCGGATGCAAATATAAAAAAGTGCAAATTGTAGCGGGTTAGAAAGTTAAGGGATGCAAAGTGCAATAAACCCAAACCAAGGGAATGCGAAGTGCAAATTAGTCAAGATCGTATGTATATGTCTATATGTGAAAAGTCTGATTTACCCCTCTTGACTGACGGTAATGGTCAGATTTAACGGCGTAAATATAAAAGGGATGCAAACTGTAGCTGGTTAGAAAGTTGAGGGATGCAAAGTGCATATATGAATACTACAGAGTGCAAAGTGCAATAAGCCCAAACCAAGGGGATGCTAAGTGCAAATTAGTCTTTAACAATATATAAAATAAAAAAATTAATATAATTATATATATTAAAAAAGAAACCGTGCATTGCACGGGTTATAAGCTAGTGTATACTAATATCTATTATCTATTATATATCTATAATACAATATACGTACATACATGCATGCATAAATACATTCATACATAAATAAATACAAATATACATTTATGTAAATATATAATAATATATGATAATATTTGCTAACATATATCATATCTTGTACACTATCATTTAACTCTACTGTAAATATTTACGAATTAAATATTATAAAAGATATTATATGAAAAAAAAAATATCTTAAACATGCATGTGCATTGTAACGACTCCGTTCAATAGAGTAAAGTATATATATAACATATGTCATACTTTAAGTACGCAAATAATTTCAAATCAATGCATTTAATTTATTTTTCTGGAGAAATATTTAAAGTTCATAATTTACCTAATATCGATTTAGAGTAAAATTATTGAACAATTCTCATCAATTAACATCGAATTTTTATGTATATCACATCAAATTTTCAAGATCACCAACTTTTCCTTGCTTGCTCTTTTTAATATTCACAAAGACTCAAGGTTTAAAAAAATCTGGAGTTTGGTGGTGGCAGCTTCTTTGTGGACTATATGGTTGGCAAGAAATGAAGCAGCTTTCGATAAAGGTAAATTAAAAAGTCACTCTCTTGAATTATTGATTCGAGCTAGAGTAAACAAATGGGGCAAAGCATCAAAATTATTGAATTTTGGAGATGACCCATTATGGCGAGTAAATCCGTTAGGTGCAATTGCTATCCATCATTTCCATATAAATAAGAAATTTTGGAGTTATAGGTTTGAGTTTTTTGACTTGGCATGTGCTGTGGATGGAGCGTGGGATTTGAATTCCCTCGGTACAATTAAAGGGGGAATATGAGGGACTGTGAAAAATAAGAATGAAGTTGCCATATATACCTTCTCTGGGCCAGTAAAAGTATCGAATAGCGTTCATGCTGAAACGGAAGCCATTTTGCATGTGTTACAAATTGTCTCAAGTATGAATTTATCGAATACAAAGGTGGTGATTTGTTCAGACTCAGTTGAAGCTATCAATATCATAACCAAAGGCATAGAAACAGAGGCCTCGTGTGTTCACTTCTCTACAAAATTATCATCGGACAAAGTTAAAAGTCTATTGGGTTCTTATGTGTTTATTCAATTTGTGCCAAGGGAGTTAAATGAAGATGCAGACACCCTTGCAAAAAATGGGCTTAACAGAGGCATCATGTGTTCTTTCTGGAAATCCAACTCCTAAGTATCATTGGGCTTAGATTTGCAAATAATAGGAAATCAGAAAACAACAGCAGCTGAGCACTCTAGTGCTGTCAAAAAATTTCCTCAACAATCTGCAATGGAAATGGACCAAGCAATGATGGAATGGGCTCTCTATGATGCAATGGAGATGTCAAGAAAAAAAGAGGCTTATGAAATAGGCTCCTAGACTGATGGTTCAATGGTTGTTCGTTTAATTGTATTTCTCTGTTTTATTTCTCAGTCTAGCATCATCTTATTTCAGTGGTTAGGTTAGTTGTTAGTCTGTTCTGTTCTGCTGTGCTTCTTGTTTCCTCCGTTGTACTGGGCTTCTGCCTCATTCTAATGTGATTTGCTGCTTATCAAAAAAAAAAAAGTATAATACTCTAATCACCGCCGGAGGAGAACTGTCTGTTTAAGTACGCAAATAATTTCAAATCAATGCATTTAATTTATTTTTCTGGAGAAATATTTAAAGTTCATAATTTACCTAATATCGATTTAGAGTAAAATTATTGAACAATTCTCATCAATTAACATCGAATTTTTATGTATATCACATCAAAATTTTCAAGTTTATAAGTATAATACTCTAATAAAATAAAAAATTATTAGTCTCATAACAAATATTTTCCCAAAATATGCTTGTTAAACCTTGAACTTGTAGGTAGGGGTGAAAAATGATCCGGGTGATACCGGGTATACCCTTGCTCAGGTCTCGGATCATTTTACTTTTATCGTGTCCAGATTTGGGATCGGTATCGTTTAATTCGGATATGATCCGATCCCGAGTATTTAGGTCCGGATCTAAACCGAATATGAGCCGGTATCATATTTTCTTTTTTCTAACCGGGTAGTTTGTGATCCATCGAATACGAGTCAAATATGATCCAGCAACATTAGTATCATTTTTATTTGAACTATATAAATAATCATTTAATCGTTTTTATTTGTATTAATCTGTTAATTGTTAAAGTTTGAATAGCAACTTTCACTCCAGTTGCATAATATTTTAGTTGCTAGTGTATTTTAGTTCTTTGATAATCAACAAACTGAATAGAATTCAATTTTATGGATATGAACCTGGTCCGGGTAATATAGATATGAACCTGGTTCGGGTATGGTTCGTTTTATTAAAATAATATGATACCGGATATGGACGGGTAGGATGGTTCTCAAATTCGGGATCATATTTTATCCGGGCTCAAAAAATCCGCCAGATCCGTATCGTTTACAAAACGAATCTGAGACATGTATCATATTTTCGAGCCGGATATAAGCCGAGATACCGGATAGTCGGGATCAGTTTTCAGCCCTACTTGTAGGCGACTCATCCTCTCTCTCCTCTCACCAAGTCTCTGTAAACAGACAGTTCTCCTCCGACGGTGGTTTATCCACCGGCCGGAGGCCTCCTCTCTCTTCTAAGCTCCTCCCTCTCTCCCTTCCTCCCCCTCCTCTATTACCTTATCTTGGTCTTAGTGCTTTTCATCCAATAAATCGAGCTTTAAACCTCGAAAATTTCTTCCGAATTTTCTCAGATCTACTTCAGATTAGAGCTTGTTTTTGCAAATAAACACAATTATTAGACTCAAAATCTCTTGCTTAACATCATATCAAAATTTGGTGTGAATCCGGGATTTTTGACTTTTTGAATTTGTATCGCTTTGAGGCGAAGTAACGCATTATGCGTCGTATGTTTGTTTTATTGTTAGTTGTATTGCTCTGTGCGAGTGCTCCCTCTACTTCGTCATTGAAAATGAATTGTATGGTTTATTGGGAGATCTGGATTTACCGCATCGTTGGTTCTTTCGGCTTGTCTATAGCTGGTTTCCGGCATGTAGATAGCTGGGGTACGGTTGGGACGGTGGTGAAAATCGCATGTGCTCATCTTTCACAACAAAAGTTTGTTCATAATATGAGGCCTTTGCTACCTCTACCTGAACACTGCTATATCCACAGAATTATTGTGAGGGTCAATTGTGAAGCTACTGGTTTCAAGAATGATGCAAGCTGGATTGCTCGGACGGCCATGGAAGTCATTTTTAATTTTAAGAATATTTGTATTCAGATGTTTAAACAATCAGGAAACAAAACGGCTAATTGTTTAGCTCGTTCATTTGTTTTTCAACCTGATTGTATGATTAGTTGGGGAGTTGTCTCGACTGAGTCTCTTTCATGTTATTAATGAAATCTGCATTTTACTTTGGCCAAAAAAAAAAAAAAATTTCCCCAAAATTATCGATCATATAACTTATTTATCATACCTTTCAGACATCGTACATTTAAAAAAGAAGTATAATTTTTTTGATGACCGTGCCTTGCACGGGCTAAAGAGCTAGCTAGTTACATAAAAGTATAAATATTTTTTTAGAGAGGAATTATTGTTTAAAAATAATGATTATTTTCAAAATTAATTTTTTAAAGGAATATATAATAAAATCAAATTAGGAACAAATTCCAAATGCAAAAAAATAATTTAATGAAAAAATATATTTCAAATCCATCCAAACAGAGCGATATACATTTACAAATGAGAAGCCCAAAAGGCCTAAAAGCCCAATACCATTTATAAAACAAAACCTAGGGTTTGTTTGTTGCTCTCCATCTATCGCACGGCCTCCATCGTTAAGCAGCAGCAGCAGAAGAAGCAGAAGCTATCAACATGGTTTGTTTTCTCAACTAATTCATATTCATAATATTATTTTTAATTTTAATAATTTCTTATACTAATGATTTATTAACACTGATTCAATTTAATTTTGTGGGAATAGACTCTCTCGAATGATATCGATTTGTTGCACCCACCTGCTGATGTTGAGAAGAGGAAGCATAAGCTCAAGCGCCTCGTTCAAACCCCCAATTCCTTCTTCATGGTACCTATTCACTTTCTTCATTTTTTCATATTTTTTTTCTGATTTTTTTTATATGTTATTAATTTATTTGTTTATAATTAGGATGTGAAATGCCAAGGCTGCTTTAACATGTGAGTTTACTATCATTATTGTATTTACCCTTTTTATTCGATTTAATTGGTCTAGTGAGCTGTGATTATTAGTTCGAATATTTGTGTATAAACTGAAATTTAATTTATGTTTTGTATCGAAAATTGTAGCACTACTGTGTTTAGCCACTCTCAAACCGTTGTGGTGTGTGGCAACTGCCAGACAGTATTATGCCAGCCTACCGGTGGACGTGCGAGGCTTACCGAGGGTTCCTCATTTAGGAGGAAGAGCGATTAATTTAAGCTTCGGTTTTGGTTGGTTGGTTGTGAGATGAAATGAAGCGAGGCCTTTGATCTTTGATGTATTGGTACACTAGTAAATTGATGTTTAAGGCGTTAAATCAGAGTTTAGTATTGTGTGTGTTTTTTGTTTCTGTGGATGAATTGATAACGTGTCTTGAGATAGACTGTTTGATCTTGTTGAATTTTGATGGAAGTATTAATGTATAACTTGCAAACACTTACTATCTCTCTCTATGGGTTTTTTCCCCCAAGTGCCTCTTTGTTCATGTTAATTATTTGATTAAAATTCCGCATCAAAATTCTCATTTAGCTTCGTATATGAGGAAACAGTCTGCAATATTAGTTCACCTCCAGCTGCTCATATGATTGTCATTCCACAGTACTGCCTCTTTAATCTTATGCCCAAAGTATGATTCCTTTTATCAGGTGCAAATTCTTTAGCTTTTAGATGTTAATGGTTCTTTCCCAGAATATTACTAGAGGCTATCGTATGTACACTGCATTAAAGTCAAAAGAAAGAAACTGAAGTTAATTTAAGAAGCGCCTCTTCATTAGATTGCAAAGATTTGTTTCCTCTTGGGCAAAATTAGATATCTATATGTGAGGGAAGTTGAGCAGAACCCAGTGGGAAGGGGAGATAACAGAGACTAATATGTGAGTTGGGGTCTAAACCTTTACTCATTTGCCCATAATTTGGTCCATTGCCCTCTCATTAAAAGGCCTCTCTATGTTGATGGTGATGAAAGAAATTTCCAGATTTTTCAGTTTTCTTTACAAGTTTTGTTCCTGGGAGTGAAGAGTAGGAAATAGAACGGGGAAATCTGAAGTTTCTACCTTTACTGCATCTCTTTGAGTAGTTTTTTTTTGCCCTTCCTTTTGCACTAAACTCGGAAGCACGTTAGAGAGTTTATTTTGCGCTAGAGAGTTTATTTTTTTTCTTTTCTTTCAAAAAACTTTGGAGCCAGTTTAGAGTTTGATGTTCCTGTTGTCACTTCTACTGTACAATGTATGAACTACAAATATTTAGGAGTTTGAATTTGCCTTGTCTTGGAGTTTGGTTGCTTTGTCAAATAAATATGCAGTAGGGGCTGAAATTTTATAGGAAAAGTTACCTGAACTTTCAGATTGTTAGGAAACGGCTACACTTTGGTAATTTACGTTGTGTTGTGAAAAATTGAGCCTGTTTGGCATCAGAAAGAAATGGACTTATCCGAGGATAAGTCCGTTTCAACTTATTTCGGACCGTTTGCCTAGACAAGTAGAATGGACTTATTTTGCCAAATAAGTTGATAAGTGATAAGTTAGTAATGACGTACTTTTTTCCAACTTATTTCGTATTACTTGATTTTTTAACTTGTTTAATATTTTATATTTTTACATTTATATTTATAATTGTCATATGCATGTACTGGGATAATTATATTAAATAATTAATATTTTTTAATTTAATTCAATAAAAATTTTACCAACTTATAAGTTAAACACCCAAACACGAAAATATAAGTTGTAAGTAACTTATTACTTACTTCATATAAGTTACTTACTTCATATAAGTGTTAAGTAACTTATTTTAAGATTTCCCAAACGGCCCCATTGTTGGATTTCCAAATTTTCGGAAAAATGGTTAGACTTTTGTTATGCTTTTCAAGGAGGTTGCTTGGCTGTTGGTTCACGTTGGTTGTGTTTTTTTTTTTTAATTGAATACATATGAGTATCTGTTCTTAAGAATCGAATTTAGGATTTGGAACGATAAAAGATAAATTGTTAACCACTTGAGCTATTGCATCACATTCACGTTGGTTGTGTTGAAAGTTATGGTGCCTGTGCAAATATTTTTATGAGAGTCTTTTTACGTTAATAATATTTCTAAATTGAAGAATGTATTATTTTCAAATCAATTATTTATCGTCCCTACATTTGCATATTGTTTTAGTGTTATTTATTCTCTTCAATTATTGTACCTATGCTTGATGTTTTGAACCTTTGAGGAGGTACCTTCGCATGCGTCAGCTTACCAATGTGACAATGCGTAAGCCTGTGTGTTTGGTTTCTCTTCTTTTTTAAAATAAAATTAGAACATATTTATTGTACTCTCTCTTTTTGTGTTTTTAGCCCAATATTTTATTTTATAATTTTGCAAGTGTTTGATTGGATAATTATTAGATAAAACACACTCTATATAAATAACTAAACTTGGAAATACATAATTTAACAAGAAGTCTTTTTATGCACAAAATTTATATTACAGTGAAATTAATAAACATTAGATTTCAATATAATGTGTTTATCCAGTTCTATAACATTTGATTTTTAAAATTATGCAGCTTACATAAAATTCAAATGTCAAGTATGATTGTTGTCAAATGTCAAATTTCATGATTCTAATTTTATCTATTTTTTTGTTTAAAAAATTGGTGACTATGTTTTTTTTGAAAATAACTTGTAATCTAAAAATTAATATTCATTATTAAATAAATTTTGGTGTGAGAAAAAAAACACAAGAAATCTTTATATACAAAGATGTTTTGGGTAGAAACAGGGCCGGTCCTGAATTTTCGGGGGTCCGGTGTGAAATTTTTTTTTAGGTCCTTTATATAATTTTTTTTTGAGTAAAATAAAATTTAATTTCAAATGTGAAATTCAACCAAATATAAATGTAATCATACATAACTAAACTTGATGATTAAGTTTTACTAAAATAAAAATATAAAACCTTAGAATCGAATAATGTACTAAATATTCTCTTGTATTTTTCATTTTTTAAACATATTTACAAATTTATAAATCAAAGTTTAACTACAAAATAAAGAGTTCTCTTTTTTATGCGAAGATTTATACAGGAGCCTCTACTATAAATATAGCAGTTACTAAAAATTTGTAGCAATCACTAACCAATGATTTGCTTATAATGTTTTGGGTTGTTAATTATAAATGCATGCATAAAATTTAATCACAAATTAGTTACATATATACACATAAATTGAATTTTAAAAACTTTTGGGCCCCTAAACCCAGTGAGCCCTGTGCGATCACACGGTAGGACCACCCATGGGTAGAAATCAAAATATTATTTTATACTTTTTGGAGCATTTAAGGGCATATTCTCGTTTTTAGGTCATGCTTTCGAGTTTATTAAATAGAATGAAGTAAGTGATGGGAGAGTAAAGTACTTTAATCCCAAAAACTGTCATACCATATTTATGATAAAAGTTTTGGAGTAAAAATGGGCTTAATTTGTATTCATTTTACTTTTCGTTCATATAAAAAATTAGAGTACACAAAAAGAAGTGAAAATCAAACAATTTTACTTATTTTTCAGTTACTTCCTTCTCAATTTAAAATTCGAAGCAAGGTGCGTGACATAATAGAAATAAGAAAGTTAAACAAAAGTAAATTAGCAAAAAAAAAAAAAAGTTTAATGAAGTCTTTGATGTGAAAGCTTAAATTACAATATCATCTAGAGACTAAACTGAAAATTTTAAAAAAAAACATGAGTATACTCACAAATAAGAGACGTCATGAGGGGGATGGTTTGGCTCCATGAAACGAACCAGTAGGATGAGTTGTGCAGGTTTGCTGATGAGACATTAGTTATACAGATAGCGATGTTCAATTATTGCTCTTAAATATTGCCTTTATATCCTATGAGATACGCATTTCAAATTCATAATCATATATTGTTAAGTTGTACTCCTATTAGGTAAAGCTTGTTAGTGAAGAAGAAGCACTAGTGCTAGTGCCATGGACGCCGAGTCTCTTTCTCGTAATCCTTCTCAGGTTTCTTCTATCTCACCCTCCATTTTACCTCTCGTATATTTTGATTACGCCAAAATCGACTTATTTTTTCGTTGATTGGTATTGTGTCTTGAAGTTATAAAACTTGCATTGAGTGGTTTGTATCTGTATTAGTACAATTTTTCGTAATAACAAAATGACGGAAAATTTGTTTCACAGAAATCATTTTCCGGACCTGGAAAGCGGAGAAGCTATATCTTCTACAATCAATTTATTTTCCAGCAAACAAATGGATTCTTTGTGATCGGTATTTTATCCGGTTCATTTTCTAAATTCTCACCGTTGAGTTTTTAATTGATAGTAATAAGGAGGATTTTGCGTTGACAAGGAAGAAGAAGATCAGGTGGAATATTAGTTTGTATGACTTCCATTGAAGCCGTTCAGGCTATATTATATAGCCATACAACTAGAAGAAAAAGTAATATATTTTTTAAAAAATATTACATAATCTAGAAGAAAACACTGTGTATGCAAGAAGTACGCCATATTTTATAACTCGCAAAAAAGCATCATGTTATGAACAAACAAAGATCTAAGGTTGATATTGGTTCTAATTTCAGAATAAAGTTCTAAGTTGATCTTATGGTTGATTAAACAAATATCTAAGGTTGATATTGGTTCTAGTTTCAGAATAAAGTTCTAATTTGATCCTAGGGTTGATTAAACACATATCTAAGGTTGATATTGGTTCTAACTTCTAATTTCATGTTAAAGTTCTAATTGGATTCTACCCCTATATGTTTGTATAGTAGTAGCGTTTTTGATATACTGTAATATGTGAGATTGCAGGTTTCTTGGCTGAGCTTCTCCAGACATCTAATATTAGCATACCAAAGCTTTGGTGTGGTTTACGGAGACCTGAGCACTTCACCTCTTTATGTCTATAAGAGTACATTCATCGGAAAGCTTGAAAAGCATCAAAATCCTGATGCAATATTTGGTGCATTCTCTCTGATCTTTTGGACCCTTACATTAATTCCTTTGCTCAAGTATGTCCTCATTGTATTGAGTGCTGCTGATAATGGTGAAGGTTTGTTGACATTGAGACACTTTTAGACGACTTACCAACTTGCATCTGAAATTTGAGCTCTGACAGATATCATTTTGTCCCGTATCAGGTGGGACTTTTGTTCTTTACTCTCTGCTATGCAGACATGCAAAATTTAGTTTACTTCCCAACCAACAAGCAGCTGATGAGGAGTTGTCTGCTTACAAATGTGGCCAGTATCCGTCATCTTCACCACTTAAGAGATTTATTGAAAAGCATAGGAAGTTGCGTGTAGCACTGCTTACAGTGGTATTAGTGGGGGCTTGCATGGTTATTGGTGATGGTGTGCTCACTCCTGTAATATCTGGTACAGTAATGTAAGATATAATGTTATTCTTCAAACATATGTTATTAGCCTATTACGAAGTTTGATATGATAGTTACAAGCACATTATATCAAATATACTTTTATGGTTAATCTCGGACTGTTTATTTTCAATTTTTTATATATAATTACATGTTTTCTAGACCCTACTTTACGAGTGGAATATGGTGGGTATGTTTGTTTTGTTTTAATCTTCAATTTTATGCACTCTCATCTGGTTCAAGGGTGTTTACTTGACTATTATTTTTTTATGCAGTTATATCATCAGTATCAGGACTTGAAGCTGCCCATAGCAATTTGGCTCGAGGTAAACAGTTGGATGACCATTTCATTTTTCCCACTTTGTTATTTATTTGATACTTAATTTTTAACCTTAAGTTTGCTACTGAATTAAGATACCAGTGCACTGGATTGGCCTTAATTTTTAACCTTAAGTTTGCTACTGAATTAAGATCCGATTGCACTGGTTTGGCCTAAGATTTATCAATTCTGTTACTTGACAGGTGAAGTTCTACTTATTTCTTGTGTCATACTGGTTGGCCTCTTTGCTCTGCAGCATGTCGGTACCCATAGGTTAGCTTTTGTGTTTGCGCCGATTGTTCTTATATGGTTGGTATCAATATTTTTAATTGGGTTGTACAACATCATACATTGGAATCCAAAGATCATTTCTGCAATTTCTCCGCATTATATTATCACTTTTTTTAAAGAGACTGGTACAGATGGGTGGATATCACTTGGAGGGGTCCTTCTCTCCATAACAGGTAAAGGGACTTTTATTAATCATTATCATGTGTTTTTAAGAATATTGTAGAGTTTACTTGTCCTTTTCTAGCTCTCTGCTTGGGTAACAAACATAGTTTTGAAAAGGGTGCTTAAGCTCTGGCTTACTCTCAAAGTCCAGTAAACAGCTGAGTTTGTGCTTCTCTTCGAGTGAGCTTAGCTACTTCTACGAAGTGCTGCTAAAGCACTAAGCATTTCTTACCGCCCTTTAGAGAAGGGGGTTGACCTTTCTAAACCTAGATCTGACGTACTTTTTATTCCATGGATGTCAAACCTAATCAAGTAATATTAGAACGTAAAAGTTGCTAGGACGATTTTTAAGTCCTCCAATAGGAAATGATGTTAGAGAATGGACACAATTTAGTCTCACTGATATATTTATGTGTCTTATATTATTATGTTTTGTTGACTACATACTACTGGAACTTGTTTGTCTTGGACAATGTTAGATTCTTCTTAATTGTGTTGATATTTAGTGTCTAACCATTGCATATATATACACATATATGTTTGTTTTTGAATGGCCTACGAACAACCAACCTCCTAATAATAATAAATGTAAGGATCTTACATTGTGTCATGCTAAGTGCTGAGCTTTTGTACAGGTACTGAAGCCATGTTTGCTGATCTTGGCCATTTCACAGCCATGTCAATAAGGGTACGTTTGGACTTGTATTCTTACTATAGGTTAATATATTGATAATTATAATAATAATTAAAATGGTGTTATGGTGTAAATTGGTTTTATGAATACATACTGTCCCCTCCATGATTACTAATTCTAGCAACTGAGCAGATTTCATATGTATGTTTGTGTGTGTGCACATTTGCATAGTTTTTTTTTCCCCTTTTTGTGGTTTGTGCAAGGTAAACTCATTAGATCATGAAAATATTGTAAATGTGTTATACTTTAAGATATAAATACATTGTGCAAACAATCATATTCTAGGTTAATTTATCAATTTTAGTAGTAGAACCTATTAACTACATCCTAACTGTTGTCATAAATTGTTTGTATGTGCAGCTTGCATTTATAACTGTTGTGTACCCTTGCCTGGTTGTACAATACATGGGCCAGGCTGCCTTTTTGTCTAAAAACATCTCTTCTATTCCGAACAGTTTCTATGACTCTATACCTGGTTGGTGAAACCTCTCACTAGTTAAGATTGTTCATCTATTCTATTCACGAAATGAGTTGTTTTCCACGCCATAAGGTGCTTTTTAATTGTGCAGATCCTGTATTTTGGCCTGTCTTTATCATTGCAACTCTAGCAGCCATTGTTGCTAGTCAAGCCATCATCACTGCCACCTTCTCTATTGTCAAACAATGCCACGCTTTAGGTTGCTTTCCAAGGATCAAAGTTGTTCACACCTCAAAACATATATATGGGCAGATCTACATTCCAGAAATAAATTGGATTCTCATGATTCTTACTCTTGCTATAGCTATCGGGTTCCAGGACACAACTCTAGTAGGAAATGCATATGGTGAGACCTGTAGTTTTTGATGATCAATTTCTCATTATATTTTTCATTCGTAGACCATTAAGATTTCTCTTGTTGTCGGTCTTAAGTATCTTGTAGATGTATTTTTGGTATGCATATCAGCATATGTGAGAAAACCAGGAAAATAAAATTAGCTTTAGAGGTATTATTTACCCAGATCATATTGTCACTTGTAGCCTCATATAATAGTGTCAACATATGCCTCTGTTTACTGTAGTGTTCAGCATGCTTAACTATCAACTGTTTACTGTTCTAAGTGTAGTGTTCCGCATGCTTAACTAACAACTGATTCCTATTCTTTGCATGCCTTTTTCAGTGTCTTTGGATATTTTTGTATTGGAACTAATGCAATTAGTTTCAAGTTTTGTTTTACTGATTTTCCATAAAAGTGGCTACACGTAATTGATTTGATTGCCTTGGTTGTATGTTATACGAAAATCTGACTGATTAAAATTACTTTGATACATCCGGTGTTCTTTTATTTTGTGATCTCTGTTTAATAATTTGAATAGAATACCTGAATAAAAAGGGCTTGCATAGAGAAAATAATTGTTTTCTAATAATTATAGATGTACCACCAACACTGTTTGCTCTGGTCATGAACATGCTTTTCATTAGCTAGTAAACCTAATTGGGAGGTTCTGTAGGCAATAATTACTTTCGCGGAATTTGTAAATCATGTCCAGCTAATTAGGTACATACCAAGTCCCAACGAGTACCACAAATCCAAGGCATATGTGATGAGTAGGCTCTTGACGTCAGGGCCTAATGTATTATTGGGGCGGTCCTGAGAATTCTTAGGCCCAGTGCGAAAAAAAATAAAATCCGAGGCCCTTTCGACAAAAAACCCAAAATAAGATTGAAAAAAGATAGGGTTTATAAGTTGGTACTAGCCTAGGAATTTACATAGAAAAAAGATGGAAAAGCATTCAAACTTTTATTTATACATAAAAGAGGATATAAAAGAGAGGATACAAACTACTACGTGATACTTACCGATTAAAGTTTCGTTTTGAGTTTCCGAATTTAGAAAGTTTAAATTTTATTTATTTAGAGACAGCTTAAACTTAATCAGGGTCCTAGTAAAATATTCAGTTTAGAGGACATAACCAAAGTTGCAAACTAAAAAAGTTAGGAGGTGTCAACAGAATTTAAAGAGTAGGTAGACTTAAATTAATTTTAGAAAAAAGATGCTATTTCTAAATTAAATTAGTTGCCCAAAAGTTAAAATAAAACTAAACCAATACTAAAAAAAACCTTAATTAACAACATCCTAGTAGCCCACTAAAAGTATTGAATTAACTTAAAATTTACAATTTTCATACCCCCCCCCCCCCCGGGTTAGTACTTATGCAAGGCCAGCGAAGAGAAAAAAAACCTTTAACCGCTATAACCATGCATATATGTAATAAGCTAAAATAATTCTCGGCCCCTGAACCTAGTGGGCCTAGTGCGGTCGCATCAGCTACCCTAATGTAAACATATACTGTTTCCGTTTTGTTTTATGCTTTTCATGACACTTGTATCTTATGTGAGTATTGTTGCATTTGGATCATCCTTCTCATCCTTTGGCTGTTGGTTGCAGGCCTTGCCTGCATGACAGTTATGTTTATCACAACTTTTCTTATGGCACTTGTCACAATGTTCGTATGGCAGAGAAGCATCTTCTTGGCTGCAGCCTTCCTTATCTTCTTTTGGTTTATCGAGGGGATTTACCTGTCTGCTGCAATTATCAAAATTCCTCAGGGAGGATGGATCTCTCTGCTACTCTCATTTATCTTCTTAGTTGTCATGTTTGTATGGCACTACGGAACTCGCAGAAAGTACAACTTTGATCTGCACAACAAAGTGTCTTTAAAATGGCTTCTCGGTCTAGGCCCCAGCCTTGGTATTGTCCGTGTCCCTGGAATAGGACTTGTGTACTCGGAATTGGCAACAGGAGTTCCTGCAATCTTCTCACACTTTGTGACAAATCTACCTGCTTTTCACAATGTTTTGGTTTTTGTTTGTATGAAATCTGTTCCAGTACCGTTTGTATCACCCGAGGAACGGTTTCTGATAGGCCGCATCTGCCCAAGACCATACCGTATGTATCGGTGCATTGTCAGATATGGTTACAAGGATATCCAGCGGGATGATGGTAACTTTGAGGATATTCTTATCCAGAGTATAGCAGAGTTTATTCAGATGGAAGCAGTTGAACCCCAACTATCAAGTTCTGAGACTACATCAGTTGATGGGAGGATGGCAGTTATAAGCACTAGAACAGCTCAATCTGGCTCAAGTTTAATAGTATCCGCTCATGATAGTACTAGTTCTAGTAATTCCATAAAGAGTAGCAAATCTTTAACTTTGCAGAGCTTGCAATCTGCTTATGTGGACGAGAACCCACAGTTGATGACACATCGAGTCAGGTTTCAGTTGCCATCAACTCCTGGACTAAACCCTTCTGTCAGGGAAGAGCTTCTGGACCTGATACAGGCAAAGGAAGCGGGGGTTGCATATATAATGGGTCATTCTTATGTGAAGGCTAGGAGATCTTCTTCTTTCTTGAAAAAGGTCGTTATTGATATTGGATATTCATTTCTTCGCAAGAATTGCAGAGGGCCATCAGTTGCACTTAACAATCCTCACATCAGCCTTATCGAAGTTGGCATGATATATTATGTCTGATGTGACAAGTTTTTCAACCCCTTGCTTCCAGTCCTTGGCATAGAAGTTGCAACTGACTGGAAGTTGTTACTGGTTTGACTAGGGGTGTGCACGGGTCGGTTCGGCTCGGTTTTTACCGAAAACCGTTACCAAACCGTACATGTCGGTTCGGTTCGGTTTTTACCTATTAACCGTAACCGAACCGCTCGGAACGGTTTTTTTCGGTTCGGTTAACCGTTTGTCGGTTTCGGTTTTTTCCGGTTTTTTATTTTTAATACTTAATATCATGCTAGTAAAAATTATAAGTTTCTAATTTTCTTAAACTCACTATTCCTACGAAGGTGGCGCATGTTTTAGCTTAAAGGTGGTCATAAGATCAATCAATTCATTTTTAAAATATAAAATTGTAAAATCAATTTTTTTGACATTTTTAAATCTTTTTAAGTACATAATTATTTTTTGATAGATTATTAATAATTAATGTAAAAAATAAGATGGGAAACTTTTGCAATTCAAGTTATACTAGCTTTTGTCTTACTTCTTATATAAAATTCTATATTTATATAAGTATATAATATAAAAATATAAATTATTAAAATAATATATTTTTGGTTCGGTTTTTCGGTTCGGTTATTGGCATAAAACCGTAACCGTTACCAAACCGTTCCGTCGGTTCGGTTACGGTTTTTTTCGGTTTTTGTCGGTTACGGTTTTTTTCGGTGCGGTTTTTCGGTTTTTCGGCTCGGTTTCGGTTTTTCGGTTTTATTTTGCTCACCCCTAGGTTTGACACTGAAAGGAAGATGATGCAATAGTTAGTCGGGGTATTGCAAAGCAAATATTGTTAAAGATGATTTAATATCTGGTGCATGATAATACCGCTATTGAATGTACATCTGTAAATTTTGGTCTCTAGATTACTAAGATATGGAGAATACTATCTAGTACTTCAGTCATATGAATCATAATCAGCTTAACATTCTATTGCTGGTTTGCTTTGACAGTCCGATAAGATTGGTACTAACTGAGCCACCATAAGTCTAGAACCAATAGCATTGATGAGTCCCCATTTGCAATTACAGTAAACTCAAATTCAAGCATATATAATTTTTATTAGGATTAAGTGCAACTAATCATGAATTATCAGAATTAACATTTTTCTCCCTTTTTTTTAATCAGCGTGGCATGTTATGTTTTGATGGTTGTACTATTTCCTTTTTACAAGAATTTGCAGTATATGCCTCAGTACTTCGGTACTTGTATAAAGCATCATAGAAGTCCAATGATGGTGCTAAAATATGTATAATTATTGCTATATTTTTAAAAAGAAAATTGAATTTTGATGTTAAAATGAAATTTGTGTTACAATGTATGATTTTAAAATGACACCAAATTTATCGAAAGAAAATAATATTTCAAGTACCTAATCCTTTTTCGATAAAGGAAATATTTCATTAACTAAAAAATTCATATGATAACATCTCCAACAATAAGTTTGGAGGAGACATAAAACAGCACAATATAACAAATTAACAATGGCTATAACCATATTTGCATTGGACTTGACTCTAAAATTAAACCATACTTATTTTGACTACAACAACATAAAGCACTCTCATGAAAGTCTAATAAGAGAAGGATATTGTCACAACGAAACTGTAGCATGCTACAAGACACAAAATGTAAACAAAAGCAAAAAAAATACTGTCTCAACAGATTTGAGTGTTCCATACCATTTACCATAAACATCTACTTATGGATGTTAAGCATATGAGTTTGACTACACGCATCACATTGGTTTTTCACAGTTTAAAAGATATGTCTACAAAGTATTTCAAAGTTCAAACCAAGCACAAAATCAGTTACTTTAGAAATTGAATTTTTACCTTTTATAGTACTTGAAAGAAAGAGGTTCGCCATATCTGCGCAACATGAAAATTATCCTATTAAGTAGGCAGTTAAGGTGTAGTTCATTATTAATATGCTCACAAACCATATTATCAGTTATAACTTGTTAAAAAATTATTTTTATTTTTATTTTTTAATTTTAAAAAGGGAAAAATGTCCCTTACGGAACTGAAAGAATGACCAAAATAACCAATTTTCTCCTACCCACTGCCCAAAATGCCCAAATGCGGAAAAACCGACCAAAATACCCACGGGATGCGCCGTTTGGGAAGGCGCATCCGGGCACTGTTCATCGCTAGAAAATAGGCAAAACCCAGGTCGTCTGGAGAGCTTTTTGGCCGGCGATTTCATGGACCTCGCTTCGTCTCGTCGATACGCGGCGATTCAACCCCCCAAACGAACACAAATTAACCACAAGATCATGTCCTTGCTCGTCCAAGTCTCAGTTTAGCTTCGCCGGCCCCGCAGGGGCGTGTATAACCTTCGTCGGAATGTTCGACGGGATGAAATCGCATTTTTGGGCGATTCGAATCTGGGAAAACAAATGTTACGAAACTTGTATGGTCTTGTAGAGCTTGCAATTGCGGTTCTAATTATATATGTGATGTGGTTCCAAACGTCGTGATGTGGACGAACGGACACGAACCTATAACTAGCCGGAATCGTCTCTGCGGCAGCAGATCTGGGATGACAAAGACGACGTACGACACGCCGTTTCAACATGCGCATTTTCAGATACGCATGTTGAAACGGCGTGTCTTACGTCTACGCATGTTGAAACGGCGTGTCTTACGTCATCTCTGACGTAAGACACGCTGGTTTGACATGCGTATCGTCAGATGCGACAGCTGTAGAGGCGTATGCTGAACAAATTTCACGAACATTTTGGGCGTATCCTTTTGATACTCCTACCCCAGAGGCGTATCCGGGGATACTCCTTTGTCAGAGGCGTATCCCGTGGGCATTTTGGGCGGTCCTTCCCGAATTTGGGTATTTTGGTGAGAGAAACCAAAAAAGTGGGTAAATTGGCCTTTCACCCTACGGAACTTAAGTGAGTACGTAATGCATTTTAATGGCATAATTGTAATTAATTGGTCTTCTCATGCAATTACAAATATGCCTCTTAACTATTTATTTGAGAAATGCTTTGTATCGAATCTAACTTAGGTGAGTAAATATTTAGGAGCGTCAAGCTCTTTAAAAAAAAGAATTTAAAGCATATATATATATATATATATATAATAGGGTAAAGGGAGCTGTTACGACTGGATTTCTGCCGGACCTTGGATCGGTCGGACCTGCAAATGAGAAGAATGCGAGGGTTTAGCCCCCCGATTCATCTCCGGTGTGAGAATAAGTTAGTCGGTTTTTGGTAAGGTAATTTAGAACGTTGAGTGTTTGTGTTGTGTGTAATTGTGTATGAATGATGATTCAAACCTGACCAAAACATATTCTCTTCTCCTTGGGCAGTTACCGAATAGTGGGCTATGAGGGGGTCGTGTCCCACGTTCTGGGGAGTTCATAACCGCATGATCGTTGCTGCCTACTGGACCGACTATCAATGGGCTTCGTTCGGCTGGGCTGTCACTTTGTCACTGGACCTTCGGTCAAGCCCATTTAAGGGATGGGCCTCCAACATGTCCCTGGGCTTCGTTCAGAGTTGTCCTCAGGACGGAGGCCAAAGCCTGGGCCCATCTTCGGAATCCACTCTTCGGACGTCTCGTTCGGATAAGAAGGGCGATGGACTAGGTCGAGACGTCTCATGGGAAGTCGTGTCTCTTAATGATTGACAGCTGTCTAATCTCGAGATTTGCGCAAGGATCCCAGCCGTTGAATTCGAAACTGCTATGTCCAAACGTCACATCTCCTCTACTTAAACCCACAATTTCTTTCTTCTTCTACTTTACGCACAAACCAACTCTCGAATATTTGGAGCAAAAACATCTTAACAAAAGCATTTTGGCAGCAATTGGAAACGATGTTTCGTCACCGGCTACTTTCAACTCTCCGATTCCAATTGACGTTTACGTTGAGGCAGTCTATCATCGAGAACTCACTCTTATCAAAGATCTTCAAACCAGTAAGTAACCTCTTCATCCTTGTTTTTTTATCGTAATAAACCTGCATTTCATAGATTCGCGTATATATCTGTACACATACGTATAAACATTAAGTTACCTGTGATTCTCAAATGCTCTATATGCATGCCTGCAACAATTTATGCATTTTTTGATGTACCATTTTGTCCCTTAATTATCTTTTCCTACGGTTCTGGGATTTGTCCAAAAGTTGTTTGGGGCAAGAGCTTCCTTCGAGATTTTCGAACCTTGAGAACACCCTTCGAACCATCCCGACCTACTAGAATTCTCTTTAACTTGCCCTATTTCCCCGTAGTTTTTAGGCCTTCGACTCACTTTGCCCTAGGTTGTAGGATGCACCGACCGATCCTGGCTCACTGTACTCGGCCTTTTCCCCTTTTGTTTTCTTCTTTTTTATCCGAGTACAAGGCTAACGTCTCTTCATTTCCGAATGCAGGGACATGGATCGGTCAACCGAGGGTGCTTGTCCTTCGGAGGTTTCGCCCTTCAACGACGCCAAACTGTACCCAGCCGCTAATCTTCGGTCGCAGCTGACCGAGGAACACATCGAAGGTTTCCATTCCAAGTACCTAGTGGAGAAAAATGTCTGGTACTTCTTCGCACCACAGAAGAAGGACCGCATCTGGCAGAACCCCGAGATTCCACCTCTCTGTGGAGGAAGTGTGGCGACTGGTATATCCGAAATGGCGTTCAAATGCGGCTTTCGGTTGCCGATGTTGCCGATTCTGAAGAAGATACTGAAGTAGCTGGGGATAGCCATAGGGCAGTTGAATCCGAACAGCTTCTTCCACATCAACGCCTTCCAAGCTTCGGTGCCTGGCCAAGGAGATGACTCCAAGGACGACCTTGTTCTGGCATCATTATGAGCTCCGAAGGAACATAAAGAGCAACGGCTATTATACCATAGCCCGTCGAACCGGTAGGGCCGACTGGGCTCAAACGAACTCCAGCAACAAAGGGGCTCATGAGAAGTGGACTTTTATCTCGGGGCCGAAGATGGAGAAATACGGCCGATGGCATGATCTCGACCCGTCCAGGTTGAAGTATCCCGACCTACTGCAAGCGAACAAACATGATTACCGTCTGCTCTGCGAGCTTGAAATGGACAAGGTTCCGCTATCGGACGGCAGGAATAACGACTGGCTGGTCGCCCTTTGGGGTAGTGGTAACATCCATCTTTGACTTGTTATAACATACTTGTTTTCAGCCTTTAAGTAGTGCATTTTATCTTCTGCTGTATATATTTTAACCTTCTGTTATTTTGTGCAGTGTCTTCTCTTCAGGAGATTATTGAGCGCAAACGCAGGAAGGCGGCCCAACTCGCTACAGCTGCTACGGCTGAAGCCGAGGCTGCTGCTCAACCGGCCGATGGGGAGGGGAAGTCGGTTCCCGATCAGGGAGAGAGAACTGAAACTCCGCCTGTTTCTTCCCCTCCTCGGGATCTGAGGATGAATGATACGGACCTGGTCGCCTCGATCGACTCCCGAAAGAGAGGCCGGTCGGGAGATTCTGATCTGAAGGTATACTCTCCCCCTTGGGGAGTTATTGAAACTGATCAGATCATTGTCCCTGCTCCGCAACTATCTACCATCATGGGTCCCGATCTCTGCCAGGGTCTCATTCTGCCAACCGATAGGCCAACGTTCGCCAAGGCGAATGACCTTGAGGCTTGTACCGAGATGTTGGCTTTGCTCTCTATGGTAAGCTTTTTTATCTTCGGTATTATTCCTTTTACTTGTCTTTAATATTTAATTCTTTTCCCTTGTTTGTTTCCAGGGTGTCTCTTGGTCGGTTGTTGTAGCCGAACGGATGGAAGGGATACAAAGCAAGCTGAAGGCGGTCGACCAACTGGAAGTTCGGGCGGTCAAGGCTGAAGAGGACCTTCGGAATGCAACCAGCGAACTAGAGAGGGTCACCGGCCAGGCTAACTTCTTGAAAGCCGAGAATGAGGCTCTGAAGGAGAAGCTGGAGGAGATGGACGCTCTGAAGAAGCGTGTTGAGTGGAGAAACCAACAGCTCAAGGCCTCTAGGAAGATCATCCGGAAGACCCAGAAGAAGCTGGAACTGACCGAAGAGAGGTGTTATCAGATGGGGTATGACGCTGCCCTGGTGAAGGCACACTCTCTTGGTTTCGATCACACTCAAATGATCGATGCTACGATGGGTATGACGGATCCAGTCGGTAAGGAAGTGACCGATGAACCTCTGGTAGTCTCTTCGGGCGAAGACGAGCCTCTTTCTGACTGACTCCATTTAATTTAACCCTTCTATTTTGATGGCCTTCGGGCTTGTAATGATTAACATTGCCTTCGGGCTTTTTATTTGTGCCTTCGGGCTTGTAGTATTTTACTCTGCCTTCGGGCTTATTATTTTCGCCTTCAGGCCGTTTTAATTTGCCTTAGCATAATTTTCATTGTTTATGCGTCGTCGGCTTCGGTCTTAACATAGCTTCTGTTTCTGTTCATGCATCTTCAGCTTTAATTTGCCTTAGCACAATTATTTTTCTTTTTATGCATCTTTGGCTTCGTTTTGCCTTAACATAATTACTTATGTTTCTATGCATCTTCGGCCTCGGCCTAGCATGTATGTGCATTTTTTGTCGTAACCTAGTTGTCCCCCAGTATTTAAGGGGTTTTGTAAATGATTAAGGTTCCGTTCGGTCGGCTGAAAAATATTTCCTCCCGGCCTTAATTAATGTCAAAGCAACTTAAATACTAAGACATTTTTGTAAGGGTCCAAATTTCATTCGGTCGGCCCCAAATTTGGATTCGTCAAGTATTTTTAGCTTTAATCATAATGTACTTGAACACTAGAAATAAGTTAAAGGGCGCATGTTTTATTCGATCGGCCCCAAACATGGGTCCGTTAAGCTTAATATTGTGTACTTAACCTTTTGGCTACAAATGTACTTAGCTTAATAATAGCAGATAAAAAATGGAGCAAAACAATCTTTTCATTAATCATGCAACTCTTACGTAATTTTGATTACAGATTGATGCTAGCTTAGGGAATTCAGAATAAAGTTGCATAAAACAAAGTACTGAAGTAAAAAGCAATAAAATTTGTCCAGTAAGCTTACTGGTAAAAACGGCGAAGGCGAGCGACATGCCAGGTGTTTTTGATTGGGTTGCCGTCCGACTGAGCCAATTTGTAGGTGCCTGGCCGAACCACTTCAATTACCACATAAGGTCCCTCCCAGTTCGGCATAAGCTTTCCTTGCTTAGTCGGCATAGATGTTGCTAGCTCCCTTAGGACCAAATCGCCTACTTGGAAAGTCCTCTTTTTAACTCCAGAATCATAGTACTGTGCCGCTTGGAGCTGGCACCTTAAGTTTCTTTGGTGGGTTGCCTCCCTTTCTTCTTCCAGTAAATCCACATTCGCCCGGAGTCCGAACTCATTCGTTTCCACATTGAAGACTTGTGTTCGATAAGACTCTAAGCCAACCTCAACAGGCAGGAGGGCGTCTGTTCCAAAAGCCAGTTTGAAGGGTGTCTCCCCGGTTGAAGATCTTGCGGTGGTTCGGTAGGCCCAAAGGACCCAAGGTAACTCTTCGGCCCAAAGACCCTTGGCTTCTCCTATCCTCTTCTTAATCCCATCGAAGATAATTTTGTTGGCCGCTTCGATCGCCCCGTTTCCTTGGGGATGTCCGACTGAACTGAACTTCTGTCTGATTCCGAACTGAGCTAGAAACTTTCTGAACTTACTTCCGATGAACTGAGTTCCATTATCTGATACACATACCATGGGAATGCCAAACCTTAAGATCACTTGCTCTAACATGAACTTCTTTGCTGCTTCTTCGGTAATGGCTGAAAGTGATCTGGCTTCTATCCACTTAGTCATATAGTCGATTGCCACAATGCAATATTTTGCTTGTTTAGTACTGGTAGGTAGAATTCCAACGATCACTACTAAAAAACTGTTAATAGACATCACCGTTTTTAACATCGATTACAATAAAACCGATGTTAAAAATCCATTTAACATCGCCCATTTTAAAACCGATGTCTTTTAAACATTCAGACATCACTTGGCATATCAACCGATGTCTAAATGTTTTCTTAAAAATTGTTAGACATCGCTTCATTTATGAACCGATGTCTAAATGTCTACTTAAAAAAATACGCGCGATTCCCTCTTAATTATTCCCCCCCTTTTTACTTTCATTTGCCCCGCCTACTACCAAATCTGTTCCCCCCTTCCCAAAATTTTTGTATTTCCCCCGGCCCCTCCCCAATCTCAATTTTCCCCCTTAGTTTTATTTTTGTACTACATTTTCAGACAAATTAATTAAAATTAAAAACAAAACAAAACCACTCACCTCACTCTCTCTCTCGACAGATACCTAATTAGCTCACATCTCTCTCTCGCGACTCTCACCTCTCTCGACTCTCACCTCTCTCGACTCTCACCTCTCACCACTCTCCACTCTCACCTCTCTCTTTCGACTTTCACCTCTCTCTCCACTCTCACTAGCTGTCTCTCCTCTCTGTCCCGACTCTCTCTCAGTTCGAAGCTCAGTTCGAAGAAGCTCCAAAGCTCAACCGATTTGTTTGAAGCTTGAAAGCTCGAATTGGTAAGCCTGAAAGCTGTAGTTGTATGTATGTTAATCATATCAATGCATGCATTTAGTTAAAAATCAATTGGGGTTGTTAAAAAACAAAACCCTAATTTTTAAAATTGGGGGTTTTTGTTTTTAATCATTTAGTATTTACCAATGCTTGATTATATGCATTTTTATATGCATTTTATGTATTTTTCTTTGTTGTAAGCATTTTATGTAATAATTGTTAACTGTTGGATGTATATCTTTTGCATCTGTTGGATTATAAAGTGACATAGCATGTATTAATGTGTTGTAGTCTAACTGAATTGTATGATGCTTTGCCTGTTTTCGTTTTATAGGCTTTTTATCAGTTACTTATTTAATTTTTCGAGAAATTTTGATTGTGTTTATGATAATTTATTGTGTTTATGTGCCTCCTGTTTGTTTTGTGTACATTTGTATGTTAATTGGCAAATTAAACTCTATTCTGAACTTAAGTGTGTACGTATAATGTGACAACAAATTGACATATAAATGCATGTGTCTTTGTTGTTGGTTATAGTTTATAGTTATAAGAAGATATTAGATAAGTTATAGGTCATACTGCATAGTATTTCATAACTACTGGTTAAGTATTGAACATTTTAGTAACATATCAGGTGGGTTAAAATGGATAAGTCATGGATCAAAGCCGATAGGGATTCTTTAGAATATGAAGTTGGTGTCGAAAAATTCTTGATCTTTGCTGAGGAAAATGCAAAAAACCCTAAGAAAATTCCTTGCCCATGTGCACGCTGCTCTAATTTTAAAAAGTTTCCGGTAAAAATAATTAGAGGTCATCTATATGAAGCCGGTTTTAGTTTGGGCTATATTGAGTGGATTTGGCATGGAGAAGAGTCTTCTAGGAGTAATAAATCTTCTGTTGGTAGTAGTTCTTCTGTTCCGAAGTCAACACCTGCTTCGGAAACAGTGAATGTGTGTGAAGCAGCCTACAATAAGGGTGATTACGATGTTGATACAGATGACTTTAAGAGGTTTGTTGCTGATGCAGAGCAACCTCTGTTTGAGGGAAGTGAGTGCAATAAACTAGAGTCGGTCTTAAAATTACACAATTGGAAATCTAGGTTTGGTATTAGTGATATATAGCGCATTCACTGATTTACTTCAAAATATTGGCTCCCTTCTTCCTAAAGATCATTTGTTGCCACCGAGTTCATATGAAGCAAAAAAAACCTTAGCTGATTTAGGACTTGATTATATCAAATTTCATGCGTGTCCGAATGATTGCGTGTTATACAGAGGTATAAATGAGCAGGCTTCAGAGTGTCCTAAATGTCGTCTGTCCCGTTGGAAGCTTGGGAAGGATGGTAAATATAGAGTTAACGTACCAGCTAAGGTAATGTGGTATTTTCCCATAATCCCCAGATTTAAAAGAATGTTTAAATCTGCTCCAACCGCTGAGTTAATGACTTGGCATGCACATAACCAAAGTAAAGATGGGCACATGCGTCATCCAGTTGATTCGCCTTCTTGGAAAAATGTAGATTATAGGTGGCCTGAGTTTGGTAGTGAACCAAGAAATATCCGTTTAGCTTTATCGTCCGATGGCATTAACCCGCACAGTAATGGCTTAGGCAATAGGTATAGTTGTTGGCCAGTTGTATTAGTAACATATAATCTGTCTCCATGGTTAAGCATGAAAAGGAAGTTTATGATGTTAACAACATTAATTTCCGGCCCGCATGAGCCTGGTAATAATGTTGACGTGTATCTACAACCACTTATTGATGATTTAAAGAAACTTTGGGAAGAAGGCGAACCTGATGTATATGATGCGCACACTAAGTCTTACTTTACTTTTAGGGCTGTTTTGATGTGGACAATAAATGACTTTGTTAGGTCCAAATGTGTTGTAGAGGGGGGGTGAATACAACTTTTCAAATATGAGAAGCAATAAATACGATGCAATAAATGAACACGCAGATTCAAGGAATATATTTCTTATATATAACTTGAAAAGGTTGCTACAACATTCATTACAAAGTATAACAGAAGTTCAGAGAGAAGTGAATGATTCTAAGCTCTGTGAATGTACTCTCTCTCTTTTTTCTTGTGTTTTCTCAATATTGCTCTCTAACATAAAACATTACACAAGTACTTCTATTTATACTACATGTAATCTATGTCCTGTAGTCTTCAAAGTCTAAGATGTACGTGGCCCAATGATGTCCACATAAATCTTGCCTTATCTTGAAAGCTTGGAAATCTGCCAATCAGAAGATGCCATGTGTCATGTTGAAGCTGCACTCTAAGTAGAACTTCTACTTGAGAATTTCTACTTAGCCATCTCGAATTTCTAAGTAGAACTTCTACTTAGAAATATTCTACTTGGTCATCTAGAATATTTAGTACTTAGAAAATATTCTGGTCTTCAACTTGAAACTTCAATGCACATCTTGAACTTGTGATATCTTCATGTCTTCTTTATTCTTCAGCAAGCTCTTGAACATGGATCTTTATTACTGACATAAACTTGCTATCAATGTCCTGACACTTGATGCACTGGTCTGGTTCATAAGTGACTAGTCTTGATAGTGTTTCTGCTTCTCGAATAAATTACCATATTCACTTAGTAACTTGGCTTTCCAATGTTCGCTTTCCTTCTTGTTCACTTGAAATCAATTGGTCTTGTTGATACTGATAGTTATGATCTTGATTCTCGATTTCTCAAATCACTGAGGCATGAACAACTTTGACTTGAACTTCTCTCAATGATTTCTTCTTGGCTTGATCATAGTTAACATGTTCAATTGTATCAATTACCTTGTCTTCATTTAGCGTTGATTTCTTGTGGCTTCTTGTTCTTGATTGTCTTCTGGTTAAGTATCTTTTCCTTTAGTTGAGTTACATTAGTTATAGTGTTACAAGTTTATACACTCTGCCTTTCAATCTCCCCCTATTTGATTGTCTAACAATGACATTCAAATTAATGAAGGATAACTCAACTAAACAATGAGACGAGAAAAGATAATTAACATTACAGTCTTGAATAATATACAATTGAAAAGTACTTGAAAACAATACAAAGAACTTAAACTAGAAACAGAATTCGAACCTCGAATTAAAGATCATTTGAATGATTCCTATCACCTGGATTATTTCATATCTTTTAGTCAAACTTATATCACCTTATTGGATTCACTCTAAGGTGAATTTTCCTCAAGTGAGTTAAAGCAACCGAAAGACATGAAGGTTTTCCAACTTCAAGTTCACACCACTCTGACCTTTAACCCTAATTCCGTTTCCTCTTCCTAGCTTCAGCAGCTTGGTCTTTCTCTTCTTTCTGCCTTCTGCGCTTCTCCTTCTGCTGCTGATCTTTCTTGTACACTGGATCGTGAAGCTGCTCCCACCTAGCATTCAACAGACTTACAGCTTCCATTTCTAGGGGATTCTTGGGCTCTGGGTAAGGATGTTTGAAAAGCCTTCTGAGTTTGTTCACCTCCTGAGTAGTCCCGATCTTTGGAATGTCCTCAAAGTTCTTCATTATAAGCTGAGGTTTCCAATGTGCTTTATCAGCTTTAAACTGACAATAGATCATTTTGGGATAGCCCTTGACACGGTTAGTATTGTGGACACTAGCCACATCTTGCTCCATTCGCTTCTTTTCCACTACTACATCAGACAGGTAACTCATGAGTCTCTGCTTTTCTTCCACATGCTTATCTTCCACTTCGTCCCATTTGAACACATATAACACTTTCTCCAGAAATGCAGCATCTTGAGTCTGCAGCAGCCATTTTCTACTCATATGCAAGAGTGTTTTATTCTGGTCTGCATCTATGAATACTAAGGCATCAGCTGTATCATCAACAAAAGAGTGTATCCAGTATACACTATCTCTTCCTGGAACACCAACTGACTCCCTTCTCTCTCCTTGTTCCAGTTCTCCAGAAGGAAGATTCAGAGCTTCATCTACATTCTTCATAGCTTGAAGAATGTTCCATTTCTTTTCTATCAGCTCCGGCTCAATCTTCACGTTATCAAGAGGGTTTGGAGCAATGATATCACACTTCCACACCTCATTGCTCTTCTTGAATATGACACTTTCAATGATCTTCACTGATTTATCTTTAAGCTCAGAAGCGAATCCCTTACTCATCATTTGTCTACAGACGGCCTTAAGAGATTCCACTGAAAGTTCCATTAAGTCCTTTTCCTCCATGCTAACCCTCTTCAATTTGCTGTCAACTACCATCGGACAACATTAGGATATGCTGAGAATTCTGGACCCTTGTCCTCTGCTAGCTGCATTAACTGATCCCTATACAGAATGCTTAGCTTCTCAGAATGAGAGTATTGAATTTTTGTTGCTAGCAAGAACAACTCTGATGCAGATCTTCTCGTCATGAATTGGTCATCCACATATAGGAAAGACATTGGGACTCTTTCTATCAAAGACAATATAACCTGCCACTCCTTAAGCGTTGCATTATATCCAACCCTGACTTTAGAAATTAATCTCTTCAATGCACTTATGTAGTCCGCAGCCATTGGATTCTGCAAATTCAGGTTGTAGAACAGATCATCTGCCTCCTTGTTATGAACTCCTTTTGCACAAGGTCCCATAAATATCTTCCTTGCTTCATCCCACTTCTGCCCTATCCTTTTCTTGTCCAGATCAACTTGAGGATCAGCTAGCCTTGCAAGCTCATAATCGTACTGCTTCCCTTGTAGCTCCACTTTCTTTTCTAGAAACGCAGCACTTTCTTGCATCATCTTCATTTTAAAGAACTCAGCTTGTTCCAAGGCTAACTGTTGAGACTTAAGGGTTTCCTCATCAACAGTAAATTCTTCAGGCATTCCGAAAGACATCCCAGCACCTCCACCTTGATCCTTCAAAGATCTCTTTATAGCATGTTCCAAAGGTACGTCTTCCATATCAGAATCTGAGTCATGTGCCTTCTGTACTGTTTCGTGATGACTCAGGTCAACGAATGGCTCATCTTGATCAATCGCTATTGCCTTACCCTTTCTCCTCCTCAGAGCCTCTTCATCAATAGACGGCTCAATTTCTATTTCCTTGACAAGATCAGCATGTTCTTCAATTTCTTCGATATGAACTGCCTGCTGTCTCGTCTCTTTTCCACTCTCCCCCTTAGGTGAGTTATCCTGAACTCCACCTTGGTCTTCAGATCCACCAGCTGCATAAGAACCTCCAAAACCAGAACCAGAGACTCCTGCTCCACTAGCACCACCTGCACCAGCATCGGGGGGAGGTTGTTGCGGCTCGAAACACTCAGGGGGCACAAAATTTCTGATTGCGAACATCACTCTACTGATCTCCACAGCCAGTGTATCCATTGTAGTCTCCATTGCTCCCATCCTCTCATTCAGAGTGTTTCCCAAGACACCACCAGCATGGCCCAAGTCATTTACCTTGTTTGTCAAAACATTAAAAGCTGTAGCTTGACTTGCCATTCGTGCTGCGTAGTCATCAAGAGCCCTTTGATTGTTTCCAATGTTAATCCCTAACTGCCCCATCGTCTGCCCGAAATGCTTCATCTGATTTTCCATAGAAGTCATACGTGTATCAAGATTTTCAATATTAAGGGACGGTGTTTGGTTTAGGTGACCTCGCTCTAATACTAGTTCTGTTAGTATTTGGCGCTCGGTTTCGGGCCTTAAAAATGAAGGTCCCTCTCTCCCTAACCTCTCACACACACTCCCTGTCTCACGCTCGTGTATGTCTTCAATGATTGATCCAAAGTATGAAGCAGTACCTGCAGAAACTGGATAAGCAATATAATTGGCAGTTATGGGATCAATTTCTGTTGGTTCCTGAGTTGGAATCTCAGGCTGAGAGGCTACAAAGTGTTCTAGTACAACATCAGAACCGATCCTCTTTGCAGCATCAGTACGTACCGGTGAAGGTACGGCTGAAGCTTTTAAAGCTTCATGTCCTTTTGAAGCAACAGTATCTTCAAGAGGTACATAATCCTCATCAAAATCCCTATGTGCAGATTGTTCAAGGGGAGAACCACTCTCGTGAGGTGGAGTGGTTGCGTGTGACATACTAGGGTTTGACTGAGGTTTAGAAGTAGCAGCATGAGAAAATTTGGCTTTCTTTCGAGTAAGAGGCTGCTCTTCGGGGTCACTCTCCTCATCATATCCTACATTTACATGTGCTGGCTGTCTGGATTCCGGTGACAGGGGTGAACGAGAATAAGAATGTATGACAGACTCAGAAATATGGCTCTCACCCTGGGATAGATCCTGCGGGCTAGCAGTCTCTTGGGTTCCGGAATCAGATACATAGGAAGAGGAATGAGTAGTATGCAAAGAGAGATTACCTGATTCATTACCTTGTTCGTCATCGCTCTGCTCATCAGGAATCCCTTCAAATGCCTCAGCATGAGCAGACGGATTCTGAGCATATGATGAAACTCGCGATGATTCCGCCAAAGTGGTAACTCCTGCATCATATTTAAGCCACAGTTGAATGTTTTCAGGAATTGACATTGGTTTACCTTGATGTTTATCCTGATTATCAATTGTTGAAAGTGACTTAGTGCCCATCCCTAGTGGTGCAGATGTTGGACTTCTGGCAAAACTCTGTCTAACTGCAAGAGCATCCTTCGGTATTAAATCATTAATCAGCATCTGTAGGAACCGAGGAAACCAGCAGACAACATCTGTTGTGTTGAGGTCTCTGCTTGCAGGAGATCCCATTACACCCACTTTCTCAGAGAGAACTATGCGTCCATAATTTATATCCAGTTCTCTTGCCAGGGCAATTCCAAAGGTTTGCATGGGAATGAAAATTTGATGGAAATCGCTTTCTCGTGCCCGAAAACATTTTGTGATAGCCTCGAAAAAGTAATTCCATTCCACATGAAAGAATTGTTTTTGGATGTTTCCAGTGATCCGGCCAGAAGGAGGATAACATCCTATTTCTTCAAAGAATTTGAGGCGTTCTGCAGCTGTAGGTTCTGGATCATAAGCATCTTTTATCGGGAACCCCAGAACCCTGTTGACAATTTCTTCAGTCACCTCATATTCCTGACCCGCTAAGGTAAACCTGAAACCGTAGGGGGTTGATTTGCTCCCAAAAGAAACCGCACTAGTCCATAATTGCTGTAAAGCATCATGTACTAGTGTAGGTTTAGCAGTAAAAGCATCGCTAGCTTTGGAATACAAATTGAGAAATCGTATCCAAGACTTAAAGCGCGGGAGTTGATCACCAATTTCCGTAGAAATATTATAAAAATTGTTTTTAGCAAGTGAAAATTGGTGAGCCATTTTTTTTTAATAAAATGTTTTTTCCTTAAAAATTGTGATATTTGTTGAAAAAACAATCAATTAACAAAACCAAAGTTATAGTCCTTTTAATTTCGTTCGTGAATACCAGGAGTCACTTGAGAAATTAAACTACGAAATATCAACAATGATTAAGTAGAAGCGAAAATTACAATCCAATTACCAAATCTGTGATATACAATGAAGATGTATATTTGTGTGTGTAAACCAGTGAAGTCGAGTTATGAACAGACACACAAGCACAAACACACAAGCACTTGATGTTTGTGTGTATATATATATATACGTGTGTATATGAACGGTTACAAAACACACAGACACAAAGATTTATGATAACACAGATAACAGCAGTCTAAAATCGGGCATTAATTCGTGGTCTGTATGAGTTTAATCACAAAAATCACGAACAGTGGTTTGTAAGTCAAAATCGCCTGTATGTATATGGAGGCTGCTGTAAAACTTAATTAGGTAAAAGTGAATGAATTGATCGAGTTAGAGATGTATATATAGACATGATTGTGAAATGACAAAAGTGTCCCTGTTAAAAAGAATAAAAACACTAAGTACATACAGGGAGAACCTAAGTCGAACTCTATCTCGAACATTTTAAGTCGAAGTTTATCTCGAAATGTTGTCAAGTCGAACTTCGAGATAAATTTCGAGATAGGTTAACTCGAAAACTTGAACCATTTAATCATTAAAGACCATTTAAACAACAAAAACCACCAACAGTACTAGGGAAACCTATCTCAAAATTCAAGTAGAAATTCGAGATAAGTTTCGAGTTAGGAGTTAACTCGAAAAATTCCCTTAACCAACTGAGAACTCTATCTCGAACATCAAGTCGAAATTCGAGTTGAGTTTTGTAACACCCCCCAAATCCGGGGTCAGGAGATTTGGTTGTCACGCGAAAATCCTCAAAATAAAACATCTGGTTAATAATAATCATTCACTTGTGATTGTCCAACACTGGAAATATAACATCTGTGACCCCAAACATACCAAGATCTTTTAAGGTTATAGGGCTAGAAACAAGAATCCAAATTCCATTAAATAGAAAGTATTCATTCTTTACAACATTCTCTTTGATCAAATCTTAAACCACTGGTGTAACTTCGATAAAAAGTACGCCAGACCAACTAGACTATACATAATAATAATAAATATTAGAACTCAATTATATAAAATAGATCTTACTCTAAATCCAGACATCCTGAGCCAAGTCATCTTCGAAATAGCATCACGCTTCTTCTCTTTCTGAACTGAGCGGATAAATCTCGCCAAACTACCTTACTGAAATGTTAGAATTTACAACAGCAAGTATGAGCGAAAGAAATGCTCAGCAAGCGTATAAAATTTTTGATATAAAACCAGGGTAAGTGGGGCATAAAATCAACTGAAATGTAAAACAGTTTATAGAGAAACTGAATCAACAACTGTGATATAATTCAAATCATAACTGAAATCATTTGGCATGTCATAAAAATGAATCATCTGCCAACTCACAATATTTGGCATGTCATAAAAATGAATCATCTGCCAACTCACAATATATAATAGCCATTCGGGCGATATGGATTGGATACACTTATATAACTGAAACACCATTGCCCCCTGATCAGGTTCAAAAGCAATGGGACCACTTTATACAACCACCGAATACCTTCCTATCCGCGTGGGTATAACGAGGATTTCTGGGGTACCCAAAATAGGCAAGTAATGTTAGCCTATAGGAAGATGGTATGGTTACCATATCCTCCTTAAATATAGCTGGACCAACTACTCGATGTGGCCTCCTACGCTTTACTATTTTCCAATCCAATAGAGCAATTTCCGAATTCAACAGGAAATGCTTAGTTTTAAATACAGGTCATATCCCATTATTACTACGATAATGAGGATATGAAGAGTTTATCTGAAACAATTCCCCACATCAAAGGTACCAATATCAAGCAACTGTGTTCGCACAAAAATATTTAAGAATCACAAATAGCTCTGAACAATAGCTATTCGTCATGATATGAATCAATGAAACATAAAATAAAAAGTGTTTAAGATGATAAAGAAAATACTTGCCTCTGGTCCTTAGCTGTCATTTAATGCCGCAGTAATACAACTATCTTCGTCTATCTCACGTCATCACATCCTCTGCTTTAATCATGCTTTGGTTTACGCTTTAGCGGTTACCATGAGTCTGATCCGTTGACATCGAGCCCACGCGTCTACTTCTATAGTCAAACATAAGTTGGTACTTCAGTCTTCAGACATCAGGTTCTACTTTTATAAACACTTACAAATTCCATTCGAATATATTAACCCTGCTTACCAATGTCTCTGTCGGAAGAAAATAATTTGGAAATGTCCCCTTTGCACATTGACGTTTTCCCGATGCTAAAACACAAGAAATCCAACAATTCCACAAACAATACTTTCATCTCCAACCTTCTTCATAACCCAAAAAGAATATTTTCGTCCACCTCCAACTTCCTTCGTCTCATACCAACTTAACTCCGTTGACATTCCTAAGTCAATATTTATCAATTAATCTTCGAATTAAACATTTATGCATTCAACTTAGTCCAACTCAATCTATAAATAATCCTAAAAAACATTTATCTTATTCCTCAATAAAGAAACATGAAAATCAATTAATCCTCAAGACACGATTAATCCTCGAGATAAGTCATTAATCCTCAAGAAAATAATTAACCCTAGAGATAATCATTAATCCTCGAATTAAATACATATATACCTGTCACATAACCAATTAACACATAGCATATACGGCTCACAAATAAAAGAGCACTCAAATTATTCATAGAATATTTACAAATCACTAATAGATAATCAAAGAATAATAACACGCAATTCACATAATCACATAGCACGTTGATCAGATCATAAAAAGATTTTATCCAATATTTTTAAAACCGAAAACGGGTCAAAACCCTAATTACCGGATATAACCGACTCAATAAAAAGGTTTGGTAAAAAGTCGACCAAAATTTAAAAGTTGAATTTTAACTTAAAACTATTTTTATAAGAACCGGGTCATTTTTCTAATTCCAGAAATATTTTTCTCGTTGAAAACGGACAAACGGTTTAATTAATACGCAATTAATAAGAATAATTCAATTAATAATTAAATTAATTTATTATTAAAATTATTATTTATTAATCAACTCATAAACATAATAAATCTTTTATAATAAAAAGATTTAAATTCAATGAAGTCAATTATATATTTAAATAATAATTAATTAATATAATTAATCAATTAAAATGAATTAATCAATTAATTAAATCAATTAAATTATTATTTAAAAATAATTAACTAATTAAATTTAATTTTTAGAAATTAAAATAATAATATATAAAATAAATCTGAATTTTAGAAAAATTTTATAAAAATTTGATCCAAAAACATTTTTCTGAAAATGTTTTCAGATTTTTAAGATCAAACGGTTACTATTCATCACCATCTCCACACATTCATCACCAAGAACACAAAGAACCTCCAACCACCATTAATGGAGGTTTGCCGGAATCCGGAAATTTTCCGGTGACAAAAAAAAAATCCGGTGAGCCTCCTTTTACACTCCAAACTTACCTTAAAACACTCCCTATCTATTGGACCATTCATAACACACCAAAAACGAACCAAACAAGCAAGAATCAATAGGAACCGCACGAAATCCGGCGACTTCAAAACCCATCTCCGGCAAAATTCGTTTTTGCTTATTTCTAAACCAAATCAGGTGTTCTATATCACAAAACGAAGCCCATAACTCGTATAATATAACCCCTAACAGCATACATACAAACAATCAACACAAGCTATGAACGAATGATTCTTATTTTCGGTCAAAACTAACAAACTTGAATATCACAATCCGGCATTAGAACAATCAAATTAAACACATATACACGTTACCCATAACCTCTAGAAGCTATACAAACAATCAAATCGACTGAACAAGCAACGAATCAAAAATCCCCAAATTTGATGAAGAACCCTAAAAACGCAGATTCAAAAGAAAGTTTACGTAAAATCGAAATTTTACCCCACATGAAATCTGATTGCATATTATGAAACTAGATGTCGAGGGCTTCGATTCGACTACTTGAACTCCAAAATCGGATATCGAAAACACCTTCAAAAGTGAGTTTGATCTCCAAGAACACCAAGAACAATTTTCAGAGAATTTCCAGAATTTTTAATAAAATAAAATAAAAACTGATTTTCTGATTTTTTTTTAATAAATAAAAAAAATCTGATTTCTATTTATATTAATCAAAAATTAATACCCAAAAATATTTTTAACCCCTAATTAAAATCGTTAAGCCTTAAAAATAATTTTTATGGGATAAAAATGTAAAATTTTTATTTTTAAACAAATATAATATATATGCCAAAATTTCCCAAAAATTATGAATTTCACAAAAATTACAACATAATACATTTTTAAACATCCCATTATTATATGAAAATAATTTTATGAAAAACAGGGTCTCGAATCCAATACAGGGGCTGGGTCCGGAATTTAAAATGCAAAATAACTGTATTCTAAAAATATAAAAATTACAGAAAAATAGAATAAAATATTCTATGATACACAGAAGTCACATAACACATATGGGATAATTTTCCTATTTAATAAAAATCATGACGCGTTTAAATGCATTAAAAATAAACTAACACACATTAAAATCAATTAAAAATATATTTTAATATAATAAATTACACGTAATTTTTCAGGTCGCTACAAGTTTCGAGATAGAGATTAACTCGAAGTTATTAACTAACTCGAAGTTATTCTCAGATATATTCAAAAATATCCCCTGTAAGATAGACTTTATCTTGAATATTTTGAAGAAAGAAATAGGCACACTGGTAACTCGAATTCGAACTCTAAGTCGAATTTCGAGATGAATTTCGAGATAGAGACTAACTCGAAATTTTTCCCAGACTTAGAATTTTCAAAACTTCACTCTGGAAGCTCAAATCGAAATTCAACTAGAATTTCAAGATGAGTTTCGAGATTGTGACTAACTCGAAATTTTGAAGATACTTAGAATAATTTGACAAATTTCTTTGAAAAACTCAACACTTAATATTGCCAAATTAATATAAATATCAATTCAAGGATTTTAATATATGACATAATTAAAACATTCCTTGATAATTCTAAGGCCTCTAATTACATGAAAAACACAGGTAAATTCATCTAAAAATCATGCAAAATTTAGAATATTATGAATTTAACTCCCCCTATGATCATGCAATCTATCAAGCATAAATTCAAAGATTTGTGCTATAAAAGACACTTAAAACACAATGAATTCATGTAAAATGACACTATATGCAACCTATAACAATCATTAATTAGGCATTTTAAAGTCTAAGCACATAATGATTAAGTAGCTTGCATATACAAACATAAACATGGATTTTACAGATGGAAGGCTTTACTAACTTGTGTTAAGCATTCCCAATTCACCAACCAACCTATTGAATGTTACTTCATCAAGAGGTTTGGTGAATATATCTGCAATTTGTTGCATTGTGGGCACGAAATGTAGCTCCACAGTCCCCTCCTCGACATGTTCTCTTATGAAGTGATACCTGATGTCGATGTGCTTGGTTCTTGAGTGATCTACAGGATTGTTGGTTATGGCAATGGCACTTGTGTTGTCACACATAATTGGAATTTTCTTGTGCTCCATGCCATAATCCTTCAATTGGTTCCTCATCCACAGTATTTGAGCTACACAGCTTCCAGCAGCAATGTACTCAGCTTCAGCAGTAGAAGTAGATACTGTATGTTGCTTTTTACTTTGCCAGGACACCAATCTTCTGCCAAGAAATTGACAAGCACCAGATGTGCTTTTCCTATCAATCCTGCAACCCGCATAGTCTGAATCCGTATAGCCAATTAGATTAAAACCTGTATCTCTTGGGTACCAAATCCCTAGATTTGGTGTTCCCTTGAGATACCTAAAAATTCTTTTGACGGCTATGAGATGTGATTCTCTAGGATCCGCTTGGAATCTTGCACATAAACAAGTTGCGAACATTATATCGGGTCTACTTGCAGTTAAATAGAGAAGTGAGCCAATCATACCTCGATAGCTTGTGATGTCAACTGGTTTACCTGATTTGTCTTCATCAAGCTTCGTGGCTGTTGCCATGGGAGTCTTAGCTGCTGATGCATCTTCTAGATTGTACTTCTTGAGTAAATCTCTGACGTACTTGGATTGACAGATAAAGATACCATCTTTTCTCTGACTGATCTGTAATCCAAGGAAGAAGGACAGCTCTCCCATCATGCTCATCTCGTATTTCTCTTGCATTAGCTTAGCAAATTTCTCGCACAAGCGCTCATTAGATGACCCGAAGATAATATCGTCCACATAGACTTGAACAAGTATTAAATCATTCTTCACATTCTTATAGAACAATGTTTTGTCAATTACTCCCCTAGTAAAACCACTTTCAATTAAGAATACGGATAGGGTTTCATACCAACATCTTGGGGATTGCCTGAGGCCATAGACAGATTTGAAGAGAAGATACACAAAATCTACAAGTTCTAGATCAATGAAGCCAGGCGGCTGTTCCAGATACACCTCTTCTTCTAACTCTCCGTTCAGGAAGGCACTTTTCACATCCATCTGAAAAACCTTGAAGTTCTTATGTGCTGCAAATGCCAAGAACATCCTGACTGCCTCAAGTCTTGCAACCGGTGCATAGGTCTCATCATAATCAATTCCTTCTCGCTGAGAATAACCTTTTGCAACCAAACGAGCCTTGTTTCGAGTTACAAGTCCGTTTTCATCCATTTTATTTCTGAATACCCACCTAGCTCCAATTACTGATTTGTTCTTTGGTCGGGGTACCAGTTTCCAAACTTTCTGCCTTTCAAACTGATTGAGTTCCTCTTGCATTGCAATCACCCAATCAGCATCACCAAGAGCTTCTTCTATTTCTTTAGGTTCAAGCTTGGATAAGAACCCAGAATATAAGCAAATATTAGCCAGGTCAGCTCTTGCATTTCTTCTAGTAGACACACCAGCATCTGGATCACCAATAATTAATTCAAACGGATGGTCTCTATTCCATACCCGTTCTCTTGGAAATTGTCTTGATGATTCAGCATGACTTTCTGAGTTGTGGTGCTGACTACTTTGATTACTTTCACTAACTCCCCCTGAGTTAGTGCCAGCTCCTACAGAACTAGAGTCAACTCGACTCGAACCTTGAACAGTAGTCCTTGAGCTGCTATTTACTCCCCCTGAGTTGTTGCCGGTTCGTACTGAAGACGTCTCTCCTGATCTTGTAGGATTATCTTGTTCACTAGACTCAGGTTCTTCACGTACACTTGGAACATTTAATGGGACAACCAACTCAGGTTCATCTTCAAGTTCTTCTAAGTCCAGATTCTGAAATTTTAGGGACTCAGGTTCACTAGAATCTCTTGAAATTGATGAGAGTTTGGTATCGTCGAATCTGACGTTGTAGCTTTCAGTCACTTTTCGATCATTTACCAAGAACACCCTATAAGCTGCTACCACATCTGTGGAGTAACCAACAAAGATTCCTTCACGAGCTTTTGCTGCAAAATTGCCTAGATTTTCATCATCTATAAGTACATAGCATTTTGCTCCAAAGACATGAAAGTATTTGATTGTTGGTCTTCTGCCGTTCATTAGCTCACATGGTGTCTTTTCTTTATCTTTTATAATCAAGGATCGATTTTGAGTGTAACACACGGTACTCACTGCTTCTGCCCAGAAATACAGAGGAAGTTTCGAATCATACAACAAAGTTCTTGCTGCTTCAACCAATGTTCTATTCTTCCTTTCAACTACTCCATTTTGTTGTGGAGTTCTCGGGGCTGAATACTGACGACGTATTCCCTTAGATACACAGAAGTCATTTAGCACTGCGTTTTTGAATTCAGTGCCATTGTCTGATCTAATCGTCTTCACAGTAAGTGTTGAAACATTCTCAATTTGAGTGATGTGATCAATGATTAGGAAAGGTACTTCGTCTTTCGTCATTGCGAACAATACCCATGTATACTTGGAGAAGTCATCCACGATTACCAATGCATATCTTTTCCTAGACAAAGATAGGACATTCACTGGGCCGAACAAATCCATATGAAGAAGTTGCAGAGGCTCAGTAATACTAGAAATTTCTTTGCTTTTATGCGATGCTCGTTTCGACTTTCCCATTTCACAAGCTTCACAGAGTCCTTTCGGAGCGAACTCCATTTGAGGTAGATCTCTCACCAATTCTCGCCTCGCGAGAGCATTCATCGTTTTGAAGTTTAAGTGAGATAGCTTTTTGTGCCATAACCAGCTTTCATCATCCGAGGATTTGCTGTAGAAACAGGTGACCTCATTCTGATTTGCTGAATCCATGTCTGCAACAAAAAGATCTGCCTTTCGAACTCCTCTCAAAGCCAGTGAGCCTTCCTTGATGTGAGTGATTGATACACCTTTCTTGTTGAAGACAATTTCGTAACCTTTGTCACAGAATTGACTGATACTCAACAAATTGTGCTTTAATCCCTCAACATAGGAAATATCTTCAATGATGACATTGCCAGTTTTCAGTTTGCCATATCCCTTTGTCACACCTATGCTGTCATCTCCAAAGGTAACATAAGGGCCAGCCTTCATAACCAACTCTGTAAGCAGGGACTTGTTTCCAGTCATATGTCTTGATGCTCCACTGTCTAGCACCCATATGACTTTATTTCTATTTTGCTTAATGCCCTGCAATGACAGATTGATTAGACTTTCTTCGGAACCCAACTTTGATTGGGCCCGGCTTTTCGATAAGATCGAGAATCAACAGATTTAACAACAGAAGATGCACTTTTCTTAACATTACTAGAGCTTTCGACTTCCTCCTTTCCTTTCTCAGACTTGACATGTTTGTCAGTCCTAGGAGAAGGTTTGTCACTCCTAACTTTAGGAGGACTGACAGTCTTGGCTCTCACATGCTTTTTCTTGATGTTTGAACTAGCAGCAGTATTTGAGCATGACTGGCTAGATGCATTCATTAAATTCACAAAAGTTTGCATGACGTTAAAAGTGCATGGCATACAATTAGGTTGACCACACTGTGCATGATTCGGATGCAGTTTATTCATTGTATGTGTGGCAGGCATGGCATGTGCAGCAGGAACATTTATGTTAGCTTTACATGCATAAGAAAGATGTTCAGTAGATTTGCAGTGATAACATGCTTTCTTTATTCGTTCAGCCTTAACCTCTTTTATGCCTTTCTTCCCTTGTTGTTTAATAGCCTTCGCTCCTATTCCTAGTCTAGATTCATCACTAGGGAAATTGATTTTAACTTGTTTGATAGGAGTTATAGGTTGTGCTTTCTGGCGATCTTCCATCTCAATCTCATATCTAGCTATCAATTCAGTCTCTTCTTCTTCTATTCTAGGAACAAGGTGTTTGTAGATGGGTTTGACAGAAGGTTTAAAAATGCTAGGAATTTCATTTTTAAGGTCACTGGAACTAGTGTCGATAGGTCTCTTCCCTTCTTTCTTAGAAAGGTTAGAATAATCAAGTCCTACACCTACTCCATTTATCTTCTTAAATACGTCATTATCTACGTACACTTTACTAGCAGCTAGTTTGTAAGCTTCGCATTTAGTTTCTAACTCAGCTAGTTTGTTCCTAAGACATGCTTCTACTTCTTCCTTAAGGATGAGCTTGTGTTCCAAAGATTTAATAAAATCTCTTAGGGAAGTATCTACAGTGCAAGCAGCCTCTAACTCTTCCACTTTTGCCTCAAGCATTCTGCTTTTGGCGACAAGTGTTTTCTGTTCCTTTTGAGAAGTGTCTAGGCTTTTGCACAACATGTAGATCTCTTCGCTAAGAGCCCCGTTCTGTTCCTTATAATCATCAATAGACATTTCTACTTTAAGGGTTAGAACTGGTACCTCTGGTTCCTCTGATGTCTCAGCCATGAGGGCAAAGTTTGCTACATGAGTAACATCTTCCTCATCTGAATCATCCCAAGCTCTTCCTTCTGTTACTAATAAAGCTCTTTTTCCATGTCTTTCCTTCACCAGCGATTCATACTTGCTTTTGAGGGCTTCAAATGTCTCTTTTGGATAAGTCTGTTTAGGCTTTTTGCAGTCCGTAGCAAAGTGTCCAGCTTCTCCACAGTTATAGCATTTGAACTTCATTTTGAAATCCAAAGGAGATTTGTAGCTGGAATTCTTGCCTTTACCTTGGTAGCCTGACGAACTACCACCACCCCTAGCAGCCCGATAGTAAGATGAAGAATTTCTCTGTGGTCGGTTGCTCTTTCTGAATCTCATGTTGCTGAACTTCCTTGCCATGTATGCCACGACACTATCGTCCATGTTGTCCAGCTCTTCTTGGGTGAAGTAGTCATCATCACTGTTAGATGCGCACTCGTCATCATTATCAACTTGATGTGGTGCAAGTGATGATTTAGGCTTTGCTGCAACCATTGCCTTCTTAGACTCTTCCTCATCAGCAACTAATCCTGATGCAGTTTCTTTTCCTTTTGAATCATTGTCCCATGCTTGATCTTGAAGTGTCTCCAGCTCATAGGTCTTCAGAATTCCATAATATTCTTCCAGAGAATTTGTATGCAAATCTCTGGTTTCTCTTACTGCGTAGACCCTATGTTCAATGCTCTTTGGCTGGTTCCTCAGATATCTCGTATTGGTTTCAACCATGGGGAGAGTTACACCTCTCAGATTCAAATCCAATACCAACTGACTGAATCTTAGATAGACGTCTGTTATGCCTTCTCCTTTTCGTATTCTGAAGTTGTCATACTCCATCTTGAGTATGAGTGTCTTGTTACTTCTAACCTCTGCAGATCCTTCCATGACAACTTCTATCTTGTCCCAAATCTTCTTTGCTGTATTCAAACCTTTGACTATGTTGAACATTTCATGATCAAGGGATTCCATCAAGGTTTGTCTTACAGAAGTATCATAAGCTATTTGCTCCTTGTCAGCATCCGTAAAGTCCGCTGCCTTTTTAGGCTCAGACCGAGCAGGTATAACCTCCTCTCCTTCCGTACGCTCAGGAATAGCTTTCATTGGAACGAATTTACCCTTTTCAAGGACTTCCAGATATTCAGGGTTAATTGTCTCTAAGTAAAGTCTCATTCTGAAAACCCATTCTTCATAGTGATCTCGGTTGAACATTGGGATCTTGAAAGAATTTTTAGGAGCCATTTCAAATCTGGTCACTAAAAGTTTCTAAGTACCCAAGACTAGGCTATGTAGAATATCTATGTAGAACTTTTTGCCTAAGTCGAAATTTCTCTAAGTAGAAATTTTGCTCAAGTCGAACTTCACTAAGTAGAAATTGTCCAAGTCGAAATTCTATGTAGAAAATCTCAAGTAGAAATTCTATGTAGAACTTTTGTCCTTAGAATAAATTTTCTGCAGATTTCTTTAATATTGAATAAACAATATTATCTCTTTAACACCTTTTTGACTTTTGATACTTTACTCACCGAAAGCAGCTAACCCACTTGCTAGGTACTGAGTTTGTATTGTTTTTCTTTCGGCCAAGGAATAATTATCAAATCAAAAGTACAAAAACACCTTTTTGACTATCTTATCTGTTTGAAAAAGGAGATCAAAAAGTTGTTGGGTTGTCTTCTTTGATAAGAACAGATGATGAACACTCAAGAACACCAAATATCAATGAACCCAGATTAATTCACAAAAATTAATTAAAATACACCCAAGCTAAATAATCACACCTGGAGTATTTAAATAATTTTTCGGATGAGTTTTCACTACCAACGAATTAAAGCACACTTTTCGAAAAAAATGAAAAGTAGATCTAGAAAATGAAAACTCACGATTCCTCTACCAAACACAAGGATCTATGTTTTGTATGTTAAATATCCGCTCTGATACCAATTGTTAGGTCCAAATGTGTTGTAGAGGGGGGGTGAATACAACTTTTCAAATATGAGAAGCAATAAATACGATGCAATAAATGAACACGCAGATTCAAGGAATATATTTCTTATATATAACTTGAAAAGGTTGCTACAACATTCATTACAAAGCATAACAGAAGTTCAGAGAGAAGTGAATGATTCTAAGCTCTGTGAATGTACTCTCTCTCTTTTTTCTTGTGTTTTCTCAATATTGCTCTCTAACATAAAACATTACACAAGTACTTCTATTTATACTACATGTAATCTATGTCCTGTAGTCTTCAAAGTCTAAGATGTACGTGGCCCAATGATGTCCACATAGATCTTGCCTTATCTTGAAAGCTTGGAAATCTGCCAATCAAAAGATGCCATGTGTCATGTTGAAGCTGCACTCTAAGTAGAACTTCTACTTGAGAATTTCTACTTAGCCATCTCGAATTTCTAAGTAGAACTTCTACTTAGAAATATTCTACTTGGTCATCTAGAATATTTAGTACTTAGAAAATATTCCGGTCTTCAACTTGAAACTTCAATGCACATCTTGAACTTGTGATATCTTCATGTCTTCTTTATTCTTCAGCAAGCTCTTGAACATGGATCTTTATTACTGACATAAACTTGCTATCAATGTCCTGACACTTGATGCACTGGTCTGGTTCATAAGTGACTAGTCTTGATAGTGTTTCTGCTTCTCGAATAAATTACCATATTCACTTAGTAACTTGGCTTTCCAATGTTCGCTTTCCTTCTTGTTCACTTGAAATCAATTGGTCTTGTTGATACTGATAGTTATGATCTTGATTCTCGATTTCTCAAATCACTGAGGCATGAACAACTTTGACTTGAACTTCTCTCAATGATTTCTTCTTGGCTTGATCATAGTTAACATGTTCAATTGTATCAATTACCTTGTCTTCATTTAGCGTTGATTTCTTGTGGCTTCTTGTTCTTGATTGTCTTCTGGTTAAGTATCTTTTCCTTTAGTTGAGTTACATTAGTTATAGTGTTACAAGTTTATACACTCTGCCTTTCAGACTTCCCGGCTTATGGTAATTTGTCAGGCTGTATCAACAAGGGTTATAAGGGCTGTCCAATTTGTGGTGATGATACCGTAGCTAAGTATTTAAGTCATAGTAGGAAAATGTGTTACCAAGGTCATCGTCGGTATTTACATGAATATCATCCTTATAGAATGCAAAGGGCAGCTTTTAATGGAGAGCAAGAGTTTGGGCGCGCGGCTGCACCGCTTAGTGGAGAGGAAGTGTTGGCGCAACAAGAAGAAATAAAGTTTAGTTTGGGGAAGGGGGGAAAGTCAAAGAAGGTGGAATTTGCGTGGAAGAAGAAATCAATCTTTTTTGAGTTGGAGTATTGGAAGTATCACTACGTACGTCACTGCCTTGATGTCATGCATATTGAGAAAAATGTGTGCGATAATTTGATTGGGACACTACTTAATATGAAGTATAAGACCAAAGATAGTATCACCTCTCGTCTTGATATGGTTGACATGGGTGTAAGGGTTGATTTAGCTCCTAAAGTAGGAGATAAGAAAACCTACTTACCCCCTGCTGGTTTTAATTTGTCCAAGGCAGAAAAAAGAAAAATGTTGTCATCATTGTCCAATATGAAACTTCCATATGGACATGCGTCAAACATTAAAAATTGTGTATCAATGATCGATATGAAATTGTATGGGCTGAAGTCCCATGACTGTCATGTCCTCCTCCAACAGTTACTGCCTGTTTCCATCCGCTCTGTTCTACCGAAAAATGTGAGGGTTAGTATAATACGATTGTGTTTTTTCTTCAACTCTCTGTGTAACAAAGTTGTAGATTCGTCAAAACTGAATAAACTACAATCAGATGTGATTTTGACCTTGTGTGAGTTGGAAAAAATATTTCCATCATCATTTTTCGATATCATGATTCATCTCACGATCCACTTGGTTAGAGAATTGCGTTTATGTGGACCGGTTTTTTATAGATGGATGTATCCATTTGAACGGTTCAATAAAGTTTTAAAAAGTTATGTACGAAATCGTTTTTATCCGGAAGGTTGCATCGCAGAAAGTTATCTCAAAGAAGAATCAATAGAATTTTGCTCAGAATTTAGTAGTGATATTGGCACAACACCTGGTCTTCGAAAGGATGAAGGAAGGCTTTCCAGTCCATTATCAGTTGCCACAATGAAGGCAGTAGAGGAAAAAGAACGAGACGAGGCGCATCTCCATGTTCTTCTTAATAATCCTGAAGTGGAACCCTATGTTGCGTAAGTCAAATACAGAAGTTTCTTTATGCCTGCTGTGGTTTTTTGCATTTGTAATTAATCTTATATAATGTACTTACTGACAGGATGCATAAGGAGTATTTGGAAGGGATTTATCGAGGAAAAAAGAAGACTGCTCAGTGGCTGTTGGGAGAGCACAATCGGCTCTTTGCTGATTGGTTTGAAAAAAAAGTTAGTTTATATTCTTCTCCATTTTTGTTGTTTTTGTATATTTTTAAATTTTTTAAGTTGAATTATCTTTTAACGCGTAACGATTATGTGTGTAGGTAAGTATTGAAATGATGGAGAATCGTGAAGCTGTTTCCGAAATGATTAGATGGTTGGCAGGAAAACCATCATTTTCAGTCTTGACATTTGAAAGTTATCTAGTTGATGGGGTTCGATACTACACAAAGGAGCGAGATAATGCAAGGGTTGTTCAGAATAGTGGGGTGTCATTAGTTGCTAGGACAGTCCAAGTCGCTAGTGCTAAGGATTTAAATCCCGTGGAGAGTGATATGAAATTTTATGGGATAATCGAAGAAATATGGGAGTTAGATTACCACGCTTTCAAGGCCCCTCTGTTTTTGTGTAAATGGGCAGCAAATGATAGGGGTATCAAGATTGATGAACTTGGTTTCACACTTGTCGACTTTAGTCGACAGGGTCACAAGAAAGACAAATACGTGTCTGTTGACCAAGTGAAACAGGTTTTTTATGTTGAAGACCCTGTTGACCCAACCTGGTCTGTTGTGCTAACATCGACGACAAGAGACTATCGTGATGTGTACTACGATGACGACCTAGGAGACACCATTTTACAGCATCCCCCATTCTGCTCTGCGATCCCTAGATGTGATCCTAGTAATGATGATGAAGCTAGTGTTAGCAATATAAGACAGAATATTAAGGGGATTTGGGTGAAAAAGCTATAAACCAGTGTTTGATCTTGTTCCTACAACTGTTTGTTTTAAACTTGTGTTTGTTCCTATTTGTACCAAGTCAAACTAGTGTTTGTTCTTCTCTGTACTACTGTTTCTTTATGACAATATTTCTTATAATTTTTTGTCCTTTATTGTTATTGATTTGTGTGATTTTGTGAGACCTGTTTTATGTAGGACAATATTACAATCATTTTTCATATTAGTTGTCCTTAGAGTTGATTTCTCTAATTTGTTCTTCGTTGTCCTTATAGCATATTTTTGCATATATGTCCCTAATTTATTTTTAGCATATATGTCAACTTTGCAGATTGAAAAAATACAAGAGAAATGGCACCTAAGAAGCATAAGAAATCAGAAAGGAAAAATGTTGAAATGACCTCTGAAGCCAAGAAGCATCTGGAGATAGAGGTCGAAGCAGTAGAACCTCAAGTCTCACAGTCCGCACACGCATCTGAAGCTCCACAATCAGACTCAGGGCAACCCACAAATACAACTACTGAAACTGTTCCAAAAAAAACCGGAGGTAAACGAAGTGTAAGTGCCATGTACAAAGTCATTGTGAAGAAAGTTCGCGGGAAAAAGTTTAAAGTCACGTGCAATGAATTGGGAGCTCCTAATGGGAGTAATAGGGCTAAATTGGCTTCATATGTTGGCATGTTGGCTAGGACAATGATCCCTATTCATATTCGAAGCTGGCCACATGTGGAACCTGAATTGAAATCAAAGCTTTGGCTCGATGTTCAGGTATTCTCCAATTTTTGTCTATTTCTGTTGAGATAGTATTAAATTTCTGTGTTTTCTATTACAACTATTGATCTTGTATTTCTTTTGTCCAGGATACATTCAAAATTAAACCACATTTAGAGGACTTTATCCTGAAGTCTGCAGGCATTAAATGGAGACAATTTAAGACCAGATTAACGAATAAATTTGTGCGACCATATCTTGCTGAGAAGAAGAAGTTGCGTAGGCCGCCAAAGCAATATGAGTTTGTTGGTAGGTCAGCCTGGAAAAGGTTTGTTGCAGAGAGGTCTGCTGAAAGCTGGGAGGTAAATGTGATATTTTTTTCTTTAATTTATGTTGTTCACAATTACATACATTAATGATTGTTTTGCATGACAAATTGTGATTATTTTTAATCATGTAAATTTGGTTTTAAGAAATTCATGATATACAAAGTGGCAGAGTTGGTAAGAGAAAATATCCTCATCGTTTGTCAAGAAAGGGCTACATTGGCTTGAAGGAGGAAGAGGCAATAACAATAGTCTTTTTTTATTCATACCATTATTTCTTTTTTTATATTTTTAATTTGTTGCTTCACTTTTAACAGATTAAGGCTGGAAGGTTGGATCCCGAAGAAGATCCTGACAGGGCAATTTTTTGGAAGAAGGCTCGAAAAACAAAGGACGGTGTGATGGATCCAGAACTGGCAGAAGTGTGCGAAAGAATTGTAAGCCTCCTGTCATGATAATTATTTATGATAATTTTATTCTCAATAACATGATGCTTTATGTTGACACCTCTCATGTCTATATATAGGATACCCTACTAGAAGCCAAGGAAAAAGGGTGAATTTCACCACGCTGCAGGTGAAGATGTTCTGACAGTTGCATTGGAAACTCCTGAACATTCGGGAAGGGTCCGAGCAGTTGGAGGGTTCATCACTCCAAAAGAATTCTTCAAATTACCAAGAGAGAAAAAGGTTCGAATCTCAAAGTCAGAGTTGATGGCTCGTGATCGAAAGATGTCTGAGAAGATGCAGAATCTGGAGTCGGAGATTGCTCAATTAAAGGCATTGGTTAATTCCCAATCCAGTCTTCATTCACCAATGATGTCCGACAAAGCAAGTGTCGAACAAGCTGCAGCTTTAGCAGAAGCTAAGACAAAACCGGCAGCTGCAAAAGGATTGGTGTTGGGTGGTGATGAACAAGACCGTGTCGCTGTTGAGACTCCTCCTCCATCTCCTGAAAATCTGGTAAAAAAATAAATAAAAGTGAAATTAATTAAAATTAGCAATTAACTAGTTTAACGTTTTTTATTCAAATTTCTAGGATGGTCAAAAATGTGAGTTCGCGGTAAACGACATCAACAACAAGGTTGCTTTTGGTGTTGTTTTCCCCCCTTCTAAATTCGGTGAGAAAATTCATGGAAAGGCTATGCCACCCGGATGTCTACGAGTCTCTGTTGAAGGTTTTATCAAAGAAGAGGCACTAATTCCAGTGCCAGTACCCGGAGAAATCGAGACTATCCTGCAAGCTGTTGGCTCACATGTAGCATGGCCCGAGGAATTAATAATCTACCCAGTTGCTGGTGTGGTATGATTTACGGGATAATTTTTCATTTTCACTTCCGATGCATGCATGATCTATCGAAACTTATATGTGCTTATGTTTTTATGAGTTGATTAATTACAGAGTAAGAAAAAAGAACCTGTGCTATCAAGGAAGAAGGGTGAGAGTTCGAAGGGTGAGAATTTGAAGGGTGAGATGCAGAAGATGAAGGCCATGTTTTCTGATGCAAAGCCTACTGTGAAAGTGCCGAAAGGCTTTAATTTATTGTTTAAACACGTAACAGTCTGGATGAAAAAATATGGGATGTCAATACAGATTCAATGTGGTCAGGAGGTGTTTGGACATGAAAAAACCATATTTTTGTTAGATGAGAATATTATATCATTATTGGAGTACAATATGATTGGCCAAGCTGTAATCTCAGCTTATATGCTGTAAGTACATATTTTTTTGTTTATAAATTTTCTCATTCTGCATGTACAATTTATAATGCTAATTTTTTTTAGGCACCTGCATACTGAGTTACGTGAGACGGATGAATCAGATACATTTGCTTTTGTCGATCCAGGATTGACATATAAGGTCAATGCTGAATTTGAAGCCTACATTATAAAACGGCTCAAAGAGGGTAATGCTGATCGTCTGTTCTTCATGCCACATAATCACAAGTAAGTGAACTCTTTAGATAAGTTAATTTATTGGATCTAATTTGCAACTTTGATAAATGCCAACACTTCTCATTCTTATTTTCTTAATTTCTGACTGTGATGCCTTTTTTTAATTGAAAATAGTATGCATTGGATTTTAATAATCATTTGGGATGGTGAGATTTACATTCTCAATCCATTGGCTCATGTAGTTCAGTTTCCAGTAGAAAAAGCATTAACAAGGTAATTTCAAGCACTGTGATGAGTTTGGAAGCATTAATTCCTCGATTTTGACATGGAGTACTAATTAATTTTTTATAATTTTTTTTGCAGTGCTTTGAAATCTTTCAATGCCGAAACTGGTAGGAGCAGCAAGATGCCGAAAGTAAAGTTTCTCGCTGTAAGTAATTTTACATTTCGTTCCAATCCAGTGTAATTAAAAATGTTGGTTAATTTGCCAAGGCCTGATATGCCTTTTTTTCAAAAATTGAAACAGGGATGTCCGAAACAACCTGGTGGTCATGAATGCGGTTACGTTGTAATGCGCTACATGAAAGAGATCACAAAGGATCCGGGATTGACTTTTGCCACGAAGGTAAAATTTTGTCTGCTTCTCGTACACTCAGTGTAGTTATATCTGTTATCTTCGATGCATGCATCTCTTTATATGCCTAGTTATATAGTAAGGTTATGAACCTGTTGCAGGCCATTTCTGTTTGTGTTAAATGATTTTTTTTTTTTGCACATTGTAGTGGCTGAACAAGACTAGAAGAACTTACACTGATGCGGAGCTGGATGAGGTGCGTGTTGAGGCACTCGAATTCATTCAAGATCGTATTTGACTTTACTTTTGTCGGATCAGGTTTTGTTGGATGGATATTCAGTACTAGTGCATGTTGGTTTCTGGATTTATAGTACTTGTACCTTCCAGTTGGTTTTTGCGAATTTCTATGTTTTGCGGATTTAATGTCTAGTACTGTAATGTTTGAATTTGGCTATATATAGCTGGTTGATTCTGTATACATTCTAGATTACAAGTTATGCTTGTTTTCGATTATGGCTGGAAGCTAGGAATGTATGTTTGAATGAACTATGGATGCTTGTAAATGAATGACATTGGTTGAATGAATGTCTACTTAATTTTGTACATGTTGATGGCAGGTGGCCTGGTAGTTTTGTTTGTATCAATATGAAAAACGACATTAGTTTTGAAATGTCAAATAAAGAAAATTGATGTCTAATAACTACATACACAGCCAATTGTAAATATAAATTGATGTCTACTTGGAACTTACACATCGATTAGACACAAGAAAAACGATGTCTTATGGACCTCAGACATCGGTTTTAAAATTAGCTAACCAATGCAATAGTTATCTTCAGCATCGTCTAAAACCGATGTCTATCAGAACTTTATACATCGGTTCTCTAAATATTTACCGATGTTAATAAAGGCTTAGACATCAATATTTGGAAAAAAACAGATGTCTATGTCGAATTATTCTATGTTTGCTACATGTTAAATAACAGCTAAGACCTCTAATATAACAATTCAAAAGATAACCTCATGCAGTTAACTCAAGAAGATAGTTCATAAACATCAGAAATATGTTTAAAACTGATGTATTATACGCTATAAGACATCGGCCAGAAACCGATGTCTAAGCGTTCAGACTTTAGACATCACCGACAAAGACATCGGTCTGAATTTTTCAAAGACATCGGCCAGAAACCGATGTCTATTAGCGTTTTTTTAGTAGTGGATGTCAACCGCCCACATAGCAAATGGGATCGGGCTAAGGACTGAAGACATCTCTTCGGGTGGTTGCTTCGGTATTGTGCTGAATAGTTGGCACTGTCTGCACTTCTTTGCATATTCAGATGTGTCTTCCTTCATCTTCGGCCAGAAAAACACTTGCCTGAGAATTTTTAAGGCTAAAGATCTTCCTGCCAAATGTTCTCCGCAAATTCCCTCATGAACCGTCTCGAGGGCTAGTTGCTGTTCATCTTTGTCTAAACACCTAAGCAATGGCTGACTGGTCGATCGTCTGAACAGCCGCCCCCCTACCATAGTATAGTTCCCCGACCGATACTTCACCTTCTGTGCTTCCCCTCGGTCAAGTGGTAGGGTGCCCTTCTCCAAGAATGCCCTGATGGGAGTCATCCAATTGACCCCTTGGTGAATTTCCATACACTGCTTCTTGTCTATCGAAGGCGTCTTTACTTCGGTCAATAGATGGACCCATTCAGGTTCTGGGTTTCTACCGAAGCTAGCCTTGAAAGGGCGTCCGCCCGACTGTTGTTCTCTCTGGCTACTTGAGTTAATTTAAAAGATTCAAACATTAAAGATTGCTCACGTACCTTAAGGGCGTAGGCTTTTGTTCTGGGGTCTTTTTGCCCATACTCCCCTGAGAACTGTTTTACCACCAACATCGAATCGCTGAACGCCCTGAGGAGCTTAACTTCCAGATTTTTTGCTAAGTCTAATCCTGCCAAAAGCGCTTCATATTCGGCTTCATTGTTCGTCAACGGGAAAGTGAACCTGATAGCTTGACAGATTTCAAATCCTTCTGGGCTTGTCAAAATTAAACCTGCCCCACACTTTTCCTTGGCGACTGATCCATCCACAAACAACTTCCATTTTCCTGGCTCTTGAATTAGTTGCTCTTCGGGAGCCAAGTCATTCGACCCCGAGAATGTGTATTCCACCATAAAATCCGCTAGTGCTTGGGCTTTGATCAAAGTCCTTGGCGTATACTCCAAATCATGCTCCCCCAGTTCTTTGGCCCAAGCTACTACTCTGCCCGATGCCTCTGGCCTTTGAAAAATTTTCTTTAACGGCTGATCTGTTACTACCTTGATCGTCCTTCCCTGGAAATAGTGCCTTAGCTTTCTTGCGGCCATTACCAACCCATAGGCGAACTTCTCTGCATTCGGATACCTAGTTTCTGCATCTTTGAGAATATGGGAAACATAGAACTCCGGATGCTGGTTCCCTTCACGTTCTTTCACTAACATGGCTCCAAGGGTTCGGTCGTTCACATCTAAGTATAGCTGCAAGGTTTCTTTCGGATCATGCCTCATTAAGAGTGGGGCTTTCACTAAATATTCTTTGACCTCCTCAAAAGCTTTCTGGCAGCTCGGCCCCCACTCGAAATTCTTGGACCCCCGAAGTACTTCAAAGAATGGTAATGCCTTTTCGGCCGATCTGGAAATGAACCTCATTAAGGCTGCTAACCGTCCGGTCAGCTTCTGAATGTCCCTGATCGTCTTCGGTGCTTCCATGTCGATGACTGCCTTGATCTTTTCTGGGTTTGCCTCAATCCCTCGGGCACTAACCATGTATCCCAGAAATTTTCCACTATTTACTCCGAACGTACACTTGTTCGGGTTGATCCTCATGTTGTTTCTCCTAAGTGTTTCGAAACACTCTCTCAAATCCTCAGCATGATCCCTAAAAAGGGATTTAACAATCATGTCATCTACATAACATTCCATGTTCCATCCAATCTGAGCCTTGAAAACTTTGTTGATCATTTTTTGAAATGTTGCCCCGGCGTTCTTCAGGCCGAAGGGCATCTTAATGTAGGCATAAGTGCCGTTCGGTGTGATGAATGCTGTCTTTGGGATGTCATCGGCATTCATGGCAATTTGGTGGTATCCTGAGAATGCATCCAAAAAACTGAGTATTTGATGCCCCGAAGTGGCATCTATCAGTTTATCAATATTTGGCAAAGGGTAGTGGTCCTTCGGACAATGCTTATTCAGGTCGGTATAGTCCACACACATTCTCCACTTGCCATTCGATTTCTTTACTACCACCACATTCGCCAGCCAGTCGGGGTATTCTATCTCTTCAATGAACTTTGCTTCCAGCAACTTTTCCACTTCAACTTGAATTACTTTCTGCCTTTCCATGGCAAAATTTCGCTTCTTTTGTCTTACAGGCTTGGCTTCGGGAACCACATTTAAACAGTGTTTGGCTATCGAAGGGTCCAACCCTGGCATATCTTCGGGACTCCATGCAAACACGTCATAGAACTCCCTAATGACTTTGATGACTTTCTCTTTTAGCTCCGGTTCCATGTTCTTTCCAATTTGGATCATCTTCCCCGACTGTCCCACATATAGCTCTACTTCTTCGGTTTTGGCAGCCGGCTCGGCAATCGGGCTCGACAGGTCGGCCCCAAATTTCTCCAACTCTATGTTCAGTGATGGCTGCCCCCAGTGTCACTTTCACTTCTTTTCCTTTTTCCAGCTTCATTCATTTCGACATCTTTATCTTTCTCTAGATCTTCCAGCATGATAATTCGGGCGGCCTTTTGGTCGCTTCTCATCTCTCCGATCCCATGTTCGGTCAGGAACTTCAATTTCAGGTGGGGAATGGATGACACAGCCTGAAAAAGAGACAAGGCTGGCCTCCCCAAAATCCCGTTATACGGGTTGTCCACCCGGACGACGTAGAACTTTGCTTCTTTAACCACAGTGTACGGAGCCTTGCCCAACAGAATATTCAGCATGATCGTGCCTTCAATCGGTACAGGTTGATTGCCGAAGCCATAAAGTGGTGCCTCATGGCACGGCTCCAGCTGCTCTCCACCCAAATTCATCTTGCAATATATTCGGTGATACAGTATGTTGACCGAACTTCCTTCATCGACCAGCACTCTCCAAATCTTGTTTTCCCCAATGACGGGGTTTATGACAAGAGGGTCTTCGTGCGACCATATCACGTCTTCAAAGTCATCTTCTGTGAATGATATCGGAAGTGGTTGCTTGGCTGCACTTGACTGGTAGAGACTATAAATTTGCTTGGCATATTTCTTTTGGGCTGTTTTGCTATCCCGATCGAGTATGGTTCCTCCGGATATTGTTCTGACTTCGCCCCGATACTTCTCTGATCCTTCGACATCTCTAGTGTCTCTCTTCTTTTCCTTGTCATCTAGCCTGTCTCTCAGGTCTCCAACGAACTTGGTCAGTTCTCCATCTTTTATCATTTTCTCAATCAATTTCTTTAAGTGGTAATATTCATCAGTATTGTGACCTTTATCTCGATGATAGTCACAGTATTTGTTGTCGCTCCTTCTGCTTTCAGGGGTTTTTAACTTGGGTGGCCTAACGAACCCAGGTTTACCCTTTATCTCATGGAGAATCTTCGAGATAGGTGTGTTGAGTGGTGTGAACACAGTGCTATCCCTATCTCTTCTTCGTTCGGCCCCTTTATCAGGCCTTGTATCATTCAGTCTGCTCTTAACATCACCGCGACCCCTTCGGTCGTCCCTTCTATCATCCCTCCTATCATACCTATCATTTTTCTTGTTCCCCTTGTATCCCCCAATGGATTCTAACTTTCTTCTAATAGCCTCTCCTCTCACATATATATCATTCAAAGATTTTGGAGGAATATCGTAAAGAGAAGATCGAAGCTTCTTACCTTTAACAGGGTCGAGGCCGGCTGCGAGGAATCCAGCTGCCTTGACCTTATCCAAGTTGGTAACCATTCCGGCTTCTTCTTTGAACCTTGCCAAGTAGTCACCCAATTCTTCATTCGGTCCCTGCCTGTAGTGGATCAGGGCTTCAGTATCCTTCTCTCTTCGGCACAAGTGTGAGTAGTGCCTCAAGAATTTCTTCTTTATCTGCTCATACGAGCCTATCGACCTAGGTCTTAATGACCTGTACCACATGGACACATTCCCTTTAAGGTATGTCTTGAACATCTTGTAGAGCATCACATCACAGTGCCCCATCCCGGTCATGAGCGATTCATACTTCTCACAGTGGTCTTCGGGGTCACCTTTTCCATTGAACTCGTTCATCTTTGGAAACTGCCTTCCCGGAGGAGGTTGAAATTGTTCGACGTCTTCGGTCACCACTGGCTCGTGGCTGACCTTTCTCTCTCTAAACATAGCATCCTCAATCCTTCGGATGCGATCGTCCGTACGTGGACCTTCTTCTTCCGAATCGGAGGAATACACTACCTTCGACCGGGTTCTTCTAGAGTTTGATTCAGAGTCCCCTGACTCATCTTCATCATTTCTAGTCCTCGGCCTCTTATCTCTTCGATCATCCAACTCCGAGTCTTCGGCTTCTAGAGCCTCGCGGAGTGCTTTCTCTTGCAACTCGATCTCCTCCCTTTGGAGCCTTAGGGCTTCTAGCCTCAAACGGTCGGCCTCCCTCTTCTTGACCAGACGTTCGGCCTCCCTGCAGCTCTTTTCTTTTTCCATCTCTTTCCGCCTCCCTTTGGCCTTTTGTTCCTCTCGCCATTTCATTAGTATTTCCCGTTGCTCTTCGGGAGACGGTATATGCCCTTCTTCATCAAAGGTTAGGAGCCTTGGGGTGATGGGAGGGGTAGTGCGATTGTTTCCGGCCACGGTGCTATTATCAGCTACTGGTATCTCGGTTTCATTCGTCATGATTGACTGTAAAACTTAACACAAAACGTATCTCTACGTTCCCATAGACGGCGCCAAATGTTATGACTGGATTTTTGCCGGACCTTGGATCGGTCGGACCTGCAAATGAGAAGAATGCGAGGGTTTGGCCCCCCGATTCACCTCCGGTGTGAGAATAAGTTAGTCGGTTTTTGGTAAGGTAATTTAGAACGTAGAGTGTTTGTGTTGTGTGTAATTGTATATGAATGATGATTCAAACCTGACCAGAACATATTCTCTTCTCCTTGGACAGTTACCGAATAGTGGGCTATGAGGAAGTCGTGTCCCACGTTCTGGGGAGTCCATAACCGCATGACCGTTGCTGCCTACTGGACCGACTATCAATGGGCTTCGTTCGGCTGGGCTGTCACTTTGTCACTGGACCTTCGGTCAAGCCCATTTAAGGGATGGGCCTCCAACAGGAGCCTAAAGTTAACTTTAGGAGAATTCCTAAAGTGAACTTATCAAATGATGACACATAGACACATTCATTAATGCCCCTGCGGGGCCCTTATAAATAAAAGGTAAGAGCTAATTCAAATTAGGTAATTTTAAAGGTTAACTTTAGGAAATCCTCTAAAGTTAACTTTAGAAACCTATATATATATATATATATATATATATATATATATATATATATATATATATATATATATGTAAAGCATAATGTAATGTAATATGTAATAGAGGACATATATAACTCAGCTAGGATAAAAGATAAATAATATTAACTCTATACAGGGATCGTGAAAGTTAAAGAACAGGCATCAACAAAGATCAAGTCGCTGAAAAAAGTTCATTAACATGATCAAGCCTCAGTGACAAAATAAGATGTACAGATGATTCAGTTGAAGGGCCAAAAGATTCCAGTGATAAAGTTTTTATGGTTGCACAAACCTTAACAGTGTTCTTAAAGACATGATACAAAGACCACGAGTGAATGTTAGTCGTCTGTGAACCAGACCAGTTGCACTAGGCGTCAACACCTCACAAAGGAATCAAAGTATCTAACTCATAAAGACTGTTAAGAGATATGATTGAGTTTAGAGCAGTGTTGATATCCTCTAGTTAGTTGGAAGCTGAATATTTAAGGAATATCAAATTAAGAGGAAAATGAATAGTTTCCGAAATTACTATTCATATGAATAGTAACCGAAATTACTATTCATATGAATAGTAACCAAAATTACTATTTATGCAGGTGGGGCCCACATCCAAAATATTTTCAACAGACACATTTTTGTGGTTGTTGGAATAGTGCTACTATGCAGGTGGGGCCCACGGGGGTTGTTGAAATAGTACAGCATAGTGACTTTCTAAAACCTATAAATAGGCTGTTGTATTTCATTTCAAAACACACCTCAACACACAACTTTCTATTCTCTCTCTTATATCTTCTCTGTGTAAGCTGCTAGACAGTCCATCTAGTAGGAAAGCCAGCTTAGCCCGCTTTCAGGAAGTGTCGGGTAGAAGGTCCTCGTGCCTAAACTATCCTTAGGAGTGTTTGATTTTGTAGCTGATCCATAGGATTAGATTATGTAACAAACCTCCGGGTTTTATCTATTTAAAGATATTTCCCACACAGTTGTGTTATTTCGATTTAGTATTTTTGATTTCATATCCACATCAAAAATTGAAATATTTTTAAATAACGTATTCAACCCCCCTTCTACGTTATTCCGGACCTAACAATTGGCATCAGAGCCACTATGTTATTATACAACAGTTAAGATCCAAAAAGCTATACAATCATGACAGAGAAAACACAGACTCCAACAACAAGCAGATATGAATCGATCAGAGTTCCAATACTCAGGGCATCACAATATCCCATATGGAAGGTGAAGATGGAAATGTTTCTGGAGGCTACAGATCCAGAGTACTTAGACAGAATCCATGATGGTCCACATAAGCCTACCAAATTGTCTGTTGCAGTTGCTGGAGAGGAACATAAAACGATTCCAAAGGAGAAGAAAGACTACACCCCTGAAGATATCTCCTCTATTAGCAAAGATGCCAAGGTAAGGCATTTATTACATAACGCCCTTGACAATTTTATGTCTAACAGGGTCATTGGATGCAAAACTGCTAAGGAGATTTGGGATGCTTTGGAAGTCAGATGTCAAGGAACCAAAGCCATCAAAAAGAACAGGAGAACAATACTCACACAGGAGTACGATCACTTTGACTCAAATACTGATGAGTCATTAACAGATATTTATGACAGATTCCTGAAATTGCTGAATGATCTGTCACTGGTAGATAAAGAGTATGATCTTGAAGACTCCAATCTGAAATTCTTGTTGGCTCTTCCTGAGAAGTGGGATTTAAAGGCCACTACCATCAGAGACAATTATGATCTGCAAGACATGTCTCTTAATGAAATCTATGGAATGCTCAAAACTCATGAGCTTGAGATTGAACAAAGAAGCAAGAGGCATGGAGGCAAGTCTAAGTCAGTTGCTCTTAAAGTTGAGGAGAAAGCTTCTAAAGAAGTTGCTGTGAAAAAGAGTCAATCCAATAGAAAGGTTCTTATTACAAAGTCTGATACTGAGTCATCAAACTCTGATGATGACTCAAACTCTGACAATCTCACAAACTATGATGATGGCAGTGATGCTGAAATGAAACAACTTGCAGCCCTGATGGTAAGAAGCTTCAAGAAGATGTCTTACAAGAACTTCAGGAAAAGAAATAAGTTCACAAGAAGAGATTCAAATTTCGAAAAGAAGAATTTCAGAAAAGCTGAGGGAAAGGAAGGCATGTCTGGGAAAGTGGACAAGTCCAAGATCAAATGCTATAATTGTGGTGAGAAAGGACATTTTGCACCTGAATGCAAGAAAGCCAAAGCTGATAAAGGTCAAGCTTACATCACAAAGAAGAAGGACTGGGCTGACACTTCAGACTCTGAAGATGAGGTGAACTATGCCTTGATGGCAAATGCTGATAGTATCTCTGAAGCTACTGAGACCAAGGTACCTCACTCTACTCTAGCTTTTGATACTACTGATATATCTGAGTTAAGACTCTTTCTTAAAAACTTGCATGTTAGCTACAGAGATCAGACTTTAGAAAATGAAAGAATAAAATCTGAAAGTCTAGACCATAGAAAGAAAAATGACTATCTAGAATTAGAATTAGTCCAGATGTTAAAAATTCAGAAAGAGTGAGATGATGCTATTTTTGTTAAACTGAATTATTGAAAAATCATGCTTATCTTGAATCTGAACTTGCTAAAGAAAGAAACATTATTAAAACTTGGACTAACTCTGGGAAAACTACTCAGATTATCATAGAGAATGATTGTTGGAAAGAAGGTCTAGGTTACACTGATAAAAAGAAAGCTACCAACTTAGATGCTGAGACCTCTAAACCTGTATTTACTGAAAAGGTTGCAAAACCCAAACTTAATCATATGAGGTTTGTACCAAAATATGACAAACCAAAACAGGATGAAGTCAAATCCGTAAATATTAGTTTAATGTCTCAGAAACAGCTTAAACACAAGCTGAAGGAGTTAAAAAGAGTGAACAAGGTAAAAGAAACAAGGAAAAACAGAAATGGAAAGGTAGGCATCAATAAAAGCAACAACTATATGTCCATTCCCAATGCTCCTAGGAAGAAATGTTACAACTATGGAAATCCTAACCATCTTGCTACTTTTTGCAGGAAGAATAAAAATATAAACTCTATACCTCCTAAGTCAGGAGTTAAGAGTGGTTCAGTTAGGTTTAAGCCACAGAATCCTTGTTTTCACGGTGGCAGTATTTGGCATTCTATTTATACATGCAAAGAGTATCATAAGTTGTATTATGATTATTATGAACTTAAACCCTCTTTGAATAAATTCAAGATTGATTCTACATGTATAAATTCTGATAAAAAGAATGTTAGCACAAACTCTGATAAGACTTCTGCTGCAAAAGCTAACAAACTTAATAAGGCCAAAGGATCCAAGCAAGTCTGGGTCCTTAAAACTAATCATTAGTGGTTTTTGTGATTGCAGGGTAACAGGAAAAATATCCTTGTTCTGGACAGTAGATGCTCAGGACACATGACTGGAAATAAAGCCCTGCTATCAGAATTTGTGGAGAAAGCTGACCCAAGTGTTTCTTATGGAGATGCACTAGTACAGAATAGGCTTTAAGCGTCGCACTTTTAGCGTCGGTTAAATGGAGAACCGTGGCCTATACTTACTTTAAGCGTCGGTTGCTACATTAACCGACGCTTAAAGTCATTTATGCTGGACTTTTTGCGTCGGTGATAAAATAACCGACGCCTAAAGTTGAACATTAAGCGTCGGTTTTTACTCAACCGACGCCTTAGGACTATCTTTAGCGTCAGTCATAACAACCGACGCCTAAAACTGTATCTTTAGCGTCGGTCTTTACTTAACCGACGCCTAAAACCAAACTTTTAGCGTCGATCGAAACAACCGACGCCCAAAACTGTACTTTAAGCGTCGGTCATTAGCAACCGATGCCTAAAACTGTACTTTAAGCGTCGGTCTTAATTTAACCGACGCCTAAACTAAATTTTTTTGTATAATTTTTAAAGAGCACGCGGGAGCAGAGCAGTTGATGTTTTTTACCAAGTAGAAGTGATAAGGGACAGACAGACGATACGGGAATGTGGGAATATAATAAAAATAGGAAAAATGACAATTTTTGAAAATAAATTCATACACACCAAAGTACTCATACTCACTATTTGTGTGATGAATGTTACCTTATTTTCACTAATTTTCCATTTTTTTTATTGTTTCCCCATTTTTAACTAGTTTATCAAATAAATCAAAAAATTAAATAAAAATAGGGAAAATCACAATTTTTGAAAATAAATTCATACACACCAAAGTAGTCATACTCACTATTTGTGTGATGAATTTTAACATACTTTCACTAATTTTCCATTTTTTTTTATTTTTCCACTTTTTTAACTAGTTTGTCAAATAAATCAAAAAATTAAATATATTAAACTTGTAGATCTAATTTTTGATCGATATTTGTCAATTTTTGAAATTTTATCCATCCAAATATACCATTTTAATTGTAATTGTACTAATTTAACTTTTTGAAAAAAAAATTGTAGCCACACACACCAGCTACAAATTCTAATATTCCCAGTTTACCCTCATTCCACACCCACACTCCAAGTCAATAAACAAATACAAAAGGGGTCATTAAGTAATTTCACGTTCAATCCGACCCGTTTAGAATTACCCGTGTTCAATTATATACACAAAACCTAATCTCTTTTATTCTCCGCCGCTTCAAATCTATTTCTCTTCGCTTTCTCCTTTTTATAATTCTCTCAATTTGCTCTCAATTCTTCGATTAATCTTCAAATTAATCTACCTTCGTCGTCTCTCTCATCGTACCAAAGAGGTTCGACTCTCTCTCTCTCTGAATCCACGGGAGAGAAGCTGTCGGAGAGTTGTTGGAGTTTCGCTTGAGGTCCCGGAGTTACCATGGTTAGCCGGAGAAGACGACGCCTGAGTAGGGTTCGGAGGTCGAAGTACAAGTAACAAGGTAGTGGGGAGTTGTTTTCGGTTCCTTTGGTTGAAAACAACTTCAAAATACTAGCTCAGTTTGGTGGTGCTCTGAGTTAAGTCAGTTGTTGCAGTGCTCTGACCATGTGTGACTGTCATCTAACAAAGCCGGTTGGTTAGTATTCAAAATCCTTATTAAGCTTGTTTAGTATGCAACATCCTTATTAATATGTTCTGGATGTTCAGTTGCTTCTCATTGTTGTATCATTGTCACATGTGATATAAGTTTGCTGATGTTACTGTTTGCAGGATTTTGAACAAGCTGACCCCGGAGAAGTTTGATATTCTGAAAGGTCAACTTATCGATTCTGGAATCACTAGTGCTGATATTTTAAAGGTTACTTTAATCTCCTCTAGTTATCGTTATTGTTGATGCTCTTATTAATTGTATTAAGCAAGTTATATTGTCCTATCATGAAGCTTATTGTAGAGTCTCCTTGAATGTAGGGAGTCATATCTTTGATTTTGGACAAGGCAGTATTGGAACCAACCTTTTGCCCTATGTATGCGGAGTTGTGCTCTGATCTCAATGAAAAACTTCCCCCATTTCCATCTGACGAACCTGGTGGGAGAGCAATAACATTCAAGCGAGTGCTATTGAATAATTGTCAGGAGGCCTTCGAAGGGGCCGACAAACTTAGGGCTGAATTGAGGGAAATGACTGCTCCTGAGCAGGAATTGGAACGTAGAGATAAAGAGAGAATGATCAAGCTCCGTACTCTAGGAAACATCCGTTTGATCGGAGAACTTTTGAAGCAAAAGATGGTCCCTGAAAAAATTGTTCACCACATTGTTCAGGTTATTTCATCTTTTCTGTATAATTATGTATATACTCTTACTGTTTAGGGTATGCATGGTGTCTGAAGTAAGGTCTTCCTTTTTTCTTGTTTCTGTATAATAGGAGCTTCTAGGGGCTGACAATAAGATTTGTCCGGAGGAGGAAAATGTTGAGGCCATATGTCATTTCTTCAACACTATTGGCAAACAGCTTGACGAGAGCCCAAAATCAAGACGTATTAATGATATTTACTTTTTTAGATTGAAGGATCTCTCAACAAACCCACAGCTTGCCCCACGAATGAGATTTATGGTCCGTGATATTATAGATCTTCGTTCAAATAAATGGGTTCCTAGACGAGAAGAGGTAGGTATCTAGCTTTTGGCCTTTACATGCTTACATTATACTTTCACTTTTTTAATGTTATGTCTTCCAATATAGGTTAAAGCTAAGACTATAACCAAGATTCATAACGAAGCAGAGAAGACTATGAAGTTGCGCCCAGGTTCTACTGCAAGTATAAGAAATAGTCGTGGTAATCCTTCTGCAGCTCAGGGAGGCATGACCCCAGGCGGATTTCCCATCCATAGGCCTGGTACTGGAGGTATTATGCCTGGAATGCCAGGGGTCAGAAAAATGCCAGGTATGCCGGGCATGCCTGGAATGGATAATGACAACTGGGAGGTTACCAGATCTAGATCAATGCCAAGGAATGATTCCAGTCAGTCGGCTGGACGGGTTCAACCACCATTTATTGGCAAGTCAGCTGTGTCAAACCCAAGACTTCTACCTCAAGGTAGCAGTGGACTCATTAGTGGTCAGTCTAGTGCCTTATTGCAAGGCAGTAGTTCTCCACAAGTTCACCCTACTAATTATGGAATTGGTTTTGAATCTCCACGTCAAGATCCTTCCCCTGTCGGACAGATTCCAACTGTTTCTGTGCCACCAGTTGCTGCCAAACAAACAGCTCCATCTGTAAGGTTGAACCCGGAAGAGCTGAGGAGAAAAAAAATTTCTCTTCTGGAAGAGTACTTTAGTGTTCGTATACTGGATGAAGCCACACAATGCGTGGAGGAACTGAAGTCACCTAGTTACCACCCTGAGTTAGTCAAGGAGGCCATTGCTCTTGCACTGGAGAAAATCCCACCATGTGTGGAACCAGTTGCCAAGCTTCTGGAGTACTTGACTGTAAAGAAGGTGCTCACAGCAAGTGACATACAGGGCGGATGTCTTCTCTATGGTTCCAACCTGGATGATATTGGCATAGATTTGCCAAAAGCACCAAACAATTTTGGCGAGATAATGGGCAAATTAGTTTTAGCAGGGAAACTGGACTTCAAGGTGGTTGAGGAGGTTTTGAAGAAGATGGAGGATGACATGTTCCAGAAACATGTGCTTTCTGCTGCCTTGGGGACTGTAACTTCAAGTTCTTCTGTGCAAGCTTTGTTAGATTCACAGGCTGCTTCTATTGAAGCCTGCAAGAGCCTTCTCTAGGAACTTTTACTAATAATGACATAATTACATAATAAGCTTGTGTAAATATTTTTACTATTTTTGTTTGTGTTTGAACTCTCTTGCAGGTAGGCGATACTAGATATCTGAGCTGGTTGCACCAGGCTGTGGACTTCGTTCTTGGTAACTAAAAATCTTGAATTGTTAACTGTCACCCGAAGTCGTCAGTTTATAAAGTTTTGAATTTCTAATATGACTTCTAGATTTTCATGAATCTTATTGGAGAATTGCTTTTAGCATTCTGAGAAACTGAGGATGTAACCACTGACTACAAGTACATATGAGATTATGGAAGATAGGTTTCTTAATACAAGACTAATATTAAAAAAATTCCCATCATTTAAAGGCATGAAGATGCCTTTAGCGAGTCCAATTGTCTTTCCCTAACCAGCATTCCGTCACAATAATAATACATGCGAGTTTATTGGTTTACATATACATAATCGCATATGCATATGAACAAGATACCCATTAACATATATTCTATGTTCTGAGGTTGAATTCATGTAAAGGCCGAAGTTTATGTAGTTATTCATCATGGGTCACAATAGTAATGATTTAATATTCTATTGTTTGATCCCTCTCTTTCTTGAATCAATAAAAGGTTGCAAGGGTTACCATTTTACCATCTTTGATAATTGTCATTTTAAAATTATAAGCTTGCCTGAGTATGCAGTTTCAGTAGTTTGTTGGGCTGGTCTTTTGGTATGTGTGTCTTACTTCCTCTTAATATTATTTTACAGATGCAGTGAAGAATCTCTTAACCATCGGGAAAAATGAAGAGCACCTTGAAGGAATTGTCAACAGCTTAATTATGCATCTGGTGAGAAGAATGTGTGCTTCAATTAAAGAAGATGGTAAATCAATTAATACTTATCATCCTATAATATAGATGCTCATGTTCATTATGCTGTACACTAAACTTAAGTCACTGTATCATTTCAAATTTCATGGTTGACCGCAGTTGTGCAATATGGCGTTGCTAACTTTTGTGTGTTAGTGTGGGTCTTGTTGCAAAGAGAAATGTACACAGACATCGTTTCAGCTGTAAAAAATTAAATTGGTCGAAAACATTTCGGAACGATGAACTTTCTTTTCCAGACACTACTTCTTCAATTTCCTTTGTATTTTTTATGAATATCAACTATTCAAAACTTGTTGGGAGTTGAGTACATTCAGATCTTCTACAACGTTTCAATAAAATGTTCTCTCATAGTCTCCAAAATGTAATTGGCATATAGTGTCTCTCATAGTCTCTCATAGACTGAATTATGTCAGGCTTCTCAGACATCAAATTGTCCATTCAGAAAGAGGTGTATACCAGTATCCTTCTTAACTCACAATGTCAATATAATTACTAGGACAGTGATACTAAGTTAATTGTGTAGGAAACATATAACATATAGGCAAAAATTCAAGGATTAATTTGGAGCTAGTTACTTTTAAGTTTTATGTTTAAGAAAAGGGGCAATAAAGTATCTGCTAAGTCATGATGCACTCGCATGAATATGGGGTTTCCCATGTACTTTAAAAATGCTTTGTTGTAGACTTGTAGCGGTCTTGCCTTACAAAAAACAATGTATCTTCCAGATCATTGTATTAGAGTCTGGCATTTAAATATTTAGTCTTCCTATCTATTCTTTTACCCTAATTTATCAATTTATATCTGTTTGTTTTTCCTGAAACAGAGCACCTTGATGCTGATGCGCAGTTCCGTATCCAACAGTTGATTTGGTTTTATATGTCTTGCCTTTTAATTTTGTGAAACTGATCTTTTCCTTCAAATGCTCAGAACTAGAACTTGCAGCATGTATTTTCTTACACTACTTACATTGTTATCACTGTTACTTTTTCAGCTAGAAACTATTGGTTTGGCTGCAGATGAGAATCCATTTGGCATTGTACTTGGTGGAATCTTGTAAATTCACTCTTTTCCAAAATGTAAGTGTTGTTTCTGGCTTCAGAGGACAAGCTATGTGTACCATTGTTGCAGTCATGGGAGGAAAATGTTATCTGAGTTTTTTTTTGTGTATTCAGGCTACTGAAGAACTTAGAGAAATTAGATCAGTTTGTGTACTTTGTAATCAGTATTGACTTGTAAAATGTAGAGTAGTCTTATATATTGTTTATTAATTAGATTTCATTCTTGATTATGCATCATGTATAGATTGATTTTGTATATAATTTGGTGTTTATTAATTAGATCTCATTCTTGATTTTGTATCATGTATTATGTTTCTGAAAATGTATTGTTTCATAATAGAATTGCAATTTTTATTTTTTTTTTTAAAAAAATTGACTTTAAGTGTCGGTTGTTTAAATGACCGACGCCTATAATCAGACTTTAAGCGTCGGTTATTTAAATGACTGATGCCTATAACAGACTTTAAGTGTCGGTTGTTTAAATGACCGATGCCTATAACCAGACTTTAAGCGTCGGTTATTTAAATGACCGATGCCTATAACAGACTTTAAGCGTCGGTTGTTTAAATGACCGACGCCTAAAACAGACTTTAAGCGTCGGTTATTTAAATAACCAACGCTATTAGTACATTATATGCGTCGCCCAATTAACCGACGCCATAGGCCTATACCTATAGCGTCGCCTTCATATACTACGCCAAATAACCGACGCCTAAAGGCTATTTTGACCGACGCTAAAAGCCTATTCTGTACTAGTGATGGCAACATAGGAAGGACTCTGGGATATGGCAATATCAAACTTGGGAATGTCATCATTGAAGCTGTAGCTCTAGTCTCAGGACTCAAACATAATCTACTAAGTGTGAGTCAAATCTGTGATAGAGGTTATCATGTGGATTTCTTTGAAGAACACGGTGAAGTTGTAAGCAAATCTACAGGAAAAGTTGTTCTGAAGGGATACATGCATGGTAACATTTATGAAGCCAAGCTTTCAACAAACTCTGATGGCTCTGCAATCTGTCTACTGAGTAGAGCATCAATTGAAGAAAGCTGGGATTGGCACAAGAGACTTTCTCATCTGAATTTCAACAGCGGCATTAATGAGCTAGTGAAGAAAGATCTTGTGAGAGGATTGCCCAAATCAGTTTTTACTCCAGATGGCCTATGTGACTCATGTCAAAAGGCAAAACAAAGGAAAACTTCATTCAAAAGTAAGACTGAATCCTCAATTCTTGAGCCATATCACTTATTGCATGTTGATTTATTTGGTCCAGTAAATATAATGTCTATTGGAAAGAAAAGATATGTTTTGGTTATTGTTGATGAATACACCAGATATACATGGGTATATTTCATGCACAAGAAAGAAGAAACTGCATCAATCTTAACAGAGCATGTCAGACAACTAGACAAAGGATCTAAGCATACATTGAAAATCATAAGGAGTGATAATGGCACTGAGTTCAAGAATGCAGTCATGGAAGAGTTTTTAAAGAAAATGGAATAAAGCAAGAATTCTCTGCACCTGGAACTCCACAACAAAATGGAGTAGTAGAGAGAAAGAACAGGACTCTCATAGAAGCTGCAAGGACCATGCTCGATGAAGCAAAGCTACCAACTTACTTCTGGGTTGAAGCTGTGCAAGCTGCTTGTTTCACACAGAATGCTACACTCATAAACAAGCATGGGAAAACACCATATGAGATGGTGAAAAAGATGAAGCCGAACCTGAAGTACTTTTATGTGTTTGGATGTAAATGTTTTGTTCTTAAGACTCATCCAGAACAGCTTTCCAAATTTGATTTAAAAGCTGATGAAAGAATCTTTGTTGGATACCCACTATCAACAAAAGCATTCAGAGTCTATAATATGAGAACAAAAGTGGTCATGGAATCTATCCATGTATCTTTTGATGATAAAAAGATAACAGGACTTGAAGATTTTGATGAACATGACCAGCTGAGATTTAAGAATGAAGAAATAAATGCTGATCTACAAAATTCTGATATTCTTTCAGACTCTATTGTTCAATCTATACCAGTAGATCAGACAGCAGCACATGTTGAGGGGGAGCAAGTGAACGATGAAAATGAACCCCAATCAAGTGAAGAAACATCAAAGAATGCATCTGCTGATTCATTAAACTCTGATTCATCAAACTTTGAAAGCAACAGCTCAGGGGGAGCAAACAATGATTTTGGATCTACTAATCATCACACTCAACACAATTATGAACTTGGGGAATCATCAAGATCAAATCTGCCGAGACAAAGGGTATGGAGTAGAGCGCATCCCTTTGAACAGATCATTGGTGAACCGAACACGGGTGTATAGACTAGAAGAGCAACACAGAATGAATGCAATTTCGCAGGATTTTTATCTCAAATTGAACCTAAAAAGGTTGATGAAGCTCTTGATGATCCAGATTGGGTAACTGCAATGCAGGAAGAACTCAATCAGTTCGAAAGGCAGAAAGTATGGAAGCTGGTGCCAAGACCAAAAGATAAATCTGTAATTGGCACTAGATGGGTGTTTAGGAATAAACTTGATGAAAATGGTATTGTTACGAGGAACAAGGCTCGATTGGTAGCAAAGGGTTACTCTCAAGAAGAGGGAATTGATTATGATGAAACCTATGCTCCAGTTGCAAGGCTTGAAGCAATCAGGATGTTCTTAGCATTTGTTGCACACTCCAACTTTAAGGTTTTTCAGATGGATGTGAAGAGTGCATTTTTGAACGGAGATCTAGAAGAAGAATTCTATGTTGAACAACCCCCTGGGTTCGAAGACAAGGAATTTGAAGGTTTTGTGTACTTTCTCTTCAAAGCTCTCTATGGTCTCAAGCAAGCCCCTCGAACATGGTATGATACTCTCTCCAAGTTCTTACTTGAAAATGGTTTTACAAGAGGTATCATCGACAAAACTCTCTTTCATAAAAAACATAAAAATGATATAATTCTGGTGCAAGTATATGTGGATGATATAATATTTGGTTCTACTAATGATTTGCTATGTAAGAGATTTGCTAAGCTAATGCAGAGTAGGTACGAGATGAGCATGATGGGTGAGTTGTCCTTCTTCCTTGGACTTCAAGTTGTTCAGAAGCCTGATGGTATTTTTATCTGCCAATCAAAATACATAAAGGATCTTCTGAAGAAGTATGGGATGGAAGAAGCAGCTACTGCCAAGACCCCGATGCCAACTGCAGTCAAGCTTGATGAAGACAAATCTGGTAAGTCAGTTGACATCACGAAGTATCGAGGTATGATCGGCTCTCTCTTGTACTTAACTGCTAGTAGACCAGATATTATGTTCGCAAATTGTCTATGTGCTAGATTCCAGGCTAACCCTAAAGAGTCACATCTTATTACTGTTAAACGTATTTTCAGATACCTTAAGGGAACCCCCAATCTTGGGATTTGGTACCCTAAAGGAACAGGTTTTGACCTAATTGGCTATACAGATTCTGACTTCGCAGGTTGTAAGATTGATCGAAAAAGTACTTCTGGAAGCTGTCAGTTTCTAGGAAGAAGGTTGGTATCTTAGTACAGCAAGAAGCAACACTCAGTATCTACCTCGACAGCCGAAGCAGAATACATTGCGGCAGGTAGTTGTTGTGCTCAGATCCTGTGGATGAGGAATCAACTTCAGGACTATGGACTCATATTGGACAAAATTCCAATTCTATGCGATAACACGAGTGCCATTGCCATTGCCAACAATCCAGTTCAACACACCAGGACTAAGCACATTGATATCAGGTATCATTTCTTACGAGAGCATGTCATGAATGGAACTGTGGTATTATATTTTGTTCCCACAGATCAACAAATTGCAGACATCTTTACTAAACCGCTGGATGAATCCACTTTCTCCAGGTTAGTTGGTGAACTTGGGATGTTAAATCTGTCTAATTAATTTTGGATAATCAATAACTGCAATTTGTTATAAATTCACAGGTATTTTAAATGTCCATATTTTTAGGACTTGTGAATTTACTTTGCATCCAGTCCTCATCTTACAGTTATCTCTATAATAATTACCATGCTTATAAATGCTATATTTTATGGTAATTAGTTAGTAAATAATTGTGTTAATTGTAGCATAATTTAATAAATATTTTATTGACATATATCAATTAATGATATTTTGTTAATTTTATGTCTATTTAATTGTGAGTTTTTCTGATTATTGTGGATTATTTCTTGATTCACTACGTGATTATTTTTAAATCCATAATAATTAGAAGTATTAAATATGTGTATATGTGTATAGGCTGATAGGTCTTGGTGATAAGTTGTTTTTCGGCCGACAGGTTTCGGCGATAAGAATTTTTTTTTTTTTAGGTAATTAGGGTGTTAGGTGAGAAATTATTGAGCGGTGTTAGTTTTTCAAACATAACCTATCACTATTACACCTAACCCACTAAATCTTGAAACCTTATAAATGATGAGTTTTTGTTTGTGTTTAACATCATCATTTTTCAGATATACAGAGCATATATATATACACAATTGCTGAATATTTCAAGCTTTGACCGGAAAGATCTCACAATATAGCTGGTGGTTTTTAGAGCGGATTTCATATTCTTGTTATACGCACTAACCCTTGTTTTTGAATTTCCTCAAAGTTTTTGAAAATGGCATTGCAGGGAAGCTTTTTAATTGCTAAAGTTAATCCTGTTTCCATTCAGCAAATTGAAACCATTCAGGATGAGCAATTTCGGGCTTGGACACAATTTCTGAATGAACATTCATTAATTCGCTATGCTTTAGTTACACCAGTGCAGCTTAACCATGATGCATTGCGTGAACTTTATTGCAGTGCGGTTAACACTTCTGGACAGGACGGGTGTGCATTCACATATCGACTGTTTGGTAGGTCGATTAGGATCACTGAACGAGATGTTAATCGAATTCTTCATTTTCCTATAGAAAATCTTGTTTCTGATCCTACCCCTGAAGAGATTGAAATGTTCTTTCATTTTATAAGGTACCAAGATGGCAATTTCAATACTGGTACTCTTTCAAGAATGTTTCTAACCCAGTATTGGAATTTCTTCTTTCACACTATTAACCATGTTTTTTCCTCAGATAGAACAAATCAAGATCGAATACCTGAATTTATTCAAAAAATAGGGTATGCGGTCGCCAACAATTTGAGGATTAATTTTGGAAAAATAGTACTTGGTCAAATCATTTTAAAGATGAAACACTTGGGAACAAGAGATGTTCAGACTCAAAATGTCAAATGTCTATATCCAAGGTTTCTACAGCTAATATTAAATGATTTTTTGAATGATGAAGACATGGTACGCTTGGAAAATGGTCAAAAGGTGAAATGTTCTTCCATGAAGACGAATGTAATTAATTACATAAGCAAAAAGAAATATACGGATGTGCCTACAGTCCTAACTAAATATCTAAAGACTGTCCCACTTCCGTTGTTACCACGACCAGTGAGAGCAGGTATACGACAAGATAATATTTCAATCCCTGCTATTCCAACCTCTGTATTCCCTATTGTGTCATAGGAAATACAGTTTCTACAGCCCCCAGTGGCCATCTTACCCGACCAGGAGCAGGAAATCCCACCGACTCTAGCACAGGTCGAAGAGCCCATTCTACAAATGCAAACACAAACACAAACACAACAAACTCCTACACCTCATTTGTCACTTAAACGGCCAATCATTCACATTATTGAGGGAAATAGTGCCTCAGCAGCACCACATAAGGAGTTAGTTACATCAGCCGCTCTACCTCATTCTAAACGGAGTAAACCCAATAAACCTGAGGTAACGGCAACTGTTAGTGAAACAATTCTTTCTTATCAAATGAGTGAAAATGTAAATAAGGTTGAATTGACGGGAGCAACTGGTGAATCTTCCATTTTTCGGAAAGATCCATTAGTAGAAGGTTCTTTTATGAACCAAGTGTCTTCACAGACGTACCAGGGAAACTTGGGTTTTGTGCCATTTAATCGATTCAAGTTTAACCTCCCAGAGGGAAAATCTCTGGATCTCTTTCGAGATTTACCACTCTTTACCAGTGGTCGGCAACTCGCTTCACGCGAGGACGGAAGCTCACGAACTTTCATTGCACCATCCGTGACCTCTGAAAAAGGGGCTAGGATGATTTCATTTGCAGGTACACATATCGGTGGAAGCTCTAGAGGAAAGTTGAGGGAAACACCAACAGAACATGTAAGTGTAACCCAAACCACTAAACCGAGTGAATATAGAGTGTTGAGTGAAACACCTGCAGAACGTATAAGTGAGCAACCTACTCAACCACATGCACCTGTAACCAGAAAAGAATATAGCAGACTCCTTACACGGGTCCAAACAATGGAGAAAGAGTTGCAAAATATCTGTAAGTCCATTGCAGAAATAAAAAATTTGCAAATTATTCAACATGATGCATTCCAGGTTCAATTAAGCTCCATGGCATCCCAGTTTAGTCATGCAAACAACTCCTTGGTAAAGCCATCTTTGTCTAATTTACCAACTCCACATCCTACTACTCTGGAGGATAACCCAACTGAGGGGGAGAAGGTGGATGATCAAGAAAAATCTACTAGGCGTAAGGGCAAGGAAAAGGTTGTTGACACAGAATTAACTTTATTTTGGGAAAAGAAAAGCTAATGGGAGTATTAGTGCTATTTGGAAAGAAAGAAAGGCAAACTTGAAGATATGTTCAGTCTAGAGGAACAATTGTCTTGCACTTGATTTAATTTTAGAAATCTGGAAAATGTATTTATATAATCCAGAATGCACTTTAATATTATTTATCTTTGTATTTTATTTGTATCAGTTGAGTTATCCTCTAGGAATTTGCTTGTCAAACCCTAACAATCAAATAGGGGGAGATTGTAAAGCATAATGTAATGTAATATATAATAGAGGACATATATAACTCAACTAGGATAAAAGATAAATAATATTAACTCTATACAGGGATCGTGAAAGTTGAAGAACAGGCATCAACAAAGATCAAATCGCTGAAAGAAGTTCATTAACATGATCAAGCCTCAGTGACAAAATAAGATGTACAGATGATTCAGTTGAAGGGCCAAAAGATTCCAGTGATAAAGTTTTTATGGTTGCACAAATCTTAGCAGTGTTCTTAAAGACATGATACGAAGACCACGAGTGAATGTTAGTCGTCTGTGAACCAGACCAGTTGCACTATGCGTCAACACCTCACAAAGGAATCAAAGTATCTAACTCAGAAAGACTGTTAAGAGATATGATTGAGTTTAGAGCAGTGTTGATATCCTCTAGTTAGTTGGAAGCTGAATATTTAAGGATATCAAATTAAGAGGAAAATGAATAGTATCCGAAATTACCATTCATATGAATAGTAACCGAAATTACTATTCATGCAGGTGAGGCCCATATCCAAAATATTTTCAACAGACACGTTTTTGTGGTTGTTGGAATAGTGCTACTATGCAGGTGGGGCCCACGGGGGTTGTTGAAATAGTACAGCATAGTGACTTTCTAAAACCTATAAATAGGCCTGTTGTATTTCATTTCAAAACACACCTCAACACACAACTTTCTATTCTCTCTCTTATATCTTCTCTGTGTAAGCTGCTAGACAGTCCATCTAGTAGGAAAGTCGGCTTAGCCCGCTTTCAGGAAGTGTCGGGTAGAAGGTCCTCGTGCCTAAACTATCCTTAGGAGTGTTTGATTTTGTAGCTGATCCATAGGATTAGATTGTGTAACAAACCTCCGGGTTTTATCTATTTAAAGATATTTCCCACACAGTTGTGTTATTTCGATTTAGTATTTTTGATTTCATATCCACATAAAAAATTGAAATTTTTTAAATAACGTATTCAACCCCCCTTCTACGTTATTCCGGACCTAACAATATATATATTATTTTATTAAAACCAAAAGATTGAAAGTTTGTCGGTTTGATTTTCCTAATTATTAAAATAAATGATAGCATAATATAATTAATGGTAATTAGTTAATTGCATTTTTCAGATTTACTTTTAGCTAATATTACCTTTTATAAACACCTAAAAACATCAGAAGTACCATATCTTCCAATCATCAATATCTTTTTTCTAATTAAATGCATTACCTTTTAATTTAAAACATAATTTTGCAATCATTAATGTATAACCAAAAATATTATACCATATTATCGTTAGATTTATATTAATTAACAAGAACCATTAGATGTAATTATAAGATATATTTTATGATTAAATTACATTACTAAAAATTCAAGTTTTGAAATCCATCAACAACATATTTAACTTAAAATTTTATAATATAAATTTTAAATAATGCATATCATTAATTAAATTTATATTAAATTAACATTAAAATATTTTTTTAAAATTAATGAATTTATAAAAATATAATTTTAGCATAAAATAAAATTTATAACATATCAAAAGAAACCCATGCATCACACGAGTTATAAGCTAGTATATATATACAGGCAAGTGATCAAATAGAAACCAAAATTAAAATACAAAATAATCTTAGCCCTTAGATCAATCTAATCTAATGTCCCCGCTAGGGGCACCAAACACAAATCCAATGCATCATCACATACACAATCCCACATAATCCCCTTAGTTTCTAATTTGATTTTTCCCGTTAATCAGTGAGTTTTTTTTTTAATACGACTTCACTGTATTTTTCTCCATCTCCCAACGATCAGTTTGCATACCATATGTACTATATTCTGACGCAATTTAGAAAAGTTCTTATTCAGTTTCTAGTTTTCAGTTTAAGAGTGGTTTCTATTAGAGTAAGACTTCAACAAATAATGAACTTTTCAAAACTATGCTCGTAATTAAAAATCAAACCTTCAAGCCCTCCCATAAAAAACTTTATAAGCGATTGCATCTGATCCCTAAATTCAAAAACAATAATAGTTTATTATACAGACAACAACTATCTATACTATTATAATAAAACTGAAATTTTAAAATTTTTTGGTTTTCATTCATTCTATTTAATAAATAATATAAATAATAGTAATTAATCAATTTTCTTTTCTAATAAAAATATGTTACCTTTTAATAAAATATATTACTTTTCATAAACACACCTAAACGTATCAATTATACTATATCTTTTAACTATTCATATTGCCTATTCTAATTTAAAAGGGTTCACTTGTAATTAAAGCATAGCACGTTTTACTAATCACCTAAATATACCAATTATAGTATATTTCTAAAAGTTCCTTACACTATATATTTCAGTTATTAAAAAAAATCATGTACATTGCATGAATTATATGCTAGTATAAATAAAACATTCATATATGTGATGAAAATTTTGGTAAATATTACTGTTGCATATAGTTGTCCTAATTTGATCATTCACACCATCATCTAATAGAGTTACGTATGATCTCCAAATAGACATATTATGAAACTCTATTTGCATTTCTCAACCTTCTGACCTACAACGATGCAGGTAGACAATTTTCCCAGGAGCTACACACCATACAGAACCAAACTATTGAAAATATATTTATCTAGGGTATATGTTTTGCAAAGTCAATACAAAATAAAATACTTTGCAGACCCAGTACAATAAGTGCATACCTAACCTTAAAACACAATACTGTACCATGGGAAGTAGGAGATACAATCATATGTTTAAACACCATTAACAATCTTTTGAGAGTATTACCTAATTGCCTCAACCACGTGCTCACTATAATCATGAGCTTGGCAATTTTGATCCGCTCTTCTTTTTCTTCTACTGGGGACCCCATCCCCAACTTGGTAATCGTCATGATATGTCCCAGAAGGTTGTGCTTAATAACGGGATTGCAAGATCTTACTGGAGGCGGGTGAGACAAGCAGTACCGATTCTGAATGGAGAAGCTACGAAGATTGTGTATGGCTTTTTCCAGGGCACTCTTGAAGCAACTAATGACCAGATTAGTGGGTATCATTTGGTCAAATATCTATTGCGTGCTGAATACTATGATATGGCTGTTGGTCTCAATCCTGATGTTGTTGTAACCAATGAACTTCTGCAAAAAAGTAACTGGCCATTGATGAATTGGTAAGGGGTCCCGCACCACAATAGATGGTTAAGAGTAATTTAAGAATTTTGTAACCAGTTAATTTTAGTCCTTTTTATTTAAAAGAGCATTGTTATGAAGAGTTTAAATTTTAGAACATTTTGTTGTTCCTAGTGATGTATGTTCCGTCAGGCCCGGTTCTGAGGGTAGTTTAGAGGGGCAACGGCCAAGGGCCCAAACTTGAAAGAGGGCCCATTTTTTTTAGGTTTTATAGTAATGGTACTGAAAAAAATTGATACAATAAAAATGTAGAAGCTAGAAGAAATTTTTTCACTCCAACAATGACACACTCTTTATCCCCTGTATCAAAATTAAATTCTTCATCTTCTCTGATTTCTCTCCCCAGTATCCAAACTTTTTTTAATTCTCAAAATTTTCTCCAACCATCAATAAATTCGTTAATTTTTTTAAAATTTCTCAAAAAAATATTTCTAGGCTCGAGCTTTTTAATGAGCCGAGTTCGAACACAAGTCCGGGCTCATTTAGCTAAACGAGCCGATTTGGCTCAGCTAATGAAATTTAAAGAGCCGATTTTGGACACAAGATGAGGCTCGTTTAAGTATAATTTTACTTGAGCTAGTTCACCCCACTGGTTTAAATAGGCTCGTTTAACTAAACGAGCCGGCTCAGCTCATGAAATTAAATAAGTCGGGCTCGACTCGTGAAAAAAGCTTGTCTCGAATTACAACTATGCTCTTAATTACGGAAAGAGGAACCTTTTCTAAAGGGGCCCCAAATTATTATTTTGCCTAGGGCCCCGAAAAATTCCGGATCGGGCCTGTGTTCCGTATGGGTGTTCTTTGAAGGTTTTCGAAATTGTTTGAGTGCCAAATTAACCCCAGTGTTAAATGAATTTCTACTCCTACATTGCTGGATATGTTTTTATAATAATATTGAACCTTCAAATATTTCTAGTGGCATATTCGATTCAGATTTTAAATATTACTGTAGTATGTTACTGATACTACATGGTTTTTAAGTAAAGAAGCATATTCGATTCAGATTTTAAATATTACTGTAGTATGTTACTGATACTACATGGTTTTTAAGTAAAGAATCTCACAAATTTATGCAGCGTATGACTCAAATTCTTCCAAATTTTATAAAATTCATGCCGTAAAACACTTTCAGTCATCATGTTTATTTCATCTATAAATTATCAATTTACAAGTTCTTGAATTACCAACCAAGTTATAGTCTTGGTTCAAAGATCGAAAATTATCAATATTCCTCTACGGAAATTGTGTTACAATTTACTTGCCCAAACTAAGGCAATTTATTAGAGAAGTTAGTAATGTTAAAATCGACAACTTGTTGGTGAAGTTCAGTTCTGATTTGAGCATTCAAGCTCAGGGAATGAGTAGTTGTTTATCAATTGCAAGGATAGGTTCTAGGCAAACAATTGCACAGGGCTTGAGTAGGTGATTATCAGGTTAGGTTCTAGTTGTATACCCGGAACAAGAAAAAAAAACAAATCTCAACTATAAGCTTTATAATCTAATTTGACTTTCACTGCTTGTGTAGGTAGTTTTCCTTGTCTTTAATTCAGATTCCTTGACAAAGATAGTGTTTCTATCTTTTCCTAGTGATGTTTCAGTTTAATTGATTAAAGAGCATATGCTATAATGAATTTTCTATGTTTGTTGTACTTAATTTTGCTTATGAAATTGCATGCATCCTGTAGAACAGATATATATGGGTAACATGAATTCTTCCATGTCCTGTGGAATTGGTAAACCTTTGGCATTAAAACTTATAAAGGGAAAGAAGACTGATAATGTTGTCAAAGATTCACTCTTCCCCCTGAAATTATTACCGAGATATAAAGTTGGTTGCCATTGGAATTCTATGGCAGAGTTATGCTTGTATGCAAGCAGTGGTATGTTTTAATACAAGATCGCCACTTCATAGAAAAGTAGTAGAATTCTGTGGTAGAGTTATGCTTGGCTGGAGTTATTGGATTGAGGTAGGATTAAGATTCTAAGTATACATAAATCAAAACCAGAAAATATGGATTCAGGAGGGAAGAGTTAAAAATCAAAAGACTCCATATTATCTATATTTTAGGTTTTGTAAAGTGAGTAGGAAGTAGGAATGAGCATTTATCTCAATGGTGGGATCGAGCTCTAAGTTAAAATTGTATGTATGGAATGGAGGAAGCTTAAATTTGTTTGAGTAGAATGAGGATTATGAATATCTATCTGTATAACATGTTACCCACACGAATAGTACTATTTTCAATTTTTTTTTCTCTACACAAGATATTTCTTCCAACCAGACGGAGCATAAATGTTGATCTTAATGATTTTATTCCCTTACATATGAAGTCGAATGACCTATGTTTGTTGGTTTTAAGTTGAGCTGAGGTTCTTAGAGACTTGGTTTCATAAAAGGAGATAGAACGCCAGAGCTGCAATTATGAGAATGACGTCAACTGACGTCATCACGCATATGGGAGATGCGTGACCCCAGATGCGCATTCCAAGAATGCGTTTCCTAGGACACGCATTTCTCAGGTGCGTGATTCGCGGGTATTTCGGGCCGAGTTTTCACAGATATGCATTTCGGATCATATATCTTGAAATCTAGGTGTTTTGGATATTTTCTCTTTTATTATCCAATTATATCCAATTTTGACCACCCTTTTTCGATGCAGTTTTATTCCATAATAATATAAATTATATGTTTGAACTTGAATTTGCAAAAATATATTGCACATTCAAAAAAGTTAGTCCTAGTAAAATTACAAAATGTGTTAATTAGGTGGATACCGTTAAAAAATATGATTAAAATTACATTTAAAATTGTAACATAAATTGAAAGCAATTGCATTTGAAATTACATACGAGATTATATCCTTTATTATAATACCTGAGTCTACCACACGTTAGTTAACCAATAAGAATCGAGGAATTATTTTAGAATCAATCAGAACTAATTCCTAAAATTTAGACCTTTCCTTATTTACAATCTCACCCTACCTCTTTAACCATGGCTAGTTAACAATTCTAATATAAATACAATAATGATTTTATTAAACATATCCATAAATACCTATTTTTTAAATCAATGGTTAGAGGAACGAAGCTCCAGCTATCTACGTGCCGGATACCAGCTATAGACATGCCGAAAAAGGAAACCCCCAAAGGATGAGCAATACCCCAGCTATCTACATGCCGGATACCATCTATAGACATGCCGAAAGTGAATACCCCCCACAGGTAAAGAACAATCTTTGATTGTGAGTTGTGAGCTCTTGCAATAATAGTCAGCATCCCAGCTTCGATGCGGACTTTCCAGATCTCGTAGACCTTCATCAAACCAAACAAACCAAACAAACTCTCACAAGGAGAGACAAACAACTCTCACAAGGAGAGACAAACGAACCCAATTAATGGGTAAACAAGCCAAAAGCTTACAATTAATGATAGACCACCGCCGGAGGAGAAGCGACTGACTGATGAAGAAGAAGATGAAAGAAAAAGTTTCTTTCGGTGGAAAAGTAGAGAACCTCTTTGGTCTAATCAACCACTATTTAAATATAAAGCCCGTTATAATCATATTATCATACATTATAAAGTGATTTTCATAATATGTATTGTACAATTATAATTGATATTAAATAATTATAATCTAACTTAACTAAAAATTTGAAAAAATCAGATTTGAAATCAGATTTTAAATTACTTGGATAAAATCCATACCTTCAAAATTTTGATTTTTTTATAAGCTCAAAAATATATTTATTCATAATTTATTAATAAAATTAATTAATAAATGCATATTAGCCAACACTACAAAATCGGATTTGAACAAATTTTAAATAACTTGGATAAAATCTATATTTTCAAAAACTCGATTTTTTGAAAGGTTCAAAAATATATTTATTCACAATTTGTTAATAAAATAATTAATAAATTCATATAAACGAATTTAAATACAATATTGATTTTATTAAACATATCCATAAATACATATTTTTTAAATCAAAAAATAATTACAAGAAAATTACAATTTTAATTTGAAATCAATCACGATATACTATTATATATTTTAAATTAAATTTCATAATTAATCATTCATTAACCAATCACTCTTTTAATGTAAAGTCAATCACAATCATATTATCATATGATTTTTATAATATATATTATACAATTATAATCGATATTAAATAATTATAATCCAACTTAACTAAAAATCTGAAAAAATCGAATTTGAAATCAAATTTTAAATAACTTGGATAAAATCAGTATCTACAAAATTTTGATTTTTTTTATACGCTCAAAAAATATATTTATTCATAATTTGTTAATAAAATTAATTAATAAATGCATATAAGTCAACACTACAAAATTCATATCTTTAAAAAATCGATTTTTTAAATAGCTTGGATAAAATTCATATCTTTAAAAATTTGATTTTTTAAAAGGTTCAAAAATATATTTATTCACAATTTGTTAATAAAATAGTTAATAAATTCATATAAACGAACACTATATATATTATTTATTTTAATTATTAAATATACTCTATAAGAGTATTATTATTGGTTGATGAATAAAGTACCAATCAAAAAATTAAAATGATTAGAATTTACTTCTAAACTTTAAATCAATCAATCATATACAAAATTTTTATTATTTACCATGTTTATTCTACTTTACTAATCGCGGTTAAATTAAATTTAAATATAAAATATCGTGATTTAATAACTTCGCATATCACATGGTTTTTAATTTTAAAAAATTTCTACTAATCGTAAATAATATTTTCTATAAATCCAGATAACAGTATATTACATATGGTTATATTTCTTTTAGTTATGAACTGTTTTTGAACATCCTTTATTATAATAAAGGATACCCGAATCTAACATGTATTAGTTAACCAATCACAAGATTGTGAATTATTTTAACATCAATCAGAATCTATTAAATTTAAATCAATTAAACTTAATGTAACATGTTTCTCTATTGGATCTAGATTCTACGTTTCAGCCAAGACTAAATTCAAATAATGTTACACTCAGTAACAATTAATTTTTATTTTTTCACATCAATTAACTGAACATAATAACTACTAATTTTTATTTTAACGGTTAACTAATAAACAATTTATATAAAATAAAATTCTTACAAACTAAAAAATATAATTATTACATCAATTTAAACATTACAGGAAATCTAAGCCGCTTATTCCCTATTCCCCATCAGACTTAGCCAACTATGATAAACTAATTGTATGCATCAATTCTTCTCATGGCTAAATCATATCAATTTCGGTTAATGTACTACTTTATATCTATTTATTATATGGCATTCTATACTTAGATAGATTATCTTTTTATTTCGATTGTATATATGTGTTATATGTGTCATGTTTTAATTGTCCAATAAATTCAACAGAAAAATGTTTCTGACAAAAAAAAAAATAGAAACGATTTAGGTTATCATCATCCCCAGTCCGGATTCTCTCAAATTTACTTCCCATTAGAATATTCAGTAGCAAACTTCAATATATAATTCAGCGACTTACTAAATTGTAGGCATCAATCCTTATCATATTACACTGATTTGTTTACATTATTAGGTGTGCCTATAGATAAATGTTTTTTACAGTGTTGAGTTGTCAATGTTATTCAGTGATTACTTAACAATTTTATTCTAAATACAATAATTATTTAATTTAAAAATTTATACATTAATACATGAATCTATTATATTTATAATAGATATTTTGATATCTCAAACTTTCAATTCAAAATCATAAGGAATAATTAAAATCATGAATTAAAAATTATTAACAATATAAAACTATTCACCACATTATTCAAAATACACATTCAAATTTTAAGTTATGTAAAGTATTAAGTAATTCAGTCATATCTTGAGACACATCTCAAGATATGTCTTTTGCCAACAGACACATCTCATTCCAACAATCATGTCTAATGCTAACAGACACATCTCAGGATGTGTCTTTCATCTTATTCCAACAGTCATGTCTAATGCTAACAGACACATCTCAAGATGTGTCTTTTGCCAACAGACACATCTCATTCATCTCATTCTAACAGATATGTTTGATGTCAATAGCCATGTCTCATAAGCAATAATACTGAAATCATAACGAACTCGAACAGGGCATGCACTCCGCACTCTCCCGACTTGTTCGATGTAACATTACGATTACATTGATCAACTAGTCAATCCAATTACACTAAAATATCCAACAAGTTTGGTTCTCAAATTTTTTACCACACCTTCTAATCTTAAAGGGCTTTCTTTTGAACTATAGGTCATCAAATTTGAAGCTTCCTAGCTAGGGTTTTGAGCCCCATCTTTCCACTGGTCAGAATCTGGGCAGTTTGACTTCCTCAACTTGGGGAAGGGATTTGACTAGGCTACACTCCTTTGTTGGCCATGAAATTTTGAACGAATCTTACCCATGGAGTGAAGAAGCTATGGTTAAAATTTGGTGATTTTAGAAGCTCTAGATCTTGAGATATGAATTTTTTCTTTCCTCCTTGCTCTTGCTGGGCAGTTTGTAGAGAAAAGAGATAATGGGGAGTGTTTTGTTCTTTGGCCAATCTTATCTTGGCTAATCTACTTTTTGGTAGATATTTTGATTTGTTATAAGATAATTATCATTTAGGCTTACTAGATAAGCTTTGGTTAAAGTGGGTGGAAGATGATCTAATGAATGATGTAATTTGAATTCTAAAAACCTTGTTTTTGATTTTGTTTCGATTATCCAAACAATGTGTTAATGATTCTTGTAATTACTAGTATGGTATGTATCCTTGGTATGATACTAATCTTGGTTGTTTGATCTCTATACTCATCTAATTACGATTCGTTTCGAATGCACTTCGTTATCTCAGTGGTTTTGAGATCGTTTAACAATCCTAATTCCTCTTGCATTCCCTTAACTTAATAATTCCCTGGTTTAACCTAATTTCACATATTCTTCAAAGTATCCACCCTTTTTATATTCCATACTCTTTAATATCCAATACACTTGTGCTCCATTGAAATCAAACAATTTAAAAATCTATACTCAGGAATTTCTGAAATCCGTCATCGTTTCAAGTCCCTCATTTTCATAGTACTATACTACTATGGTTTCTGATTATTCATTTTATGTTTCACTTATAGGGTACCTACGTACCATTTCCATAAATCCTTAAAATCACTATTCATTTGGGTACTATAGCATTACAAAATGTAGGGTTATTACAATACTGCGTCTTATTCTTTCCATTTTCCATCAAGTAAAACCTGGTACACAGTGTCAAACATATAGTTGACAAACTAAGAACACTAACAACGTGAAGAATAGATCAAAATTTGATAAACCATGACATATAATATCATATCTAGAAGTCAAAGATAAATACCTTTTTAAGGTGAAATGCGCTAAAAAGTAAGATAAGAGCAAGACTTATCTGCATAAACATTGAAGTCACTGATAAAACTATATCAAAGAAATCCTTAAACAAAATGAGTGAAAACTTACATCAAACACATGTGCATATTATAATTGGCCACTGAGTACTACTGAACCTCTTTATGAGTATCACCATACAATTACATACACTTATATTATCTCTAATTTTGTGCACACCTTGACAACAAATCACATAAAGACGACATTATCATTCTAAATCACCAACAATCATACAATGTTAAATCGTTGATATGAATAAAAAGAGATGTATCACACTTTCAAAGTCTAACATGTTGCTATGTACCTTCAAGAAAGTTCAAATCGTGATATATTTGACAACCAAAATCCTCTCAAGTCTCTCGTATCTGCTACAAATCTGAGAAATACACAATTCAAAAACTGTTAGTTTCAAATATAATAATACACACTATAATAATCTAATAATCGCATAATAAATTCATAAATAAATCAGTTTAATAAAAACTAAAACAAATATCAAAGATATAATAGAAACATTCAAAAGAGGTGAAAGAGAGATTTTGAAATCAGATACAAATTCAAATTTTAAGAACATAAATAAGAGAATGGTGAATGGTGAGTTTTGAGCAAGCATAAACATAACATAATATTTGAAAATCCAGAGAGAAGAGGCTTTGGAAACCCAGATGATGAATATACCTGCTTTGGAATTCAAATTCAAATTAGGAACATCGATTAATGGGATGTAATGAATTAGCATACACATCACAAAGAAAACCGGAAGAGGCGGTGGTACGAATTCAGTACATGTTTCCATTAAACCGGATCAATCGGTTGTAATAGTCTAGCAATTAATCCAACGACGCCGTATGAGGAAGGGCAGCTACTTCGATGAACTTCGGCCTTTTTTTCAGACTACAAAACTCCCACGTGCACAAACCGTATAAGGCAAATTGGAAAATGGCAGTTTGTAATAGAAATTGGGTAAATACGATCATATAGAGGAGGACAAAAAAGTAAATTCACAGCTGAAAAGCCTTTAGGCTTTATAATTAAAAGAGATGATTAAACTGTTGTGTTACTCTGGGTGTGTGCTACTTTGGAGTGTTTGAAATAGCTTATGTTTCAGAAAACTTGAATTATTTCAAGAAAAATTAATATATTTAAGTTTTTTTCTTAAAAAAACACTTTTTTTGCAACTTATAAAATCTTAAACATAAATTAAATACATTCATAAAAAAAATTATCAAAATATGAAATTTTTACCCGAAAATAAAATCTTAAACATAAATTAAATACATCCATTAAAAAAATTATCAAAATGTGAAATTTTTAACCAAAAATAAGTTTATAAAAACTTATTTTAAATTGAGCTAAACAACACCTTTATTTTATTACAAGGCCCATTTAGTTACGTAACCCTATAACCGACATGTCATAACCCTAGTAAAACCATATATAAAATGAATAATGCTAGGAACACCAAAATTGGTTCCCAAAATTTTTCCCCAAATACACGTGGCACATTCTGATTTGTTGTAATAATAAATGGGCCCCTGTATTCACAACAACAAAACCAATCAAAAAGACCATACTGTCACATCAGCCATGTCATGTCATTTGATAAACAATTTTTTGTACCAAATTTTGGTGCCTCTAACACTACTCATATAAAATCTCATTCTCTCGTGTCTGTGTCCTCATCCAGTCTAAAAAGTACCCTAACTTGTAAGTCACGCATACAGAAGAAGAGCATCAATGGGGCGTGTGATTAGAGGACAACGCAAGGGTGCAGGGAGTATATTCAAATCCCACACTCATCACCGTAAAGGACCTGCTAAGTTTCGGAGCCTCGATTTTGGTGAACGCAATGGTTATCTCAAAGGTGTTGTTACCGATATCATCCATGACCCTGGTCGTGGAGCTCCACTTGCTCGAGTAACTTTCAGCCACCTGTTCCGTTACAAGCACCAAAAGGAACTGTTTGTCGCTGCTGAGGGGATGTATACTGGTCAATATATTTTTTGTGGAAAGAAGGCTAATCTTATGGTTGGAAACGTCTTGCCACTTAGATCCATACAAGGTGCTGTTGTTTGTAATGTGGAGCATCATGTTGGTGATCGTGGAACCTTGGCTAGGGCTTCCGGTGATTATGCTATTGTTCTCAGCCATAATCATGATGACGGAACGTCTAGGTATGATTAGTGATTCTACATCGACTGTGCCAGAGTACTAGTGCCCCCTTTGGCTATGTCACAGAATTTGGTATGTGAATCATGCTGTTTGGAGAGGCAAGGGTTGATGTTGGAAACAAAAGCTTCTGAAACGGCTGTTTTCTCTTTCGAGATTGCACATGCCTGCTCAGTTGGCTACCCAAGTCCATCATTCTGCACTTATCCATTAATGGCAGAAAGAAAGTCATGTTAATTGGCACCTCTTCAACTTTCTCGCTACTATCAATTGCAACACTCGCGATTTTCCCTGTTATTAGTTACGCAGTTGTTATTTTGAATTTAATTCTTGGCTATACTCTTGGTAGCTCTTTTGTACTTATTGCTGTGTTCTTTGATCCCTTCTTAACTTCTCCTTAAGTTCTTTAAAAATGATTACTAATTGAAAGTATCTGGTCAGTTTTCTTTGTTTGGTTCTTTGTCGAATGTAAGTGCTACGATTGGGGCAACAGCTAGTGGGCAGATTTCTGAGTACTTTGGACAGAAAGGGGTACTTTCTTTATTTTCTTAGAAAACATACATCAACTTAAGTTCGCATCTTTGCCTTCTAGATAGTATTGATTCATATAGGCTTTCGTAATATCATTGGTTGGCTTCTCATATAAATTACAAAAGTGAGATTCTCTAACAGTCCATGCTCCTGTACGTTCTGGCTATGTTAGCTGTCAGGCTTGGTGTTTGGTATACATTTGTGTCTGCCTTGTCATTTAATTGAAATTTCGCTTGTGATCTTGTGTTCATCTTTCCAAGGTCTAATTTTGTGGTTGCGTCAGCATTTTTGGTCATCTGATTCCCTTCTTGCCCTGTTATGCAGCAAAATTAATCCATAACTATGCTCTGAAGATCATACTATAATTAACCCGTGCTCTCTACTATTTTTTTATCCCTATTTTCTCATGATTATATCCTATCTTCAGATTATTGCCATCAAATTCAAAGGCCTTGTTGGAAGTATTGCAACACTAGCAAAACTGTTTCATTGCCTAGGTGGTCAGTATGAGTACTGCACCTTTGTCGATGTCTTAGAGAAGTGGAGGTTCTCCTTATTCCTCCCCTCCCTACATTACATTGTGTTACGACCAGTTTCCGTCGGTGTATCCGTTCAGTCGGACCTGCAATTGAAGAAGAATGCGAGGGTGTGGCCCCCCGATTCACCTCCGGTGTGAGAATGAGTTAACTGGTCTTTTGATGAGTAATATTAAACGCAGAGTGTTTGTGTTGTGTGTAAGTGATTGAATGAATTGAACTCAAACCTTCGTTAACCTCTTTTTATCTCGATGTTGGCAGTTATCGGAGAACAAGGTGAGTGGTGAACGTGTTCCACGTTCCCACGTTCCCAGGAATATCAAACCGATCGAACCGTTGTGAATAAAGAGGCCGAATGACATGGGCCTTTGTAAATCCGGTACTCATTCCATGAATGGGCCTTCGGTCCAGTCCAGTAATAAGTTGGGCCTTTAACATGTCCCTAGGCTTCGTTCGGAGTTATCCTCAGGACGAAGGCTAAAACCCAAGCCCATCTTCGGAATTCTGTGTTCGTACGTTCCCTTCGGATAAGAATGGCAATGGACAAGACTGAGGTATCCTAGGGAGCCGTGTCCCTTTATGGCTGACAGCTGTCTGCCCTCGAGATTTGCGCTTCAATCCCCGCCGTTGAATATGAAACGGCTCTGTCCAAACGTCACATCTCCTCTATTTAAACTCCACAATTTCTTTCTTTCTTTCTTTTACGCACATATCATTTCTTTAACATTCAAAGCAAAAACTCCCTCCAGAGAGACCTTAATAGCAATTGGGAGCGTCGTTTCATCACCGAAGGCCCCCAAATCGCCGATTTCAGTCGACGCTCACATCCAAGAGGCTTATCCCCACGAACTCGACCTTATCAGAGATCTCAAACAAACCAGTAAGTTCTCATTACTTCCCTTCTTTTCCCGATTCATCGCATACTTGTATTACTTACTTTCTTGCCTTTGTGTTCATATCTGTTTTTTCGTATCCATCACACATGTATGTATCTATATGTACATATGTAAAGTTACCTGTACAATTTACTTTTGTCGTTTTGAGTAGAATATACGCCGTCTTTTCCTTTTGATTTCCGTTGTGTTGCCCTGGTACAAACCTTTACTTGAAACTTGATATTTGCTTGGAAGTTGTCAGGGTTGAAATGCCCTTCAGGATTTTCACAACTTGAGAACTTCCTTCGGTCTGTCCCGATCTTTTATAACTTTTAGACGACCCGTAGTTTGCCAAACTTTAGATTTTAGGACTCTTCGACCGATCCTGGCTCACTGTACTCGGCCTCTCCCCTTTTTGTTTTCGTCTTCTTTGTCCGAGTACAAAGCTAATGTCTCTTCATTTCCGAATGCAGGGACATGGATCGGTCAACCGAGGGTGCCGGTCCTTCGGAGGTTTCGCCCTTTAGCGATGCCAAATTATTCCCGGCCGCTAACCTTCGGTCACTACTGACCGAGGAACAAATTGAAGACTTCCATTCTAAGTACATGGTGGAGAAGAATGTTTGGTTCTTCTTCGCACCGCGGAAAAAGGACCGCATCTGGCACAACCCTGAGATTCCTGCCATCTGCGGAGGAGGCGTGGCGACCGGTATCTCGGAGATGGCGTTTAAGTGCGGCTTCCGGTTACCGATGTTCACTACAAGAAAAGGGTCAATAGACATCAGTTTCTGGCCGATGTCTATGTTATTTTGGATGTGATGTCTAGGTGGGAGATGTCTATTCTAGACATCAGTCAAAAACTGATGTCTATGCTAACATAGACATCGGTTTTGCATTCAATACACATCAGTTGTTCTACAAAATAGGTTAGATATAATTAATTTTATAAACAACTTGCATGCCTTATATTCTAGAAAACATATAATAAACTAAGTTATTTTTCACATACACATCACTTTTTTTTTTTGGAAAAGATGTTTATAATTATCTAAGACATCATTCAAGACTGATGTCTAATGTTATTATAAACATCAGTTTTTTTTCGGAAAAAAACGATGTCTATAGCTATCTTAGACATCATCCTATAATGATGTCTAATGTACATATAAACATCAGTTTTTTCTGAAAAAACTCATTTATATGTATCTCTTAGACATCAGATTTTATAAATAAAAAGTGATTTCTTTTTGTTTTTTAAACATGGGACATTGTAGAAAAAATGTGATGTATATTAATTAGACATTTGTTTCTGAGTAATTAAATAAACCATTGTCTTTCAATGCATACCAAAAAATTAAAAATTGGACCATGCATTTATATTAAACCATTCACAAAATACATTCAAAAAATGACCAACATGTACATCATCCATCTGTTACTTTAACAAGATACCAATTAGTTGAGTCACATCAACTATTTTACCAATTGAATTATTTGCAAACCATGCTGTATAATCTGCTATGTCATTCCTCAATAAAGTTTATGCTGATCTTCCAGTGTTTATATGATCATAATGTTTAACTTTACTCTGTTGTTCAACTTTACTCTGTTCTTCATGCATCTTCTCTGGAGGCTTATGAGGTAAGGTACCAGACAAGAGAGACATAACTGTCGTCGACATCTCTCCCCAAGATAGTACTCCCAGCTGTCTAAGCTCATAAACCGTACCCTACTTTTAGCAAGAGCAATTGAGTGTCCAATGCCATTGTACGTTTCACAGTCCAAGTAAGGTTCCCAGGTGACCTAAAGAAATGTAGAAAATTTAGAGAAGCAATATACAAGAAGTAAAACAGCCAACCTAAAATTGTTTGATCATCAACCTGGGCCTCATCATCAATGTAATCCAACTGGAAGCGAGAAGCAGTAAGTTCTGAATTATCAAGAGTGCCAAGATTCTCTGCAAACTTCCAGCGCCTAGCTCTTGGAAAGACATTCCCATCCCCCTCAGCGTGCTCCGGACGAGATATATTCAGATACTCAAAGGCCCAGAACTAGAACAAGAACAAAGAATGAAATTGACATACAAGCACCGAAAATAAAGACCTTTTGTCGAAGGATTCTGTAAGTTAAAAACAACCAAAATTATGTTGTACTATATAAGGCAAATAATGGACCTGAAGAATAATAGTACATAGATATATGTCGTACCTTTCCTTCTCTAGCACGAACCGAGGGGTGCTCCCGTAGCATATGGACACGAGGAACACATCAATGCTACTGATCTTGAACAATAAATCGATAAAAATACCATAAAGACATGTAATTCAGATTAAAAGTGCTTGTTTTAACTGTAAAGCTAGATCTGTTACAAGGTAATACAAGGAAAGAGCAAAATTACCTTTGAAGTTCTGAAATAAGCAGTGGTGGTGTAACAGGACACCATCATCGTCTCTGGTCGTCTTTGCATTTCTATTAACTGAAAGAGGGAAACAAACTCTTAAATCTAAATTATATAGTAATGCTAGAGAACGTAGGAGAAAATGGTTTCAAGTTTTGCATTGCTGGGAAATGGTTAAAATATTTTCATAAAATAATGGCAAATTATCATTTTAGTTATCATGAATGACTTGGTTTTTCGAAAAAATCCATGGCAATCAAACAACAGAGGTATACAACAGCTTCTTCTTTAAAAGATAAAAGTGCTAATTATCTAAATTTCATGGTTAAAATGCTATAAATCCTTATGGTTAAAATATTCAGGATTCAAAATTGGAAAAAGGCTTAACAGGCTAATGGCACAAACCAGTAATATTGGCAGGCTTCACATATTTTTGTTTCCTGGTTGTTCTAGGAAACCTTTCATCTCAATACCCACGATCAGCAACAGCTCTACTTTCTTGGTTGTGTACAACATTATACACATTATCTAATGAAAAATCCATAGTTTCAGGGCTATGATTGACAATCAAGCCTTCCGTTAAAGTAGAAGCTGCGCACTGTTCTTGGATTGCCAAGGCAGACTCGAGACAAACTACAACCTCACCCATTGTGGGATGGTCTTTGGGTCCAATATGTAAACATTGAAGTGCAATTTTTACAAGCACCTGTAAGGAATCATGAAAGGCCTCCTCATTTATTCTGGGATCAATAATCTGGCCCAGTATTCCCTCCTTGAAGCAGTACTGTGCCCATCCAGCTAAACCCATTTGCTCTTCTTCGAGACTACTTTCAACTGCTGGTCTTCCACACAAGACCTCTAATAACACCACACCAAAGGAATACACATCGGATTTCCTTGTCAGTCTACGAGTTCTGAAATAATATGGATCCAAATAACCGAAGGTGCCTTTTACATGAGTACTTACGAATGTAGTTGCCTGATTTGCTGGACTTACTTTAGACAATCCAAAATCCGAAATTTTAGCTGCATAATTTTCATCCAGCAAAATGTTAGTGGTCTTTACATCACGGTGTATAATTCTGTGCTGCATCCCTGTACCAGTGTGGAGGTAATCCAGTCCTCGAGCAGCTCCAATGCATATCTTGAGGCGTTGAATCCATGAAAGAGGTGGCAAAGAAGTGTCACCTTGTCTAACCCTCTTATGAAGATGTTCAGCTAACGTGCCACCTGGCATAAATTCATAAACCAAAATCATCTCATAACCTTCATCACAGTAACCAATCAAGGACACTAGATGGCTATGTCGAAGTTTTGAAAGCATTTCGATCTCTGTCTGAAATTCTGTTGATCCTTGACTGGACATGGAATGCAACCGTTTAATGGCAACTACGGTTGGTCCAGGTTCAAGGTTACCTTTGTAAACCTTCCCAAACCCTCCTTTTCCAATCACTAATTCGTCGTTGAAGTTAGATGTTGCCTGCTGCATCTGGTCAAGTGAGAAGCGGAAACACAATCCTCGAATAGACAATGATAAGAGTCGGTTGTTTTGCTCCACAAATTCTGCTTCTTGGAGTTGTCGGACCTTATAAACCACACAATTCAAGATTGTAATGAGAATAAGCACTCCATTTATGACGATGTTTGTATATCCAAATAAAAAAGACCAGTTCTGCGTCATTGGAAGAATAACTACAGCTTGAGACTAGATGCACACAAATAGCTCTTGCTTCATCATTTTGCTATTGCTACAAAATCAACACCTACAAAGGTTATTACTCATGCTCAATATTTTGGACGATATAATCAATAATACTAATGATATTTGATAAATTTGTAGACTGATACATGAAGAATAATAGTACATAGATATATGTCGTACCTTTCCTTCTCTAGCACGAACCGAGGGGTGCTCCCGTAGGTTGCGGAGAAGTTGTGTACCAGGTTCTTTTCTATAAAAATTGTAACTAATCAGGCTAGATAGAGTAGCTAATGTCAGGGCAAGTATGGCTATGTATGCAGTAATAAAATACTTTCCTATAGACATAAGGTGATGTCATGAGAATCAGATTTAAAATGGAAAAATTCTGTCAATAGAAATTATTCAGAACATTTATATCTAGAGGATGCTTCTGAGAACAGAATAAACAGATATAGGTCTAGGAATCTAGATTATTGACTAGATATCTGATTTATGCAAGCATATGGACACGAGGAACACATCAATGCTACTGATCTTGAACAATAAATCGATAAAAATACCATAAAGACATGTAATTCAGATTAAAAGTGCTTGTTTTAACTGTAAAGCTAGATCTGTTACAAGGTAATACAAGGAAAGAGCAAAATTACCTTTGAAGTTCTGAAATAAGCAGTGGTGGTGTAAGGATTTTGTGATTTTGTTTTCGACTTGATTGAAATAAGCAGTGGTGGTGTAAGGTAATACAAGGAAAGAGCAAAATTACCTTTGAAGATAAGCAACTAATTTAAGAAACTATGTTATATCAGTGCAGACAACAGGATTAAAGATTTATTTCCATCAAATTTAACCATCCCTTTCAAGCCAAAAATCTAATCATCCAGGTGAAGGGAATGCTAGCTATTTGAGGAAAATATTCTATAACTTTTCTATAGTAAAACTAGGTACAACATTAGGTGATAAACAGTCCAGAGTTATAACAAAAAAATGAAGAGCAAACATTGGCCTTCTAAGAAGCAAAGTATGTCTGATCGCAACAGGACCTGAAACAGAACCACCTCCGGCATCATTGTCTAACAAATTTCTACATTTGACATTCTTTTGAAGAAGATGCTTCAGAGAGTAACCAGAGCTGCAATAGTTTCCAAAATTTTGCATATCATAAAAAAGAATTACTACAATAATAATACAGAGCTGTGAGTTAACTGTAATATACCAGCCATTAACCTTGTCATTAACTTCATAGAATAGGGTCCATAACTTCATAAAGATAAAAATCATAGAGCTTAAACCCATATGTACTTCTAAGTTCTAACTCATCGTTGTAAGATCGCAAGTACATGAAAAAATGTACAGAAAAAGATGCACTGAATATATTTTAAAAAGTAAGAAATAATTTTTTTTTTCTAATTAAAAGTAAGAAATATTTGAATACTAAACCTTTTGCTAAAATTTCATGTGCCATCTTTGACAGCCTATCACTGCACTGGTACACTGAAAGTTCAAATCTGAGATGATCAACTTCGCGAATGTAGAGATCAGTAGCCATCCACCTGGATAAAAGGGACACGTCTTTTGTTACCTGGAACAATGAGATATATTTACAATAAGTTGTCAGGTGAAGTAATATTTACCTACACTATTTGATAAATTCAATATTCTATCAAGAATCTTTTTATCGGATAACTTAATTGTTCCCTGTATAAAAAGGTTTAGTTTTGATTTCCACAGCAAATCTACAATATAATATATGTAATTTGCACAAAGAATAGAGAATACAAAGTCATACATATAGCAACACAAACAAATAAACAAAGTTTCTTTGCAACAAAATGTACTTACTCAATGACCAGTAGGGCATTGCAGCAGGTCTTCCCACAAACTCATGAAGCAAAGTGCTCTTTCTGCCTTGTCAAGTTTTGCCAAGATGCTGAGGATAAGAAAGAGAATCATGCTTAGTAGGTAAAGTAAATGGCAGCAATGAAATATATGTTAAATGGCGAACATATTTTAAGACCTTTCCAATGCATCCCTTGTCGGATTTCCTCCTCTAGTGTAGTCATAGGGACCATATTCGACAGCGTTAGGCTGCAAAAATAATACAAAAACCAAGGTCAGTGCCTATGCTAAGTCAACATATGCAAAAAAAACATATAATTACGAAGCAAATAAAGTTCCTTGCGAGACTCCAATTGCATAAAATATATGTAGCCGGCTGCATATCTAACTATACAATCAAATGAACATGTCTGCAAGCAATACAATCAATATACACAAATGCAAATGACCAAAAACTTGAAAATTTATGTGTTTGTCTATACAACACAAACGTGAGCACATACACGCACAGTCCTAATCACAAGTTCTGCCCTGATATATTTGCACAAAAGATATAAATTGATTCATAAACAAAAGTCTCAGTATGATCTTAGAACTCAGATTACCTGCTTGTAAGTGGCTGTTTGGTAAAGAGGTATACCCGTCGAATGAAAAGGATCGGACTTTGCTTCAAAATTCAACAATGTTGATACACTCGACTCTTTAATCTTCACATCTGCAAAAAGATAAAATTAAGTATGACTCACATATAGATGTATACAAGTGTGTGTCCGTATGTTAATCGATGTTAGTCATGACTCATGATTACCACTTTCATAGCACAACTCTTTTTTAAGTTCTGCAACACTATCAGCTAATGCTGATGCCTTCACATCGGAGTGTCTTGAAATGTTAACGAAAACATAAAATGTAAATAAACATTGATCAAGAAAGTCTAACAGAAACCCATTAGTTTTGGTTTGTATTCATCAGACAAAAACCAACAAATAATGTGAAATATACGCATATCCGTGAGAGAGACAGAGAGAGGGAGAGGGAAGGGACCAGTATGATTGAGTATGCCCCTGAATCGAACTGAGTATGCCCCTGAATCGAACTGATTGAGAAAGAGAGGGGGAATTAGGGCTTCTCCGTAGGTTCACTCAATCAATCGTAGATGGAATTAGATTTCTTTGAATCGTAGTCGATTGTAGTCAATCGTAATCAAACTATATATCTTTGAATTTTGTGAAATTGCAGAGCAAGGGCTAAGAGTGAGATCGAGTGTAATACAGTCGTGGTCGTGATTTGCTTACCAATTTGCACAAGAGCAAAGAAGAGATGAGAGCAGTGGTGAATAGAGTAGGCCAGATGGAGGTGAGTAGAGTCTCTGGTTAGTGGTAATGGCGGCGGCGGCGAGTAGAGCAGTGGTGGTGCAGATGAGTTGTGGTGGTGGTGAGAGATGAGAGAGAGAGTTTAGACGAGAGAGAGATGAGAGTTGTGTGTATTAGTTTTTTAGTTTTTTGTTTTAGTTTAATTAGTTTTGTCTGAAAAGGGGGAAGTAATTGTGTATAGGCGGGGAAATATTTGGTTTGGGGGGGGGAAATTTTGACTTAGAGGCTAAAATTTTGTTTAAGGGGGGAAACAAAAAGAAGGCCGCTCTTTTTATTTTTTAAAGACTGACTTTAGACATCAGTTTTAAAAGAAGTGATGTTTACAAATAGCAAAGACATCAGTTTAATTCGGGGTGATGTTATTACATCTTTTAACATCAGCGGCATTTACAACCGATGTCTAAAGTGTGATGTCTATTGAACTTTTTCTTGTAGTGGTTGCCAATTCTGAAGAAGATACTGAAGCAACTGAGGATCGCCATAGGGCAGTTAGACCCGAACAGTTTCTTCCATATCAACGCTTTCCAGGCTCGGTGCCTCGCCAAGCGAATGACTCCAAGGACCACCTTGTTCTGGCACCACTATGAGCTCCGGAGGAATTCGAAGAGTAATGGCTACTACTCCATAGCGCGTCGAACCGGTAGGGCCGATTGGGCTCAAACCAATTCCAGCAACAAAGGGACTCATGAGAGTTGGGCGTTTATTTCGGGCCCGAGGATGGAAAAGTATGGCCGATGGTATGACTTAGATCCGACCCGGTTAACATATCCCGACCTGTTGCAAGCGGATGTGCACGATTACCGCCTACTTTGTGAGCTTGACATGGGCAAGGTCCCTCGTTCGGATGGAAGGAATAATGACTGGCTGGTTGCCCTCTGGGGTAGTGGTAACATCTATACTTGTTTCCAGCTTTATATATATTCGGTCGTAGATACTTGTTTTCAGTTTCAATATTCTGCTGTGTAACACTTTGTTGTTTTATGCAGTGTCTTCTCTTCAGGACATTATTGAGCGCAAGCGAAAGAAGGCGTCTCAGCTTTCTATAGCCGCTACGGCCGAAGAAGAGGCAACCGCTCGTTCGGCCGAGGGGGAGAAGTCAGTTCCCGACCAGGGAGAGAGGGTTGAAGTTCCGCCTGTTTCTTCCCCTCCAGAGCAAACTTTAGGTTTGGCTACTTCGACCGATTCCCGAAAGAGATTTCGGTCGGGAGACGCTAATCCAAAAGTGTATTCTCCTCCCTGGGGAGTTATTGAAACCGACCAGATCATCGTTCCCGCTCCGCAGTTGTCAACTGTTGTGGGACCCGATCTCTGCAAGGGCCTCATCCTTCCGGCCGATCGGCCGACGATTGCCAAAGCGAGCGACCTGGAGGCGTGCACGGAGATGCTAGCCCTCCTCTCCATGGTAAGCTATTTTCCTTTATGCTATTACTTTATTTGTCTTTAGGTTTTTGACCTTTTCCCTTGTTTTATTTTCAGGGAGTTTCTTGGGCCGCTGTAGTCACCGAACGGATGGAGGGGATCCAGGACAAGCTGACCGGGGTTGACCAGCTGAAAGTTCGGGCTGTCAAGGCTGAGGAGGACCTTCGGAACTCCAACATTGAACTGGAGAGGGTCACCGGTCAAGCCAAGACTCTGTCCGCTGACAATGAGGCTCTCAAGGAGCAGCTGAAGGAGCTGGACACCCTCCGGGCGCGCGTCGAGTGGAGAAATAAGCAGCTCAAACTTACAAGAAAGAGCGTTCGGAAGCTGAAGAAAACCCTGGAGCTGACCGAAGAGAGATACTATCAGATGGGGTATGACGGCGCTGTGTTGAAGGCACATTCTCTAGGCCTTGATCATACCCAGCTGATCGATCTTTCACTCAGGATGACGGATCCAGTTGGTCGGGAGGACACTGATCAACCCTTGGAGGTTTCTTCGGGCGAAGATGAGTCTCTCTCCGACGATCCTTCAGCTGGTGACGCCTTGTAATTTTTGTAGATTTTTAATATTTTCGAATGTGTACTGTTTAACTTTGCCTTCGGGCTCTTTACTCGTGCCTTCGGGCTTGTAATATTTTACTTTGCCTTCGGGCTTGTTTTATTTAAGTTTGTCTTAGCATAATACTCTTTTTTATGCGTCTTCGGCTTCGGCCTCAATTTGGCTCCTGTTTCTGTTCCTGCGTCTTTGGCTTTGATTTGCCTTAGCATGATTATTTTATTTTTATTTTTATGCGTCTTCGGCATTATATTGCCTTGGCATAATTACTTATGTTTTTATGCATCTTCGGCCATTTTTGCCTTAGCATAATTACTTGTATTTTTATGCTTCTTCGGCAATTTTTGCCTTAGCATAATTCTTGCCTTTTTGTGCATCTTTGGTCGTAACCTAGCTGCCCCCAAGTATTTGAGGGGTTTTGTAAATAATTAAGGTCTCGTTCGGTCGGCTGAAAAATATTTCCTCCCGGCCTTAATTAATGTCAAAACAACTTGAATACTAAGACAATTTTGTAAGAGGCCAAATTTCATTCGGTCGGCCCCAAATTTGGATTCGTCAAGTATTTGTAGCTTAGAGCACAATGCACTTGGAACACTACCAATAAGTTAAAGGGCGCATGTTTTATACGGTCGGCCCCAAACATGGGTCTATTAAGCTTAATATTGCGTACTTAGCTTTTTGGCTATGAATGTACTTAGCTTAACAGTAACAGATAAAAAATGGAGCAAAACAATCTTTTCATTAATCATGCAACTCTTACATAGATTTGATTACAGATTGATGCTAGCTTATGGAATTCAGAATAAAGTTGCATAAGACAAAATACTGAAGTAAAAAGCAATAAAATGTCCAGTAAGCTTACTGGTAAAAACGGCGAAGGCGAGCGGCATGCCAAGTGTTTTTGATTGGGCTGCCGTCCGGATGAGCCAATTTGTAGGTGCCCGATCGGACCACTTCAATTACCACGTATGGACCTTCCCAGTTGGGCATAAGCTTGCCTTTTTTTGCTGGCATGGAAGTGGCTAACTCCCGAAGCACTAAGTCCCCGGTTCGGAAGGATCTTTTCTTCACCCCCGAATCATAATACTGGGCTGCCTGCAGTTGGTACCTTAAGTTTCTTTGGTGGGCAGCCTCTCTTTCTTCTTCTAGCAAATCCACATTTGCCCGGAGTCCGAACTCGTTTGACTCCACGTTAAACACTTCCGTTCGATAAGACTCCAGGCCAACTTCGACAGGTAGAAGGGCATCAGTTCCGAAGGCGAGTTTGAAAGGCGTTTCCCCGGTTGAAGATCTCGTAGTTGTTCGGTAAGCCCATAGGACCCATGGTAGTTCTTCAGCCCAAAGTCCTTTAGCTTCCCCCAGCCTTTTCTTGATTCCATCAAAGATGATTTTGTTGGCCACCTCGATCGCCCCATTTCCCTGGGGATGCCCTACCGAACTGAACTTCTGTTGTATCCCGAACTGAGCCAGGAATTTTCTGAACTTGCTCCCAATGAACTGAGTACCGTTATCGGACACACAAACCATAGGTATGCCAAACCTCAAGATGACCTGTTCCAGCATGAATTTCTTCGCGGCTTCTTCGGTAATGGCCGAAAGGGGTTTCGCTTCTATCCACTTAGTCATATAGTCGATTGCCACAATACAGTATTTCGCTTGTTTAGTGCTGGTGGGTAGGATCCCCACAATATCGACCGCCCACATAGCAAATGGGATCGGGCTAAGGACTGAAGACATTTCTTCGGGAGGCTGCTTCGGGATTGTGCTGAATAGCTGGCATTGCTTGCATTTCTTTGCATACTCTGTTGCGTCTTCTTTCATTTTAGGCCAGAAAAATCCCTGCCTGAGGATCTTGAAGGCTAAGGATCGTCCTGCCAAATGTTCTCCACAAATCCCTTCATGAACCGTCTCCAAAGCAAGCTGTTGTTCATCTTTGTCTAAACACCTAAGTAGCGGCTGGCTTACCGATCGTCTGAACAAACGGCCCCCGACCAGAGTGTAATTTCCCGACCGATACTTCACCTTCTGTGCTTCCCTTCTGTCAAGTGGTAGGACGCCTTTTTCCAAGAAGGCCCTGATGGGAGTCATCCAATTGACCCCTTGATGAATTTCCATGCACTGCTTCTTGTCTATCGAAGGTGTCTTTACTTCGGTCAGATAGATGGACCCACTTAGGTTTTGGGTTTCTGCCGAAGCTAACCTCGAGAGGGCGTCTGCCCGACTGTTGTTTTCTCTAGCTACTTGAGTTAACTCGAAAGTTTCAAACAGCAAAGATTGTTCACGTACCTTAAGGGCGTATGCCTTGGTTCGAGGATCTTTTTGCCCATACTCTCCTGAGAATTGTTTTACCACCAACATTGAATCACTGAACGCCCTAATGTGCTTAACTTCCAAATTTCTTGCCAAATCTAGCCCTGCCAAGAGTGCTTCATATTCGGCTTCGTTGTTCGTCAACGGGAAAGTGAACCTGATGGCTTGACAAATCTCGAATCCTTCTGGGCTTGTAAGAATTAGCCCTGCCCCGCACTTTTCCTTGGCGACCGACCCATCGACAAACAACTTCCATTTTCCCGGTGTCTGAATCATTTGTTCTTCAGGAGCTAAGTCATTCGGCCCCGAAAAAGAGCATTCTACCATGAAATCCGCCAATGCTTGGGCTTTGATCGAAGTCCTTGGTGTATACTCCAAATCATGCTCCCCCAGTTCGATCGCCCAAGCAACCACTCTGCCCGAGGCCTCTAGCCTTTGCAATATTTTCTTTAACGGCTGATCGGTTACAACTTTGATCGTCCTTCCCTGGAAATAGTGCCTTAGCTTTCTTGCGGCCACTACCAGTCCATAGGCGAACTTCTCTGCATTCGGATATCTTGTTTCCGCATCCTTGAGAATATGAGAGACATAGAACACCGGATGCTGGTTCCCTTCATGTTCTTTGACCAACACGGCTCCAAGTGTTCGGTCGTTCACAGCCAAGTACAGCTGCAATGTCTCCTTCGGGTCGGGTCTCATTAAGAGTGGGGCTTTCACTAAGTACTCTTTAACATCTTCGAATGCTTTCTGGCAATTTGGCCCCCACTCGAAATTCTTGGACCCCCGAAGTACTTCAAAGAATGGTAGGGCCTTTTCGGCCGATCGGGAGATGAACCTCCTCAGGGCTGCTAGCCGTCCGGTCAGCTTTTGAATGTCCCTGATTGTCTTCGGTGCCTCCATGTCAATGACTGCTTTAATCTTCTCCGGGTTGGCTTCAATTCCTCTGGCGCTAACCATGTATCCCAGAAATTTCCCACTATTCACTCCAAACGTACACTTGTTCGGATTGATCCTCATGTTGTTTCTTCTGAGCGTTTCAAAACATTCCCTCAGATCCTCGGCATGATCCCTGAAAAGGGACTTAACTATCATATCGTCCACAAAGCACTCCATGTTCCGACCGATCTGGGCTTTGAACACTTTGTTGATCATCTTTTGAAATGTTGCCCCGGCGTTCTTCAAGCCGAAAGGCATCTTAATGTAGGCATAAGTGCCATTCGGTGTGATGAATGCTGTCTTTGGAACGTCCTCGGCATTCATGGCAATTTGGTGGTATCCTGAGAATGCATCCAGGAAACTGAGTATTTGATGCCCCGAAGTGGCATCTATCAGTTGATCAATGTTCGGCAAGGGGTAGTGGTCCTTCGGACAATGCTTATTCAGGTCGGTGTAGTCGACACACATCCTCCACTTGCCATTAGATTTCTTCACCACCACTACGTTTGCCAACCAATCGGGATAGTCTATCTCTTCAATGAACTTTGCTTCCAGCAATTTTTCAACTTCAACTTGGATTACTTTCTGCCTTTCCATGGCGAAATTCCTCTTCTTTTGTCTTACGGGCTTGGCTTCGGGAGCTACATTTAAACAGTGTTTGGCAACCGCAGGGTCCAAACCTGGCATATCTTCGGGATTCCATGCGAATACGTCGTGGAATTCCCTAATGACCTTGATGACTTTCTCTTTCAATTTCGGCTCCATGCTCTTTCCAATTTGGATCATCTTTCCCGACTGACCCACGTACAGTTCTACCTCTTCGGTCTCTGCAGCCGGCTCAGCAATCGGGCTTGACAGGTCGGCCCCAAACTTTTCCAACTCAATGTTCAGCAGTTGGTGGCTGCCCCCAGCTTCGGTCTCATTTCTTTTCCTCTTTCCGGCTTCGGTCATCTCAATGTCTTTGTCTTTTTCCAAATCCTCCAACATGATTATCCTGGCGGCTTTCTGATCGCCTCTCATTTCTCCAACTCCATGTTCAGTTGGGAACTTCAACTTCAGATGAGGGACAGAGGACACGGCCTGGAACAAAGATAAGGCTGGCCTTCCCAAAATTCCGTTGTACGGACTGTCGACCCGGACGACATAGAACTTTGCTTCCTTCACCACAGTGTATGGCGCTTTTCCCATCATGACAGACAAAGTGATGGTCCCTTCTATCGGCACAGGCTGATTTCCGAAGCCATACAAGGGTGCCTCGTGGCATGGCTCCAACTGTTCACCTCCCAAATTCATCTTGCAATATGTCCGGTGATATAGAATGTTGACTGAGCTCCCTTCGTCCACCAGCACTCTCCATATCTTGTTTTCCCCGATTACTGGGTTTATAACAAGTGGGTCTTCGTGCGGCCATATCACGTCCTCGTAGTCATCTTCTGTGAAGGAGATAGGCAATGGTTGCTTAGCTGAACTTGACTGGTACAGGTTGTAGATCTGTCTGGCGTACTTTTTCCTTGCTGTCTTACTGTCCCGATCAAGCACTGTTCCTCCGGAAATTGTCCTGACCTCCCCTCGGTACTTCTCCGAACTTTCAGCTTCCTTCCTTTTCTCCTTGGACTCGAGTTTGTCCCTCAAGTCGCCCACAAATTGGGTCAGTTCCCCATCTTTGATCATCCTTTCAATTAACTTCTTCAAATGATAGCACTCCTCGGTGTTGTGACCTTTGTCCCGATGGTAGTCACAATATTTGCTGTCGCTTCTTCTATTCTCAGGGGTCTTCAACTTGGGTGGTCTGACAAACCCAGGTTTACCCTTTATCTCATGGAGAATCTTCGAGATAGGTGTGTTTAACGGTGTGAACACAGTGCTATCTCTATCTCTTCTTCGTTCGGCCCCTTTGTCGGGCCTTGTATCATTCAACCTGCTCTTGATATCTCCTCGACCCCTTCGGTCGTCTCTTCTGTCGTCCCTTCGGTCATCCCTTCTGTCATACCTATCATTTTTCTTCTCCTTGTACCCCCCAATTGATTCCAATTTTCTTCTAATGGCCTCTCCTCTCACATATATATCATTTAAAGATTTGGGAGGCATATCATAAAGAGAGGACCGAAGCTTCTTACCTTTGATAGGGTCGAGGCCTGCTGCGAGAAACCCAGCCGCCTTGACTTTGTCCAAGTTGGTGACCATACCGGCTTCCTCTTTGAACCTTGCTAAGTAATCACCCAAATCTTCGTTCGGCCCCTGCCTGCAGTGGATCAGGGCTTCAGTATCCTTCTCTCTTCGGCACAAATGTGAGTAGTGCCTCAAGAATTTTTTCTTCACTTGCTCATACGAGCCTATCGACCTAGGTCTTAGCGACCTGTACCACATGGATGCATTCCCCTTCAGGTAGGTCTTGAACATCTTACATAGCATCACATCGCAGTGCCCCATCCCAGTCATGAGCGATTCATATTTCTCACAATGATCTTCGGGGTCACCCTTTCCGTTAAATTCATTCATCTTCGGGAACTGCCTTCCGGGAGGCGGTCGAAAGTGTTCGACGTCTTCGGTCACCACTGGCTCGTGGCTGACCTTTCTCTCTCCAAACATGGCCTTCTCAATTCTCCGGATGCGATCGTCCGTGTGTGGACCCTCCTCTTCCGAATCGGAGGAATAAACCACCTTTGACCGGGTTCTCCTCGAGTATGATTCAGAGTCCCCTGACTCATCTTCATCATTTCTGGTTCTTGGCCTCTTATCTCTTCGGTCGTCCACCTCCGTGTCTTCGGCTTCTAGAGCCTCGCGGAGGGTCTTTTCTTGTAGCTCGATCTCCTCCCTTTGGAGCTTTAGGGCCTCTAGCCTTAAACGGTCAGCCTCCCTCTTTTTGGCCAGACGTTCGGCCTCCTTACTGCTTTTCTCCTTTTCTATTTCTTTCCGTTTCCCCTTGGCTTTTTGTTCCTCTCGCCACTTCATCAGAATTTCCCTTTGTTCTTCGGGAGACGGTATGTCCCCCTCTTCGTCGAAAATCAAAAGCCTTGGGGTGATAGGAGGAGTGGTGCGAGTATTTCCGGCTATAGTGCTATCGTCAGCTGTTGGTATCTCGGTTTCATTCGCCATTGCTAACTGTATAATTCAACACAAACGCAACTCTACGTTTCCCACAGACGGCGCCAAATGTTACGACCAGTTTCCGTCGGTGTATCCGTTCAGTCGGACCTGCAATTGAAGAAGAATGCGAGGGTGTGGCCCCCCGATTCACCTCCGGTGTGAGAATGAGTTAACTGGTCTTTTGATGAGTAATATTAAACGCAGAGTGTTTGTGTTGTGTGTAAGTGATTGAATGAATTGAACTCAAACCTTCGTTAACCTCTTTTTATCTCAATGTTGGCAGTTATCGGAGAACAAGGTGAGTGGTGAACGTGTTCCACGTTCCCACGTTCCCAGGAATATCAAACCGATCGAACCGTTGTGAATAAAGAGGCCGAATGACATGGGCCTTTGTAAATCCGGTACTCATTCCATGACTGGGCCTTCGGTCCAGTCCAGTAATAAGTTGGGCCTTTAACACATTGGTTTTATGGAATGCATGTATATGTGCGGTTTGTACACATCACTTAACTATGTGTTAGTGTAATGTAGTTTGCTTTTGCATGAAATAGGCTATTGCTTAAGCCATGTTAAATCGCATTGTTTGTCTAGCGTCTTCATTAATTGTTTGATTGACAAGATTTACAGTTGAAGAAACTGATAAAAAGTTTTAGTCATGAAACTGCAAGTCTGCAATGGACTCAGCTCATAATGTGGACTCATGAACTGCACATTTACGAATCAGGTACTGATGAACTATTTATGAGCAATGAGTATATGTTCTAACAATTATAGGATGAGCGAGAGTCGAACCCACGACCCGTTTCGACAAAGGATATACCCTCTTAACTTGGTTTATCCACCTTTCTCAATATTCTTGTTAATTTTACTGATTCACTTAATTTTTTAAATCTTATTTTTTTCCTACAAGATGTGGCAGGAACATGACAGAACAACAAATAAATAGTACTCCGTATGAAATAGTAATAATTCCGTTATTTCTCTTATTGTTTGATATTTTCCGCGAGGTGTGGGTGGGAGTTGGGGAACGCGTCAGGACTCTGGAAAGACGAGTTAGAAAATGGGAGGCTGGTCAAACGTCGTTGGTCCCATTCCCATCCAAATCACGGCGTAGCTTCACATTCTTATCATCATCCCCCTCTTTTCCCTTTTTTTTTTTATTTTTGTTTCTTTTATATTATCCGACCCTAGCACCAATGGGTTCTAATTTAATTATTTTAAATTATAATATACTAGTATTTATTACTGAAAACTAATTTACAGTTGTATAATATTATATATCATTTTTTCATCAGTATTTATATATGTTTTATTTTATACCAAAAATAAAATAATAGTGTAATTAAAAGAACTTCGAGTGGATATTTCTAAGCTGGTACGGAGTAGTATATATAATTAAATAAATTTAATGTAGTATATTTTGGATTTACTCTAAATAGATTTAATTGATTTATTGTGTAAGCCAAGTTCTTTAGCTAACTAAAATTAATTTTATCATCTAGACTACCGAAGATATATGACACAATGGTGTATTTTTAAACTTTAATATGGCTGATAATATATAAAATTCCAAGGTTTTAATTTAAAAAAAGATGGACCATACTATTTAAAATTACGAACAACGACAAATCCGTGAGTTCCCTGTAGCAACACTTTGAATGCATTTTATATGTTACACAATCTATCTATTCTATATATAATACTGCAACATGCCCTTCCGTGAGTGATTTTATTCCACGTAGGATCCGTCATCACGCCGTTACATCTCTATTAGTTGCTATATGCGTGTATATCATTGATGCAATGTAACCCTTTTGCAATGTGTAACCCTTCCCACTTCTTAGCCTGTTACGCCGATGGGCTCGTCGATCGTGTGATCCATTTGATAAGTAGGAAAGTACATGGCGAGGAAAGAAAGAAGATAAGAGGGACTGTCTTGGTACCATCGACATGCCATCCCAAAGAAGATGCATCAAATAGGGATCAAAATATGGAGCTGCGCCACTCATTTGATAATATGTCCAAACGAATTGGATAAGAAGATAAGAGGGACTGTCTTGGTACCATCGACATGCCATACCAAAGAAGATGCATCAAATAGGGATCAAAATATGGAGCTGCGCCACTCATTTGATAATATGTCCAAACGAATTGGATCCCACTCCATTTTTTTTGTTGGTATAACAATTGTTCTGGAAGGGTTTAAAGCTTTCATTCTCCACCCAAATGGAGCGTTGGTCTCCGAGTTCGTTACTTGATTTTTTGTTGCCTTTGTTGTATGTGCTTGTGTAGCGTGTGTGTGTACCTTTCTTTTTAATCTGCAATTCTCCCTGGTCGGTTCAGTAAAGATCTTGCACTTTATTTCTTATTTCAGCCTTGTCTAGAAGGTTACATATTCTATATATAATACTGCAACATGCCCTTCCGTGAGTGATTTTATTCCACGTAGGATCCGTCATCACGCCGTTACATCTCTATTAGTTGCTATATGCGTGTATATCATTGATGCAATGTAACCCTTTTGCAATGTGTAACCCTTCCCACTTCTTAGCCTGTTACGCCGATGGGCTCGTCGATCGTGTGATCCATTTGATAAGTAGGAAAGTACATTGCGAGGAAAGAAAGAAGATAAGAGGGACTGTCTTGGTACCATCGACATGTCATCCCAAAGAAGATGCATCAAATAGGGATCAAAATATGGAGCTGCGCCACTCATTTGATAATATGTCCAAACGAATTGGATAAGAAGATAAGAGGGACTGTCTTGGTACCATCGACATGCCATCCCAAAGAAGATGCATCAAATAGGGATCAAAATATGGAGCTGCGCCACTCATTTGATAATATGTCCAAACGAATTGGATCCCACTCCATTTTTTTGCTGGTATAACAATTGTTCTGGAAGGGTTTAAAGCTTTCATTCTCCACCCAAATGGAGCGTTGGTCTCCGAGTTCGTTACTTGATTTTTTGTTGCCTTTGTTGTATGTGCTTGTGTAGCGTGTGTGTACCTTTCTTTTTAATCTGCAATTCTCCCTGGTCGGTTCAGTAAAGATCTTGCACTTTATTTCTTATTTCAGCCTTGTCTAGAAGGTTACAATTAGGAGTGGATTTTCTGTTGCAAAATGCCACTGTGGCATTGCCTCTCCCAGAACTAAAATGTCGGCAACCATGGTTGTTCTTGAAAATCGACTCTGCTATTGGGGAGGGATGGCAAAATTCTGACATGGATACAAGATACGGCACGATAGAGGTTAATTTACTTTGCTCTACTTGTCTTTTTTCACATTTTCTATTATCATCACGCTCTACACAGTTTCAGGAGCAACCACGTTTGATTATCCCCCTCTATACCTATTCAAATTTCAAAGTTTAAAATTACTTCTAAGTTCCAAATATGTCACCATACACATTTTTCAGTTTCAGATAATACACTTGGGCAGTAAAGTTTCGTTTTCCGCCTTTTTGATCTTCATTACAAGAGATTTAATTTATAAAGTACAAGGCCTTTTTAATGATGAACACTACCAGATTCATCAAGTGTGTCACCGTAGGCAATGGAGCAGATGGGAAAATTTGCATGCTGATTTCTTATACTAGCAACACCTTTCATACGGTAGGATCATATATAATTCACACCGATTTCATAAATTTTTAGTCGTACAGATGGAGTTATGCTAATCGTCTCTACTTATTAATACTGACCTGTTGATTTTGAAGTTTAACTTTTCTCTCATTTTTCGATCTGACAGGATTATGTGCCAACAGTTTTCGGCAACTTCAGTACTAATGTAGTGGTGGATGGTAATAGTGTTAATCTTGGAATTTGGGATACTGCATGTACAACTAATATGATTAGCAAAATTTATTCTCTGTTAACCTTGTCACGACTGAATTTCCAAAGTGTTCCAACAAGTACCAAGAATCGTAACCCCTTTAATCAATAAATTTATTAGTTTGGTTCTTTAATTATGTGTGTTCGCATTTTAGGGCAGGAGGCCTATAACAGGCTAAGGCCTTTAAGTTACAGAGGTGCCAACGTGTTCATTTTAGCCTTCTCCCTCATTAGTAACGCCAACTATGAGAATATTGCCAAGGAGGTTAGAAATTTAAAGCAAATATTTTATTAACTTACAAAGTTGCGCACTGCCAAACTTGTACAAAGTATATAAGGTTAGAAACATCTATATATGTGGTGATAATATTGTTGTTATTCTTCGAAAGTGTACACCCTAAATTTGACCGTGAATATTATTATAAATTACAGATATTAAAAACCAGTTAATTGTCGTCTCCTGCAAAAGTATGCTCCTGCAATGGTTTCCCCAATTACCTATCATTTTCCTCTTCGCATTCACTTTTAGTATCCCTTATTCAACTATAGAGTGTACAGCTCTTAACATTTCGTAGTATGGCATCGTCAAACTTTGTTGTGGTGTGCATGTGTGACCTGTAAATACAGGTTCACCAATTAAAAGATCTGACATAATTATTTTTATCACCCTTTGTGTGTATGATGTCAAATTTTGACAATATTTAGGAACGTATAATTGATTACTTTAAAGGTATTATTGAATTTTTATGAAAGTAAAATTGACTACATAGAGAGGATTTCTAACTATGGTCACATATATATTTGATTTTAAATATGGATGTGCAAAGATTTAAAAAATGAATTTTTTTAAATACATGTAGTTATTAAAACAGATGGTATGTGTGAGTTTTGAACACTGGCTTTGTTTTTTCAGACCTTGCTTATTAATGCCGCCGCTAATAGATTTCTTCACTCATGGATACTTTAATTATGCGACACATATGTCATAGCTTAACCCCTACCCCTGTCAACGACTCTCCTATATGTCTCCTGCACAATCTTACGTAACTACTCCTCGACCTCCTTCAACCTTTTATTACTATCATTTTAAAGCCTATTTATCAGGTAAGAATTTTATCTTCATTTATAGAAGCTTTATGCAGCTAATTGTCTTTAATAAAGATTTGTTTTCCTTGGCGCTTCTACAAGGCTTATAGATGAAGGAATCCTTTTGTCTTGTGTGTAAATCAAACCAAGCCAAGAGATTCATTGGTCAAATTCTCTACAATATTTCACTTTTTGGTACTACTGAAAATGCTATTGAATTGTTGAATCTGTCTATTATATACACAATATTGCAACATACTATTTTGGGGAATGATTTTTGTTCCAGATAAAATTGCATCTTTACTGTCCCTATTAAATTTATGTCATCTGTGTGTCTTTGTATATAGAGATATTTGCGTCCCAAACTCTGGCTATTGGGCTAATGTGTGTACGGATTCAGCAAACGATTGACATTCTATTCTCCTAGCAACCAATTGACAAAGCCTTCAGCCGCCATCGACGACCAAAAGATTCTACAGAAAGCAATCAATGGAGCATTCATCGTTGCTCTAAGCTAATCGGTAATTCAATTTTTCATACACATGCTTGTTTTCCGTGTACTTTTCGTATTAAACTAACTTACGAACCACAGAGTATTTGTGAACACTTTCATGACCACTTTTTACCATGGTTTCTCATTTTTTTTTATTTTTTATTATGCTTATAATTTCTTTGTTGCACGGGTCTTTCTATACAGTGCTTCTGCGTTAAATGTCATCTATTAGATGCCAAAAAAGGGTAATAACTTATCTTTAAGAAAGTCGTCCATTTGTTGGATACAACATACAGGCTTACTGGCCTTAAGATAAGGATCTTTATGATTTAAGCTATTTTATATGATGCCAAGATCATGTCAACACATTTTTTTCGATAATCTGATTATTATGCATCTGAGATGCCTTTAGATGATTGGCTTATCGAGACATAAGAATCTGGCTTCGTTTTTTATATTCTACACATTCAAATCTGACCTGAAAAGTTATTGAGATGCAGTAGACTCGAGGCAACCCTGCAAGTTTTTTGGTAAATTTCTTTCTTAAATTTGGAAAAGGAACTTGTTTAAGTTAGTTCACTTTTACACCGTCTTTCAAGTTTCACTCCAACAATTCCCCCTTATGTTAACATATATTGATACGACTGAAGCAAGGTTCTTACACTTGTTTTTGGGCAAAGAAGGTTACAAATACCTAAACATGAAAAATTGGTATAATTTAATTTCCATCAAATTTAATATGTTGATTATGTAAGTTTGTTCAGATTACGAGCCCGAGATTGTTGGCCATATTTGGCTTCATATGCTAAATAAGGGGATGCCGATGATGGTATAGTACAACTCTATATGAAAGTCCAGGTTTTCAAAATGTGACGCCAATCACACATCCATAGTAAAAATTCTGGACTTCAAATAGATTCAGGCTGTTTTTGGGGATTCGAAGGTGGCAATTTCGTTCAAATATTTGACTCTTGAGATTGGAAGGAACCTGTTATATATAGATAGGCGAGAACAGACTGATATTGGCTGCTTCACATTGAAGGATTTCATATGTATTTAGCTGAGTTTGAGACGGAAGATATAGCTGAGATATTTTTGAATGCTCAAAAGGTTGCTTATGTGATACTTGAGGTGAAAAATGATATTTTATTTTGCCACAAACTATTTTTCCTACCTCATACGATCCCGGTTTATCAACATAATGTAGCTTCAATGCTCATGATAACAAATTATGCATCATATAAATACACAAATTACTTATCAATAATCTAGAGTGTGCCCGTGCCTTGCACGGGCTACAAAGCTAGTTCATATGAATACATAGATGCAAAGCTTGTGAACTTATAAATATGTTGTAATTACTTTTTCTGACATTGCATTACTTGAAGAAATTGCAGTAACACAACACGCGTATATTGGCATGCCAATAAATTTCCACTCTTTGTATTTCAAAATTGAAGTAAAACTGCATGTCGAATGATTATTGATTCCCATGCATTCTTATTTATTGATTTAGTTTTTGGACGATCCTTTTAATTTTAATATAAAGGTTTCTTTAAAATAGTTTACTCTATTATAAGTTAATACTAGCATAAAAGCCCGTGCAAGGCACGGGCCGGTAGCTTAAATATATTTATAAATCAAATTATGTTAATGTCGTTAGTTAAGTATGTACAAGTTTATAATTTGAAATTTGATACGAATAGTACTGATAGCAATCACAATATTTTTTTTAAATTTATTGTGGATCATAGAATTTGATTGAAGTATTCGGTGGCTGCTTTCTAATTAAGATGATTTTTCAGAACACTTACAATTCTAACCATTGGTTCTTCGAAAATGGTGCATTCCTTTAGCTAATTTATAACCATTTTTAAGGCAAAATCTAAATATCCTTCAAGCTATTCCATTCTGAAAGTGTAAGTTCTGGTCCTGATTTTAATAACAATCCTTTGAAACTCTGTTCAGGCCTTGTTCTTTAAGTTCTTAAAACTCTTTTTCTAACTTTTCCCTCTCTTTTCTTCTAATATCTTCTTGATATTTAAGAATTCATTGTCTTTGTTTCTTTTTCGACATCTATTTATCTTTCAAGATATCATAAAATTCAATTATGAATAATTGACTTAACAGATCTACATTGCGTAACAAACTTATCATTCTCTTGACCTATGCGCTTGAGAATTGATGAATTACGTCTCGATAGATATTTTTCGTGCTTCCATCATCATGAGCTAAAATTGTTCATGTCTCATTTCCCTATACTTTGACATTGAATTCATCATTATATTTTGTCAAATATTATATACAATTTATTCCAATAAATTATTGAAAAATATCTTTATAATTCAACTATATATTTCATGCAAGTATTTAGTCAATAATTGATAACTCATAATTCCATCTTATAAATAAACAACATATTCTATGTAATTATTTATAAATAATGGTTATGTTATCCAATCTTATTTGTATATTATATATTTTGGATAATTTTCTTTCTATTCATACTTTTATTAATATGTACTATTCATATATATTAGTTGTTTCTAGTTTCACTAACAATAGTTAATATAGTTTAATTCATATAAAAATGTCATTCCAAAATTAGTTACAAACAATTATGCGCTCCATTTATGATATTGTTAAGAAAAGTAAATAATTTATCACAAAAGAATAATTATAGACCTACATCTATACTATACTATTAAACCGGAAACATTAAAAGTTTCGTAGCCGGTCGGTACTCTGGTCGGGTTTGATTAACATATTCTTAAGTACAAAAATTAATAAATACTTGGATCGGGCTTAATCAACATATTCTTAAACCCAAAATAAATCTATACAATACTTGAGAGAATATAAAAAGTTTGATACTTGGACTTATTAGGCCAAAGTTATAAATTGTAAAATAAAATATTGAATAAAATATAAATAAATAAATATTTATGTATGTAATTGATGAATTTTAGTATTAACTCAAATGATCACATAGCTCAATTGGTTAGAAATTTAGTGAAACAGTTGATCCATCTTCAATAAATAGTGAAATAGAATATAAACAAAAAAAACATTTATGTATGTAGTTAATGAATTTGATTTTTATCACAAATGCTCATGTAGCAAGTGGTTGGAGGGATGAATTGACCTATGCGAGGTCTTGGGTTCAAATTCTTGTACACATTATTTTTTGAAAGATTTCAGGTTAGGTTTGGAAGTAGGCTTGGAATGAATAAATTTGCTCAGGATAACCGAACGTGTTCTCCTATTATATATAGAAAGATAAGTGGAATAAAATTATGAAATTCAAAATATTTAAAAGTAATATTACACAAATTACGATTATTATTGATTATTATTTTTGGAATACCTCTAACAGAGGGACTTGGGTAGAGATGGGTGAGATTTTAGTAGGTAAATTAACGCCCCAAATGGTGAAAGAATCGTCGTATGCCCCGGAGGATAGATTGTTACGAGCCATACTTGGCATTCAGGTATCTACTTCAAAAGAAACTTGTCTAAAACTACCTATTAGCGGTAGGGGTCGAGTCATTGTGAAGTTTGATCTCTCGCCCGGATGAACCATATAGCCAAGAGAAACCATGAACCAGAATAGAAGAGCTTGTCACACCCATGAGTAAATATTTCATAGTAGCCTCATTAGGTCGTACATCTTTCTTGGTATATCCAGATAATAGGTAGGAGCATAAAAACATTCTGAACATTCTGGAGCTACAAAGATATTTATTAAATTATTAGCATCGCATAAAAAAATTCCTCCTAGAGTTATAAATATATATTAATATAATAACATAAAATAAATTAATAAATATTAATGTAAATGAAATAATACTAAAATAAATAACAAAATGAATTAGAAACAAGAAATGCTCATTAACTCTACGGGGATGTAATATCAAAAAGATAGTGACCTAACCATGAAGCCTGCACATCCAGTCAACCAATGCTCTGCACAATTTTAATATATAGATAGAGGACTGTTGCTATTGGTGTAAAATAACATATGGTGTGGATTGAAATTTACATCCCATTGGAGATTATTTGTTCTGAGATATTATCTAAAAATTTAAGGAGTTGATACGTGCACATTCCATTTTATAGATGTATATGATGATAAAACAGAACGCTTTTAACATAGTACATATAATCCAATATTTTAAAATTAATAGCTTTAATAATATTTATATTTAGTATGTTAAGTCATCCGGAAATAAAACGTGATTCGAAAACAAAATGATAAATGTTTAATTCGTTTATTTATTTTTCAATTCGATTACATAATTGATCGGGAATATGTCCGATTGAGTTTCTTTCAAATTAATGATATTAACCTTAAATTTGTAAAAACAATTAAGTGATCAACAAACATGTTTTCAGTAATTTAAGAACTTCTGTATTAATTAATGTGCATATTATTAATCTTTTTAAACTTTGATGTGTTAAATGTGTGTTTCTAAATATCTCATAGTATATTTATATATTCTAAATTTTTTATGCTAAATTTATATATTTGTTAGAAAATATTAAAATTACCTTAATTGTTATTATTAGTGAAATATGAAAAAAAAATTATATTAATTTCCGTTATTATTAATTAAAGTTGCCTATATAAATATTTGTAATTAAGACTTGAGGCATATGTCTTCAACTATGAATAAGAAGAAAATTGTGAGAATATTTTAGCTAGAGTAAAGATGTGTGCGAAATTTTTTTTACAAGAGTAAAGATGTTTGTGATATGTCTTCCCTTTCTGCCGACTCAGCCGACTTCCGGACTCTTTTTTTTCTTTTTATTTTTTTTAAGTTGGGGTGCTATTTTGGTTGCAACAACATTCAACCACATTCAACCAAATGCAACCACATTCAACTTTTATTTAAGGTGGGTGATTTTGGTGGATTTGGGTTGCATGGCCCCGCCAAGGGCAATATTCAACAACATTCAACTTTTTTTACGGTGGGTGATTTTGGTGGATTTGGGTTACAAGGCCCCGCTAGGGGCAATATTCAACCAAATACAACCACATTCAACTTTTTTTAAGGTGGGTGATTTTGGTGGATTTGGGTTACAAGGCCCCGCTAGGGGCAATATTCAACCAAATGCAACCACATTCAACTGGTTGCATTCAGTTGCTGATTTCAAGTTCCATTTTTCATTTGTCATTTTCGACCTCATTTTGAACTCATATATATATTGTCGAAAATGACAAATGAAAAATGGAACATGAAATCAGAAATTTAGTTGCATGTGGTTGCATTCAGTTGAATGTGGTTGCATTTGGTTGAATATGCCCCTGCGGGGGCATGGAACCCTAATAGCACCCTTCTTTTAAAAAAAAAAGTTGCATGTGGTTGCATTCGGTTGAATGTGGTTGCATTCAACTAGTTGCATTAAGTTGCTGATTTCATGTTCCATTTTTCATTTGTCATTTTCGACCTCATTTTTGAACTCATGAAATCAGAAATTTAGTTGCATGTGGTTGCATTCAGTTGAATGTGGTTGCATTTGGTTGAATATGCCCCTGCGGGGCCATGGAACCCAAATAGCACCCTTCTTTAAAAAAAAAAAAAGAGTTGAATGTGGTTGAATGTGGTTGCACGGCTGGGCAGCTGGGCAGGGTTCTAAAATTTACTTTTATATATATATATTTATGAGAAAAGCCCTAATTTTTTTTCGAGAATTCTTATAATATTTGTACTTGATTTTTTTTCTTAGAATAGGCCCTGTCAGGGGCAATTTTTTAATTTAATCATTATTTTAATATCCGATTAAAACTCTGATTATTCCCGATTACCCGATTAATCTTAAATCGATAACTCAACCGATTTATGCCAATTGCCGATTTTTACGACCATGCTTACTATTACTATTTAGTTTAGTTTTTTAAGACTCCAATCGATTTTTTAATATTTAAAAGAAAAAAACTGAAAATATTATTACAAATACAAAGTATACATATTTTCCAAAAGATTTAATTGCAGATTGATAGCATGTAGTTTATTTCTTTTTGCACAAAAATGACTAAATTATTAGGTGTGCCAAAGTGATGATGATTGTTGAAATTCTCACCACTTTGATGGCTCTTGGTTCACAACTAAGGATGTACGGTTTTTGAAATAAAATAAGTTTGAATTGCATTTTGATGGCTTTAATTTTTTTTTTTCACATTGTTAGCTAAATTTAAAAAAAAATATTGACCTAATATCATAATAGGTAATATAAATAATTAATATCTCTTTAAAATTCGTTCATTTCAAATGGATCATATTTAGTGTGACTTAATTCATCAGAGTATCGTTGCTTTAATTTTTTTAAAAATAGTAATTATTTATAAAAATAATTGTTTGTTATTATATCTATCAGTCCAGTTTGAATTTTTTATTCAAATATCGAGACTATTCATTTATCGAGATCAAAATATTCGTCTCTGTTATTTTTGAACCAAAAAACATTATTTATTTAAGGAGATTATTCGTTTTACTTTAGCTACTTTGCTAGTTTGAGTACCTTTTTTACTTTAGCCAACAATGTGTAAAAAATTAAATTATAGTCAATAAAATGTAATTCAATCTTATTTTATTTAAAAAATCCTAAAGTCGTTAGTTGCAAACTAACAGAACGGAACCTAAACCACCTAAGTGCTATGAAATTCAATAATTAAACATCACTTTAGCATAACTAATAATTTAATCATTTTTATGCAAAAATATTAAAATTACAGACCATTAATATGCAATTAAGTCTTTCCAACTTTTAATACAATTTTAATAAAAAAGAGCAAGAGACACATCCGGGCAACTTTAAAGATTTTTTTAAACTTAGAATATTCCTGGGACTTTGTTCGCAATTTATTTATCCAGTCTCTAGACAATTTAAAATGACGTGAATTTCACAAAAGCCCAATAACCCAAACACTAAATATCGGCCCAATAACAAAACCCTAAAACTCATCCAACCGTTACAAGCACCAGAAGGAGCTGTTTGTGGCTCATCCAACCGTCAATCTCAAACACATCTAACGGTCCACACTCTCGATCTACGTGATCACTTCTCATTGGCTAAAACTCACACCCCACTACAATATAAGCACACATCTTCTCTCATTCACAACCACACACACCCAAGAATCAATCCGCGTGGAGTCCCTTAAACGCTAATCCAACCGTCAATCGCAAACACATCCAACGGTCCACACTCTCGATCCGCGTGATCACCTCTCATTGGCTAAAACTCACACCCCACTACTATGTAAGCACACATCTTCTCTCATCCACGACCACACACACCCAAAATTCAAATCTCACTTTATTTTCTTCATGGCCGCGGTTGTTCATTGGTTCCAACCGACATATGTTGTGCCACCTTTGATTCAACTCCCGGTATATCCTTTCACCCATCTTATCCATAGTCCCGATGCAGTTTTGGTTGATTTAATTTATCTTAGGAAATTTACCTCAAAATTGTTCGATAGAAGTTCTTCCATTTAGTTTTAAGATCTCAACCATAACCCAAGATCTCAACCACAATCCAGAGGGCTCAAAATCAATGACCAATATTAAAATCCAGGGTTCCAAGCAAAATCGTAAACGAAAACAACCTTTTACAACCCATAGGGCACAAAATCAATGACCAATATTAAAATCCAGGATTCCAAGCAAAACCGTAAATGAAAACAACTTTTTCCAAACCATGCCCAAGAGCTAGAAATCAAACCTACAATAAGAAACCCTATCGGTTGCATCGGATCCCTAAAATTCAAGAACAATGATTGTTTATTATACACACAACATGTATATATTTATAAATACATTCATATGATGAAAACGTTTTTAAATATTACCGAATGATATTGTTGTTATTGTTTGACCACTCACTCTGATGGTGCAATCAGACTATCATCATCTCATAGAGTCCCGTAAGTATACTTATTACACGAATTTGAATATTTATTCCATATAGTACAATGTAAATCATTTACTTGTATGTTTGTGTTCATAGAAATTTCGGCATAAGTATCCAAGCATTTCTGTGTTGGTATATGACTCTTTGATGGTACCATCCGGCTCTACTCTATTCCCATGAAAATTTGTTTTTTTGCAAATTCTTGTGGTTCTCAGACAATGGTGGCACTATTTGTAGCCTTGCCCAAATATTAACAATCGGAACTGCATCTTCAAGCACATCACTAACAATATCATTATACACCCGATGATTTGTATCTCTGTAGTCATGCAGTTTCCTATTAAGGTTGAACCTAAGCTCAGGGGTAAGAACTAGGAGACATTGTGTGATCAAGAATGATCCATCTCTGAAAGAAAAAAGAGCTAAATGAATATAAGCATAAAGTATATATCACATAATGTAAATAATAAATTTAAAAGTCTTTTTAACAATAAAATTCAAGTTACAATTATTTCGTGTTAATGTTACATGTGAAATTAATACAATCAATTATGTTGATAGATGTAATTATTCACTTTCTTTGCATGTTAATAAACAAATATATGTACCATGAACAATCCTTTTTAGCTTATCTACTATGCAACATATTCATTATCGCTGTTATATCTATTTTCGACCATGTGATGTTTTAATTACGTTACGGTGGTGTTTTATGCAACCTGAGTTAGTCACGCATGTATAAGTTTGAATTCTTTGTCGATAAGAAAATAAAATCCATAACTAAAATATATAGAGAAGAGAGTTCATATATTTTATGTTATTGCCTAAATTTAATCAAGTATCAAGAATGTATTGGAACCCTCGTCTTAACAACTTAAACATGTTCCGGGTATATGCTATGAAAATAATTTAATTAATTACCCGAAATATGTAACAAGATAAAGTTTAATCATCAAGAGACAAACATGCATCCTACGACTTCCATTTGGTCAAATAGTTTAAGTATCCTCCGCCCCTAAAGAGTTTGAAGTGCACTTCTACTTGGCAAAAAAAGACGTTAATACAAATCAAATAATTAAACAATCCATTTGAGGCCGCTAAAATCAAAATCAACTATAGTCTTTAAAATTTGTAGTTACTAATAACCTCTTTCAATATTTTCAAATCAGAATTAAATACACCCCCTAACTGAATAATTAAAGAAAGTTATGTTGGTCATGTCCCCACCTTTTACTTTAAACAAAAGTATGCTTTAGACCACTAGCTTGCCTAATTAGGTCCGCACAAATGTTCAAAACCGTACTGAAACGAAAATCGGATTGTTCCAATTTTTAATATTGGATTAACTTGTATAATTTGTCTTGTGTGATTTTTTCCATGTAATTTATTGTTTACCTTATGTACAACCGTTTCACGGATAGCTAGTTGACTAGTTTTCACATGTGATATTTTTCATGTAATTTAGTTTTTACCTTATATACAATCGTTTCACGGACAATAGTTCTCACATGTTCATTTTTTGTTGAGTAATATTGGTCGTGTTTGGAAATTAGCGATTTACAGGTTTGATCAAATTAATTTTAATATTAGTAATTTTATTCTTTGATAGTTAGCGAATTTAAATATGATTTATACCTAACCCGTTAATTTTGAAAAAGTATATGTATATGGATGAATTTTTTCAAGCAAAGGATTGTCATGCTCGTAATTCAAATATGAAAAACTAATCTAATCAATTACTACTTACCAAATAATTTTATTCAAAGTAGCTAGTTCAGTTCATTAGTCAATAACTAAATTAATACAATACCACTAATAACTAACCGCTAATGTAATCATTCGTCAAAACATTTCTTTTTTACCTTTTTGAATTTTGGGTAGGGCACTGATTCAAAACATGATTCTCCCTTTTATTCAGTAGTAAAACATCTTAGTGCTATACATAGTCTCGTCTATATGACGTGTTTCCCCTGTCTCGCTAATTAGCGTGAGTTTATTTTTTTTAATAGTTTGAGAGTGTTCTTGTTATTCATGGCTAGTGATTCGACAACTAATGCTATCATGGAGGGGTACGAGAATATGTCTTTAGTGGACGATGAGTTTGAAGGTTTGGTTCTTGAAGATATTGCAGATACTGGTCCAAATGAGGGTTTGTCTATGTGTCTGGTGGGAAGCTTGCTAACGGATCGTAAGGTGAATTTTACAGCAATGAGGGACACTCTAGCATCGATTTGGAGGCCAGTTAAAGGAGTATTCATGGAGGAGACGAGTGTTCCAAATCTTTTTATGTTTAAATTCTTTCATGAGTTAGATGTGCAAAGAGTTTTGGAGGATGGACCTTGGACATTCAACAATCAAGCACTGGTGATAAAGAAACTTGAAGTAGGGGAACAGTTAACAGAGATGAAGCTGTCAGATCTATATATTTGGGTACAGGTATATGATCTTCCTATAGGGTTTTATTCTGAGTTTATATTGAAATCTGTTGGCAATTATGTGGGTAAGTTTGTAAAGTCAGACTCTAAGAATTTTGAAGGTATATGGAGGAATTATGTTCGTATAAAGGTCGCCATAAACGTAAACAAACCTCTAAAGAGTCAGATGAAAATCAAGAAAGCATGTGGTGAATGGATGTGGATTAAGTTTAAGTATGAGAGATTGCCATCCTTTTGTTTTTATTGTGGCATAATTGGGCATTCGGAAAAGTTCTGTGAAAAGTTGTTCGATGAGGAAGGTAGTCAAGGTTCCAGGAAGTATGATGGTTCTTTACGAGCTCCGATGAAGAAACAGCAGAATGCAGAGTCAAATCAATGGTTAAGGAATTCAGATGGAAAAAAGGTTGAATCCAAAATGACAGAGGGAACACATGCAACATAAGGGAGTGGATTGGGGGATGATCAACGTAATTCTAGGGAGGTTAGCGGGTTACATGGAAAGGAAGTAACGGAAGGAGTGGATAAAGGAAATTCAAGTGAGGGCTTAGTTTTTTCAAAACAGAAAAGGGCGCGTATAGGGGAAAACGTGATTGGTGGGGATATTGATATGATACATGGGCCTGAGAATATTGGGCTTAATTCAGAGACACAAGAGTTAATTGAACAGAACCAAAAAAACGAGCAAAAGGCGGGTGCTGCATTGCAGGCCCGCCTAGGATTATGAGTATTGTCAGCTGGAACTGTCGAGGGGTGGGCCTACCTTCGAATATTCAGTTCCTTAAAGAATTGGTCAAACAAGAAAAACCTGCTTATATTTTTTTATGTGAAACTAAAGATAATAAAGGTAAGCTGGAGAGAGTGCGGAGATCGTTGGGTTTTGATGGATTGGTGACAGTTGATTCGTGTGGCAAGAGTGGGGGATTAGCATTGTTTTGGAGGGAAAAGGATAGTGTTAAGCTTCGAAGCTGTTCTAAAAACCATATTGATGTGGAGGTTTCTGTAGAAGGAAGGGAGAGTTGGAGGTTGACAGGAGTGTATGGAGAACCAGATAGATTTCAGAGGAAAAAAACATGGGATCTTCTTCGAAACCTAGCAAGGGATTCAAATCTACCTTGGTGTGCAATAGGGGACATGAATAATGTAGTCTCTCAAGATGATAAAAAAGGAGGAGCTCCGTACCCTAACTGGTTAGTGGAGGGTTTTAATGAAGTCCTTACTGAGGTTGGTTTGATCGATATGGAGTTAGTAGGGCATCAATTTACTTGGGAAATAGGGCGTGGTACTTCAGAATGGACGGAGGTACGTCTGGACAGAGCTTTGACATCATTTTCATGGCTGAATTTATTTCCTGCAGCAAAACTTTATAATATGGAGACTTCAACGTCGGACCATAGCCCAATCCTATTGTTGCCCGAAGTAATTTTAAAAAGTTCTGGAAAGAGAAGGTTCAGGTTTGAGAATGCATGGCTACTAGAACCTATGTGTCGTCAACTGGTTCTTGAAACATGGGAGGGGAATGAAGATGTCGATGTTATGAATAAGGTGAGACAGTGTGGGGAGAAACTGGATGATTGGGGAAAAAGAAATAACAGGCAGGTTTGGAAGTCGAATAAAGGAGTGTAAAGTTAAATTGAGAAGACTTAAGCATTTGAGGGATATTCAGTCAATAGAAAGGTATAAGGAGGTTAAGAAGGAGCTATTACTGATTTTAGATCAAAAGGAGATATTTTGGCGACAAAGATCTAAACAGCTATGGTTGCACTCTGGGGATAAAAATAGTAAATATTTTCATGCATCAGCAACTGCTAGGAGAAGGTCGAATCAAATTCATAGATTGAGGAATTATGAAGAGGAGTGGGTAGACTGGGATGGGGGTTTATCAGAGCTTATTACTGAGCATTTCAATTTTTTGTTCACATCTACGCAGTCGAGGTGGAGGGAAGTGATAGATTGTGTTGAAGTAAAAATTACTGATGTGCAAAATAACCAGCTTATGAGCCCTGTTAGTGAGGAGGAGGTTAAAATGGCTTTGTTTCAGATGAATCCAGACAAGTCTCCTGGCCCGGATGGGATGACTCCAGCTTTTTATCAGCGTCATTGGAGTATAGTTGGTAGTGATATAGTGAAGCTGGTCAGAAAGTTTTTTGAAGATGGTGTGATGCCAGGTAAATTGAATGAGACTAACGTGGTGCTCATACCTAAGAAGAAGTGTCCATCTCAGTTGGGAGATCTGCGTCCGATTTCCCTTTGTAATGTTCTTGTCAAAGTTATAACGAAGGTGATGGCAAATAGAATGAAGGGAGTGCTTGATAATGTAGTCTCGGAATGCCAAAGCGCTTTTATCCCAGGAAGGCTCATCACTGATAACATTATGGTTTCATATGAGATGATGCATTTTTTGAAGCGGAAAAGAAGAGGTAAAGATGGTTTCATGGCGATGAAAATTGATATGAGTAAGGCCTATGATAGGATAGAATGGGAGTATCTTCGAGAAATGCTGTTGAAATTGGGCTTCACAGGATGGTGGGTACAACTGATTCTTAATTGTGTAAGTTCTGTCTCTTATAGTATTATTCATGGCACAAAGGAAATGGGTCCGATCATTCCGAGTAGAGGTATAAGGCAGGGGGATCCTTTGTCCCCATACTTGTTTATCTTGTGTGCGGAAGGATTGTCGGCGTTACTTAGGAATTATGAAGCTCATAAATGGATCCATGGGTTGAAAATCTGTCGGCAAGCGCCAAGTATTAGTCACATGTTTTTTGCTGATGATAGTTACTTATTCTGTAAAGCCAATGAAGATGAAGCAAGCAGAATGATGGAAGTGCTGCAGGTGTTTGAAGAAGCTGCAGGTCAAAAGGTAAATCTTGCGAAATCATCTGTTTTTTCAGTACAAATGTGGCAAATGAGGTCAGGGGAAATATATGTGAGACGTTGCAAATGAATGAAGCTGAAGGAAATTGTACTTATTTAGGTTTACCTAATATGTTGGGGAGGAATAAGGTGAGTGTTTTGGGTTTTATAAAAGACAGAGTCAAGCAGAGGGTGGAATGTTGGAAGGATAGTTGGATGTCACAGGCAGGTCGTGAAGTGCTAATCAAATCTGTAGCTCAAGCTATGCCCAGTTATGCGATGAGTGTTTTTTTGATTCCGTGGGAAATTACGAAGGATATAGAAAGAACATTGACAAAGTATTGGTGGGGGGAGAAGTCAAATAACAAATCGGGTATACATTGGATGAATTGGCAACGGATGAGTAGGCATAAGTCTACAGGGGGTCTAGGATTCAGAGATTTTAGAGATTTTAATCTAGCTCTCTTAGGGAAGCAAGGGTGGAGATTTGTAACCAGACCTGAGGGATTGGCAAGTAAAGTTTATAAAGCTAGATATTTCCCGAAGGTGGATTTCTTCGAGTCAGATTTGGGTAATAATCCTAGCTTCGTATGGAGAAGTATTTGGGAGGCCAAGAAGGTAGTAATGGATGGTGCTAGGTGGAAGTTGGGAAACGATAGGTCAATTAAAATCTGGGGGCAACCGTGGTTGCAGGATGAATCAAACTCTTATATTACCTCAGAATGCCATGGGCTGGAGAATGCTACTGTTGAATCTTTAATGTGTACAGACAGTCGGCAATGGGATGTTAAAGTTATTAGAGATTTATTCAATAGTCGTGATCAGCAGTGTATTCTGAATACTGAGATTGCAGAGGATAGTGAGAATGATAGTATCTTTTGGGATAAGGATAGCACGGGGATGTATACTGTGAAGAGTGCATATCGGATGTTGCAAACTCAAAAAGGGTTGTGGAATAATGCAGATAATCAGAGTCTATGGAAAGATCTTTGGCGTATTAAGGCTCCTCCAAAAGTCTTAAACATGGTTTGGAGGGCGTTGTCGTATTGCTTGCCTACTAAAACTATGTTATACTCGAAGTATGTTCCAGTGGATTTGAAGTGCCCTGTCTGTAATGAAGGTGAAGAGACTATCATGCACGCACTAGTCGAGTGTGAGTTTGTTGTGCAGTGTTGGAGGAATAGAGGGAGGGTGTGTAGTTTGTCAGGAGAGGTCAGGTTCTCAGACTGGTTAAAAGCTATGTTGGAGGGGAAAATTAAAGAGGAGAAAGCGGAAATTGTAACATTGTGTTGGAATATTTGGAAGGCCAGGAATGAATTGTTTTGGAATAAGAACAAGAGTTCTGTGGTTGGTGTTGTTGCCTCGACAAAGCAGTATCTTGCAGATTGGTCGAATGCTCAGAAGAATTCAACAAAGACTCTGGTTCAAGACATAATTCAGGGAGATGGAGCAGTTAACTGGGCTAAACCTAAACAGAATGTAGTCAAGATATCAGTAGATGCAGCGACTTTCCCAGAATTCTCGTCGTTTGGTATTGGTTTAGTGGCCAGGGACCATGAGGGGGAGGTTATAGAGGGTCGATCGGAAGTGTTTCAGGGAGACAAGCGATCAGAATGGGCTGAGGCTGTAGCAGTGAAAGAAGCGCTTAGCTGGGTGAAAGGGAAGAACTGGAATGAAGTGATCATCGAGTCCGATTGCTTGGCTGTTGTTCAAGCCATTAGAAGTAAAGTAAGTATGATTTCTCCGTTTGGACAAATTATTCTGGAGTGTCGGAGGTTGCTAAGTGAGTTAAACACTGAGTTGTTTTTTGTTAAACGAACTGCTAATATGGTTGCCCACTTGTTAGCTAGGGCATCATATTCATCCCCAGTTCGTGTTTTCGATTGGATGTCTGTTCCTATTGAGTTACATTCTGCTTTGTTGGACGATTTAATTGGTTGAATAGAATCTTCCTTTGTCAAAAAAAAAATAACTAACCGCTAATTGTCCAATAAAACCGTTACTGATTACTCTATTGCGGACCAGCAATTCATGGCTTAATCATGGCATTTGTTCTGTTTGTTTTATTTACTCTACTACGGACTCGGTTGTGAATCTATCTATTACTATATATTAAACTTCAACACAAGGGCAAAAATTGCCATTTTAATGGGTGTGAAGTTACGATTTTAACCTTATTTTTTAAAAAATCACAAAAATGTCATCCTTTGATAATTATGTAAAAACATAGTGTAATTGTGTCTATATAGAGATTCGAACCACTAACCTTCAACTCTCAAGCTCATGTCTTAACCAATTGTGCTATAGTTAATTTTGAGTTCTGTTTAAAAATCCTATATGATAAACCACCTCTCTTCTCTTTTTGTCTCATCTTCTCATTTTTTTTGAGTAAATGAAATGTTGGTTCATATTATTCTAGAATATTGGATAGATAATATTATTAAAAATATATTTAATCGATTGAGCATACTCTACAATTTTCTTTTGCCATTTTAAATAATTGATATAGAAAAAAATAGATTATTCATAATGCAACCGAGTCCAAAAAAACAAATATTTATTTATATGCGTCTTCATGTAGATGTTAAATTATTTAAAAAAAAATAAGAGTTGATTTTAAGAAATATGTAAATTTTAGTTATCAAATAATAACATAAATAATAATTGCATCACCTAAATTTTTAGGTTTATAAATTTTAAATATGAGAGTCATATTAGAGAGTTTTGTTCGACCAACTATTTAGACTTTCAACAATTTAAATATGTGAGTCATCTAAATCTTAAGTGTAAACGAAAAATAATTGAAATTATGTTAAAAAGATGAAAACTCTGAAAATATGATCTATGTGATATATATATAAAAAAATAATTAACTTTCAAATTAAATCAAAAAAAGATATACTAAATATTACAAAAGTACAATAATTATTTGAAATGATCAATTAGATTTTAACTCAAGTATGGTACATCTGAATTTTTATATAATATAAGGATAAATATACTCCCTCCGTCTCAAAAAACTCTTCCCATTTCAAAAAACACGTTTGCCAACGCATACTTTTGATCGTTAATATGTTCAATTTCGTATTAGTATTAAATATAAAAACTTCACTGTATTAAAGTACTCATAAATACGAATCCAACAAGATCACTCATGACTATATTTGGTCTTATGGATTATGCGTAAATTAGTAATTTGTCTCATGTTATGAACAGTGCCGACATTGTAAAGGGGAAGATCATTTTGTGACGGAGGGAGTAATATATAATGGTTGAGTTATAACATATATTTAGATCAATATAGCATAAAATCAAAAAAATTGATTTTAGATTTTATCTACATGCACGGTCATTAAGGTTGTCATATTTTACATCGATTGAAATAATTAGCTAAATTTAAATTTGAGTTAAAAAATAATTCAAAATTTTAACATAAATAATATTTCAATTTACCCAATTTTTTATTGAACTTCTATATTGTGTAATAAACATTAGACTAAAACTAAACATTTAAGTTTAAAAGTGTATAAATGTATATGTTTAGAAAAAATGATTGAGACAAACATAAGGATGACTTTTACTCAATATTAAGAGATTGTGTAATATGTCTCAAAATATAGTCTTACATGTACTATCAATTTTTTACAACAAAATCAATGAGTTTACATACGCCTCTATTATATACGAACAATTACTAAGATAATTATTTATATTATACTCAAATGTTAAATTTGATAAAGTTCATTTTTACGCAATTGAAAACTAAATTAATAATTGAATAATTAAAAGTATTCATGCTATTATCGTATGAATATTTATACAAATTTTTCGAAATCTAATCAAATTATAAAATATTTGGTTTAAATAATTGGTATACAATATTACAAAATAACTAAAAAACATTTAATAAATCGAAATCTTATCATTTATCATTTTTTTAATTACAAAAGTATTTCAATATATACAATTTCGAATGAGAAATTAGTTCAGTGCCCGTGTCTCGCACTAAAATCATTGTAAGATGAATCAAAAAGTATGATCTTAGAAATAACATAGATGATAAGCCATTAATATTTGTGTAATTATAGGATTAAAATTTTTGGATTTAAGGTTGAATCTAATTTATAAAAGAGAAACTTAGATATTGAATAATAAGTAGTAGGCTAAAAATAGACGGTTGAATTTAAAGGTATATATATATATATATATATATATATAGGCCTTTGCTCCATAAAGAACACTCTTATATAAAGAACAATAAAGAACACTATAAAATCATTTATTCCAATAGATCCATTGGCCCCGCCAGGGGCACCCAATACAAAAAGTTCTTATTTTTTTAGGCTCTATCCATCCAGCAAAAAAAAAAAAAAAAAAAAAAAAATTTGAAAAATTTACTGTTCATGATGACGTCATCGATGACGTCATCGATGAACAGTAAAATTTTCAAATTTTTTTTTTTTTTTTTTTTTTTTTGCTGGATGGATAGAGCCTAAAAAAATAAGAACTTTTTGTATTGGGTGGCCCCGCCAGGGGTAATGGATCTATTAGATATGAGGTGTTCTTTGTTGTTCTTTATTTAAAGTGTTCTTCATGGAGTCCAATATATATATATATATATGTGTGTGTGTGTGTGTGTGTATGAAAAAAGAAAAACGAGACAACCACACGATTACATGAATGACTTTTACGTAAAATTAAGAGGTTTTGTCCAGAATCGTTGCATGTATGTAAAATAACAACGATTTATTTGGCCCAAACACTTGTGTGTTGGGTGTTATATGTTCTCGATCCAGCAACGGTCTAGAAACTATTGTGTAAAATTTTTATTAACAAGATGTTCCCGTTGTGTGAAGTATCTCATACAAAGGTTTTATTACCAGTTGTACTGATAGTATCTATACAACGGTGAACAATTGTTGTGTGACAGTACCAAATATGGCAGCTCAATAGACAATGGGAAATTTTTCTTACAGACAACGGTGAAAGACAAGTGTCTGACTTGATTTCTGGTTTAGTGAACTTACATACACGACTATATTTTACAAATATATTTTATGATGTTAAAAATCGCATGAGTTTACGTATGACCATTAATATAATAATGCTAAAATAATTATGTATATTATATTCAGTTGTTTAAATTGATAAAGTTCAAATCACGTCATTGAAATCTAAATTAATAGTTATCCTGTTATTATAATCGTATAGATATTTATCCAAATTTTATGGAATCTAATAAAATTATAAAAAAATTGGTTCATGATAATTCAATCATATATAATCGATAAACAAAAGATAAAATAGAAATATAAAATAATTACAAAATTATTGCAATATATATACAGTTTTGTACGAAAAATTATTTCAGCAATTGTATAGGCCCGTGCCTCGCACGGGCTTTTACGCTAGTTCTTAATTATTTTCTTGAGTTTGAATATAATGGATGGGGATGTAGCACCCAAAGGAAAAAAAAAACAAAAAGTTGGAGAAAAATGATTGCAGAGGGTATGCGGGAGAAACGTGTTTGCATATATTTTGTCAAATTAGTTTCTTATTTTTATTATTTGTTACTTTCAGTTTCATTTAGGATGGTCCTTCTTTGATCAAGTAGTGTCCAAAAAGCCGTCATCAATTACACTTTATAATTTCAAAATTATGATATTTACATTCTAATTAAATATTAAATTCTTTTTCTAAAATTAAAGATACCATTACATTTACAATTACCAAAATAAAATTCTATAAAATATATAAGCTAATGTAACATTTGTGCTATTCTTTTTGGGAAAAAAAAAGTTCAATTTTCAGGTTAGGATGCAATTTGTCACAACATATAAAGATCTTTTTGGACAAAACGTCAAAATATAAGGGCTTTCAATTACTCTTTCAGAAATGTGCAATTCAGAAATCCTTTTTCCGTCAAATCAGGAAAAAGATTTGAAAGAATTACATAGAAGTTTGCATGTTATCTTAAAAGAAGCTTCAGCACTAGAATCCATTAACAATCTAAAACTTCTCAGTACAGACATTAGACAAGAGTGTCATTTCTTTCCCCTCGCTGCAATATCCATAACATTTGTCACTGAATAAAAGTTCCTTCGTCATAGAGGTCTTGCTTAAGTTCTGTAAAACTGAGATCAAGAAGTTAAAGTTGATGTAAGAATGAAATAAGTTGGTTCCGTATATTTAACTAAAAAATAAGTTGGTTCTGCATATTTAACTAAATTAACTCATATTTAGGTTGGAAATTTCTAAATCGACTACTCATAATTACCATTTTGCCGATAGAGGAGGAAGGAACATGATGCAGGTGAACGTCCAAGTCCTAAATCTAGCCTGAAAAGCTCTAAAAATATTAAAGGTTTGTCTTGCCTTCTGAAACTGACCTCCCATGAAATCTTCCTACGGGGGCAAGTTACCAGGAGAATGACTTTAAGCATAAAAAACCTATTTCCTACTCCCTCTGTCCCATCCATTTCTTTACAATTTCTTTTTTGGGCCGTCCCACCATTTCTTTACATTACCCAAAATAGTAAGTTTTAACACTATTACACCCACTACTTCACTTATTTTAACAATACTTTACACTATTTCACCCACTACTTAACTTATTTTAACAATAAAATCACTATTACACTCACTACTTCACTTATTTTAACAATAAAATCACTATTACACTCACTACCTCATTTATTTTAACAATATTACACCCACTTTACACCCACTATCCTTGACCTCCGTGCCCAACCGTCATGTAAAGAACTGGCCGGGACGGAGGGAGTAATTTATTATATAAAAAGATCCTACTCCAAATTTAAGGTACACAATACCCTACACTCTTTCCTTGCATACGGTCTTCTTTAGATTGTTTTACACAAGCCAGAAAGTCTCCCTGAAAGGACACCCCGTCAAACTTTGTTTTGCAGATTAAGAGCCCAAAAACCAACTGAAACCCTCTAGTCACTCCACCATAAAAAACATAGCCCAGATATTTAACAAAACAGTGTAGAAACTAAATGAGCATCGTTTCGACGTTTCATACATAGAAGAATCTCATGGTCAATTCGTCATTAGTTTTCTAATAAGTTGATATTTTACGAGCATTGTTAACAGTTAATACCTTCCATGATTCAAGATGTCAAGCTCATTTTTCCCATCAGGGTGACATATTAATGGACTTGGAAAAGTACTCCAGAAACAAATTATCGCCCTTTTGACCATTCCTTAAAATAAGACTGCATCTTATCCCGAGTAGCAGCATTTCCCATATTGACAGTTGGAATTATTTTCTCAGGCCCTAGAAACTGTATACAGTGAAAAATATTAACCGGACTTGAAGGTAATATAACATCATAGCAAAATAAATCCACAAGAAGATTTCTAGAGCAAGTTAAAACCTTAAATCATTATCTATTACCTGAACAAACTCCCTCAATTCTGTAAAGCTAGAATGCTCACTGTATGGAACTCCTGCAAGGAGATGAAATAGTAAGTCTTGCCGGAGGTCTACTAATACTAGAATTATAGAGCATCTACATATTTACGTCAAGCAAAATGACCAAAATCCTCTTGCAGCATCTTCAGACATGTAATGCAGTACTGTTCAAAAAGTATCTTACTAACGCGTGCTAATATGACAATGCATATAGAAGAAATCTATATTTTAAGATAATAAATAGATCTACATGCACAGCAATATACTTGGATAGTATATCTAACCATAGATAGTAACGGAGCCTTTAGAATTGGGCTTGATTAGATCCAATTGGCTTCCGGTGGTTTCGGAGAAAGTCCAACCTGCAGAAGAGGAGATAGCATTTTTAGCAACATCCTGCACATAAGTCCATTTACTTCAAATGCCGAGTCAAACTAGAGAAAATATTCTATTCTCACCTGTTGGCCGAAAAGCCAAAACTGACGTGTATCGACCACTGTATGACTTCATATATTTCTCCAATACCTATTGAAATGTGTGACCAACTTTGCTTTAGAGAACTATACTTGTTACAATTGTAAACTATTCGAATTAAGAATACCTCAAATTTTAGGGACGACATAGGCAGAACATGTAGAGGTGTATCATTCCCATTTGTACACAGACTACCAGATATTTCGGGCCAACCAAAGGACTGCAGGATGCGCCGCCTCGAAGAATCCGCATGAATTTTCACCTATCGGAAGGAAAGGGACTACTTTAAATTTCGAATACAGTCTAAAATGTCAGAAAGTAAGTTACAACGCCAGGTGAATAACGTAGTTAATGGGATTATCCCCAACTAATGCTAATCCCATGCTACTATTACAGAACAACAGAAGACAAGTTTTTCATTTAAGGATCAATAGTTTTGTCATATTTACAATCCTACTAGAAACAGAGCCTAGAGGTCTAAGATTAAGATGCACTGAGCTATAAACTTACTGAGTTGCAGTAACTTACAGCCAGTACTTATAGGTTATAGGCATATAATGGAATATCAAAGAGATGGGAGCAAAATACCATGCAACTAAAAACTTAAAAAGATTAACACAAACAGCCCACTAATGATGGCACTCTGAAGTTCCTCTCTGCCCTCATTTTTCATCTCTCTCTCTCTTCTCTTCCATTTTCTCTCATCTCCCATTCTTTTCTGTGGTGGATTGCAATGAGCATATTAAATTTTTCTGACTAAATTCAGTGCTTGGTGAAAACCCAATGTACGGTGGTCGAAAAGATGCAATTTCTTCTTTCTCCGTGCTTTATACAAGGTCGGATTGGATCTGATTCCTAATTTATGGTTCCACGTGGCTGCCTAAACAATTATGATAAGCATCACGTTATATGTATTTGGAAGAACCAAATTCTCTTTAACCACGGTCACTAAGACTGTGTTCCCGAAACAAAGAAAGAAAAGAAAAGAATAGAAAATGAATAATTTTCTTTTCTTTCCAAATCTTTCCAAAAGTGGGAAGAAAATTTTGGAGATAAATATACATGAAATTTCTTTCTAAATCTTTAGAAATCAATTCTTTTCTTTCCTAAAAAATCATTCAGGAACAAGTTGAAGAAATTAAATTTCTCACTTTCTTTTCTTTTCTTCCTATAAAATGTTTCTGGAACACAGTGTAAGGATACAATTCTAAGACTAGAACATGCAAACAAATTGCTCTTTAGAAAGGAAGAAAAAGGTGAACTACAATCCAACTGATAGGTCCATAATTCATCATATTTTTAATACCTATTTTATGTCCGTTTTCGTAATTTTATTAATTAATAAATTGTTTTATTTTGTTTTGTAGGAAAATAAATAAAAACAGATTTCTAGCAGGAAAAGGTGCAAAAAGGGAAAGGAGGTGGAAAATACTTGAAGTCAAGGAAATTGGAGGAAAAATCGAATACTTATTGGAGAAGAAAAGGAAATTGAAGAAATTATATTCAATATCAAATTTGTAATTGAAGACTCAAGCCCAAGTTTTTCCCTATATATACGGGGCTCCTCTCTTGTATTTGACACCAACTTAGACACCTAGAATTTGATAGCTTTTGTTTTTATGTTTTTTTTTTTTTGGCTTTTATCCGGCATACTCTTCTACATTAATACATTATTTTTCGTTCTTCTTTTTTTTCTTCCTTCCTGCATTCACTTATCTCTTCATGCTATTATTTAATTACTAGATACATGCATGCCTCGTTAATCTACTTAGTGTATTAGCTTATTATAAAAGCCTATCAATCACCTGCCTTCCACGTTATATTAATATTTAGGTTTATTAAGTTTCTGGCCATATATAGAATTAAAGTTAGTTTTGTTAAATCGTTGATTCATGTTTACTCGGTATTATTATTATTGCTTTGTTTATTTAATAATTATGTCTAGCTAATCTTCTTATCCTAGGATGAAGATGAAGTTGATTTAATTACTCTTGATTTATTCTCGTTTCTATTAATTGATTCTCATAATTTTTCTTGGTGCTTAATTGATCGATTGACAAAGTGATTTTGATATATTATTGTTACTGGATTTGTTTTTCATGGCCTATGCTTGCTCTTTGAAGTTTTGATAGGTTATTGTTAGATAACAAGTTTCATAGTATATGCTTGTCTCGTTAATTGATATATCTTATTTGTGAAGAAAAGAGCATTGATTTTAGGGCGAGTTGATATTAATTGTGATTGATTGATGGATTCAGATTCCTAGGTTTTCCATATTATTTGATAATCTTTGCTAATTAGGTTAATTAGGTTAATTAAAACTCATCTCAAATCTATTTGTCTAGTTCGCCTGAGTTAATTATTAGGGTTTTGAAAATTCATAGTCTCTGAGGATCGATCTGTATTTGCTACAATTAACCACTGTGCGCTTGCAGTTATTTTACACATCACCAACCACCTTCAGAAATAGCAAGATAAGCTGATTTAGGCACAGCTTATATAAAGCACGGAAGAATAAAAAGAAAATACATACCATTAACGCCTTGGAAATAGCAAGATATACAGATTCTTTCCCTATGCTATATGCCCCAACAATGATAAGGGTCTTGGGTTGTTTCTTTAAAATATTCTTTGTAACTTTGACAACGAAGTTCAGTACCTCTTCCTTCAAAGGAAACCTGAAACAATATAACATATCAAAATTTAACATCACGAACAGGAGAGGAGTGGAAGTAAAATCCCAAGAACCAACACAAATAAAACACCTGTATTTGGGATTGCAATAAGTTGTGTCAAGGTAAAGCACATTGACTCGTTGATTTAAAAGAAGTGGGTATGTTTGCATCAACTTAGAAGCCCTAAAATCTCCGGTATGAAGGTAGCATTGACCACTTGGGAGATTAAACTGAATTAGAGCTGCGCCCGGGCAGTGATTAGCCTCGAGCAGTGTCACTTTAATTCCTTCAATGACATGCTCAACATCCAAGTCCAGAGTATGGATGAATCTGCCAATATCAATAGGCAGGGTCATAACGGAGGAAAGAAAGAAAAGAATTACAGATTTTTTTTATATAAAACAATCAAGGAAGCTTGTGAATTAACTATTTATGCAATGAGATCATTGTAACATTAATATAGTTGGTACAGGAAAAAGAGATTCTTACGAGGGGTTTACATAAAGACACATTTCGATCAACCTAGCTGTGATAGGGGTGCAATAGATAGGTCCATGGGACCATGCCTTGCTCAAACCACCATAATGATCATAATGGAAATGAGTAAGGAAATAGGCAGAGCAATCTTTAACTTGACCATAGCGGAATGCATCAACAGTGAAGGGTGTTCCTAAATAATTGCAAAGATCCAATAAGATGTAATATTCACGTTTTCTTTTGCCTTGTCACTCAACTAAAAGAACACAAGAAAAATGTAAAAAGAGTAGAGATTATTTATGCTGATAGATTTCTCATTTCGCTTGGTCAGTCATCTAAGCACTTGGACTTGTTGCGCGAAACAAACATTACATTCTACAAAATCCTAATTTAAGGATGATAATTATATATTCCCATATTTCAATTAATGTTCCTAGCTCAATACAGGACGAATGAATTTTCTAATTATCTATGTTTGGTAGATATTGGGACTTGGGTGCGACGAAGTGTCTTACCACCTAGACTCACTTGTTTTGCGTAAAAGAGTAGACACCATTTCAGACAATATTTTTAGATACTTGAAGATGTAAAACTAAAGCCTAATTATGCCGACTTGTTAACAATTAGAATCATTTTTCGTCCAAATGGTAAAAAAACAGATCTACTTATCTCAGTCCACATAACAGAAACAATCTCATCATCACGGAGACATTCACATATTTAAAATCACAATATCTAAAAGCACTAGACACATAATTGAACAAAACAAAACACCTAAAACCACATAAAATGTGCATATCATTATTCAACAAATACGTAATTACCAGGCATTTTCTTATAAAACGGACAAGCACGCGGCTGCTGCTGCTGCTGAACTCGTTGTCTGGGAAAATCATCCATGGATTTCTTCATCTTCTTCTTATTCGAAAGCAGTGAAGTAGAAGTAGAAGCCTCGGCATTGGTCTTAGACGGAAGCTTCCACAAATCGAATAAATTACATTGTTTCAACCTCTTCTTGTCGGGATCATTTCCGCCACTCGCACTAGTAGAAGAATTCAAAGAAGACCAATCGGTTCCGCATCTATAAAAATCGCCAGCAAAGCTATTTTCTTCGATTTCACAGGGCAATCCGTTGTGGTCTAATGAAACGACGACATCATCTTCACATTCATTTTCGGAATCATTTAAGTTATTCGAATCGTTCGAGTAAACGGACGGCGTCGTTTTATCCATGGAAATCAAATAGGAGTACTTGTTGCGAGAGCTGAGTGTTTCCCTCCTCCTCCGCCAAGTTACAATTTCGAAATGTTTCTTCTTGTTTACAATACAATAATGCCCAATGTTATGTTTTGGCTTATAAAAACTCATATGGTCAACCTTCTCTACGTGGACTCGTCTAAACCACTCACAACACTTGTGTTTGTTACGTGGACTTTGGGAAACAAATCAAAATTATATAGCTGGAACATAAATGCTTTTATTTTTCTTTCAAATACTTAGAGCTGGCAATTCGTTTCGTGTCGTGTACTTCGTTTCGTGTACTTTCGTGTTTCGTGTATCAAATGGTCGAAACGAAACGAAATAAGTTCGTGTACTTAAATTCTAAAACGAACACGAAACGAAATATTTCGTGTAAACACGAAACGAAACGAAAAGTACACGAAATATTTTATGTACTTTCCATTTACACGAAAAACGAACCGAAAATCGTGTACTTTTGTGTACTTTTCGTGTACTTTTCGTGTATTTTCTATTTATTTTGTAAAAAAGGTTAAATATGTAATATTTATTTATAATGTATATTTATATAATTTAAAATATTTATTTAAATATTTATTTATTTAGTGTATTTTCGTTTCGTGTCGTGTACCCAAGGGTAAAACCAAAACCGACACTAAATTCATTCGTGTAATTTCGTGTTCGTGTAATTTCGTGTTCGTGTACCACAAAGGTCAACCCAAACCCGTAATTTTCGTGTCGTTTTCGTGTCGTGTTTTCGTGTCGTGTATGAAATTGCCGGCTCTACAAATACTCCCTCCATCTCATATTATGTGTCCTATTTGAGAAAAAAAAAATATCTCATTTTATGTGTCTTGTTAGTTATCCAATGCAAATAGATAGAATCCAATAGTTGATTAATAAAGCAATAGAAGGTTTTATACTCATGGAGATTAATAAAGCAAGAGTAAGTCTTGTGGAGTAATTAATGATGGTGAATCCCAAGTCTAATTATGAGAATATAGTTGCATAGTTATTTGATTAGATGAGTATATTTAAGTATTCTTAATATGTACTCCCTCTGTTTATTTGATTTCTTTACATTTGCTTTTTGCACGGAGACCAAGATAGTGGATGTAATATTGTTAAAATAAATGTAGTAGTGGGTATAATAGTAATTTTATTATTAAAATAAGTGAAGTAGTGGGTGTAATAGTGTAAAGGGTTGAAAATGTGGAGTTAGGTAGTGGATGTAATAATGTATTTTATTGTTAAAAGTTACTATTTTTAGTAATATAAAGAAATGGAATGGACGACCTAAAATAGAAAGTGTAAAGAAATGAAATGGACGGAGGGAATATAAAATTTACAAAGAGGACACATAATATGACATATGAGATGGAGGGAGTATTATTACTATTAATTTTAAATCCGTGAAATTGAACGGGATTTTTCAAAAAAGGTACTCTCTCTATCCTTCTTCTTTTTTTCCCCCTAATTGAACACACATCCGCATTCCCATTAAATTCGAACCCTCGATCTTCTTTTTTTTTTTTAACCCTCGATCTTCTTGTTATGTAACAAAAGGATTATCCATTCCACCAATTAGTGGGAGATCACTCTATCTTTTTTATTGTTAACATTTAAAATAAGGGTGTTTGACACACATTCTAAAATGCATTTTAAGGATAATTTAATATTTAAACTAGTCGATAAAGCCGCGCTTCGCGGCGGCGTTACAATATTTTTTTAAAAAAATCAATATATTTACGTTATATTATAATACTAACATTAAATTTTAATAATTAAATAGTCTTCTCTAATGAATCGATTTCTTGTTAAACACAATTCTTTCGATTGAGCCGCTCATTCGTTAAAACCGAAATCCCAACTTTAACATATATTATAAAGACTTATATAAAAAAATTTATCCATAAAATCGAACCGTAAAAATAAAAAAAAATAATGACATCAGTATCAAATTCTAATAGCTAATACAATCTTTTCTAGAGAGTCGTCTTCCCGTTAAATACATTTTGAGCCGCTCTTATTTGGAATCAAAATTCTAACTTCATTATATAAAGAGAGTAAATTCCAATTTTTATATTCTTTAAACTTTCTAATATTTTGGAGTTTTAAAAGATGAAAACATTTTATATTTTCTGTATATAATAAATATTCCTGTATTTATTTACAACTTTCGCATGAGAATGTCTTTCTATTATGTTAACATATCAAAAAAAAAATACGAAGACTTTTCGTGACGGGAATAATATTAAATTTATGGATATATTTTTCTAATGCAAGTATAATTAACTTCTATAAAAAAGTTAAAATAAAGGTTTCTAGGAAGAAAAGATACATAGTTTAAAAAAAAATTGTATAAAACGTCTCCACCGTCCTCGTATTCTACTTCCAATAAAACATTTTATTTTATGTATTCCTAATATATTCAAACATCTTTTATACGGTCTTCTCTAATGAACCGTTTTCTCATTAAACACGGTTATTACTATTGGTCCGCTCTCTCGTAAAGACCAAACACCTAACTTTTACATATATCACTTGTATGACAATGTTTATCCATAAAAGTCAAAACCTAAAAATAAAATGAAATTTATAACATCAATATGACATTTTAATAGCTAATACAATCTTTTATAGTGAGCCGTCTTCCCATTAAAAACGTTTCGATCCGCTCTCGTTTGAGATCGAAATTCCAACTTCATTACATATTATTGATGATACTTATCTTACACAAAAAAATTTTTCCTTAAAATCAAAACCTAAAAAATAGAGTGAATCCAATTTATACTTTCTCTAGACTTTCTAAAATGACTTAATTGCAGGAAGATGGCCTCAACTATTTGTTTTTTGCACAAAAATGGCCCAAGTATAAAAGTAGACAGTGTGATGGCCTAATGATATTTTTTAAATAGTTGAGTGTATTCAATTTGTGACTTAACTACAACATGATGGCTGAACAATGTTTTTTTTAACACAAAAATGGCCCAAAAATAAAAATAAACAGCAATTTTTACATTAATTTAGATGGAATGCAATCATCTGCTTAAAATAATACTTGGGCCATTTTTATGCAAAAAAAAAATAGTTGAGGCCATCCTCATGCAATTAAGTCTTAACAAAATTTATGGAGTTTTAGAAAATAAAAACAGATCTTATTTTCTCTTTATATTAAAGATACTTCTGTATTTATTTGGGATTCCTGCATGAGATTGTTCTTTTATTATGTTAACAAATCAATTTTTTTCTTTTTAAATACGATGACTTTTTTTATGACAATAGTATTTGGATTTATGAATATATTTCCTGTCGGTTTGTTAACATTTCAAAATAGGGTGTTTGACACGCATTTTAAGGTAGAATTTAAGGATAGTTTCATAATTTATTTTTGAAATTTTCTCTTTTTTTGTATAAAAGTAGAACAATCCTATTTTTATACAAAAAAGAAAATTTTAAAAATAAGTTATGAACTGTCCTTAAAATTCACCTTAAAATGCGTGCCAGAAAATGACAAAAAAAGTGTTAATAATTGGGTAGGACGGAGGGAGTAATATAAAAAATTATAATTTAAGAAGATCATACTTTCTATAAAATATTTAATTATATTTCTGCTCTATATATTCAAACACCTATTTTACTTCTAATACAACGTTTTTTTTATATGTTTATTTCTATAAAATTGAACTCCTATTCTACTTCCAATGGAACTTTTAATCATATGCCTTATAAATACTAATTCTACTTCCAATAGAACTTCTAATCATATAATTTAAGAAGATCGTACTTTTTATAAAATATTTAATTATATGTCTGCTCTATATATTCAAACACCTATTCTACTTCTAATAGAACTTTTATTTATATGTTTTTTCTATAAATTCGAACTATTATTCTCTATAAATTCGAACTCCAATTCTACTTCCAATAGAACTTTTATGCATATGCCTTATAAAAACTTATTCTACTTCCAATAGAACTTCTAATCATATGTCTTACCTATAAATTCGAACTCTTCTTCTCTATAAATTCGAACACATATTCTACTTCTAATATGTTAAATGATATTTTATATTTATTAATGTTTAAAATTCAAAAATTCTAGAAAATTAGAAAAATAGATTGAGACGATCTTAGAGCGCCACCTAAACTCCCGCGTATCCTCCTTTATTTATATATATATATATATTGATATTGAATTGATATTTTAACAATAAAAAAAAACGGAAGAAATATTCAATAGGAATATATATTATTTGGGAGTTCTCTTCCGATATATTCAATATACGTGAACTTCTTTGCATGCTTATAAATTAAATGATAATTTTTTTTACGTAAAAGATAGGATCATTCCATATTATACAAAAAATTTCAGACGAAATTCAAAAAAAGGATCTTAGTTTTTTTTTCTTTCCAAAAATATGATAATACAAAAATTAATTCAAGGCAATTTAAAATATAAACCATACTAGTTAAAAATTATAATACTAACATAAAAATCAATGTCAATAAAAGCAATCTAGCTATAAGTCCAACTAACTAACAATAGTTTCAATATCAATATATCATACACAAGTGATAAATCATGAAAAACAACTTGTCTGACACATTTTGATGCAAAATCGATGATAATAATATTAATGTCAATATTCTCCAACACATCCCTATCTCTTTCAATACATAAAATTGCAAGATCATTTAACATTTCTTATGACATAGATGAACGCAAATAATTTTTCAACAATTTTAATTTGGAAAAACTTCTTTCAACTGATGCTACACTCACAGATATAGATAATAAGATTCGATAAACAATAATAACATTCGGAAAACAATCCAAAAATTTGACAAATTTAATAATCTCAATAGCCGATGTCAAGACATCCAAAACATAAATTTGCCATGTTTCTATTTTATGTACTAAAATATCTAATCCAAAATCTGAGAAGTGACTAGTCAGAACCCATTATATTAAGGAAGCTGGTCCCTGACAATCGATTGTCAGGGACCGGTTATTTAACAATAAGTTTCTAAACCGTTGGATCACCGATCCAACGACCCCCCTGGATTACAAAAAAAATTACGTTCCGCGGAAATTCTGCGGATCGGTCCGCGGAAAATTTCCGCGGAACGTAATTTTTTTTTTTTTTAATCTCAGTCGTTGGATCGTTGATTGATAGAATATATTATATATATATTTTAGATGATTTTATTCTCATATTTATTGTGTTTTGCATTGATTTGGATTTTTATTTAATAGATTTGATTGTTTTATTGTAGGAAATAAAGAATTCATGACTTGGAAGGATTTGGAGCAAAAAGAGCTATTTCGGAGATAAAATAGAAGAAAATTCGTATTATTGGGTTACACGGGCTGTTCTACACTGTTTGGGCCGTATCTTGAGTTCCAGAAGTCAGAATTTGACGATCTTACTGTCCACGCGAAGCTTGTGGAATTATCTTTAATTTAGAGGTGGTCCAGTATGCAAAATCCAACTGGAAGAGCCCATAAACAGAGGAGAAAAAGAAGTGACGAATTTTACAAGAAAATCCTATTCAATTATGGATATCTTTTTGTAAATTGATTAGGATATTAAAATACTTTTATTAGGAGATAGAAATCAGATTTTATCATTAGTTTTATTTATTAGAACGTGGGGGAGAAAAAAAAAGAGACATACAGACGTATACTTTTACTTTTTAAAAAGCTAGGGTTTTGGTTTTTCTCTCTTCATCTCTTCCTTTGTAAAACACTTGGTTAATTAAGCTTGGATTCATTGTTCTTCGTTAATACAAAGTTTAAGGTACTCTTTATCTCATCTTGTTTATTAGTATATGTTTTATATGGCTTTCTTCATTATTTTTGTTGTTCTTAATCATAGTATGAGTGAGTAGTTTAATTCTAGGGTATTAAGGGGAGCCATGTTTGCACCATGATTTGGGCTTAATTTGATTAGTAAATTGATGGGTAAAGAGTAATTCTGATTGATATGTTATAATTCTTAATTTGTGTAATTGCGCAATATCATGGATTAACCGATTGCAATAGGAGTAATAGATCGAAAGATTTTACTACTAGAGGCTTACATACAATTAGCGGAATTGAAGGTGATTGTGAAAGCATCATTAGATATTCTGAGAGTGTTAATGCTTGAAAAAGATTAACCATTGTTTTAATTACTTAATCCCATTAAAAAGCTATACCTTTGTGATTTGTTTGGTGTAAGCATGGTGAACCTGAATTGCCCTAGATCCTTTAATTAATTGATTTAAAACCTTTGTTAAATTTGTTTTAGTAGTTAATAAAATTCCCAAATAATCGTTTGTGACTATAAACAATTGAAATTGAAACTGTCTCCTTGAGGAATCGACCCGTATTTGCTAGTATCTACTACAATTGATACCGTGCGCTTGCGGTTAGACATAATTTAACACATCAAGTTTTTGGCGCCGCTGCCGGGGAGACGCCTAGTTTCTATTATTTTAGTTTGATTGTTTTAAATTGTTTCTCTTGTCTCTTTGGAACTCTTGTTCCAACTGAGACCGATTTTACTGCTTTTCCTTGTTTAGTTGTTGATGCCCAAGACCAGGTCTCAAACGAAAGAAGATCAAGCGAAAGAGGATACAACTCCTCTAAGTCCAGATTCTGGAATTACTTATCAACAATACATAGATCAACAAAGGAAAGAGAAGCAGCAAAGGATATCTGAACCAAAGATTGAGATGGCGGACCTTCCTCCCAAATCTTTGAAGAACTACTCACAGCCCTCTCCGAGTGGGGTACCTACTGGCCTTGCTATGCCAGCGATTCAAGCAGCAAATTTCGAGATCAAGCCTGCTTTGCTCACTATGATCCAACAGAATCAATTTGCTGGGCTTGCCTCTGAAGACCCTACACTTCATCTGCAAAGGTTTCAACAGCTCTGTTCTACAATTAAACATCAGGGAGTCACTCCAGATCAGTTGAAAGTCATGTTGTTCGGTTTCTCTCTTCGTGACAAAGCTCAAAAGTGGTTGAACGATATTGACTTGACCAAGTGGGATGAGATTGCTCAAGCCTTCTTAACTGAGTTCTTCCCTCCTAACAGAACCGACGATTTGATCGATAAGATGATGGGTTTTAAGCAAGATTATGGTGAATCTCTTCGGGATGCTTGGGAAAGATTCAAGGATTATCAACGTGCATGCCCTCACCATGGTCTTGAGAAGTGGTTTCTTCTTAAACGCTTCTACAATGGTCTTGATCCTGAAACAAAAGGGATGGTTGATAACGCTGCAGGTGGCGTGTTTTTAGACAAAGGAGTTGATGATGCACATGCTTTTCTTTCAAATTTGGCTGCCAATCACTTCAGTAACCCAAGAGCAACCAAGAAAGGGGGTAAACTTGAAGTGGATGCATATTCTCTATTATCATCTCAACTCGCTGCATTAACTCAGGAGATCCACTCATTGAAGACATCTCAGCCCTCTACTCAACCTATGAGTATCAATGCATTGTCATCCATGGCTCCTATGAATAATCCTGTTTGTGAAGTCTGTGGCATCCAAGGCCACTATGGTAATGATTGTCATTACAATGCTCAAAATTCACAACATTTTCAGATGGAGCAAGCAAATGTTTTCCAATAGAGGCAGCAGTACAATCCGTACTCCAACACTTATAATCCTGGTTGGAAAGATCATCTGAACTTCTCATATAGGAACAATAATGCTCAGAATACAAATGTTCCTAATCAGCAGCAATATCAGCAGTCGTACCAGCCTCCTCCACAGCAGCAGTATAGGCCTCCTCAAGGACCTATGAATCCCCCTAGATTCCAAAGGCCTCCTCAGAATTATGCTCCTCAAGCAAATCAAGCTGCACAGGCTGATAATCAAGGTGATATGATGAAGATATTGTTACAAATGCAAACAAAGATGAACCAGATGGAGATACATAATAAGATGCTGTAAACTCAGATTGCTCAAATGGCCAGTTCTTCATCTACAAGGCAACAAGGCTCTCTACCAGCACAATCAACTCAGCCAAAGGAAAATGTGAATACCATTGCTCTTAGGAGTGGCCGTACATATGATGCTCCTCCAATGCCTACTGATGATGTTCCTACTGAGAAAGAAGAAGAGAATTCTGAGGAAGACAAGGTAGAGAAAGATGTGGAAGATACAAACGAAGATGGAACTGAGGAAAGCAAGAAAAAGGACAAAGAGAAGACTGCAGTTAATCCTCCACCATTTGTGCCAAAGCTCCCATTCCCTAGCAGGATGAACAGAACTAAGGTGGACCAGCAGTTTGGTAAGTTCATGACACTTGTCAAGAACCTTGAGGTAACAGTTCCTTTCACTGATTTAATTTCTCAAGTTCCATCATATGCAAAGTTTCTTAAGGATATTCTCACTAAGAAACGATCTTTTGGTGAGGTAGAGACAGTAGCTTTTACTGAAGAGTGTAGTGCTGTTTTACAGAATAAGTCTCCACCTAAGCTTAAAGATCCTGGTAGTTTTTCGATCCCATGTCATTTAGGTGCATTGTTCATTGATAAAGCTTTATGTGATTTAGGCGCTAGCGTCTCAGTCATGCCTCTCTCGGTTTTTCAAAAACTAAATATGGGAGAATTAAAATGTACACAGATGACTTTACAAATGGCAGACCGTTCGATAAAATATCCCCTTGGAATTTTAGAGGATGTGCCTGTTAGGGTTGGAAAATTCTATATTCCTGTAGACTTTGTTGTTCTAGATATGGAAGAGGACAGCCAAATACCTATTATTTTAGGTAGACCATTTCTCTGTACTGCAGGTGCTGTTATTGATGTTAAAAGTGGGACTCTCACATTGAGCGTTGGTGATGATAAAATTACTTTTACTCTAACCTCTGCTCTTAAATCCCCTTTGCTTGAGAATACTTGTTGCATGATTGATGTTGTAGATGAAATTGTCCAAGATTATACTCCTCGGATTCTATTGAATGATGCATTGGAAGCAGTGCTCATGCTTGAAGCTTCAGAAGGAGAAGGACATGCTGAAGTCGATTCATTGATTCTTGAGTTGGATGGTGCAGCTGATCCGAATTGTGAGGTAACCAACATTGTCACTTCTTGTGGTCAACCTCAGCCGATAGAGTCGGAGAAGCACTCTAGGGGTGTGAAGAAGAAAAAGAAGAAGATTTGGCCGTTGGGTAGTAAAATCAAGTTGAAGTCTGAGGGGAGATTTTTGTGGAAAGCAAACAATCAAGATGTCAACGTTCGTAGGAATGGTCTTTCTGTTGAGGATGGTTCAGTAATTCTTTTGAGACCGCCTTAGTTGAGGAAGTGACGTCGAGCCAACGACGTTAAACAAAAGCGTTTGGTGGGAGGCAACCCATCCATTAGTATAGGAAAAAAAAAAGAAAAGAAAAGTGAGTAACGCAGGTTGCTCCTGCGTTACTGTTATGAGCGCAGTTTGCCCCCCTGTCGCGCAACTTGCGTTTGCGTTACTGACCTCGAGGCAGTTTGCGCCTCTAACGCGCAAGTTGCGCCGGCACATCAGACTTCAGGAGGTTGACTTACACGCGCGTCGGCTGCGCGTGGTCCAGGTGTTATCAGAAAAATCAGCGCCTATTCTCAGTATTGTGCGAGTGTTGTTGCTGTTGTTATAAAAAAAAAATTTCTTTTCCACCCAAATTCTATTTGTACTCTCCTCTTTACACCTAATTCTTTTCCTATTCCAATTCCAAAACCCCTCATCTCTCCTAAAAAAATTCAAATTCCTATTTCTTTTCTAATTCTTTTTCTTTTATTCATTAAATATTTTTTTCTATCCTATATCAAATTCCAAATTCCACCCAAATTTTTTCCTTTTCACATTAAAATTCTTATATTCATCCTATCACTTCATGGCCTATATATACCCATACATACACAACCAATTCATTATCTTCCTCCTCTACATCTCTTAAAAATTCAAGTTTGGGGGAAAATTGGTACAAGTTCACCTCTTTGATTCGTAGTGGGATTTCTTTTCTCTATTTTATTTTTTTTACGAATTTGTGCTCTTGTAAATTGGGGTTTTTGTATTATTCTTGTTACTTGGGTATTTTTGGTGTGATATTACTTGGTGGTTTTTGGTGGGATATTTCTTGGTGGTTTTTGGTGAAGCTATTGTTGAGTGGAGTTTTGATTATTATGGCTCCTAAGCAAATTAGGGATGGTTTTCACACCCGACACTTTGATTCCAGGGGAGTTTTCTTTCTTTTCTTTTTAGTGTAGTTTTATTTTGTTTTTAGTTGTAGTTTTGTATCTTGTTCATTAGTTCATTGGGGACAATGAACCGCTTAAGTGTGGGGAAGGGTTCTCAATGTTTAAAAAAAAATATTAAAAAATCAAAAATACCAAAAATAATTCTAGCCATGCAATTTGATTAGTTGTTGTATTTTGCTTGATACACCCATGCATGCGTAGAATTCTTGTGTTCTTGACGCTTTTGTATGAGAAGTGACGTGATTTGTTCTTGTGCACACACTTTCACTAGCAAGTTGAAGCTGGTAGACTTAATTGGATGTTGTAAGTGATTAGAATGACATGAATATGTGCAAGATGACTTGGTTTCCATGCTTTGAGTACAAGTAGGTGCGTTAGAGAGTCTTTTTGCTTGGGATTGAGTATGTTTTTCCACCAAGTGAGATTTTGAGCCATATTGCATATTATTTGCAATTTATTCGTTTGCTTGAGTGTCCACGGATTGTTTGCATTGCTAGCAGTTGTTTGAGGTCTTTCTTGAAACGCATGACATTATTTGACGATTAAAGTGAAAAAGGCATTTAGGATTAACCGTATATTTTCCCATATTACCATACCATGTTTACATGATCAATTAGTTAACCCATTGAGCTTAATCCTATTATTTCGGTGACATACCACATTACTTGCCTATATCTTTTTCTTGTATTGGCCTTACATTAATTTGAACCCACATTGTCAAAGGCTAGTAGAGTGCTTAAGGGAGTAATAAGGTGTGCAAGGAGGGTTTATTGTTGGTCATACTTTTGGGGGAAATATTGAAATTGGGTTTGTTTATTTGATAGTCGGCATGTGTAATAAAATTGTGGGATCATTGTTATTGTTTATATTATTGTTTTATCTAGCTCTCGAAAAAAAAAGAAAAAAAAAAAGAAAAAAGAAAAAAAAACACAGAAAAAAAAATAGAAAGAAAAAAAAAAATTAAATAAATTTGAGAGCATTCTTATGTTTGTATGATCCTTTTTCATTCGACTAGTCAAATTATTATGAAAGGGGTATTGAAAATCTTAAGTGTGGGGAAGATGGAAAGGGAATGAATTATATTGTTGGGTACTAGTTTTTGACATTTAACTTGTTTTAGCTTTACTTGACATACCTGGTCCCTAGCCCACGCTACAACCCGAATAAAGACCTTTTGATTGTCATCAGTGATGTATGTTGTGTTGAGAGTGAGATTGATTGCGAGTGTCAAGTTGTGTTTATGATTTTGTTGGAATTGAGTGATACACTTAACCTTGTTCTTGAGTGAATATTCGTTTTTGAGTGAAAGGTGAGTTATTACTTGTTTTGGCATAGGAGATCCCAGGTTTAGACTTAAGGATGTATTTCTTGTGGGCTTAGCATGATTACCAACGATTTTTACACTTGACATGAATTTTTATGACCTTCTGCATGTTGGTTGAGTAGACTACGTGAATACTTGCACTTTCGACACCAAGACATCGTATGTTTGCTTTGATTCTTAAGTTGATGTGGCATGAAAGGACTTGTGTGTGTGGTGTTGTGTTAGCATTGATCTTTTGCATGGTTAGATGAATTTTGTGGGTACATTCACTATAAACCCTCACGAGACAACACTCGTCCTACTAGGGCTGCCTAGGGGTTCAACGGCTTGTTGCATATGCTCAATGCAATCGTGTCATCTACGAAAGTGATGTTTGTTAGGACTTAGTTTTTATTTCACTTATTTGCCCGAGGACGTGCAAATGCTTAGTGTGGGGATGTTTGATAGAATATATTTTATATATATTTTAGATGATTTTATTCTCATATTTATTGTGTTTTGCATTGATTTGGATTTTTATTTAATAGATTTGATTGTTTTATTGTAGGAAATAAAGAATTCATAACTTGGAAGGATTTGGAGCAAAAAGAGCTATTTTGGAGATAAAATAGGAGAAAATTCGTATTATTGGGTTACACGGGCTGTTCTACACTGTTTGGGCCGTATCTTGAGTTCCAGAAGTCAGAATTTGACGATCTTACTGTCCACGCGAAGCTTGTGGAATTATCTTTAATTTAGAGGTGGTCCAGTATGCAAAATCCAACTGGAAGAGCCCAGAAACAGAGGAGAAAAAGAAGTGACGAATTTTACAAGAAAATCCTATTCAATTATGGATATCTTTTTGTAAATTGATTAGGATATTAAAAATACTTTTATTAGGAGATAGAAATCAGATTTTATCATTAGTTTTATTTATTAGAACATGGGGGAAAAAAAAAAGACATACAGACGTATACTTTTACTTTTTAAAGAGCTAGGGTTTTGGTTTTTCTCTCTTCATCTCTTCCTTTGTAAAACACTTGGTTAATTAAGCTTGGATTCATTGTTCTTCGTTAATACAAAGTTTAAGGTACTCTTTATCTCATCTTGTTTATTAGTATATGTTTTATATGGCTTTCTTCATTATTTTTGTTGTTCTTAATCATAGTATGAGTGAGTAGTTTAATTCTAGGGTATTAAGGGGAGCCATGTTTGCACCATGATTTGGGCTTAATTTGATTAGTAAATTGATGGGTAAAGAGTAATTCTGATTGATATGTTATAATTCTTAATTTGTGTAATTGCGCAATATCATGGATTAACCGATTGCAATAGGAGTAATAGATCGAAAGATTTTACTACTAGAGGCTTACATACAATTAGCGGAATTGAAGGTGATTGTGAAAGCATCATTAGATATTCTGAGAGTGTTAATGCTTGAAAAAGATTAACCATTGCTTTAATTACTTAATCCCATTAAAAAGCTATACCTTTGTGATTTGATTGGTGTAAGCATGGTGAACCTGAATTGCCCTAGATCCTTTAATTAATTGATTTAAAACCTTTGTTAAATTTGTTTTAGTAGTTAATAAAATTCCTAAATAATCGTTTGTGACTAGAAACAATTGATAATAGTTGAATTGAAATTGAAACTGTCTCCTTGAGGAATCGACCCGTATTTGCTAGTATCTACTACAATTGATACCGTGCGCTTGCGGTTAGACATAATTTAACACATCATTGATCCAACGGCTGAGAAACTGATTGTTAAATAACCGGTCCCTGACAAACGATTGTCAGGGACCGGGACCCTTATATTAATTATCAAATTTCTAAAACATTTTTTTTACTCTATCATATCCCAAAACTTCAAGGACATATACTTCAAAGTATATGGGTCTTGATTTTTGCGCCCCAAATAAATTGGATCCAGGACTATTAATATGATTGACCTGCACTTGAACTAAACCCGGTCCGGTAAAAGAGTACATATAGGAAAAAAACTCCCATATACTGTAATATATAACATATATTAAAAAATGAGTAGAAACATAATCTAAGGGCCCATTTGATAACAACTGGATGAAAGATTTTATGGGCTCATTCAGATTTGGGCTCGTCCAGATTGTTTGATAACATTTTAATGAATCTGGATGAAAAAAACTCCTGGATGACAGAAAAAAAACTGCTGGACGATACATCTTTATATTTTTCGCTCAATCATCCAGATATCTCTCCAATTCATCTATTCCTAAGGAACCCGCTACATAATTCGCGGGATTTTTAGGTTTTTGGCGGCTTTCTTAGGTTTTTTTTGCCGCTCTTCTTCACTTCTGGTTCTTATATAAGTTTTTTAGCGCTCTCTTCTCATCACTTCTAGTTCTATCATGTACGAATTATTTCTTTCTCTTTACCTCAATTGTTAATAATTAGAATGTTCTTGTTTTGTATGTGTATTGCTTTTATATTTGTTCTTGCTCTTGTTTTATATTTGTTCTTCTTCAGTTTTAGTTCCTATGTGTATTGATATTTGTAATGTTTTAGAGAGTGGTGCACATATGTGGCTTCTCATTGTATGATCCATATATTGAAATTTGCATTTATCTGAGGTTTTTTTTGGAAGTGTTTCCAGCCAAGCCGTTTAGATAATTGTCTAATAAAATGTTGTTATGCTATCTGTTGAAATGGGTATAGAGATCGTAGTTGGTTTGAACCTTATATACAATAATAACCAGCAAATAATTTGGATTGTATTGCTGTGTGTTGAGTGACCTGAGGAATAATATCTGTTGGGGGGAAGATAACTGAAAATAAGCCTCACGTACAAACCAGGATGTGCTAAACCAGGATTGCTTAATAGTAGTGTTATTAAATAAACATTGCAGCAGCTTGTTTAGAAGCTACCAAAATACTAGATTTAATACTTGTAAGCTCCATTTATTTGAATCTTGATCCATGTGAAGTGGACTGTGGTAAAATAAATAAAGAACATAGTGTTATGATGTTGTATCTGTCTAATAAATATGCGCTCTTTCATTGATTTATGAAATCTATTTGTGAAGCAGCCTGTCCAAATCTAGGCTATTCATGTCTATTAAAACATTCATACAGATACGTTATTACTATTCTGTGTGCTGGGACGAGGAGAGTGAAAGGACAGGAAGCCAATTGATTACTTTCAGCGTCTTATGTCTTATGCCGAAACATATTGAAGCCAATGAAATCTTCACTAAATCCTAATTGTTTTTGTTTATCAACCCTGCCTTGATTGTTTAACTTGAAGTAGTATTTGTTTTTCCGAAACCATGTTATTCCTGTTACTGTGTTACAATATAGAGCCTTGCATAGAATTTTAAATTTTCATTAAGTCTGAAAACCTTTGATCTTGGTATAAAACTGAACTTCACTATCTTCATCAACTCACTATAAGCCATCAAGCTCTTGACACCAGCATATCCTAATAGCACATACATTGCTTTGTAAGTGTTACATTGAAGCAGTCAACTAAAATATAAATTCTCATAAATGCTTAATCGTGTTTGCTTGCTCAATAATAGCTGGTATCACAATCTTCTTGCACATCCTATATCAGGAATACTTTAATATATCTTGGACTCGAGATTCTAAATTCAATCAGGAAAGTTATAGATCTGATTATACTGGACATAGTCTTTCCTGTATCTGGTTGCAAGCTTTTAAGTTAATACAGGGTTCTGATATCCCTACTATGCTATTAGATCAGTTTTTTGCAGAAGCTATTATAGGTGACAATACAATCTAGTTTAAAATGCAGCACTTTGAGTTGGCCTATGGCCCTCTTTTTTTGTTCTTAAACTACAAACATTTCTGGTTACCTTCCTCATGATTCTGAATTGAACTCCTTTTTAGCCAACTGTTTTTTCATTTTTATTTTGTTAATGTAGATATCAATATCTTGCCATTGCAGGCTGGGAAGCTTATTGCCAATCTTATTGTCATTGGCTCTACGTATTTAGCTAGGGGACTAATTGAAGGGTATCGTAAGGCACTTGCAAGTAAGTTTCTACAATATCGTTAGAATGGCATATTTGGTTGTCTTATGATTAGGATGCACAACTCATTATCAATTTTTGTTTCGTTACTGTTGATGACTAGAGTTTCTCATTCTGTTACTTATTTTTTGTGTTGTACTATCTGTTTATGGGAAAAGGGGCAGAAATTGTAAAGAGTTTGTCATGAACACTTGTTACTTCTGTTTAAAATGAATCGCTAATACTAGATAAATCTTCTGCAGTAGTTGCTAATTTGCTTCTTGTTTCATGATAACTTGAAATAGTAGTAGAAGATTTTACAAAGTAAGCTACTTAATGCAGGACATCGTTCAGCATCGCTAGAGAATAAGTTGATATAGGCCTTTATATAATAAGATAATACATTTCAACACCAAGACATATACAAAAACAAGGTAAATACATATTCTAACACTTCCAAAAGAAGATATTGCGTATTCACAAACTCACCCTCAAGCTGAACTGCTAATTTTACCATGCGAACTCCTTGTGTTATTGTGTGTTCTGGACTTGTTTACCTAGACTGTATTGTCACCTATATTTACCTAGACTGTATTTTCATCAATCCACACAATATACAAAACTTAAAAATTCATTTGATCAAAAAGTGAATGAGGAGGCAGCATAGTCTGATTTGAACAGTATTTTCCATGTCATCTGATTATTATCATCTGATTATTGTCTTAATGCCAATGTTGGTACTTGTCTTATGTGTCATATAGTAAATTATTAGTAGGTCAATTCCAGAATTAAGATGTTATGACTTTGTGGGCTTTTTTCTTACTTTTTTTCCAAAGAGTATTACTAATTTTAAAAAAGGTTTGTAGGTATGGACCAAGATAGTGAAACCCAAAATCAAGTTAGTGAGAGCGAAAATCAAGCTAGTGAAACTCAAAAAAAGAAAAAAGTGTTGTGGAGGTGTGAACTTATAACTAAAACTTTTCTTGAAGCGTGCATTGAGGAAGTTACTGCTAGTGGTAGGCTATGTAGCAATCTTAAGCCACATTCATGGATAAAAGTGGGAGAAATTCTTAATAAAACCCACAACTTTGAGGTTGATGCTAGACAGATGAGAAACCGATATGATTATTTAAGATCTCGATATGCTGCTTGGTGTCGACTCAAATCTAAAACTGGAAATCACTATGATCCGACAACTAATACATTCAACTTCACAAAAGAAGAATGGGATCAACTTCGAAAGGTATTTTTTAATTTATATTCAATAAAATCTAGTGACAACTTCATAAATAAAATTGACTCTATTTTATTGTCCACAGGGAAATAAGATCGTAGACACTTTAAGAACCACACCTTTGAGCTTTCCTGACCTTTGCACCCATCTTTACGATGGAACTGCTGCCATAGGAGTTAGTGGATGGGGACCTAGACATGGAGATTCCTGAAACCGAAGAAGTTCAATCAAATGCTTCGAATCCAATTCTTGAAGAAAATCCAAAGAAAAAAGCTAAAAAATCATCAAAACTTACAAAAACTACACAATTTGAAGATGAGATGACCAGTGCTTTAAAACTTATGGTTCAGACCAATAGTGGACCATCACTTAAAGAATGTAAAGAGAAATTGAACAGTCTTGGATGGGGAGCAACAAATCCCTTGCACCGTAAGGCTCTTGGAATTTTTTGCGAGAGTGCAAAGTATATTAACAGAGGTTACACTCGATCCCGATTCCGGATTTCCAATTCCTCCACCAAGTATGTATCTCCTAATATTTTAAAATGATGTTATTTGAATATAGATAAATGTAGAATAATTTGTAATCCCTTTATATTGCAGATAAATATTATCTTTGTGATGCAGCGTATACAAACACTCGTGGTTATTTAACCCCATTTCGTAATACAAGATATTGGTTAGCAGATTTTCATCGTCAACGTGCTTTAAGTAAGGAGGAAAAATTCAATCACGCTCACGCAAGATTAAGAAATGTTATCGAGCGTGCTTATGGTGTGCTCAAAGCAAGATTCCCAATCTTGAAACAGATGGCTCCATACACATTTTCTACGCAACGAGATATTGTGATTGCTTGTATTACTGTTCATAATTTTATAAGAAAAGCGAAATTAGCAGATGAATTATTTGATCAATGCGATGAAAGCAGTGATGGAGAAGAAAATGAAGAAGATTTGGAAGGACCAATAAATGAAACACAATGGGGATCTCAAGCCACTCAATACATGAACGACCTTCGGGATCATATTGCTTCAAATTTATAAAGAAATTTTGAATAATTTCGTAATTTTTTTAGGATTGTGATTTTGCAAAAAGACTTTTTTTGTGGTACAATAAACTTATTAGTAGCATTGACATTTTTCTTTTTTATCGTCTCAAATACTTTAACTGTTCCAATATCATAATTTATCATACAAAATTATAAGAAATAGATAATCTAGAAAAAATAATGTTACAACATGGCATTATTGGAAATTAACATCATCCAGATAATTTAGAAAAATTACTAACAAACAGCATCACTCATTCAGATTTCCAGATTACCTCTGGTCCAGATCATCCAGAAATTCCAATCATTCAGAAATAACTGTTCAGATTTAACAAATGACCCCTAAGCCTGAAATTGATAATTTAATCTGATAATTGAGTACGGTGACTATTCTCGAATTTTAGTCCAAACAACTTCTCTTTCCCCAGCCCTTTATACCATCTCAAACAATCATACAACGAATAATTAAAAATAAAATCTCTAAATGAAATTTTAAATTTTCAAATAATACTTAACAAGCATCATAAAATCTAATCGAAGAAATTTTCTTTAATTAGACACAATAATAAATAAATAAGTAGTAAAAAATTGACTAGTTAGCTAGTTTGTTCATTTGTACTAGTCTCACTGTTATATTAATTTACGAAAATACAATCGTAAAATCGATATAATAATTATCTGAAAAAATATTTATACCTAAAATTGAAATTTGATGATATACAAAAATTTGTAAAATCACATGAGATTCAATCATCACAATTATAAATTTCATATTTGATTTTTTTTATTTACATACACTATCCTTTTTAGTTTCTTTTTTTAAAAATAAAAGTAGTAATTTCATTAAACAATAGCACCCAAAACACTAGTCTCCAAACAAGAAGGTGGATAAGACGTGAAAATATTATAGCAATTAAACAAACAAGGGACTCTAACCAATTGATTGGTTGTCTTATTTGTCTACTTTCGAATAAAAACTAGTCATCTCTTACATTGAACCTAACTCGACCATCCTCAATAATTGTACCAACTTCGAGATGATTCTCCCCGAGGTTACAAATAGCTTGCACTGAGAGTGAAGAGTCTGATTCAATGATAACATTATGAATTGATTTTGCTTTTCATATTCCCACAGCTTCAGCTTCAACCACATGTATTTCCCCAGAAAAACAAAGGAGGTTCTGTCCTTCCACAAACTTGCCATTGTGATCACGCAAAATCATTCCTATTGGAAAACGACTTAGAGCCAGTAAATACAAAATGACTTAGAGCCAGTAAATATAGATGCATTTACATTGACTTTGAAGCTACCTTCGAGAAGTCTGTGCCACTTATGAACCTATTTTGTCATAGCAACAATATCACTTACAACAGTCCAGCTATTTTGCTCACTTTCATCAGACGTGCTAATTTTTTTACGAGCTTCCTTCCACTCAGTAACAACATAAAAACTCCACTAATCTCATATCATACTGAATCCCCATGTGATGCCAACATTATCTCGCAAACTGACAATCAAAAAATAAGTGCAACAAATGTTCGATATCAAATGTTCGATATTAGAACAACATATTGGACAAGTGATGGGAAGATACACCCCTTTACAACTCAGTCGTCATCGAACTAGCATATAACACATTATTGCGATAGAAACGCCACAAAAAGATTTTGAGTTTATGAGAAATAGCCAATCTCCAGATTTTCTTCCATCATTTGCTCTGAGCGATGTTAATATGTCTCACATTTCAATAAAGCGTAATAAACTCCCAAATATTACCATTTTTAATTGATCAATAGGTAAAAGCGCAATAAATGGTAGATTCAAAACATTACCTTTTTTAATTGATCACTAGGTAAAAGAGCAATAAATAACAGGTTCAAAACACTAAAACCATGTAATTATGTAAATCCAGAATAATAGTGTTAAGATTAACACCGATGCAGCTTTGTTCGAAGAGCCCAACAAATACAGTTATGCTTTCGTTACTAGGGATCATTTTGGTAGTCTGGTGGAAGCAGTTTCGAGGTGCAAGCTAGGGAGAGTTAGTCTAGAATTTGCAGAAGCTGTGCATCCGAGAGACACTCAGTTGGCTCAAAAACAAGATATATGTAAATGTAGTGCTGGAGTCTAACTGCTTGCAGGTAGTGCAGCTTATCAGAAGTTCATATTCCAGCCTCTCATATCTTGGCAAGGTGATAACAGATTGCAGAGCTCTTCTTTCAGGCTTACAGAGTCAAAACGTTAAGTTAAGGTTTGTTAGACGGTCTGCGAACAGAGTAGCTCACTATTTAGCGAGATATAGCTGTTCAATAGCTGATCGTAGTTGAAAGGTGGGGGATATCCACCCGAATTTTAATATTGTTTTGTGTAAGGATTTGATTAAGTAATAAAATCTTTCCTTTCGTGGCAAAAAAAATTTGATAAAGTTCCAATTTTTCCAAAAATAATAAAATGAACTGTCACGTAAGACGTTTTAAATAAAAGTGAATTTTATTTACGTGTAAGAGCATCTCCAATCATGTTGAACCCTTAGCTAAAAATAATTAAAACATACTATAAATAAAAATTATAGAGATTATGTGAAAAAAATGAACTCCAATGGATCATTTCACTTGTCTATATTTTTAGCCAATGTCTATATTTTTTACTATGTTGGCTATATTTGTTGAACCTCTAGAGACCTGTAAGAAGATTCCACATCATCTCTTACCATATTCAAATGATATATTCTATTTATAATAACTTAAAATAATAATAACATACCATTTTTAAAATATAGCCAATCAATATAGCCAATACCATCAAAGCACAACGCCTTACAGGTTCAGAGCATCTCCAATGGCGTTAGCTAAAAATGATTGGCTAAATTACATAAAATATTGATTATGTAAAATTTGTCGAACCTGTAAGACATTGTGTTCCGAGGGTATTGGCTATAATGATTGACTATATTTTAAAAATGGCATGTTATTAATATTTCAAGTTGTCATTAATGGAATATATAATTTTAATATAGAAATAAGTGATGTGGCAATTCACTACAGATCTCTAGAGGTTCGACAAATATAGCCAACATCAAGAGATTATCTATAATTATAGATAACAGTTTTGTCCCATTGGAGTGTAAATTGTTTTACACATTCTTTATAATTCTTATTTATGGTAATTAATTTTAAAATTTACCTAAGGGGTCTCTCCCATTGGAGATGCTCTCAGTAAATTTTACATAATCAATATTTTCTATCATTTTAGCCAATCACTTTAACCAACCCCATTGGAGATGCTCTAACATTTCTTTACTTAAATAAATCTGAAACTTGGAATATCTATTTTTTAATTCCTTTAAAAATAAAGCATAAATATTTAACATAGACATTTACACATTCAAATATGAGAAAAAGGACCCTGAGATATATCTCAGGGAACTTTTAGTGAGATACAAACAAAATAACTTAGTTTTTACTGGGCCCGCAGGGCTAATTAAAAAAAGTCTGAATTTACTAAAATACCCACTCCATTTTTACATATAAAATAAAAGAATCTCAGGGAACTTACCTGAGATATATCTCAGGCTCCCTAATCTCTTCAAATATTTGTGTAGATAAAAAATGTTATCTATCCTACGCAACAAATCAGACATAAAAATAGAAAATCACATACTTTTTAAATAAAGAAAAAATGGAAAAAAAAGGAAAAAATAGAGGAGAGAAGGGAAAGAAAAGATTTGATTAGATGAGATAAAAGAGGCGGCCTGATTGCCGAAACGACCGCGTTTTCAAAACCCTAGCTCCCTTCCCCTTATTCTCCTTCTCCTCCCCCCATAAAAACACTCTCCTCACTTTTCCCACACAAACACACACACTTAATTCGGATCACTAAAAATCATAACTTTTTGCAATTGGTAAGTCCCGATTCTCGATTCGTTCCTTTTAGATCTGATCCTTTCTTCGTTTTTAACAATTAATTGTTGTTGTAGTGATGGATCGATACCAGAGAGTCGAGAAGCCTCGCGCGGAGAGTCCCATGAATGAGAATGAGATTCGTATTACAACTCAGGGTAGAATGAGAAATTACATTACTTATGCCACCACTCTCCTTCAGGTTTGGTTTTTTTAAATAAAAATTTGATCTTTTTTTGTACTGCTCACATTTATGTATTGTTAATTGATTTTCTTATATTTGTGTATTGTAAATTAGCATTCTTTTTTGGATAATTAGGTTGTTTTCACTGTGCAGTGTAGATTGATTTTGTTGATTTATGTTTTGGGGTTTTTTTTATTTGTTTTGTTTTGTGATTTATGTTGTGAAACTTGTTTAATTTTTGTAGGAGAAAGGATCTGATGAAATTGCTCTTAAAGCTATGGGCAGAGCTATCAGTAAAACTGTTATGATTGCCGAGCTCATTAAGGTGTTTTACCTGCTCTAGATTTGTTGTAGTTTCTTATTTCTTTTCGCGTTTTTTACGGACTGTTTTTGTTTGGGTACACAGCGGCGGATTGCGGGTCTTCATCAAAACACTGCTATTGGTTCTACGGATATAACAGATATGTGGGAGCCGCTAGAAGAAGGCCTTCTTCCGTATGAACCAAGTCTATACATTTGTGTTTTACAGGCTACTTGTTTCTGTTTATGGTGGTTAAAGTTTTAATTTTGTGCAATGCAGGTTAGAAACTACTCGCCATGTATCTGTGATAACCATTACGCTGTCCAAGAAGGATCTGGATACATCTTCCCCGGGGTAATAATGAATTTCCTTGAACATTTGATATGGTTATCTGCCAACTGGAGGAACCCTTGCTTTTATAGGACATATTTTAAGTCTTGATTGTCTTTAGAATTAGTCATTTTTACATCTGCTTTTGTCATAGGTATCAACAACCCATTCCAGTTGATCAAGTGAAGCCGTTAAACGAGCATGAATTTGAAGGAGGTATAGGAAAGCAAAGTTTCCTTGTTTTAGTCTATATTTAAGTTGCATATGTAGTAACTTGTTTCCTTTTGTGATAAATCAGAGGGCTCTCCTAGAGCTAGAGGAAGAGGCCGTGGTGGTGCTGGAAGAGGTAGAGGGAGAGGCAGAGGTATACATTGCGCACTGACTCTGTTTTTTCTATGACTTGAAAGTTTTGCTTTATTTAGATTAGAATATATCTTGTACATTCTACATCATGTTTCTTGAAATAGATATTTATATACAAGACATCAGTTGTTAATGTTGTTAAACAAGAATAAAAAGGGTTAAAAATCTTATATTGACTATTATTTTTTATTTGTTGGACTCTAAGAGATAGTAGTTAATAATGGGAATTGTATGTCTCTCTCTTTGATTCTTATCTGGAGTGTATGTATCGGATGTAATATATGTCATTGATTGATTTAGAAGACGTCAAGAACTTCTTCCCATTATTGCAACACCATGAATAATTATTTACACATTGGTTTAATATTTAGTGGGCGAGTTGCATCACTTTTTGTTATTCCTGCCCTGCAATAGAGCATGACATTCATTTTTTGTCTTAACCTGATGGTTTCTTGAATCCTTAAGTGTAGTTATTATTTGTAAATGAGATGTAAACCTACTGCTCAAAGGGATGGGTTTTTAGATTCTGTCTCCCTTAATCCAATTTCCATGGTACAACAGCTGATTCCAAATATATAGATGTGCTTCATAAGTATATGTGACAATGATATTTCTTACAAATATTATATGTACGTATACAGAACAACCTGTTCTTGAATTTACATTGCATAGCTGCACTAATTTTGAAATGATCTTATTTAATATGTGTAGGGAGCAATAACAATGGTGTGGCTGAGTACAATGGGGATGGTGGGCGTGGTGGATACGGTGGCTATGATGGTGGGCGTGGTGGATACGGTGGCTATGATGGTGGGCGTGGTGGATACGGTGGCTATGATGGAGGGCGTGGTGGATACGGTGGCTATGATGGTGGTCGTGGTGGATATGGAGGCAGAGCTCGTGGTAGAGGCCGTGGTTATCGTGGACGTGGAAGGGGCTATGGCGGTGGGGAGATGCAACAACAGGAATATGGTGGTTACAATGACTATGGTGGTCCTGGAGTTGTACCTGCTCAAGGCCGAGGTAAGCCACCTTTTGATTTGGTATTGGGCATTTTTTATGTGACGTGTTTATCTTTATTGTCAAGAATGTTTCTTTATTGTCAAGGATATTAAATCTCTTTTGTTGTGTTGGAACCTTTTTTCTAATGGTTAACATTCGCCGTAAATTAATGACATTTTTAGAATATTGTAAATCTAAAGATTATTGTTTTTACCATTTTTTTAATTAGTTTTTTCTGTAAATGATTGCGTGTCGATGTTCACTTGTTCCCCAGCAGGTCGTGGTCGTGGCCGTGGTGGCAGGGGCAGAGCTGGTGGTCGGGGCCGTGGTCGTGGGCGAGATTTCAGATCAGATGGTCCAGTCCAGGTAGCTGCCTGAGAACCCTATTCAAGTGAGGTATAGGATGTGGTTTAAATCAAGAGTTCTGGATGCCTGCTCGCTTTCATGTCAAATTGCAGATAAAAATGAAAACTTAAAAAAGACAAGTGAATTTTCAGTCATAAATCTCTAGGGTAATTTGTTATAGTGAGCTGCTACAGTAGTGTGGTGGGTATGGTTTTGTAGCTAGGATTATTCTAATTTTAAATGATTACTGAATCAGAAGTTGTACACCTGTCCTTTTTAGAAATAATAGAGCAGTACATTCTTTAATTCTTAAATTTGGCATTGCACTTTATATGTGTTACTGAGGTTATATTGAATTTGTGTTTAAGGGTTGTATATTGGTGCGGTCTTTTGTTCATATCTTGGGTAATTTTTTAGCAAAATATGTTCTTCTGAATATAGTAGTGGCTTAGGCTGGAATCCTGTGTTTGAAAACAGAAATCTGGGATTCGTGTTTGCATTTGTGCTCATTGTTGTAGTGTGTGCGCTCACACTGATTGTAGCTGATTTACATCAACATTAATCAAACAATATATCATTGATTACCTTAACCAATAGTAGCTACTTGCTTATTATTCTCTCATCTTTTCTGATTGATTTTTGGTAAATGTTGATCCGAATAAACTAAATTCTCATACTAAAATTACAAATGAAAGATATCAAAACAATTTTTTTTGGTTTAAGACTCCTCTCCAGCAATAAGTGTACTAATCTTTTATGGTACATTCTCTAGATTACCCGACACTTTGGACTTGGTTTATTTAGAGGAGGATCAGCGCTTAACGGCTTAACCAGTTTTAAATTTTTAATGGCAACAAGGAAATACATATTTATTTGAAAGAAGAAACAAATCACACACTTGGTAAACCAGCCTTGATAGCTAATCTAACTTAGGTTCTGTTTGGGATTGCTGGAAAAACTGTTTTGCTGTTGAACAAAGTGCTGATTTCCGCCTTCAGATTAGGAACCAATTTGTACCAAGCAAAATAGTATTATCCTCTGTTTTACGGGCTTACATACAGCTACAAGGAGAGGGAACCAAGTCTGAATGAATTTGTACAAGACTGATATAATTTCAATATCCCCTGCTTCCACATTGAGTGCTGATTTTTAAATTTAACCGAAAAGAGTGGGCAGCCGTTTAACATTATCAATGATAATGTTAATGCTATTTTAGCTATTGCAGTCACACATTTAACAATCGCATTAGTGATATTAATTTTATTTCCGGAGCAATATTTGTATCATATGTCCACTGCATTCACAAGTATTGTATATTGTGATATAATATGTTACAAATAGCTCAATTTTTTTTTTAAAAAAACGGCTCTGAAAATAAGGTTTTCCTAAAATTATCTACTCTTATCCTAATAGGATCATTTTTTCCCTTTATTGAAGAGGATATTATTTTATAAAAAAAATAGAAAATCGGATCCGTTCATAAATTGAATAAGAGATTTTTAAAATTGAAAATTTCAAAACTTCAACTATTGTCATCATTATATATGACTAGTTTATAACCCGTGCGATGCACGATTTTTTTTGATATATAATAAATTTTATTTTATGTTATAATTATATTTAGGGATATTTCAAATAGTACAACTGTATAATTGACTTTTCCATTTGGTATCATACAACATATTTGACTTCCAAGTGTTACCACTATACTTATGCCTTCATCCATTCTATACCATTATATCAAGCAAACGTTAAGCAGACGTTAAATTATTCTTAATGGTACCACTATACAATTGGTTTTTCCGTATGGTACCATTAATTATTTTCGACTTCTACGTGGTAGTATGGTACCATTTTTCTCTCACTAAAATCAATTTTTTCTTGGAATTTTCATAACTTATCTTATCTATATGCTTTGTCTATAATAAGTCATTGATTCTCTAACCATCACTATTTCTGATAAGCAATCAAGTCATTCATTAGACTCAGATCCAATTGTCCAATCATAATAAACTTTGATCAATAGTTCAGAGAAAAAGTGAGAGAATCAATGACTTATTATAGAGTAAAATGTATAGATAAATTGTGAAATTCAGAGGAAAATTTGACCTAATTGAGAGAAAAATTGTACCACGTAGAAGTCAATATTGAATGGTATATGGAAAAACCAATTGTATAGTGGTATCATTAAGAATAATCTAACGTCTAACTAACGTTTGCCTGACAGAATGGTATAAAATGAATGAAGCCAAAACTACAGTGATACCATTTGAAAGTCAAAAATGTTGAATGGTACCAAATGAAAAAGTCAATTGTACAGTGGTACCATTTGGAATATCCCTTATATTTATATATAATCATTATTTTCAATAATTTATTTAATCTTAATTTAAACAATTTAATCTTGAAACTTCAGTAAAATAATTTGATCATACAATATATCTAAACATTAAATCTAATTGTTCTGATTTTTTTTCCTAAAAATCTAATGGTTATTATTCGTTGTATATATTTTGTTAGTGATTAGAAGATATGATTTGATATTTTGGGGTATAGATAAAATTACTGCAAGATTATGTTTTAAATTAAAAGTTAACGTGTTTTTATTATAAAAGAAATATCAATGATTTGAAGATACGATAATTTAGGTGTTATAAAAGGTAATATTATCAATTAAAAGTAAACTCTTTTTAATTTAAAAAGGCAATCGACTAAGCATCATTATTTACATTATTTTATTATTTATTTTAATAATTGGGATGATCATGCCAAAAATCGAACAAACAAACTTTTAATGTTCATGAGATGCACGGTTTTCTTTTATTATGTTATTTTTAATCATAATTCTTAATTTTAATTTAATATATTCATGTTTATGGATTATACTAATATTTCCTTCTTATAAACAACATATACATATTTTTAATATAATTTATTAATTATTAGAAAATATGGTGTGATTTTTTCGAGTATATATATTAATGATTGTAGCATTAGTTTTAAATCAAAAAGGTAACGTGTTTTATTTAAAAAGAAAATATTAATAATTGGAAGATATGGTACGATTGATATTTTTAGGTGTTTATAAAAGGTAATATCTACAATTATAAGTAAATGTGAAAAAGGCAATCAGCTTATTATCATTAGTTATATTATGTTATTATTTATTTTAATATATTTTTTAATATTAATATTAATATTAATAATAATATTAATATTTTAATATTAATATTTTTAATATTAATGATTATAAGATTAGTTTTAAATCAAAAAGGCGTTGTGTTTTAATTAAAAAGAAAATATTAATGATTGAAAGATATTGTACGATTGATGTTATCTTCAACTATAAGTAAATGTGAAAAAGGCAATCGACTAATTACCATTAATTCTATTATGTTATTATTTATTTTAATATATATTTTTTAATATTAATATTAGTATTAATTATATTAATATTAATATTTTAATATTAATGATTATAAGATTATTTTAAATTAAAAAGATAACGTGTTTTAATTAGAAAGGAAATATTAGTGATTGGAATATATTGTACGATTGATGTTTTTAGGTGTTTATAAAAGGTAATAGCTTCAACTGTAAGTAAATGTGAAAATGGCAATCGACTAATAACCATTAATTATATTATGTCATTAATTTTTTTTTTTGACTATTTAGGCTTATATGCCTTATAAATGAGTATCAGGATCCTAGGACGACAACAGATAAATCCTTACCATTTATTTACAGTTATATTTACTTATAAGCCCTTACCATTTACTTACAGTTATTTACTTAAACAGACAAACTTTCAATTTTTCAACTTTAATATAATAGTATAGATATGAAATCCACTAAAAATTACCATTATATTAAATTATGAAAATCACAATGGATAATTAGAGAAACCTAACTTACCTTGAATGTCCTAAATTTTAGAAATTCATGAGAAGCGCAAGACCTGATAAGCGTTTTAGAAGATTTACAAAGGTTTTTGATTAGAATCAGGACTGAAACCTACAATTTCAGAATTCATAATGCAACATCTTGAAGACTATTTTGTTTCTAACTTGAATATTATATTGGAGATCTAGCTAACTGGATGTATCATTTTTGAAGAAAGTTTAGGATTGTAGATGCTCTGAAAAATCATCTTAATTAGATAACACTCATAGAACACTCAAATTATATTCTATAACCCACAAAAAAAATTAAAAATTCACATGATTGCTTTCAATACTACTCGTATGAATTTCCAAAGTATAAAGTTGAACATATTTAAGTACACAATAATCACATATGTCAATAACAAGAAAAATTCTATGAAAATCAATCACTTATTTCAAACGATATTGATCATGAATAATTTAATTAAAAAAAACAGTTTAAGCTAGAAATAAAAACCCGTGCGAGGCACGGGTTTTGATATTTAGTTATATTTGATTATTTGAATACGATAGAATTTTACGTGACATACATGAGTGTGTTATTTAAAAATCATTTATATTAAGTGACAAGTACAATTTATATTTGAATTTATTAGAGTTAATTCATATAACATAACTATATATAAGTATAGTATTTTGGTTTCAAAAAAAAAAAAAGGTATAGTATTTTCAAAGTTTTATTTGTCATTTTTAATAGGAGTTAAATGTGCCTGAGGTCGTCCTCAGGTTGAAACCCTGAGGTTAGATGGTTTTTACATGTAAAATTACAAGGGTATACTTGTAAATTTAAATTTCAGTTGTGTAATTACAAAACTACCCCGCTGTATTATATGAAAAAATAACCTAACCTCAGGGTACTACCTGAGGTCATCCTTAGGCACAGGTTTCTCTTTTAATAGAAATAAATGTAATAATTGGATTTTTCTGAAAATCAAGTTAAAACTCGATAGGCTCAAGCACCATAGGAACCCGATAGGCTTATTAAGCTCGAAAACTCGTCAAAAAACTTGTTAAACTTGAAAACTTGAACTCGGCTCGAATTCGACGAACCGAACTCGAACACACATTTTAAGCTCGATTATTTTTAGTTTCAGCTCAACTCAACAAAAAAAGCTCAAGCGACTACAAAAAGCTCGAACTCAGCTCAAACTCAGCTCGAATTACGATTTACAGTCCTTCTAAAGATTTCAATCCCTGAATCCCAAACTTCCCATTTCTTTAGACTGAAAGCTTATTTCACTTGGCCCAGTGGATATTACTATCTCATTCTTCCCAACCAAAATTTAGCCAACATCTTATATGATAGGAGTATAAGAGGAGAGATTTCGGCAGCCTAAAGCCCATGGAATGACTTTTTAAGGAATGAGAATGAGTTTTTTATACAAAAATGTTTTGGAAAGTCATTTTCATCCCATTAACTGAATAAAATCTCATGATTCAAAAGACCCACTAGTCATCTAGCATAATCCATTAGCTTGTAAATGCAACTTTGAGTACCAAATAAAAGAAAAATCTCAATACACACGAATTCAAAGTCAAACATGCATCAAAATTTTTAACATTTGAAAGTACTAGAAACAAAATAACCGTAAATAGAAGCGCTAATAGCAGAATGATATGATCAATTATAATCAAGCCTTGAGACGACCATAGAACTTTTGCTTCTCTTCGGAGGTCTGGAAGCGACCATGTCCAAACTTTGAAGATGTGTCGATGAACTTCAGCTTAATCTCCTCGAGTGCCAGACGGGAAGTCTGGGTGAGCAGAGACTGGCGAAGAGTAACAACTCTTTTCTTAGGCCCAACACAGCACCCCTTGATCAGCAAATAGTCATCCTTGACCTCACCATAATGGGGAAATCCACCCATTGGGGTAATATCTTTTTCAGTCCTGTTTGTAGATAGATATACAAATGTCACAAGTAGATGGATATAAAATGTTACAAGCATGCATTAGTCGCAAGTGTATTTTAGAAGTGAAGCAGAAGGATACACATAATATACCAGCATACAATAATTTTGTGTAGTGGAAATTATCAACTGTATCCAGTATCAACTTATTATAGTTGGAGTGGACAGTGGAGAACTATTATCTAACCATTGTACAAAGCATGGAAATTTTTATACCACCAACCATTTAAATGGTAACACACCACAACTCAATACCAGAGAAACGGGAAAATATGAAATTTAATCAAATAATTAGCTATGCTCCCAAGTCCCAACTTCTAATTTGTTAGCAAGCAATTAAGTGCGAACAAGGTACTAACCTGTCAAACTCAGTAATTGCAGTGTGGTTTTCCTGTCCTGTCTTTCCAAGCTTGTATATCTTCTTGTTCATTTCTGTTCTATGGTGATATCCATTCTGACCAGCCCTAGCAACAGTGTATGAAACACGGGCTGGATGCCACGCACCAATACAAGCAACCTTCCTCAGACCCCTGTGAGTTTTGCGTGGGAGACGAGTAACACCCCAACGGGTGACAACGCCTTCATAACCTTTACCCTTTGTCACACCAATGATGTCAATCATTTCATCCTTTTGGAAAACAGCATCAATAGGGACTTGCTTCTCAAAAAACCCATAAGCAAAATCAACTTTCTGTGCGATTGTCCCACCATTGACTTGGATCTCCATCAGGTGTGCTTTCTTCTGTTTCAAGCCCTTCATTTTCCTAATCTGTAAGACGAGTGATAAAACTAATAAATAAAGACTATTAAAGGGCTAGACACCAGAAAATCTGGTACAAACTGTTCCATAAGATTAAGTCTTAATAACAACAGCTATGATAAAACTCAAAATGTCTGCAGGTTTTTTTTTTTGCAGCCTTTTTGAAAAATGAAAACATGCAAGGCACTGAAGTATAGAACATATCAACATATTTTCATTTTCAGAAATGCACAAACAATGGCACTTCCAGGACTGCCCAAAATAATTGCAATTTTCAGTGACCATTATTTGCAAAGATGATAAAGATAAATTGGAAGTATCGTGCCACATATACTGAGCCAAGAGGTAAATAACAAGGAACTCTAACTACAAAATTTAATTACCTGGGTGTGAGCCAAAACCCTAATAATTGTTGCATACTTCTTCATTTTCTCCAACTGAGACTGGATATCTTTCTTTCCTTCATCACTCTCATACTTGCGTGAGTAATTGGTAAAAGCCTTCTTCTTTGATTTGCACCAATTCTTGTAGAACCTCCTTTTGATGTCCTCACTCAAATGCTGGGCCCACACTGTGTTCAATGAACGAAGTCCACGAGGGGTCTTCACATATGCCACCACACCAACAATTACCATTGGAGGAGTCTCAATGATGGTCACAGCCTCGCAAGTTTCCTTCTTATGAAGCTCTAGATTAAAAGATACATTTATTTAGGCATCTACATCAAAACTTAAAACATATACATAATGTAACCAAATTTACTACTCCCTCTTTCTCAATTTGGTAGTACCTTTGATTTTTTTCATGTATTTTAAGGTGCAAAAAATGATAACTCCACAATTTTATTTTTTTTAAAAATCTAATATTAGAAAAGGAAAATGTTAAAAATAATTTGTGGAGCTATCTTTTCTATGCACCTTAAAATACGTGCAAAAAAGTCACAGGGACTACTAATATGAGATGGAGGGAGTATTATGAACACTGTCACAAAGAGTGTAAATAAAATAATTAGTACATAAGATCACACCCTCTTAATCAAATTCGATACACAAAAAATTCACGTAATCCCCTGCAAAAAGACTCGGTCTAACAATGTATCATGCATCAGAGGAAGTATCATATGTTTAAAATCTTAAAGGGTCAAATAGTGCCTGCAAGACTTTAACCCAATTAACTGTGCTGGATCAAGACCAATGTAATAGGAGATAGTCGATAAAAACGTACAACAGATGCTATAATTTTATATTTGGATCAGTTAGAGACATGACTACAGCATACAACCAAAAATAATAATAAGTTTGAGCAAAATTACAAATAAAAAAACAATGCTAATCTACCATACACCTTTGTCTGTTTATCTCAATCAATCACAAAAATATATCTTGCTAGATTAATCTTGAATGCATAAACATAGGTAATTAGCAAGTATATACTTACTTGATCCTGGTTTCTCGACCTCTCTGACAATGTGTGTCATCCCAGCCTTGTAACCCAAAAATGCAGTCAACTTGCATGGCTTAGTCGGGTCATCCTTTGGAAACGCCTTCACTGCATATTTTCAACAATACATTTATCAATCAAGCATACATTACATTCATTTACACAATAAAATAACAAAAAACAGCAGCAACCTAAACACTAAAATAAATTATTTAACCTAATACATTAAACGAGTTCCAAAAGCAAAAAATAACACTGATAAGAGCACGAAACGCTACCGCAATTTATAAAATTACGCATAAAAAGCTAAAAACATTTCTAGAATAAACTCGAGTTTTATACCTTTTCCTCTGTGACGAGCAGCCCTCTTCCTGGGAAGAAATCCAAGGGAACCGTGTCTCGGATGCTCAAACTTCCTGTGCGACATTCTTCTTTACCTTGACCAATCACAATCAAATTCAGTTTCACCACAGAAAACAAAATCATTACAATGCACTAATCAAATTGATTACATATACACACATATCAATCAATTTAATTATAAATACACTACACACAACAAAATGATTAATTATATCTCTATCTTGTGATTGCAACAGTGTTAAATCATCCGAATTACAATAAATCATTAACAAATTTAAGATGTAAAAAATGAGGGTTAAAGAAACTTAAAATCAAATAATTGCAGATTAATCAATTACATAATGAAATGTTAATGTTTATATAAAATTTGAATAGATACAGAAGATTAGAACCTGTGGATTGAAGATTTGCGTGCGGCGAGAGTATCAGCAGAGAAGCTTAAACCCTACCCTAGCTCGCAATATGTACTTTTAGAATGTTACTGTTTTGGCCTTACTGTTTTAACATATTCACAAATATATCCCTGGGTCTGAATAATCTTTTGGGCCGGCCTCTGGGTCATATGGTTCCACAGATTGCGATTAGGGTAGTTCATGTGTGGTGTGGCCATATTTTTCCAGTGGGCCAAATTTTAGTTTTATCAGTACATATGTGCATATTTTGTTGGCGGGTGAATGCTCAATTTCATCACCGTACTATCAAAAATTTTCAAATACACTACTCTACTACAAAATCATCACTATACTATAGTATTTTTTTCAATTAGGCCATCACCGTTAGTCAAACCCCTGCCCAGTTAAGTCTGACTAACGGGAGGCTGATTGTATTAAAAGGATAAAAAGATTAAAAAGCGGGTTAAAAACAATAAACACCCAAATTCCAAATCAACACCCGATTACAATTTCACTTCCACCCTAATTCCCAATCAACACCCCGACGTTGAAGACCCAGATTCCACGGTGAAGAACTAAAGCAAAACATCAGAAACTGAAGAAAAGTCATGTAAGTGCCCGTGTGTGTATTTTAATTGTGATGAGGTGCTTTCCGTGTATGTATTTTATTATGTGTATGTATATGATGTGTCTTGTATGTATACTTTTGTAGGGATAGGAAAAAGGATATGTTTGTACCACCAAGGAGGGAGGGTAGTGTAATACCACCAAAAAGCCCTCCTCGAAAAATATATAAATTGACAGTGAGGAAGAAGGTGTCCACGGGTAAGGAGAAAATTGTTGAAGAAAGTGACAGTAGTAGTGCAAATGATGGTTTTTTTCATGATAGTTGTAGTGATGAGGAATTTGCTGAGGTGAGGATGATGGGGGAAAAAATTAGGAGGGAAGAAGAACAAAAAAGAATAGATGAGGAGCTTGATTGGACTGAAGATGAGGACAGTGGGAATGCGAGTGAGGGTAATGATAATGAAGAAGAGGGTAATGATGTTGAAGAGGAGGGAAATGATGATGAGGAGAGGGTAAATGAGAAGGCAAATAATGAGGCAGAGGAGATGAATTCTGCTATGAATTATGGTGATCCTGATGATATGGATTTTTTTGAAGAAAGCTCTGAGGAGTCTGAGTATGCATTTGCAGAACCAAAGGCAAGACCAAGAGTGACAAAAACTACACAATTTGCAGTTGGGACCAATGGTGGGGATATTGAGTGGGAAGTTGGTTTGGCTTTTGGTGGCAAAAAGGAATTGAAAGCAGCTGTTAGGGACTATTCTATGGCTACAGGGAGAGCACTTTTCTATGCAATGGATGACACCAAGAGAATTCATGTTAAATGTGCAAAGGGCTGTCCATTTAAGTTTTGGGCTTCTAGGTCCAAGGCCCATGAAGGTAGTTGGGTAGTTAAAACCCTAATCTCTGAACACAACTGCCTTTATGAGCATAAAAACAAGTTGGTGACTACTAGATATTTGGTGGAGAGATTTGGTGAAAGGGTAAGGAGGAATCCTAATTGGAAATTGAAGGATATGCAAGAGGAGAGAGTTACAGGTTGATGTATGTGCAGCCAAGGCCCATAGAGTCAGGCACATGGCTCTAAATTCTGTGAAAGATGAGTTGACCAAGCATTATGAAATGCTTGGGAGGTTTGGTGGGGAAATTTTGAGGAGTAACCCACAGAATACAGACAAAATCAGCACCACAAGGATAAATGAGACTGATGCCAGCCACTTCAAGAGAATTTATGTCTATTATGCACAGTTGAGGAAGGGATGGAAGAAGGGTTGTAGGCCAATTTTGGGGTTAGATGAATGTTTTCTGAAAACTGTATGTGGATGCCAGTTGTTGGCTGCTGTTGGAAGGGATGGGGATAATTGCATATATCCAGTGGCAATGGCTGTGGTGGAAAATGAGAGTTATGATAGTTGGAATTGGTTTTTATGCTTTTTGTGTGAGGATTTAGGCCTTGGGGATGGATATGGGTGTACATTTATATCTGACCAACAAAAGGTACCATATGCAAATCCATTTAGTTTCATATCAAATAGGTTAATATCTACTCATTTAGTTGCATTTTATATGACTCATTTATTTTACAGGGATTAATTAAGGCAGTGAAGGAGTTGTTACCCCATGCTGAACATAGGAACTGTACAAGACATATCTACTCTAATATAAAGAGTGCTAAGCTTGCTACAGATGCTGTGCAAGATTGTTTTTATGATGCTTGTATGGCCACACATCCAGTTGCATTTCAAGCTGCCATGAAGAGGTTGTTGAAGGTGTCAAAGCCTGTTCATGATAGACTTAGCAAACTTGATCCCAAGGTTTGGACTAAGGCTTATTTTGAAACACACTGCAAAGCTGATTCGAATGAGAACAACATGAGTGAATGCTTCAACAGTTGGATTCTTCGAACAAGGTTAGCAAATCATTTAATACGAACAATGCTTCAGTTATGCCAATTGTATTCATTGTTAACATAATAGCACTTATGTAGGTACATGCCTCTAGTAGACATGTTAACTGAAATTCACGATATCATAATGGAAAGAATTCACAAGAAAAGAGATGCAATGGCCAATGTAAATACACAACTGCTACCTAAAGCCAGAAAACTAGTAGATCAAACTATTAAAGCAACCGAGGAATGTAGGGTGCTTTGGGATGGGAAGCAAAGCTATCAAGTGAAGTGGATGGGGATAGGCTTCTGTGTCAACCTACAAGCTCAAACATGTTCATGTAGGGTTTGGGATTTGACTGGCATTCCATGTATGCATGGAATGGCAGCAATTCTTTACAACAGGCTTAACCCTCTAGATTTCATATCAAGTTACTACACCAAGGAAACCTACATGAAGTGTTATTCAAATTGCTTGGAGGTGCTCAATGGACCACCTTTCTGGGAAGAGGTTATGGGAGACACCATATTGCCACCACCTATCAACAAGGTCTTAAGGGGTAGGCCAAAGAAACAGAGGCGCAAGGAAGGATGGGAATACAAGACTTCTAGTTCTAAACCCAATAAAGATCAAATGCAGAAAGATCAAGTGCAGAGGATGACCCGGGTTGGGAGAGTGATGCACTGTGGGAATTGTAATTCCACAGAGCATAATGTTAGAAGGTGTCCTAAACCTATAATTCCCAAAGAGCAAAGGAAGAGGAAAAAGAGATCCAGAACAGCTCCCAATGATGAAGTTCAAGCAGAAGTGGAGCAAGAAAATGTTGAGAGAGCTACGGGGGAAGCTGATCTGATGGCCAATGCCATGGAGGAGATTTTTACATCCCAGGCACCACCACCCAATGACGAAGACTAGATGAGTCCTATTTATATTTTTACGTTTGTACTGACTTGGTTTTTATGGATGTAATGACTTAATCGGTATGGTTGCAACAACTTTATTTATGGTTGTCTACTTTATTTATGGTTTTTACGTTTGTAATGACTTGATTTTATGGTTCTAAATTGCCTCTCGTAAGTTAGACTTAACTGGGCTGGGGTTTGACTAACGGTGATGGCCTAATTGAAAAAATACTATAGTATAGTGATGATTTTGTAGTAGAGTATTGTATTTGAAAATTTTTTAATAGTACGGTGATGAAATTGAGCATTCACCCTTTTGTTGGCTGATTTAAAATTAGTTCAAGTAGTAAATGTAAATTACATGCGTGGCCATTATAGAAGTATACTCTCGATTCAAGTTTTCATTCAAGTCATAATTTAATCAACCCACCAATTTCACCCACTTAAACTTCTGCTCTTGTCGATAGGCATGATTGTACAAAGCAATGCAGCCGTTAGCACCCAAAAAAAAAAAAAAGCAATGCAGCCGTAAGCAATCTTCCTTTAATAGTTATTTTTCGAACATAAAACATGAATGCTTAAATTGTTAATTTGATAGCAGTGACTATAACTTGAAACTAAATCAAGAGGAGTTCCTAAAAACTGAGGAATTCTGCTTTCCCCACCTGTCTCGCATTGCGATATCTGGTATTTTGTTCTATCTTGTCAGCCATTTAGCAAGAAAAAAAAAGATCAACATGAAAATACTATAAATATCACAAAACCACAAGGATAAATAATTCAAGTACCAGAAACAAACACATCCCAAGATAGAAATCACCAATGACAAATAGAACCACAGAATAGCCAGGAGTCTGATAATTTGATAACACCCTAAGGTTCGATACTGGATGTCTTGCAACTTATTGAGTATTGAGTAAAAACATGCTTTAAGTTCAAACACAAACGAAATCTGAATTATTATAGTAATCACCAAAGCCTAGCTCCCTCCTGTGAACTGGCCGACTAGTGAAATAGATACTTCGATTAGGAGGGGGGCAAACATCTATGCTGGGGCCACCTCTTCCATGTGGCAACAGTAGAGCGTGAAGCGTTGTTTTGTGTTCTCTATGCAACCACACCAGCCTGAGCAAGTTTTCCAATTTGCTGACGTTTTGATCCTCGAGGTCTTCCTCCATCCAGTCAATAAGTCGCTGAAAAAGGCCAAAGACCGCTTGAGAAATTTCCGCAAACAAGGAAAGCATGGATCTGGTCTCTCCCATCCAGATGATGCATCCACCTGGTTCATAATAATTGCAAAGTAAGTTCCCATCTCATCTACGATAAATTATAAAGGTACTATAACAGATGTTAGTACCAGAAGACATAAGTATCACCTTATTAACAACTTTGTACTTTTCCAGATATAAAGGAGCAGCAGCAGGTGTTGAGCACGATAGCTCGCGCCCCACCGGTGCAGTCATTTTGCTCCATCCCCCTGCACCGGCATTACAATAGATGATTGATTGCTATTCAGAATCTTCATAGACTTCCTCATCTGAGTACTCGTCGAAAGTTCGCATATCAAGCTGGTAGCGAAGGATTCCACCAATTCCACCAAAACCTCTGCAAAACTGGGATCCCTCTTGTGATTTGTTGGTGACAAACTCTAGAGTGCAACCAAATTTTTTGTACTCATTGGCAAACCACTCAAGAAGTGACATCTTCTCCTGAACCTCCAGTTCAGCATTGGTGGTTGCATCTCTAAAGTTACTCTGAACACTATCTTGGTCTTTGTTCAAGTGCTTAATTATAATTTCACCAGTTGTGTTATTTTTAAGGACATACCTACTCATGTCCAAATTTTCCCACACAATAAGTATCTCAACAGCACCCATTTCCAGAGCTTTCAAAGTATCGTCCACACCAAAGACATATTTTCCAGTATCCTGACTGAGCTCCTCAAAGTACTTTCCAATCAGACGCTTTTCCTGTATGAACTTGACATTGGAAAGGATTTCTGCAGACAACTCAATTGCCTGATTGAAGCCATTTTCTCCACCATATGAAACATCTACAACATTCAGGATTTTTGCCTGCAGACGAGGATCAAACATATCCGACTGACTGAGCTCAGTCTTAAAGTCAGCAGATCCAGCAAGGATAAGTCCAGCAACATTCGGCTGGCTGGTGCTAGGATTTATGTAGAATTGTGTAGCGAGTTCTGCTGTCTTTCTAACATAATTATGACGCTTCTCCATACGAAGACGAGCAAATCGCAGAGCTGACTGCCCTCCTCTCCCATGTTTCTTTGGCAGATCAACACTGAACTTGTGAAGTACCTCCCTGGTATTGCCACTCAATGTACCAAAAAGGGTCCCATTTCCATCCATGACAATAAAACCAAACTTGTCATCAGATTCTAAAAGTTCATTCAGAGCTTCTGTGTGGAACTTGTTATCACAGAGATAAAGAGAAGCATTTATGGGCCTGAAGGGCTCAAAGTCAATAGTAACTTTCTTTTCCTTACCATCCTCAGTTACAATTGTCCCAGTGTAAAGTACAAGCCCGTTCGGAGGAACTTTATTGTAGAGCTTAAGTCTCTGCTGAGCAGAAGTAATTGCACCAAGAACTGACTGGCGATTCACTCTGCTTTTGATGTTTGAAGCGGTCCCATATTCATCGCCTAACATCTTTGTGACACGTGATATCTGATCACGAGGAGGCATAATAAGCGAGATCATGCTGGTCCCATTTCCTCGTGCAGCTTCCAGAGCCTTAATAAGTTTCTTAATCTTCCATATCTCAATGTTCTTGTCAGTTTCATGACCATCTGCCATCGTAAGCTGATAAGGACTGCAAAATTGTTGATCAGGTTACCTGCAAACACAACATCAGTCAAATTTGCAGTTCGTGTATTTTAAAAAATCTATTATAACCACGAAGCAAGGTCTGGAATAATGATATACCTAGAAAATATTGCAAATAATTGCTTAAATGTGACAAGGAGCATACAAGAAACATTATACTACTGATGTCTTTAGGCAAAGATTGATATTACCTACAAAATTGTTCATCTCAAATTCCATTTGAATCATCCTATCTAAAAACAAATAAAAAACTCACTTGACAAAAGTAATTTGGAGAAGGCTGTCAAAAATTAAATAATAGGCAAGTACAATCAAGGGCAATAGATATTACTAATGAAATGAAGATATCATAGCCAGGTGAAATATCTAGTCATTACTACAATACTACTTCAGTGATTGTTCTTACACTAAAACACGTGCTTGAAACCAAAACTAAAATGAAAAGCATCAGAGCCAGAAACAAAATTAAACAATAACCATATCCTAGGTGGTCTGTTCAGTTTGGCCTGATCGACAATAACAAGCAGTAGAACTGGAATATGGAAAATGAGTAACAAATTCAATTATGATCCACAATGTATCTCTTCCGTTTTCCACTTGGCATATAATAAATAAACCTCTAGATACCTATGACAAATCATCAGGTGTATAACCGATAAGATTGTTTTGACCAGTGGTTTAAAGCAATGATATCATCCAAAAATTGCCAGCTTTGCATCAGATATAGTATCAAGTATTTGCGAATAGCAATAAGCTATTTGCGAATAGCAATAAGCAACAATTCTGGCAATTCAAACGTCATCATGAAACAAAAATTCACTCGAAAAACTAAAATTTTAATACGAAAAACAGGACATAGGCATCATCAACAATTAATTTCTATCAGATTCTCTTATATGGAAAGCTCAGTGACATAACCAAATAAGAATACCGTCATCCACTCTAAAACTTCACCAGTAAACAACGAAATTAAATTAAAAAAAAATCACGAAACAACGAGAAACAAAACAACACACACGTCCACATCACGTACCGACAATCAAAAATTCACGTATAGACATAAACTTAAACATACATTTCCAAATTTTGTGATACGTAATACATATCATCAGATCATCATATCCGAATCTTCCATAAAAATCAATGACAATTACTTATAGCAAAAATTAAAAAAAAATCAAATCCATGACATGAATCAGTGACAAAACCCCCAACTGACCTATGTTAAAATCTCGCAACTATAAAATTACAACAAGAGATTTCAACAAACATACGAAAACTCTTGTTGAAACAACAAACCATTATAATCGTACACAAAAAATTGAAACAAAATTCCTCAAATGCCTGATTGCCTGTATTAGAATTCAGATATTTCAATGCAAAGACACACACACAAATAAAATATTCAGAACAATTAATAAGAAAACCATAAGATTTAATCATGCAATATGCCGAAACTGCAACGAAAAAGTAATTAAAAATCATTCGATTCATTCAAGTAACATAATTCATACATATTAAATTTCGCCAGGAGATAAAAACATCAGATCAGCACATAAATCGATCAATAAAAATCAACATTCAATATGTAAAGGAGCGATCGATTATAGATAATTGAATTAAAATACATGCGAGATTAAATTAGGGCAAGAAAGAGAGAGAAACCTGAGAATTGTGCAGAACGGTGCCGACTCTCTCAATCCCTATCTGTTGTATGTGTTTGTGTATGGAATATGACTATTTATAGTTGTTAAATTTCCCTACGTGTCTTTCTCTGCAATATTATTTTTGCACGTAACTTATTTTTTATATAATTTCAAAAGCGTTTTTTATGTTTTCTTAAGGAACTAGTTTATTCTAATAAACCGGTAAGTGGTAACTCACTTTACAATCGTCAGATTAAAAAAAGTTAATTTCAAACTTCTTTTCTATTTGTTAACTATTATTCCCCGTCTTTTTTTTTTTTTACTATATGATGCATAGAGTAATAATCATGAGAAAACCATTTTATATAGAAAATCATAGAGAATCATCTAATATTTTTTTTTGTAAAGGTGAATTTCTCATTCATGAATTGTATCGAAATACAATAAAAGTACAAGGGGATTTTTTCGATCAAGAAAATTCATCATCTAACCGAAGAGCACGCATATTGACCCCAGACATTTAGACAATAAAACCTTCAAGTCTGAAAATAAAAACCCCACAATAGAAAGGCCTGGTTAAAAACCCTCAAAAGCAAAACCCTGTGGGAAAATACTCAATAGGGAAAAAAGAGTGCCCTCAAAATATAAAATACATTGTTTTACAAATTTCCAAGAAATAAACAGAATTAGTAGTTGCTTTTGTGAGTCTCCATTATCATCAGTTTTTGCCGCATCCTTACTTTATTTTCCTTCTCATCTTGGTTATTCCATTACTACATGTCACCCTATTTGTCTTGTTATTATACTCTATCCAACCAAAATGCCCCTGCGAAAATTGAATAAAATCAACAAACGAAAGTTAGTCCGAAAAATCATTTACCAAATATTTTATAAATATTATCAACATAAATATATGAACAAACATATGATTTAGTATCAAGCATAGAAATTAGATACTTAATTTATTAGTACTTAATTAAAATTGAAATAGTTGTATATATCTAATCCAAAGGTTCGGGAATCCTTTGATTAGTCACCTACGACGCCATCAATCATGGCACAAAAATATTTCACAAAAAATATACGAACCATCAATTATGGCACAAATTAACTCCATAAAGATATATATACCATCAATTATGGTATAAATTAACTCCATAAAGGTATATATACCATCAATCATGGCCGCAATGAATAAAACATTCATGGTACACAATAAAATATAATTACGAATTAAAGCTACCAATTAAAATTAATTCCTTTATTAGAAAAAGAAACTGAAAATTTAATGACTACATTAAGAAAAATCAATATAATTATAAAAACTAATAAAGATATCACTTACTAAAATTGCTAGTCAAACACAAAATAACCTATTGTCTATTTAACAAAACATCACAAACAAAATTTAAGCTAAAAATTAAACAAAACGCCTAATTAAAATTAACACAATAAATATACTTAATAGCAAATTCATCCATCTCAAATCATGGAACAAAATCAACGTTACAAACTAATCACATAAATGCTACACCTAATCACAATCAATAAAATCAATTCAGACCCAGCAATTTTTAATAAAATTAACTCAGACCACCGACACACACAGGAAAATACACATACGCACTTACTCACGCCACAATCCACATAGTGTACACACAACGGACACAGAACTCACACAACATACATTAACACAACAATTTCCAGCCGAGCAACAACCCAGTAGTCACCATGTTCGAAACACACACACAAAACCATTCGACTTTAACACACACACATACACACATATTTTGTACATACACCTGTTGCACAATCATATCCACACAATTCACACCACTCACCCTTAAACCACACACACAGCAGCCCTTCCTCTCACAAAATCCACACACACGCACACCAGACCAGCAGCACAGAACACGGGGCGGCGTAGTCACGCAGCACAGAGAGGAGAGGGGTTTTGCGAGAGGAATCATTTAATATTTTTTCTATAGAATCAAAAAATATTAGATGATTTTTTTCATATTAAATATACAAAAAAATCATCTAATATTTTTTGATTCTATAGAAAAACCAAAATATTTTTAACAAAAAAAAGCCACCGCTACCACGTCATCACTACTGATGTGCCATGTTAGCAGTGATGACGTGGCAGTGCCACGTAATCTGTCACGTCATCACTGTTGATGCGACAATTCCACGTGGTAGTGCTACGTCATCATTGCCGTCATCATTGATAATGTAGCTCTGCCACGTCAATAATGATGATGTGACAATGACATCAGCAATGCACGTCAGCAACGGTGCCACATCGGCATTTGGTTCACCATGGAATTAAAAAGATTGGTCTTTTTCTACTATAGAACCAAAAAAAATTGATCTATTTTTTATAAAACCAAAACTTAAAATTTTGATTCTACAATAGAATAAAAAATTAATGGTTCTCTACGGTTCTCCATATAAGATGATTCTCTATAGAATAATGACCTCGATACATATAATTGTTTACAAAATTAATGAACTCTATAAAAAAATTCATAACATTGCAAAAATTTACAGAATACTACATAAATTTAGAGAACTCTATTATACAAAACTTTAAAATAATTTTCAATGTACAAAATTCTTCATATTTATTTTCAGAACAAATATTTTGTATCCTGAGATTTTGTTTTTACAAAACATTAATATTTTATTACAAAATAATTTATAATTTAGTAGCTTATAACCCGTGCAACGCACGGTTCCTTTTATAATATTTATAATTATATTAATTTTTTTTAAATATTTATATGTTATTAATTTACATATCAAATTGTTCTTAAAAAATTGATATATATATATAGGGGGGGGAGATTCAAGTGAGAACACATTTTAATATGAGAACAGTGAGAGCACATATATTCACCACATTTGAAGTTATTCTAAAGGGCCCCGCCAGGGGCACCCAGTACGAAAAAGTCTTATAATTCTACCCTCTATCAATTCATCAAAAAAAAATTAAAAAAATATTTTTTAAAAAAATTTAAAAATGATGACGTGGCACCAATACCTTTTTTTTTCTTTTATGAATGAATAGAGGGTAGAATTATAAGACTTTTTTGTGAGGGTGCCCTTAAAGGGACCCTTTAAAATAGCTTGAAATGTGGTGAATATGTGTGTTCTTACTGTTATCACACTAACATGTGTTCTCACTAGAGCGTGACCCATATATACATATATGTATATATAAGATTTTACACGTTCAATTTAATATTTGTGCTTTATCTTGAATTTTTAAAATTTGATATGGAGTTTTGGATCATTTTACAGCCCACATGAGATTAACAAAAATAATCATTAATTTAGTGATTGTTTAAAAAATATTCTCCAATTAAAACTACGCATAAACAAAAGAGAGAAGAAATTGAGACGATTTTTTATGTTAAAAATTATGTCAGATTTATGAAATGTACTTATATTTCGTTTTGATTATCAAAATACCATTCTTATTTTGAAGATAGTTCTACTAACAACCAGATATAGTTTTAATAATGAGTGTAAAAGTGAATTTGTCTAATATTTTGGTAGTCGGCAGTCTGGTTTTCAGTAGGACAAAATAAATAAGAACCGTTAGATCATAAAATAAATAGATGAAAAACGATGGATCTAGCATAAAAAAATATTTTAATTTTTAACATATAAACTAAATAGTGTATTTTTATTGAAATACGAAAAAGTGTATGTCAATGGATTAAATCATATAATTTAGTTTTTTACATTGAATAGGATTATCAGTGTAGGTCTTCTACACTGAATATGATTAATGTAAAACTTCGTAATTATATTTTCTCTTGATATTATGAATGTTTCCATTTCGATAATAATTGTTAAATCATCACTAAATTAAAGATAATTTTGTAAGGTTCGCGTGGGTCATAAAATCATCCAAATCCGATTTATAGATCTCAATATAGAGCCCAAATAGTAAAAAGGAACTTTTTTAATATTAATAAAAAATAAATAAACTCAATTGTATCCTTTTTTTAATTATATTCTTTTCATATTATAATTTTCTATTTAAAATTTAATTTTAATACAAACTTTTTTTAATTATATCCTTTTTAGATTATAATTTTATTTTTAATATAATATAATCTTGACCGTCTATTTTTAAAAATATTAGATTCGACGGTTGAGATTATTTTGGTAATATATTGACCAAACCAAAAGACCTACCCAAAGTTATGGATAAAATCTCTTTTATGTTTATTATATAAAAGAATATTCCAAAATTTTGGTATACGGTAGTCTGGTCTTCATTACGACAAAATAAATAAGAACCGTTAGATCATAAAATAAAAAGATGAAAAATGATGGATCTAGGAAAAAAAATATTTTATTTTTTAACATGTAAACTAAAAAGTGTATTTATAATGAAATACGAAAAAGTGGTTGTCAATGAATTAAATCCTATAATTTGGTTTTCTACATTAAATAGGATTATCAATGTAGGTCTTCTACACTAAATATGTGTTGTGGAATAAAAACTAGGTTACGATTTGTAATTAATGCTAGGGTGGTTGAGCTTCGAGCTTTAATGGCTGTTTCCGTGTTCGGGACTAATCGGTCCTCACAGAGTGCCTACGTATCTCGTATTGAGAATCAAGCCAAAACGTAGTTCTGAGAATGAGGGGTCAGACCCTTTATATAGGCTGAGAAGCCCTAGAATCGTAGTAGAATTAGGTGACTTGGTGGGCAAGTCACCGTCTTGAGGAAGGTTCTATACTCCTTCCTTGTAGGAGTCAGTTCCAATTGTTAACTCGAATAACTTGTAGAAGGGGGGGGGGTTGAATACAAGTTATATAATCGTGTCTTATTTTTGCTTGGTTATATGAACAAGAATAAACGAATGAATCAAACTCTGTTCGTATTAATAAGATCAAATACAAACTCTACCAAAGGTGTACAAATACCTTTAGCAGCTTCTGACAATACAAATCTCTCTGTTTGCACTCTCGTATACTTACGATTGCAAATCTCATGAACGAACTATTTTTACAATGACATAGAGAGAGTATTTATAATGCTACCTATCAACTAATAACAGAAAGATAATCTATACATGACAATGTTCTACCGTCCAGTTGATAGTTTCCATCAATAGAAAATTATTCCCTCCATAATATCTTCTTGCTTGTTCCTCAAACAAAGATCATGTTTTATAGCACTTGCCAGTTTCTGTAGCATCCATAATGACATCATCAGTAACACGACTGATATCAGGATTGCATCTTGCATCAGGATCTAACCATCCTATCAGTACTTGATTAGTATTTGACTTGACGTATCAGGATTCGATCTCAGTTCCTGACATGTAGTACTCGATGCACTGTTCATTCCTGACTAAACTTTACAGATAACTGTCTAACACATATTTCCTATACAAAGTGCTAAATCCTTTATAAGATCAGGATATACAAGAAGTATAAGTAAAATTCTATTCTTAACATCACAACTCATGAATTATTCCTAACAATCTCCCCCTATTTATGCTTTTAAAATCTGAAGCATAAATCTGAGTTGTTGATGTCAAAACATATAACAATACAATCAAAATAGAATTTATGAATTCAAAAATCATGAAGTTAAGTACCTCCTCTTTCAGATATAGACATAGTATCCAGTACTTAGACGAAAGAATTCAACTATTTGATGCTTCTTTTCCTTTATCACTTCCATGATGAGATTCACCTCTGTCACTGTCTTTATCTCCCCTACCAGTTCTTCTTTTATCTCCCTTAGTCTGTTGTTGTTGTTGTCTTTGAAATGTCTTTATCTCCCCATTTTTTACATCAGCAACATTAATTCCAAGAGATTCAGTAACAGAACAAATGAGATTCATCAGAACTGCTTGATTTTCCATAATAGTGACTTGGTTATCTTCAAGTGTTTGAAGTCTTGATTGAATTTCAACTTGAGATTTTTGAATGTCTTGTAGAACTTCAGAATTAACTTCAATGTTGGAAGTGTTTGGAATATCTTCAGATTCAAGTCCTGTAGAAGAAGTTGCCTGTGTAGAATGATATTCAAGTAATAAAACTCGATTAGAGTTACAAACATCTTCATCTTTCTGATCTGAAGCTGCAATATGATCATCTTGTCCTTCACCAGTATTCTGTGTACTAACATCTACAAATCCTGACGCCTCCTTAGATTGATCAGATACTGTTGATGTCTCAATTATGGCTGATATTGGTAGTACAAACAAAGGAATACTTGGATCATTAGAAATATCTTCTGGTACTGATGGTGTAGAAGTTTGTCTTAACCTTTCACCTCTTCTGTTTATAATTCCTGCAAGCCTTTCTTTTTGCTTCTGAGCTTTAACTTCTGGCTTTGAATTGTGCTTTGCTAAGTCATTCTTCTCATACATCTTGATAAAAGAATAAGTACCAGCATCCATACCAAGATTATCAGACCAAGATTCAGGAAAAATCTGATCCCAGAAATCAAACGATGGTGGTTTCCTAATTTTCTCTCCCTCACTATGGAGTTGATCATCCATACCCTCATTCTCACTTTGACTATCTAAAGTCAACACTCTTTCTACCTCTCCTTTTGCATGGTCAGGAGCCATCCACTCTAATTGTGGATCAATATCCATCTTTTCAAGTGTATCACTCAAGTTTGGATAAGTGCTCTCATGACCTACAGAAAAATAGAGTTTAGAAGAAGTTTTTATACCTGAACTCACATGGAGAGAGGGTTCCTCATTTGGCAAGGGGCTTGAGGTTTTCTCCAAGGAGTGAGCTACTATAATCTCTGAACCCTTACAATCATCTTCTTTCCTTCCAGAGACTACAGGCTCCAGTATACCACTTTCAGGTTCTTTACTAGACTCTGATGTCTTCAGAAATACTTCATTAGACACCATAGTTAGTACATCACCATCTTTAAGTGTTGTTTGCTGAGACTCACCCTCAAGGTGGATAGACTCTGACTGAATAATATTTGTTTGATCTTCAAGAAAATCAGTCAAAGTTATTCCTCCCATATCATAGGGTTTCTCACTTGCAATTTCAGTCATCACAGAAGACCTTTCAACATCAGCTATCACAGCTCCTGAGTCATCCAACCTCTGACTAGATGGTTCTTATGTTGCAGTGACTGTGATCTGATCTTTCCTACTATCCACCACTAGTGCAATAGTATCTTATGTTGATTGCATTCCTCTATCTACTTCCTCCTGTTGTTCACCTTGAGATGAAGCATCTTCAATAATGACATCTTTGTCAAATAAATATGCATGAAGTGATTGAAGTGCAACATGCTTCGAGAGTCCAAATTTCCTGACCAATTGTCTTCTGACAGATACATAGAAATACATCTTCATTAAGTCAAGTCTTTGATGTAGAAGTCCATATTCATCTGGAAATAAAAGTTTTGGTACTCTTTCAACCAGAAAATCTAGAACAGGCCTTGACAACTTCACTTTGAGAGAAATTAGTCCCATAGCCAGTCTGTATGATAATGTAGTTTCCCATGAAGAATCAATATCCAGATCTCTATGGTCATTTGCTGACTTGATTGTAGCATCATTTGTAGAGACCTGCATGATATTAGTTGGACTAGACTCTGTGTGTGTAGGTGACAATTGAATCTTTCTCCTTGTTCTCCTGGTATAGTGAGCAAGTGAGCAAAAGATTTATCCTGAGAAGACTCAAGAGGTGTAGACACAGAAGTGATCTTGGGATGAGATCCTTTTTCAATAGACACAGTCTTTTGAGAGACAGTATCCAGTAACTGTTTTCCCTTTTTAAGTACTACAGTCTTTTGAGAAACTGCAGCATGGCTGTGACTAGGTTCTTCATCTCTTTGTCCTAGCTTAGAAAGTCGAATTGCAGCCTTCAATTCCTCTCTCTCAGCAAGAGATATATTATCATCATCTTCACTAGAACTACTACTACTACTTGAAACAACAAATCTTCTCTTCCTTACAACTGATGTCTTTTGAGAAACACCAGAGGTTGGTTTCTTTGAAACATTAGGTTGTGGGTTAAAACTTTGTTCTTTGATTGTTTCAGAGACTATAATATTTTGGGCTACTTGGGTAGACACAGGTGGGTTCTCCTCCAAATGAGATTCCTGAGCCATTTCACCACAAAAGAAAGAAGAATTGTAGAGAGTAGGAAGATGAGTTTTAAGAATTACCTGAACATAATGTGGATAATGAATTGCAGGTATTTCATCTAGATTCTTTTCACTGTCCTTCTTTGTAATGTCAGAGAAAATTCTCTTTTGTTGTACATAAGAAGAAACACAATGTTCTCTACCAAATCTAGCTTCAACATCAGGAATAAAATGGTTAATAAACATTTGTATAAATCTATGAAAATAAACCATTTTCCTGTTTTGATCTCTTAACCCAAGTTTAATACACATCTGACTTAAGATAATGTGACCAATGTTAATTACTCTGTCATAAAGCAAACTGTAAGCAATATGTAAAGTGACAGAAGTAAGCTGATCAAAAGAACTACATTTACCAGTAAAGCATTTAGCTAATTGATCAAAGAAGAAAGACCATTCTTTCCTAAGACAATATCTTCTTAACTGGCTCATGTTATCTAAAGGTCCATTATAACCTAATGCAGATAACATAGTTCTAACATCATCATCAGATGGTACATTCTCATAATTCAAACTAACAGGTAAGTGAAATACTGAATTAACAACAGATTCAATAATATCAAAAGAATCTTGTCCTAAGCGTAGAACAATCTTACCTGATTGACTCTGAGTAGAATCAATTACCTCAGCATTCTCCCAAGCTTGTGTAACAGCTGCTTGATTAATTTGTGGAGATGCTGTCAATGCATAACTTAATGGTCCATACGCCAGAAAGTTCATGATTGGATGAAAATCAGATGACACTCCTTCCTTGTTGGTGATAGCTGCTACATGATTGTTTATCATAAAATCGAAGTCACCAAACTTGAAGGCTACTGATTTAGGTAATCTTCTTTGAGCTGCCATTTTTGATCTGAAAAGAACTTGAAAAATTCTTGAAATGGATTAGTGATTTTGAAAACTCGAGAGTGTTTTTACTTTAGAGAATATGAAATTAGAGAAATCAATTACACGATTAGAGTTTCAAAACAAATATATTTCACAAATCTTTCAGACCACTATCCCACGTCGACACGTAGATTGACAGATGTCAGTCCCTGAAAAATGCGGTTATCCACGATTTTTGGAAAATAAAATCCAAAATTGATTTTCATGAAATAAATCAGGGTATTATCAAGATAAAAAAATCAATACTGATCAGCTTCATTTTCCTGTTGTGACCTCCATCAAAATAATCACAAAAAGCAATGTGATTTAAAAAATAATAATAAATTTCAAATCCTGATGGTCACACTTGAAATCCTGATCAATATCATCCTGATTCCAGAGACTTAATATGGATTTTCCACGTGGCATTTTTCTTTTATCTGAAAAAGAAATAAACAATTAATCTGAACAAAATCAATTGGTTAGATATATTCGATATTTCTTGAAAACAAGAAATATAGTCACACGCAATAATTAACATCTGACTTCATTAAAACTTCCAAGTGACTGTTCAGCTTCTCACGTCTTTCTATAAAAGAAACAGATGCCTTATGCCATTCTCCATAAACCTTTCAATTTCTTTTCTTCTCAACAATGATTCTCAAACCAAAATCCATTCAAACCCATTCTTTAGATTTTTCACAGTCGATGAACATCCTGTTCTTGATCATCTCTTTGAAAAGACGACTCTTCTCATCGAACTAATCATGGATGAATTAGTTTCAGATAATATCCAGAGGTTTCTCCTAGAACATCCATCTGTTGGATACAATCTTCCCCTAACCTCCTCAAAACTTGAGGATGAAGAATTTGGCCGAGAGTCTGAGGTTGATCTTGATGGAGATGCTATACATTTAAGTTAGCTACTCTCATTCAAGTCGCCCAGACAAGGAATCCAAAAGTAGACGAGGCTGTTCAAATCCCCTGATGGATTTCTTGAGATGCTCTATGTCCTGTATCTCAAAATCCATATCATTAGACAAGTATAGGATTATCAGTAGAAGTTAGACAAAAAGATGTTGTATTTCATTTCCATATATGTAATGCTTTCAATTAATGAAAATACAATTTCTTATTATCTACTTGTCTTTTGATTATTGAATGATGTATAAATTATCAGTATGCAAATATAAAAACTTGCTAGCATAGACTCAATACATCACAGAATTAGATTACTACACAAAGTAAACGTCAGGATCTGAAACAATTTTCACAGTCCTGATACTGACACAATACTGATGACGTCAGCATCCTGATAACAAATCTATTCTTGATGATTATTAACAAGTCTATCATACTGAAATTTATCAAGGCAAAGTGTTATAGCTAAAGCATTTAACAATCAAATATAGATCCTGACAAGAATATCAAGTCTATAAGCTAAAAACAACATACCTTGCTACTTTTGCAGATGTTAAAGATCTAAAAATTTAACATTCCTAACTCACTTACTAATCTACTGAATGTAGTCTCATCAAGTGGTTTAGTTAGAATATCTGCAAGCTGTTTGTCAGTAGGAACAAAATGAAGTTCCACAGTACCATTCTCAATATGTTCTCTAATAAAATGATACCTGACATCAATGTGCTTAGTCCTTGAATGTTGAACTGGATTTTCTACAATTTTAATAGCACTAGTATTATCACAAAACATAGGAATATTACTAAGTGTCATACCATAATCCATCAACTGATTTCTTATCCAAAGGAGCTGTGCACAACAACTGCCTGCTGCTATGTACTCAGCTTCTGCAGTTGAGGTTGAAACAGATTGTTGCTTCTTGCTTGCCCAAGGAATCAATCTATTTCCCAAGAATTGACATGTACCTGTAGTGCTTTTCCTGTCTATCTTACACCCTGCATAATCAGAGTCTGAATAGCCAATTAGAAAGAAATCAGATTCTCTAGGGTACCACAAACCAAGATTTGGAGTTCCTTTGAGATATCTAAAAATTCTCTTCACAGCAATTAAATGAGATTCCTTAGGATCACTTTGGAATCTAGCACATAAACAGGTAGAAAACATTATATCTGGTCTACTTACAGTTAGATATAACAATGAGCCTATCATGCCTCTATAACTAGTATTATCCACACTCTTTCCCTTAGGATCAGAGTCTAGTTTAGTGGCTGTTGCCATGGGTGTTTTTGCAACTGCACAGTCTTGAAAGTCAAACCCTCTTAAAAGATCTTTGATATACTTTGACTGATTAATGAAAATACCAGTCTTAGTTTGTTTGACCTGCAAGCCTAAGAAATAATTTAATTCACCCATCATGCTCATCTGATACTTAGACTGCATAAGCTTGCTAAACTTAGCACACAACTTTTCATTAGTAGAACCAAAAATAATATCATCAACATAAACTTGAACTAAAAGCAATTCACCTTTTATCTTTCTAAAGAATAGAGTTTTGTCAATTGTACCTCTTGTGAAGCCATTTTCAAGAAGAAATTTAGACAAAGTCTACATGCTCTTGGTGCCTGCTTTAGTCCATAGAGTGCCTTGTCAAGTTTGTAGACATGATTTGGAAATTTTGAATCAACAAATCCAGGTTACTGTTCCACATACACTTCCTCATCAAGTTTGCCATTTAGAAAAGCACTCTTTACATCCATCTGGTATACCTTGAATTTTGAATGAGCTGCAAATGCAAGAAACATTCTGATTGCTTCCAATCTTGCTACAGGTGCAAAGGTCTCATCATAATCAATGTCTTCTTCCTGAGAATAACCCTTGGCCACCAGTCTTGCTTTGTTTCTTACAATCATACCAGATTCATCTAGCTTGTTTCTGAAAACCCATCTTGCACCAACAATAGATCTATCTTTAGGTCTTGGTACCAGTTTCCAGACTTTGTTTCTCTCAAACTCATTTAACTCCTCCTGTATTGCAATTACCCAATCAGGATCCTGTAAGGCTTCTTCAACCTTCTTAGGTTCATTCTTTGAGAGAAAGCAACTATACAAACATTCATTTTGAATTGATCTTCTAGTTCGAACACCACTATTTGGATCACCAATAATCAAATCTTCAGTATGATCCTTTGTCCATTTTCTAACAGGTGGTAGATTGACTCTGCTAGTCTCTCCCCCTAAGTTAGTGGTATCTCTTGTAGAAGAATTCTCTCTGCCTTCAATAACTCTCCTTTGATCAATAGAATCAGTAGATTCCATATTGCTGCTAGTTACTGATCTTTCCTCAGTAGACTTTGAAAAGTCAGTTCCTGATGGAGTAGACTCTGAATAGCTAGTCTGCTCCTGATGATCACTGTGTTCTCTTTGATTTATTTGCTCCCCCTCAATAGTAGCATTCCTTTGAGAAGCAATAGAAATTCCTTCTGGAGAACCTTCATCATCACTGGAGAGTATCTCAGAATTCTTCAGATTTTCAAATTCCAATTTGTCATGGCTTTCATCAGTTTGCAGAATTCCAAATTTCTTATCATCAAATGCAACATGAATTGATTCCATAACAATGTGAGTTCTGAGATTATAAACTTTGAAGGCCTTAGATGCTGAATATCCTAGAAAAATTGCTTCATCCGATTTGGCTTCAAATTTTCCAAGTTGTTCTGGATGAACTTTTAGGACATAGCATTTGCATCCAAAGATGTGAAAGTATTTCACACTTGGTTTCTTTCCTTTGATCATCTCATAGAGAGTTTTTCCATGACTATTTACCAAGGTACAGTTTTGAGTGAAACATGTAGTGTTAATAGCTTCTGCCCAAAAGTAGGTTGGAAGTTTTGCATCTGCAAGCATGGTTCTTGCTGCCTCTATGAGAGTCCTGTTCTTTCTTTCCACTACACCATTCTGCTGAGGTGTACCAGGTGCAGAAAACTGTTGAGTGATTCCATTGTCTGCACAATACTCCTCCATTATAGAATTCTTGAATTCTGTACCATTGTCACTCCTAAGTACTTTGACTTTGTACTCAGAGTTATTCTGAATATTCTTGACAAGTTCAATGATTTGTTGAGGAGCTTCATCCTTCTTGTGTAGAATGAACACCCATGTGAACCTTGTGAAATCATCCACTATCACTAGAGCAAATCTTTTCTTGCTGATAGACATAATGTTTACTGGACCAAACAGATCAAGATTTAGCATGTGAAATGGTTCAGTAATTGAATTTTCAGTCTTGCTCTTGAAAGTGGTTCTCCTTTGCTTTCCAAGCTGACATGCATCACAAAGTCCATCTTGCACATAATTTGCCTGAGGTAGGCCTCTCACAAGATTGTGCTTAACAAGTTGATTAAGCTTCTTGAAGTTGAGATGTGAGAGCTTCTTGTGCCAATTCCAGCTTTCATCGTTTGTTGCTTTGCTGTAGAGACATCTAACAATTCCTTTAGATGAATTACTTAAGCTGGCTTCATATATGTTACCATGTCTTTGACCAGTTAGAACAATGTCTCCATACTGCATATTCAAGATTTTGCATCCTTCTTTGTCAAAGATTGATTTGTAACCTTTATCACCCAGTTGACTTATGCTTAAAAGAGTATGTTTCAAGCCTTCAACCAGTGCTACATTTTCTATGATGACATTCCCCAAAACAATTGAGCCATATCCCAGAGTTTCTCCTTTGTTGCCATCTCCAAAAGATATTACTGGGCCAGTTTTCCTCTCAAACTTTGTAAGCAGGGACTTCTTTCCAGTCATATGTCCAGAGCATCCACTGTCCAAGATAATTGAATGCTTCTTTTCTGTGCCCTGCAAACAAAAAGTAACTAGTTAGAATTTTTTAGGACCCAACTTTGATTGGATCCTTTCTTACTAGATTTTGAAACAACAGGCTTTGAGAATTTTGTCTTTACTTTACCTGTTGTAGAGTCAACTTTAGACTCTAATTTCACAAACTGTTTGTGACTAGGAGTTTCAGATTTCAAGGAATAATAGTCATAGAACAGTTCATGATATTCTCTACACATGTAAATGGAATGAAGTAAACTACCACAATGATAACAAGCTTTTTGTGGTTGGTATTGAATTTTTTGAGTCTTGGGGAATCTCGACTCAGTTTTCCAAGAAGGTTTTTGATTGCAGTCTAGGGCCAAATGATTATGATTTCCACACTTATAGCATTTTTTCCTAGGTGCATCAGGTACATTCTTGTAATTATTCTCTTTGTTAATACCTTTTTTTCCATTCCTATTTCTTTTGATCTTGCTAGACTCTGAAAGACCATCTAATCTTTGTTTCAACTGAGACTTAGACAGAAACCCTATGTTAACATTCTTAGGTTTCTCTAACACTTTCTTATCTGAATTACTATTGTTAATCCTTTTGTGTACAACAGGGGTACCTTTTGAATCAACAAATTTAACATGATTAGGTTCAGAAACAATTTTCTTACCTTCAGATTTAGATGTGCTAGCTTCTACTTTACTATCATCAATGACAATAGCTACTTTTTCTTCTTGTCTAGCCTTATCAAAACCTAAACCATTAACTTTACCACGAATTCCACTTTCAATGATTTCTTGTGTCTTTTTACCAGAAATTTTAATGGTCTTAATCACATCTCTCTCTTCCCCTAGTTCTTTTCTGACATAGTCATAAGCCTCAAGAATAACACCATAATCATGCTTAGCTTTATCAAAACTTAACTTGTATTCTTCCATTTGAATTAACTCAGATTCAAGAAAATTATTTCTATCAACTAATTTATCATTCTTAACCTTAAGTTCATCTCTTTCACAAGTAAGAATTCTAAAATTAGTCATAAGATTCTTAAACTCAGCATGGATAGATCTAATTTCAACAGAATTTAAGTTATCAAATGAATCAAGATAGTGAAGTGATACCTTAACAGAGGATGGAGAAGTTTTCTTTGGAGATCCAGGTTTGTCTGAAACATTTGCCATTAGTGCAATGTTGTCATAATCCAATTCATCTTCAGAATCACTGGAATCAGCCCAATCCTTCTGTGTGACCATAAGTGCATTACCCTTTCTTGAATTTCTAGGCTTCTTATACTGACTAGCTAAGTGTCCAAGCTCACTGCAATTAAAGCACTACTTGATCTTGGCCTTATCAAGCTTGACAATTGTACCTTTGCCTTTGTCACCCTTCTTCTCCTCCTTCTTTTGAAAAGATCCTTTGCTAAATCTTCTCCTGTTGAATTTTCTTTTCTTGAAGGCTTTAGCAAACATAGCAAAGAGTTCTTGCATCTCAGATTCAGAATCATTGTTGTCAGAGTCCATATCAGTAGTCTCTGACTCAGAACTTTCTTTGCTTTTCTTCTTTCTTGAGTTCTTTACAGCAATTTCTTCATGCTGTTCTTCCGGAAGCTTCTTTAATTCAGATTGAGCAGTAAGTGCAATAGTTTTCATCTTTCCTTCACTCCTGCTCTTCTTCTGCTGCTTGTCAAGTTCATAAGCTCTCAGTTTTCCGTATACTACCTCTAATGATATTTCATCCAGATCATTAGCTTCCTCAATCGCAGATATCTTCTCATTGTAGAAATCAGGCAAAGCTTTCATGAACTTTGTATTCATATCCTCCAAGTCATAATATTTACCATGCATGGCCATCTCATTGATGAGTTTTGTAAACCTATCAAAGGTATCAGTAAGTGACTCACCAGACTTGGATTCAAAGTACTCATACTGTTGTATAAGTAGTGTCCTCATATTCTTCCTGACAGGCTTAGTTCCTTCACAGTGAACCTTAAGATTGTCCCATATATCCTTAGCAGTTTTACACGAGAGAACATAGTTAGTGAGAACAGAATCAAGACTGTTGAATAATATGTTTCTCACTTTAGCATCTTTAAGAACATTCTCCTTATCCTTATCTGACCACTCAGATTTTGGCTTCTCTGCTGTATGTTCTGGAACAACTTGACCATCAACAGTTGCTTGTCCAACAACCTTCGTTGGGATAAAAGTCCATCTCTGATTCTGTCAAGATAATCAGGATCTGTTGCTTCCAGATGATGCAACATCTTTACTTCCCATAGAGTATATTCGTTTCTCTTGAGCATAGGAATCTTAGTATTCCCATCCTTGTAACCAGACATGATTGTAGATCTTTATGATTATTCGAAATCAACCTGCTCTGATACCAATTGTTAACTCGAATAACTTGTAGAAGGGGGGTTGAATACAAGTTATATAATCGTGTCTGATTTTTGCTTGGTTATATGAACAAGAATAAACGAATGAATCAAACTCTGTTTGTATTAATAAGATCAAATACAAACTCTACCAAAGGTGTATAAATACCTTTAGCAGCTTCTGACAATACAAATCTCTCTGTTTGCACTCTCGTATACTTACGATTGCAAATCTCATGAACGAACTATTTTTACAATGACATAGAGAGAGTATTTATAATGCTACCTATCAACTAATAACAGAAAGATAATCTATACATGACAATGTTCTGCCATCCAGTTGATAGTTTCCATTAATAGAAAATTCTTCCCTCCATAATATCTTCTTGCTTGTTCGTAAAACAAAGATCCTGTTTTATAGCACCTGCAAGTTTCTGTAGCATCCATAATGACATCATCAGTAACACGACTGATATCATGATTTCATCTTGCATCAGGATCTAACCATCCTATCAGTACTTGATCAGTATTTGACTTGACGAATCAGGATTCGATCTCAGTTCCTGACATGTAGTACTCGATGCACTGTTCATTCCTGACTAAACTTTACAGATAACTGTCTAACACATATTTCCTATACAAAGTGCTAAATCCTTTATAAGATCAGGATATACAAGAAGTATAAGTAAAATTCTATTCTTAACATCACAACTCATGAATTATTCCTAACACCCATATCGAATTCTGTGCCTTGGAGGCTAAGCTTGGTAAGAGTAATACCCTTATCTGACTCTTATTGTTGAGCTAGTTATTACCCCTAATATTAATTACGAAATTAATATTGTAAATAGGGTTTGGGCCCATCTGGTGGGCCCCACATTTTGACCATATTGGGTCCATTTAATGCCACATTAAATGTGTCTTTAGGGCTTACTTTTAGCCCATATCATTTGCCCCCCAACTTCTAGGAAAACTGATCAGGTTTTCCTTGAAGTTTTAACGGCCTTTCCGAGACTTGGGTCAGGGTTTATTGCTCTTACGCGAGTACTTTCAACAATATCATCTTAATGTAAAGCGTGGAGCGATCGACGCATTTACGACGATGTTGAACGGCACTAAACAGCACTAATCAGCCTTAAACAACATTTAAACAGTGTTAAACGATGTTAAACGGCATAAAATGGCACTAACAGCACTAATCGGCGCTAACCTGTGCTAATCAACACTAATCTGTGCTTAAATGGCACTAATCTGTGCTAATCGGCACTAATCTGTGCTTAAACGACACTAATCTGTGCTTAAACGGAACTAATCTGTGCTTAAACGGCACTAATCTGTGCTAATCGGCACTAATCTGTGCTTAAACGACACTAATCTGTGCTAATCGGCACTAATCTGTGCTTAAACGACACTAATCTGTGCTAATCGGCACTAATCTGTGCTTAAACGACACTAATCTGTGCTAATATTAATCTCGTTTTAGTACTGAAAATCATCCGAAATTCGCTGGAAAAGTCGAGATCTAGGTCTGAAAACTATCCGAGGTTTGCTGAAAAAGTCGGGTTCTAGGACCACAAACTACCCGTGATTGGCCGGATCAACGGGTAGCTCGTGGTCGGCTAGCCCGTGATCGGCCGGAGGGGCTCATTTCACCGTGGTCGGCCGCACGGTGATCGACCGGAGGCCTCCCGGGCACGGTGGTCGGCCACTTGGTGGTCTTCTAGCTCGTGGTCGGCTGGCACACCCTCGGGTGCGGTGGTCGACTGAGGCTTCTCAAAACGCCATGGTCGGCTGCACGGTGGTCGGCTATGGCCCTCCGGGTGTCGTGGTCGGCCACTTCGTGGTTGGTTAGGAAACCCGGACCTGAATCCCCTTCGTGATCTTGATCTCAAGTCATTCATCTTCTTAAGGATCAAGATTCTTGATCTTGATCTCAAGTCTTTCGTCTTCTTAAGGATCAAGATTCTTGATCTTGATCTCAAGTCATTTATCTTCTTAAGGATCAAGATTCTTGATCTTGATCTCGAGTTATTCGTCATCTTAAGGATCAAGATTCTTGATCTTGATCTCAAGTCATTGTTTTGGTCATTCGTGACTTCTAACGATATTACTCCTTAATTAGCATTGATAATCTTGCACTTATGGCTGATCTCCTTAATTAACTCCTTAAGCGTAATTAGCCTTTCAGAGGTCATTCGTTTTGCAACTTTAGCAATTATATCAGCTGTTTCTTCTAAGTTCGTATGAATTATAACGATCCTTTCTGTATAAAACGAGTAGGTCTTGTCCTTTTTTCATCTTTAAACGATAGATGACCTGTAAACGCGAATCAAGCTGAACTCTGACCTAAAACAGCAGGTCATGCTTCTTCTATAAAAGAAGAGTGGTGGCCTTCATTTCATTCACTTCTTCATTTCAAAGTTTTCAAGTTCTTAAGCTCTGCAGATTTCTAGTCCCAATCCGGGATCAAGTTTCAAGATCAAGTTCAAGATTCTAGATCAAGATGTCAGAAGATAGCCGCCCAGTTGCTCCCCCAGTCTCTATGATGGAAGCATTTGCCAAGAGAAGCAAGATGAGGACAGCAAAAGGTAAAGAAAAAATAAAACCCCCTTCATATGTTGAGCATAAATTTGAATCTTTACTAGATCTGCTAAACATCATGAGGGATGCGTTTCCAAATAGCGCAAGCTTAGATTCATTTTATAGTCCTTGCAAGTTAAAGGAGAAAGATGTTGAAGAGATCAGGAGAACATACTATTTCCCAGATGCTATTAAGGTTCGTCTTCCAAATCTAACTGACAGAACTTGCAACTGGCATCCTAAGAGGATTTGTGTTCCCTGGGGTGCCCTAGAAGCTGGATTCAGATTTTCGGTTGATGATTTTATCATCAGATTGTTGGCGGAGTATCAAATTCACCCTTGTCAACTGTATCCCAATGCCTGGAGGTACATCATTATTTTCATAATAAGGTGCCGTCAACTGAAAATTCCCTTGTCTACTACAATGTTTCGGAGTATTTTCGGGGCCAGAAACTCCACTGACTACAAAAAAGGATGGATCAGCCTTCAACACCGAACCAAACTCCCGCACATGGTGAATCCCTTTTCTTTTCCAGATTCTCAACATTTCTGGGAAAGACAATTTGTAATCCTTGAGTGGGAAGGTGGTGATTGGGGCAACTACTTTGTGAAGAGATTTGGACACGTGGAAGATAGTTCACATTTCGTGTGTGAACTTACGGTTTTGGAGTTACTAGATCGAGATAAGCTCCTAGCCGATGATGGTTGTACCCATTATAAGACTTTTTTGAATGAAAAGAATATTGTTGAATTCGGCCTTAGCTTTCTTTCCATTGAGGGTAATTTTCTTACTTAGCCATATTATGACCTTTGTTTGTTCTTATTCCGATGTTTTTCTCGTTGCATTTCAGCTGCTGAGGAGATTGATAGTCGTCCTCAAAACCAACCAACTGTGACTCAAAGGATGAAGAAACTGGCTGCAGAGTTACTGAATCCCACTAAGCCTAGAGTTCCTCACTTCTTGGAAGGCTGTTCCCAAGGCGGGAAAAGATCCTGAAATGCTGATGGGGTTACCAGGACCCCTTTTATACCGTCATGGGGTATATGTGAACAAGACTCGGTTTGTGGGAGTCCTGACCTAGCTCTAGACTGGTCCAAGCTTTCAATCACTCCTCCCGATAGGGTGACTTTACATGCTGGGGACAAGATGAATGAAAATCAACTTCTGGGCGCTCAAGCCTTATATCAGGTATGACACTCCTTTTAGTAAGTTCGGTGTGATTTAGCCTTTACAAATTTTTCATGCCTTATCAATTTCTTCGTTGCAGGCTAATGCCTACTTCTAGGCTGTTTCTACCCAAGGCTTGGCTTTCAGGGACGAGAATATATCCTTGACGACTGATTCAACAAGGTTCCAGGAAGAGATTGATGATCTATATTCTCAGGTTACCCGCGCCGAAGCGAATGCCTTATCCACCCGAAAGCAACTTGCTTCTTTAGCTCGAAAGAGAATGGATGATGCTAACAAAGTGATTAAAGCCTATCATAAGTCTGAAGAGTTTCTGAGATTCATAGATGATCATGACGATGAGGTGCGCCCCTACAACATGTTTGTTGGTTGGGATAAGGCGATAAATGTTGTGAGCCAAAGGCATCCTTCTGTTGTCAACCCGGCTGATTTTCCTTGCCCTAACTGGGGTGTCAACCCGGCTAACCTAGCTTCTGGTTCGGGAACTAAAGTTATTCCTCAGACATCAGGATCCGGCTCCAAGGGTAGTCATCGACGTTCTGGATCCAACTCTAAGGGAGCTGTCCCAGTTGCTAGCCAGGACTCATCCTCTTCTGGTTCTCGTGGAAAGAAACCCCCGCCCGCAAGGAAAGTTGGAGTGGTTCGACAACCAATCCCTGGAAAGAGATTGATCCGAAACGAGGGCAGTTCTTCTTCTGATTCATCCTCTGAAGAAGAAGGGGCCGGAGTTGCTGTGGTTCAGCCTATGGTGGTGGCCGAGCCTGACAATGACTCCGGTGAGGACTCGGAGGAGGAGAGCGGGGAAGAGGAGAGCGGTGAAGAGGAGTCCGCAGAGGAGTAGTTGGAGTTGGTTTGTGGCCTTGCATGGCCTTATTAGCCGCTTGTGGCTTTACTTTATCAGCTATTTATTCAGCGTCCTTCGGGACTAAAACTTTTATTTCGTTGTGTTGTAACCTTAACTTGAATTGTGGCCCTTCGGGGCGTTTTATTTATGCATTTGTTTCCCTTATTCGTATGTTCATTTATTTTCGGTACTTGGCCTTTCTAGGCTTACACTCAGCAGGTGCTCGGTACATAAATAAAATATAGAATCATGGAATGGAAAACAAACTTGTATTAATAACTCAGAATGGGGTTCAACCCTTACATAACTTATTATTGTCCTACTCGGGGCGTCAAGCCCTGAAATGGTCTCATCGAACCTTATTTCTACTTTTATTAATAAATAGATAATGAGCTAAGTCCTTACAAGGATAGCTTACACATAATAAACTTTGAGGTTCAAGGCATTCCAAGTACGGGGCACCTCAACCCCGTCCAAGGTCTCCAACTTGTATGATCCTCGTCCCAACATCTTCTTGACTCGATACGGCCCTTCCCAGTTAGGGGCTATCTTTCCCTTCTAGCCAACTCCAGAAGCCTCGATCTTCCTTAGAACTAAGTCACCTTGTTGAAAGAACCTTTCCTTAACCCTGTGGTTGTAATAAAAGGATGCTTTCTTTTGATGCTCCGCATTTCTAGCATTTGCCTCGTCCCTGACTTCATCAATCAGGTCTAGGGCGAGTCTCATGCCCTCTTCATTAGTCTCTGGTTCAAATGCCTTAACTCGAGGTGATGCATGTATAATCTCTAGTGGCACAACTGACTCGGCTCCATAAGCCAGCAGAAACGGGGTTGCTCCGGTGGTTACCTTACAAGTAGTGCGATAAGCCCAGAGTATAGGCAGCAACTCATCCACCTAGGTGTTCCTTGAGCGTTCGACCCTTTTCTTTAGTCCATCAAGGATGATTCAATTGGCTACCTCGGCCTGTCCATTAGCTTGCGGGTGTGCTACTGAAGTAAATCGAAGCTCAATAGCGTTTTCCTCACAGTACTTCTTGAACTCCTCATTGTTAAACTGCGTCCCATTATCCGTCACAAGGATTCGCAGGATTCCATACCTACAAATTATGTTCTCCCAAAAGAACTGGGCAACTTGTTTGGTGGTTATCTTGGCTAGAGGCTTAGCCTCGATCCACTTGGTGAAGTAGTCAATGGCTACTATCAGAAACTTCCTTTGTGCTGAAGCCATAGGGAAAGGACCAAGTATGTCCATCCCCCACATTGCAAATGGGATGGGAGAGCCGACTGACGTTAACATCTCAGGCGGCTGCCTTACAATTGGAGCGTGCTTTTGGCATCTATCACACTTCTTAACATAATTCTGCGCATCGGCCAACATCTCTGGCCAATAGAATCCCAGTCGCATGATGTTGTGAGCTAGGGCTCTGCCCCCCAAGTGTTGCCCACAGAATCCTTCATGAACCTCTTCCGATGCTTCTTTTGCCTCTTGGGGCCTTAAACACTTCAAATAAGGGATAACAAACGATCTCTTGTACAGGATGCCTTCGATCAAGGCATATCTCAATGCTCTTACTGACAGCTTTCGTGCCTCCAGGGCATTGTCAGGGAGCCATCCAGTTTCGAGGTGAGCTTTGATAGGATCAATCCAGCAACCTCCTACATCAATTGGTGCTACCAACTTAGAATTGACAGTCGGGGTCTTCAATACCTGGAAGTAAACACTTCCTGCATAATTTTCGATTTCAGAAGAAGTGAACTTAGATAGGGCATCGGCCTTAACGTTCTCTTCTCTCGGAATGTGTTCTACATAGCACTCATCAAACTGAGTCATGACAGCTTTCACAACTCGTAGATATTTCGCCATAGTCTCATCCTTGGCCTCAAATTCACCATTCACTTGCGAGACCACCAATCTTGAATCTCCACACACTTTGAGGTTCTTGACCCTCATGACTCGAGCCAAACCCAATCCGGCTATCAATGCCTCATATTCAGCTTCATTGTTAGTAGTAGGAAAATCCAACTTCAAAGCATACTCAACTGTGAACCCATCGGGGCTTTGCAAAACCAAACCTGCACCACTAGATTTTGTTTTTGATGCTCCATCAAAATAGAGCACCTAATATTCCTTCTGATCAGCTACCAGTTCTTCATCTTTATCTCCATCCTCAGGGGTGGTTATCATCTCCTACCCCCCGACTTATTGGTTGTTAATGGTGCATTCAACCACGAAGTCAGCCAATGCCTGAGCCTTGATGGCTGTCCGAGGCTTATACTTGATATCAAACTCTCCAAGCTCTATGGCCCATTTGATTAGCCTTCCGCTGGCCTTTGGACTATGCAATATGTTCCTTAACTGCTGGTCCGTCAGGACTTCAATTTTGTGTGACTGAAAGTATGGTCGTAGCTTTCTCGAGGCTGTTACCAAAGCCAAAGCAAATTTCTCGATGGATGAGTAGTTTAATTCGGCTCCGTGGAGCACCTTGATTACATAGTAGATAGGTCTCTGAACCTTATTCTCTTCTTTGATGAGGACGGCACTCAATGCTTGTTCAGACACTGCTAGATATAGATAAAGAGTCTCTCTGGGACTTGGTTTGGCCAACAACGGGGCCTCGGCCATGTACTTCTTCAATTGTTCAAAGGCCTCTTTGCTTTTATCAGTCCATTCAAAATATTTCACCTTCTTTAGTGCTTGAAAGAAAGGCAAGCACTTATCACCAGACTTGGAGATGAATCTCCCTAGAGCGGCCACCCTGCCAGTTAACTTCTGTACGTCCCTCACAGAACGGGGTGGTTCCATGTCTAAGATTGCTTTGATCTTGTCGGGGTTGGCCTCTATGCCTCTTTTCAAAACCATCAAACCCAAAAACTTCCCAGATCCAACGCCAAAAGCACACTTGGCTGGATTCAACATCATCTTGTGGTGCCTCAGCACTTCGAATGCCTCTCTGAGGTGCTTAATATGATCTGCCTTGAGTAGGCTCTTGACTAACATGTCATCAACATAGACCTCCATGGTTTTTCCAATCAGATGGGCGAATATCTTATTCACCAGCCGTTGGTAAGTAGCTCCTGCATTCTATAGACCAAAAGCCATAACAAGATAGAAGAAAACACCAAAGTCAGTTATGAAAGATACCTTAGGGATGTCCTCCTTGTGCATCCTAATCTGATTGTAGCCGCTGAAACCATCCATGAAGCTCAACATCTCATGTCCAGCTGTGGCATCTATCAACATATCAATCCTAGGCAGGGGAAAACAATCCTCCGGACATGCATCATTCAAATCAGTGAAGTCTATACACATCCTCCACTTCCCATTCGCTTTCTTGACCATTACAGGGTTTGCTAACCATTCGGGAAATTGAATTTCTTCAATAAACCCAGCCTCTAAGAGCTTGTCAACTTCTTGTTTAATGGCCTCCTGCCTTTCAGGAGCAAAATTTCTCTTCTTCTGCTTTATTGTCTTCCGCCCAAGATCAACATTCAACTTGTGAGTTATGAGTTGGGGATCAATCCCTGGCATGTCAGCTGCAGTCCAAGCAAACACATCACTATTTTCTTGCAAGAAGGCCGTCAATTTGCCCTTCAAGGGTTCCTTTATTGAAGCTACTATATAAGTAACTTTCTCAGGGTCGCCCAACTCTAGAGGTATGGGGACCAAATCTTCTGCTGGCTTCCCTCGGTGTTCATCATCACCACGGACATCCATGTCTTCAATTGGGAGTACCTACCCCCCGTTTCCATCAGCTCTCAATGCAGACACATAACAACTTCTAGCCATTTTCTTATCGCCCTTTTGCTCTCCGACACCGTTCCGGGTTGGAAACTTGATTTTAATATGGTAGGTTGAGGCTACAGCCTTGAACGCATGAAGTCTAGTCCTTCCAAGGATTGCATTATAAGTCGAGGATGCCTTAATCACCAGAAAATTCAGCATCTGGGTAGCCTCCTTAGGTTCTTGCCCAATAGTCATGGGTAACTAAATAGTTCCTTCAACTTTGGACTCTACCCCATTAAATACGTAGATTGGCATATTGGTTGGGGTAAGCTGAGAGTCGATGTATCCCATCTTTACAAACGCATCATGAAACAGAATATCAACAGAAGCTCCATTGTCTATCAAGACTCGCTTCACTTCTGAGTTCCCAATCACAGGGGTTATAACCAATGGGTCATCATGGGGGAACTTCACCCCTTCAAGATCAGAATCATCAAAACCAATTACGATTTCAGTTCTAGCACGCTTCGGGGCCTCTCCCACGATGTGCATAACCTCCCTGGCATATGCTTTTCGAGAGTTTTGAGTTGTACCGACCGCTGTCGGACCTCCCCAAATCATGTTGATAACTGGCCCTCGGGGCTGCGTGTTACGATCACGACCATTATCTCTTCTGTCATTGTCTCTCCTATCGTAGTCCCTTCTTTGGGTTCCACGATCTTCACCCTTAGTGAATTTATTCAACTTTCCCTTGCGGATCAAGAATTCAATCTCATCCTTCAACTGCCTACAATCATCTGTATCATGCCCCACATCTCGGTGGAACCTATAATATTGCTCCTTATCTCTCTTTGCAGGGTCACCCTTGAGTGGCTTCGGCCATCGAAAATCCTTATCTTTCTCAATCTCTAGCAAGATTTGACTCCTAGGAGCATTCAACCTTGCATAGTCAGAAAACCTCGGTCCAAAACTCTTTTTTGGTACTGATTCAGAGTCTTTGCTAGTACGGGGATACTTGTCCCTAACATCATACTCCTGATCCTGCTTCCTCTTCTTTGTGTCACTATTACCTCGACCATTGCTCACTGTGGCCTCCTTCTTTATACTATCCTCAGCCTTGATATACTTGTTAGCCCTTCGCTGGAGCTCAGCCATATTCTCAGGAGGATGCTTCACCAATGACCTTTTAAAGTATAGGTCGGTGGTGCCATGCTCCAAGGCTACCATTGCCACCTTATTTTCCAGATCAGTGATGTTCAAAGTCTCCTTGGTGAACGATTCTCATTCTTTCCTTGCACCACATACATAAGAGATGCAGAACTTTTTTCATGCACTCTCCCGTTGATAAACTGGCTAACAAAGGCAGCACTTAACTCTTTAAAAGAGTCGATCGAGTTTGCAGGCAACCGACTGTACCATCTTTGAGCCATACCCAACAGGGTTTGAGGGAACGCCCTACACTTCAAAGCGTCACTTGCGGGCTGCAACAGCAGTGCGTTGGAGAATGTTCTAACGTGGTTTGCGGGATCACCCGTCCCATCATAAGCTTTAATTGTCGGCATCTTGAACTTCTTCGAGATACGAGCATTCATCACCTCCTCAGTAAACGGGGGTGAAGGATCGTCTGGATCCCCAAGTGGCATCAGATCCTTGGGGTTGCTCTTGGGGGTTTCCACCCTTGTTGTTCTTCCAGTTGGGGCATCAGCCCTTCTTTGCCTTCTTGAAGGCCTCTCCAGATCTATAAAGGGAATCGGTCCTGATGTTGGAGGAGGCTGAGTTTGATTCAGCCTAGCTTGTTCCCTTGCAATATCTTCCTTTATCCTTAGAATCTCAGCCTCATGAGCCTTGATTCTCTCAGCAGCTATCAATGGGGGTCCATCATGGATAGTTTGTGTTCTCCTTCTTGGTTCCCTACTAGCACGTCGCCTTCTCGGGGCTTCATCACGATCATCATCATCAGACGATGAATCCTCAGTATAGGGGCCGGAGTAGTCATAGTATTCTCGATCTCGGATCTGCAAGGCGTGGCCACTAGGTCTAGCTCCTTGAGGAGGAGGGTAGTTAGGCAGCCCATACATTGGGTTGGTGTTCACGGGGAGATCCGTAGTATGGATCTGGACCCCATGTGGGGGGTTGTTAGAATCGACAACCAAGGGAGAAACCACCACCTGAAGAGGATTGGTACCTTGATTCGTGTGGATGATCGGAGGTAACGTACTCTCAACATGGGACGTTGTCCCTAGAGGTTGAGAAACTTGATGTTGAACAATCGTCCCGGTCGTCGGAGGCACCGGATCCGTGGTGGGCGGTGCAGAACTGAGTGGTAGAGGCTCGGTAATTGTCGGTGTCCTCGTGTTTGAACCATGGTTGATGTCTTCTTCCCACAGACGGTGCCAAATGTTGTGGAATAAAAACTAGGTCACTATTTGTAATTAATGCTAGGGTGGTTGAGCTTCGAGCTTTAATGGCTGTTTCAGTGTTCGGGACTAATCGGTCCTTACAGAGTACCTACGTATCTCGTATTGAGAATCAAGCCAAAACGTAGTTCTGAGAATGAGGGGTCAGACCCTTTATATAGGCTGAGAAGCCCTAGAATCGTAGTAGAATTAGGTGACTTGGTGGGCAAGTCACCGTCTTGAGGAAGGTTCTAGACTCCTTCCTTGTAGGAGTCAGTTCCCATATCGAATTCTGTGCCTTGGAGGCTAAGCTTGGTAAGAGTAATATCCTTATCTGACTCTTATTGTTGAGCTGGTTATTATCCCTAATATTAATTACGAAATTAATATTGTAAATAGGGTTTGGGCCAATCTGGTGGGCCCCACGTTTTGACCATATTGGGTCCATTTAATCCCACATTAAATGTGTCTTTAGGGCTTACTTTTAGCCTATATCAATATGATTAATGTAAACATTTGTAATTAACTCTTGATATTATGAGTGTTTCCATTTCGATAA